>OZ022519.1:18593261-19961260 GCA_963989415.1 Cerceris ruficornis
TCGCTAGTCAAAGAAAGACGATAGTCCTCGATCTTCTTGCAGTCGCGATTCTCAAGACGTACATCAAGTTTCTTTGAAGCACGGCCATCATTAAAGATCCGTGTCTTCTTTTAGTGCCGGCAAGACACTGTTGGTAAACCTCAAAGGACTATTTATCCTCGCTAACAGTTCATTCGGCAAGAACTACGGATCGATCGATCATTTTAATTGAGAGTTCATATGCAACTCGATTTCTTAGTGAATATCCACGATGGATCGAGATTCATCGAGAGCCACGAAGAAGAATGATTTCAACGACCACGTCGATACTCGAACGGGGGAGGACGGTGATACCTTCCGGAATACGGGAAATCCTGATTGTGAAATCGACGACAGAAGTCTGGGATGGTTAACAATTTAAATGAAGATGAATGATAATACATGTTACAGTAAAACCTCGATAAATGCACAGATTTCGGGGACAAAGCAGTGCTCTTATCGAGTACCGGCGTCGAATCTGTGTTTACATTAGGGCGCGAACTTAGAAAAAGACAGACAGTAGAAGAGACAGAGAGAGCAGGCAAAGTGAGCCGCTCGAAAGTATCGGCGAGGCATTGCTAATACAATACACTTGTTTATTTATTAATTTTTCTAAATGTAACTTTTCCGAATGCATTTTTGAGATTCTTCTGATTAAAATGGTACCAAACACGATATAGTTTGAATTATATAGATACAATGCATATCACATTGCAAAGATTTCTCAGAGGTTAGAGGGGGTTTGAACTGGAGAGCACTGATTGCAAGTCTATGACTTTACCTCCTTGCTTAAAATACAACACACAAATATCACCGCTTCCTCTATCAGTAATACTCTGTTAATGTCATTATTCGTAAATCAACATTTCTTGTATAATCAGAAAAAACTTCCGGACATTTATAGTTTCGAAACAGTGAACCTTCCGGCACAGTTTCGTGCAAGAGATCGTTCGCGATCCATGGTAATTCTTTGTTAGTAAAATTAAAGCGGTAGTAATACATAACGAACCTTTGCTCGGCGTAAACGCGTTTAAAACACTGGCCATAACTAGCTCGGTATCTGAGAGCGCTAAGACTTTTATGGACTTTCGTCGACATAACGACACACTTCCTGTATAAGAGTAATAAACCATTTGAGTATATCTCCACGCGAATTCAAGCAGGCCTCTTAGTTTAGCTCATCGTGTAATTCATCTTATTTACGGGAATTCCAGTAAATTAATCGAGACGTTATTGCAGCGCCGATACAATGGTAGCCGCGGTTCAACAGCTGCGATACATTTTACAATTCTGTTATCCTGAACAAAAACATCGATGAACAAGTAAATGTAATTAAAAGTATTTTTAACCCCATAAAAGCTGGCTATTAAGGTAATGTTAACCCTTTAACTACAAATAGCCAATCAAACAAAAATCCTCGCAGTCGGGGACTAAACGTTCCGTTTACAATTTTATTATCCTGTACCAAAATAATCCATCAATGAACAAATAAATGTAATTAAAGGTAGAATTAACCCCATAAAAGCTGGCTAATAAGGTAGCATTAACCCTTTGACTGAAAAGGACCCAGCAAACAAAAATCCCCAACGTCGGGGACCAAACGATCATTTTACAATTCTGTTATTCTGAACAAAAATGATCCATTAATGAACGAATAAATGTAATTAAAGGTAGAATTAACCCCATAAGAGCTGGCTAATAAGGTAGCATTAACCCTTTGACTAAAAAGGACCCAGCAAACAAAAATCCCCACGTCGGGGACTAAATATTCCTTTTGCAATTCTGTTATCCTGAACAAAAGTGATCCATTAATGAACAAATAAATGTAATTAAAAGTATATTTCACCCCATAAAAGCTAGCTAATAAGGTAGCATTAAGTCTTTCACTACAAGGAACAAAGCAAACATAAAATCCTGAACGTCGGTGGCTAAACTTTCTCGCGACTACAACGGCCGAAGAAATTGAAACTTTAGCATCGCCGGCACGAAGCTCTGTAATTTGACAGAGATTGAAAAAGTCACGATAAGAGAAAGCGCGTTCCTCTTAATTTCAAGGCTCAACTGCAAGGCGAAACAGTGGCGGACTTCACGGCGGGTAATTGCCGGTGTTAACTAAGCTTCCGATAGTAAGTGCACACGCGATGTCGCATTTGAAAGAGACAATAAAAAGCTCTCAGGTTCTATTAATAGGAAGAATCGCGGGTAATAAAGTTTCTCGTGATAAAGTCCAACAAAATACCTCCGATTAAACGACGAAGCAATGAACGATACTAGATCTGCCGATTTCTTATCTAACTGTAGCTTTAATAATAAGATGAAATAAGAATGTTAAAAGTACCGAGACGAAGGCCGAATCTTATCGAATCGGTGAAAGCTCCTCGACGACGTGAAAAGAACTGTAATAATATAGATAAAATTGATCGGGTAGCCCTTTCGTCGAGGCCGCCGACTGTAAAGACACTCTTTGAATGTTGAATTGTGTTCGTTCGGTGACTATAATCGAGAATTGGATGTAATTTTAAGTCATTAATCGATCAAATTCTTGTAAAGAACTATTGGCAGGGTCATAGAAGTGTTACAATTTAACCTTTTAGACAGTGGAGGGATAAAAGATAGAAGATTAGGAAAAAAGTATAGAAAGTTTAGAATACATGTGATTAAAGAATATTTAAAAAGGAGTATAGAGGTAATATAGAAGATTGAGAAAGAAAAATATATTTTAAACATTTCCTAAAAATATCTGCCTTTGTGAAAGCGTAGTTTTGAGAAAGGAAACTAACAAAATGCTCTTCCTTCGTAATGATTTATACTAGATTTTACTGCTGTATAGAAATATAAACTGCAATTTGTGGGAAATTGATTAATAAATATTGTTGAACGTAATTTATATCTACAATAATTTGACTCTCTGAATAATATAATGGCAGAAGCTAGCAGATTCGGGAAAAGACGTTTTAAAAATACGCTTCTGAGAGAAGAAACAGTCTTCTCGAAATTGTAATTCTTCAAAAGAAATCGCGTTTTCTTTTGTACCTTAATTTTTCACCATCGCAAACCCGTGGGTGTATTACAATATGTATTATAATCTTCTCTAGAAAATTTCAGTAATCGTAAAACCGTTTAAGAATCACAGCGGAAACGTTTAATCCCATCGCGAATATTTCATCTGAAAAATTAAATGTTTGAGCACCGATCCTGCAAAGAGACGCAATGTAAAAGCTTATTAAATTAATTCTTCAGTTTTACTACGGCAAATTCCAACCTCAAAAGAGTTAAGAATGTAAGCAACGAAGTCAATCCCCGAGGAATAAGTGAAGACAAACGGTATTCGAAGTAATCTCGGAAATTCCCAAAAAAGCGCGATCCTACAACAGGTACAATCGACATCTACTAACTCGATTATCCTGAATCACGATCGACATCGTCGATAAACGATCGAGAAAACGTGGATTAACGCGGGGGAAGTTCGAGCGTGAAACTCTAATCTCCAAAAACGTGGACAGGATAGACAAAGAAGAAGAGAGATATTGAACAAACTACCAAACGAGACGGGAAAAACTTTCAATCCGTCAACCTGTGAAAGATGAAAGCCATCGATCCCACCTGAACCATCAAAAATCGTTCTTTCACTCCTCGATCGCCGACCGAAATCCGCCAACGTATTAAAAAAGTTTGCCGCATGCCGATGCGATAGAAGCGAATTTATCGAGGAATGAGAAGCGTTATTCCCTTTTCGAAGGTACGACGAGGAGAAGCACCCAGATAGAATAGTTTCTCCTCCTCGATGAGCCTGGAGAAGAGTGGTTTAAGCTTGCATTCTTCCGAGTTTACCCGGATTCGAATAGAATTCGCAACTCGCCGGCGAAGAACGAGCAATCAGATCGGGAAACGAGGCGGGTATCGTTAACCGGCTCGATTTCACCCGCGAACGAGAAAGAATTCCTCTCTACGAGTTAATCGACGGTAAAGCACGGCGAGTCGAAAGCTTTTCCTTTCCAGCGAGCAGCCGCGATCATTAATTATCCGTGTTCGGGGTTAATCCGTGTTTAGAAAATAAATGATTCTGTTTCGTGAATAATTTCGATGGAAAACCCGAAAGGCTTCTCTTCGAAGTGAATTACCGGCACGATTTTGTTAAACGTGCCTATATATTAGGTTGGTGCATATGAAATGTCGGATTATATACGGCGTAATTAAAATGCCTCAGTTTTTGCAAAATGAATGTTTATAAATGAAAATAATTTCCATTGACATCGATACACTTCTGCCAAAGGTCCACAAGAGCTTTTATACGATTTTTAATAAAACCTGAGTTTTTAGAAACAATTAAATTGGAGGCGACTTTTTTAAGGTCACCTTCATTGTTGAATTTTTTTTTCTGTAATGAAGTGGCCTAAGTGTTTAAAAATGTGATAATTCGTTAAACGAAGATCAGGTGAATAAGATGGGTACCGCAAAATTTCGTATTTCAATTCACGAAATTTTTTTGAGCTCACTTTTCACGGATATGCTCTTGCGTTGTCGTGCAATAAAGTAGTCTCCTGCCTATTAATTGAAACCGAACGCAGTTTTTTCAATTCTACAAGCATCTGTTCACTTTTTTTACAGTATCTGTCAGTAGTAATGCTTTCATCGCCTTGGAAAAAAGGAAGTTCAGCTTTCCATGTATAGATTAGGACATCATTATGGCATACGGTTGTGCATTTTGAAGATACTTATATCCAGAACGAAACTTTTTGACCCAACGTTGTACGATTTTTATGTTAACAATTGCCTCCCATATGCTCTGTTTATGTTAAGACTTGCAGCAGCAGCATTATTACCAAGTTTAAATCCATATCGGATTACTATTCGTGTTTCACTACTACTCACTTTGCACAAAAAGTATATTTTTTTATAGAAATTAGGAGTCTTCCAAAAAAAGAAATACACTCAATATTCAGCGTATAGAGCACATAACCTGTTTCAACTATGAAATTATTAATTTTACGGCTACCTATTTGCAAAATATGGCCAAGATGTTGTGTATAAATCTAATCCGGCATTTCATATGCACCAACCTAATAGAATGTTCCGTGTAAATCGAAGAGAGAAATCGCCAGAGGGTTGAGAACGTTGTTGCAAATTATCCAAGCGAGAGATAAGAATGCGACAAAGAGAGTGCTTACGTGGGAAGATTATTTATTTATCGTACCGTCGAACGACGTGACTAATTGGTCGCATGTAAGCTTGCAATTAAATGTTGATTTCGATACTCAGATGACGTGTAAGCTTCGAAGCGATCATCTTTAATCGTTCGTGCGCGGAGATTGTTAATTATTCAGGCAGAGGCTTGCGTTTTTACGGATTTAAAAGAGGGAAATCGTTTCTATCGCATCGAGTTGATGCAGGGGGATAAAGTAAAAGATGTATAGAATGTATATTAGTCGTTGAAATGATATCATCTTTTTTCTATTAAAGGAAACTCTAATCGTCTATTGCGAAATGGTATGTGAATGTGAAAAACGACTATGGTCATCAACCAGGACTTTGTCACGCTGACGAAATTGCGTTATCTTTCGTCGCAATGATCGAATGCAACGTACTGTGACAGTAGAAACAAAGAAAGTGATATATTAATCATCGACGAAAAAAACAAACAAGTCTGAACGACGAGAATGTGATACTACTTCCATAATTTTCGACCTTTGGGTGTGAGTCGCTTAGAGGTATAATTCTTACAGGAAACAATTAAAAAAATCGTAGTTGTCACTCCATAACGAATACTTTTGTAATTGCACATAGAAAAATTACAAATCTACGAGAAGGAACTATCGCAAAAAGTAATTAGAAATTCGGTAAACAGCTCGTTTCCTCTTACTTCGCAACAATAAAAGAGTTAGCATTCGTTCTTCTTTCGAGGAATTACTAGTGCACAGCAAATACTTTCATTCTGCGCCTACGAGCGCAATTAGCCCTCAAAGGATATAATAATTATGAAATCTCATTACCCAGTTATTATCCACGCTCGCGTAACAACGGCGCTTCTCGGTTGAATTCTTCCAAAAGGATTACCCACCCACGAATCGTGCCTCCAAATTTACACGCGAATTTAAATGAGAATCAACGCTGACACAAGTTATTCGGCATAAGTTCGTCCAACACTTTCCACGGCCCGGCAAGATCACCGAGGGATAATGGTCGTATAATCCGGGCTTTATTGTTGCGGCCAATTGATCATTATCGAGGAAATTTCCGATTTAATTGAAAAGCCGCGAAAGCGACGTGACCCGACAACGAAACGCGGCGATTGACGCAAACGTAATTTATGTCGAAACGAAACATATGGAAGTGCTATGGTGTGTATGAAGTTAAAGGCTCGAATAGCTAATTTACTGGGCCTCGATATAAACTCCATCAACTGCGAGCGATATTTCTTAAATTACTGTTTGATATATCGTAGCCTTGATGGTTTGAAACTCACCTAAAACTGAACGTTTTAGGAGAAATAACTGTAGAAATTTAAAAAAAAAAAGTAAACAGCAATAGAAAGTACTACGTATAACTTTAAAATTGAACTTTCCAGGTTTTACAGGTTTAACATTTCAACATTTTTTTGCGCTTCCAGAAGAAATAAGTTAATTTCTCAATTAATTGCATGAAATTTGGATCTCTTTTCGATATTAATACAGTGTCTAATGGGAAGTTTGATGGCTATGAAGTTAAAGGTTCAGACATCCAATCAGTAGGCACATGTTTAAGTCATGGACTTTCCTAGTTTTTGTCACTTTGTCGAGAATCTACGGTTTCATATGGGCGCAGAAAAAGCTGAGACTATGATCTATATCGTGTGTAATCAATTTCTTAGAAGTAATAGAAAAAAAACATAAACTGGGACAGTGTACTTTGCGCTCGGAAAGTCCGTATTCCTGTAGACTATGCTGAAACTTTACTGTTGGTACTTTGTTTATATTTGCGTTGCAACTGTTACGATTGTATTATCGAGGATCTAAAATTTGACGTGGGTTTCAAAATATCCAAGATGTAATCTATATATCGAAAGGAATATATTTTTCAGAAATGATAGGAAATGGAGGGGAATTCGAACGTATTATTTTGAAGTCCCTGTCCTCACCCTCTTTACCATCGTTGCGGTGTTCGTTCCATTTTCTTATAAATATTATTACTATCTTTCAAGATACTTCTGAAGCACTGTAATCTGAAGAATTGTGTATCAACGCAACTTTGTCCCATGCCCATGAAATTATCTATGATTCTACATAAACCAGATCGTTTTGCAATCACTGGCCGATAAAAAACTTTATATTTATATCAAGGAGTCTATGTACACATGCCCTTGAATTATTTCGACATTCGGAAGAACCAACGATCCGCTATTGGCTAAAATCAACGATAAACAGACTATTTAACGTCGAAACACTTTTCTGATACGCTATCTCTCCCCGATGAGAAGTATCGCAAGATCGACAGATTTGCGACATTAGGAGCACGCCGATAATCAAAGATCCAATAAGATTAATTACTCGATACGGATCTCTCTCTTCGTACGGACGATGAAGATTCCACCCTGTATCTCCGAATCGTACAGATCCTCAAAGTGTATTCTTCATTCTCACACTATTTCTCTTCATTCACGTTTGAAGGAAGAAAATGAAATCACGTATTATCGAAGTTCCGGCAAAACGTAAACAATAGCAAAGGATATGGAATACGAACTCCACGGAATAATAAATTATTAATAAAGCGCGACATCCGCGAAAGAATTAACATATAAATATGAAAAGTTACGGAGCACCTCGAACGTCGTCTTTCCTCCGGATATTTACGGGAGTCTTTTCAAAGAGAAGAACCACCCATGAAAATAACTTTCGTTGACATTATTAAAGGCGCGAATCTAGGTTATAACGGCGGGCATGGAATTTCCAGACGGAAGCCGATACGACCCGAAGAACCATCGAAGAATTCGCATTCCTCGAGGTCGTATCGGCTTTGCCGGCTTAAGTATTCTTTGCAAGCACTCACCTGAACAAGAGGAATCCGAGACCGGTGACTGCAGCACGTCGCACGTCGTCGTTTACGTCAGAAACCTGGTCAAATATACATTTGCATGTGTTACTGGAGCATCGGAGATGGAAAGCTCGAATCGATGCGCGATCATTTTCTGATCTTTACGTCAGAATGCCGAGAAATATTTTCACGGATTCCTGCATGCATGCTCGAGGAGGTTTCTAAGCGCGTATGACTTCTAGGACTTTTTTAAACTGATCAATTCATGGCTTACCGAACTTACGTGAAAATTGATAAAAGAACGATGCGTTTTTGAGCTATTGCAATTACTCGCAAATCTACCGATCACTAATGTCGCAAGTTTCTTAAATACGACCGAGGAATTTCAAGTCTATCCTGCTACATAAGTTTCAACCCTTATCCCATTTGTTGTTAGTGCATTTTTTACTTTTAACTGCGATAACAAGTGTAACACTTAGAATTGATACATATATCCATTCTCAACGATATAATTTACTCTATTAAATATATTAAAAATCTAGGTAAAGAAGAAGCTACCATCGGCTCTCTATCTGTGCCGAAGATTCTGAAAGTGATCAAAATCTAAAATTCGAAAAAGTGAACTCATCCCATATTTCATGGTGCACAAATAGGCATCAATACGATAGAACCAACTTGTAGAAATAATAAACAACATACAAAGTTTGCCAAAGTTAATTAGTGCTCTCCTTACACACAACTCCAAAACGTAAGTCCGAATATCTCGAAACAAACTATAAATCACCACCATCACAATTATCAACAAATTTACCATTCCAACCATCTATTCTTCCAGCTACCACAATCCCAGTCCCCTTCAAAATTGCTCCACATCTCCAACACTGATTCTTTTATCTCAATTACATCGACGGCGCCATACATTACAATAAAAAAAATCGCAAGGAAAGTAAAACCGTATCCCAAGACCTTCGGCCGTCTCGGTAGAGCTCTTTGGCTAATACCTTCCATACGGGAAAGGTTAAGAGTAGATCGTCCAGAGGAACTTACAGCAACGTGTAGAAGCTTCCGAATCGCCTGGTTGTTTCCGGTTCCGCAGTACGCCATTGCGAGGGTATACATGCCGCTTCTTCTCAGGATCGGATCTTTATCGGCGCAGAGGGACGTCACGAGTGGATCAGCTTCCTCGAGGCGGCCGTACATCGTAAACGCGATGCCAACGGCTAATCCTCGGAGGATTTTCTCGTGTTGCGTTTCTTGGGCATACTAAAACAGAAAGCCGTAAAACTATGACAAGGAAACTTACGATTGCCGTTTGCCATCCTCCGTTTCCTTGCGAATTCCGTCCGAGGCGGGGGTGGAGAACGACGCGAGAGATATTTGTGTACGACGTTGGTAAAATTGAGTTTTATCGCGGCACGTAAGTTGCGGGAAACGAAAATTTCTACGTCCCGAGAATTTACAGTTGGGGAAAAGTCCCCCTTTTTCCACGCGAGATTCAATTTATCGTTCTTGCGCCGTTCTTCGACTTCCGGTTCTCCTCGGGATGGTCGACAATCCTACTTTTACGAATGCGATAATTGACTAGCTTGATGGAGAATTTTTTCAACGCTGGAACTAACGGTGTTATATATATTTTATTGAAATATACTGAATAGGTACTTTGGAAAAAGAGAGATTAGGGGGTGAAAAAGACGATCAGGTAATTTAGTGTTTGTAATACAGAAGTGAAATATTAACTGCACGGCTCCTCTATTAACAGTAGATTTACGGAAGCCGTCAAATTGACGGGTTCCTACTTGTCTTATAAACATTTCTCAAATTCACAGAGGCGCTATACATTAGATATTTCACGTGTATTTTATAATACAATAATGACTTAACGAACTACCATCTTTGCCGCTTCATCCCTCTTTTTTCAAAGTCTTTATTAAATATATTGCAATTTAAGAGATTTCACGCCCGTAAATCTAGTGTTAACTCTTTGAGGCACGGGAATTCAGAAAATAAAATGACCCATGTTGCACAGGCAATTTTTTTTTTGATTGAATAAACTTGGTTTATATTTATTAACAAAGTTATATAATAATATAAATTTTAGAGGTGGGACAAAAATGTCCCACCGTGCATCTTTATGCATCGAAGAGGTGGGAAGCTTTCAATCCCGCCTTGCCTCAAAGAGTTAACCTGTTGTCCTCCAGTTTTGTAACTGCCCCCACAATAATTCAGAATTTAATTGCTAAAATAAAAATTGATCAGTGATTCTTGATATATCGTATAATTTAACGTAATATTAATATTACAGGAATGATATTATCGCGTGGCGTCTCATTCATATTTTCAATTTGACAGGTTTTTCAAAACTTGAAAATTTTCTATCCGGTTTACCTCATCACGAGGGTCACTCGTTATTGTAGGGCAAGGGGTTAATTTGGGAAATTTTGCTAAGACATTCGTCACCGTTGATTTCAACGACCTTGGTAGTTTTAGTGTTAAAGAAAAATAGAAAACAAAGTTATCGTCTCCCTTGTGGCATCTATTTGTCGTTTAATTGTTGCGCGTTAAATAATTGGAAAATAACAAAAGCAAGTTCGTATCGTCGATACGTGGATAGTTTAATCTCCATTTTTCTACAAAATCAAAGACTCCCCGATTTGTAAAAGTTTAATCTATTTAGAGTTAAGATTGATTAGCCTCTGCAATAATGTAAACTTAGAGAACGGTAATTAATCCATCCTGTATCGTGATACATTGTCGAACGATAATAAATCTCTAATCTCTAGTGCACTCAAAAACATTTATCAGATATTCTTACCGACAAACTAATACCCCTGGTTGTGTCTTCGAGCTTTTATCTCCCATTAGTACATTCTTCGGAGCGATATAAAAGAGCGAATATCTCAAAATTTTGTCGCTAATATCGCGTTTCAAATACGACGTCAGGGAAGAGGAAAGAAAGTGGACAAAAAGTGGAAAGAATCGTACACGTGCATTTCGCACACGCGAAATAAACAATCCTGACAAAGCGATGCAGTTTGTTCTGCACATACGCGCTGCGCTTTTCCAGAAAAAGGTAAGTGGATTCCGTTGTTTCACGGAGATAATCGTTTCACGAAGAAGTACGACATCCCGGGGAGCCCATTATTCTACCGGCGAGCCCAAAATCTCGTAAATAAATGGACGGAGATTATACACCTATCTTCCCGCGATACAACGCTCCGCGATTTTCCCCGAAATTTGTAAAAGTACCGTGCGAAGTAACCTTGCGAAAATATATAAGTCATTTCGTGTTTCCTGTTTATCCAACTCTAGGATTTATTTCGTAATAGTTTTCAATCGACTTGATACCGCATGTTTTAATTAATACTCTGCTTTTTGATACTTCAAGGAAAATTCTTGAATCTCATTGAATTTCTTATCGGTTGTTAAAGTACGCCAGATGTGTTTTTAAGTTGCAGTTTCCCTGTTTGTCGAGAAAAGATTGTTTTCCATTTCTAGAATAATAAATACGACGATCGGAAGAAGTTACGTTAAAACTCCACGCAGTTTGCAAAAAGGGAGGACCACGTTTCGCGAATAACTCCCGAATTCTGCAGCGGGTTAAATTGACTGCGGCAAAATTATGCTATCGCATGTCACCGTGCCGATAGATCCAATTCGAGTTCCATTTTGCGGACGAAAGTCTTTCAACGTCTGATCGATTACTCGCTTTGCGCAATAAATTACATTTGAAGCGGAATATCAATCTCAAAATCAAAATACAGCCGCGCGCCGTTGACGCACGCTTCGAAGTTTTTCTCTTATGTCGAATCTTACCTGATATACATTTTATATACCAAAGATAAGGGAATACACCTGTTCATATGTTTTACTAACTTCATCGTAATCTTTTGAACTGTTACGCAATCATCGTGCCCCAATGGTGCGATTGTTGCGACTGAAAACAGATATAATTTGCGAAAATTTCAGTTAACATTTCAGTCCGCGCATCGCCTCGAGGCACCGCTGAACAATCCGGCATGCGAGTTAATTAATCGTGGCATTGCATCAATCGTAGGAGCGCATTAATTCTTTCCTTCCCTAACGAGAACAAAGAGAATTGCGTAAGTATACTACGCGCTATAATATTCGCAGAATCACCATACGCTATTACGATCATTCCAATAATCGGATAGACGTTAACGCTTACTACAAATTCTTAGTAGAAATATACAGAAATTCCCATATACAAATAGATTTCCAGCTACATATAAATATAAGACGTCGAGGATATACAAATATAAGATTACCTCTTTAAATCCGAGGAATTTCTCAAACAAATTCCATTTTCAGGTTTGTCCATTGAAAGGAGTGAGTCAGTGTGCCGCTCGTTGATCGATAGTATCGATCACTTATCAAACCGTGTATAGTACTCGAAAGGATAATCGCAACTGACACTCGTATAAAAGAAACGACGGCAAAGAGCGAAAGCTAACAAAACCGAAGTGCAACGTGTGCCGAAGGATCCACCGTCAAAATGCTACCACTATATTTCCTCGTTCTACGTTAGTATAAGCAAGCTCTTTCATCGATTATCGTTTAATAAACGAAATTTAGAAGGATAGAAGAATGGAAGTATACTAATTGGTGAAATTTTCTTCGACAGTGTGCCCGGCGCTTATCGCGGCGGATCCAGTGAAGTCCGCGTTCATGTTCTTCCCGGGTGAGGATGGAGTCCCGTACTTAATAAACCTTCATCAGCCGGAATTAACATTGTCGGAACTTGCGGCCGTAAACGCTAACGTAGAGACCATCGGATTCACGCTTTACACTCAGTTAGAACCCTTGTTTTTATTTATGACACCCGACTGTGTGCCGACGTTTTGAATAATACATCTGACTCGACGGTGAAAGAAATCTGAGAATAATAGAACAGAGACAGTGTCTACGACTTTTATTCTTTCTACGGTGCGATACTTTAACGAGTGATGTATTCTCCTTTTCTAGGACCAACTTGGAAGGCGAAACATTGATCCTTAACAACATAGAAAGTGTGAGAAGCAGTCAATTTAATTCTGACAAACCGACAAGATTCGTAACTCACGGCTGGAGAGGAAACGGAAAGATGGAATCTTGCACGACCATTCGCGATGGTAAATGACGATTGAATTTTTTATACTTTTTCCTATTCTTTCCAAATTATTCGTAATCATTCGGTGTCATCTATACTTGTAGCTTATATCCAGAATTTCGATTACAATGTCATCGTGATCGATTGGGGTAAAATCGCGAGCAGCCTTAGGTACGACAAGGTCGCGAAGAGTGTACCTATAGTGGCTCAACATGTTGCGGATTTCATTAATTTCTTGAAGAAGGAGGCAGGTCTTGATCTTTCGACGACCAAGCTGATTGGACACTCGCTTGGTGCACATACAGTAGGCCTTGCAGCGCGAAAAACCAACGGCATAATCTCAGAGGTCATTGGTAAGTCAAATATGCATGCGGTCGAGTGAAGAATAGAGACGTTATGGTAACGTTAGAAATGCTAGTGAATTATAACGTAAATGTCTTTACATACGTCTCTACAATATGCCAGCGAATTGTAGAGCAATTCTGAGAAATAAGTATAGCGAAGAACAGCGGTTTATTTTATTCATACGCTTCTTAACACTTATCGGCCGATGTCAAGTCTACGTGAGTTCAATAGTCAGCGTCACGAAAGTGTATTTTACATTTTTGTTTATTTTTGTAATTGTGATTTATGTATGTTTTTTAATTGTTTTCAACTTAATTATTGATATCCGTGTGTTCCAACTGTTCAGAAAATTCTTAATGACGCAGAACATACTCTTGGACAGTTTAAAATTCGTGATTTCTGAGCGCTGAAATTTGCATCTCTTATAGAAAGAAAGGATATAATTTGTTGCGCATGGGAGGAAGGGTATTGTTTTTATGATTTAGTGATAAACTTGTAAATTTTGATAGCTCTCGATCCTGCCAAGCCATACTTTGAAGGAAACCGACCAGGTGAAAGGATAGACGCAACAGATGCGAAGAACGTACAAGTTATTCATACCAATGCCGGAGTATTGGGTATCAAGATACCGATTGGTACCTCCGATTTCTATCCCAATGGTGGAAAGAAACAACCCGGATGTTCTGTCTTCGATGTAGTTGGTAAGGGATTATTTTGAATTATAATTATGTAATATCCTTAATAGTTCGTGAAATAACGAGAAAAAATTATTTGTTAGGTGCCTGTTCACACGCTCGTAGTTTCCACTACTATGCTGAATCTATCAGAAATCCCACGGGTTTCGTAGGATCTGCTAATGATGCTCCCGAGGAGACCGCTTACATGGGAGGACCCAGCCTCGACCCCAAGTAAGATTTATCTTACATACTTGATCATAAACGTCTCGCATATATTAAACTTCCGGTTACAATTAAATTTTTACGTTCTCTTTTTTTACAGTGCCAAAGGACACTACAGCCTGACTACCAACAGTGAACCACCTTTCGCTCGTGGCTATTAAGATCTCTCGCGTAATGATTTTTCGGAATTACTTTCAATTTTTGTCGAAATTTGAAGAAGGGCAGATCTATCTACTTAAACGTGTCTGTCCGTGTGATAATTTGACGCGTTAATTTGATATCTGGAGTATGCTGTTTTGTACAATCGTTGTAAATAATAAATCTTTAATATATTTTTAAACTTACCGCAACCATATCTTCTATCGCCTGAGTGGACTTCGAACCCAACATCACCATGCCCATAGCGATACCGGCTGCCTCGCCAGTAACGGCATCGTCTTGATAGAGATTGAATTTCAGTTGTTCGTATACATCTTGTCTATGGGATCCCATTGCAGCCAAACCCAATCCTAAACATCCACCATGACGTACCATCTGGGAAGAAACAGATGTCGTACATTATAAACTTTATATTATGAGACAGACTGTTTGTACATTCGAAAGTAAATGATGGATGATGAACATACCTCATTTTGAGCGTCCTTGAGCTGTCCAAGTAAATAATCCGTGATTGCTGCTCCATGATTCGCGTGAATAAGTCCCAAAGCGTATAAACCACCACCTTCGGAATAACCAGATCCTGCACTTGTGTCTCGCGGAAGATAAGATTGCATTAACGCCAATGCTTCTTGCTCGTGACCTCTGTGAATCACTCCCAAGGACGCTGTTGCAGTCAACTTCGCCCAATTCGTAGCCCGAGCCAACCATTCTAAGTTATCTCTGGAATATAAATTGCCATCAGAGCTATTGCATCTAACAAAGAATGTACTTGAAATCGAAGAAAGAAAATACTTTTACCTAAGGAACTGATCGCTAGTAGTTCCAGAATGCATATAGGCATTTGCGATTACAGTGGCAGTGTGACAGATGGACACACGTATAGCGTCCTTAGTATTCTTCAATATCAACATGTCCGTATGATTACTACGGATTAAGAATTGTAGATGAAGATCGATAGAAATCTCGCCGCCCAATATACTCGATAAAGCGTCTACGCGTTCTTGTTGTTCGCGTTCTTCCGCATTCTGTATCAGAAAGAAATGTCAATGTGAAGTATTCACATACTTTGTAAACTTCGAATGATTCAGAAGAGAAATTTACCAAACTTTCGACGCTTCGTTGGGATTTTTCCTCGGGAGGAGCAGGAGTACTATCGGTTTCCATGCTGGTGGAATCGGAATTTGCTACCGTAGTCGGTTTTGCGGCAGGTTTAACAATCGGTTTAACCATGAGAGCACCTGGTATAGGAGCTGTTGCTCTGAGAGCTTGTAAAACACGGCCGAGGAACTGCTGAGTCGCAGATTCATAGAGATCAAATGCAATTTGATAGGCCATAAGAACGCAGTCTTGCGAGCCTTTACTCAGTCTATCCAAAAGTTCTGCAACTGCCAATGGATCATCAAGGAAAATGAGACACTGACACATGTTGACGTAATCTGGTGTTCCAAGATTACGGTATAGGGTCACTAGGCATCGCAGTACAGTATTGCGAAAGCCGCGATTCTGAATAAGACTCATGACAACTTGGAAGGCATAGGACAACATGCCACTTACGTCGTCCTGGAACAAACATAAACATAGTTTACATTAAAAGCTGCTTAAATTCAACCGCTCGAGTCCCAATCTACGTAATCGCAATGTTGAGATTCCGTGTCGAAAAGGACGGCTGTATTTCACCGCCGAAAACAAAGAAGCGTCATCGTACCGTTTGGCACTTTTCGGCGCAATTCTGCCGATATGCGCAGGGAATCAAACGTTTAATAAACTAATTAATATCTTTACCGATTGCATAATTGCAGCTTCAAAAACATCCATTCTCCTAGTTTCCAGGGCAAGTCCCAAAGCTTGCCGGTATTGATTATCATCTAAACAACGTTGAAACATTCTATTCACAATTCCTTCTAATCTTGGATCTACTCCCTTGCTACCTGGTGGTAACTTTCCCTCGGCCTCCAACACGCGTTGCTGCGTATAATAATCGATACACTTAGCTAAAAATATAAAATTTGATACGCATTAAAACAACCTATAGTTTATCCTAAATGAAAATTCAAGAAATTTCTGAATAATACCTATAGTGGTGTCAACATATTCATTACGAGCATTGACATCAAAAAGCTCTCCTGCTCCTAGGGCATAAGTAAGGGAATCTTCAAAGCTACCTAAATGATAATACACTTTGCTAGCAACTAAAGCAGCTAATTCATGTTGATTGAATGCCTTATCCTCATGAAGTATTTCACTGAAAGATAAATAATGCTTTGTGTGAAAAGAATGGGACTTATTTGGAAAAAATTTCAACGATACGGAATACATACATTTTTTCTATAGCTTCAGAAATCTCTGGCCAAAATTCGTCAACTATCATATCAAGCTTCTTCAAGGCAAATACCTTCAATTCAGGCATCGGCTCCTCAAGGAGGGATATGATACCAGCTGAAAAAATAAAATTTCATTATAAAATTGAATGTAACGAATCTTCTAAGTACATTTATAAAAGTAAAACAATGAAAGATCCTAAAAACCAGCTTGAAAATTCAAAAATAATGGAATCTGATATTTAAAAAACGAATTTGAAGGTTATGGATTACGGGATTTGCAAATCATTGCATGTCGAGTACCAAAGTACTATGTGACGGATTCATGAATGAAATAAATAACGGTAAGATTTATTCATATAACGTATTTTTATATTCTATTTAAGTGATTCACCTGCTGATGTGATATTCATAGCGGCTTTTGCACAGTATTACTTCCTTCTGTAAAAAGTCTAAAAGACAATTTGATGGGAAGCCACGAACTCTCCAACTAAATTCATGCGAAGTACGTTACAGATGACTATAGTAGTTGCCACTGTACCATAAAAAAAATATATGTAACATAACTTTGAAATCTTCAAGCTATTTTTATAACATATTAAATGGCAATAATTTTAGCTAGAAAATGCGATAATATTTATTTAAATATTTCTACCATTTCTTTTAATAAAAGAAATATCGAATCTGACTTAAATGAAGCGTATGTGCATGGTACCCCTGCAGAGATAACTTCAGGATTTTCCTGCAGATTTTGACTTGCAACGCTAACCTAAAATACATATAATTCTAGTTTCTGATAGTAGTGAGTAGTGTAAAAAGAAAACAAAGAACATCTGTCAAAATGACAGAAAAGACAAAAACAATGAGTCACGTAAAACATATTCCAAAAGATGCTCAAGTTATAATGTCAATTATGAAAGACATGGGCATAACAGATTACGAGCCAAAGGTTGTAAATCAATTGCTCGAATTTACATACCGTACGTAGTCTAATTTTTATATTTTCTTCGGAATAATACTTTCTTTTCATAAATATAATGAAACACGATGGTAAAATATATTTCTGGAAGTCATAAAGGATTAAAATACAATAATTTTAACGTTTATAGGTTATGTTACTTGTATATTAGACGATAGTAGAATTTATGCGAATCACGCTAAAAAGAAATTCATCGATCTGGATGACGTCAGGTTAGCAGTGAAAATGCAATTGGAACGTACTTTCACAAATCCACCTCCTAGGGATGTTCTGTTGGACGTCGCACGTGCCAAAAACAATATACCTCTTCCATTCGTTAAACCCAATAATGGCCTTCGTTTACCACCTGATCGATACTGCTTAAATTCAACGAATTACAAACTTAAAAATGCAACAAAGAAAGTCAGTGGAAAGCCGTTACATTCCTTGGTTGGAAATAATATTCAAGGAGGACAATCCAGAATTAAAGTAGAGGGCAATAAAACTGGTCTCTCCATTGTCAAAAGACCAGGAACTTTGGCTACGGTTGCAAGGACACAAACAATTTCAATACCAAAGCCTGTTTTAAAATTTTCAACAGGTATAGCGTCCGATAAGATTTCTTGTAGTTTTAATACATTTACCGCAAAAGTAATATCTGTACCACTTTTTCAGATCCCTTTCATATCCTGCATTCCCATTTGTCTATTCCACCTATCCATGTGTCCTTAAAAAATTGTAAGATCGAATTAATAGAAAATGACAATAAAATCTTTATAACATTTCTTTTATTTTATTCTGTATAAGCTCTTTGTCTTTCAGCTACAACAGGACCAGCTGGAGTGAAAGCACAGGTGAATAAACCAAAAATACAAATCTCATCGGGCCAAGCCATGCCTCCTGTGAAGATGGAGGTAGAGGATTCCATAAAGAGAAAGAGAGAAGACGATGATTACGATGTTCCATAGCATTAAATAATAAATATCCTACGAATTTTTACATTGTTTTACAGTTTTATCTTGTATAAAATAATTACACTGCAATAATGACTTTCCCCTTGCTTTGAATGTAATTGGAATGATATCCAGTAATTTTAAGTATTCCACTAAGTTTCGAACGGACTTCTATATTTTTAACTAAAATGAAAAGTTATGTAAATTAGAAATAATAAATGCGAATAAGCAAATATATTTATGATTTCCATATGCTTCCTCAAATATTACCTAAGGCCTTTCATTTTATTTATAGCCACGGAGAAGCCCAGAAGAAATCGTTAAATTACGAATTTAACAAGATATCCTCATTTTTCCTTATGCGCACTAACTAACTTTTATATTTTGTGCCTATTACTGAGCTTCATCTTCCGTGGCTTGTGCGTCTTCTTCTTCTTCCTGCTCCACTTCAGTTTCGTCTTCCGTCGCATATCCAGCGGGCTCTTCCGGTTGTGCCGGAATTGTTTCTTCTTCCTCATCTTCCCGAAGATCTTCCTCTGCTTCGTCTTCAGCCGCTTCAGCAGCTTCCGATACGTCCTCTTCCTCTTCTTCTTCAGCTTCGTCCTCTGTTACCTTAGCTCCGGGTTCCTCGTGAACTTCCTCGGAAGCTGCAGGCTCACCTGGTGCCTCTTCAGCTGGAGTCTCTTTGATTTCTTCGGTCGTGGCTTCCTGCGGAACTTCTTGCGCTTCAAAAGCTGGAGGTTTGACTTCTTCGATCTTTTCCTTCTTCTCCAGCTCTTTGGCAACTTGAGTGACGCATTTCTTCCGGTGAAGAGGCAGGAAGAGCTTAAAGTCCTCCGGCAGTTCATCTTCTGAATACAGTCTAAGCATAGAGATTTTTAATTGCAGAGATTATACAACTTTTAATTATTCCAGTATTAACGCTAGATCTACCGGCGTCTAATGAAACATATCAATAAATGTTAACACGTTGAATGCCATGGGGGTCACCGGTGACCGGCGCTGTCTGATTGAATGAAATTTCACATGACTTTTAAATTGTAATATTTACGAACTTTCTAGCACAATCAATGTTTATATGTCGGCGTTAAAAAGATAAAGTTCTGCTGAATATGTATCTGTTTGTGTCTTTAAAGTTTCTGCTTTATAAGAATGTGATTTTAACAGAAAAAGTCTAATTTCAGTGGAAATGATGAATCTAGCGAAATACCGGTGGCGTTCAACGTGTTAAATAAAGAAGAAAATAAATAAAGTTGGCAAAATGTGATGGATTCAATCATTTGCAGTCTACAAAATAGAATTTGAAATTTTGAAAAGAGACAGCCTTAAAAATTTCAGGAATACTTATAAAGAATACAGTGCCAGTCATTTTGACCACTGTAGTAGATCTTGTGCTAAATGTAAGAAAATTGAAAAGTAGATGTGCGAGAAGTTTTAGTAGGCCAAGTTTTAAAAGCAGTCTCTTTAGTTAAATGAATAGTTTCAACCCGTAATACCGATCTAACGTCGATTCCTCCATTCATCGATCATTTTCTCAACACCTAGGCTAACAAAAAAAGATAATTCATACCTATCCGCGAAATAAATACGTCGAATCCTACAATTTGCATGGATCTGCACTCGAGTAGTCTCAATATAATTTGTGCCGTAAGCTCTCCGTGTAAAATCGGCAAGATTAAATTGAATCTGATTCCAACCACCGGACAATCCGATCGGCATCGACGTGCAAAACGGTCGGACACGTGTGGTGCTCTGAAAGTTACTCATTCGAAATCTCCTGTGCATGTTTTTGTCGTCGAGGATCTGGTAAAATAGTAATATTACATTTTCCACTCTGCCGTCTTTCACCCTGAAAACAGGGCTACGGAAATGGCTGAAAAGAAGCTATTTATTCGCGAGAGATTTACTGTTATCTCGAACGTGAAATACTTCTTCATATTCTTGATGATCATGATGAAGAATGGCAATTTAATACCGAGGACCTTTTTCGTATCAGCTGGACAATAAATATATGTTGTTGTAACATTGGTCCCAGCTATTTCTAGAGCCAATGATTTCACCTCTTCGTCCGTGATCCTTCGAATGTATCCATTCTTCACCTGAAGGAATTACTTTTCACATTAATTGCACGTTAATTCGACACCATTACATTTCTCTGTTCTGCAGATAATTCAACTCACGTGCATGTCCCACAATTCCAACGGAGCCGAACCACAACTGAATAAAATTGATAAAAATCCACTTTGATAAGTGTTACGAAACATCGCGTCTATAGAATTCTTTCACATTGAATGCTTACAGCGACGTCACAGATCGGGAATCATGGATCTCGATTAATTCGAAGCATTTCTCGATCACGTAATCTCGCAAACGTCACGATGTAATTTAATACTGATAGAAATTTCTTTGTTTCATCCTCTATATTGAATTTGTTTTATTTGAATTTCTTTGCATCGACTGCCCGAAGTTCTCGATAGAAACGTAGCCTATTTATTGAACGTAAAAACTTAATTTTATTTTCACATAGTTACAACAATTTTCTAGACACAAGGTGGGACAAAAGTAATTATGTTCCACGAAGAAGCTCGTTGATATGATGTCTTTCTTTCTCTGTTAACGGATCGGGGACAATCAATGTCTTTGGCGACATCCCGACGCTGAAGACACGGTCGACTCTAACGCTGTCGATGGCGAACATTTGCATCATCGAGAAATGCATAATTTCGCGGTGCAATTGCTGATTGATGAGCTTCTTGATCCTTTGAATCCGATGCCGACAGACGATGTAGCTTTTCCAAAAAATACGGATTCTCTTTAAATGTAAATTCTTGAAATGGTAAACATAATAAATAAACAAATAATTAGCGCAAGAATTCCAATTTTAATGGTGCATGTGAAATTTTTCCGAAATGTGTATTACAAATTGTGAAGTAAAATAAATATTTCTTCAAGAATAAAATTAGCAACGGAATTCTATTTTTGACGAATGTTCCGAATTCCGCGGAACGTGTGTTTAAATTTGAAATTAGATGTTATCTTAAGTTTGAAAATAGATGTTTGTACAAATGATCGAAGTGTCCTTACTAAGGTAAAATTTTAAGACCGGTGTAACTCGGATGGATAGAAACATCGCTTCTGTATAATTCTGGATATAATTTCATGTGTCTGGTGAGATATTTTCTGCGGGGCTTCTTTTTCTCAGTTTCCTCTTTCCCTTCGGTTTCATCTGGGACATCCTTTTCCTGATCGAAATCCTCCTCCATTTCCATTTATCTCACTCTACTTCCTTGTCTCCCCGAATCTGTTCAGAATCCTCGCACCAAACTACGGATAAATGCAAATCTATCGATTGTTCGCCAGAGTGTCGGTTAAAAGACCGAATTTAAAAATAACATCTTATTCTTTCAATTAAACAAATCAATGAATATCTCGGATAAATCGTACATCCTGCGATTTCATTTCGAAAAAAAACTTTTAAAAAATCCTTAAGAAAATGATTTAAAAACCGATTGATTTTAATTTGCGATTCCCTTCTCTTCTACTTCCTCATAGAACTTATTTTGAGCAAATTTCAATTAGATCGGAACCATTGAAATTACTTTACTCACTAATGACTAGAGACTTTAATTAGAAAGTGGGTCTAGAACGAGCCGCAGGAACCGTGCAAATCGGACTGGTAAATTTTGCTACCGCGGTTTCACCTCGCGTGAAGAAACTGCCGAAACGAATGCGGCTCGTCTCTCACAGTTGATCCGACGAAAGTTGGCCGATCTGTAACGAAGTGAGCCCCTGTGCCTCGTACGGATATCGATTTGGTTTCCAGGTGAATCAATAGGGATTCGGTTCATTCTTATTCTGATGTATGTATGTAAGTACTTATGTATCTTTATACGTAAGTGAGGACGACTCTAAACTTCCCGCGGAAACATCCCCCTGTTCTAATTAACACCTTCAACTCGGCATGATCTATCGGTGATGGCGTATTCCTAAGTTTTCATTGTAATTTAAAAAAAAACATCATTGATAGTGTTGACGCATTTCAAGTTAATTATATTCTGGACTTACATATGAGCCGTTCACATGCCAAATCGAGTAACTCCACTTCCTGAATTTTTTAAAATTCAATCCTCAAAGTACTTGATTGAATGCTAACTTTTTATGTGTAGAGTAGATTTCCGTGATAATAACGATTAGCACCATTAAATGAAGAAGTTTGTTTGGCCACCGAATAATAAATAATTAATTTCAGAAGTCAATCTCATTAATTCCAAGGCTATTCCACCTTATTCATTTTATACGTTGTTAGAGAGAAGGTACATGCGATTATATATTCTACAATATTTATTTGTATTTATATTTTGAAGAGCATTTTGAAAAAGTGTGTATACTATTTCATCACGTTTCTCCACTTTAGGGTTTATGAAGTGAGTGAGTAGCTCATATTCACTTAGTTATATTAAAGTTATCACAGGAGACATTGAAATTTGTGAGATTAGGTAACAGCGGAAGATGTAGGTTGAATAAATGAAGACCTGTTTGCAGTACGCTAAGGTGATATAATGGAAATTTTGCTATTAGATTTGATATTAATGTATTAGTATTTACTGATGTGTGTAGTACTTATTGTTAGAACATATTAATTATCAGGGTACGATTCGTTAAAAACAAAATTTCCAGCGAGAATGAAGCAATTGTAGAATGGCACTTGAATAAACTTTTTGCTAATAAATGCAATAATTCATTGCAAAAAGAATGCCATTGAGTTTATATTATTTTAAACCCTTTGGAAATTTAATGTAACTGAATATTCCTTTATCGACGAGGCAAAAACAAATTTGCACTTTATAGGTTCAAACTGATTCGTCACTATTTACACCCTTCGTTCAAGTTTCGTTGTGTTTCAATAATTCCCACACCCCTGTGATTGGGACGTATAACGAGATTAAAGTATACCACGAATTCGCGAGTCGATTGTTCGCAGTTGGAACAACAGGCTTGCCGGTTAAATGAAATCGAAGAACTCGCGAAATTGTACCCATCCGCGACTGCACCGCGAAAATAGAGAACGAATTTAATTAACGTACGCCATACACTCCATTGAGATTGCGGTAGAAGCTCCGTCGCGTGCTATTGTTCCGCCGAAATAGATGCAGAGCACGATATTTGCTGAAAGACCAGTGAGAACTACTGAAAAGCCAGTCGTTTCCACTCAATCACTGCTAGATTTCTATTACTGCACATTTGAGAAATTAAAAAATTTTTAAAAACGTTTATAATTAATTAAATGAATATGTGTATATCATTTGACGATAAGCAATATTGGAACGATGTAAGGTATGCATATTTTTTTCTATTAAATATTAAAGGGGATTATGAGAATAAATGTTGAACTGCAATATTTGAAAAGATAGAATAATAATGTAAAATTTAAATTATCATCTGCTATTTATGTATCTCAATCTTAGATCTACCGTGATGAAGTCGTGATTATCGAAATTTACGACTCCATATAGGAACTAATTAAAGGAAAACACCCCAAAGAAAAATTCCTTCAACCACACCACCGTCTCTTAACAATCTCCATTCCGATTCTCCCAAATTCTAAAACGTCCACCGTAAGAAACTCTTAAGCCTTAAAGCACGCAAGAGTTCTTCAACTCCAAACTACGACTGCTTCTTTAAATGACGCTAGTTCCAACGCAATTTCCACGACACTCAAACGAATTAAGAAGCCCGACACGCGAGAACTGAATTACCCTCGGAAATGTAGGCATCGCGAATCCGCAGGTTTGAAATTCAAATCTCGAAACGCCGAACGATTCAAAGGGTTGCATCCCCGACTGCACATGCGTGCGGCCGTATGCAACGAATGAGGGAACACGTCCAACGGAAGGAACGCCGTACAGTTGGCAATAACCATGCTCGAATTTATTGATATTTTCCGAAGGCAGAGCGAGCTGGGGTGGTAAGATGGGAAGAGGGAGGAAGAAGGAGCGAGAAAGGGCGAAGCTAACGAACGGGAAACACGGGAGGGTGCGAGAAAGAGGAGAAAAGGAAGAAGAGGGTGCGCCGAAGCCCTCGTCACACCCGTAAGCTCAACGTGCAGTCTCCGGGTGTACAGCTGATCGGGAGTACGAAGATCCGAGCGTGAACGACCGATCGATCTTGTTCGATCGCGGATGTCGAGTGATCGGTATACATCCTCCAACGACGTTCCGAGGTCTGACCTACGGAATCGACGACAATAAAACGACAAGTTTCGCGATGAGGTTGCGGTGATAGGAGGGATTGCAAATTTTGGAGAACACGAGGGGGACGTTGCCCGATTCTCCACCCTTCGATCTTTCTTCGTTCGTGTCTCAGTTCGACCTTGGGTTTCTTTTGGGTTTTCCTTTCTTTCATTACATGCGAAATAGGTGGAATAAGAGTACAGACGTATAGAAAGATCGATTGAGAGGGTATCGTGCAATGTGTCGTGCATCGACGAGATTCGTCGACCTCTGATCCCTCGTTATCACCGGATGTCGTTGGATGTCGTGACAACGTTGAGTCGGCAGGGTGTACCGCAGGACGTCGCCGGTTTCTTCCTTTCGTACGACTTCCACGGTGCACGGTAGAACGTTCGATAATCACGACAGGATCGTATAATGGCCAACGAAAGGATATCGAGGCAATACAGGTGCGTGACCTTTGATGATGTAGAGATTCTCGTTCTGTTCGTTATTTCGTTAACGTTTAACCTTCGGAATGATAGAGCGGACTCTGACGATCAAATTCGCTCGAGGTTCATGATTTTTTATAGCTCGATATAGCAAAGGGTCCGACGGACTTTTTGATTGTCTCCGATGATTTTACGAACGATTATTGTTAATTTGGGATAAAGCGATGACTTTAGATGCTACGGACTTATAATAGGTTTTCGTCGATTACTCGAGAATCGACGTAGGTTTTCGTGGCTCGGATTTATTCCCTTGGAAGCCTGTGGCTTCAAACTTAATGCAAGCTCGAAGCTCACGATGAAATAATCGCCTTTGCTCGAATTCTGTCTTGCCTATTGATTCTAATCGGATTTCGTTGCCAAAATAACTCGGGTTGAACTCGTGATCGATTCCGTTCGGACCTCGAGTGCCACTTTGATATTTTGAAGCTTCAATAATTTTACCTGAAACCAGATTAATTCACATTCTTTCATTTCGATTCACGCAAAGAAGTATCTTAAATTATTATTAATTCCTGACTCTGTCAATAGTATCGTTACGCGATCGTGATTGGAAATGTAATGTTCATTTTTCAAGAACAACTTTGCCGGTTCCGGGACACTCGGAAGTGAATCTCTGCTCGGTGTTGTCACTGGGCAAAGATCTCAGCAAAATCACCATGCCAGTTATATTCAACGAGCCGCTTTCCTTCCTCCAACGCGTTGCCGAATATATGGAATACTCTAAACTACTCAAAGAAGCAGCTGCTCAAGAGACTTCCATCGGGCGGTTACAGGTGATTGATGATATTCTAATTTCATTACTAAAATTCCATCGATTCGAGCGTGATAGAGGTTTGGCAATAATACGTCGTATTACGAAAGTTGGAACAACGTTTTTAATTTTACAGTACGTTGCTGCATTCGCTGTGAGTGCTTTGGCCTCGAACTGGGAACGGCTTGGTAAACCTTTCAATCCCCTGCTTGGAGAAACGTACGAATTGGAACGCGAGGATTTCCGGTAATCTCTTTCTCTATATGTTACTCTAGCATTCTACGAAACATTGATACATTGCATTTAGATCAGTTATGTAGAATATTTATGTTATAAATTTGTCATTGGAAGAATTCCAATTGGGCATAAGATTTTGATCGAGCTGAAGTTTCAATTTTTCATATCTTTGTAATCATCTTTTTATCAAGGCAAAATAAAATATTGGATGAAATCCACAATTTGTATTTTCGTTGATATGTAATTTAATGAAAAATAAAGACTCCCCGTCGGAAGATAAATATTACGAAATAGGTAACAGGTTAAATATACTTTGCCGAAATAGTATTGTATTCGAGCGAAATAATCGGGTGGGCGGAACGGAGGTCAAATGATTGATGAAGCAGGGAGGACGATTAATCTAACATAATGTAATTTTGTGTTAGAATGATATGCGAACAAGTGTCGCATCATCCACCTGTCTCTGCTTTCCATGCTGAGAGCGAGGATTACGTCTTCCACGGTAGCATATATCCAAAATTAAAGTTCTGGGGCAAATCGATAGAGATACATCCCAAAGGCGTCGTTACGGTTGAATTACCAAAGTGAGTACACTTTCTATGCTATTATAGTCTTTATCAGCCTCCCGAACATTGTATTAAACGACAACAAAGTTAAGCGGTTATTGGAACGTCAGATACCAGCAGTAATTTAATATTCTTTAATTTAACTTCAATTTACCAACAATTCATATTTTACTCTCTGCCCAACGAAGTTAAAGCATTAATGGAACTTCAGATGTATCAGTAATTTAATATTTTTTAATTTAATTTCAATGTAGGAGAAATTCATGTTTATTAAATACAGTAAAGCGATAGAAGTAACAATGAGAAAATACTTGTATAGAAGTTTGAATGCCTGGAAGTAATTTGCAACGAGTTTAACGTAATTTTTCGCAAACTGTTACTCTCCAGATGGAAGGAGGCTTACACTTGGCAGAATATCAATTGCATACTGCATAACGTGCTGGTCGGACAATTGTGGATGGAACAGCTAGGTTCTCTCGAGATAAAACAAAGCGGTGGAACGAATTTGAAAGCCGCCCTTTCATTCAAGAGCGGCAGTTGCAACGGCAAGGACCTTCATCGCGTCGAAGGCTTCATAACGGATCAAGAGTAAGCTGGTAACACTTTATCATCACTTCAATTTACATGTACATAATACAATACACTTTGCATCCAATCTCAATTCCACTAACAAGAAAACAACGCAAAAATATCTTAACGTTTTTAACGAATATCT
Source organism: Cerceris ruficornis (assembly GCA_963989415.1). Taxonomy (NCBI): domain Eukaryota; kingdom Metazoa; phylum Arthropoda; class Insecta; order Hymenoptera; family Crabronidae; genus Cerceris; species Cerceris ruficornis. The sequence continues at coordinate 18,621,016 of OZ022519.1, forward strand.
GCAGCAACATATTTGTTTGTCATTCAGCAAAAGGAAGCTCCTCTTCCTGCACGGAAAATGGACGGAGAGATTAAGGGCCTGCGAACCGTCATCGTACGAGGATGCTCTGGAAAGGGTAAAAAGGGAAGCGAAGAGTCCTCAAGGTAGTCCGGGACATAAAAAAGTTTTGGCGAAACTTCACAGTCTCAAAGTTGGAGCTTTTAAGCCCTCGCATCAGGTGAAAGTTTGTCTTTAATCCGAAAGTTTTAACAGTTAAGTCAAAGTGTACAATTTGAGGGGTGATTAGCATCCTGTATTTTAACATTGACGATATTTTTTTTTAAACTGTAAATCGTTATTTCCAATTGTTTTATGGAAACGTTTATCAGAATTAAACTGTCATTTCGCATTAAATTTCTGCATTTTAATCCAGGATGCTATCGACGACTCAGGCAACATGGATGGAGAAGACACGCCGATGATCGAAGAGATTCCGGGCTCCGTAACACTTTGGGAAGTTTCTCCGAGACCTTCAAATAGTGCGGATGTAAGTTTACTACTTCTCAAATTCCCCACCGATTATAAATACTTTTTTTCCACCTTGAATATTTTTTTACTAATTTAGTTTTAACTAAATTCTTAACTATATTGGGAATTTCTGTATTCGCTAAATGAAATATCTAAATTTCAGTGTTATCAATTTACGAACTTTGCAATGTCGTTAAACGAATTGCAACCGGAACTAGAGAAGGTGATTTGCCCGACGGATTCCAGATTAAGGCCGGATATTAGGAAATTGGAGAACGGCGATCAGGACGGCGCCGCTACTGAAAAATCGCGCCTCGAGGAGAAACAAAGAGAGTCGCGAAAAGCTCGAAAACAGAAGAAAGGCCACGAATGGACACCCAGGTAAGAGAATTTTCTATAATTTTCAAATGTGATTACTTTTACCTGAAATTCAAATTTCGTCATAAAATTTGCACGTTTTAAGGCAAAAAAATTGCAATGTTTCCTAGGTGGTTCCAATCGTGCACGAATCCGTACACCGGCCAGGAGGACTGGCTTTATCAAGGCGAATATTGGAACCGTGATTACGCCAACATCGAAGACATATTCTAATAAACGTTTTCTCGTCAGATGATAGTTAATAAATGTTGTAACACGGAAGAGAGGCGCACTCGCATATTTCTGTCGAGAAGTGTTCGTACAAATTGTTGGAATTTCGCGTAGTACATTAAGCTGGCTGGTCTCTGAAGTTAATTGTCACTGACTCGCCGAATTTTTGAAGCGACTCAATCGAGAAGAAGATGGATCTCACTGTCTCGTGTCGCTATTCTAACGATGAATATTAGAAAAGAATTTTAGAAGCGTAAGCGTGTTATAGATGTTCCTAGTATTCCATAAAACAATTCGTTTCATTTGTCGTTCCTCATACGAATAATCATGGTGCTCTCTAAACAAAAAATTGTCGCCAGCTGTAGCAATCCTTCATCGCTACACATTAATGGATACTTCCATCGTAAAAATTCTAGGTGCTTTTAATCGCACGATTTATCTTTTTGAAACTTCAACGCTCACAGTTTAGGCGCTATTTTCTCAAAATTGGTACTACACGAGTTTTTCATTCATGCTACACCACATATTTCGAACGTGTGAAATCGAAAAGTGTTCGATTAAATAAATTTTCATCTTGAGTTCATCGAAAAAATTCCCATCATGATGATAAATATATTGTTATTCATGCTAATTGAGTATAGGCATGTAAAATTCGATACACATTTTTAGCAAAGCAAATTCGATCGACAGGCTGCAGTCAATTTGCAGAATTTCAGATTAGAATTCTCTCATTGACAATTTTCGGGAAGTAGATTCCCTGCGACGTTCATATCATAGGTTCACTGATCTCAAAAATGCACGTAAAATCGTAGATTGCCATCGATACGATGATAAACGTCAATATGTAGAAGCAAACAAATTTCTCGATTACTTTCAATCGAGCTTACGCCACGTAGTGAATATCGTATGCGGGTCGTACGTGTATATTCATAATTCCTTGTAGATAATTCAAATCACTCGAGATCTCGTTTCTGTCGAGTATAACCGAGGAATTTAGCGAGAAATTAGAAAATATCAACCGCGAAAGGTGCGGTTCAACGAAACCGTTGCGCGGATCGACGTAGAAATCGTGGCCATTATAAAATAAACAAGAAGTTTCTAACGCTCGGATCGAGCAGAAGAAGCCGCTGTCGAGACAAAGAACACCGTGCAAACGCGTAGATTAACAATTACACGCTTAGAGATCGATGTCTATGTTGTCAAACTCCATACTGTAAAGAAAAAACGCAAAAAAAACACGCAAGAAACAAGGAAAAGGAAAACTCGCGAAACCCGTACGAACAAATCTTCCTCCTGGAACAGTCGAGCGTGTTTTTTTCACGGCGAAACTGCGCTAAGGTGAACAAAAAGAAATAAAAGACCGAGAAAGAAATCCATCCGTTAGGCGTTGTTTATATTAAGTACATACCGTGGATAATGGTCGCCGTGAATTTTTTATAAAGCAACCCCGAAGCGATGCAACGTCGTATGAATTTTGTTCGATTTTTCTTCAAAAACGATATCGACGAATCGTGCAGCGATCGTCTCTCAAATCGAGTTGATTTGTACGATTTACGCGTAGCCACGAAGAATCACTTCTGAACACTATTTTTATAAAAATTTAGGCCTGTCGTGAATCGCGAATCCGCAGGCTCTCATCTGGATACTACTTGATATAATAGCTTTTTCGTAGATTTCTGTACATACAGTAACTGTATTATACACTTGTACCTAATTAATTTAGGAGCCATTTGACACACGGAATTAATATCAGCGGTCGTGTGTCTACGTTAACTCAATTAATAATCACCGAGGAAGCTTTCTTACCGCGCATCGAACGAGCAATAATAACACCGTGTGTTTAGAGTTTTCGTAAATTTGTATCGCTCCACTCTGTTCTCGAGATTTCTGGGCTTTTGCGTTGGGAATTTTTGCCGACTCGATTTAAAGGGAACGTTTTATCGATATTCAATTCGGTGATTACTTTTCAATCACTCGGACGTGATTTAATGGAATTGTCGAGGTTTACATGTATTCTCACCCTCGAGAATAATGTTAAGCTGATCTTTTTTAAAGTAACGTTAAACCGTTCGCTGAAACTGAGCCTAGACTTAGACGAATAAATAGATCAGGATATTTGATACTGAACGTGCCAATTCAAACTGCATTGTGCGTAATAAAATGGCGTAAATCATTCTCTTGGTGTATGTGTGTACTGTGTTTAAAAACTCTGCCAGCTTAACAATATAATATTTAGTCCTCTCTTGTCCAAACGTGTCGATAATTTCTACTTATCGAGAATCGTTTAAATGAGAATATATTCGGCAAATACGGTTTGCAGAATGTTCATTGTTTCTCGAAACAAGGAACGGCCATGAAACGTTAGGGTTTATCGTTCGAGATCATCTAAATGTGTTGCTTCGTAGAACTCCACGTGTTGTCAAAGTCTGAATTATTAAAAGGCAGTTGTTACTTGTATCGTTAGTGCTACACGTGTATTCGAATACATATATATATACCTCTTCTAAAAGAAATTAATACAGTAAAACGTTTTCTTTTCGTTGCTCATAATTTTGCCCAAGTATTAATCATTATTACCAAACTCTGCGGAAGAACTATCATAAAAATGTGACTAATTGAAAAATGTGATATTGAGGATAATTTCTTGAGAACCTCTTTTTATTTTTATTGTAATCGTACCGTTATATAATACGTATTCGAAGATCCGGTTGTCATACTACATCATTGAGAATTGCTAAGTAGGAACGCTAAAGTTATATGTATTAAAAATAAATAACACTACCGTAGTGTAAACGTATGAAAACACAGCACAGAAAAGTACGAGTTAGAACGCAACAGCACCGCCATCGAACGAACAATATACTTTGCACATAAGTACAAGTAAAGAAGTATTAACCTTCGAGCGACACGAACTTTTCTAAAGCTTTCCAATATTAAAACGACAAAAGTTTTACACCCAACACGGACATGATCTAGATTCTACACTGAAAAGAGGAATGAGAAGTATATTCCTTGTGAAACGCCAATTCTACTTAGAAAACTTAAATTATCGTGCTAGCTGGCCATAGATTATCATTGTATTTGCGTTAACTAGACAAGTGTGTAATTGTACATAGAGAAAGTAGAAATTAGTAATAAATGTTATCAACAGACATACTCATCTTTTTACTCTATATTAATACCATTAATTTCTCCAAATATACACTAATAACGCATTAGAACAATTTCGTTCTCAACGCTGTTTAAACTATATACAATATTTGTATTTTGAGTTAATATTTATCTATGATATCGATTATATAACCATTTTATAATATTCTAACCAGGAACATATACATATAGTTATTAACTTATTTATCCATTTAGAAACGTACAAATTCATATTCGATCATCGGAGAAACCGCCAAATATTCAAATGAAAGTTTGCGCGCCTGTTAGTTCGACATTTTAGTAGCGCGATGTCGCTCCGCGTCGACTGTGTTTCCAAGATGGCCGTCGAATTGGTCCTCAGAAGCGAGTCGGAAGGAATCGATCTCGGTTCGGAACTGGAGAACACGTCACGATACCCGTTTCGAAAGTTCTTGCGGAAAAACGTGCGCGTATTATCATCTCGCCGATCGTTCGAAAGTGGCCGATTGTGTGTGAGAGAAAGGGAGCATCGAAGTTGATGAATCGATTCGACGAAATGAGCAACGTACCAACAGGTGAGAGCGTTGACTTCGCATCGGTTTCATTACGCGTCTTATTTTTCTCATTTCGACGGCTTATGTTTCTTTTTTGCGTAACAAAAAGCATAAGCTTGGCGTACAGCGATATCATACGCAAACAGCAACGTTAAGAATAACATTGTCAACGACCGAGTGGATCTTTCTCGAGAATTTCTAACCTATTTTTTTCCGTGCGATTTCCGCACGATGTTTCGCATTTTAAAAATATTCTAACATCGCTGCCTCTCGTGTTACTTATCACGTAAAACGAACTAGAATCGATCGTAGGCGATAACAGTGATAGACGTTATCGCGTAAAATTCGCGCTTGTCAACAGCAGGACAGTGTCCACATCGCCGATACCATGGAATTTATATTTCAGAACGCTGAAGTTTCCAATCTCGGACTTCGTGTTTTTACAAATGTAAAATATGTAAAACATTATAAATCATTCTCTACGACTTGACTTTTCCGTAGCTATATGCGAAACAATTACTAATTCAAATAGTTGTTATTCCTAACCTCCGCAAGAATCTGCACACCAATGCATCGTGCAGGTAGGTAGCCAACGTGGTATTCTCGTCTCGCGGCGTCAGCCGTTAATTAGATTAACGTGATTAGTAACAGCCCGTTTAAGGTGAACTGCTTTCGACGAAAGTATTATATAAAGAGAAGTTTCGGATTTCCGTGAAAAAAGGTACTTTAAGATCGGTCTCGGGTTACGAAGTTAAATGATATTAAAGAGGAAAGCGTCATATGGTCTTTTCAGCCATTAAAGTGGATCAAATGCTTGATATGACGCACAACTATTCTATCTCGTTAGGTACCCTTGAACCAAACAAAAGTCCCGATTTATTATAAAAGATCGTGTGCATTTACTGAAATGCACTTGGATGACATAATGAAACATGTTTCTGGTAAGCGTTGCATACGAGTGGTTAGAAAGATAACGATTACAGCGATAATAGAGAAAGGTCATTACCAGTATCACTCCAGCTGGTATATGACATTTACATCAGATATTGTTATCATGACACAAATGCAAGCTATCGTAAACGTAATAATCTTCGGATGTGCCATTTGTCACTTTCCTCTTATCACTGCAACCTCTTTCTCAATTTTTAAACTTCAATATTTTATCCACAACTATCGCAAATTATCAAATTTTCCAATAAAATTGCACACACAGCAAACATGAAAATAAACGGTAAGAAAATTCCTTTGGCCGAAGTTAAATTATAATGAAGAATCACTGTTCCAACATCTTACGTCAAAGCATAGCAAATGAAACTTAAGGCGGCCTCAATTAAATGTAGTTAAAGTTTATCTAACTTCTCGTTACGTTTTCATGACGTACAAATCCATCGAAGTTCACGTGGCTAGAAATGCGTCGAATGAAATGTTCGCACGGCCCTTGAAAGAAGAACGTAGAAAAGTGGTCCTCGAAAGCGATTGAAATTCTCCATTCTTCGCTCTGCCTATTTTTGCGTCCTACATCAAGCCGTTGTAACGCTTCTCTTTCACGGATCTACGGGTTTTTATCGCTCTTTCCCCCTGTCCGTATTCGTTAGTGTCACCTATCTCCGTTCACGGCAACAACAGTCGTTATTTTCAGTCCAAATATTTCTTATTATCGCGAATGCACCTGCTACTCTGTGAGAAGTCGTGGACGAAGAGGAATCGCAGACAGATTTATTATCGGGCGACCTTTTCGTAGATGCGGATTGAAAATAAATCGTTCTTGCGCTATCGCGCCAACTTGATTTTCATGTAACGGCGAATGAGTCATCGATTATTGCGATTCGGATCGGTTAGTTCGCGTAATCTGCGCTTACTGCACGATCAGGGAGAAAGTTTCGAAAACCGGACACTTTGGCGTCGTGTTCGCGGAAATTGCAAGATGCGGTCATTTCTGATCGGACTTACTTATGATAGCGAGGATATTGCAGTCATTTTTATTCATAATATCCAGGTGATAAGTTTGCAATATAATTCTGTATTACGAAATTCAGTGTAATTATTAGTCTGATACTTTTTTTCGTGGAAGATTTTGAAATATTTTTTTTTCTTATTCGAAACTTTACGGCAAAATGAAATGTAGGTATTTTGATGTAAAGCGACGAGTCGTGATTTGCCATATTCACATTGCACGCGTTTCTGTAATAATTTAGCAGTTAAGCTGAAGTCGTAAAAAAGTAAAATTCTTTGTGTTTAATTATAGAACGGTGCGGTTTATTTCTTGTCCTACCGCAAAGGAGAGAAGTGAAAGTTAACCTCTGCGAATTGACATTTCACATTCCATTGTAATTTGTCTAGACCACCGACTGGCAGAGAATATTTTGAATAGTAACAATATTAAATTTCTATGATAAACTTTTGAAAAAAAATTTAAGTACCACGTTGTTGCATTGCAGAGCTATTGATATTTTTCTTGCACTTTGCCTTTTGTTTCAATTATTCTTTCATAATTAGCTGTTCATTATGATTCGAAGATAAAATTGTAGTTTTCTTAAATAATTGCATAAATACGTTTTTCCTGAATTGCGGTTAATCTAAAAGCAAGAGAGAAAGGAGAAAAAACGTTGCGTGTTCCACTTTCAGGCAGGAACAGGTTAAAATAAGAGTTCCGTTCGTGATCTTAACCCTTTGCTAAACTCGACGTAGCATTCTGTCGGAGTTGTTAGTTTCGCGAAATTAATTTCGACTTTGTCAAAATCATATTTAACTTTGTCGAACTCAATTTATCAGACTCAATTTATAAACAGTTAGTGAACACGTACAATGGTGCGATGGAAACAATAATTTAATAACATCTAACAGTGGAGAACTCAAATTCCAATTAACTAACGACAAACTGAAAAACCAATTTGGATCGCAAAGGATTTCAATTTCCACGAAATGAAATTCGTGATGAATCCTCCACCGATAATAAAAATCAATTTTCTTACTCCGCATTGGCAGACATTCCAATATAATTCCTATCGTTTCTCACAATGACAAATTCTTTTCCATTCCCCTTTTCAGTCCGTTCAGAACTATTCTCAATTTTACCCTTTGTTTAAAGTACATCGTCAAATATTATTTCAATCGTATGCAATCGTACGTTGCTGAAATAGTATTACGATTTTATGATCTTTACCGTTCTTCTGGCGAACGTTTACCTTCCATTCTACGAATATCACGAGCAATTCCGTGAAGGGAATTACTCTTCAATTCGAAAGCGTGCATAAATGCATAAAACGCACAACGTTCAATAAAAGGGTTCTTTGAATTTCTTCAAAGGAAAGTATCAGGCTCAGGATATATGCCTCTGGTATTAACCTTCGTGAGCACCTTCCATGCCAGTTTTATCGATCTTACCCAACAGTTAAGACAGGCCATTATAATTCTGACGTCGAGTTTTTCATGTTCCATGAAACGCGACATTTCTGCCGCTCGATTCTCCCCGTCGTTTTTTTCTTTTTTTTTGAGAAATTTCTCGCAGAGTAATCCCTTTGAAATATACCTGGTATCATGAATTAACCTTCCTCTTTCGCGTGTTCCGTTTGAGGGGACGCCGTACATACGCGTACGTGTAACGCGTCAGGTGTTACCACTAAGGAGACAGTCAAGGGCAAAAGGTCAACTGAAATAATTTACATCGATTTTTACACGAGGCTTTGTACTCGTCTTTTTTATAAAACTTCATATATATTGGGTTGGCAAGAAAGTAATTTCGGTTTTCGTCTATTGTTAACGTTACGTTTGTTTTGAAGGACTTCTGACAATGTTATCATTTTTTGCTTCTGAAAATTGAAAGTTGCCACTTTTGGCAGGATTTAGAAACAAATTGTGCTTCATTTTGCTTGCAATTGTTAGTTTGGCGTGAATTTTAATATGGAGTGTAAAAACGAACATTTTCGACATATTTTACTTTGTCATTGCTTTTTTATGCAAACCACATCGAAAGCTGAATTATATCAAAGATAAGTTACGCTGTCAATTTGGTCGGATTACAAAGGGGTTGTGTACTTCGAGCTGCTTCCGAGGAACCAAACGATTAATTGAAATGTTTAGCCTAAAATCGCACCTGGTTCAGTTTTTTGCTGATAAAAACCAGAATTTCCATGAGAGCGGAATCACAAATCGGTCTAAAAGATGGTAAAAGGTCATCGAACAAAATGGAAAATGTATAATTTACTAAAGTTAATTTTTTGTTTAAAAAAAATTGAGTTTCATTTCATATTGCAAAACCGAAATTACTTTCTTGCCAACCCAATATAAAGTCCATACCTATGATTAAAATAAAATAAAATTAATTTAGCCTTTAATCGATGTTAATTCCGTTGTCGCCGCAGCAGCATCATTGTGTAAAAAGGTGACAATATCGTTTTCAGATAAAACCGTTGTAATATTATATTTTTATACTGCGTTGCATTAATAAAAAATCATTTGAAAATGTATACGCTTTCTTTCTTAATGGTAAAGCAAGATTACTTTTTAATAAAGCTCTATGTGACCTATGTTTACGTAACATTTTTTTTCTTATTTAGTGCCATAGAATATACTTACAAAGTTTAAGCATTAAAACCTGAGACACCCTGTATATAAACAGTGTTTGTTCTTTGATAGTGAGTGATTGAGCACGAGGAATGCGCCAAACGCGTTAAAATATTGAATAAGTATTGTAAAAGAAGAGGAATTAAGAGACGAAGATGATCAGTAAGATACTTTGTGTTTTGTAAGATACACACGGAACAGCTTCTGTATAAAATCGAGGAATTTTTATAAAAAGTGTAGAGACCGGTTATTTTGGCTGCTCCTGTAGTTCTAACGTTAATTATGAAACTGGGTGGAAATTTGGCGAAGAATGGGAATTGTAACGAAAAATGAAGTTGTAAATGTAGGTTTAATTAGGTTACCACTGATAGAATCGTCGAGGAATAAAAATGCACGGAGGAATATTGAACTCCTACACTTTCAAACGATCGGTCATTTCATCGGCGGATTATTACGACAGCTAGTCGTTAACCTTGAAGTTCCTGTTACCGAGAGTCCCGTATTTAGAACTGCATCGAATCGAGAGGAGTTGGTTAACCGGTTCCACGCAGGTTCAGAACTATCGAACCTGGAACGACGATCTGCCTCAAAAGCGAAAAAAAAATGTCCTTTTATCATCACTTCCGTTTAACGTCTACAATGCTTCAACAATCGATGCGTACATTTCATTTTACCACTCGATTTTATGCTTCTATGGTTTTTCCTAAGTCTTCAAGTTGCCACTATTTCATTTAAAATATGTGGCTCTTCAGCCCAACTGAAATAATAAAACCTTGCCATTAATAATTTCGATTTAATATTCAAATCAATACATCATGCCATGTGGCTGTTTGTAACTCTTTATCGAATTCAGTCAATAAATTTTAGGAATAATGGCCCTTTGTTAAAAAAAAATTTGCCGACCATTGTCCAAGACAATTCTTCGCTTCGTTCGGCGAAGAGTCTTTGCATTAGGAAATATTCCTTTAAGTTTAATTCAACGATTGAGATTTTACAGTTAGAGCGAGTAATTAGAACGCTACCGTAATTGTTCATAAAACTACAACATTATGCGACCGATAATTCTTACAATACCATTCCTGTCCTCGATGTTCATTCTATGGAAGAAACGTGAAGCACGATGGAGGTCAACGAACCTTCGGGGATTCTGTTCCGTCACCTTCGTTCGATGAAATCCTTCATAAAAACAAGGAGTCCTTTTTTCCCCCTCTCTCGCTTCCCTTTTTATACGTACTTCAGACTATTCTTCGTTTCGTCCGCCATGAAACGTACATTGAACTATTCGATCGGCATGTATACCGACATTACGAGCATGATTTCATGGTATCACGCCATAAAATCAGAGATTTATTAATGGATTCGGGCGAATCGAAAGCTTCGTTTATTTTGAAGTATCGCGCTACGTGGAAACGTATGGCGGGAAATTAGTATCGACGATTTAATGGACAAATGGAATAATATATTCTCTATGTTTTTCTTGAAATGTTATAAAAACCCGATGATTAATAGGATAATTCTGAGCGCTGCAAAAAGGTGTACCTTTAATGATATATTAATTAGATACAACTCGCTATAAACTAAACGTTTTAATACCCCGGGAACTTTCACCGACGATTTAATGGTAAATTGAGATCGGTGGTATATTCGAAAAATTCAAAGATAAAGGAACTATTACTCCGTGTATATTACTTTTCACTTTTCTATTCTGTTTCTTTGCTCCGTTCCTAAGTGACGTGAAGCTTTGTGGAATGCAATATGTTTTAACATATAAGTACAGTCAGTCGTTCAGAACGCGAAAGAACGTACACGCTTCTTTCATACGTTGCAAAAAGTTACCAGACACCACCGTGGAATATACGAGACACAAAAACATGAGATCTAAAGTGCATTTCAATTTACGAGCGATAAACTTTTCTACTTCACCACTTCTCCATTTCATAAAGGCCGATATCTGATTTGTCCGACGTAGCCGGCGATAAAATTTCCATAGAAAAAATGTAACTCCATCCTCACGCACTATTCGAGATCATAGTAATTTGCGCAACAAAACGCAAAACGGGCTATAGCGAATAAGAAGGTAAAGGCTCCAATTTGCAATCAGAGAGTGCCAGTTGAAATCCCTCGTTACCACTGGGAAATTTTTTCCAATTATTTTGCATTTAGCACGTTGAGTAGCGTAGAGTTCAACAGCGCTGTACAATTAATTGAAATTTTGTATGACTTTTAAATAATAGTATTTCGAATTTGCTACTATATTAATTATTTTAAAAAAATGCGAAATACGTGTCGCCAATTAATATGTTGATATATCAGTCTCTGTGACTGGGATCCACCGATAACAGTAGATCTTAACACTTTCGCGGGCAGTAAAAATGTCAGTGAGCTACAAAAGTAGACAGTCAAGTATTACACTTTTAACTACACAGAGAAAGAATAAAATAGTATGAAAATACTCAATGAATCCCTTGACCGTCGCTTTAAACTGCATAATAATTACAAAAAATTAAGGTTATATAAAATTAAACGAATTATAATTGGCTTTATCATTTGGCATGAAATGAATGCTATAGCATTTTCATTCTTTGCAGCATCTGCAATTGCATTCTCGTCCGCGAAAGTGTTAAATGAAGTAACGATAAGAATTACAAGGGCTACGATGGGTCAGGAAGTAGAGTGCCGGATCCGCGACCAGTGGGGCCCGAGTTCAAATCCTCCGGCAACTTTTCAAAAATTTTTCGTACTTTATTAATTAATATATCATAACCGCGGTGATTCTAAGCCCACCTAAAACAACAGTAGCTCATAAGCAAAAAAGGGACTAGTAGTTTAAAGTAGAAGAAATACAAAAAAAGAGGACTATGGTAGGTAAGGTTTTGAAGGCTCGGACTCGTAATCAAGTGGATTCCATGTTCTCAAATTCCGCGTTAGCTTAAGGAAACTTTTCTTAAATTATTATTTAATATATCAGTCTCGGTGGTTCGAAGACTATCAGTAACAATAGTAGATGGGTTTATGCTTACTAAAGTGGTAATGTCTCGGATTCACAATCAGTGGTCCCAAGTTCAAATCATCCTCCGTCACCTCCGAGAGGTTTTTCCTATATGCCACGTATATCATAATCTGTGGTTCCACTTAAAACAGTAGGTTATTGGAGGAAGAACTCTAGCAATTAAAGCCGAAAGAATATAAATGCATAGCAGTTACAGCCGAAAATATATACATACATACGTATAAAATTTAAAAAAAACGTTTCAATTTACTTGCGCGTACATGTTAAAAAGATCGGCGGCAAAAGAACAGGTAAAAGAGAGAGGGGGCTGCATGGTCCCTTCCCTTTTCACCTTCGTCAAGGAGAAACAAGAAACCTGCTGCGATTTCTTTCTTTCTTAATACGTGGCTGCACGACGCTGGCGTCCCTCCCGGTCAAGATCGGAAACCTGCGATCTCTCTCTTCGTGTCGGGAAAACGAAGCGTGATCGTGCCAGCTGTGATCGTGTCGTCTGCACGCGTTTCCATCGGTGCACGTGATCGCACTTTGATCGTTCGTCGGTGCGAATTATCGCGGATAATATTTGTGATCCGCTGAAAGAAAAACCTATTCCACTCAGGTTATCGATCATTCGATAATCAAACGTTCCCCGTGAATATGCTACGGTTCGAGCTCGATTTATTTTACTGCGAACTGATAAGATCGATTTGAATTTTACTGCGATAAAACGGTGAAGTGATATCGACGACGGATACAGGTTACTCGTACCTCGAGCATCTTTGAATTAAGATTCACCGTTATAAGTGTGTCAATGGAATGATAATAAAGAAAAATCGAGACGTTCTACGGTCGACGTAGAAAATGCGGGAAAAGCACTTGAGCGAAGTACCGAAATGCCGACAGAGTTCCTCCGATCGTTCCAGCGAAATCCAATTAAACGAATGGTGGAATTAAACGAACAGTGAAACCTGCTCGTTTTGTGATTCCGTTGGGGTCCGTATACAGGGCATTTTTCATTACGAATTCTTCATCGATTGTACGATCTAAATTATCGGAAGTACTCGAGGCTTTGTGGAAAGGCTGCCGTGAAGAGGACTATTGGCATGAAAACCGACATGCCAGACGTGAAGCAAGAAAACCGGGCCGAGGATCGTCCCAAGCAGAAACAGCGATCGTGCCAGCAACACTCTGGAGAGGATTGTCAGAGTGAGAACGAACATGAATTCGAATCTTTGGAGTACGAGGAGGATGCATATTACTCCAACTTAACTGCAACGCCAAGTTTCGATGATATCGACGAGCTGAGCGATGATGCCGACGAAATCGTTGTTCATTGCTGGCGTGATTCTAACGGTGAAATAGACGAGATCGTTGTGGATGACGCGAACTTTTCGGTGGAAACGCAGTTTCTACCACCGGAAACTGAAGAGGGTAATCGGATAGGACGGAAGAAAAGAAAATCGGTTAGAGTTATATTTCAAGACTTCTCCAAGCCTTACCTCGCCAAGATCAGCAACAGTCAGAATTACAAGAAGTTCCTTGAACTGGTAAAAGGTGCTGAACGCATGAGTTCGCAAAGATGACCGTAAAGTTGATTTTATTGACTATTTATACTTAGACTTAGTATCTAGATTGTAATAAAATATTATTTCTTATTTGTTATTCCATATTTATTTATTGCCCTGTTTCGACTGCCAGATTTGTAAGTAATACGTGCCGATAATAGGTCGATGGTTATGATCGATTGATTTCAGTGGAACTAGATCAAATTCAATGTTATTCTTCAGAGAAGTTCTTCGATAAACTATAAAATTAAGTCTCATGTCCTCTTGGCAGAACAAATTATTCTTAATTGCGTAGTACAGTGATTTTTGCGGGACATACACACATCTCAATTTATAATCGAGATTGTATATTCAGTTTCGTCCAAAATATAATACCTAATAACACTTATTACACTTTACTGAGTCCCTTGTAAATACAGAAACTCCACGCTAGCAAATTCATAAGTAGAACGGCGTTGCAAAATATGAAAGTAATTGTATCGGAATTTCATGGCCCCATTTCTACTAAACACAGATATACAACGGTGCCCAAAGAGACAACCTTACATTTTAATTTCAACGATGAGGGAAAAAAAGAGAGTAATATTACACGCTTTCCATGGAAAAGCGGAAACGTTTTTGCCGTCATAAATCGTCCTCTATTTACAGTACCGAATCAGTAAAACCTTCAAGCACGAGAAAAACTTCTCCACTCTGATGTTTACCCGTAATAGCGGTAAAAGCATTACGAGCGTTACAACACAGGCCTGTAATCAAATCTTTCGCCGTTTTATTCTTTACATTGTTGTAAACTACAACTTATCGGCGTACTGTTCTCCATCTATTCGAATATCGGCGAATTCTTTGTGGTTTAAGCATTCCTCGATAAAAACTCCCATCCTGGCAACGCTTCTTGCGGCGATCTCTATCAAAATGTTCTAGCTTTTTGCATCCTACGTTTCGCATCACTGAATTTGTGAAAGTTTCCACCAGCATCTAGTAAATTGATGATATCCAGGATATATGTTTAACCGTATATCGGAGAATTAGTTCAAAGAAGCTCGTTCTCATTTATTTTCAGCTATGGAAAGGAAACGTGATTAATCATTGTCCGTAGTTCCTTCTTTTTTCTTTGGATCACCATATGTATGTGACACCTTCACACAGGTGTTTTATTGGTTTCACGTGGCAGAATATCTGCAACGTATTTTGAATTGACTATCATCTAAATCTTATAAGACAAGAGTTTAGAATTTCCATACCTCGGTAAGAGTATGAATCACGAAAGTGAAGTAGATCTGAGATTTCATAGAATAAACCGCAAAGAGGTTTAAATAGAATCCTATTTAAAACTTAGTACAATCTCGTCGATTAATACACTAAATTTCAGTAACATAAAGATAATCTTTCGCGGTCAGTTTTAATCTCAGGACGATCTTCGATCTCTTCTTCAATAAATCTTCTTTACACCCATTCAAAAGGTAACGGTATCAATTTTCGTCAGCCGTACAGCTACAACCAACCGTAAGATGATAGATAAGACGACAATGATCTATACCCGTTAGATCGAACGAGATCATTTGCGCAATCAAGCTCCGTTTCTTCATTGTACCCGCAAGCCGTTCGATTACATCGTCCGATACATTTGTGTCACGATAAACCATCATCAATGGTAACAATATAAAATTACGGGACGCAAATAAATCCAACTCGATTCTTTCCTATCTCACGATACTCCACAACTTCGTCGTATCGTTTATACTGTAAATCGAGATATAGAATAAATCTGCAATGAATGATGTAAAAAGTTACATGACCCGAGTATAATTTACCATCCACTCTTACGCTTCGTAATCCAATTATTCCTAACGTACACGTATTATAATTCGTATGCAGGCAATAGTAATTATTGATGTTGCTACAATGTAGCCAGGATATTTATGGCGTTGCTCGTTGCAAATTACATACAGCGTTATGTTCCATTAAAATTCCACATTCGACATCCTGTATTTCGAGCGCCGTTGAGATTTAATACCATACGTTGGCAATGTGCAACGGACTAGTCAGTCTGCGTTCTCGTTTTACGTTGTCCCGCAATAAAAGACGAAGAATTGGATACTAGTCAGTGACGTCTGGATGTCTAGCTTTGAGCGCGTGTTAGAGCTATGTACGATACAAGTAGCACGTATTTTCTAACACGTTTCTTGTGCTTCGTGCTTCAGGAGAAGACGCCTCGGTCCACTCGGCCGGCTTTCTCTCACCTACGTCGGATAACGTGGTGAACGAGTTGCAAGGACTTTCCTTGGAGGAGCAGGACCGTCAGAAGGAGGAATGGAACGACGAACTTGCCAAGGTATGACAGTAGATCGAATATCATACTTTCTTTATTGTTATAGAATTTTTCAATAGATTTTTCTTTGATACTTTAACGCTAGATGTACCGGCGTTATATCTGTTATATTTAAATACAGTGAATAAGCACTTTGGAAAAAGGGAGATCAACGGATGAAAAAGATAATGAATTAAGTTATTTAGGTTTTATAAGATAAAAATGGAATATTTACGGTATGGCTCCCCTATCGATTTGGCGAATTTTTCGAAGAAATTGGCAACCGGTCAGTTTCACCGCCTTGGTAGCTGTAGTGTTAAAGGATTTGATAATATTTCTGTGAATAGTTTTCGGAGAAATTGAAATATTTGAGTTTGAACTACTCGCTGCAAGGTTTTAAACAATTTCTGTGCAAGAATTGCAGAATTTCAGCTTAGATTAACCGTTTGAGTTCCGACGCACAGTAGCAGAATCTCGTTGAGAAGTGCCACGCGGCGCGATCGCGCTCCTTTGTTCACGCCGTAACATTTGAGCAATTAACCGACATAAAATTGAATTTTCCTAATGATCCAGATGTATAAAATTACATTATGAATCAATAATAATCCATAGAAGCAGAGAAGGCAAATATTCTACAAAGTAATCCGTAATAATTTATTAACAACCTGCTAAAAATGATATTTACGTGTATGCATCGTTATCTTCACTCATTTAGGATACATTTATAAATTTGTATTTTTCCAAACAATGTTTTATTACCTTTTTAATCCTCTCTACCAATTAACATGTCATTTAAGTTCTGTTTCGAAATGTAATTAAATTTTTACCACATTATACCTTTACGCCCTGCGATTTCTCTGCGTTGGATTGGAATAATGAACTTGTCATTTTTACGGTGGAAAAACCAAAAATTTTGCGAACAGGTCGAGGAAGAAATACAAACGTTGAGACATGTACTTGCGAATAAGATACGGGTATCTCAGGAGCTAAAAAGGAAGCTGGGTATCAGTGTTTGGAAGGAGATCACCGACGACATGAATCAAGGATTGAAGAATGTTAAGGAGAGTCAAGTGTACGTGTTTTCGATTACAAAAGCACCTCTCTTTTCTCCTTTATCCTTATCTTGCATGACTGAAGTCTTCTCTTGAATTAAACAGTAATTTCATGTTCACGAGGTATTCATCAGCATAATCAGTCAATTACATTGAAAATTATGTTTTACGAGTGTCAAATTTCCGACTTCTATCATTGACTTGTTGCTGTTGATTCCTAAGACTCCATGTATGATCATGTATCGTACGGTGTTGAAAAAAGTCTTGGGTACTTTTTACTTTGAATTCCTTCTACAGGACTTTTTTCACCGCCGCATAATATGCTGTAGACGACAGTGAAATTTGTAAAGCTAGAACCAGACAATGCTTATTGCCATTAACCCATTGACTGCCAACTACGAGATATCTCGTAGCTGCACTATAAGTTTGAATGAATAAGTTAACAATAATAGCGGACCGTGTATAGAAATTTCGGAACAAAAATGTTCTTCGTATCATTACAAATGTCGAAATTATATTTTTCATTAATGAAACAAATGCCCTAAAAACTTTCTGTCATCTTCTCAAATTTTAACAAGCAAAGGTAATGTTTGCTTAGTTTTCTTGGCAGTGAATGGGTTAAAGACATCGAGGTTGCTATAATTTATCGAGTCATCGAGTATTTAATGCTCGTTGATGAACAATTCGGTTTTTGCGTAGCGTAAGTAGGTAATAGGAGTTTTTAGAATTACTTTTTGCACCGTTTTCATTTGCATTCGATATGAGGTAGATAGTCGATGGAAATGTGTTCGAGAAATTGTACGAATATTAGTACACTTAGATTGCCTTAGTCTGCAAAAATGTTACTTCACGATTGCCGTTAAATGCATGCGAATAATTTCATTTTGTACGTCGCTCATCGTGTTCACTTTGTACATTTGAAATGCGTGGAACGAAATGTCGAGTAAGGTGACGGTTGCCGATCTCCCATGCCCTCTTCGTTTATTTTCTCCTACTTTTGCTCTTCAGACATGTAGAACACTTTTCTTTGACTTTTGGTTGGGTTCTCATTCAGTTATCAGAACGTCGGGGAGAAACTCGGTCAGTTCACCAAGGCAGTCTCCGAGAACACCTTGTAAGTACGCAAACAATTGTGTTTTCGTCAGAATCCAACATTTCTTTTCTTCCATTAAACCTAGAGTTTTGAAAATTACTTATTTACCTTTACACAGGGATATTTCAAATTTTCCTAATTAATATTATAGTTCAACTTTACTTGCGGTCGTTTCAATCGGATACGTGACTTTGTAATAGGATAACTGTAACGGATGAAATTACCGGAAGTTTGAAGCAATGAAAAATAATATCCATTGTCCGGATGTCGTACAATTTCTTCGAGAGAAATTTTGGATCACAATTCGATATTTGCGCGTTTGGTTTTTATTTCGTTTCCTTGAGCAGATTTTAAGTTTCGCTGAATATATACCGCCTATCTAAAACTCAGAAACGCTATGCACAAAAAAAAGCCAGTGTAAGTCATCAGAAAAATGACGAGGAAGCCTGCTTCAAGTTTATCAGGAAATTATTCAAAAATCCACGTGTATATCGACCTCGAGTCGCGACCAGCACATTTTATTTTGTAAACAGCTTGCATAAAGTAACAGCGCAGTGTCCATAAGCTTTACGTAACACCGATTAAACAACACACGGAATACTCTGACTAATCGTTTACGGATGCAAGTATGAATGCACAGAATGCACGTGTGTGTATATACATATGAAGAAAGTATCATCGACATACTCATTAATAACGATTCGAGCAAATTATCAGCGACCATAGACAACCTGACCTTCGACGGACGAGTGGGGACGAATTTTCTCGCTAAATGAATATTTACATCCTCCTTCTCCAGATTCCAGAAGACAGAATCCGTTTTCAAGACTACGGCTGAAAAAACAACTAGCATTCTTGGAGGTTTCGGCAGTGGACTGTCGATGAAATTAGGTCAGATGCGTAATTCCGACAGTTTCCGTTCCTTGGAGGAACGAGTCGGGTCTGCCTACGAAAATATGAAGGTGACTGCAAATTGCATATTATTTATTTCAAATTAGATCATTGATGTAAGTAGACCGATTGGTAATCTTCGAACGTCAATGCTAAAGTATGAAATGCCTTTCCTTTCAGACAAAAGTCGTCCCTTCGAGATCTAGTTCAATGCAGAGCTTCGACGATGCACTCCGAGAATCCGAAGCAGCGAGACGTGCATCCGCAGCACCATTTGCAACCAGCCCGACCATTCCTGAAGACAAACTTCTTTCTTAGAGCTGGGCCTCGAGTTTACATCGATATCTGCCTCTTCTATGCGTAACATGCCCATGCATCGATCGTGTTATTCACGAGCCAGTGTTTCGCTCTACGCTACTATCACTGTCTATTGCATTGCTATAATCATCAGGGCCAAACGACACGCGTACAATCGGATGTATATCAGAGCCGTTCGAGGGAAACAGCTTTGCAAAGCCTCGAATTTTCAATTAGATGGTACTATTTTGTCCGTGTCATCGAACGTGTCACTTTGTACTATAATGATTCGATCCTTTTGAGCGAATTGTCGCTTTACTTCCATGGACCATGTTTCTACGAATCTTTGTAGCTTTTGCGATCGATATATTGCGTAATGCTATGGTAATACATAGTCGTTAATGTTATTTTCAGCGATCGAAACGAAATGCAGGATCATATATGTCAATTAACTGACGATCTTTATTTTTTAACGGAGTTAAATTTTGTTTTTTTTGTACGTTGTGAAGGATTCAAGAAAGATATTCTCGGGTGTTTCTGTGATGATAGTGATCGTTGCAGAGAATTCCTGAAGAATTTTGTTTCTTAGCGGAATCATGTTACTCAAGAAGACGGCAATTAATTTCTTATTTTATTGAACTTATTTGCACTATAGCGATTTTTATAACGCATAATAATATATCGTTGATACGTACCTTATATCTTGATGTCGCAACCTATTTTTGCACCATGGATTCACAAAGATAGGCGCACGCTTTAATGAAGATTATCGGTCGCCTTTAAATATTCATTCGGAACATCCTGTATCGAGGCGATGTCCACGGGTGTTCCTTCATCGATACCATATCGGCATTGACGAAGGAATTTCAGAAAACCTTTGGTAAAACCCGTCCTTCGACAATATTATCTATTTTATGCAGTACATGAATAACAATTATTTTCACAACACCAACTCGTATTAATTCAGGTGAAACGGAGACGATCGCGATGGACATCACGGCACGCGATAAGAAATTAAGATATTTTCCTCGTTATTAAGTATTATCCAAACATTTTTTGCATACAGTGAATAATTTGAAATCAGTTACGAATAAAATTCCAATCTAATCGTTTAAGTTAACATTAATTGCTCGATTTTATTTTAACAACAATACGAATAAAGTTTATTCATGACCGTTACGAAATTTCTAATGATATATGTACCTTGTTATCTCAAAGTCGTATGCTTCATTATGAATATTCCAGAAGTAATGAAATCAAAAGAGGAGAAAGAGTTGGAAAGTAAGAAGCCTACAGTGTGCTTCACGATTGTTGGGGCCGAATTAATGCAAATGTCAAAGAATATTTTCTACTTAGCTCAATAATAAAGTGTTACGTGTACACGTATGCGCCGTGACTGCACCGCGTTTACTTGTTAATTGTAAGTCACACACATTTACACATGCTAAACGCGAACCTCTGGCGCATTTATCCTGTACTCTATGTACACACGTGGTCCATATTCTTGAATAAGCTGAACCTCAACTATCGACCCGTTGGATTTACTCTAAATGTATCAATTAATTCTGCGCTCCCAACGTCATCGGGAAATCGCTGCATTATCCTCTCATTCATACTGGTAAATAAATTATTTTATGAAAGGTCAACAGCGAAAAACGATTTCTTTCCCACGACCACATACCATGACGTAAACCCTCGCGCGTTGCGAGAAAGATTTATGTACATTCATCCTTTGCGTCGACGCAGGTCTTATAATTATGTTACATTAGTAAGCTATAGAAATATGTGTCTTTTCGTATCTTTTCGGCTTTAACTACTAAGGTCATTTCAGCTGGAACCTACTGTTTTATGAGATATTAGACAATAATTTGAGAAAAATATCCCAAGGTTGACGGAGGGGAGGGTTTGAACTCTTACCTGCTGACTGCGAGTCCGAATTTTCACCTCTTTAACCACTATAAGCGCACCTACTATTTTAGGTGGGTTGCGAACCATCCTGGCTATGATATATTGAATGATAATTGAGAAAAAAATCTTAGAGGTGACGGAGAATGATTTGAACTCGTGTATGCTGATTGAGAGACTGAGCTTTCACGTATTTACCTACCATAGCGACAGAAATACATCCTTCGAAGCAGGGATAGCGTGTATGGTCATTGAATGTTCCCTCGTCAATCGGTCTTCTTTTGTTTTATAAAAAAAAGCATATAAACCTTTATTTAGTCTAAGTACAAAAATAGTAGGTACATTCCTCTCATCGTTTCGTCTAAATTATAAGTTCCTATGCCGGCTGGCCTGCCGTTCGACACGCGGATCACGTCGTTGATCACCGTACTAAAGGAATCGTTCGTTCGTTTCCAATTTCATGGGAAACGAGACAGATGTAAAGCGACGTAGTCAGAAAAAGAGAGAAAGAAAGGAAAGATGGACGGGAAGAATTACATAAAAAGACGCAAAGAGAGAGAGAGAGAAAGAGACATAAACTCGAGAACTTCTTTCAGAGATCCGGTCTCCAGCAGCTGGTTGAGACATTAAAAAGCTAATTTATTCGTCAGTTTAACGTAGACGACACGGTGATTGTAACGTAAAGAAAATCATCAGTGATGGTTAGAAGGCCACAATTTTCTGAAGCTTGCGGATACATAGACTTATATTTCTAAAACGGGTTGACAAGTATCGCTTCGATCGTTGCTTTAAATTCCGGCTTAACAACTTTAAATAAAATGTTTATCGTACCAACGCGCATCGATAGTCGCTCTTTGATTTCATTTTCGAAACGATTTAGTTCCATTATTCTATACCTTACGAAACTTTAAGGATTCTATATAAATAACATATCGATCTAATCATCCTTCGTGTACACGCGATTAATCTTTCCACAGTTCGTTAACGATCGTCTCTCATCGGCAAAACTAACAAAAAACACAACGATAACTGTTTAACACCGACATGCAAAAAGTTCAACGTTCGATCGCTCCAGAGTTACGTTCTACATGGGGCATTGTATTGAAGAGAAACGAATAAGACAAATACATTGTCGTTCCGCACGTATGGTGCGAAAATAGTACGAGATATTTCGCGCGTGTAAATAAATACGCTCGAAGTACAGCACAATGAAAACGGGTCCTCTACAAGTGGTCTTCTCCAGCTGCATGGCGAGAGCAAAGTCGAAGTAAATGGGAAGAAAAACAAAAAAGAGTGAAGAAGAGAGCTGCTTTAACCTTATATATGCATACATATGGATATATGTATGTATGTGTATACATATATATTCGTACATATACCTGTGTATTTATAGACGTATAGAAACATGTATATATATATTACGACTTCATTAACAACATAAAATGTAATTATTCACATAACACAATAATCCATGATCTATAATATCATAACGATCTGGTTTTGTACTGGATAGGCCAACACATACGTTTCTATATACATACATAGTCGGGACTCTGTTAAAACTTTCATTTTTATATATTCTTTATTCAATTATTTAAAAAAAAAAAAGGAAAAGAAAATCTATTCTTCCTTGATTATATATATAACGTGCAAGCTTGGCCTTTCGCTTTGTTTCGGCACTTTGCAGGCCTCTTGAGTATTATTTATTTATCATCTTTCGTTGGAGATATCTCTTATCAGATACATTTTGTTACCATGGTAACCTTGAAATTGGGTTCGTCATCTTAAAGGGCTAACGACACACCGTCTATCTCGTTAATCAGCTACATAGATCTAATTGTAAGATTAACGTCGTACGTTCTAGGAAGTAGCGTGAGAAAAAGTTTTATATATATGTGTGTATATATATATATACATATATATACATATATATATATATATATATATATATATATATATATATATATATATATATATATATATATAAACAAAGAGAGTAACGTTAAATTAAAACGCAGTGTAAAGTAATGAAAAGGATTATCGTATAATACAACAGTACCTTGAGTATTATTTAACACGAACAAATTAGCGTAACGACTTTCTGAACGTGTCGTCAAAAGAGACCGGTATATTTGTAAAATTGATAATTGTTCAATTTCATAACAGTTGCATCATGTGCCGAAGAAACTCTGACGAGCAGACATCACCTCACTTTAAAAGTATTTGTAAATTATTTCAACGACCATAATCACTTCTAGGGGGATTAGATTAACACTAGAGCTGCGGGCGTTGACTCTGTTACATTTAAATATATTAAATAAGTATTTCGAAGGAGTAGAAATCAAACTGCGGCACTGAATATGATCTGTTAATTTACGTTAATGTTTATTACGTGGAACATCTCCTGTTCTGCTTTTCCATTATTAATTTCTGTAAAAAAAAAAGTCCCGTAACTACTCCCGTAGTTCTAATGTTAAATATCATTTCTTTCATTCCTCCGTACGCATAATGAAATTTTTTCCATTAACCGACTTGCGCCATTATCCTCGTTTAGTCGATTCAACCATGGCGACCTTTGCGCGCGAACGTTGCACCTTTCCGCGCAATCTTCCATCTACGGAGAGCATTGTTATATCTCATACCTCGTGTTTACCGAGACACGGGGGTGTGCCACACCTCCGTTCTACCTTCAGAAGGTTAAACCGTTGTAGCGGCATTAGTCAACCACAATGCGGCAAGGATGTCACATTTGAAAAAAAATCTCGCTCTGCATGCCGCGTAATTAGGCAGAAATGAGTTTCACATCGAACCTTATCCAATACTCGAATGTACGAAGCTTCCGTCACGAATCTGATATCCAAACTTCTCCGTTCCATGTTCAACGTTTAATTTCCATTATAACGAAATTGAATCGCAATCGAATCTGGATCACGCAGTCCTGGCAATTAAATCGACTTCGATGCAATAAAGGCGAATGGGTTAGCCGTTTAAACGGCGACGTACTTTTGATCGGGAAGAGTAATGATGTTGGTACGCGAAATCGGCGGATCGATTACGAGCGTAATTCTTCGTATATAGCCTAACGGCGATTAGAAGACGGGCGGGTCGCAATCTGATTTTAAATTGGTGAAAGCCGCGCCGGCGGTGACTTTAAACACCGGTTGTATCCCTTATAAGGTTCATCTCATCATATCGACTCGAAGAAGTGTATCGTACGGGCTGTGAACTTGCTCGTCGTATAAGTGCACCGTGGATTTCAGTTCGTACGACAGAAGATCGTAGATCGTTGATAGACACGGAAGATCGTAGAAAGCACAACACGTCACAGCAGTAATGAATATGTATGCGCTGATTATGCTCACCCTTCGTACAACTTCCTTGAGAACGGAAAGCAACGATATTTACCTTGGTTGTGATTCACTGCATTAATTATTGTATTAAATATGACGAGTTATTTCAATATTTACTTTTACGATTGGGATAAAATGATCTACATCGTTACCCGTAGTTGATTTGGAGAATTATATGTCGTTGAAATAATTTCGTCGCACTTTTAAAGTATCACTGGGAACATGCTTTAGGAATAATATATATAAGTTGATAATGGACAGTTTGGAATTAAATTGACGTTCATTAGACGAACGTCAATTGTACGTTCCCGTTGGACTTATCAAATGGTATGTTCTCGATTAATTAATGCGATATAGAGATGTCAGAAGGAGATATTGTTACGAGGATAAAACGTTAAAATAAGACTCTGTTTAACGATTACGATAATCCAATATCTCGAGATAGCTAATTATACGCGGAGTTAATTAGAATAATTCTATGCGGACGTTGAGACTCTCTTAGAATTCCTTCTCGGCACGTCAGACATGATCGTCTAAATAAAGAAAATTGTGTATTTTTCTTTCGTTTACCAGCAACGTTCAGCAAGTCGCAGCACTACATGCTGATATGCCTGACGGTGCGTTTCGAAATGCTTCATTACGTCGATTACACCAAATGAATATCGACCTTGCAACGGCATTTGATATCGCAGAAGAATCGTCTTGGTTATGCTGGATACATGACTAATTGCGTTGAATGGACGGTACGAGTAAAACCGGCGAGAAACAAGGATCGAATCACTTCCGTTTCACGTGCTGACTTTCGATGGACAGTTCATAATTATGTAGCGGCAATACCGTTTGAAGATATAAACGAAGACATCTTGCATAAAGGGAAAAAATGAATGATAACAGCGCAACTATTGCTACTACAAAAATTCTGCCTATCCTTTTCTTATCTAACCGTTCGTTATTGCTATTTGCGTTTTACAGCTTTTTTAATCGATTCCGGATCATTTAAACCGTTATGCAACGATATAAAGTTTGTAAATACGATGGACTTTGAATTTGCACGGAACTCCGATTCGTTCCTTCGTTAACTTCGAACTAATTTACTTGAAATCAATCGGATCTTCTAATAAGCCATCTTGATTCATTGCGTACACTTTAATTTGAAACTGTGGAAGTGAAAAATTGTTCGTGTAATTAGGAAAAAAGGTAATCGAAGATATGCTGTTAATAATAATCGACATCTAAATTACAAACTGATAATATACTATCGAGAAATTTCTACGGCGATAAACAATAACTGTCGGATACTATTAACCGAAGTAATCCGAGACTTCAACACTTTCTTACGTTTCAAACTAATTTACCGTCTCGCACGAGCAACAACATTTTTAACGTTTTGGTACTTGGGATAAATCTGATGAAAGGTCCGAAGTGTTTTCACAGCGTAATCGTAATACGATATCAAAACGAACCTAACGGATGAGGATGATCTTAAAGTCATTACTGCATCGGTTCCTAATCAGCGACCAGTCATTAATATCGGAAAATGATCGTGGCATCCGTTGATAATGTGTTATCGGCAGGGAACAAGAAACGATAAACGTCGGGTGTAACTAACCTTATGTGGATAATTGCTAGAAACTTTCGAAAGTGCGAGAAAATCTAACAATTTCCTCAAGAAATTGTTTCTGTTTGCTCACTGTTCTT
This sequence comes from Cerceris ruficornis, assembly GCA_963989415.1. Classification (NCBI taxonomy): domain Eukaryota; kingdom Metazoa; phylum Arthropoda; class Insecta; order Hymenoptera; family Crabronidae; genus Cerceris; species Cerceris ruficornis. Next base: position 18,647,505 of record OZ022519.1, read on the forward strand.
TGATCGGCGTAGAGTTCATTGAAACATCTCGCAAGTCGCGGCACAAGAAATGATAAAACAGACATCGAAGTCATATAGCGAAGTGAAATTATTAATTATAACCGTAGAACGTTGTACTAATTAATGTTAATGTATCTCGAAGTAACGGCGGAGAAATATTCACCAGTAAAAACTAACGGAACGATTTTAATTTATCGTGCAAACGGCAATTATCTCGATGTTATCTTGAAAAACTACTGTAATGTCCATTGATAACGCGTTAATATCTGTATTTCGAAATCAAAAACATCGACTAATTTCACATATAGTTCCACCATCATGGACAGGTTTTCAACCGTTGAAATGCAGTTATCAACATCCACGAGCATACATGATAAACGGTACAAAAGACATATTAACTGTTACCGTCTAATGGAAGGTAACCAAAAACACAGTGATCTCTCGTTAAGTGAATTTAAAGATAAAATTCCGCTAAATAATAAAATCACATATAATCTCGAAGGATTTTATCACGTTTTGCATGAACAGGTTAATGTTACGATCATAACGGAACATACAACAAACTGGAATAACGACAGGGATATGCTTGAATATCGATTCAAGATAATACTATCAAATCCATGAATCTACCCATCACACTTTCCTTGATAATACATCAACGAAAATTCAGGAAGAGAGAACGACACGAATGATAAACAGGCCCACTTATAAGTTACTTCGAACCTAATCGCTACTTCGGAATGAAATCCAGAGCACCGATACGGAAAATCGATCTGAAAATCGCGGACAATCTTGGCAAATTATCACATTATCCTTGATAATGCAGTAGTAACGAAGTTTCGAGGCGAGAAGCGATAAAACGCTGCAACTAACCCAAGCAATCATCCGGCAAAGGCTTAGCAACGTACATATGAAGTAAATTTATCACCTCCCGCAGGACGTATCGTTTTTCTCGCTGCAGTGGCGAAGAGCTGCTGCATCGCGCCGAACTATGTGCGTAATGCATGCACGTAACGCAATATCGCGCGGCGGTGCAACGTGTAATTACCTCGGCGGTGCTCGTAACAACCTTAGGCTCTTTCTAAAACTCTGACCTCCGCGATGCAACGTTCAGTTTCGCGCACTTTTCCTGCGGCGTTACGGAGAGTTACGTATCCAATGGCGATCGACACGAATATCGATTTCGTCATATCGAAGGAACGTCTTTTCTTTTTTAACATCACATTTTGATACCGAAGAATTTCTAGAAGCTTCTCCTATCCCCTTTGGAAGTCCAACGTGTGGAAAGTTAAGTTGCTGGCAACAAAGTTACTTGGAAATTGAAAAATCAAGTTGATAACTTTAACCCCTTGCCTTACGATTTCTATTTTGACAGCGTGCGCAATACCCCAGAATTAATTCCAAAAATAAAAATTTCTCTCTGATCATTAATATTTGGCACAATTGACTGCAATATTAATATTATAGAAATAATTTTAACGTCTCGTGATCGACTGATATTTTCAATTTAACAGATATTGGAAAAGCTCAAAATTTCGTATTCCATTTATCTCCTCACGTGTGTCACACGTTATTGTAAGCTAAGGGGTTAACACTATTCCTACCGACACTTCACGTATACCTTTTCCTACCGCAACCGGTGAATTTGTCAAATGATAATTTTTTCCCAGAAAATGAACAGTAAAAAAAGAAGTGAATATTGAAAAATATATTATAATGTGAATGTATTATACGTATATTTGAGGAAAAGTCGCGAAGTTTAAAGGCGATTCAATTACGTTGTATATAGGAAATTCTAATCGAAATTTTAAAATCGGTCATTTGACCGGTCGTGGTAGGAATAGTGTTAACACGGTTCGATTCGAAATTCTGCGATTGATGTAATATTATTACCAGATTGACCGTATTTTCAATGTTGCTGGAATACGACAAACCAGACTGTAAATGTTTCATCGACACGCGTAAAAGAAAATATTGGCAAACAGTCGCGAACGCGCGAAGTGGCGCAATACGCCCGTAGCAATAGTTGTCGCTATTATTCGTCGGCGTAAATACGGCGTTTTATGTAATCGTACCTTCGTTTATAGTACTTCAATGGAAACATGTATTTACGATTGATAGGATAAAATTGTCGTACCATACCAAAACGAAGGTGGTTATTCTAATTTTAGTCTCGCTGGCTTTCCACTCGCGTGGAATTTCACGCACTATTTTAACGTAGAAGTAACAAATTACCAAACTATTCTTCCACCTTTGGACCCAAACGAAACCTTTCTTCAATCGAAAAGTAAAGTTTCCCGACACAAAATGTCCTGCACGTTAATGAAGTAACGCCGTTCCTTGTTTCTACCGTCGTTCTCGTTACAAAGGTGCAATTAAATGAAGTGAGTCAAGAATTGACATAGAAGTAGAGAAAGAATACATCGTTCGTGAAACTCATCGGTAAACAGGGAGTTCGGAGTACCCTCACGATCTGAAATCGTGACCGAAAGAACCGCGCTGAAATGATTGGAAAAAAAAACACAAGGAGAAGTCGATTACGTACGCATGGTGCACGACATTGAAATAATTCATGGAAAAATCGTGTGCTCGTGTTCGCGTTACTCGTCCAAACCATTCGTGATCTTACAAGAGTCAGGGAGCACTACGATGTCGAAACGGTGAGAATGATTACTAAAAAATAAAGGCAGTTGTCTTTTCGTACGACTAATGATCTACTAATACTCGCATTCAGACTTATCTCTAAGGCACCGGTAACGATAATCGAGAGAATACGCAAAAAAAGGGACGGTATAAATGCGTGAGTATCATTTCCTTCCAAGTCAATTAGCAATAAGTAGGGTATGAAAATGAAGGGACAAAAAGTCGCGCGATTCTTCCGGTAAATGTTCAATGTATAGCACTCGACAGAGTTTCGAGAACGTTTCTAATCAATCGGGCTCGTTTCATGAAAAATTCACGGTCACGTTATTAATTACATGCGTCTATCTCCATCCGTCAATATTCAATATTAATTGTATCTTAAATAATCTAATCGAATAAGGTTCACAAGTACGAAGGCAATTGCTTGAACTGTTCGAGCTTGATTAAGAATTTTCAACCGAATTTTATATTCTTCTTGAAATTCGCCCTTGACACAGTTCGTCTTAATTCCCCTACGATTAATAAACGCCAAAATGCGTAAGTGCAAGGGTGACAATTACGCATTGCATGCGCGTATAGAGTTTCATGCACTTCGCTCTAATCGCACGTTGAGTATGTATCTAAATCACAGCTCATGCTACTAATTACTTAAAACGTATTCCTCTCGATACTCTGTACTTACTCGTCTACGTTATTTCTGCTAATCTACTTTCTGTGTATACATATATAAAAAGAAATAATCTGCTTTTTTTTTAATAAAATACCTTTAACGTTAATATCTCATAATGGTATTAAATATCGTTAATTGTCATATTCGTATTGATCGTCGACGTCGACGTCGACGTAGATCCCCGTAGACACGTCGTCGTCATTTGTTTGTTCGTTTGTATGTTCGTTCGTTCGGGTCGCCGTCGAACAACAATAAATTCAATCATCGTAGGAACAACAATTTCACGGAGTCGCGTAAATAAACGATGCTCGCCGAGCACGATGCAGCATTAAATTACGAAATAGAAATACGGGGCAGTTGAAGTGGCTGCTAACCATTAGGACTTTACGAAATCGCACGTGAACTTATCGACGGTGTAAGCGTAAAAGAAAAACGTAGAAAATCAAGCGAACCGACCTACCTTACAGCGTGGATAAATTCACGTCACGCGACTTGAGCAATCGTGCTAATTTCGTTTATATCGCGACTCTAAGGACGGCATTTTTCTTTTCTTTTTAATTCACAGATAGATATCTCGTACGCGCACAAGTGGGACGACGGAGGCGATGAGGAGAGAATGAAATTCTTGAAAAGACCTTTAGCGAACTTCGCAAACTCATGGGCCCGTCGAACTGGCAGTTTTTGAGGATATCTCCTTTTCTTTTCGTCGGACGTACCACGAATGCCGTCGCGCGTTTCGCAACGAAATCGACGGTACCGATTCGACTCATCTTTCGTAAGTACTAATATTCTTTCTAGAGTGTGCAATACCAAAGACGACCGTGAGACGTGCATATAGAAATTGCCATCTCGTAAAATTAGTCCATAAACACGTCGATCCTCGCCGTGTCTCGCGATCGTTACTATTCGTCATGGTTCGCTCCTTCCAGCAAGCCCGAGTTCGCAAGCCTCGTTCATGCGCATCGCTCGTAATAATAAATCGTTCTACCTCGACTCTTAGCAAACGAAGATCCTAATCATCGGAGGAAGAATAAGAAGAGACAGAAGGAAAGAGTGAAACAAGAGAAAGAGCACTCGGCACGGTGCGTCTTCGCGTCACCGCGCGCGATCACTGATCCCCATTTCGTACCGTGCGATTAAAAGGAAAGGGATAAAAAAACAGAACAGGAGCAACAGCCGTTACGTCAGATCCGGCGCATACTCTGGAAGCGCAAGAAACGAGAAATTGGCGGACGACGTCGTTTCTAGAGCGACTAACTGGGCGCATTGCAGGCATTCCCCGAAGGATCGACCGCCACCTGATGCGGCTGACTCCTCGTGACGCTGCTCGCCGTCGTGGCGGTCGTTTCCGCCGACGGACTTGGGTTTCCGCTGTTTCCGTTGTTACTACTGTTGCTACTCGTCGCCTGCTGTTGAACGCTCGGCTTCTGCGTCACGTGAGTTTGATAGTGCTTCGCTAGATGAGCCTTCTGTCGGAAACTCTTGCCGCAGAGGGAGCAGGCGAACGGTTTCTCGCCCGTGTGTGTCCTAATGTGAACGTTCACGCTGTACTTATCCTTGAAACCCTTGCTGCAGATACTGCAGTAGTGCAAGGAACGCTCCTTGCGTTGAACACTGCCGGGTGAACCACCGGATGCACCCTGTTGTTGGCCACCGGCATTTCCAGACCCTTCGGATCCGCTGTTACCGTTGCTCGATGCATTGGAGTTGCTGTTGTTTCGATTACCGCGCCTGCAATACTTCTTCGGCGCTTTGGTCGTGACCACTCGCGTCGGGTTGATCTGAAGTTGATTGGTCGGTTGCTGTTGCTCGACTTCCGGCCTTGGAGCGGTCTGTTGCTGAAGAACGTCTTGCTGTGCCGCCGTGACAACCGTCACCGTGCTAACCTGGCCCAAATCGGCGGGTAACGTAATGGTACCGAGGCTACCGCTCGTTGGATCGAGGGTGTACATCACGGTGGTCGTCGCCGAGACGTTGCAGACCGGCTCGAGGCTGCAGTATGATTCGACGACCTCATTGGCTATACTCTTCAATTTTTCGTAATCACCTGGACGATAGGTGGTTTGGTCCAGCTGCGATAGCAAGAGATCCTCGTCCGTGCAGGTATGCATAGAATCGTCCTGCGGTTGCGGTTGTTGTTGCTGCTGCTGCTGTTGCTGTTGCTGCTGTTGCTGCGCTTGCGGATCGGCGACTATCTGGAGACCGGTGTTGCTCGTTACAGGCATCGACATGGTAGATCCTTGAGAGGACGGAGACGAAGATGAAACCACTTGACTCGGTCCGGTGTAGAGTTTGCCTTGAAGTGCACTTCTCAGAAGACTCTCGGCCGAGTCACCGGCACCGACAGCGACCGCAGCCGCTGCTGCGGCCGCAGCTTCTTGAAGATTCTGATCCGACAACTTCCAATCGTTGTTGTTGTCGCCGCCGGCGCAATTTGCCCCGCTGCTGGATCCTCGTCCGCATAATTCCTTGCTCTCGACGAAGCCGCTGTCGTCCGTGGTGTACTGGGAAGTTGGAACGGAGAAACGGTCGGGATGAAACCTGTCGTTTACCGTCCTGGACACTTCGGTAACGTTCGTTGTCTGATCGTGATCCGGCTCGGTGGATGCCGGTTCCATGCTGAGTATAGCATCCAAATCCAAGTTTGGTCGTAGGGACCAAGAGTCGCTGGATGTCGGAGCTGGACTCTTGCAGCAATCCAGGGCGTCCATTGAGTTCGCCTCGTTGTTCAGCACGGTCAGCGTGTAAATAGCTCCGTCCGTGTTTTGTCGGTCGTTGGCGGAACATCCTCGTCCCACAGCCTGATGATGATCGTTAGGACCCTGGTGAACGTTTACGGTCTCATTCGTGTGGCTTTGGGCATTAGCCGACCAACAATACTTGTTAAGATCCTCGAGGAGTATGTTGCAGGTTTGTTCCTTGCTTTCGTCGGCACCCCAGTAATCACAGTCCGACTGATCCATCGGTGTCTGCTCGTTACTCTGTTGAACGTTGCACGCGCTGTGATGAGTCCTCACGTGATGATGGTGATGATGATGATGACTGAGGGAGCCAGTGATCGTCGAGACGGGTGGTAAAGCCGTTAAAGTATTGTTATTCGTCTCCTTGATGAAGGGCGAACCATGAAGATCGCGACTCGTCTCGTGTTCCTCGTGGCTCTGCTGAAGGTAGCCGATGCTTCTGCAGGTTGTACGATGAAGGAAGCTCTCCTCGTCGGAGACACCGTCCGCGGAAGCGCAGTGCGGGGGTGGAGAAACAACGAAATCGAAGAAGTCCGTCTTCGGCAAGTCTTCTCCGCCCCCTCCCGGGGCGAATGCCTCCGTCAGATCCATAGAACCTTTTAGGATCTTCGTCCTCGTGGCCGGTTCTTCTCCCCGATCCTGCTACCGATGGCCTCGATCGGCTCGCGGTTCTCGTCTTGCGATATCGCCCACGACGCTCGAGCGGGTAAGCGCTTCAACAGACCTGCCTCTCGTGTCTCCTCACCCACCGCATCCTTAAACCGGGTAAGCAACCTAAACAAACAAAATTTCAATTTTAACGTTACTCTGTCATTATCAACTTCGTATAGACATAATTTCCTATGCCTTGAGAAACATCTTAAATATATTTCCAATTTATGAAGTTCAAACTCCAAACGAAACTTTCTTATCATCTAAGAATGTCCTTACGATGAAGCGAACGACTTTACGCTCAAAGCAATTATCGCATAGTTATGTAAATATAAAAGCAATAATCCGAAACCTTCCTAAATGTCAAAGTATCGGAGTAAAAAAAAGTAATGAAACTCGATTGCCGTGCTAAGACAATCGAGCGTGGAGTAACATAAAATGGGTAAAAAGGCCGATTTATTCTCGCGTGAATCGACCTCATAAAGCATCGGGACAATAGCACATACCGCGAAGCTGCGGCCCAGATTTTCCAGCGTTTTCTTAAGCGACGGGCCACTGGAATAGTATCGGTACCACACGGGCATTAGGCCGAAGAGCAGGGTTCTCTCGCATACTCTAGGCGTGGGAACGCACCGTGGCCGTGTATAAATTCACTATAGCCAGCCAACGAGTCAGCTAGCCGGTACGGCGATCAGACTCTACGTACTCGAAGAGACAGAAGGAATGGGAGAAGTCTAGGTAGAGGGAGAGAGAACGAGACAGGAGAAAGATAAAGAGAGAGAAGATAGACTCCATGAAAACGAGAGAAATAGATTGAGACCGAAGAGAGAAAGAAACACAAGGAGACATAAAGAGCATCATGGTGAAAGAGAGACAGGAACAGAAAGAGCCAGCGTTCGCGCACACGGACGCGTTATGTATACAGGCGCAATGCTGGTATGAAGCATAAGCAACTCTTGCGCAACTTCTTTTCCGCGAGCTATCCTTGCTACAACGCACTGTACCAAATTAATGCGGCAACAGTGTAGACGCAAGCCACGCTTCGTGCGCTCGCGCCACAGCTAAATGCCAGCGGTTGTACATAACAATTGATCGAGGGCCACGGTAACTCTGACGGAGCACCGCACCCGGATGTCCGAGGACGGAATAGTCTCTCCGTCGTTGCGAAACCAAGTTCTAGAATTGCTCGTGCACTAGATCATCCTGATTGCAACGTTCGACGCGCACCGCGCGAGCATTTTATCCACGTTGGACGTGGAAATTCACCGAAAGATTAGAAATTTCACGAATTCCACCCCTTTGCGATGTTTTTACTGAACGCGCTGAAATTAATGTGCTTAACGTATACACGTAGGCCGTGATCTCTGCCCTCCGTGAGTCGAAGCTAAATGCCAACCGCGGTAACAATCGATCGTGTCTGGTATAGATCGATACCCGGATATCCGAGTGATTATTTTCTCCATTTGTTTATTCATTCTGTTTTCCGTGTACGAATGGAATTGTATATTATCAACGATCGATCTGTATCGGATATCGTAGTTATTAACTCCGGAGCTTTGACGTGGCTCGACCGAAAAGCACTTTCTGTGCGCGCATTTACGCGAAATAATACGTGAAATGATCTCGTCTTATTAAACGTAAAGGTAATCGACTGGATGATTTTTATCTCGATCCTTTTCGTTCGATGCGTTCACACGGCATGACCGAGAATGTAATTGATTAAGTTTGTTTCTATTCAGCCGCATGATTCTACAGGATCACTACGTTGCATGTAGGTATTTATTAAAAAAAAAAGTATAAAAGATAAACTATCGGAACGGATGACTAAAGAAAATACTCGACAATTTGCGAATTTGCCAATGAATCGGCAGCGTGGATTAAGTCGAAACAGTCTGACAGTTATAGCTGTGAAGTTGGACGGCGTTGTTAGTCGCAACGTTGAAGCGAAAACGTCGCTTCAGCCGCAGGGACATCGAAGGTAGTATTTATGACCGAATGGGGCTTCGTCTCGGAGCAATTCGGGTTGCGTGGCAACGGTAGACCAGCGAACAAAGAATTGATAATTAGGTCGACCAGCCGATGGTGAAGTTTACAAAAGAGATTCGCAAGATCCCGTGGCATTGCCGCCGTTTCCTCCGCCTTTCGATAGATTCTGGAACGTCCCCGGAGCGAGGAAAGGGCGCACAATGAGACGCCCTCCTCCTACCACGCCGTTACTTTTTTTTTCTTCTCGAAGCTCAGTTTGCGCAACGGACTGGTCTAGTTTCGAGGCAACGACGATAGGAAACTGGGAACGATCAGGAGCCAAAGTTGAAGCAACGACGGTCGATCGCCCCGGGGTAAAGTAGCATGATCGGATCGTGAAGTTCGCCGATATCGCAACGATTTCACGAGGCAAAAAGTCCGAGGGATACGGGAAAGAGAGAGGGAGAGGGAACGAATGGTTCGTTGGTCGATCGATCTCGCCCTGCTGGAGACCGGAGCGCGATGAAATCGCCCGATGAGAAATCGGTAAATCGGCAACGGTTTCACCGTTTCTTCGAATTCGTATCTTTTGCGGTTGCACCGTCGACACCTGTGCCCACTTTCCTCGATGTACACGAGGATCGTGCCCCTGTGCTTCCTCTTCCTCGTTTCGTTTTCTTTTTTCCTCTTGCGAGACGAACCGACGTTTAATAGAGTGGAAAAGGAGTAATAAGCGACGTAATAAGGTACGGGCCGATTATGCAGGACAATTATACGGAGAAACTTTAAATAAAGCAGTTGGAGATAAATTGATTTCTGCGCTGATTAAACGCGCGTTACTTGTCGACGGAAGTATCTTTAAAGGAATTCCCAGTCGATATTACTCCTCTACTTCCCTCCGATGGGCTCTTTTTTACATTCGCTTTGCAATTACCGATGCAATTTACACAATTATAGCGTATAGTCGTTCATTCAGGTCCTTTTTTTCTTATATTTCATATCATTATGTTAGACGCATTATTGCTATATCATCGTTTCAATTATGTATCGATCATCGTTCAGCATCAACGTGACGCCGGGCATTCGATGAACCAAAGAAATCTGGTACAGCATTGCCGATAGATAGTCGAACCTCCACGCACTTTCTATCTGATTACATTCTTCGTCCGATGTTCATAAACATTTGGCAAGGAACACAACCACCATAAGAAATACACTTGCACGAAAAATTTCCATTTAGAAACGATGTAGCAAAGTTTAGCAATTTCTCGCGTCTGGGCAATCAAAACAACTAAAGTCATCGTAGGAACTTTCTTTCAAACTAGCTACAGTTTGCTCATTGAACAAAGGTGATCGAATTATTCGTAAGCGGAGAAACCTGACATGATAAAGTATTCGAAGTTGAAGGTAACAGGTGGAAATGTGAGAAACAGTCGTTACAATTGACAAGTTATTTGGAGCATGTTTTTCTCCTCCGAAAATTGAGTCAAATCGAGCGCCACGTGCAAAGTGTCGAAAAAAGGAGGAGCATCAGTGGGCACAGTAATGAGGTCAGGAGCGTGAAAAGTGGCTTGAGAGGCAATGTCGGCACGACAGCTCGCTCGGATTCAAATATCAAACCGGGACGGACATCATCGCGAAGCAGGTAATTACTCGGCAGCATTTTCGACAAGACCGACAAGTCAGCGTGAAGAGATAATTCAACCCGCCACGTATTACCTCGGTAATATCGGTTTTCCTTCTGACAAAGATCGGTTTACATTCCCTCCTACCGTCGATACTGTTTGAACAGACAAATTAGCGGGGTTTACCATTACCGGGTATGATCCCAATTTCGTGATCGATTCACCGTATTTAAGATAATTGCCATCCGGATCGGTTCTTGCAACGCTCGACAAAGCAGAACCATGACAGACGAGACGATCGAGACAAAACGTCTCGAGAATATAGAGCGCACCGCGAGCCGGACATTCTTCTTGATCATCTTACTAACGGATCGGTTAGAAACGCGGCTCTCGGAATTTTGTATCGTTCGCAAAAATAGCAACCGCAACGAGTAGTGGCAACACACGATGCTACGCGTATCTACCGCATTAAGGACGATGCTACTGGTTCTGCGGGATTTTCTGAACTGTCGAGAACGTCAGGTTTCTTGCAACTTTGTCGTACGGTGAATTATCTCTGCGTTCGACAAATACAGTAGGTCTAATTATCTCTGTGTATGTCAGGCATGCGGGAAAATATTTTAGCTATTAAATAAATGTTTTGCAACAATTCAAATAATTGTTGGATGTAATGAGTATGCAAATTGTTTACGAAGAAATATTTTCACGTTGGATGCCACCCTCATTATGGTATTTCCTATGGCAAAAGTGTTGAAGGGGTTTATGATGGGTCAGAAACTAAAGGCTCCAACACGTAATCAGTGGACTCTGGTTGAAATCCTCTTCTGCCATCTTTGAGAAATTTTTTAAAAATTATTATTTAACTAGCTGTAGCCTGCGCGCTGCTACACCTACAAAAATCGAAGTTAAAAAGAACTCGTTTTAACAATTCTGTGCTCATTTTTTTTATTGAAGTGCTCTTGGATATACAATATTTTTTTTATTTTTTTGCTAAGTCAGAAACCTTGTGCAGAACAACATATCAAAGTTTCATCGCAATCGGATGATCGGTCTAAGAATGCATGAGGGACAAACAAACAAACATTTATTTTTATATATGTAGATATAGCATCGATATTACGGAATCCATCTAAAACCATAAGTCCTAGGCGAAATGCCATAGTAGTTAGTACTAATACTACCACAGTAATCAAAATGATCGGTTCCCAATATTTTTCAAAAAATTTCACGTATTTATAGGAGAGTCATACGGTAAATATTCCAGGTCTATCTTATAAACCAATAATTACTTAACTGATCATCTTTTTACCTCCTGATTCCTCTTATTCCAAAGTACTTATTTAATATATATTTCAATATGATAAGTATAAAGCCAGTTCTAGCGTTAAAGCCGAAAAAATACCAAGTATTTAGAGAAGTACCGGGTTAAAACCCGGGAAAATCCTACATGATACCTACATCTTATTCTAGAAGGCTCAGAACTCATATAAAGGGAAAAAAGTACACGCAAAAAAACTGTTCCATTCCAATAAGTTAGAGAACTTGGACCAAAGTGAAATCTCAATTACACGCCGTATATATCTTGGGTTCCTTTATATCGCAAGGAATTACACGTACTTGCCGTTGTACGTACACTGAGAAAAGTTATTTCTTTTCAGAAACCAACGGCACGTACTTAAAATCGACCTGGCGAGAATGCGAATCGACGAGGGAAAAAGAAGGAACCGGAACCGGGGAGTTAATCTTTCGGCGCATCTTGGACCCCGGCTGCTTCGAAGTACGCGAGAAACGCTGGTAAGTGGTTCCTTTTCTTTCTCGTTCTGTCCCTCTCGGCCCTACGTCCACCGAGGAATTGGCAGATTTTTACGAGCACCTTTATATGCCGTAATAACATGTCTGTGCTTGGAGGTTATTGCTTCATTTGCCACGAATATAACTTCCCAATTGACGTCACGAACGTTACTCGCACCCTTCCCGCAATGATTCATTTTTGTCTTTCCTTTCGTGTTCCATTGCTTCGTATCGTTCCAAGGGATTGTACGTGCCGCAAGAGATCTTTCCTTTCTCATTGACGATATGTTGAACGACGGTGAAACAACGCTCGAGAAAATTCCGTGTTTACTTCAAATGTTAATCTCTGTTGACTGAACAACGGCCAAGAGGTATTTCAGGTCGAAAGAATCCATACGAGGTCGAGTCTCTGGTGATTCTGTGGAATTTGACCTATATAAAATTCATGCTACATCCTTGGTAGCACGGAATTTCGAATTTTTAATGATTACTAGCATGAAAGATGAAATGGGAAGTAGCAAAAACTAAAGAAGCGTCGGTAGGAGAAAGAACACAGCCTATTATCCGCTGCAATGTGAACTTCTTTCGATATGTTCGATTAAATGGAGTTCTACTTATACAGTTTCCATCAGACTTGTCTCGTCTTTTTTCTACAGCCTTCTGCTGCTTTCTTGGCGACGAGGTACGTTCTTTTGATGCAATTATGTAGCAGTTTTCCTGACAGGAAACAAAAATATCGGCACAGAGGTAGTTCTTTACCTTCCACAATCATCGTGATCGCAATAAATACCGTTACCTTATAAAACGCTGGATATATCACCGGTTTCTTGATCAATTTTGCAAACTAGTCTCCCGTTTGCCGTTTAAGGATTTTATCGTTTCATTTTCACCGTATAATTTATCCGTCAGCGGTGCGTTCCTTTTTATAATACGTAAATGTCTAACAATTAAGTATTATTGTAAAAAAAGTTCTCCGTACGATAATTCCATTCCAGTTTAACTTGGCATTAAGCATACCACCGTATAATTATCGAATAATTCATTATACCCCTCCCCTTTTGCGAATCGACTGCATACACAGGAACTTACGTTTCTTACATATCTCACGTACGTACGAATTAGCAATAATTATCCCACGTGCTATGTGATTATTTCTCTTTTAAATATTCATTATAATAAACCATACGCAAAGACGTTCGAATATCAAGTTTATAGCATCCACTTTGTAAAACCATCGTCAACGTTAAATATTTAATAATCCGCAAACTGTCAACGTTCCTACCTGCATTTTCTTTTGAGGACCAGAAAGTAGTACACGCGTGAAAGGCAATTTTTTAACTGTCTATGTCAAAAGCATTATTTTAACTCTGTCAATTATTGCAATTTAATTCCAGAAAATCAGCAGTTTGCCTTGAAATTAACCTTTTGCACTCGAGAGGCGCCAATGCGGTTAAGCCCATACTTTCTAATTTTTGTCAGTTTTAATAGAATGAAGTTTATTCCATTAAAATTTCCAAAAATCAGAGAATATCGAGAAATGGACTTAACCGCATTGGCTTCTGAGCGACTCATTTGTCTGTTTCCGATACGATGAGATATTCTTATCTCAAATTTTTTCCTGGACCCGGCTGGGCCTGCGTTCTTAGCATAAAATCATTTTAAAGTACCTGCAAAACACTTGTCTAACATAGCTGAAATCGTCTCGAGTCGCTAGTTCGCCCGAGCGAAAAAGTCCTCGAGTACAAAGGGTTAAATGTTTAAAAATGAAGTTAAATTCATTAGCGAATGCACTTTAGGCACTTTAGGCACTTAATACCAAGAGAAAAAATATAACAACCTCAATTGTCTCTCCGGCATCCTCTCGAGCGATTTGTTTCATCGTCGATCAGGATATGGCCGTCGTAAAAAAAGACCTCTTGCGGCATATACCGTCCAATCCTGACGGATCTGACTTTGAAATTGCGACGCGTGTCAATGTCGGCTCCGTCGAGCTCCGAGTCAGTGTCAGTGACGCAACGATGTCTATAAAGGCCGGGTTGCTAATTACGTATAAAACCTTCTCCGGAGTTGCTGTCGATTGTTAGTAAATAGCTACTCGCGACCGCCTCAAGTACGCAAACTTTTTTCGCTCCCATTCGCGAAACACTTTGTCCGAACGAAGGTGTATCGCGTTCGAATCGTCGAACAATTGCCAATCGTGTCATGAGGACACATTGGGCAATATTGCCGGAGAAATTCTGCACGGGGATGTCTAGAGAAGGGGGGAGGAAGAGAAATTTAGGGTAACAAAATTATTTCGCCTTTCTTTCACCAGTAATTCGCATACACGCTCGCGTTCTCGAGTTTGGCAAGGCCGTGATCTTTTTCAGGCCCGTGATCCTTTTTCACTTTTTTGTCCGCAGAAAGCGGATTAAAGTATCGATAAAAAAGGGGAAAAAAAAAGAATTTGGCCAACGGGGGAAATGAGATTTGATTGATCGTGGTCACCTTGGCCGACATGGGCGGGCAGCACGTTCCTTCGACGGAATTATGTTTCTTCTTCCGTCGTTTCATGTATAAGCATCTCGAACTCCATCGTCGATCTTGATTCCTTGTCTTCGACTCTTTTATCTCACGGATATAATTTCAGTCCGCGGTCGGTAATTACTGATTGCACGATTCTTTCGGCCCCGGCTTGCAGCATCGAGTTTTTCTCCTCCGTCTCGTTCTCTGCAATCGCGAATCGCCTTTTGTTTTTCGTACCTACGGCCGATTGTTCTTTTCGTGTTATTAACGGCCCGTTCTTTTCTCATTTCATACATTGAAGACGGTATGTGATGAAAAGCATATAGCCTGAAAGCCTCAAAAGTATTATACAGCCTGAATCCCCCATATTTTGTTGAAATTATAGAAATAACAAGTGATAATTTCGAAAACACAGTGTAATATTTATTGAGTATAAAACAGTATTAAAAGTGTATGAGCATATATAGTGCTACTTCTTGTATTTTTTTTGTATGATATGCTTGAAAACAAGATCCCTTATGGGGAGTTACTACACAAAATTTGCAAATATATCGAGTTTCGCTCCGCTTGTTGTTTGCCCTACATACACGACATGTCTTACATGAATTTTTTTCCCCGCTGTCGACGATTTTCTCTAAAACATGTGGTTGCATATTCCCAGACAATCTTCCTGGTGGATTCTCACTGAATAAAAATATTCACTAAAATTTAATAGATTATTAAATTAAATATAACACTGAATTGAATATAACAATATAATGTTCCGTGTATGAGAAGAATCATCAAGTTTGCTAATTGTTTAATTTTTAATCATTTTCACAAAGTAATACGATGGAACATAAAATAAATAACAAGTCCAATTTCTGAAAGTTTGACTTTGATCACTTTCACAATCACGAAAACCCTTTCGAGCAACGAAAAGCCTTAAATGTTCTTGTCGCAAGAAGTTAATAATAAAATATTTATTTCATCGTAATCATACAAATTGTATGCAATAATTGCACAAAGTACGTCGTTTTGTCAGATGAAATTACGCGGTTTTCACATTGACCGTAAATGTTGCTTCGCAATTGTTACGTTATTATCGTCCCTCTGTTCATCGAGATAATCGCAACTCTGTATTCTCCGAAATTTCTTCAAACATCCTTTTTCTGTCAAAAAGTTTCGGGAGAAATCACATTAAAATCAGGCTAATCGTCGCAACGTCCATCGATACGGTAATTGCTCTCCTCCGGTCTTAAACTCATGCCGCGCAAAGTGATTTTGCCATAGAAAAATCGCTAATTGTATTTGATAATGTTATTGCAAAAATAATATTGCGAGAAAGTGAGTAAGAACAGAAAGTAATTTATTTCACGATATGTAATTATTCGAGCATGCAAAACATGAAAGTATATTTTCAGCATAAGATTCCAACACAACCCAAACGCGATACTCGTTCTTCCGCGCATTGCAACAAATCACATACGAACGTATACACTTTAATTCGAGTTTACGGGGAATCCGAGCCGTCGATATCGTCGGGATAAAGAAATTAACTGTTTTTACAGTTTCCACCCGAGAAAAACCGGCGTTCGGTAGCGAAAGAGGGAATAGAAATTGTTCGGGGCACAAAGAAACGCGACAACCTTGTCGCCGGTTTATATTCTTCTAAGAAGAGGCTACGGTTGGAAGGTATACAGCTTTCTCTGTCGCTGCACGTGTGTAATTAAAGGAGCGATCGTCGACTCAATTAAAAAATTATAAAACTGGCCGCAATTAAGGCGCGCAGACCTCTTAACCTACTTGACGGTTAACAATTAGACGCTCGGTCAGGACGAGACGAGGGTGATTCGCGAAACGGCTTTAAAGTTAATTGCGCCTCTTCGAAAATATCAATTCTCTGACGAAATTTCCCTCGTCTCTCGTTTTTGCCCCGTTTCAAATCCTCTCCAGGGAAAACACGTGGAACGTTATTTCCAACGAATCGAACTGCTACCATTTTCCTTCTTAAGGACACTGATCACGGCGCCGCTGGAGACGAAGACGAGAAAAGAAAGAATGGAAGAAAGGAAGGAAGACCTTTAACGAGAGACAATTATTTCTCTCCGATTTCACGAATTAAGGAAACGGCCGGCGTGTTTTTCCCGTCACGGTTGCCCGCATATTATTAATAACTTCATCGTTGAAGTATATAAAGGTAAATGGATTTGTATAACGGTGTCGTTAGGGGACAAATCTGAGCGAGTAATTGGTCGGGAAACTGTTGTCTTCGCGGTAAGATCGAGGCTATTGAATTTAAAGCGAGCAATTCAAGTGATCGAAGGTGCTCGTAAAACGGTCGATTAAATGGGGACGACGTTATAAGAAAAACGTACGATACGGCTTCGTGAGTTGGGGGAAAAAAAACCATATATCTGTATCTCACCGTGGCAATCTTATTCGTTATTAACAGCCAATAATGCACTTTCCCCGTTTTACGATATCGAAACCCGACACCCACGCTTTTATTCCGTATTGCACGTCGTTTGTCCAGATATCCGCAAATGAGAGCCGACGAATGCGCCGACATTCGAGCATTTCTCCATCGTGAAACGTTAGAAACTTAAGGGGCGACTTGTGTCCGCGTGCTTCTCGAAAGTGGAATGCCGCATTATCGAAAACACGATTACTCGCACGTTGTTGGAATTAATTCGAGCAACTCTATCTTCGGGACTGCAGTTACCTAACAAGGCTCTCAGTCGCGTCAAGGAACTCTGGCCTCGGATTAGCATTCGAGTACCGTAGAATTTACATTGATTTGCCATAAATAGAGGAGATCGGATGTTATGCCGGGTTTGAATATGCAGAAACCCTGCCAACTGTAGCACGCCTCTCTTCCTCTATTTTCTTATCTTTCAACGAATACGCTCCAACTGAATATACCAATTTAGAGAAACGTGGGTGGGATTATATATCTGTTCGGTGGCTTTCACGCTAACGAAACATCTTTGCGACGGACAGTCGCCTTTTGCTTTTAATGATCTTACCGTGATCGGCTTGCGATCGTATTTTGCAGATTGTAAGAATCTTTTAACGTGGATATGGAATCGAAGGTTCGGAGTCCCAATTAGTGCGATCGAGTACGAATACTTGTTAGCTCTATACGATACTTCATAAATTATCTATATATATATAAAGATTAATGTTTGTTTCTTTGTGCTTTATGCATTTCTAAACCGATCATCCGACTGCGATGAAACTTTAATATGTTGTGCGCATGCCCGCGAAGGTTTCTGAATTAGAACAAAAAAAAATATTGTATATCTAAGAGCACTTCAATTAAAAAAGATCATCACATAATTGTTATAACAAGTTCTCTTTAAATTCGATGTTTGTAGGCGTAGCAGCGCGCACAGGAAACAGCTAATTATTTAACCCTTTGCATTCCGAGTCATTTTTACTATGAGCTACCAGCAACTATTTACATGGTGCGAGTACACATTTGTAGAAAATTGAGCATCTCGCTTTGTCATTAAGAAAGAAGTGTATATATTTTAAAATTATGTCTCACAATATAAAAAGATGTAAAGATACGCTGGATTTATCTGAGAACGGAGTTATCAGCGAATATCGCCGCTTAGTTATATTCGAATGTCGCCGCTGCAGCGACAACGGAGTGCAAAGGGTTAATATATCGTATCCTCGATTATTCAGTAATTACGTAAAATTATAGGTCTTAGGTTGAATGATCAGGAATTAAAATTGAACTAAGAGACAAAAATGTTTCGGTGATAGTAGCATAAGATAACCGTGGTCCAATCACCGCAAACTCCAAAAGAGTGAATTCAGTAATTAGAATGAGCAAGAAAAAGAAAAAAGAATTCTATTTGGGAAAACTAACGAGCCAATACATTCAGTAGTGCATTTTAAATACAAAAAAAATTGTAAGAAAACTGTAAGAACTCTCGGTACTTAAGCATTAGAGTCTAAAGTTCTTTAGCAACTCTGTAAAACGTATTGCTGATCTAAATGAGAAAAAGTGCGCGAACAATGAGCAGGTGTATAAATGCAAAACCAATATGAGAGCTCAACGACGCGAAGTTACTCGAAGAAAACGGATGCTCGGCCCAGTTCCTACAGCACACTCGCGTAAACGCGCTGAAACACTTTACGATCGCCACGCTACACTTACGAAATCGGCGGCATTGTCTGCCACGTGTGGCAGAGCGAACAAAAAAGGAGGTTCTGGTCTGATATGATAGGTATGCAGGATGCGACCGTGACGGATGCATCGGCTACGCTTATGCAGATTAGTCGTGTAAATCTGTCACTTCCGAGTATTCGTAATCCCCTCTTGACTGTCTACTATCCTTCTTCATCAAGTCTCAGATTTCAACGCATTATTCGATAATGTGGGATTTTTGAAACTTCTGAAAATATCTGAAAGTAAATTGATATCTCACAAGACAGCGAGGTGGATTGTAAATAAAGAGATTACGATACTTCGAGTGATTATCTCAGCAAGTAGGTGACGGTGATTTGAACTTGGATCCATCTCTTTGGATATCTCAATTTCTACTTTGAAATCTGCCTCGAAATTTAACATTGTGGAATTAGCAAGTAGTGTTGTATCCACTGTCAGAAATGAATCACCGAGATATTTAGAAAACGCGACAGAATAATGGCCAACACGTTTCGATAAGGCGGAAAGTCACGTCGAACGGTGAAATGCTCTTTCGAATCTGTTCGAATAATAGAGACATATAAATAGCACAGGTCTCGCTTTGCAATCTCCTCTCGTACATCTAACGGCAAAAATATCTATAACGATCCCCTTTGCCGGTTTCGCGACCGGCCAAAATCTCCCGTTCGCATCGCGAGGTTATTTAATGTCCCGCATTATGCATTCGCACGTAGCCGCAGGATGATATCGTGAAATTCATCAAAAACTAGGCGACGTACGTACTCTCGCACTCGAGAGAGGCCGAGAGTTTGCAGGTACGAATCCCGTTAGCGAACCGAGCCCCAGATAGGGAATGATTATTTCGCGAAAGACCTGGAAAAAGGTGCGACGCCGTTCCCTCGGGCTCAGCGTTTCACGTTTCTCCCAATGTTTCAATCCGAAACCAAGATTTCATCCTATCGTCGTATTATCGCGATTTTACTACGGTTTTTGCGCTCGGTCGTGCACGAACTGCGCGCCGGGGATAAAGAGCGTGAAACCTGAGAGGAGAAAATACGAAAATTTATCAGAAACTAAGCCGAACGTTGGCGTTCATGGTCTCGCTGCTTTGCATTCGGTCCCGTTAAAAGACAAGCTGGACATTAAAGCCGGGGACCCTTTCGAGTTCGTTAGATGCACCGTCGAGTGTCTCGTCGACGAGCGTACACAGAGGGAAATGTGTATCTACGATGTCCGAAGGTGTACCCACTCGAGAGGCAATTTCTACGACGTAGCGGACACGGACTTCTCCACGAAATCCCCGAAGATCTCGTCGAGAGAGGAAGAAAAATTCTGGAAGACTTTATCGGCGAGTTTTAGCAGAATTTGCATCGCGTCCCGTTAGGGGACAGCGATCTTAGATAGAGACCGACATAGCGAAACGTCTGCAACGAGACTCGAGCGTCTCTTTGCGATGTTCATGTATACATATACGTTATATGTATATATAGACACACGTTATATACTGTTCGTTACCTCGCGGAGATAGAGGGAAGGAGAGAAAGAAGAAGAAAAAAAGAGATCCATCGTCGAGCCAGGTTGCACCGCAGTTTCCCATACGAATATGGAAATAACAGAGGATGAAATGTAACCGTGCTGGCACGTATGCCTCGTCTGCCCTGCTCTGCACCATCTGCACGTGGCGTTGCAGAGCGTAAGAACGTAAGATCGTATAAGGATCACCGTTTCCCCTTGCGCTCCCAACTAGCCGGTGCATACGTTAAGTACACACACGTACGATCGAGCACCATACGGCCCAAGTGCGTGATCTTAAGTGCCAGCTGAGTATTTAGTTGTACAAACTCCTCCGTACGCCGGTATGCCTATGATCGAAGGATAAATCCCGACGACGTACGACCACCTATGCGAGCGCGAGTAATGCTTGAGGAATCGAGCAACGTACAACCACGCGGAATCATTTATCTGGTGGACACGGTTTGCCGAGCGCGCCAAGGGGATGCTCGATAAACCGCGTTATTTATTGCGCTCTTAAAGCGCAACCGAGGAAACTTTTTTCTAGGAGCCATTCGCAAGCGAGAGCTCCTCTCGCACCAGTGAAATCGTTTTTGTCCGGCGTTCCGATTGACGCGAGAGGTACTTCTCTTCGCCGTGACTTCGCTGGATCGCGTTGCGATCTTTGAACTCTTTCGAACCTTTTTTTCACAATTATTCCGCCGTTGAGATTTATTTGGTTCGGTCGTTCATGAAGATCAAGTCTTAACTTGAGATGAAGTTGTTAACCCTTTGCGGGCGGAGACTGTTTTTAGTTTTAAGAGATAATTATTTATTTGGCGATCAAAAACTATTTTTTTATCAGAAAGTTCGAATGTTAATGTAACCGAATTATACATTACTATTTGCAGAATCATATTTCAACGGTTATTTTTCAATTTTTCAACTCTAATCGTGTACACATGCCTCGATAAACTATAATCAGATTTTCTCTCGGGTCGCATATATGCGCCAGTAGTCCTCAAAGGGTTAACGATTACGTAGAATCGTAGGTACACTTCTATAAAGAACTTAGGAGGAAAGGACGTGAAGAAGAATCAATATCAAGGAGAGATCACTGGCGCAGTGGAACCGTGCCGATCCAGATCTCCGTGTTAAGCTACGCATGCCGAGTACGCTGCTTGAATCGGTTGCCGCGCGTCTCTCTTTCTTTTTCACCATCCTAGAATACTTTGCGGAGTAATTTATCAAAAAGCAATAATTACGGTGTACAGTTAAGATCGACGACTACAGTGAACATAGAGGCGCAGTTTCCTCGACCCAGGGCAAAATACGGTAAAACCTATCGCCGCTTTACCGAAAGGTACCTACGATCCTGCATAATCGCGCGCGAACGGAAACTTCCACCCACGCGCGCTCTCGAAAACGAAGCCCGAGGAAGGAGAAGTTGCACAATTATTCCTCGCGTCGATTCCAACGAGACAAGTGGATCCGCACGGTGCACGATCGGCTCGAGAGACTCGGAGATTAATGCAGGTTGCTACGTACCTACCGATATTTTACGGCGCGAGGACCGTGCGGCATTAATTCAACTCCGATGCACTCCGATCCATTTGGATCCGCGGTTGCAGAAGGCTATCCGGAGCCTGGCATGCTCGCCGATCGCGCTTAAATCAACTAATTTCTTGATATATCACCGGCGCGTTTGTTACGTTCACGCCTTCGGCTGCCTTTCGTCGATTATCCGCGTTGGCGCGACGATTTTTCATCCGGACGCGGAACGACGGGATCCGGCAGCAGGAGGAGAAAAAAAAGCGTCTCTCCTGGCGATCCCGTGGAATGTAACGCGAATTCGATGAGATATCGCGATTATCGAGCGAAACGGATAACGTTGATTTAAGCGCTCGTTAATTAATACAAAGTTTTTCATACGGGCGGCCGCTTGTTCGCGGATTAATCGGTATTCCAGCAATTCCATCGGAACGGGTTCCGCTAATGCAGAAAGATATTATTAATACGAATGCGCGGAGAATTCGCATATCTCTCTAACGGCAAATATAACCGTTGGAAAAATTCTCCACCGACGAAACTATTGAGCAATAATTCCACGGCGATCGTTGCGACCCGACGCCGATTCGTGGGTGTGTAGACCCCGGTGCACCTACGGGGAATGGGTATTAACGTTATGTATACATATGCAACATATAGATATATACATATGTATATGTATATATTTAAAGCGCGATCGAGAAACCAGTATTTATTGCATGCCGGCTCAACAGCCAGCGAGCACACTGGTAAATCTAGCACGGTATCGCGTGAAGCAACTGGCAAGTACACGAGCACGCCGATATATGCCTATAATATCGGTACCATCGTCCAAGAATACCTAACGCTCGCCCGTGCAGCTGCACCGGTAGTTGCATTTGCTACAGATATCTACCTAGCTACCGAATGTGCATTGCGGTAGGCCATTGCAAAGCAGACACGTACGTACTACCGTCGTGAAGAAGACGTTTCAATAATCGTCCTTCCACTTTCCCAAACGCAACGATGTTGTCTGAAAGCTAGACGCAGAGTTCTTCCACGATTCGAAGAGATCGAAGGAAATGCTACCAGGATAATTAGATAATGGTGTCCTCGAGGGTTTCACGCTCGTTTTGCAACCCTTCGCGGAGTAGATTTACCGGGAGTATCTCGAATATGTCGACGTGCAAATGGACAATTGATTAAAGTAAAATAGATAAGTTTTAAGAATGCTACCGAACGAGAAAACCCGATCGGCGGATTCATTGCTAATTGGATCGACGCTCCTGTGAGTCGCGGCGCATGTTCCAGCTTTAACTCGTGCATGGTGATACGCGCTAATGCACCGTTTCGCGCAACAGCGCAGTTTTTGCCTGCATACCTGGCAGGTACAAGATACGTACGTGTTCGCCTCGATCTTAGGCACTCTCGCGCTTCTAACTTCGCGGACGTTGAAATCTGCACGATGCCGAACTATTAATGTCGATTTCCCATCGGAAGAATTGTCCGGGGATCGCGAGATGTCAGTGGCGAAAGAGTCTCGGCGAAATTACCGCGAAACGTTGCAGTTCGCGGTAAGTTTTCTTACTCTTTTCTAACTTTCGTCCACCAAGTACAGGTAGCCCTCCTACAACACGGCATCTTATAACACGGTCTCGCTATAACACGATTCATAAATTGCGGGAACCCTCCTACAACACGGCGTCCTATAACACGGTTTCGCTCTAACACGATAAGAAAATCGAGGAGCTGCAAAACTGTCTAGCTCCATACCGAGAAATTTGCAATGACCTGGTAAGACCCAACAAGCAAAGTAAAGTTACAAATTTTTTTAAGAGGGAAGAAGATGCAAGAACTTTAAATGAAGATAAAAGTTCTGAAGGTGAAGGCGATATCATTCCACCGAAAAAACGTTCTCGGTTGATTATACTTAGCAGTGACGACGAAGAAATTTATTAAATTAAAGTTGCGTTAAATTAAAATAATATTTTTTGTTTTTGTTTTGTTTTGTGTTGTACATACAATTATATTTTTAATAAAAATTAAGTTGTTTATGTAGAAGTAAAAAAAATATTTGTTTTTAATAAGTTTTTGGAACGTAACCCCCCCTTTTTGTACTGGCTCCGGGTCTCATACAACACGGTTTCACACAACACGGCATTTTCTAGGAACCTATCTACCGTATTATAGGAGGGCTACCTGTACGTTATACTTCAATGCTGACATCATTTTAATACGATATTTACTGCAAATTCTCCGCGGAAATTTGATCTTTCATCAAATTTGGCCGCCAGGCGAACCAGAGTCCTCGAAAGAGGTAAACTTGCCGCTTTCTCTGATTTCGGTTCCACTCGGAGTTTCTTTAGCCTCTTGCCCCGAGATAGTCGATCGAGAGAAACAAACGAGGAAATAAAATTTCTTCGTAACGAGAGCTAATTGCGAACCTCGGTAAAGTTGCCGTGAACCCAAGAATCTTGCATGTATATACGTGCAGGAACGGTTCCAGGCAAACCCCGTGGAAAAAGAAACCTGGCCGGTGAGCGAAGGTGCTCCCGGAGGAAAGGCGCAATTATTATTAATAAAGCGTGCAATCTGCCCGGCAAGAATTACACGTGTAATGTCACTGAAACGACACTCACGAGAGGCGCGTCCAGGTTCCAGCACGAAGGACCATTAGGAAGGAACGCCGTGCTTTTCAGTCTCTCCTCTGTCCTAGAAAAGCGCCTCTGACCGAACGTTATACGGGGGACTAATTGCTAATTAGTAATTAGTAGGTAACCACCGACGGTCTTTGAGAGAATGAGAGCTCCGTCTTCTGCAACGAGCAATCTAAATTGACCTCTCCAGGGGTCTCCTTGAAATTGAGAAAGATCGCGGGTTTCGCGGCAGCTTTTTCGGCCGGACTTCCCCTTGCGTAATTCGTCCGGCCGTGTAATTATTTCTTTAATTCGACGATGAAATTTGAGGCCTTTAAAACAGTCGCTCGGCGTGACTGTAATTGCTCGAGTATAATCCGTCGAACGGGGAGAGAAACGATTCGTGCTCAAGTTACATCGATACGATGGAATTTATGAAAGCGACTCTTTCGTTGGATCCTTAACCCTTTCGGCCCCATAGGGACATATAAATCCCAACGCATACTCAAATATATCCATCTATCCTTATATTTTTTATTCGAAATTTACTGTATTTGTTTTTTTTTCTGAACAAATTACTTTCATTTTGTAATACACAAAACCTTTATTTATTTTCTCATTGGAACATTTATATCCCAGTTAAAAATCCCGCTGGGATATATCCGTCCCATCTCTCTTTTTTTCAGAAATGTGATTTATTTTATTTTTTCAAAATATTTTACCATATTTAATACTCATAAATGTTAAAAACTCATATCTATCTCAAGTAACCTCAGAACACGAAAAAACAAAATTGGGTCCCAAAGGGTTAATGCTCTCATGATATTATGATGAAAATTAAAATTAAAATCAGTGGTAAAGTTCTCGAAATGATCAATAAACCTGTAAAAATTCAACGTTCAGAAATGGGACAATATTGTAGAATAAGATTAGAGTTAAAGGAAGAAAAATGACGGAAAGTCATTTGGATCCGTCGGATCATCCACGGGACTCGATATAATTGATGTCGCAATACGACGAATTACGTATCTCCGTATTGCAGAATCGGTGCACTGGTTTTTGCGCATTTTGAGCGGTATATTTCCATCGTATAACGAAGGCAAAAAGCGCTGTTACGAGAGGCGAGGAGAAACGGGTATCGCGCGAGACGGACATCGGGAGAGGACAATAAAAGAGGAGAATAAAAAGGAAAGAAGGGAGTCGAGGCGGCACGCAGGATGCATTTAAAGTCGGCGCAACATCCGCTTCTCCTCTTCTTCTTCTTCTCGATCCCCCGTTCTCCAACGACGGAGGAATCCCCTGGTCTTCTCTTCGGCATACGAAATCCCGCGGCGTGCGTCGTTCAACGCGATGCTACGTGAAAGAACGCGTCGTTTCACCCTCTCCGACTTCTTTCTCTTCTCTCCGATCTTTCTTTTTTTCTCCTCTCCTTATCTTTACCCTTTTTCGACTGCTATGCACGTGACCGTGGCCAACATACGCCATTGTACCCGAAGATCTCGGGAACTACGATGTTCTGCCGGGATGTTCCGAGATCCGAGTTTACGTCGGAGTTACTTTCTTAAGAAACCCGACAAATTGTACCGTTATACTTTTTTTTTCTTGCGATAACGCAAGCAATTTGTGATATTGTAACAATTCTTTGCGTCGGTAGCCAACGATAATGGCTCGCGTTTGATTTAATTGTATACGGTCTTTCAAATTGCGCGGTTTTTTTAAATCTTTGATAAATCGCACAATATGCTTTGATTTCAAAATACTTCTTATTGATAATTGAAGTATCTGTTATGCCATTTATATACAAAAAACAATATCTGTCAAATAACCACCCCTTGCACTTCCACAGTTGTCCACTCTTTTGTTGAAATTTTCAACGAAATGCTGGCATAATTGTGGTTCTACTCACCAATGACACGAATAATTTCATTTTTTAGTTTTGGAATCGATTGTGGATTGTTTTTATAGACTTGACTTTTCACGTAATCCCAAAGAAAACAGTCCATCGGTGTCAACTCACGTCCTTGGTGGCGAATTGACATCACCATTTCATCATTTTTCATTGAGTGCCCATTTTCATGAAATAATTCAACAATTTCAGCACGTTGTTATATTGTGTACGACGCCATTTTTGTAAATGGCATAAATGTGACTTCGTAAATGAGACAAGACCTAGGCGAATTCACAATGCTATCTGTGTTTTACTAAAGATTAAAAACAAACGCACAATTTGAAAGACCCTTTATAATTATCGTGAAATGTTCTTCGCCCTTCTTCCAACTTGTTTTTTTAATCGTTCACGGCTTAAATTTCCACTCTTTAACCCTTTGCCCTGCAACGACAAGTGACACTCGTGAAGCGGCTGCTGAAACAGGAAATATTGCGACTTCTCAAGAATTATCAAATTGAGAATATCAGTGGAACACGTCACGATAATGTTATTCCTATGTTGGTAATATTCGTTTAAATTCTGAGATATATCAGGAGTCATTGATATATTTCTATTTTAGCAAATTAATTTTCAATTATTGCGGAGGCTGTCACAAAAGCAATCGTAGGGCAAGGGGTTAATGATCTAGTATTCGCATTCGTAACGGAAAATTGTCCAGACTTACGAGGAAGTGTTGGAATCAATTTAATCTGATCGAAGATCATAAGAATCGTTTGTTTCTTTAGGAGAAACATCGCGTTGATTCCAAGATTCGATAGCAGTAACCATTATGGTGTCCGTCTGATAAATAACTGACGCGTATCTATAACAGCGATTAGTATTCCGATCGTCTGGAATCCGGCTATTAATAGCGAATGCCCAAAGAACGGTCAAAAGTCCGTAGAAATTCCTGAAAATCAATCCGAATCGATCTCGATCCGCGTAGCCAGAGTAAAAAGAGTAAATTGTATCGGCAAAGAGCCACTACGGTCTCGGATGCCGCGGAGTATTACTACCAAAGATCGTCATGGTCGCTGACCGGCAGACATTCCACCCCTTTTTCGAGTCTCGCAAAGCAGATCGGATTTCACAGAATCCTGTCTGCATGCTCCAGATCACCTGTTCCCTACGGTGAAATTCCGGTTTTACGTGGTGCTCCGTCTACCGCGTTCCAAGGATTTCGTAAGAGACCGAGGAAATCGGCTCGTAGTAGGAGAGAGTCGAAGAGGGTGGGGAAAAGGTATAGAAACACGGTGGTAAGGAAAGAACGAGAGAATCGAGAGAATAGAGAAAGAGAGAAAAGGGTAAGTTGGGTATAGGCGGTAGATAGCCGAAAAATGGTCGGCATAATTTCATAGGTAAAATGGACGGCGGCACGGACAGGTGAACTCGGTTCCTACGAGAGAGGAAACGGAGGGAGAGGGAGGGCTCGGGGTGAACGCCTCCGACGTGCATTAAAGTCGTATTAAGGCCGTCTCGGTCTAAGCTCGAGTACTTATTCTCGGTGGAAACGAGTCGTTCCACGGGTGGACTTTACACTTCGACTCGTGTGTATGCATTATGTACGCGGTCGATCATGCAAATTCCTAAATCGCCGGAGCAAATCGGTGGAACAAGTGTCACGGGTACGTGTATTTATGGATTGACACGTATAGCGGCCTTGAGCGGTCTCTTTTTTCCTCCATCTCTGTCTGTCTTTTCCTCTTTCTCACTCCCTTCCTTTTTTTTCCCCGGTTGAGACGTTTGTATCGGCCGTTAAACTATTCGAAGGCATTGATTCTTGATCCGACCGACCTTTTACGCGGAGATAAGAAGTTACGAATGAAGAAGGAGAGAGAAAAAGAAAGATAAGCAAGCCGGTGCATATGAAAGGTACTCGGCGAAGTTTCCTTGCGACCGGTGGATTCAGGAGACGCACAGGTGTCGGGGCTCGCAATTTATTTATTGCCCAGCAGAACGGCCTTCGACGTCATTCACGATATCAAAAATTGTCGCGTGCCATTTGCGCAACGAAAGCTAAGTCGGCTGATGCACGCAATCGGTCGAAGAGAGCTATTGGCGTAATTGCGTTGTAATGGAAATAAAGTTCTGTAATTACCGATGACTAAGGGGGGTGGCGAAGGAGGAGGAGGGACGGAGGGGCGAGGTAGAATGTATTTATCACTTTGCTGGAATTCCGAGTGGTGAGAAAAACGACAGGGAATGTGAAACAAGTTATCGAGAACCTGTTTAAACGCATGAAAACCGCGCATTACGGGGATCTGGAGTTTTTATCGTGCACTATTTGCAATCGTGGTGCAAATTAAATATGGATCACAAGCGACAATTTTGAAAAGTGATTCGGAGGGATCTTACAAAGTCGCTGGTATATGGGAAACGCGGAGGTTTTGAGTTGGAGTTTCCTTTCGGTGATTTCTCGGAAGATGTGCGTACCATAGCGTAACTGGTTAGAAATTAAATTTTATTAACTGTCAATGTTGGATTATTGTTAACAATATAAGAGTATATATATTGAATGAGTTCAAAAACGACTCTACGTCTAGGAATTCCTATTCTAAACAGGAGACTCTCTGCAGTGTAGGGGAGAGTAACATAAACAGTATTGAAATCCCACTTCTGACACCAAATTGTAATGGTGTTTCTGTGATGTGTGTCCAACAATTTTATTATAAGAAACAAGAATCGAGACTTTTCGGTTACAAAGGAAATTAGAGAAGCAGGTCGTCGGTATGACCTCGTAGCAGAATTACAAACTAAAATTTGTCTAATAAAAGTAATAATATGAAGTATATTGATTTATTTAAACTGTCATTTCCAATAGTCAATAAAACAATTTAATGAATTGAAACTAAAAATATCAAAATAACAACAGGGAAGGTATTCTTATTTCTAATCAGGAATGTCAGATTTTAGTATCGTTTGTGTAAAATTACCTCCGAGCAATCTGTCTATGTCTCAGAGGCTTAGCATTAAGCAGAATTAAAGATTCTAGTCAATTTCACCGATAGAAGAAGACCATCCATAAACGCTGCCACAGCTACATCCTAGAAGCTTCAAAATTCTCGTAAATTAGCTTCAAATTGCGAAATCCTCGCTACAAAATATCTGCATCGTAGTCCAAGCTGCGCCAAATTTACAACCCTCGCGTGCCAAAAGCACAACGGTTAACCCCTTGCCCTACGATTTATTTTGCAACTGCCTCCGCCATAATACAGAATTAAATTGCTAAAATAAAAATTGATCAGTGATTCTTGATAAATCGCATAATTGAACGTAATATTAATATTATAAAAATAATATTATCCCGTCGCGTTCCAGTAATATTTTCAGTTTAGTCAGTTTTGTAAAACTTGTGAAATTTCCTATCCCATTTACCTCATCACGAGTGTCACTCGTTATTATAGGGCAAGGGGTTAAAGTTAAAAATCCAGAAACGAAGAAATCCAACGCGGATACAAGATGCGATAGAAAATGCACAAGGAAATCATTATGGAAATCGTTTACAATGTACATCGCAGAGCCTTTGTAAAGTCCGCGAGGAATGTAAAGTAGGTGTACGTAGTGGATGTACCGAGAAAGACATCTGAGAAAATGAAGATACCGTTACGAAGCGGCATAATTGTAGTCACGGCTAATGTGAGGACATGTAAGAGCCGTGATATGCAAGCGTAAGCTAGTTGTATCACGCGCGACATAATTGTCCTCGGGAACCTCGGGACTCGAGGAAGAATAATCCCCAGCGATCGTTGTTTACCCGCTGAAAAATATTCTCGTTTCAATTTACCGGGCGGAAAAGCGACGGTATGAGTCTCGCCGAGCGGTGAGATTAACGTTCCATAGTGTAAAATATGAATTTCACCGCTGCCAACTTTGCTACAGATAATCCTTGCAATTTCAAACACTCCCGAGTTGTCTCGATAACGAACCGCTGTTGTTTTGTTCACGACGGAGCCTCACGCCAGTATCGTTTCCATCGTTCTTCTTCTTTCCTTTTTTCCCTTCAAATAAATGCTCGAACAACAAAAATCCTACCGATATTAATTTGTAAATCGTGCTTTATCGGGCATGAAAATCGCTCCGGATCTTTTTTTCTCTCCTTTTTCTCCGCTCAGTTTCCGCGATAGAAGCTCCGCCTCGCGATTTCTCTCGCCGATAGAACGTAAAGGTATGCGAGATCAGAAGAGGGGATTAATTTTCAAGAATATTCAAATCGGTGTTCCGGGACAACCGTAATAGCCGATTTACGACCGGGCGAAAATTTCGTCGAACGGGTTTCCAGTCTGATAATATTTCGTGCGACCTGTTTCGGTATGAAATACTTTCCATGCCGCTGTGAACACTAAATAGACACCGGGGAAAAACACGACGCGTGTAACCGCATGCGAATGCCTACGCGATCGCAGAAACTCCGCTGTGAGGAATAAAGAGTGCACGGAAAGAAAAGCACTTGCCGGCATGAGATAATTAGACACCCGGATACGTGTCACTTTGGAACAATGAATAAAATTGTACGACTCATTTCCGTATTACGGAAGAGTTCAAGAAGATTTGCCAAGGTAAACGTTCAAGCTTACGTTTCTGCTTTGGATATTCTTATTGTTATACTTTCTATCATAGTTGTTGCGATTGCAATGCAAAGGACACGTTTATGTTGCTTTTAATTTAATTATAAGCTTATATTATCATCTTCTCCACCATTTGCTGAAATTTAATCGCAAGACTCTTAACACTATTCCTACCGACACTTCACGATACCTTTTCCTACCGCAACCGGTGAATTTGTCAAATGATAATTTTTTCCCAGAAAATGAATAGTAAAAAAAGAAGTGAATATTGAAAAATGTATTATAATGTGAATGAATTATACGTATATTTGAGGAAAAGTCGTGAAGTTTAAAGGCGATTCAATTACGTTATATATAGGAAATTCTAATCGAAATTTTAAAAACGGTCATTTGACCGGTCGTGGTAGGAATAGTGTTAACACATTCGCGACCAGCAAATTTTTTTCCGTTTCTAATACCGAGCAGTGGCGAAAATAATGAAATTCTGAAGCTGGTTGCCACAAACTTGTATCGATAAAGCATGGTTAAAAATTATAAAATTTGTTTTGAAATATCAATGTTGCAATTATGTGTTGTTTAAAATAAAAAGATTTTTATAATTTGTATACTGGCCGGCTTACAGTTAGTGAGCCAACTGGAACATTCTTACTTGTCTCACTGAGATGGCGGTTGTTGTCGAAAGTGCCTAATGTTGCCGTATTCAGAAACAAAAATTGCAGGACGTGGATTCACGTCAGCGACAATCAGGAATAGAATTTGAAAAGACGTGAATTCACGTCAGCGGTCGCGAATGTGTTAATATTCAAAAGAATAATTCGCGCGTGAAACGAGAAGGATAATTCGGAACGTCATCGAAAAGATTTCACCTCCTCGATGTTTTCATTTAATCCGCCATTACTTCATTTGTGCCCATTAACTCCGATCTTTCTCCGTGCGCAGGAATAATCCGGTATTAAGTCCTGCCTCGACATTTGACACGTTGCTGGTACGAAAATTCGTCGCCGGGAAAATAAACCGGTCACGGATTTTACGCTGTTTCGCGTATGCACATTGCATAAGCGTCCGGAAAATTTATAAATGGTAGGCGCACTACACATCTGAAACGAACGTTACGCAACGGTACATAGTGCTGTATAATATTGAGATAAGTACCGGTTTCGTGCCCGCAAACTTCCACCAAAGTTCGCAAACTTCCACCAATGTTCGCAAGCCCTGAACCGTTATTTGTTTTCGATAATTCTAGTTGGTTTGCCGAATCGAGACTTCCGTGGATCGACGATGCTACGATTATTTTTGTTAAGCATCAACGAATGGGGCATTCATGAAGTAACCCAAGCATACGACCTTTTAGGAGGTTATGATGAATAGGAGTTAAAGGATTGGACTTGCAATCAATGGGGTTGTGTTTAAATACTCCTGCATTCACCTCTGTTGCTTCGGAAATCACCTAAAACAGTAGGTGCGCCCATGGTGGATAAGGAAGCGTAGGATCGGACTCGATATCAGTGGGCCGGAATTCAAATTCTCCTCCGTTCACCGCCGAAAAATTTATTCTTAATTATTATTTAATATATTATAGCATCAGTGATTCCAGACCCACCTAAAGTAGCTAGTGCTAGGCAAAATTACCATGTAAATTAAAGCCGAAAAAATACCAAACAACGCAGTGGTTTTGAGCCACCGAAACCAATAGGTCTTAGGCAAAATGACCATAGCAGTACAAGCAAAAAAAGTACAAAAGAAAGAACGAAACAAAACAGCTATGCAGGCACGTTGAATCCTGCAAGAGTGACTTTGTAGAGCAACGACCAACTGCGTAATAAATATTCGCGATTCGTTTAATCGATCGATCCACGAATTGCGGTATCGCGATACGGTGTTTGCGAGCGAAACGTAGAATTTCAACCGTTGCGAGCCATTCGTCCTCGCTTTCCGTTGTACCAAGAATTTCTGGTTGCGTAACGAGCAATCGATAAAACACGCGAATTTAATGGTTGTTAAACAGTGTCTTCTACAATCACGGAATGTTGATCAGGTTTGTTAAACGCCGAACAAGTAGCAGGTATCTTCGGGCACGTATCGCTTAATTGAACTTGGTAACTGTATCGAGTACCGTGCCACCGGTTAGCCGTAAAAATCGTGTTCTTTCGTGATCCGTATAATACAACGAGTCGTTTAAACGCAATAACAAACGCGATTATAATTACCGACAACTATTCTACGCACTACTTTGTATCTATACTGAACACGTTGAAAAGTTTCTTTCATCCTGACAGTACCATTGAGGCGAACAAAGTCTTTAACACTAGAACTACCGGCATTAAGGCTGTTATATTTAAATATATTAAATAAGTACTTTGGAAAAAGAGGTATCAAACGGTGGAGAAGATGACTGATTCAGTAATTTATGTTTTATGAGATGAGCATAGAATATCTACTCTACGGTTCCCCCGTAAATTTAGAGAATTTTTGTAAAAAATTAAAGTCATTTCGACTGGCTTGGTAGTTCTAGTGTTAAAATCAAACAAACCTAACTTCGAGTAGCTTTCATCTGCACGAGTATGAGAAATTGCAAGAGTATTATCCTAAATTAACCCTTTGAATGCTATGAACGCATATATACGTGGAGAGAAACGCTCGCAGTGTGAACTGTGGGTTCGTATGTGCACTCTACACAAACTATCAGCGTGAACTTTGAATCCCAGTTAAAAATTGCAAATAAAATAAAGTGAGATAAATATATGTGCATTTGTCAGCAACAGCAGTTCACTCCAAGCGAGAAAGTGTTTCGTCCTATGCGACACCAGTAGTTCACACTAACCGTTTTAACCAGACCTGCATGATCGGCACACAAACGATTAAAGTTCTTCTGCAATTTTATGCTTCCTTCGACGAACACACTCTCAACAATTCACAATCGATTGTTATATCCGAAGATAGAGATTATTAGTTGCATGGATTAAGTCGAAAAAGGGGCGTACGAGTTTCCCATCAAATATCTTCTATAATTACAAGATTAATATACCAAGTCATTGAGAACCTCTGACATTAACAAAGTTACGAAGCCTGCATGGCAGGGTGTATCGATAGGCCGATAATTGCAAGTAGAGGTATCGACGGTGATGTAAGAGTTCCGTGTTCCCGCGACAAGTAAGTACGTATATAGAGGCAGGAACTCGTACACGGGTTTTACGCGTGTGTCTTGTACTCTCATAATCTCTCACGAACGATATACACACGTTGAATCTGGATGTCGATCTACAGCATCGATACAAGCAGATCGGATATACTCCCATAAATCTACAGAGTTGACGTCCTTGCGACTTTGACCACCGGTAATATTATCGACTTCCAGGGGGTACCGCGTACACCCACCGTTACTTTTGATTTACGTCGGCCGTACAGGCTCAAAATGTTTCGTGGCTTGCTGATCAACGTCATGCAAAATTACACGCCATAATTCAGTGCTCGGAGATTCGATGAATATGGAGGATAGGCTGTTCGATACTTGTAACGAAGTTTCTAGGATGGAAACTAAACAGCATGGAAACGGTGGAGTACAATAAGAATGTGACTGATTCGAATTTAAATTTGAGGGATCAGTGATCTATATAAAAGTGTGTCTTGTCTTTTGAGTTGAAGTCTTAAATGGGTGAAATGTATTTTTGAAATTACGCGGTCGGATTTTTGTTATGTTGGGGCAGTCATTTTTTTACCGAGATTCGTTTGAACCGCGAGAGTTAGAATGCTATAGATGCTTGGTTACTCAGTCTGAATCCGAATAATTTTACATTTAATTAAAATAACTGTAAATAACATCTAAATGCAGGATTGTAGATATATTACAACATGTTCAATGCAAAAAAATATCGAGTTGAAGTATTAAAATTGCGAAATAAATGCTTACTCCCTGATCCTGATACAGACGCCTACGTAAAATGCCTTCAGCCATATAAATTAAAGAAACCGAAAAAAAAGTTTCAATGTTATTCGCTCATAAAAACATTCATCGGTTAAAAAATGTATCAGCGTTACCATTACTCGCAATCATTTTACCAACGTGCTCATTTTCAAGCTAAGGAGACGTCTTGTAAATCGTGACGAGAAAGAAACATTACCGGGCTACATCATTAAAAAGGAGGAAGCTGAGACGAAACCGAGAGGCAAAGTATCGAAACTACAATCCCATCGATACCTCGTCTTCCAACGAGTTGCCATATTAGCTCTACGAACGGCCAAGGAATTATTTTTAGATTGGATAAAAACCGAAACACACGGAAAGGGCAGTCTGTACCGCTACGCGATTACTCAATCCCAGGCATTGGTCGTTACTGAAACCCATGGCTGCAAACCCGTTTCAAGGACAGGGTCGCGAGAATAATGACGAGGAACGAAACTCAAATGAAATTAAAAGCAAAGCAAAGAATATCTCCGTCACGCTTGCCAATTCGTTCTTTTTATCTATCGGATCGACCTTCGGGTATATATCCGCGATGGATTGTTCAAATGCGTTTCCCTTTTATGGTGGCCCGCATTTCCTTAAGTACTCTTCTTCGTTCTCCGTCAACAGGATACATAAATCTCCGCTAACAATTCTCGATAACTTATGGTAGCTTCGTTGAAAGAAAAGAAACCTGGCGAGATTGAGAGGAGAGAGAATGGAGACGGGAAAAGAAAGAGAGAGGAAGGAGAAAAGAAGGACTATGATAAATGCAAGGCGTGCAAGCATGTTTCGAATTTTCTTCTTCGTTGTCGCGTTCACGGCCGACTCGCCCTGACTGGATGCTCGTTAAGCGCGAGATTTTAATTACTTTAAAATGGTGACGATGTCCTTGATGAATAATTATCGGCCACGTTTAGTTAATGGATACTCGAACACGGCTTTCAATTATCCGATGCGCGGATCGTGCATGCATTGATTTATGCTTCCTACGGACAACCCATCAGACTTCCTTGTTTTTTCCAATTCAATTGGCAGAAATGCATACTCCTCTGGCAATAATGTTGAGAGTCTTGCATAGAAAAACAACTGCAATGTTCTAACGTGCGTATGAATAAATTGACGACTTATAAGTGTCAATTTGACGTAATTGGTTGGAAGTACCGTAAACAAAATATACGAGGAGGCAGCTTTTTTTGTGGGAATTTATTAACGGAGTTTCCTCCTTTGAGCACATTGAACATTTGAGTATGCCATTCATAATCGGAGAGATACATCGCTAGCGTGAAGTAAATTAAGCGTACGCTAGTTTGGATGAATTTGCAATTGTACGTATCCCGGGAAATATGCAATAATCAACGCACAGGTTATTAAAGATGATCGCCATCGACAAAAACTACGTCGAAAGAAACACCGGAGAAGCAAGCACCCGGTAAATTAAGGATTAATGAAACTTTACAAGTACATCATTTTTTAATGACCCATCGCGAGCAAGGAGATAAAGTATCGTTTATGAACTATAAACGAAAAGTGATACGTGCTCGCGCAAAACAAGGATACGGACTCGCACGATGTGAAAGTTTCGTACGAAGTGAATCATTGGCCTCTGTAATTTTATGAATATTCGTTGGCCCTTAAGCACGAACAATGCCCGACATCGGGATGGAAGGAGGAAAGAAAAAGGGCAAAAAAGGGAAATGCAAAAGGATAATGTACAGTTACACGATCCTTTTGAGTCACACGCGGAGATCCGCTTCCTCGGACGGGTATCTCCGTTGCGGATGATTGCGGACATTCAAAATTACCCTTAATTTCTCATTATAACAGTATTTGCGCGCTCCTAACGATAACCGTCCACGATAATCTAAAGGATGAATCAGTCGTAACAATTTCACAAGAACGAGACCGGACCGCGACGATGTTATTTTCATCCCTACCATTGCCGAGCGTCCCACGAGAATGCGAATAGCTCGCCGACGATGATCCATTGATTGATATCGGGGCATAAATTAAGAAAGACGTACCGTGGAATTAATCATAGATCACGATGAACACTGACGTCATCGATCGGTACGTACATACCACCGGACGATAGAAACGATCGCGTATCTAAGTCCGGCAGGATGCGCCGTAGCTATAAATAGCCGCGGACGTTGTTGTAAAAACATTTTAATTGAATATCCTTTCCGTACCGGCTCGCCCAATTTAAATAATCGTCTTATCTCGAGGGACTTTTATGCGAAGGTACGAAGGAAGGTACGGTACTCCACCTCGACAGGACTCTCCAATACCGATGTCCGATTGGCCATTAACGTAAGTCACGTGGTATCCGTTGTTTCGCCGCAACGAAGCAAATTCATTTTCGCTTTACACGGTGTACTTAATTAAGAAGGGAGACAGTGGACCCATTAAAAATCATTTTACCCGCCCAGCGCAACGGTATATATTATTTATTATCGAGCGATACCGCGGGGACACAAAAACGAGGACCGATATGTTCCGCGTATATATATGTATATATGTATCGAAAAAGGAAGCGAGTCTGAGGCTTACGATGCAGCAACGATGACCCGTTGACTCATCCCGTAAACTCGATTTATCGTCCTGCCCGGGGTATTCGTCGTTTCACCGTCGAGCATGAATATTTATTACGGCAAGCAAAACAATTTGTTGATTTTTTTTCCTCCTTACTCTCCACGGTGTGCTCTATCTTCCAGCGGTCTCAGGTGTGTGCATGCGTACGTGTCACACGATTGCGTGCGCGCAAAAACTTTTCTTCTTTGTATCCGTACAGTATAAATCCCGCTTTCACGGTGTACGGAGACGTTATCCCATCGGAAAGTAATTCGCCCATTAACTTGCTTTCACGTTTGTCTCGTCGAGTTCTGATATTAACGACGGGGATGCATTAGGTCAAATTAACCTCTTAATGTGTAAATTCATCCGTCCGCGGACATAAAGTATCGTGTGAAGTATGGGTGTTTTATTAACCATATTGGGAACATTGACATTTGAATCCATCGCTGATTCAGGGTCGTTGATGTTCGATAGAACTTTAGAAAACCGTGGAACAACACCAAGAATAGAATAAAATTCACGATTCGAAGTAAAACGCAATACCTGTTTGGTTGTAACATGGAGGAAAGTTCTTCAAAGTACTTTCCTCAATCTATTCTTATCTAAAACACGCGGCAGCTAACTAGCAAGCGTTCGTATAACCTTCAAAAAACCTGAATTCAATTCTGCGAAAATGACGAATAAAACGATCGATGCGAGAAAAATTCAGGTAGCTTTCACTGCTTGCAGGATATACTTTACGCATTCGAGAATTAAGTACGTTTTCTGATTTATGAAATGAGGCGTAACACACATATATCCGTGGGAAAACAAAATACGACACAACGCGCATGTTCCGTGTGGCACGAACGATAAAGGTAGATAAGTAATATAAACACGATGCTTCGCTTACCTTGCACCCGGTCAACCGTGAACGTGGTAGGTAGGACGAACCGCTTGAAAATCGTTGTTGTTGTTGTCGTTTTGTGTTTCGGCTTCGACACCTATGGTCATTTCGCCGCGGCCCAACAATTTTACGTAGATTCCGAACCACCGCACCGTTTGAAAATCATGCCTTAACGACGAGTAACGAGAACTTCCGAAAATCTACGACGGTTGGTGGGGATACGTCAGTTCGTGGCGTGACCGTTTACATACGACATGGTATCTCCGTGTACGCTTCCAAATTTCGGCATATTTTGTGCAATTAACAATTCACTCGATGCTGTATAACCGTTATTAAATCGTGTGTAAACATCGTGATGTGTGTCTAATGAAGTTCACTCTGGTAGATACGTCATTAGTGCATTGGAAGAGAATACGCCGAAGCGGCAGAGAGACAGCAGGCTTCGGAGGAACCATTTCCACTTTCCGAAAAGATTATAATCACGGAATCATCTTGCCATCGAAATGTATGTTATTATTATTATTATTTTCAATGGTATTATCCATTATCGAGGATGAGGATGAATATTTCTGTGGACAACGTTGTTCTACAACTGTATAATTGAAGGAGATTTAATCTTAACAATGTAGGTTAGGAACGACATGAGCGTTGTCTATTCG
Source organism: Cerceris ruficornis (assembly GCA_963989415.1). Taxonomy (NCBI): domain Eukaryota; kingdom Metazoa; phylum Arthropoda; class Insecta; order Hymenoptera; family Crabronidae; genus Cerceris; species Cerceris ruficornis. The sequence continues at coordinate 18,686,448 of OZ022519.1, forward strand.
ATGCTATTGTATGTTTGTTGAAATGTATTATTCGTAGCATTGTCTGAGGCGTTGAATATGTATCGTTAATAGCAATATTATCAGCTTATTGTTTATCTTGACAATTAGGGACAACACTTACAGTCTGGGTTAAGTATCCGTGATATGGACAAATAGGACATTTACATATTTGTATATACATACACCTGTGTATACATTTATTTGTCTTACGCGTAGCGAAATAAAATATCAATGTACTTAGCTGCGTAGTTAGCAGGCGTTTATTAAATCAACCAAAACATTTTACTTCGTGGATGTCTAATCGAAAGTGACCTAGCGGTCGCCGCGTAGACAGGTGTTAACGCGCTCGAGACGTACCACCGCGCCGGTGGAACGTAAATATTTACTACCGTACTTAGCTATACTACAGACGTGACTTTGAATTCGAACGTCTAATATTAGCTTAAAAGACAGGTTAGCTACATGTAATAGCAATTGAGTTCAAATCAGCACCGGCCTAAGGAAGAAGATATAACTGATGCAGTCGGTTGACGGAGGAACGTACAAAATATGGTCTGATAACTAAAAGATGGCTAGGGAGCGACGGAGTCTCTTGTTTTCAAGCGCCTATTTCCGCCATTTTGTTTTTGAATCCCCAAACCCAGCCTCCTAAAGTAAACAACTATGCGGAGTCTTAACATTAGGAGATTGGATTTGCGAATTCCAAAATCGAAATGGCGGAAATAGGCATTTGAAAACAAAAGATTCCGCCGCTCCCTAGCCATATTTCAATTGTCGGACTGTATTTATGCTAGATGTTTTTTATGCTTTCTTTAAATTAAACAAAATTGTAATCACGGTGGGTATGGAGTTGAAAAACACGGTCTCCCAATTGGTGGGATTCTCGAATTTAATTCTCTAGGAGAATTTGCATAAATTATTGTAGGATCGTGAAAAAGCGGTAACCCACCCAGCAACGGTCTCCGGTCTCCGTTGCTTAACACGGAGATTTCCTGGGTCGGCGCGGTTCCACTGGGCCAACGTCCTCTCAATGATGACAATTCTTCCTCACTTCCTTTTCTCCTAAGTTCTTTTTAGGAGCGCTTCCGTCCGATCCCACATTATTATTTCGTATACCATATTTACATTACGTAGAATATTTGATACGTTCTAGTTTTACTTCTAATTTGATTTTCGTATCATTTTTTCAAATAAGATATAATTTATATGTTATTATCTAGCGATGTGTCTGTAGAGATATGCTGTTTCAAGAATAATTATTAGATTGAAATTCCGATTTTGGGAATGTTAGAATTAACATTAAGAATTATTTCTCACGTTTGGAAATTTTTGATCATTACAAATCTCTAGGATAAATAAATGTTTTTATACTATTTATACCGAGACGATCAAAGGAATCTACCGGTAAACTAGAATTTTCGGGTTCGAATTTCGTATCAGGGTCTGATTATTTTTCCGGTTCCCACGATATATGTCGGGGACATTATTATTCGAATTATCATTCGAATTTGTTATTTAACGAGTGTCGCATCGGGATGGATCTTCAGTGTCCCAATTATCGATGATTGTCGAAGCCTCTCGGAGGATCATTAAGTACATAACTGTGGCTCATTCGAAAAGTAGTTTTTTAACGAACGATGCGATGAAACAGTAATTAAGCAGAAAGATTTTAATGGTCGCATCTGGAGAGACGGCGAATTATCGTTCGTTTTTAGGAAACACTTACCGATTCGCATTAACGATGAACAGAAATTACGAGATCGTTAAATTCGGGTAATCAGAAATCAAGGAGACAGTGTCCGATTTCGTTGTATCTTTATAAATATAAACGGAATGGTGATGGATTTTATCAGCATTGCTTCGATTTTTAAATTTGCCCTCGACGACCTACTATTCTTTGTAATTCTGCGGCATTTTTTCGCTCCATCATTCACTCAGGATAGTCCAATTTTCTATTATTTTCTATATTCTTGTAGTTATTATTAGTCAGGGAATATTTTTGTTTTCTTAGGGAAGAAGCTGTTGCTCTTACGCTTAGTTTTCCAGCTTGCTATTACAAACTTTCATCACTTTACAACACGCTATTCTACACAAGTACTAAACATTTACTGCAATCATATAAATCATTTAATTCAATTTATTTCACGGGGTAAACCCTTTGATACAACATAAACATTCGAAACGATACAAAGTTAGAATCCATAATGAAGTATAAGAAAGAAAAAAAGTATATAAGAATATGTATAAACTAACGAAAACTTAGAATTAATAACTAATAAATGCTAATTGTGAGGCCGAAAACAGAAACCAAAATTTCAAGATAATTAATCTAATTTGAATAGACTATACAATTGAAGTACATTTATAATATAACACAGCAAAGTAAGAGGAAAAATAAAGTAAAAGATAGAATGAAATTAAATCACAAAATCTTTTCCTCGTAAGAAAAAACCCTGTATAGTTCAGACCTGAATGTTATTGGTTTCTAGGGCTTTAAATTAAAACACTTTGTTTATAAATTAATAGAATAGACTAAGACTTTATTAGCTGAATACATAAAGGGTGTACGTCTTTTCTCTACGAGTGAAAGTCACAGAAAGAGAGTCTAAGGACCCTTTTCGGTTTTAACATAAGCAGACTGCATACCTACACAGCTGCAACCTCTTAAGCATTCCAAGAAGAAAATATGGCAGTTGATTTTTGTACGTTCAAAATATACTACATTCGTAGAAACAACCAACAAATGTATCTATCTCGCGATATAACGAATAATGACTTGGCAACCACCATAAACTCACCTATCCCCAAAGCGATTCCACAAATCAATGCTAACAATAACAACCCAACAGCCCGATAAATATTCAACACTCATTTTTCTGAATTATTTCACAATTCTTACTTATCATCTCGCGAAGACATCGCTCCATTTATGGTTGCATCATATTCGTACACCGAAAATCTTGCTAAGATCGTGCATCTCGTTTTCGATGCATGCATAGCAAGACCGTAGAAAGGCAAAGTACATCCAGAATACGTAAATCTGTCCTCTCTGCAAGGAGCAATAAATCACTCGATGATTTAAAAAAAAAAGGAGCACACGAAATTGTTTATATTACGCGCCATTAGCGTGCACGTAATTACATCTCGATATATCCGTCGGACACACGTAAATCAATCAGATTTCGAATGTAATGTATGTATATTCTTTTGATAACGACCAAGTTTCTCCTCTCTTCCACTTATAACGAGGAAGATTGGCTGGAAGCAAAAGGACCCCATTTAACGAGTCACGGCTCGTCGCTTCGACCGAAAAGGAAGATTTAAGAATCGACGATGCAGACCGATCGGTAGTTCGGTCGTTTCTCATGAAGGCATGAGGTCGAATGTAAGAGAGATATTTTAGAAGTTACGGGAATAGATAAAACGTTTGTGCGTGCACGCATCATTAGGCGATAGGAGTTAATATTTTGATAGGAAGCCTCGTTAATTATTGGCCTTTTAGCTGGAGTTATTGGGTCTGCCTGAAAGCACGAGTTTAGATACATTTAATTACCATTTGTTCCCTTTCACTAGTTACAGTGGCATAGAAAGGCATTCGCGACTACTTTTTCATATTGTACTGCTAATATCTTCTATGTTAAAATATTGAATTGAGGGTTTCTCGGATTTTACAACTAATGAAAACTTTCTTCAAGCTGTAAGAATTATTATTGTTAGCGGAGCAATGTCGATCTCTTTTTTCTCAGCTACATTCATCCGTGTTATTTCTACTGTTTTCATGACTGACCTTGCTTTTCACCTCTTTTCTTTCTTATCATATTCTACCGCCCCTGTTACTCTAAATATGTAGCTAGCATACGTTGTATATTATAAAAAAAATATCTACAATGCAGAGACGATAAGCTGTCGTCTAATCAAATTAGTTTCCCTGCCCCAGTCACACGAATTTGTTTCTTTTCGTCGCTATTGCCCGAGCCAATCACATCCACAAGTTCATCGCGCGACAGAGGTCACCGAGGTGACCCATCGAAACAGAATCAAACCGAGCGATAAAGATCAACGGCTCAAACGCCATCGGTGTACTGATCGACTCAGGATAATAAGTATTAACATTTATTAACAGGATAAAACTATGCTTCAATGTTTTAAGAGAATTAAAATGAAAAAAGAATAATAAAATATTTAAGAAAGGAATTATGACTTGAAAACATGTATATGTGCTTAGAATTAAATTTGTATTACCCTTTCGAAAGCTTTATCCCTTTGCATTGCGTACGAACTGAAAGGGATAAGGTGAAGCGGTAGACACAAGTTCCCTTGCCCCTGAGTCGTTCAGTTTGTCGAGCTTCGTTATCTCATTATCTCTGCATAGTACAAATGGCAACAGGACTGTTGGCACGCAGTAGTGCGCAAACCCTATTCCCACCTTATCGTTCCTGGAAACCTCAAGCTCGGCAATAACAAAACCCTTCTTTCGTCCTTCGCTTAGCGTCCTCTCACTTGCTTTGAAGCGAGTCATTCACTCTCTTCATCATATATTCGGATTTAAATGTATGGCTCTTTCGGTAAACAGCGCGGTAAATTTGAAAGTGCGTGTGAGCGAGAGACGGTCTCAAGCCGTTTGACGAATCAAATCTGCATTCTTTCCGCATGCTATCAGTCCTGTTGCCAGTACCTACATATCGTTAAACTTGTCACTTCGATGCTCGTAATTAATCAAGTAGGCAATCCATAGAAAATCTTTGTACAGGTCAATCTATGTTAATTACTCCGTATCATCAAGTACCTTATTTGGTCAACGTACTTGGCCTTAAACCTTTGAGAGTAACTTTACCAGATAACTTCAATTGATAATTTCAAGCTAGAATTACTACGGTCCATCGAACTTTATAACAGTCACCACAGATACAAAATCAATCCAGCACACAAAACTTCCCACCAAATTATCCCCCAATAAACAATGAATACCCGCATCTTGAAAAAAAAGTCCCAACCCAGGTGACAGGACCCAGGCCCCGGGCTCAGGAAATGAATATGTTTAACCGTGGGACATTAGCCGACGGCGGATCTTATTTAATGTATGCCTCACTTAATTCATCGCGGCGCTTCGCGGTCATTTTATAACGATGCGCTTTCGTTCGGCGGGTAACGAGGAAGATTGACGCACGGCAGAAGGTCCGTACCTAATGAGTTACGGGCCGTCAGACCGAACGAAAAGAAAGCCATATAAATCTGCACCGGTAGATCCAATCGCGGGGAATATACGTGCATCCCGTATATATACGGCACACCCGGTATGTGTCTTCTACGCGAAGGACTTAAATCCGTGGTGCGGCGGGCCACGGAGAAAATTTATACGCGCAACGAGATACTACGCGCCGATGCTGGCCGAACGCGAGATACTTTATCCAGGCCACGAAACGAACGGTTCGATGTGGGGATAAATTTTTATTCGTTACTCGTGGCATATCCGCCTTGATATAAATATTGATTATAAAAAAGAAAAAGGTCGATGCGGGAGAAATTAGTTCCATGAACGCGCTTGGATTGGATTTATGGCCTGGCGGGTAGTTTGGGAATACCGAAGACGAGATTTTACTGAAAGGGTGGCTAGTTTTTGTCACGGTGATTTGACATAATTTTAAATATTAATTTAATAATTTATTTGCTCTGAGAATTATTTTGGGAAATTCTATTTGAAACTATCGAAGTACGTACAGTCCGATAACTCCACTCAATTCGTTTCTATAGTCCGACAGCTGAAAGATGGCCAGGGAACGGCGGAACCTCTTGTTTTCAAACGCCTATTCCCGCCATTTCGTAGTATAATTTTTTTACTAAATATTATGTCTGCGGAAAGTGGACTTACACCATTGTCAAAGTAATTATATTTGTAATTTCATTAACTACGTAAATTTATGTTAACAAAATGATGAATATTTTGAAGGATGTTTCTTAGGAACTGTTTATATATAAAAAGCTCATAGCAGATTGCATTCATTGTTATCATTAACACTAAACCTACCAAGATGGTCAAAATGACCGATACCAATTTTTTTGTAAAAATTCCGCAATTTGATAGGCGTGCCGTGAAGTATATGTTCGACTTCTATCTTACAAAACCTAAGTTATTTAATTGATAATAGTTTTCACCTTCCGATTCCTATTTTCCCGCAGAACTTATTTAGCATATTAAAATATAATAAATTTAAAGTCGCTAGTTTTAGTGTTGACTAACTTTGTCAAAAGTGGACTTCCAAAGAAAACGGCTCAAATGAAAGCCAGGCACGCAGGCTTGTGGATTAGCTTCGTAACTGCAGAAAAAAACAGTACTTATATCGTTAATTCATATTTTCTACAATGTCGACTGTAAAGACCCCGTTATTGGACGGTCTCGTAGGCATAATATAGTTCGATAATCCGTAAGCCGTAGCATACGCAATCATCGGCCGGGCCGGTGCAACTTTCGTCCACGTAACCGTGTACCATAGCTCTACGTAACGCTATTAAGAGCATAAGTTCTGGTGGCCCATAATGCCTCCCCATCGAGAAACGGCGAGAGTTGGCTAGTGGGAACGAACGTGTCGCTAATAGTCGATTTCCCCGCAAAGCGAACGTTGAAATCGTCCCAGATCGTACATCTTGTTCCGGTACGTTTAATCCTCTGCGGTCTTAAGGCTGGCCGTTGCTTCTTTTGCGGAGTTAACTTGGACATTACAAATGGCGGATGACTTTGCAAATCGAACCGAAGTATTCTTCGGTGTTTGTGCCTATTAGTATCGACAGATAACTGAGAATATTAGTGATGAAATTTTCAATTAACCCTTACGTTACGGGAGTCCGCTCCGCTGGAGAACTGCCACTGAACGCGACACCGCGTCGAAAAAAATGTACGCGTTTCAAAAAAGATTTTTTATTACAACACTTTCTTATCGTACAGATATTGTCTGTACGATACTGTCGAATAAAGGAAAACAGAAACTCGTCTCGACAGCGACAATGTGTTTTGAGTTAGATTAATCCAGTACGGGGCAATATAATCAAAAGATATTTTAGTTACGGTATAATTCGATGCCGACTACAGTCGGTGCTCGTAACGAAAGGGTTAATAAGATATTGCAGACATTTTTAGACACGTTTTAATTATGGAATTTCAGTTCAGTACAAAAAGTCTCTCCCACCGATACTGCTTTCTAAAGTGTGCAGATCTGTGAATCGTAAACACGGCATGGAAATGCGCTAATTGACTTTTAGTCGATAGATTCCCACCTAAGTTTACTTGCAACAGAAAGTTGTTATCCTACCACAGCATCCAAGTCCACACAGCGATGGCGTTCAATTGTACTCAAGATCTAAAAGCCAGCATACGAAACACTTTGACATTATAACGAGCCATTGTAACACAACACAGTAAAAACCATTAAATCCATATACCCGTGTTACGTAGCATACTTCATTAATGTATACGCCCAACAATTGCAACAGTGGATGCGCCCAACAATTCAACAAAGCCCGTTCACGCCGACTGGTCCCAGTACGAGTCTGATTGGTACCAGTTGGTCCCAGTACGAGTCTGATTGGTACCGGTTGGTCCCAGTCAAGTACGATTGGTTCCAGTTGGTCCCAGTTGGAATCACCGTAGCGAAAGTGTTAGATATAGTGAAACGAAACACGAGCAAAGCCTCGCCGAATGTCCGGAATACGCGAATGCGAGAGGTTATTGTTAATAACGTTGCGTGTCCTGGCTTCCAGTCGAGAAGTTTCTAGGCCAACGAGCCGGCCTACGCCGAGAGGTGTGATCTCGTTTTTCGATTAAAATTCGATCTAGCCTGCTAACTGTAACTCGCCTCGCCGGCTCCCGAGAGACGAAGAAATGTCTTACACCGACACATTAGCCGCGTGCGAGGCAAAAACCGTCGAGAAACCGTAAGAAACGTCTCCGTCGATATCCTCCGGCTCGGTTCATCGGTGCATTAATATTTTTATCGACCGCTCCCGGCTTCCTGGTCCCGTAACGAGCCACTTTGTTAAGCGACGTTTACGGTAATTTATGCGGAATAAAAATCAACCGGAGAATATGGAGATCGACGTTTCGTTGTTTCCAGTCGATCTCGTTCGCAATCGCGATTCTTCGGTCTCTTTTGCCTCCAACTTTGCATTCTCTTTTTTCTCTCTTTACTTTTATAGTGCACGCTTTCAGAGAAGGATTTGCGGGAAGGTTTTGTGATTTCTTTAACAATTGCGACGAAACTTTGCCAGAACTATGCAGAGATGTGTAATCTTCTGGTTGGATTATATTCCTATCTTGAAGTTCCTCTTCTAAACAAATATTTCAAATTTGAATTGTACCGATTAATTGCTAACACTAGATTCTCCGGATTTATATCTGTTATATTTAAATATATTAAGTCAGTGCTTTGGAGAAAGAGGAGTCAAGAGGTGTGAAAGATGATCGGTTAAGTAATTTTTGTTTTAGAAGACGAACATGGAATATTTACTATATGGCTCCCCTATCAATTTGGAGAATTTTAGAAAAAATTCAGTACCCGTCATTTCCACCGTTTTGACAGATTTAGTATTAATTAAAAAAAAACAGCACTTTGTATCTACTTGGTTTTGTAATTTTGCTAAAGATTCACCCTTTTTGTTTCATTTCCAAGCCATATCAAATTTAGCAAAGCAGAACCAATTCAAATTCCAATTATCTGTTCGCGAATGCCAACATTCATTCCCATGAAAATCGTTGTCTCCATTCCCATATCCCATCAAGGCACAAAATCTCAATGGGCGATCAAAGTCACGGATCACTTTTAACGTAGATAATAACAGTCGTCCATAGCATCGAAAGAGTTAAAAATTCCACTTCCATGCACCGCGAATAAAGTAAAAAAAGGAAGGACGAGGCACACAAAAGAAAACGTTCTCCTCCCAGGCAAATAGTTGGCAATGGCTGGTTGGAAATTTCCAGTTTGCTCAGTCGTGCGGCACCGCGGCAGGATTCAGGTGCGTGCGTGCACATTCGGCGTGGTTTTAAAATTCGCGAGAGGCCAGCAACCCGATCGGAGCACGTTAATTGAATGAGATCACTGGCGTGCCGAAGGTGATCTAAACTTTCCTGCCGACTTTCGAATTTTTTTTTTTCATCCGGACGCCACGAATCATCGTCCGAGTGCACATTTTTGAAGGATCGCCTTACTTTAGCTCCGCGTTCGCGCACATTCCGTGACGTCGGCGAAACTTCGCACATCCGATGATAGATCTTCCTTCGATCCTGTATCGTACGATCGTACGATAGTTTTGCATACTGGGCGTTAAGATTAATCAACTTTGTTATATAAGGTGGAAGAAGTACTGTGAACGGATTTTCGAATAATTATACCATGGAAAATCGGAGATACGGGGGCAGTTTTTGTGGTACGCAATACCTCTCGTAGAAGCATTTACTTCAAAATTCATATTGATCCAGATAACGTATAATTTTTCTTGTCTTAGAATTGCAGAAAATTGATGAAAGATATGAAAACGATTAATCATACATGCTTTTAGTATGCGCTTTTTCTGAAACTTAGAACGCGATTAATAATATTCAATTTTACGGCTTCACCTATCAAACAGTATATACTTCAATATTGCAAATAAATTGCAAAAGCCTCTTTGACGATCTATTCTTTGTAATCGCTCGTTTGCAGTCTGCTACCAGGATAAACAAGATTCTTAAAAGCTAAGATTCTCCGAATTCTTTTCAAAGTGATCCACTCTTTTGAGTCTCACGATAGCATCGATCGAAGAACAGGCTTCTCAAAAAAAAAAAAAATTAAAACTATCAAAACATCGTAGCCTATTCAAATTTCTTAGGTCGATGCATTTTCGCGCTTCGCAGTTTCATAGATCGTCTACCTGTAGAATCTAGAGAATTTCGCAGAATCTTGAAACATCGGTATCGAAGGAATGAACGATCAACTGACGAGGATCTCGATTGCTGTTTAAGTCTGGCAAAAATAAAGGAACGCGTTCGTATATCTGTCTCTGGTTCGGTATCTTCCATTAACGGCCATGGAATTCCACGTTCCAGTCGGATGTCTTCGTAGAAATCGAGATGAAGGCCGTAGCCCGGAAATTAATTTTTGGCCCGGTGTATCTATACGCCGGAAACTGGGTCGGGTAACGGTGAAATTCGTGCCGGCACGAAAATCCACTTCGTAACGCGGCCCTAGATGCCTCGACTTCCGATTATCCTCGAAAATTGCGAGTGCAGCCTCTCGAGATGACGGTGAATCGTGGGCGGAGCCGTCGCCGCACGAGAGAAACTCTTTGGCGGGATTATTTGATACCGAAGAATTTTTTGTATTAATTGGCAAATCCGCTGCGAAAAGTGTGAGATGCATTTTTTTTAGATGTGTAAAGTGGGGATGTTAAAGGTTACCAAAATAAAGGATCTTCCTTGCGTTTATTTTTTAATCTTCAATAAAACACAGATGGCATTCTGAATTCGCCTAGGCCTTGTCTCATTTACGAAGTGACATTTATGTCATTTATAAAAATGGCGTCGTACACAGAAACGTGTTAAAATTGTTGAATTATTCTATGAAAATGGGCGTTCAGTGAAAAATGATGAAATGGTGGTGTCAATTGTATATAAATAGCATAACAGATACTTTAGTTATCAATGAAAAGTATTTTGAAATCAAAGCAAATTGTGTGTTCTATCGAAGATTTAAAAAAGCCGCGCAATTTGAAAGACCCTATATATTAGATTGAAGCGTTTATCGCAGCTTTCGGAGAATTTTATCTTTGAATCTGGATTAATTAAGTTTGAGAATCTGTTTCAAGATTATTCTAAATTGTATAGATTGTACTGGTAAATGATTTAGGAATCTATGAAGTGCGGAAATGCGGTGAGATAACAAACTCTATGGGAAATGCTGCTCCCAACGGTAGAACTTACAATACCGAGCAGGCGACGAAGATGTCTCCGTATTTTCATCCTTTGGATAAATCAATTCTAAATATTTTTCCCCCATTTATAATCAATTTTTTGTCATTGATTACCAGTGACAATTAACTATAAACAAGTTATCTACGTATTAACATTTCACCGGATATATTCAAGGTCTAATTTACCCCCACCTTCAAATTCCAATTGTGCACCTACCCTCTTATTTTTCTAGCATTTGTCATACGAAATCGTTCCACTCTGAAACTCTCAGTCTTTTAACCCCTTGTCCTACGATTTCTTTTGTGCCTACCTCCGCAATAATTGAAAACTAAATTGCTAAAATAGAAGTTTATCAGTGATTCCTGATATATCGTAGAACTTAAGGCAATATTAATAACATAGAAATAATTTGAACGTGTTCTGTTCCACTGATATTTTCAATTTGATAATTTTTGAGAAGTTTCAAAATTTCATATTCCACCTACCACGTCACGAGTGTGAATCGTTGTTGTAGGCTAAGGGGTTAAAATGATCCTATCACTCTGTTTTTGCAGTAACATTAATAATTATTCGATTTCACGCGGCTTCGAAAGAGCACGATTATGACACGTTTTCCCGACAAGTACAGTGATTATCGCGTAGAAACTGCGAGTGTTAATTGCCGTAAGCGTGCGTTTCTAATCGCGATCATAAATACGTATCGATAAAAGTAGTCACGGATAAAAAGTAAAAAGGCCGATAGATTTAATATGTAAATAATGGTGAACACGATATTTATGGAGTGCGCGGGGAGGAATGGGGGAGGGAGGTAATATCGTCGATCTATTCTCACATCGTAAGCCGGGGGACTCGTTAAAATCAAACGGGATCGCGAGAGGAGAAAGTAAAGAACCCGAGAGAACTTTGGAGTAATTCGCTCGCCTGAGATAATGGTTAATCACGATTATTAGCCTAATGAGCGGACAACGTTCGAACGCGAGTTCATGAAAGTCGGATTGTCATACTTCGTTTGTCGGTTGAAAATAATTTCAATCGACGAATTTACGATGTATCGTTATAGGGACTTTCCTTTTCTTCATTTTCCACTTTCCGGCTTTAACGCTAGAGCTAAAAAGCCATAAAAAATAATTAGTTTCTAAATTATTGAAATAATTCTCCAAATAGTGGAGCCATGAAGTAAATATTTCACATTTATCTTATAAAACATAAATAACTGAGTTGATCATCTTTTTCACCTCTTGATTCCTCTTTCGCCAACGTACATATTTAATATATTTAAGTATAATAGATTTAACTCTAGTAATTCTAGTGTTACCTGCAAAGGTCGTTTTACCTAGGACGCACGATTTTACGTGGATTCCAAACCATGAATATTTTCATTCGTGTAGTTTTTTTTGCTCCTCAAAATCGACGAAATAGAAAATTTGATTTTGAGTATGAAGATAATAAAAAACTGTGGTTTATGACTTAGGATTTGTTCGTGCATAAAAGGCAAGATTGTAAGTCGATGGAGAGAGCGAAAAATTAGAACCGTGTCTCTGTCTAAGGGAACGCGGCTGCTCCGGTAAATTGTTCCCACAGAAATGCATTTTTCTCCGGCGTTTGCCGATCAATCGCACGACGACTGACGAAACTGGATGGTTGTTTCGTCACCTCTTATTTACTGGCCGCCGGACAATCGATAGCTCGAGAAGAAACGCTCCGCTGTAGCAATAGTAACAATGCTCGCGCCTCGGGCGTACGAATTTACTATCTTGAGGTTTTTTTTTCTTTGCGTTATTGAATTTTCGTTGTTTGACTTTGATGGCATTTTATCGATTGCGGTCGATTGAATGGATATAAAGAAAAGGTAGGAAGATAGAAAGAGAGAGAGGGAAAAGAGAGCTCGTCTCGCTTGCATTGGTAGTCGAGGTATTAATTATATTCCATTCCATTACACCGGATAATAAATAAGGTCTCTCTCGAACAGGAACGGTTTCAATTAAATCACTCATGAAACCGAGCTGTATTATAGGGCAGAGCAAGAGAGAGAAAGAGAGAGTGGGAATTGAAGAAAGGGAAAGAGAGCATCGACTTTATTGCGATAGAATGCAGTCTCAGTGTCAGGTACTCCATACCCAGATGTCTTTTAAATTCATTCCCGATGTCCCATTGAGTAAAGCTAGGGTCGATGCTAATTTGCCGCAGTTACGAAATCGACAGGAATTTCTTAAACGAATCTGATACCAATGAAATAAAACTTCTTACTATAGAAGAGGATAATTAATGGCCTCGATATTACGTACACTACACCAAGAAATTTCTCATACAACACTTCCCAAGCATCTAATCTCCTTCAAAGCTACGTCAAATTCGTAAATAATTTCTACCACAAAATTTCCCAAAAAATCCAATCCAAAACACTTAACAAAAATCTGAAAACCCGTCACAAAGTCCAGTAAAATATGAAAGAAGAAAAAAAAAGAAACTTGCAATCAGAAATTTCCCAGGGTTACAAAACCGAACAGAATTCCATCGGAAAACCCGCAATTTGTTTTACGAAAAGGCGTGAAGAAATCAATTACTATCGTAATGTAATAGCAGCACAATGAACGTAAGAAGAAAGCGAAAGAGAGCATCGGGTCTATTCGACCCGAACGCGGCCTCGGTGTCAGGTACATACCAGTCGTGTACACTTTTAGCCTATTTACCATGGCGAAACGACAGATACGAACACATGCTGCTCGACGTCGTCGTAGATCGTCGTCGACGGCGTCGTCGCGGCGTTTCGTTCTATCGGCGCGATTTGCGCAATCTAGTGGTTGTGTTAGCCGACGACGGTGCAAGAGAGACTCGTAGACTAAAGGTATCCGTACGCCTACATCGCCCGGAGCTGTCATGAGGCTCTCATAGCTAGAAAACCAGGCTGCCAGAGAGCCGTGCCTGGATCGTGGTTGCTCCAATCGGCTGCTCCGTCGTCCTCGAGGGCTTGGCTCTCGTAGACGTCGAGAGCTACCGCCGCTGCGTGTTTCTGTCTCGAGAGATCGAGGCTTTTTTCCGAGACTTTGCGATAGATCGAAATTTTATGAGGACTTTAACGCTAGAATTAGTGATGTTAAATTTGTTATACACCTAATTCTGTTTTTGCACGGTAGATACGTTCCAGACAAAACCGTGCAAAAAAAGACATGAAGTACATACATAGAAAAAAGGGGATTAGTTCTATATCCTTCAGCCCTGTAGAAAATAGTTAAAATAAATTTATTAAAAAATTTAGTTTAAAAATATTTTAGATTTTTTAAGCGTGCTGAATCGAATGAAATCGTGTAAAAACGGAATCAAATTTTTTTTCTAGACAGTGTTAAACCAGACCGTGTAAAAACAGAATTGGGTGTATTGAATTATGTGGAGTATGTAGTTTGGAAAAAGAGGAATCGCGGGGAGGTTATCGGTTAAGACGTTGAACTTTACCGGAATTTCGTTGGTTTCATCATTTTTATCGGAGTGAAACTTTTTCTATTAACGGTAGATTTACGGGGGTGTATTCTGTTGCATTGCAATATATTAAATAAGGACTTTGGGAAGAAAGGGATCAAGCGGCAACGATAGTAATTCGTTAAGTCATTATTGTATTATAAAATACAGTTGAAATATCTACTGTACAGCTTCTTTGTAAATTTGAGAAATGTTTTTGAAGCAAGTAGGAACCCGTCCATTTCACGGCTTCTGTGAATCTAGTGTTAAAATCACAACTTTACGGAGCAGAAATCTTAAAGACACGAATAGATATACAGTGAGCAGAACTTTACCTTTCTAATGGCAATATTTAAATATCGAATGCATTAGGAAATTCATAAATATTACAATTTACACGCAGTCACCGGTAACCCCAATGGCGTTCAAGGTGTGAAGTAATTTTAGGTATTATAAAATATATGTGGAATATCTACTGTACTGGTTCTCTAGGAATTTGAGGGATTTTTGAAAAATTAGACTCTGCCATTTTAACCAATTCGGTAGTTTTAACGTTAATAGTAATAGAACGAATGTTTTTTTTGATATTACATTATATTACAAATGTTTAATATTTGGTAAATTTTGGCAGGATTCTAAATCATATATTGATAGCGCACAGTGGGGAATATCCGATCGATGCTTTGAATTAATCGATGCTTTGAATTAAATTAGAATTATGAACTAACAATAAGATTGGTTGAGAAGTTCATTTGGTGAAACTGCAGGAATATCTTGATTCGAATGTCAATGACATAAAGTGAGGAATATCTAAGCGATGCTTGGAATTAGATTAGAATTGTGAACTTAGAACCGTTGCGGAATTTATCCCCGCGATGAATTAGCTCGTAGAAAGAACACAAGAGTAATTACAGAGTAATGGTATCACGATAAGTGGATGTCAACGTGGTGTTTTACGTGCAATTACGAATTGCAACATAGTACCACCAGCATAGATAATGTCGGTGTATTAGAGGGATCGTTGAACCACATCCAAGATCTCACGTGTCTTTGGAAAATAACCCGAGACAGTTTAGATAATGCAACGATCCATTAAAATCGTACGTGCACCGATTAAGAATCTCGAGGAACAGTCGCGCTTTTAAACGGGGCGTGTAAATTTCGCACGAAAATTCCAGGACACGTGGATCAACGTGCGGATTAAAGTCGAAGGTGGATTTCGTGTTCATAGGTACGGAATTTTCTTACGGCTATCGAGACGTAAATAACGTCGGAACGTTTAATACGGCTCTCAAGATCGTAATGTTATTCGAAA
Organism: Cerceris ruficornis; assembly: GCA_963989415.1. Lineage (NCBI taxonomy): Eukaryota > Metazoa > Arthropoda > Insecta > Hymenoptera > Crabronidae > Cerceris > Cerceris ruficornis. Next base: position 18,702,152 of record OZ022519.1, read on the forward strand.
AGTAATTACTTCGATTTTACGATAATTCACGTCCTACCACGGTGAATTAGCAAAGGTCCCTGCTGAGGTAATACTCGTGGAATACGCTAAACACGCAACAAAGTCCGGCAATCGCGAAATCGGATTCCGTTGTTACGTATGTATTTATAAAGTATCGGTATTCCCGTTGCTATCCGACGGATTAATCAATAATGCATTAACCCGTCATATTAACGCGCAAAATTCTTCTTTCCCGAGTAACTTTTCTTCCGTGTGCGCGATTGAGATACGATCGGAGGCATTCGGGCGAGCGGAGCGCAGATTACAAGGAGGCCGCGAGCTCTCTCGTCGGCGGTGTAATCGTGTAATACGGCACGATATAGCACAGGCTGTAGCCAGTCTGTGGAGGAAAGTACCATTAGGAGCCGAGCAGGAGTGCGAAAACTTAGATATAGTCTGCGAGACGTGATCGTCGTTGTGAATGTGATGGTCCAATTTTTCAAAACGGCGCTGCTCCTCCAATTCGTAAAGTAGGTTAATCGGAAGACAGAGGGATAATTGGAGGCTCTGATACAAAAGCGATCCTTAGGTTAGCAGAATCCTAAGACACCTGAGATTAATCGCATCGAGAAGTACCTATTAATACATCACCTTACCAAAGTCAAAATCTAGCCAGCTTCGAATAAAACATTCAATTTCAACACTAACCGTACCATACGCGGTGAAATGACCAGTCCGGTGTACTGAAAATGTGTAATTTTTTGTATTATTCGCTGAAGATCGTTTTCTGCGTTATTTCCTATAAAAAAGTGGCAATCTTCTGCATTTCTTTTCGTGAAAATATTACCGTTATTTCATAACAGGTGAAAATCAGCTACGAGGTGACTAGATATACATAAGGTACCGGTATGGTTATTTAGTACGGTTAATGTCAATTCATACAGCAAAATACACAAAATATAATATAACTAGCTGTATCCTGCGCGCGCTGCTACGCCTACAAAAATCGAATTTAAAGAGAACTCGTTGTAACAATTCTGTGCTCATTATTTTTATTGAAGTGCTCTTCGATATACAATATTTTTTGTTTTTCCGTCTGCTGCGTACATGATTAAATCGGAAGGTTTTCCGACGCGTGAGGTTGCCCCTGTGAGAAACATGGATTTTCCAAATTTAATCCGCAAACTTGTAGCGATTGTTCCTGTGCTTTGCTGATGGTCATTGCAAAGGCGAGTCGCCCCGGAAACTGTAAACGCTTGAATTCGAATGGCATATCCGTCGACATCATTTGAATGTGTGGCGACAGTACATCTTCACCTTTGAATTTATTTATTTATTTTTATATTATTGTAGTAAGTCGGAAACCTTCGCGGGTATGCGCACAACATAAGGGACAAATAAACAAACATTCATTTTTATATATATAGACGTTTGAACAGAAACTTCATTCTATTATAATAACAGATAACTAAGCCAACTCGGATCAAGGCGCAAGTCAGACAAGCTACCCAATGAAAACCGCTAATGTCACACAGACACTATCTATCCAACTTCACCATTCTTTATCTGAAATACCAAAGGTCTTAGCAGCGTTAATAGACGTGAATGAATTTTATCATAATTTTACCATGAAAATCCATCTAAAACCTTAAGTCCTACGAATAATCATCCAAGTGAAAAATACAGAACAGAACGTAGAAAAGGCGCAAGGCAATGATACCCGCTGACGTCACGCGCTCCGTCTTCTCAGCGGGCAAGAGTACCCAGGCTCGGGCCTTTCCGCAACAATCGTTAAAGGTACGAGTATAAGTGTACCGGTAGAGAGGCAGTCGCGAGGGATAGGCTCTGGGCTGTGCTCCCGCCGTAGCTGACCATTCTACGAAACTGGCGCGGCGATTTAATCATTATCGGCAATCTAGCCGAGCGGGCAAAAAGAAAAATCTAGGTCAGACGCGTTTGCGAGCACGGGGTCCGAGCCGAGCGAGAGAGCCGGAGCTCCTCTTTCGGTACGCGAGCCTGCGGGTAACGCTGCGCGAATTTCGTCCCCGTGGTTAAACCTCTTCCAGGAACGAAACCGGTGGCTTTCTGTCCTTTCAGAATATCCAACCTCGGAAGCGTATACTCGGGAATGTTCGGTAGGCAGGTATATACCTGCTCAAAGTACCTGGCTCGCACGAGATATGTATTACGAGAGATACGACGTAGTAAAAAGCACGAGACAGAGCGATAAGAGAGCGATCGTTGGTACCGAGGTGTAAGAGAAAATACGGTCGACGAATTAATAATCCCTTATCTCCCCTGTCTCTCGCGAAACAGCCTGTCGGTTTCTTCCTTTGCCGCTTCGTTGATACTCGCCTCGTGTATCCGTACACGTCGAATATTATGCACGACCGTTCGCCGCAATACCGTGGGCATAAAACGCCGAAGTACGAAAAGAAATTTCGAGAATTTTTCCGGCTACGCGATCCACAAGCGGCATTGACGTTTATTGCCTCCTAAATACAAGACAACGACCGCGGCGAGCGTAATTAAATATGAGATATCGAGAAAAAGACGAATTCTACGGGCGCGAGACGTAGAACAGAATCTATTCGCGGGTCATAAACTACGTTTACCGTTGCGATATACGATTAACCGATGCGCCTTTCGCATTTGCATCTACGTCCCTTCGCGCAACGGTGAGCGATTTACTTGCTCGCCGAGGAAAGGCAAAATGTACCGTGGCGCACAGTTTTTATCGTTGGTTTAATAATCATTTACCTCCGGGAGCGAGGATAATTAGTCCAACGTTCGTTCGATGAGTAAGCGTCGCCCCTGTTTTTCTTTCTTTTTTTTTTTTGCTAATGAAGTTTTCGTTCGAGCTGCTGGTGCCGCTTTGATTCCGCGTAAACAATTAGCATTGTAAATCGGCTCGTCGTAGTCGGTCGGTGTTATTTCCTTCGAGTATCGTGATGGAGGAGTAACCGTGGCAAGTGATAAATATTTATAAACGTTTAACCGTCGAGATATTGAGAGCGAAAAGGTGGAAGAGCAGCGTTAATTGGCGCAGAAACGGTTCTTAAAAGTTGTCTGCCTCTCAGCGGACTGAAACCACTGGTGAGAATTTGTGCCGTTGATGAAAATTTCTTGAAAATTCGCTTTAATTGACACTAGAACTATCAAACCAGTCAAAATGACTGATATACAATTTTTTCCAATAATTCTGCAAGTTTATAGGAGAGTCATAGGGTAGATATTCTACGCCCATCTCATAAAATATAAACTACCGAGTCGATCAACTTTTCCACAACTCAATACCACTTTTTCAAACTACTTATTTAATATATTTAAATATAATAGATTTAACGCCGGTAGTTCTAGTGTTAATTTCACACCAAGTGCAGAAATTATTGTAATTGATATTTAGAAAGACAAATCGGTAGTTGGAAATGTGGTGGGGATGGAATTAAAAATCGGAATTCAAACTAGTGGAATCCGGAGTTGAAATCTCCGTCAATTTTGAAAGATTTTTTCCCAAATTACCATTTTATATATTATAACCTCAGAGTTTCAAAACTAATGCAAAACTGTAGGTCCTAGGCAAAATTGGCGATAGCAGCTAAAATTGCAAAATGCACAAAATAGAAATATGGTTTCGATGCCCCTCAAGTATTTAGAATAATTTTGTATTCCACAAAGGTATGCGCGGCGTGCCTCTGAATCACGCATTAAAGTCTCCCCGTTGCGTCTCATTGCTTCCATTCAAAAAACCTGCAGCATGTGGTAATCGCGATCTTGCACGGTTAATAAATTTCTAGACAATGAAAAACGATTTATTAGATATATTTCTGCTCGACGATCATTCGAGCATCGTAATTCACGAGGCCTTAACGATTAAAAGTTTCCTCAGCCTTAGAATTACCGTCGATTTACTCGTTTTATCTGGGCGTGTTGTATAATATCTGATGGAGAAAAAAGGAACGATCCGATTTTTGTATTCTAAGTTGAGTCACAGAATGTAGACCATTATAAATGTGAAGAATTTTTGTCAGAGGTTGCTAATCAGCCATTTTGTTTTTGGTTATTGTTGCACTACGAGAATTAAGAAAGTTTAAATTAAAAATTTTCAAGTGTAGTTGCGGGTTTTTTGCATGATATTTCTTCGATATAATATAAGTAACGAGGATAATACCTCAAAAGCCGGACTCGATTTAAGGTTTAACAAGTAAATTGCATTATTTGATCTAGTAATTGAGTAAATTAACAAGATGTATATTTAGTAATTTTACAAAAGTTACTTCATTTTCTTTATAAAAATCTATATTTCTACAAAGTTTCTAAGCATTCCGACATTTTAGATAAAGTTTCTATTGCAATTGGGTGTTTAAATAAATCAATATACTTTATATTAATATTACTTTTAAGGCTTTGAAAGAAACGTCTTTATACTGCTGGAGTTTAGAACGAACTAACTGTGGATTTCCAAAAGACGAACTTGGGCCCAATTTCTAATATAAACTATTAATGTTACTTTCCCCTACACTGCAGAGAGTCTCCTGTTCACAATAGGAATTCCCAGAACGTAGAGTCGTTTTTGAACTCATTCAATATATATATAACCTTATATTGTTAATAATAATCCAACAGTTTCCAAAAAATATTCAGCGTTGCAAGTGGTAATTGCTCGTGATATACCTTTATCACATAAGGCAGTTATTATTTCCCAGTCTTGCTTCTGATTCCATTTTCCATTGCTTTCGAAACAAGACATTTAAATATGTTTCTTCAAAAAAATTATCAGATTTAAGTTTCAAGCGAATAATCGTATCTTTATCGTGCATCGAGACAACGTTATTAACAATCAATGAAATGTGCCACGTGCCAGTCAAGAAAACCGATAGAAATCGACCGCTTTCTGTGTACAGATTACTGCGTCAAATAAACGCCTTGCACAATTAACGGGGGTGGTGTTTGAATTATGCCGCGTCTCGTAAATGGCAGAAAGCGGTCAACCGATAAATCGATCTTGCCACTTTACTAATCAAATTTGACAGTTGTAACGACGCACGTTTATTCGATCGGCAGGGTGCCGATTATCCAAGAGAAACGCGAATTTCGACGTTCGTGCACTTCAATTTCGTACTCGCTCTGACGCAATGCACGCTGAAACGTTTTTTCTAGCGATGCTAATGCAAAACGTGGGATCGATTATCCGGCAGGTTTTTCAGCGATTAACTCTTTTACAGTGAGAATGATAATTCGTTTTTTCAGGTTCTACTTGTTTCTTCGCTTCAATTCACTCGTACTTTACGCATACATTACACGGTATTAATGAAGATCTTTTTAAAAGATTCTTTGAGAAACCGATTACCACGCTGGTCATCGATGATCGGCACGCTCCTCCGACATTAACATATTCAATGACGCATAGTCACACGTGGGTGACACTGTCAGTCACACGGAAATAATGCTATTTGTAATACAACACTGCGCGAATTGTATGGAAAGTCTGACACCATCCGAATATCCAATACAATGTACGATATGTAAACAACATTTCAAAATATCATTTCTTTCATAGAAGTAATTCTTTCCTACTATAGAATAAATAGAACAAACTGAAATATTGAAGAATTTGATAGCTCAACATTAAAGGTCCATTTTATAAGCAGAAATTAACCCTTTATGGGCTTTGTAACTTTGAGAAATCACAAGACACATCTATGCTTCTATTCTTCATAGTCAATTTTTGGATTTATTTGGATTTTTTCACTATTACAATTTAACTTTTAACACATTGCACTCCGAGTAATTTTTATTATACGCTACCAGCTAGTCCAGCACTATTTACACGGTGCGAGTACAGATCTGTAGAAAATTGAAAATCTTGCTTTGTCATTAAAAATGAAGCGTATATATTTTAAAATTATGTATTACAATATAAAAAAATATAAAAATACAGTGGATTTATCTGACAACGGACTTATCACCTTCTATTACAATATCGCCGCTGCAGCGACAACGGAGTGCAAACGGTTAGAAAACCTTGAAATTTTTAGCATTCAATGTTTAAAAATCCATTATTTAAAATTATATCTTTATCAGTTTCTAATGTGGTATCGTGCAACTGTTCTTAAATTGCACAAATCTACCAGAAAAAAATTCGAATTACAAAGAGTCCACAAAATAACACTTATCAGCCAAAACCAAGAAACATCAAATTCTCTACCGTTCCTTGTTAGATTTCCCTAGTCGATCACCGATTGCCTCGGTGGATGCAACAGCGATAAGAAAGTCGGTATTATATAATTGCGCGCAATCGTCGGCACAGCTAATGCATCATGAAAAACTCGTTGCGCATTTTGTCGGTGTCCTTGCACCGCGGGCCCCGTTAGCTACCTCGCAACTGGGTCAGCCGTTGCAAAGAAAATTGCCTCTCGGCGCGAAAGCTCGCGGAAAAGTATTGCGAATTCGCGGATTCTCCGGCGGCCCGAGCACACGAGAATCCTCCCCGCGGATTCTCGATACGCCGAAATAGGAGTCGTCGGCAGCCAGGGACGAGAAAGTTTGCAACGGCACGCGGAGTATCCTGGGCCCGACTGCGAGACTTCTTCTTCGATTTATCATTTCAGCGTACCACTCCCGGGATTCCCCGAAGCGATACTTTCCCTTATACGCGCTGAAATCTACGGCCGACAAATGTAGTTGACGTTCGGCTTCGTTCTAGACGAGTTACAGAACTTTCTTTATGCTCCGAGGAAGAGAGAGAATTTTTTCTGTACAGCGAGATGAACGTTGCCTCGTGTTTGTTATTGTTAGAAGAAACGGAACGAGGAGAAATTTAATTAAACTTTTTACGTGTAATTTGCAAGTTGACGAAGAGCACTGTAAAATGTATTTGAGTCGATGAGGTGGAACGTAATTGATATGGTAACATAATTTGTGGATAGGCTACTGTTTTCTTCCGTATTTTGTGCAGACATTTTTTAGCGATGCATATATCGTTTGAGAACAGAATTAAATGTGCTGCGTGGTGTTTCGTACTTCCAACAGTTTTATTAATATATTTAAATTTGCACTCCTTGATTTTTGGTTACCTACCAGCAACTCCTCAATTAATTTGCAAACTATATAAAAAAGGGGGCCTTAGTGAAAAGCTGTATTGCAACAGAGATTGTTATTATTATATTATTATTATTATTACTATTATTTTAGAAATTGCGTTGTATAAAGTTGAGTCACACTCGACATAGGAGTGCTAAGGGTTAAATGGAAACGAATCTGGAATTTCGGCTAGAAAAGATAAGAAACGCAGACCGTCGTAAACGGTAGTAAAAACTACTTTAACTGGAATGCTATTTGATTCGCCCCTTCAAGAATTCCAAAATAAGGTATCGAAAAGTTCGGATAACTGTCACCCTCGTGACTAAAAGATTCCAAAAAGCGGATATTTCTGCTATTATATCCCTCAATATGTTTAAAATGTTTGGAAAAGCGATATTTAACTGGACTGAAAATAAGCAGGAAGTCCTGTTTGGAATCAGCGTCAATTTTGGGTGCGTTTTGCAAAATATTTAATATGAGTCGGTAGCCAACAATTGTATATTTATATCTATATTATCGCAGTATTTTTTCCTCTTGTCTGCCTATAATTCATATTCTTATATTTCTTAATACCCGTAATTTACACTTCTTACATCGTATACGGAATTACACGAGCTCAACGGGCAATTCAATTATTTCTAACGATCTTAATTGCCATCTGGAATGCTTCATTAATATTCCACAATCAGCCTCGTCGAACAACCAGCTGCAACTGGAAATGAAAAAGAGACGAGGAAACATCTAGGAAGCGATTTATCGCATCGCTAAGTCGCGCGAAATAAAATAACGATTAATTTGTAGAGGAATTGTCATCGATTTCTCCGAACTCGCTGTAAGAAGCGAAAAAAGGAGAAGGAAAAGAATCGTCGTTCGCGGCGAAGCAACCTAACGATATTCGTGCTGCCTGTATCCGTCGTGATAACTGAATTAATCATCTATCTCGATCGATTGTATCCACACAACGACATCGAGATCCTACGATTAGTCGGCCAAACTATCGATGACTATAAAGCGGCGTCACGATAGTTAGTTAATAGCGGCTCGCCGTGTTTCGATTCCGCTTCATTGGACAGGCATTAACGCTTTTTGTCATCGCTGTCGAAACGCGGGTTCAAAGGGCAACGTATAAATAAAACGTGCACGAGAGAGTCTCGTGTTTCTGCGGATAAGTTACACGGTGTACAGCGGGCGACAATAATGTCCGCGTCTTGCACGCTAATGGACAGCCATCATTTTCGAGAGGACGTGGCTTACTTTCTTGAATTTACGGGAAACGTAAGAACATTATTCGAGAGACTGAAATTCTATTTAATGGATTGCAAAATTCATATTTGATACATGGATAGATGGATGTGACATTAACCCCTTGCCCTACGGTTTGTTTTGTAGCTGCCACCGCAATAATTCAGAATTTAATTGCTTAAATAAAAATTGATTAGTAATCCTTGATATATCGTGTAATTTAACGTAATATTAATATTACAGGAATAATATTATCGCGTCGTGTCTCATTAATATTTTCAATTTGATAGGTTTTGCAAAACATGAAAATTTCCTATCCCATTTTCCTTATCACGAGTGTCACTCGTTATTGTAGGTCAAGGGGTTAACGGAGGACGATAGGATGACTGTGTTTTCAAATTAGAGACGGAGAGTCCGAGTTCTAATGTCCGTTACCTTTGGAAAATTATTTTCCTATTATGTTGCAACATTTAGTCTATCTTTCGGTGCTTAATCATCGCTGGACAGCCATGATCGCTTAGAGGGAAATTTCACTTTTGAATTTCTACCCGTTTGAGTTTCTTCCGTGTTTTGCGCATTTGTTGCAGGGAACGATTTATGTTTAATGATTTAGGTTAACCGGTTAACTGCATTCGACGTGTATACAAGTAATTTCTCGATTTTAATTCCGAATCCCGTGAAGGATTTTTAAAACTAAATTCTGCAGTTAATTGGTTAAAGTAGAGACATTAATAAGCATCCTGGAATTTTCGTAACATAAAAATAGTAGAAAATTCTATTCTATTGCTATTAATTATTATATATTATTAGATGTTCTTCAGTTTTTCATCAGGATTGAGCAACGAGTTCGTGAAACTTTATTACTGCAACTAATGTTGCTCGATAGGGTTATATAGAATTCAAAACCCTCCTGAAACTGTAACCTTCTAAGCAAATAATAATTGCATTTGTATTTGAAGTACAAACTAAACATAATTCCAGGGCAATATAATATTTCTGAACAAGTATTAACGCTACAACTACCAGCCCGCCGTTACACCTGTCATATTTGAATATATTGGTAATACTTTGGAAAGAGAGAACTGGAGGGATGAAAGAGATGGTCAATTAAGTACTTTAGGTTTTACAACATAAAAGTGAAATGCATATTTACTGCATGGTTTCCCTATCAATTTTGGAAATTTTTTCGAAGAAATTCGGAGTCAGTTACTTTGACCTTGGTAGTTTTAGCGTTAAGGTCTCTCATTCCATAAAAGTATTTTTGTCAACTTAACTCGTTTTATCGAAAAACTTCGAAACTGCACATTCTCGCTAAAGCAACTGAAACAGTTAATTATAAACAAATCAGTTTATAAACCCCATCGATGCTAGCACACGTTTTTGTTGAACGATGTATCCCACTGTACCTGCAACAGCGAACTAATAAATCCAAGTCGCAGCGGCGCGTCTACCACGGTCAAAGTACGAGCAGGTTTACTTTGCACGGCAAAAACGGCGTGTGACTTTCTTTCCGCTTAAATAGCGAGTAATTGGTGCGAATAACTCTCTAATTGTTACCTCGTAAATAAATCGCGCAAACAGTTCGCGCGAAAATGATTTAACGCGCGACGAGCACGGAATAAATCATCGCTGGTTACGGGAGGGTCGCTACCGTATTACAATGCGAATAAAAATGAAGAAACGCCCTGGAACGAGGCGCAAAGCCGATGAAATCGCGCGGATTCAATTACCCCCTTTCGTCGAAACTAATTAAGCCGTTACTTGCACATTTTTCCGCAACTCATGCGGCGCGAGTTAATAAGAGTCTGCGATGTGCCAATCTTACTCGTCGCGACGTCGTTAACGTGTTCACGTTACGTTCACGTTTTTCGTGCCTTATCGAGACAACGGTGCAACATTTTCTGCCAATCGACGTGTCGAGGATTCGTCGAAGGAAAGCGGAGAATTATCTTCGAGAATTCGCGCGCGGATCGTGCACTCGAGAGTCTCGTTCAATTGGGGTCGTTGCATGCGATTCTGTGCAATTACGAATGGACGAATAACGATATGCGTATTTCGAGGCTGTGTCGTGGAGAATTTTTCCGTTTCATTTGTCCGTATTGGGTGCGAAATTGCGCGCGTAATGTAGAAGTAGTTGTATAGGGGAAACCATTGAAACGAGCGTTACGAAGCGTTGCGTATTTTCCCTCTCTTTTGTCTCCTGCAATGTGAAAAGCCCTGTTAGCATAACGACGTCGTAAATTCGCGGATAAACGAATCCAGAGATAGCCGCTTGACATTTTACTTCTGCAGATTGATTTGCAGGTTTAGAGAATTGCCGTAACATTCTGCACCGGATGTTCATTCGCGTTTGCCTTGAAAAAGGAGGAACATTTTACGCTGGGGTCGTTATATCCAGTCTCTTCGCTTCATCCTTCATTTTCTATAATGGCTTGTTCCTCAAATTATCCTCGTAATAAATACACGCCGAGAATCGTCGTTATAACCGGTGTAAAGTAATTCCTGGAGGAGATTCGAGCTCGGGTCTGAAAGGCGGAAGGGAAAAAAAGTCGGATCGGAGGAACTACCACGTGTTTCAGACTGCGGCGGTGCTTTTTGTGCTCTTTAATTCAGAATTTTTTGTCGAAAGCCTAGAAATAGGATTTAAATGACGGATGAATTTGATCTAAAGAACACTTTGTTGGACGGAAGATTGTAGCTTTCAAACTCACAGTTGCACGGACAAACCGGAAAAACATTGTAGAAAAAAGCAGCATGTTAATTCTAAATTCTATCGACGCTACACTTTCTTAACCCCTTGCCGTATTACTTTTGTGACTGAATACGCAATACCTCAGAATTAATTGTCGAAATAACAATCTGTCCCTGATTTCTGATATAGCGTATAGCCGAACGCAATATTAAATAGCATAGAAATAATTTGTTCGTATCGTCACCCACTGATATTTTTAATTTAACCAGTTAACTGAGTTCTACTGCGTTAACCTTTTTAACAGTAAATTGTAAATTTCTTATCGAATAAAAATATAATCTTTCCACCTTTTGTTTTCCTTTTACCGTAAAATTTATAATGGGGCCATTTGCATTGCGTTCGACGTGTATACACGTTGCTGCTTGATTTTAATTCCGCATACTGTGAAGGATTTTAAAATAAATTCCCCAGTTAACTGGTTAATAATTTCTGAAAAACTTCAAAATTGTATATTCCATTTATCGCGTCACGAGTGTCACTCATTGTACGGCAAGGGGTTAATTTCACTATTTTCAGACACTAATTGTGCGAGTCGACTAAAAATGCAGTGTACCTTAATGAATTTAGCATACCACGGTACATGCAATTCCAGATAAATCTTCCGTTTTTCATTAAAACGTCTGAAAAGTAAACATTAAGACAAATCTCCCATTAGATACCGTATGAATAGTTGGACTTCACTCGGCAACTTTTCTCCACGCGTTTTTCATCGGTCGAATGTACTACCGGCAATAATAATTCTGCACCTCGTCGTACATTCGTTCCGGCCTTTCTTTCTCGTAGTTTACCGTAAGCAATATATTTTATTTCATCGACGACACGACGATGAAGCATCCGAGTTACCTTAAATTCATCAAGCCATCCATACGCGATTATAATAAATCGCAAAAACCGAGATATCTCGTGACCCGTCTCTCGGACGTTCGTCTTTCATAAGAGCAACGCATTTCACTGGCGATACGTCGACTGGTTACGTTCGAATCTCATTTAAAGTGTCCGACTTGGTTCGTAATAACATTTCGAGTCGTGATATGCGCGCGATAATCATCGGGATGCGGTAATTTATCTCGGTCCTAGTTCGTAATGATACATTCGAGAGTCATCCTTCGAATATATGTTATATTCGCTTTGATAATCTCCAGAACGCGATAACGATATATTACCGAGATTGCGGACCGCAGTGCCTGGCTACTTTGAGATTGTTTCTCGTTTCATAAAATAATTATGTTCACGCTGACCACGGGGGATTATCCGTGAAGGTGTCGGATAAAAATGTTTAATTAAAATCACAAGTAGCACGCAAGAAATTACGAGATCTGGTCGCTCGTGCTTAATGACAGAGAACTAATGCGGCTTCTGAAATATTTGTATTATTGTAATAGATCTTTAAGGAGAGATACGATAATGGGAATGAAGACTTGGATCCTCGGAGGGTCTCTGAAACCTGTAGTTATCGGCTGGATACCTTTGCGTATGGTGTATCGAAGCGTTAACTGGTAATTTGAAGTTTGCATAAAATATCAAAGTGTCGATGATATGATTATCAGTTGGATGATCTAAATTGGAAAACTTCCATTCTATAGTGCAAGTATATTCCTTGCAATATTTTAAAGCTGAAGTAAAATTGAAACTTCTTACTGACAGTACTGCAACTATTGACAATTGTCAAATCAAGTAGCAGACACTTTTTGATCACACTTTACCACGTAATTGTCCAGTTTTAACTTGAAAGCGAAAACTGATCATCTTAGAATCCAATACGCATTGAATTCTCATTAGTTTCAATAGTAGTGCCCACTCTATTGCCTTGGCGTATACGTAATACAGATAAATACGTGATCGCAAGCGTTCACCCGCAAAGGAATGCGATTTTCAACTGAAAATCGCGCCCACGATTTATCGGACACTGCTGTGCCATACTTCAGAGCGTAACGAGAGTGAAATCCAGAAATCGATTCTTATCTCATTTCGATAACGTTCCAGTTATGCTTAAATAACACTCATTAAATACCATCGCGTCTTTCCACCCTGCGTGAAACTACCCTCGCGCTAGAAATGACCCTTTCGTATCAACTATGTTGTTAATTAAAATTTACTTCTTTATCAATAATTTCGTAACAGTCTAAGAAATTTCCAACGATCAAAAAATGCTTATATTCGTTTATTAAAAAAGTAATATAATTTTACAAAGACACACTTTCCCCGTTAACACTAGAACTACCGGCGTTAAATCTATCATATTTCAAAATATTAAATAAGTACTAAAGGAGGGACCAAGAGGCGGAAAAGCTAATCGATTCGATGAGTTATGTTTTTTAAGATTGACGCAGAATATTTATTCTAAGACTCTTCTATAAACTTGGAGAATTTTTGGAAAAAATTGTGTACCAGTCATTTTCACTGGTTTGGTAGTTCTAGTGTTAAATATAAAGTAGCTATCAATTCCTCATTATTCCATAAATCGATTGAAAACAGTAAAATCAGATGTCACGCTGTACACGTGAATAACCCTTTACAAGAAGATAACTATGAGCGTGTGTACCACGTCATTCCAGCGCAACAGGGTAATTAACATAGCGGGTGTAAAATAAAGCAGAAATTCCAACGAGTTACTCGTCGAATTACATATGCATTCAGTGTTGACTCCGGGTTCGTTTATCATCGTGAACGATGCATCGAGTGCAGTCCGGTGCACCGGATATCCCTTCGCTCGTGCACGTATCTCGAAACACTGGGTCAGTATATCCAGTCCCCGCTTCATCCTCCATTCCTATAATAGTCCCTGCTGGTCGGGTCCGGTATTTACCTACTGCAGCGCCGTAGGCCCCGTGCAACGTGCATAGATAGCCCGTTGCACGTTTTACACCGCAGACGTGCAGCAGCGCATCGCCGGAGCTTTTTTTTTGCGGGAAGAAACTACGGCGTATTAACAACTTTTTCCCGCGTTTTCGCATACCACGATTATTCTGTAAAACCGTCGCTATTTCTGTCCGCTTTGCTCGGTGCGCTTTTCACTGTATACTTATAGGCATCGTGTATCTTTTTACAGCATTAAACGTTCTCGCTGACGTCTTTGTTTTGCGGCACTGTAAATTACCGAGAAAGTCTTCGGCGTCTCATGGAATTAAGATGAAACGATTAAGTTCGTGTTGGTCAGTCGAGCATTCGAGTATTTTCATTGGAACTTTGTAGAATTAAATGGACGATAGGATCGGTATGAGAGTTATGCGAATTTTCTTCTGGGAACGCTAACGAATTAAGTTATGATGTTTCTTTTTTGTCGTTTTGTCTAATAGTGGTATAAAATCATGTATCTTTTTAGCCGGGTATGAGGTTTTTTACTTCACCCCCGGGAGCCACGATTGCGACGCCTATGTCGCCGTGGAAGAAACTGCCGGTGCAGTTCTGCAGAAATTTCTCTCCGCGACGGTTGCAAACCTGCCCTCGGCTATGCTATGCCGGCTCTAAGATCGCTCCTGCAATCGCGGCTCTCTTGGTGCATAGCCAAGGCGACTTGCCTATATATAGGGTGGCGTGTTTCGGTACGATCGGCCGAGCAAGTGGCTTGTCACTTGCAAAACTCTGCTTATGTATGAAAGAGAGACGAGAAAGAAAGAAGGGCAAAAGAGTAGGAAAATAAAGGAGGATTGAGGCTGTCCGGCTGGAGGTAGCCGACCGTTCCTCCGATAATTAGGCCAAACCCGTCTAACGAGGGATTCGAAACGCGTTCGTCTTAATGGCTTCATACTTTAAGCATCGCCGATCGAATATTCGAATTTACGGCCGACGTTACTGTCCGGCGACGTTTACGATACCTTAAATCAAAAATATGCATAGGATTTAATGAGATCAGAGATTTCAGTCGTAGAAATAGATGTATCATTGGGTCGTATTTACAAGCGGGACTTTTTGCAGGCTCGTTAAAGCAACCGACTGTTTCGAATGGCCTTTAAGCGTAACACGGTTGAAAATAGGAAACTTGAGAGATGCAGGTTGATAGGGAACGACGGCTCTTCTCGGCGGGAATTAAATTACTCGGATTTACGCTTCTTTGGATGGCATGCAACTCCACGGTGATCGTTATCCAAATTTTCTTTTATATCAGATGTAATATAACTGTGGGATACGGGTGTTACAGTTTATCGGGGAATAATTTACGATCGGAAAACTAGTGGACGAAGAGGCCTGATTATGACGACTATAAGGATGGAGAATCCTGTCCCGTGGGACTTGTATCGTAATGCCGATGGTTCGTAATCTGAGTCGTTTAGAATTGTTGCTTTTCCACGATGAAACTGTGTCGAGTGGAGAATGTAATTCGAAGACGATAACGGGAGTAGTGTGATCAAATTATTCGATGCACCTAAAGGTCTGGGTTTATCGTATCGAAAGATACAAGAGCAATGAGAGAAAGAAAGATCGAATGTTATCTTTAGATAAAAATGAAAAAATCATAGAATAGGATGAAACCGGAAAGAAATACGATTAATTTAATAGAACGCACAGCTACAAAATTCCCTGTCACGTGTCAGTAGAACTCCAAATTTCCAAATGCACGATTTACGCTCGTTTCCAACGAAATCTCAAGTATTTTCAAGATCTTATCCCCGATATAATTGATAATCCTCCAAGATGGCAGGTGAAAACGCTTGAAAAGTATCGGTCCACGAGAACACGAAGCGGCATTCCAGCAGTGACATCTGGTGGTGCATTATTTCTTCTAAATATGGCATAGAAAGGACGTTGATTTAAGAGATTCGTCGTGCAGCGTGCACGAGGACTCGTGCACAAAGAGTTCCGTGCGGTATTGCCGGTTTCGCGGTTGCGCAACCTGGCAGAACAGCCCACGCGCGAACCTCCCGAGGATAATGCGGCAAAGTGCACGAGAGAGCCTATAAACGGAGGCGCGCGTGAGCCGTACCTTATTATCGTAACATTATTTATTTTAAATTCAATTTCGATTCCACGAAATACGGCCCCGTTATCTTTACGGTCGTGCGAGGCTGCAATGGCGCTCGATGCTCCTCCACGTTGGTTCGACGTTGCTCCTCGTTCCTCCACGCTTCTTGCTCCTCTTTGCTCCTCCTCGTTGGCCGGCAAACCGTGAACTTTTCGTACTTCTCTCGCGTAGAGTTCACTTTGCAGTATTTCACGAAACTCGGCGATGCCCGAGATGGTTATCTCGAAGCCGTGGATACGGGTCGTTGGACTTCTCTCGTTGAGCCCTCCACGGTATTATCAATTTTTATCCGACGCACTTGGCGTCACATTTCTCAGATCTCACGTGTAATCCCAGTGACGCTGGAGCGGTTGCTTATTTCGTTCGAGGAAGCGGAAGTATATTTCGAGTTCTAGGTACACTCGTTTAGGTTGAGGCTTCAATTTATATGTAACTTTAATGTTCCAATGTTCGTAGAATTTTAGTTCTTAGACCTTTCGAAGATCGCAAGGACAGCTTCCTAATTTCAGGGGTTATAGTGCTAATAGGTCCGACTCCAAATTAATAGACTTGACAAGGGAAACTCTCGAGGTGCAAAATCACTGATTTTGATGAAACTCAAGTATGATGTAGTACTCGTAAAAACATTCGATACCTATTTTTTTTATTGGCAATCGTCCACGTTAAAAGGGTGAAAACCGCCCCCAAAGTTAGGGTGGTAAAGCATATTTCGTTGAATATCTCGGAAACTATGAGAGATAGTGTAATTTTGTAAATTGATGAAATTAGCGCCTTTTTGTGACGAATTTAACGGTATAAATTTTTTCCAAGAATCTCCATTTCTTTAAACGATGTACTAAAAAACAACATACTTTTAACAGTTTCACCAATTTAATGTCAGTAAATCTTCTTGAATATTTTGCATTGGCATTAAAAAGGGTTAAGTTCTGCTGACTGTATATCTATTTGCGTTTTTAAGCTTTCTGCTTTGTAGATGTGATTTTAATAGAAAAACTTTCACTTCGGAAAAAATGGCGAAACTAGCGAAATACCGATGACGTTCGACGTATTAAACATCTCCATATCAACTTAGCCTCCTTCATATGAAATTCAATTTAGATATAATTTTACCATTCGAAAACGCACCGCCTCGAATCTTCGATTCGCGCCGCCGTATAAGGGCACGCACGTCAATGCCCGCGAGATCCATTATCTATCGGCTGTCGCGCATACCGTGGAGCGTGCAGTTTCGAGGTTGCATAACATAACGGATGAGCCCACGCACGCGGGCCGGGTTATTCAGGAAGGATAATATCACGCGTCGCTGCGGAGGACGGACGGATAAACGGGACCACCGATATCGAGCGACGCTTATGCACGAGATAAAGTCATCGGGCATCGAGGACAGCCGGAACGAGTGGCCGGGCTGATGCGCGTACGGTAACCAAACTGAGATCGAGAGCGGCACGCACCGGATCGTTATCTCTCATTGGGGCCCTACTGTCCGGTAGCCGACCGGCTTTCGCGAATTCGTTCGTGCGCGTTAACGAACTCTGAGCGGCTATGGTGGGTAAAGAGGCAATGGCTCAAAGGTGTGGACTCACATTTAGTGGGTCCGAGTGCAGTTTCTTTTCCACGTCCTATGGAAATTTTTGACTATCTTACATGTAGCGTGAACGTATTTTGAAAATGATAGAAGGCCCTGAAGAGCAGAGTGAGTCGGTCCGCAGTGGGACCGTCGCATTTGATTAGATATTGTCTGGGTTTCGAGTGAAGTTCTTAGTGGGCGACGGGTGTTAGGCAAATGCATCCGGTCGCATTCAAAGGAACTAATTAGTTAGACTTTTTGTAATGCGAGGTCAAAATCGGGATGTCAGTGAAATAATACACTGGGAGTTGTATTAAAAGAAGTAAGACGTATATTTAATATTTAGGACAATATGCTATAGTGAGGGACCAGAAACAAGGCACTTGGGACGGAAGGAGAGATTGCTCTCGCACCGCCTATCCCCGCCGGGTCAGTTCTGGAAACCTGAGATCGACGAATGACAACCGAAAATAAAACACTCCTTTCGTCGTTCACGTGACGACGCAACGAATGTGCGGGTCTCTTTTGCCAATTCCGCGTCAAAATCGGAAATGCGTGAAGAGGAGGGATGTCCCTATCCGTCGGTCGAATCAGAGCAAATTACCCCTCAAGTGCCTTGTTTCTGGTCCCTCACTATACCGCTGCTGCGTCTAGGCTGTCCTCGACTTTTACGTTTTGATCCGGCATAGCAAAAAAAAACCCGTGTTTAAGATATGGCGTGGCGGCCGATGACCCGAGGTCATGGTGCCACGCAGATCGTCTTAGAAGTCAGGATTGTTTATGGGATCTGGCCACGGAGTGGAAGACTCAGAAATGACTCTTGGTAAGCGGACTGTGAGGAACCGCAGTTACCCCAGAACCTCGAGACATAGAACTTGAATTAAAAACTAGAGATATCTGAGATATATTATAATTTCGCTGATTCGAAACCCACCTAAAACAGTTGGTGTTAGCTCTGATGGTTAAAGAGGCAAAGCCTTGGACTCACAATCAGAAGGGCCGAGTTGAAATTCTCTGGGAAGCTCTTCCTACGTGATATTTATACCATAGCCTCGGTGGCTCGGAATCCACCAAAAACAGCGAAATCTTAGACGAATAGCAGCTGGAGCCGAAAAATACAAAAAGAAGGCGGACACGAACCTTTGAAGGATTGTCTAGCGAAAAATCAGGACAAGTCCGTCGGGTACCGAAGTAAGTACGCGTCCGTCCGTGGGAGTGAAAACGCAAAGGATAGAATGACTTGCATCTCGAGGGGCCTTAGACCCGCTTAAAACCCGCTTAGACTCGGTTTTGCCTTTGGGGATCGTACGTTTTTTTTTCAAGCACCATATACGACTGTTATTCGAGATCCTAACTGAAATTACACGGTGGAATTGTTGCCCGTGGAGAAAACGTTGCATTAGCGGTACATTATCGCGCTATATGTAATAAGCCGTTGGAGGATCGTCTTCGTTCGGTTAATTAATCGCGGGACGAGAGACGAAGAATACGGTGCTGCATAGAAAACCAACGTTCGAGGGGACTCCGAGAGAGAAAGACGACGAGGGAGAGGGAGAAATGAGACGAGAAAGCAAGGCGTTGTTAGACGGTAATGACCGTCATTCGACTCCGAGCACCGGGCCACCTCGTTCTGTTGTTGTTTTTTTTTATCTTCGCTTTGGGATTATTACGGAATTCGAATATCGCTACATGAAGACTCTCGGTGGTTTCTACGTCGGTGGTTGGAAGGAAGAGGAAGGGATTTGGAGTTTTTCCGTCGTCTCTAAACCGCAACCAGACATACAATGTTACTGACACGGATCGTCTACTGGTGTGCTTTATTTGTGTTCCACTTTATTGCAAATCGCCTTAGAAGCTACTTTCAGTCAACTTTTCCTCGGGCTGTGCGGGATTCTTAGGTTAATGCGATAAGTAATTTTGAGCTAACAAGTGGAAGGCCCTGATGTTGATCTTATCGGGTTATCTTACTTTTTGCATTTGCAGAGTATTTAATGAGAACTGTAACATGTGTAAATGATAGGATGCGGTGGGGCAACTGTGCAGAGAAAATCGACGAGGAAGATTTACGTGTTACGGTTAGATGTTTGTTGCGAAACCACCTCAATAAGATACGATAGCTCGGAGCGAAAGCAATGGATTCGTTGCTGGTACTTTAGTGATTCTAATTGCTAGTTCTGTACTACCGTTGCTTACTTTGGTATGTTCGCAACTAATTTGCTGCCGGAGTACGCAAATCTTTTGCGCTTACGGCTTTTACTTGGACGTCGAGTATAAATTACACTCGTCATAAATGTACTTATGTGAAAAAGATGAGAGACACGTAGAAACATCCCCGGGCAGTTTTATTTCGTTGTTACCTTATTCCATATTTCTGTAATGCGAACATGGAATTTCGCAAATTGCAGGAATCACCGAACAAAGAACTTTTTGATTTTCAATATGTCGTATATTTCGATGGAGCCACGTACTCGATGGAGCCAATAAAGCTAACTAACAAAAATCAAATAATGGCTTTCTTAATTGAAACAGTTATTATCCGATGAAGTATCATTCGATTGCAAATAGTGTGCCCTGACCTCCCATGTTTTTTGGTCCACCCTATTCCTGGTACGATCGTCTATACCTCATCGAATAATGATGAATCTTGAATTAGTTAATGAGCATAGCATGTGAATCAGAGTGAGCTTGTAGAATGAGAATATAGAATAAGAGTGAAGTTGTAGAAGGTCAAAATAGGAAAATAAGGATTTTGTACTTGGAACGATGATTCGGGGATGAGTAAAGATAGAGCTGACTGTACTAGGGAGTCGAAGGGTCAAGATGGAATGTAAAATTTTGGACTTGGAGCAGTGAATCAGGACAGTGATGAGTTCTGGTCGAATCTTGGTGTTTCTAGCGGTGCAAAATATTTGTACAGATATTACTAAGTCTAACTTACATACTAGATTGTCGATACATTACATTTCTTAAAATATTTATACAGCTTCACGTGTATATTTGTCCGTCCAATACGGACTCTCAATGTGCAGTATCTCTGAGAATAAAAGGATGGTATTGCAGTTTGTGAAATGGTTAATGCATTTCAACAAGAATCCTACAAAATAGTTGGACAAGTAAGAGTATTCTGCTCAACGAAGAACCGAGTACACCCTTAACATCCTAAGTAGTTCCTAACATATGCAAGGCCACGTGGCTTGGGTCCGTTCTTTCCCTCCTTCTCTCTAGTACCACTCCATCAAGAAAGAGAAAGAAAGAAGGAGATCGCGAATGACGCACAAGTACCAAAGGACACCGACTATCTAATCGTGCCATTATTCGCTCAAGTCCACGCACATTATCCGCAAGATCGGCAAGCAAACTCGCGAAACCTGACCAGTCCACCTGTGAAATGGACGGAAGCACTTAGCGAGAGTAAATTATTACCGCCGGCCACAATAGATTTTAACGAGCCGCATAACGAGAACTGCGATAATATCGCCATCACTTTCGATTACGCTGAACTGAGAAAATTGGGTGTCGAGACGTTCCACACTCGAATGAAGCTATAGACATCTCTAACGAAAACTGAATGGTATGAGAAGATGAAGTTGACATATCAAATCCTCGATACTTCAGATCCGTCTTCTCTGCAAAATTTTTTCCACCTACCGGGCTCAAACGACTCGATAGCGTGCGATATTACACAGGGATAAGGGAAGACTGATCCTAGCATCGCCAATTCCCGCGATATCGTTCCTGGAAACCTGCAGTTGCGCCAATAACAATCTAAAACACTTCTTTCGTCGTTCACATGACGACATAACGAATGTGCGGTTTTTCGGCCAGTAGCGCGTTAGAATCCAAAATGACTTCAGAACGAGGGATGCCTCTATCCGTCAGGCGAATCAGAACAAACCAGAGGGCAGAGGACTTCTCTTGGATATTCGGGCTGTAGCAATCGGCCAAAAAGATACCAAGTAACTCAGTGGCTCCAAACCTACCTATAACTATAAATCTTACAATTAGACAAATTCATCGTAACAACCTTAGCTGAAACGTACCAAAGAAGAAAGATGTCAGTATCTAAATACCTCATCCAATACTAACAGAACGTCCGAACAAATGTTTCCCTATCACATCATAAAACGTCGATCGTGTAAAGCAAGTAAACGATTGTCCATCCCTCTGTTCAGCCTGCAAGCCCTCCAACTTCTTGTCTCCCATAATATCAGCAAAGAGGAATCGAAATCGGGGCGATGATAACCAACTGTTTTTCGTTCTCTATATTTCATTCTCCATATCACGCCTCGTGTCTCGACGAAGGAAAAAGGGGCTGCGTAATACGCGTGACTCGAGGAATAGAAAACGCGGCAGGAAGTTCGCCGATGGCAGCCAAAACAAAGAGAAACCACCGAACGAGGCGGAGATACGCATCTCTAAGCGTGGGATCGGCGCATACTACATCGTACGTTCCAGCGTTGAAGTCTTCGACGCGGTTATAACCAGGAAATATCTGGGACGCGGTCGTCGGAGCACGGTAACATAACGAGGTTCTCGGGGCCCTCGCGGTCCCATCGTTTTAAGGACGCCTTGGCAACGGGTGCGACAAAAAGGACCTTGTCTCAATTAAGAAATCTTGCGGATCTTTGTCGTCGTTGCGTCCACGATAATTTGTCTGGCGCAGGAGAATTTTTCGAGTTTCTTCTGTAAGGTCATTTTGTTTCTTTACTTCTTGCGTTGGAGCAATTGGGATCTTTTTCCTTCTGGAGCTCCAAATGATCAAATTTCTTTTAAATTACTTAAGATGCAACATATGTGTGGTCATATGAGCTTTATTTTTAAAAGTGGCATAAATGAAATTCTTTCGAAATAGAGATAATTAGGGTTTGCCGTTTGAACGTGTTTAAAAATAGTGATTACAATTTTTGAAAAGATTTACGTGGACCTTGTTATCTTGGTTAGTTATATTTTTGTCGGCGTAAATAATTTCGTATACACCCATCCCCCGTTTTAGAGGGAAGATAGGATTCTTAGAAAACCGTGTAAATCGAAATCGTGAATTTTGATACGTAAAAGTGCGTAAATCGAAAACAAACAAAAAGGTGTATAATTCAGCCATGTATATTATCGTTAACCCTTTGCGGACGGAGACATTTTTGAATATTGAGAGATAACCATTTCTTTTGCGATCCAAAACCACCTTTTTATCAGCAAGTTAGGCTATTAATCTATATACATTATGAATTACTTTCATATTTTTTTTTGTAAAGTTGAGATTCTGTAAGCTCTAGTAGGCAATACTATAATATTAGAGAACCTCTAACAACATTATGAATTTTTAGAATTGATTTTTTTCAAGAACAATTTTTGCACTACCGACAGAAATCTTTAAAAAACTGAATTTTTAAAAAAGTGCAGTTTAGCGAATTGTGCGAAAGTCGAGGGCCGTCTGTATCGTATAAGGAAGAGGGATACTTGGAATATAAGGAAGTACGCATATTGTCTCCGTGTTTAGGAGTCAAGTCCCCGCCGTGGAATTACAGTCTCAATATCTCTCTAATCCCTATATTTAACTGTTACTATAAGTCAACAATTTTTTTCATAAAACACTTCTTAGACATCAAGGCAAAACAATTTGAACTACAGCCCGCCGTTCAAGTATCCTGTATTTCAACTCTCTATAATTCCATCCTTGCTGTACTTCTATCACTTTCAGCGGCAACTTCTAATCTCTGTCATAAATATCAGCGTCGTATCGCCAAAGATCCATAATCACATCCGGAACCTGAACTCTCGCGACTTTAAACCTCGTATCACGCGAGAGAAATTTCCCATAGGTGACACTAAAAGGAAGTCGAAGCCGGGACCGGCGTTTCGGTGTCGCAGGTTCCAGTCTCGCCGCTACCACCTTAGACTCCTGCTGGTTATGTAATCGCCACGGGCTCTTGCACGCATGTAATGTTACGATTATGTTGGGGGGAGAGACGAGGGAGGGGCAGTTAATCTTCTAATTAATTACCATGCGTCGGCGTGAATGTTATTTCGTAACGACCAATGCTCAGTTGGCATGGCAGATACGATTTCGTGATAAACGGATAGCGGAGATCGTGCCTCGAAAAACGTTAAGATTATATCGACTCGCTGTTTTACCGAGAATGCCATTATTTTTATTTTTTTTTATCCCCCCATTATCGGCCCACTTTAAACGCAAGACTACTGTGTTGCAAGAAGCGATTAATACGAGGCTGTCGCACTTTTTTCCCCCCCGTCTCACCGTCTTTCTTTTTTGACGGGACTTCATACCGATCGAAGTAGCTCGCCATACTTTCGTCGTGCACCGGTCGCACCTGATACACCGCTAAATATGTATCATTCAAAATAAGTTGCTATTGGAGCATGTAGGTATAGCGATCGGTCTGAGAAATTCACTTTTTTTTTCTTTTTCTATAATAGCGCTCTCGTGTGCGCTTACCGTTAACATTCTAGTAGAAAGCGGTGAGTCATGCCGCTAAATGTATTTTAAGAAGGAGACTAGAAATTGATGGAAGTCACGGGCTCCATTACGCGACGCGTTATCACGAATAATATTTTCTTTCGAATCACAAGCGACTCGAGTATCCTCCCTGTCCTTGGACGATACCGTAAGCCTCGTTGATCTTGCCAAGAAATAACAGTCCATTTATTTTCATTCTTCGACTTACGAAGAGAAGAAAAAAAAAGATGTCTAAGAATTTCATCTTTAAAAAAACACATACACACAGACATCTCGACGTGACAGGAGCCGTACGCATACTTCTACTTGTCCTGTTTCTGCATCTTCGATTTGTCCCTCGTTAAGAAGAAGTGTTCCGCGGACTTCTCTCGTGACAGATTCGATGGCCGATAAAATTCACATTAGCACGATCAACCCGATCGGATCGCGCCGCGCGAAATCAAGTTTCAGAGACCGGTCGGGATCTCCGAGATTATTGGCAGGATAAGTGGTTCGAATTCGCAGACGGCCGCCAGGGATCCATCGGTCCAATCGACGCGACTTCCTGAATCCGGCATTAACTTCTGTTCTTTTTTTTTTTCTTCTTACCACTGGCGGATATCGGGAGAATTCGGAGGTTTGTCAAGGAGAGAAATTTCGCGAGCTCGTCTAGACGTCGTTTACGG
Organism: Cerceris ruficornis; assembly: GCA_963989415.1. Classification (NCBI taxonomy): domain Eukaryota; kingdom Metazoa; phylum Arthropoda; class Insecta; order Hymenoptera; family Crabronidae; genus Cerceris; species Cerceris ruficornis. Next base: position 18,726,872 of record OZ022519.1, read on the forward strand.
CGATGACCTCACGCGTCCTTCCACGGTCTTCCTTTGGATATCGTGGACGAAAGAAAAAAACGGATATTAATAATCTTTCCTTCGTTTTTTTTTCTCTCTCCTTTTTTTTCGAGACGCACGTGCGGATTAATCCATCGACTATTTGCCACGTACGCGAGTAAATCTATAAGATATCTCGGTGCGTGCAAATAAACTCGTAAACGATCGTGTCTTGGAGTACGTCTAACGTGGTTGTCGATAAAACCTGTATTAAAATTCGCCGATATGTCGGTGTGATTGAGTTTTGCAGTGTCCGAGTCGTTTTACCGGGAACTCGACGGCTAATTGGCAATAATTTGATAAAATTCTCCGCTCGGACGTTCGATTCGATAGAAAGACAGCCATATAATCAGTGGAGTATTAGGGATACTTTATTTAAGCAAGCAAAGATAGAACATCGTCGTTGAATTCCAAGTTGAAGTGAAACCGATGCTAAACCCCTTGAAAAACGACATCCAGAGTAACTCGATACGGTAATCACGGACGATTAATACAAATAAAACCTGTCGATAATACCGAAAATATACCAGCAGTTTAATGGGAAGTAACAAAAACGGAGACACATTCCTTGAACAAAGTCTCTCGTTTCTCTACGAGACTCTCGCTCAAATGAAAAACTAGCGTCGTAACGAGGTTTCAAATAACAGGGCCGCCCAGCAGGACGTGATTTGGAGGTATCAAACTTGTATAGAAGTTTGAAGTATATCTCCGTTTGGCCGGTCGCCTCTACCTGCAGATTCGTCTAATACTTTCCAGGTACCGGTTGCGCCTGTATGAGTAACAAGACAGGTTCTACCACCGCGGGATACTCTGACATTTGCCAGGTTGATAGCCGAGTGGTTCACCTATAGGCGAGGTGTACCTACCGCTTTATATTTACGGCACCGCGTCTATAGTAAGTTGCGGCATACGTGCACACGCGTTTCTGTGCTGGTGCCGTAATGAGAGTACCGTCGAGCCGAACTGCATCTACCAGTTTGCTGGAAAGCTTCCTCGGTTCGGCTAGTTTCGCTCTGACCTAAAATCGATGGAGCAACGAGGCGTATTTTCGTATGGGATCTCATCGTTTAGGCTCATTTCAGTCTGATAGGTATATCGAAATTGGTAATAAATATGATGTGGATACACGTAGAAACTTAAAGGATGGAAGGAAGATTTGTATATAAGCTGAATGATAAGAACGTTAGACGTTTGGATTACAAGAAACATCCTCATTTGGAGAGGAAGTTCTAAGCAACCCCTCCGTATGCCTCTCGGGCCACGAGCGTGAAATAAATTCGATCCTCGCACTGTCCATCGATAGCGTCCGCAAATTGCACAGTATTGTCGAGAATCCCTGGACCATTGTCTTCTCTTCCTCCCTCGAGATTGGGAGCTTTTGTCGATGAAATCGGACAATGCGAAAGAAACCAAGCGTGGATGATCACGCTTCGTTAAACTATGTTGCACCGTGGGGTGCATCTGCCCCGATAACTCGTCTCCTCCTTATCGTCCATCGATATTAGCAGCTTCCGTGGATATCCTTCGAATATATTTCATAATATACATCCGCAGGAATGGCGACGTTGCGCCTCCAATAAAGATAGCTCCAGGAAATCTCAACGGAAACCCTGGAGACCGGGACGTACTTGTTTCTCCCTTTTTCTAGCATCCTCTTATAGAGGAAATTCTCTCCGAGAGAGAAAGAGTTCTCTCTCATTCTGCACAGCAACCGTGCAGAATAATGGCAGAAATTTTTCCAAGATATTACTACCGGCGATCTTGTTCCGAGCATTCTTTCGTGTACAGGTACAAAGCTTGTACATCAGATCGAACAATGCGAAACGAGCGGAGCGTAGTAACCGCGCTCCGGTAGACTGCACCGCGTTGCACCGCGTTGCACCGCGGGGTGCAACTGACACGACAACGCCTCGAGTGCCAGAATACTAGGGGCATGTTGAAAATCTTGGAAGGATACGAATTCGAGTGTGTTCCTTGGCCCTTTTCGACCTCTTCGTGTGAGGCTGGTTTGATACGATCGAGCGAAACGTGCACGGCGATTCGCGAAGGAAAATGGGGCAATTGATCGTTACGGAGGATTCGGGCCGAGTTTTCTGCTTTAATTGGAAACGGCTGAAGAACTACGGACCGAGTCTCCGATCCATTGAGTAATCGATTTCGAGTAAGACACACTTTCGCCGGAGGTCGAGCACCCGCCGGGATTATTAGCTCTTGCGAGCGTTACCGTTCATTTTTACCTCGAGCGATAGGTACTCACGGATTAGGCCAAATTACTGCATTGTTTCGGTGCTATTACCTCTAATCATTCCGAGTATCGACGGCGATGAGTTGGAGTTTTTTTTGTGGTTGAACTACAGAGGAGATTTAACACAAAACTAGCAAGGCGGACCAAAGGTTTGGTACCCAGTTTTTTGTAAAAATTCTCCAAATTGGTAGGGGAGCCATACAGTACAAATTCCAGGTGTATCTTATAATACAAAAGTTATTTAACCCCTTGCCTTACGATTTCTATTTTGATGGCGTACGTAATAACTCAAAATTAATTGCAGAAATAAAAATTTCTCTCGGATTTTTAGCATTTCCTATAATTGACTGCAATATTAATATTACAAAAATAATTTGATCGTCTCGTGACCGACTGATAATTGCAATTTGATAGTCATTGGAAGACTTCAACATTTTGTATATCATTTATCGCGTCACGTGTGTCACACGTTATTGTAGGCTAAGGGGTTAAATGATCATCTTTTTCACCTCTTGCTTCCTCTATTTCCGAAGTACTTATTTAGTACATTTAACACTAAACCTACCAAGCCGGTCAAGAAGACCGGTTTGGAATTTTTTCTAAAAATTCCCTAAATTGATAGAGGAGCCGCGAAGCAAATATTCCACTTTTATTTTATAAAACCTAAGGTAGTGAATCAATCATCTTTTTCACCTCTTCTCAGAATCACTAAAAAATCTTCATTTTAACCATTTAATTCTGAATTTTTGCGAAAACAGTCACAAAAGAAATCGTAGGGCAAAGGGTTAATATATAATTATTAACCCTTATTATTAATTAATATATAATATACAATCAGAATGATCCTTTCTTTTCTGTAGCTGAGAGTAGACATACGACCGAAAAGGGTTCGTGCAAATATCGTATAGAGTTTCGTCGCGAAAGAAGTGCAAGCATGTGCAATTCCATTGTCATCCTCGATGCCCTGATTAGGATACCCTCGGAGTACAATTCGATGTCGATCTCATCCGGTTGTTTACTCCTGTACGAAATTTCCGAAACGTTTATGCGCTTAGATAAAGAAACGATGAGTTTCGTCTACCGCGTGAAAAAAGGATACCCGTCGAGACGATGCGAGATTTTGTCGTTTTTCGACTCCACGTTGCCGAGGCATCGGAGACGAGAACGATAAAAATTCCTTTCACGGTTTCCCGGACAACGAGACTAAAATAACAGCTTCATCCAAATTCCACGAGAGTGCCGCCGAGGATACCGAAGAATCTCATCCCAACCCCAAAGCTTGCCTTCTGCTCGAGTAATAAAAGTCTCCAGAAACGACATAAAAGTCCTCCTTAGAATTCGAATCCGCGACTCCGGCCAGTTTATTAGACGCCTCTCTTGGAGATAAAAATTCAGTTTTTAGGAAATAAGTTATTTTCCACCGTGTTAGGCGGAGATATTCCACGTTCGGCTCGGCCTTTTTTTTCTCATCCACGAAGACCCAAACGTTAATGGGTCGTGTAACGTTGACGTGAAATTTTCACGATACAGGAATCAAGTATTCATCCGTTATACTTGAAAGGTGTTAACTACTCTGTTCTGCTGTCTGTCGCGATTTCTACGATATTATAATGCAAAGTGTCAGAGCACTGGATATTAGAGAGTATTTTATGGGAATTTGTTTTCTCGTTGTTCGCCTGGAGTTTGGCGCCTTTTCTGGAATTTCGAAGCATTGCTCTATGGATTTTATATTATCATTAAACATTTTAATATAGCGGTAATAGGAATAATTGTGAATAAATATTCACAAATCGTACTTCTCCAGTAAAATGACGATATTATTGTTTGTTAATAGACAGCTATATCACAATAAAGGACTTTAGAGAGTATTTTGTGGGAATTTGTTTTCCCGTTGTTCGCCTGCAGTTTGGCGCCTTTTCTGGAATTTCGAAGCATTGCTCTATGGATTTTATATTATCATCAAACATTTTAATATAGCGGTAATAGGAATAATTGTGAATAAATATTCACAAATCGTACTTCTCCAGTAAAATGACGATATTATTGTTTGTTAATAGACAGCTATATCACAATAAAAGACTTTTTCCTGTTTATGGATAACGGTAACGAATTGAACAGTTTGAATGCGACTGTAAAATCTTCGTTACGAAAGCTACGATTATAAATAATGGGAGGAAAGAAATTTTATTGAATTAAACGAAGAACGAACGAAGTAACGAGTTTAAACTCGTGCAAGAAAACACGCCGTTACCCAACAAACCACACACGGTATTTGTATCCGCAAAAATGTTGTCCCACGCCTTAAACATTGTACTTTACACGAAAAGGAAGCGAAAGCATTTCCTCCGATAATTTTCATCGCAAAAAAGCCTGAAGCATCGGCGCCGGCACAGGCTGGAGAAACGTGTATGACCCCATAAGGATACGCCATGACATTCTGGTAAAAAAATATTTAAACGAGGAATATTTAAACGTCCGTGTCTCCCGTGCGGCGATGAATCGAACGTAAGCACGACACGAAGACCGTTGCTTGAATTGTAAACCGTGGCTATTACGCATCCCAGTTAGCCGCGTTTGCCGAATTATTTGCATACGAGGCATTAATTATGCATACGCAGAAAAGTGCGTGCACGTAACGCCGGCCGTGAAACGCATTGTTGTATTAATTCCGTTCCGAACGTCGAGATAAATTTCGTCGGAAATTCTCCGGGAGAATTTTTAGCTCTTTGCCCCCCTCCAGCCGTACTCTTTAGCGCAACGGTTTTAGCGGAAAGTTTCGAATTGCCTCGATGTAATCGATCGCCGCGATCGAAATCGATAGGTACGGCGATTTTGATCCGGCGAACGGTGAGTAATTTCGGTGGTTTCCGGCGTTTTCTCGCCTCGACCTGTTAATGCTTTATTTCGTTCCTTTTTGGTGTCTCATTATCGCTCGAAGTGCTTCGTGATTCATCCGAGAGGACGAAAAACGGGATGTTCAATGTTTTTTTTTTACTTCAGTTTATTCTTCCAGATGATCTCTTTTGTTACCGACAAATAAACCATAGTGAAAATCGGGCTTACAAAATCGATATAAAAGTTTCTCACTGTAAATCTTATAAACATACTCCGAATAAGACGAATAGGATTTTACCATTATAATTCTGACAATTCTTGACGTTAACTGTATTATTTCTACGTTACTATCTTGACACAATAATAAACTACGGAAAATTATTTAGCTATACTGGAACTTTTATGTAGAAAATGACTGATTTTCTACGTAGGAAAATTTTGTCACGTTTACTTTAACTGCAATATTACTTTGAAATCACCAATAACTCTCAGTGGGGGTCACGTAAAGGAGCAGGATTGACAAACATTCAAGGATCAAGATATTATTAATCCTCTATAACCTTAACTCAAAGTAATGTCCATTCAAGAATTACGTTCAAGCCAAACTGTTCCTTTGATGTTTCTTTAAGTTCGCGACATATCGTAGACAACGATTTAAAGAACGTTAGAGAACATTCACGATAGAAATTACGTATCCTCCGTACCCCATTGTAGTTTCTATTCAATCGCCGTAACTTTTACTACGATATTACTTTCGAGTTGCTTTAAAGTCAGAATGGGTCACGAAGTATTAATACGTAAGAATTACTGGGAATTTATCGCAGAGTAGTTACCATGGACGGAATCGAATATATAACGAATACGACGTCTCGAGACGGGGAATTGCCGATTAGCACGAAAGTAGCGAGTCTGACCGCGTCGAGAGAAAACTTTTATCCGTGTTTACTGCGTCATTCGGGCCCCTTCCCTTGATCCCCGGGGCCCGTATATCTCATGATGGGGACGGATCGGCGAATACGGGGCCTTCCAATTTATCCAGAAGCGCCACCGGATTACACGTACCGTTTCGGGCCTTCTTACGGTACAGGGATATCCGGTGGGTATCCTCTCGATATCAAAAGTCATCCATGTAACAGTATTTCTATCTTGGATGTTCAATTTGGGAGAGACAAATTTTTACGACCTGGTTATTCCATTTTTATGGCGAGTTTATAGTTTCTCTTATGTTGTACCTTTCAAAGTTTTGTGGCTTGAGATTTTTTAGAATTCTTTCGACAGTATAACATAGTATATTCTACTGATTCCGTAAGAATGTAATTTTGAAAAAAGATTGGAAGATAATTAACGAGAGTTTCCTTGCAAATGTATTTTTGCGGACGTGGTAGTTCATTGGTTGATTTAATTTCTTTTGTGTGGGATTTGACTGATATTTAACCGTTAAAACGTATATCGATTACGATTTATTACTTTGTCATAATATTCCAAGACGAAATACCGGTTATTCGTACAAAACGCGGTAGAAATAAAACTTTCCACGATATCCACTTCGGTATTGCCAGTAACGCCGGCTCGTAGATACTTCCATTTGCTTTATTAAAATATTTCACATATTTTCCCAAGATGACCACCGGATAGGAGTCCCGACGATTATCAGTCCTCACTTCGAAGCAGTAATTCGGGATTAGAGTTCCAAAGAAAGTATCACATGACTCGAAGCGATCGTATTGGGTAAACATTAATACAGGTATTAATTAAAGTCTCCGTATTATTACCGAGAATTTACGTGATAAATGTCCAAGCACATTTTACTGATAACGACCCGCGCATCTCTTCCCGATAACTGTGCGTGCGTCCGTCGATTAATCCTCCGGCTTCTATACTATTTACGATTTGACCGCATTCCGCCGAGGATGAAGAACCACCGAATGATATTTTCCACGATGGAAACACGAAACGATACGATCGCGGTCGATTCGAAGCGCGTGTCGCGAGGCAAGAAAATCCAGCTCGGTATCGACACGTTCGCCATTGCGCTATTTTATAGCTAATTAATACCGCGCTGGTCGCGGCCGATGGAGACCAGGAATTTTTCACCAATTATTTGTTTCGCCGGTAGGCCGTCACGCGCACGCAATTCACTCGGGCGACCGACGTTGCGCATTGTGCTCGGCATCGGGTTTGTTTGCTTTCTAGCGTCAAATCCGAAAGCGAAATAAATTGAAGATCCATTCGGCGATCGATCCCGGTTTAATTAGAACGCGAGAGAATCGTTGAACGGGCATCGCGGAATGGACACTGTAGACTTCGCTGAATCGCTTCGATCGCGCGTCGATCTCGTCGATCGTCGAAAGCGTCGAGGAAAGGAAATTTCTGATTATAATCGTAATTCGCTTTCTCCGATGTAGAAAAATTTGCATTCTCTTTGCAACACGCTTCTTCGTGTCGATTTATGAAACAATGAAACTACGGTTTCGTGGAAATGCCGGTTTGTAATTAACGAGCTCTTCGAGGATACGTCGATGCGCATTCCTCAGGATTTCGGGGAACGAGGATTACGATTTGCAGAAATCTATAATTTTCCAATTTTGGTAATTTCGCGGTCGGTGAAAGTAGCTCGGTGGGAGTTTAAGGTATAAATCGAGGGGAGAATTTCACGGACGTACCCTCATTTGCATAATGTATTGTTCCTTTTGAACCACCCGCCGACTTACGGGACAGCCGTGCGCGCGCACGGAGAAATACATTGCGAGCAGGCCTTAAAAGTGGCTGTAACTTACGGTAAATAATTCAAAGTACACGGCGAACGGAGATATTGTTATCGTGGCTGGGCAACGTGAAATCGTGCAACGGCAACGATCGGATCGATGCACTTTTTCAGAGGCCGTTTTTGGCCATCCGTTTCTACTCGAAGGAACTGAAAGTCCATTTGCCCCGCATGTGCGAGGATTTTCCTAAAGCAATTTATTTCGCGTATCGAAAACTTTCCACTTTCGCGCTCGCGTGCGAAGCTACCTTAATAAAGCACATGCACTGATTATTTTCGCGCTCTTCCGTTATATTAGGTGCACCTTCTTTACGAATCGCTCTCAGGTGAATTCGATTCAAGGTGAATTCATGAAATTTAAGGAAAAATCGAAAGCTTCGGATATCGAATAGAAATTTCATGCGAATTCGATTCTTGAAAAATATTATTCCGCGTGATATACGCAGTATTGTTTTTTGCTTTTTCTTTACAATGATCGTTCGGTGTTTTTTGCTATTTATTTGGGACGCGATGCATTCGCACGATATTATGGGAATCCTTGGAACGTATCGCATTGAAAGCACGAAAATTCCCGTAGAACGAGGATAAATAAAGAATACGGTGGCTCCGGAGTTCGCCGGTGAATCAATCACAGAAGATTCGACGATCCGTCGGGGCAAAAACAATACAGAAACTCGCTTGGTTTTCTTTTCGCGGGAGATTCCCAACGAAATTACTCGGTCGTTGCTTTAATGAGATCAATCGATATATCTCTGGGTGGCTAACGCACGCCTCGGGTGTTATATTCGCATCCAGAATTATGCAATGCCAGCGTGAAATTAGATCTCCGGCTTCTTAAGCGAGCGCAACCGCGCGCACCTTTGTTCCCTCGGAGCTGCGTAACAGCCCGATCGTTGTCGTTTTTTTCCCTCCTTTTTTTCTTACGTTTCCGTCCGAAAAAGATATTTACGATAACGATCGTTAACAGTTCTTTCCTCATTAAGATTCCGTTATAACTCCAAGAATTTTTGCTCCATTTTGTCGGATTACGCGCGCTCTTCGGACATCAATTACAGGAACCTCGAACGATACTTTTTTCGCCGGGGCAAAATCGACCGTCGTATTTCCAACAGTATCGTCGTTGTAAAATCTTTGCACTACCGTCTCTCCGTGATTTACCAACGAAGTGTGTATATAAACCGTAATTGCGCCCTGTATTCGAATTTATGTGTGGTGCTATCGATTGCTCGAGCGGCTCGAAGATCGATCGATTATAAGAATACGCAGAATTATGGGATGAGAAGAGGGTCGAGCGCGAGAATTTGCGAAACGAAATTAAGCTTTGATCTAGCGTTTTAGATATTAAATTTGTATTTTGTTGCATACCGACTCGTAGTACATATTTTTTTAAGATGTACCCCAAAGTAACTCAGGTCCCAAACTAGACACACTGCTTATTTTCGGTTCGGTTATCGCTTTTTCGAAATATTTCAAACTCGATTTTAAATCGAGAGATGTCATAACAATAATATTCGCCTTCTGGGAGTTTCAGTCACGAAGGTCAAAGTTGTCCAAATCTTCCACTAAACTATTTTGAAGTCCTTAACACTTTGCGTATGGAGACTTTTTGAATATTGAGCAATAAGCACTTCTTTGGTGATCAAAAACCAACTTTTTATCAGAAAGTCATAGTATTAATGTATAGACGTTATAAATTACTATTTGCGTAATCATATTCCAACGGTTATATTAACATTTTTAAACTTTAACCGCGTATACTTGCATCGATAAAGTATAATCAGAATTTTTCTCAGACCACATAAAAGTGTCCGTGGTGCTCAAAGGATTAAAAGGACGACTTGGTGTTCGAGAAAAAAGAGTTTTCAATTTGCAATTCTGCTACAATGCCATACCGTCGGCCTACGCTTCTTATCACTCTTGTATCCGAAAGTCTAGAATCTTTTTCTTACAATAAAAATTGTTGGAACTATGTTACGAAAGACATGATATTAAGAATTGGTGTCAGAAGCGGAATTCCAACAATTTAGTCGCGATTGTATTAACAATTTGAACAACGAAATACATAGGAAGAATGCGGTCAAAAGTGCACGGCGGCGTTGTTTCTTCCGTTCCGGTATTTTATTTCACTATTCCGTCTCCTATTTAAAAAGAAGCCGACTGTCCTACAATTTCTTACGTTCTTCAATATTTATGCGAATGATTGTACCAATTTACGCTTTATGGGAACGAAAGAATAATTCTGAGATTCCGCGAATCCTGATCGCGAAACCGAGCGCATCCTCGACGGTTCACCGCGGCGTTCGTTTCCACTTTTAAAACGCGAGGCGGAATCACGATCGCACAGCTCGGCACGCAATCCCCTAATATACATGTTTCATCGTACATTGTTGAAAGCGATAATTCCGCTCGTTTAATATGCCATTCTTAACTTTGCTTTTCAAGTATCACGAACTCGACTCGCGAGGAAAATCGAGAGAAACCTGGCAGCTCGATCTCCAAGGAAACGTTTCCTTTCCGACGATGTAGTCGATGTCGAAATCCGACGCATCAAAATCGATATCGTTTAATCGGAGCGCGATGTTACGACGTACCAGCGAATATTCCATCTGGTGGATTTGCTGCAGGATTATTTCGAAATAATCCAATCAACCGGCGATTGAGGAGTCTTCGAAAAAGATGATCGATAAGTTCTTTCGACGCGAGTTGCGAGAGGGCTGCGTCATCGTCGGGATTTCATCTTCGATGACGCACTGACTCGAGGAGCGCGTGCAACAATTACCGTCGTTCGTACGCTCGAAAAATCACGAGTCTCTCGACCGAAATGTTGGATCGACGACGCGCAACAGGCGTTCGTTTCCGACTCATCCAGGGCTAAATGTTTACGAGTTACAATGCGAACAATCACAGCACAGATTGTTAAATTACAACGTAGCATCGTCAACCTCGTCGAATTTCAGTCGACTAGACACCTCGGAATGTCGCCGTGGCACTTAAATTTTTGCGGGTAGCTCTCTCATGGCTTCTAACAATTGGAGAACACAGGTAATCTATAGCATTGTCCTCGGCAATGTTTCGGACCACACATTCTGTTTACAGAGGAACGAAATAAACGTCAAAGTCCCTACAAAGTTCTAGGATACAGTGACTCGATACTGCCATTCCTCCAACGACTGTTCGAGAAAGAAGTGTCCGTCTCTCGTGAAGTTTTCCGCTGAAAATTGCCCTCCTCTCGGCTCACGGCAAGCTCGCGGATCGCGGCACTTTCGCAACGCGGATAAATATATACAGTAGCGTACGACATCGATCGTTGCACCGCACGTTGTATCCACGAGGCACACACATCGCAATGCGTGCGCGCGTATCCGCGCCGTTGCTGCCCACACGAGTCACGCAGGACATCGTTCTATATACGTGCACACGTGTACGCGTATCGGCCGCGCACGATCAAGCCTCCGCGGCACAGTCGCGCACACGGCCGCAAAGAAGAGACGCTCGTGTGCGCGAGCACATATACCCACACGGAAGAAAGATAGATAGATGGATAGACTAAGAGACAGAAAGAGAGAGAGAGAGAGAGAGAGACACTAAAAAGATAGATAAAGAAAGAGAATCGCGCACACGCACGCACGTGTGTGTAGTATGCCGGAACGAGCGAGTGACTAACCTCTGCGAATAGAAGATGGACGTCCAGGTAGAACTGGCAGAGAGTAATCCTTCGCAGACAGCTGACTGGTTCCTCCGCACGCTGACGAGCACACCCGGCCACGAGAGAATAAACAGCGATCGGCGATCCAGAAGGCAAGATCGAATTCTCGATCGGTCACAAAACGCTCGAGGAAGAGGCGCGTATCCACGGCATACCGAATGCGTCGTCGGAATCTCGACGCTTCCTCCCGGCGGCTCTTCTCTCGGCGCACGCTGTCACAGAACGAAGCACCGTGGTTGTCCGTTGCTCAAACCGCGTATCTAGGAGGAAATCGCGCTGACACGCGTGGCTAGCCGATCGCATGGAAGTCCGTGATCAATGTCGCCAGCAACGTACGACGAAACGTCGTCCCGAGGACAACATATCGCCTCGGAGAATAATCGTTGCGATGGTCCACGTAGTGCCGAGGAGATCGCTGACGGCGGGACGTTACGTGGACGCACTGTGTACCGGAAGAACGCGAGGTCCGCGCGCTCGCGCGGCCCGAAACACGCTACCAGATGTTGACGTCTCAGGAGGCCTCCGAACGCCACCGCGGACGCTCTTGCACGCGAAAAACACTCTCACTCGCGACTGCCACGGACACGTATGTTCGGCTGGTTAGGTCGATGTTGCCACCGCGTCGTTTCGTGTTCTCTCTCGGTCGAACGGATGCCCATACGGTGCAGGAGCGTCGCGAGTTTTTCGGGATAAGCACAGAAGCGTTCTTCCGGTGTACGATTATCGATGGAGCGCGGGGGGAAAGAAAGAGAGGAGATTCGAACGGGGAGAATCCAACGGTGAACTCGCGAAAAGGAACTCTCGTTTCACGATCTACGGACGTCGGACTTTGGATCCACGGTCACTGATCGTCTGGCGTCTCGGTCGAGCTCGGCGGTAGGAACGCGCGGGAGAGTATCATCCTGGGCAAGGATCCAGGAAGGAAGAGCCAACTGTGATCCGAGTCGATCCAACGTGAATCCAGCTGTTCGTGGATGCCGATGTTGTCCGGGACAGTGTCACGCGGCCGTAAACCGTATTGCTCGCCGGCGACCGTACGACTGTACGCGTGGTGGTGGAGGTGGAGGAAGGAGGAGATACGGAGGTAGCGGTTGGTAGTGGGCGCGGGTGAAGGTGGGGAAAGAGGAGAACCTTCTTCGTGTTCCTCTTCGAGGCTGCCTTGGCGAACCTTTGGGCTTTCGTCTCTCCTCGAATTCTCCTCGTCGACGTCGTTGTACCGCCGACGACGGGGGAATTTTCTTTTTCTCCGGCAACGGGAAGAATGTTTGCCAGGATCGACGGGAAGTACGAACGATCGAGAAAACGGATCCGAAGCTGGAGTCCGTGAATTTTTTCCCTCCCTTCCGCTCTACTACCGAGCACCGACGAGATTAAACGTCGAAGGACGAGGAAGTCGAGAAAAAAGTTTGCTCGTCTTCCTGTGGAAATTACGACGCATATGTTCGAGCTTCCTCGAGCAGTCTTCCTTGCGGCGCAATCGCGAACCGGATGACGACGACACCTCCGTTGAACATAAACCGCGATCGAATAGCGGGAGGAAAAATCGTTGCGCTAGAACCGGAAATACGGGGAGAAAATTGCTGAGAAGATAGAAAACTCTTCCCGTTCCTTCGTCGATCGACGATCGAACTCGTTCCCGAAGATCGTCCCGAGAGGAAAATTCTCCCTCGAATCGACGATACTCGATTCGATCGGTTCTCAGCAGCCTCTTCCGACCAAGCGAGAACTCTCGCGATTCTCCGTACCGGCGGGTACGTGCATCCTCGCTTTCGATTCGTACCGCGAGAACGAGGGACCCAATGTTCCAGAGAAAGCCGAAGAAACGAGGAAAAGTATGGACCACGGGAATACAGAAACGAAGCTGGAAAGGAGAAGACGCGAGATAGGAGAACGAGCTCGCCAGGGCAGCGCGGAACGACGACGGCTGCAGCGGCACCACGACGGACGTCGGCAAGGTAAGGCAAGGCACTGCTGCCGCAATGTCTTACGGTGGCCGCGGTGCGCTCTATGGCGTGCATCATGGTGGACTTACAGCGGTATACCTCGCTGGCTCCGGCACGCCGACGAAAGGGGGTACGGTCGGCCGCGAGGAAGAGAATAACCGCGAGATAGATGGAAAAGGATACCTATACGGCGAGTACAACGAGCCAAGAGAATATATACTAGGTAGGTAGGTAGGTATGTATTTCGCCTCCGGCGACTCCAGGTATAGCGGTACTTGGACCCCTCCCCGCGCCTTCACCGGGGCCTTTGCGGGCCCCTACTCCGGTCGAGCTACCACCACCGTCTTCGACCTCTCCTCTCGGTCCCGCTCCGCGTCTCGCCACCACCTCCACCCGCGGTATCCTCCTCCACCTCTCTTCCTTCTCCTTCTTGGACGGTATCCTGGCGTAGCCGAGCTCGCCACGAGTCCCCTCTTTCTTCCCCGTGACTCTGGGCCCTCGCGCGTACCGGTGTGCGTTCACGAAGCTGCACGTGTCGTTCTCGACACACAAGAGACGGACCCGAGTCACCGCGATCGTTCGTGTGTCCATGCGCGCGCTCGTATCGAACCGGGCCCCGAGAACGTGTGCGAGGGAATCGACACACCGGTGCAACGACGCATGGTCTGCGGTCTGCCGCTGGACACGGCACCGTGCACGGCCCGCAGGATCTCTCAAGGACGTAGTCCGTAAGCTTTTCGGGCCTGACTCGACCTACTGCTACGTACTGCGCCGCTCGCCGCCGCGCCGGAGACTCGAACGAGCGGATAGGACAGGTCTGTGCCCTCCGCTCGAGCTCCTCGATCGACCTGCACGCGCAGAGTAGAAACTAGCGAGCGCCGGACACCTCTCGATACGACCTACGGTCTTCGCGAGGATGTTACCGCGAATTTTCCAGGAATAATCCATCAGATAGGGCAGTCTTGGTGAAAAGAGCAAAAAATCGGCAGCAGGACGATTGACATTTTTTTTGAGAGCCAAACTTCTTTTCAAGAACCATGTTTTCCGGAGTCGGTTTAAACTAGCTACTAAACGTTAAATACAACCAGATATAATAGTAATCTACTGGAACAGGGTGCTTAAATAAATCAATATTAATATTAATTAATATTATATTAATATTAATATTATATTAAATTAGTATTATATTAATATTACTTTTATTATAAGGCTTTGAAAGAAACGTCTTTATACTGCTGGCGTTTAGAACGAACTAACTGTGGATGCCCAAAAGACGAGCTCGGGCCCACTTACAAGTTACTACTTGTTAGTAATATAAACTGTTTGTGTTACTCTCCCCTACACTGCAGAGAGTCTCCTGTTTAGAGTAGGAATTCTTAGAACATAGAGTCGTTTTTGGACTCATTCAATATATATAATATTGTATTGTTAATAATAATCGAGCATAATCTTATTTATTGACAAAATTTTTTGCGGCCGACTGGCCAAGCCGCGCTCAAGTCGCTAAAGAGCCGCATGCGGCTCGTGAGCCGCGATTTGCCGACCGCTGAGCTAGGGGATGATGGATCTTTGATGTTATCGTTGTTCCGCATTTCGGCTGCAAATGGCATAGGCGTTTCGTCTGGGATGCAAATGTAGATTGGGTGTATTGGTTGTTAGAGTTTTAAATAGTAACACTTTGTTTATAATCTAATGGAAAAGGACAAGACTTTATTATACGAATATATGAAGAGGGTACGTCTTCTCTGTAAGAGTGGAAATCACGGGGTGAGGTCCAAAAGAATTTAGCAAGGGTCTAAGAATCCTTTTCGGCTTTAACATGAAATAGACAGCACAGCTACACAGCTGCAACCTTTTAAACATTCCAAGAAGAAAATATACCAGGAAATTTTTTTATGTTTGCCACTAGAACTACCAAACCAGTCAAAATGACTGGTATCGAAATTTTCCAAAAAATTCTCCAAGTTTATAGAAGAGTCATACAGTAGATATTTTACGCTTATCTCATAAAACCGAATCTATCATCTTTTCCACCACTTGATTCCTCTTTTTTCAAAGTCCTTATTTAATATACTCCAATACAATGGATTTACCGTCGGCAGTTTTAGTGTTAAAATATACTATGTTCGTGGAAACATAGAAAACCAACAGGGTGGGTGTGGAATCACTGAGCCTGTGATATATCTCAACCCCCTGCCGTAGAATAACGAGTAACACTCGTCATGCGGTGAATTGGATAAGAATTTTTCAAGTTTTGCAAAATCAATCAAATGGAAAATATCAGTGCGACGCGACACAATGCAATTATTTCTATAATATAAGTACTATGTTAAATTACACCATAAATCAAGAATCAGTGGTCAACTTTTATTTTACCAATTTAATTCTGAATTATTGCGGAGGCAGTCACAAAAGAAATCGTACGTCAAGGGGTTAAATGATGATTTAGGAAATGTCGTCTGTTTTTGTATTTTAAGATAAAAATACCGTGGTTCTTTCGCCTGGAGACTGCGGGTTTCGGTGGGTTCGGAAACACCGTGGTTATGGTATATTACATTTCAATTTAGGATAGTTCCTCCGGGAATCTGGCGATTTGGAGTTGGGAAAATTATTTTACCGTATAGTCTACTTCTTATAGAATCTACCGATGCAATGGAGCGAAAGGTTTAAAAGTACTGAACAAAGTTGGCGGATTTTCCTTTGTTCCGATATCGGAGATGTAGCACGTCTGACTCAAAGAAACTAACAAAATCGCAATCCACGGGCTTGATCGTTCCTTCCTTTGGACGAGCACCTGCGAGTCTCGAGATCGAGAACGGCGCGAACTTTTTGCTCCTGCAGGACCAACCGGGAGAGAGGAAAAAGTCCTTTGTGACTGAATTAATGGAGCGTAAAAAGCGCTCGAATGCTTTTCTTCTTTCGGCCGTCAGAACGTGAAACTTTTCGAGGCGAGCCTATTCGATGTCCATTTCTTTCCTCCTGATCGTCGAGATTCAAACGTCTCGGACGTCGCAGATCGTTCGAACGATGTAAAATACCCTCGACCGGTCCAACTAACGAGCACAGATTTATGGAGCTTATTACAATCGAAAAACATTTATGGAAATCACTCGTACGTTGTCACTCGTCGATCAATCGGTCGTCGTCCGAGGAAGGCAAATATCTCTGCAACTAATAACAACCAGATTAACGTTAACACGATACTTTTTTAACTCCGTTAACGAGCACCCGAACTCACTGGCGTATTTCTATTTCCTCGTGGAACACGTTGTGCACGTATCCAATTAATTATAGAAAATTTTAATATCCGATCGAATCGTTAAAGTTCTTAAGGAGCACCCCGAAATTTGCATATTACGAGCCGGATACACGCTCGAGATCCCCGGGATCCGTTAAAACGCAGATTCATCCTCGCGTATTGTGCCTAATAAGTCGTACAAGAGTTGCCGCGTAATTAGAAGATCGGAGTGGAAAGACGTTCTAGAAAGAGGAAAAATCGCGATAACCAGTCGGCCTCGCGGCAAAAAGCACCGACCGATCTTGACTAATAACCGGAGTCGCGAAAAATCGCGAGACCACTGAAACATCGAGGTTGCTCGAGCAAAAGAACCCGCGGAAGAGGATTCGCAAAAAAGAGAGAAACACCGTTCTGATCGATGATGTCAGAGACCGGGAATGATGCGCGTTATCGACGTCTGCACGTGCGCCGGTATTCTGCAATTAAGTCTCCGTCTCCCTTTTCTCTTTCTCTCTTTCCTTCTTATCCTCTCTCTCTCTTCCTCTCCTCACCGTCTCTCTTTCTCTTTCTTTGTTGCCGTCTTCCTCTCGCTAGTCGGATCGTCGAGGATCCTCGTAGCACGTGCACGCCCGGTATACGCGCGTAAGCGCGAAAAAAGAAGACGAGATGGAGGGAAAAAGGACGAGGTCTCGTGTAAAGGCAATCGCCGTCGGAACGGTTTAGCGATAAATGATAACCGCTTTAAATACCAGTTTAGCGCGTGGTACGAAGCCAGAAGCGCCCGAAGCTACGGAATCCCCTCGTTTCGACTGGTCTTCCTTTTGCCCATTATTATTATTCGTTACCCCGAACGCCTCTTCTTTTGCGCTGCACGTCGAGGAAGTCGTAAGGGTATCTTTCTTCTACCTGGACCATTTAAGCCAACGCGCGATTTGTATACATCGCTCTTACGCCAGAGTTGGCAGTGAAAAAAGAAGGAACGAGAAAAGAAAAAGGAAACATAGGAAGAAGAAGAAAATCGAACGAGGCAAATGTTAATGGCCGAGGATAGGTAAACGTAGAGAGAATCTAGCTCCTATCGGAGAAAGAGATGCAAGGAGCAAGGTGTATGTGTTACTCGTTCCCGATCTAACTGCTGCTGGAATTAATCCTTGTCGAAGAGGGCAATAGAACGAGGGATAATTATTTAAACTGTCAATCCCCGAGATATCACCGGCGTGCTTCGGAGCAAGAGAGGATCTCCGGTTTCGCCGGTCTTCCTTTCGGCGAGCATTTCTCTTCTGCGTTCGAGATCTCCCCGTTAAAATGAACGAAGCGCATTGCACGGATATTCCTGCGAACGAGCAATTAAGTACACGTCCTCGCGCACCTGTGTATTTATTCGATTAAGACCTTTCTATCGATAAAAGGAGGAACGAGACCCCGGCGTACCGGAGGCCTCGGATACTCTCTATCGGGCGCCGATAAAACCAAAGATGAATACTACAGTTTATTCTAATTGCGTGAAAACCTATAACCATCGTCACGGCATCGAGATAAATAATCGTCGCTTTAAATACTAATTTAACGCACGTCCATGGCCTGTCGAGCCTACGGCCAAGTAATCCCCGTTCCGCTCCCGGCGCCCGTCTATGGATTATTACATACAATAAATTAACAATTTGTTGGCACCGACGTATCGATCATTAAATACTGCAACTTACCACGGAGCCACCGGATCGAGAAAACCCGGAGACTCTCCGAATGCTTGTGCCGTTAATCGCTATTGTGGAGAATACCTACGTAGAGCTTCATCGGGGCCGTTTGCTTGACAAAAACCGACACGAATGTTACAGCTTTAATCACGCGAAGAGTACTCACCGTTAGAGCAACTTGGCGATAAACAATGCTCGTATCTAAAACCTCTAATTCTGTTTGCTATACCGCGCTTCGTCTCTCTCGCTCTCCTTCTCTCTTGCTCGTTTCGCACCTTCGAATAATTTGCCCGTCGATATGTAAATGAACAAAAAGTCACGGCTCCGGCAAGTGGAGGGTCCCATTAATCGTATCCATTAGCCACCTCTAACGGCATAAATCTTGCCTCGCGTTTAAATAGATCGAATACATCCACGGTATCGATACGCTCCAACGAGAATCTGATATTCCGTTGTCGAGGATTTTTGCGTGAAATGGCCGGATAATATTCGCGAGTCGTTTCCACGTCTTCCGAGTGACTTGCAAGCGCTTTTTCCACCCTTTCTTCTCAACCTGCTTCTACGGTCCTCGGTCAGCGAGGACTAGATACCGAGGCGGACTCAACAGGATGTAGATATTCTTAATAACTTTAACGGTTCTCATTCGGGATCCCTTTATGGTCATTAGTTGACTTGCTCTTACTAATATCGAGCCCAGGCACTTGCTTACCTATGGCTTGCACGCTCGTTAGCGAAACTACGAGCGTTGCCTCGTTGCATCCCGCGGTGACCGGTAATTATGCCTACATAAAACAGAACACGTAATTTCAGAGACGACACTCGACATGTTTCCCGAGGGGATTGCATTATCTTAGCGCGGGGCACGCGATACGTGATAATTGGATGAAAAAACAAAGGTTGGGACGTTGAATTTCTTTCGGGTAATGGATTTTTACGATGGTATTCTTGGTACACGGAGGGAAAAATTGTAAGTAGGTATGTTCGATTGTGGAGATTTGTTAAATGAAGGAAATGAAATCCCCCGCGGCTGTTGCAAACGAGGATTAAAATCGACCGTGTTTCCGGTGAAGGACATAGGTACTAATTGCGAGTCGATTGCGACTAGTTAGTGGAAGGATCGAGGGTCTCGGCAACGTGTTAATTTATATCGCCGACGTTTTATTACGCTTTTGACTACGGGAGCGTAAAATTGTTATCGAACGTTTGGATTCGAAGATGCAAGTGTTGGAAGAAAATCGTTGCAGGTTCCGGTACACGATTCGGACGTAACAGGTGAATTCACCGTGATCGTATCGTTAGACACGCGGCTGCGTGATCATTTGTAAAAGCAAATACCCTCTTCCGGTATTATCGGCTACTTTATTGTTTTGTTTCAATCGAATCTAAGAATCCTGAAGAAACGAAGGAAACTTTTTACCCTTTGACCGCTGAATACCCCTGACGCTCCATGCGGACGACTCAGAGTTGCGACAGCGAGAACGAAATCTTTTTTCCGCAAAGTACGATCTAGCAACTATTATTGCTAAATAACGCAAGTATATTTATCCGACCATATTCGCCACACTTTACTTCTCACCGCCGCGAGCGCGAGAGATCGAAAAGATTAGCAAAACTCATATACACATCCAAACTTCACGCTGATTATTTTCATCCAGCGCATATATTCACCCACACTCCACATGAATAGCTCTCGCCGCACGCACATACGCCTCCATACCATTCAAAGGGTCAACTCAATCTCTACGAACTATATACCTCTCAATTATCCGATCACCCCACTACCTCCTACAATTTTACTACCAAAACAATCCAACAAAGACCTTCCACAGCATCCTCAAGCACGAAAGATCCTTCTCCAATCTCAAAACCATCGAGTCGGAAGTAACGATAGCTCGAACGTAAAGCACACAGACCGGTTCGCAGGAATCCGTCAGTGAAATAGGTCAGGAAGCGGCCCAAGATCAGCCTCGAAAATCAAGGGGTTTCGTCCGTCTTACCTGTTATCTGTCCGGCATTGTAATCCAATCGAAACATCGTCCTACACGATATCCAGGTAGCTCGTAGAATCGTGCGGAAATATAGGTCACGAAGCATATAGTTAAGACCAGTTTCCAAAATCATGGGGGGTTCCGGTGTATGACCACGCCGAGCCAGGTGCAACAGGTGAGTCCGGCTCGGTCGAGCCCGACAGACACGGCACGGCGTGTCCTACCCGACGGATCAGCTCGACCAATCGCGCTGCGAGACCTACATATGCGCTACCACCTCTTCGTCCCTCGAGGAACATCCGACGTATGCCCTGTTCGACGTAACTCTCAATACCGTTAAGATACCGTGGAGCTTACACCTGGATGGAACTCTGTCGGAGTCGACGGTAGCTGAGAGCTGTATCTCTCCTTGCCTCTTGTCGCTGGTATCCCGAGGATCTCCTCCCCTCTGACTTTTTTTCTCTCATTCTTCTCCGCGTAGCTTCATAGATTTTTTCCTTGTTTTCCTCTCTCGATTGCTCACCATTCTGCTACTATGTATTTTTAAACGTGTACGTACATTTTGTTTCTCTTGTTTAAAAACATTTCGGTGGACGTGTTATCATTCATTTGGTGGCGTTGGGTTTGCCTGTTTTGCGGGGAAGTGTGTTTTGTGTCTTTTCTATTGGGGTTTTCTTCTTTTTGTACTTTGGTGCTACCTTTAGAGATAGACTTGTAAGTTGTTGTTTCTTTGTAGGTTTGTACGTTTTTCTTGCTTTTCGCTCAGGATTTTTAAGTTTGGGGTTGAAGTTTCTAGCGTTGGCTCGTATTTTCTTCTTTATTCTTCCGGTTTCATTTGTCTTCTATGTCATTGCTGTCTCTTAGTGCTGTCTTCTCGGATTTTTTCAGCATCCCTCTGACGTTCGTTGGTGTTTTTCTCTCTTTCTGTCTTTGTCCGAACCCATGCTATTTCTCCATGCTTCGCTGGTCACCGCTGCTCCTGCGGACGGAAACACGGCGGTATAGATATAGTTCTCTTTGCGTGTGCGTAAATTCGCGCACACTGGGTTTCTTTGTCTTTGTGTTTTGTGTGCTTGTGGTCATGCGCAACAAGAGGAAAGACCTTCGCACACAGACGACCATCGGGTCGGGCGTTAAAGCTAGCTTCTACTGGCCGCAACGAAAGACTCTTTTGTTTGGGTGCACGATGATAGATCGTGTCGGTCGTACGCGAAATTGATTCGTATTTTTCAGGATAACGAAGTTATCGGTTATAATTATCCTCGAGTTGACGGGTTCAACAATTTTCATTTGTTTCAGTCTCTCTTAATTAGAATTGTACTCGAGGTCTGCGACGTTGATGGCGCTCGACAAAATGCTGCTACACCTATCACCCGATTTACACGGAAGATAGGTTCCTTGGAAAAGCGTGTAAATCGAAATCGTGAATTTTGATACGTAAAAGTGCGTAAATTGAAAACAAACTAAAACGTGTATAATTCTGTCATCTATTTTAACGTTAACCCTTTGCGGACGGAGACCTTTTAGAATATTGAGAGATAACTGTTTGTCTTGCGGTCGAAAACCACCTTTTTATCAGCAAGTTAGGCTGTTAATGCATATACATTATAAATTACTATTTGTTTAATCACATTTCCACGGTTGTATTTCAATTTTTCAGCTCTATGTATACAATCAGCGATAAACTATAATTCAATTTTTTCTCAGACCACATATACGTGTCGCTAGTGTTCAAAGAGTTAAATACTTTTTTAAAAATCCCTTATTTTAAACACCGTACATCCTTTACAACATGGCTCTTTAAAATCTCCACACCGCAACCTCCGCATCTCCCGCGCACCTTATCTTCGTTTTGCCCACCGATTTTAAAGCTCGCAAAAACAGAGTAGTCTCGCGATATGAAGTACGGGGTAAGGGGAGAGTGTCGCTCGCACCGCCTACCTCCACCGTATTGGTCCGTAAAACCTGTGATCGACCAATGGCAACCGAAAACAGAACCCCCCTGCCGTCGTTCCCATGACGACGCAACAAATCTGCGGCTCTTTCGGCCAATAACGCGTTAGAATAAAAAATGACATTAGAACGGGGGATGTCTCTATCCATCAGGCGAATCAGATCAAACCACATGCCAGAGGACTTCTCTATTTTTGCGAGGTGTACCATGTCAGTGCCTGCAAAGAAAGCCTGCCATGTTATTTCTACCATCGCTCATTCCCGAAAAACAATCCACTCGTAATAACCAACCTACCAAAAACAAACCCACCGAAAACTCCACAATTTTGCTACACTCAAAAAGAATACTTCAAAGTATCCCCCATTTACCTCAATCCTTTGTCTCACGAATCCTCCGCGTCATAGTCTATCCTATCGTAAAGAAAGACACGTATTTTCGAGACATTGTTCCGAAAAATTTCGCTAATCCTCAGGAATGTAGCGAAAAAAGGAGCGAACAAAAAGACACCACCGGACAAAGAAGTCGGCTTTTAACGAGTTCCACTACCGCCGTCTCTAGAATCGAGCAAGAAAACATTCCTGCTTCCCTTCGGTCGGCCGTGGACCCGCGCGATTCCAATAAGTTCGCGTGGGCTGTAAGAGTTGCGTGCGCGCGATCACGAGGATTCAGAATACACGAGCGAGTACACAACCTGCGCGATTTCTTGCCCCGGCGAATCGCGCGAGCTGCAGTATCCGCCGTTAATTCGTTTCTTCGATATCGCTGGGAATATGGGTTAGAGAAGTCCGGGAAACCGATTGACCCGGGATTAACGCAACGCTTGTATCGGGATTTTTATCGTTCTGCCGCACGAAGACGGATCGTGGTTAATTAGAAGTAGCAGGTGCGTCTATTGCGTTCGTTATTTAAATTAAACGTTGCACCGAATCTGCCTCGCGTTTTGACGCGATAGAAATTAATGACGCGAATCGATCCCCGTACATCGATTATATCGTCGGCAAAGTAATGATGTACGAAGTCATATACCTACTCGGGATACACGCAAAAGATTTGTTCCCGTCGAGTTGGTGGGTTTTTGAAACGATCCGAGAAAGGATTATTTCGATTGGATTTTTAGGTGGCGAGTTCTGATTACTTTGGTTGCACCTGCGTCTCATTTTACGCTGATATCTGTGAGTTATTGTAATTTCTTTTGAATTACATCTTGCAAGTATGGAATGCTCTTCCTTCCTGTTCTCGATGCGCGGCTTGACTTATCCCTTTCTTGAATAACATTCCTTCTCATTAGACCTCTATGCGCATCAGCAGGGTTGTTCTTTCGGTCTCTGTTTCTTTATAATCTCTGTACAAAGGTAGGTAATGTAACGTATATATATTCTAGCTATAATCGTTATCATTCATTTTCCCATCAGCTTTCATAAAGACGATCGAATTCCAATCTGACAGAATTGTTTCGACTCGCGATCCCGATTCATCCGCACGCTCTAAACAATCTTTCGCTCAGAGTCCTTATCGCTCGAGATGTCTGTATTATGGGAGATAAACGAAGAAACTCGTTTCACCGTTTTACCGAGCCGGCTCTCGTTATTTAGCATCGTTTACGTTACTTCGCGCCGTCGATCGTTAACATATAAGAACAAACATTAGCCCGAACAAATCGCGCACCGCTAAGTGGATGTTCGCCGCGGCGTAACTCTCGAGCGTGTGCTCCTGAAATGCGAGCCGTTGCATCGATCACGAGTGCATCTGGATGCCGCGGAAATGCGCGAAATCCTCGATGCCGATAAGCGCACTCACACGTGCGTGCAGGCGCGCGTGCAACTGCATATAGGGTGCCCTTCGATGAATGCATTTCAATTTTTAGGACTCGGGACACTCGTGAGAGTTAACACTAGATTTACGGACTGAGCTAATTTGACTCATTAAAAATTTGATTACTATATATATTATATAAATGTATAATATATATATATATATATATATAAATATGTTAATATATAAAAATATATATAAAAAATAATACTTAAGTTTTATATATACATATATATAAAACTTAAGTGTTATTTTTGGAAAACATAGGTTGGTTTTTAGTTACGTAATGAAATATATCTAAATGTAGATTCCTCTCCCCCGCAGACCCCTTCATTTCGCATTATCGAACGTGGTATACCTATTTTTACGGTTGTGAGCCAATTTGACTCATAAAATGATTTAATAGTTAATCACATAGCACATGAAATTTATAGCTTACATTAGGCCTAGGCAACTTGCGGCTTGCAAGCCGCACATGATTTGTTTCTCCTCTAATTTGTCCCTCCTCGCATACAAACAATCATCCTCACTTGTAAAAAGCAAGAGGAAATGGTGGGCTATCAAAGTTTTGCTCATAAAATGTTTCTCCATCTTTCCACGTAATCATGTATGAAAAGAATTATTTCTTTTTTCTCAGATACCTTTATTTTCCCAGATTTTAATAACATACCGCAGTGGAAAAAGTATACTTGTAGATGAATTTATCTCAGGAAAAGTATATCGTCTATTAATAAAATCACAAATGCTCCTCGTATCCTAGCACGCCAACGAATAACGGCGTTTGCAATCAACGACAAAACTCTTCCCGACTACCGAGCAGCGTCGTGCGCAACAATATTCCTCATAAAAATGTCTTGTCCCTGTACGTTATCTGTCGTGTAAATCGTAGATCGGATCACCGTAGACGAGGGTCCGCCATCGATTTTAGCATACCCAGTAGACAGATATTTACGTATGATCGTCCGTTTCTCGCGGATTTCATTCGACGACACGCGAGATGGCCCGTCGCGATAATTCCGTCCCGCGAGGAGATCCCTCGATGCGCTCGCTCGATCCATAAATCGAACGACACGCGCGTTGCGAAACCTTTTTCCCCGTAATGAATGTTACCTGTTGCCCGGCGACCTACTGCGTAATTGATAGGAGAATCGTATCCTGTGATCCTCTTATTCTGCCAGGTACAGGAGACGATGCACGAACGGCGACATGTGCCGCTCGATTAAACCCTTCTGTCTTGCCCGCGAACGTAATACCTTTGCCGTGGTCGCGGATGCGTAAGATCATATTATGCGAAATAGAACGTGTCACGATGAATTACGAGACGCGCCTCCTGGAATCGCTGATGAGATCGTTCAATCTTTTGCGATCCCCATCTACCATCGCGCCGTTGAAAACCACCGTGATTTGTGCCTTGGTGCTTGAATGGCGGGAAAAGGTGCGGAGGATGTGGGTATGCGATGCGATGTCCGCGGAGGATGCGAGGGATCGGTGCTCATGGTTAAACGTTTATCTTGGATTTTGGTATGGTGTTTTTCGAAGTTGGTCAAAAGTGGAAAATTGAAATAGTTCGGAGGTGGGATTGATCGTTTGGTTGTTTAAGCTTAGGATAAATTTTGCTGGATGTTGGAAGGATTTGGGGTTCTATGTGGATTTAGATTTGATAAAGATTGAAATTAGGTAGACTTTTGTGTTCGGGATGGTGAATCTTTCCAAAAAGGTATTAAATCTTCTTCTTATATGTAAAAATGAATGTTTCTTTGTTTGTCCCTTATGCATTCCTAAACCGATCATCCGATTGCGATGAAACTTTGATATGTTGTTGTGCGCATGCCCACGAAGGTTTCTGACTTACAAGGGAACATATCGAAGTCGAACACGCCGATTTTGATGAAATTTATGTGACAGGTAGTTCTCAAAAAAATATTTGACGCGTATTTTTTTTTATCGGCAAACATCCACTTTGAAGGGGTGAAAGTACCCCTCAAAGTTGAGGGTAGAAAACGCATTTTTGGGAATATCTCGGTTTCCAGTGACCGTACAAATATATATTTTTTTCAAATTGTGTGTTTTCAACACACAAAAAAAATATATTTTATATCCAAGAGCACTTCAATAAAGAAAATAAGCACAGAATTGTAACGAGTTCTCTTTAAATTCGATTTTCGCAGGCGTAGCAGCGCGCGCAGGGTACAGCCAGTAAAATATAAAGATAAACATATGGCGGTAAGGCCGAACTAGATTTATCAAGTGCAATGTAGCAGATTTGTGCGAGTGTCTGATATCCATCCGGATTCGCAAAAGGAGGCTAAATATTTTATTTATCATAATCTGCGACTGACACAGTACTCATCGCTTATAGAAAGCAAAATAAGTTGCAACCAGTCTAGAAATGTTATTCGAGAATTAGAGAGCACTTTTGTGCATCTGTAATTCAATACCTCGCAATCCTGCATCGTTTTACATTCGATGTAACTTTCTGCAACTAAGTTCCTATCGTACTCTACTCAGTTTCGTCTCATTCGATTCATTTTGCTCGAGCAATCGGCGCCGAAAGGTCGCCGATGAGATTTTGAAAGCTATATAAGGTTCCAATCGGACGATTATTCGTACAATTCCGTTATTGCGTAATTCTATTCGATGGTTCGCATGAAATTCATCGCGGTATCACTTCCACCACCCACGGGAGTCGGGTGGCTCCGGTTTCAAGCGGAAGTCACTGCCGGGCAACCGTGCTGTTTTTTTCTACACCTGATGCCAACCTTGTCACGACGATCTACTATGTGCAGTTTCGCGTAAGTTGATCCGGGAGAAATGAGATTTACTAGTGTAACTACGTTTCATGCTCTCGAAATGCATCGGTGGATACTAATCATATCTTGGATAACAGGGCCGTATCAACGCCACTGAATTCACGATGTTGCTCCACGAAGTCTGGACATTCCATGCAATTTTGACAAACTATCAGAAACTATTGGCGTTTTAACTCCACAACTATTTACAAATTATTATAAACTTGTTGTCAAGTGATACAGTAATTCTGCAAACGTTAAAATCAGGACATTAAGAAGCGGATAATTGACGTATTTACGACGGCTCGTGAATTTTCTGATTATATTAGAAATCCGGATGTTTACGACTTATAATATTTCTTATCGTCGCGCCGCCGCGCCGCCTTGATTTACATCGAATTTATTATTATTGCCGCGTGAAGGGAACGGCATATAATAAACGATAAAAACGGGCATTCTTATTTTTCCGTTCAGAGCAGTTCTAATAACAGTAATTATCGAAACTCTCGTTTAAATACGCGCGTTAAGTGCACCGGTGCTGTCGATCTCGAAGAAGACGAATAAGTCGTACTTGATAATAACGTTCCGCGCGTCCGTCGAGACGACTCGCAGCTAAGTAACCCCCCTTAAAATAGCTTCATTATGCAAGACTTTTAATCGCCTTTGCTTAAGCTCACCCATCAACAATATCGTTCATTAACTTTCCTTCTTTCCGAACTCATCCATTTCCAGTTCGAAGTGAGACGCGCGTAACGATTAAAAGTAAGGATTCCCGCTTGCCCAAGTGGTTAATTACGTGTTAAGGCTGACTTTACCGGACGATGAAAATGGGTCGCGCAAGATGGATGAGAGAATAACGTTACGGTACTGAAAGTTAGACGGTGCTCCGGACTATCGGTATTCTCGACTCTGATAAATATGGAGAATGCTCAACCCTAGGTACTGATTCGCCATAGATACGTGTATGGTTAACATCTCACTAGGACGAGCACACGAGAAGGCCAGGTGAAGCGGTGAACGCCTCGCTCTACAAAGTTGCTCTCTCTTCAATTTTTTTTTCTTCTGCCTTTCTTCTTTGTTTCTCCCCGTATTTTCCTCTTGAAATGTGCCCCCGCCCTCTCTCTCTCCCTCTATCTCTCTCTCTCTGTCGATGAAGTGCCTTTCGTCGCTAATCCTCACCGCGAATCCACAATGTTGCTCGTTTTGTACACGTTTGATTCTCCTTACGGTTCGCGTTATCAGTATCCGCGTTGATGCGGGTATTTTCAGGTAGACGGTGTTAACTGATTACAGATATGCACAGATAGGCTGGTTTACGAACCTACTACGAGAAGTAACCATTGACCGTTTTACGCGGATACTTGTAAGCTTGTAAAACGATGCCTATCGCGGGGTCGAAGCGATCGTAATAAGGCGATCGTTCGGTCCGTGAATAATAAATACCGAGTCGAACTCCGGTATAAATTATACTATTTTAAAAGAAACTTTTATCTGCTAACGTGTGAGACATTTGCAAATTGGCCGATTTCTCTCGGATAACT
Organism: Cerceris ruficornis; assembly: GCA_963989415.1. Classification (NCBI taxonomy): domain Eukaryota; kingdom Metazoa; phylum Arthropoda; class Insecta; order Hymenoptera; family Crabronidae; genus Cerceris; species Cerceris ruficornis. The sequence continues at coordinate 18,755,420 of OZ022519.1, forward strand.
TTTAGAACTTGATTCTTCCACAAGTTCGTCGATGCACTTTCTAAACGGCAATTAACGATAAGACGCGATCGCCACGAACTTTCCGATAGCACCTTGGAAGCTCCGAGCTTATGTTAGATCTCGTGTCTTCTTCTCGGGTATTCTCAAACGTGAATTCATCGTTTGGCACCGCATTAACCTCAGCGGGCAAGACGAAATCGCTCCGCATGGACTGACGAGCGTAAAGCGACGCTGATTGCCCATCCGACTCTGCTCTTCGGATTTGCAATTCTATTTGTTACGTAATAACGATAATTGCTTCGGTAAGCGGAGCCAAACGAGCCGGCCATAACGTGCGTGAAATTTTCGTTCGTTCAAAGTCGAACGCGCGTTAGATTTCTTGGTTTCCACGTGGAATGATATTTACTTTTGCATGAGGCTCCCTTGCGCAATCCTCGCGAATTACTTTTTATTCACGGTCTTCTCGCTCGCCCGGCTTTACTTCGCTCCTCCGTATTACACGGCTCGTCTCTTAGATCATAATAACATCCACTTATCTGTCCATCTGAACATTAGTTTATCCATCCGTCCATCCGCCTGTCCATCCATCCAGCCACCTGCTCGTTTAATTACGCACTTACTTATCCGCTCGGCTATCTGCCGAGCTATGGATTTGTCTCTCATCGTTTACCGCGGATACGACGAATTTATCTCACAAAATCATCGCTTACACGGCTCGCCCTGACGCATCGTTTACCGGACGTTTAGCGCTCAAACGAGACACTGCACGATCTTCGCAGGATATTATCGAAGCACGATTACTATAAATTTAACATTTATCTTCAATGTACTGGCGTGTTTGCAGATTTTTAGGAGTGTTTCTTGCGTTGATTTGAAGTTTCGGAATTCCAAGATCTTCGAATCTGGCGACGCGTGTAAGACAGGGCATCTATCGTGTCTTGTCGAAATCTTAACGTTTAATCAAATACTTGCAACTGTTTTCGTTGGATAATAGCAAGATGGAATTTAGGTGTAAAATATTTTTCTTTTTTTGACGTTTAGAGGAGAGAGACTTCTTCGCCTTATTTTCTGCCGTTATTAATTCCACTTCGTGTTATCATTTAACGGGTCGACTGCCACTCACTCGGATCAGAATATTTTGGTATCCCCGACTAGGACCTAATACTCCGATCTGTGTGGTTGCAGCTAGTCAATTCTAATGTTATTAAAACAGTAAATTATTCGTAAAATAAATAAGGATGTCAAGTACTCCATTGTTGTATCATTTCGAAGAAAAAACATTCGAGAAAACAATAATAGCAATCTAGCTAACAACTAAAGATATCACTAGCAGTCAGCCTGTTAACACGTTGACTGCCATGGGGGTCACCGGTGACCGGCGCTATTGAATTCAATAAAATTTCATGTGACTTTTAAATTGCAATATTTACGAATTTTGTAATATATTCAATATTTAAATATTGGCGTTAAAAAGATAAAGTTCTGCTGAATATATATCCATCTGTGTCTTTGAAGTTCCTGCTTTATAAAATTGTGATTTTAATAGAAAGAGTTTTACTTCAGTAGAAATGATGAAACTAGTCAAATACCGGTGGCGTTCAATGTGTTAATAATGTCGATGATATTATAGACACTAAAATAAATCACCTTACAATCTAAATAGTGCATCTTAACGCGCGTCACAGCCTCTGTATCAATCAGAAAACGCAACATCTTCAAATATCCCCGAACCTGTTAAACCTGCACCTCCATATTTGCCGCGAATTTCAAAAATAAAAAAAGACCAGACAAGCCGGCTGGTATTTTAAGAAGAAACATAAATCCTCGTCCTGTCTTCGCTCGTCCAGCGCTTGTCACGGGGAACCTCGCGCGAGACTCTCGGCAGCCGTGCGAACGTGGAAGATTCGCAAAATGCAAAACGCAAGGCTGGCGCGTGTCGCAACGCGATTGTGCACAACGGCGACACGCGGCGTTGCTGCCGCAACTGCCGTGTAACGGTGAAGTATCTCGCAAAACGGACGGATCGGTGCTTTCATCAAGGTTTTTCGAGACGTTGCAAAAACGCCGTCTTGCGTCAGGACGGCGTTGTGGCACGTTTATCTACGCCGGATCCCGGCCTACGCGATTTCGTCGATCTTGCTCCTCCATCGGCCAACCGCGGATGGATTCGTGCGCGTAAATAAAACTCTTGCCGCGGCGACGAAGACGCGGAAGAGGGAAGATCGCGAGGAGAATTTTCTCGTGGAAATCGCCAGGCGTTTTGCTGCTCGCCCGTTCTTAACGTCGACTGCCGCGACGTAGATATCGTAAGCGATAAGACATCGAGTCGAGTCGCGATGCTTTCGTGGACGTTTGTCTCATTTCTTCGCGAAGATGAAGCTGCGGAGATACGAGGAAAATATACGCGGCTATGTACGATTAGGCGTATTTATTCGTGTGTCGGCAGAAACGTTGGTGATAATTGACAAGATGAGGGTTTTTCATGGAATAATCTTGTCGGACGACTGTGAGATATTGATATTATTCTGGAGTGTGTAATCGCAGGTGGGAAATTTCTGATTTCTGTATCAGGCTAACCTGCAAAAAGGTGTCGATAATTACCGATCCAGCATTTATCGTATTCTGGTTGTTTACTTGATGTATTCATACAGCGATTTTTGTTGCTTTAATATCTTACGATTCAGCTTTGTTTTGAAACAAGTCCGTTTCGGCCGGATAGTCTCGCGCGAAGTGAGAAAAAGTTAAACGCCAAACAATGACTGTTATCGTCAGAAATCAAAAAATTCGAAAACACGTATCCGTTAATTTGGGCCCTAGTTTTCGTATGTAAATTAATTAGATTGGGAGAGAATGTTTGCTGGAAAATATTAACAAAAGAAACAATTTTTAAACAAATAATTTTTATGCAACTCTTGTTACGCAGTTAAATTCTGTGTTGAAAAACACACAATTTGAAAAAAATATATATTTTTGTGACCACTGATTACAGAGATATTCTCAAAAATGCGTTTTCTACCCTCAACTTTGAGGGGTATTTTCACCCCTTCAGAGCGGATGGTTGCCGATAAAAAAATACGTGTCAAATATTTTTTTGAGAACTACCTGTCACATAAATTTCATAAAAATCGACGTATTCAACTTCGATATGTTCCCTTGTTAGGTTAGATTATTTAAAGTACTCGGTTTTTACATAAACTTCTGCGAGAAACTTTTTACAAGAATGTTTTCAGTACAGTAATCCTAGGAAATCGTATCAAAAGCCTTGTCTATGTTTTCCATCCGATTTGGAATATTTTATACGATAACGTATCGAGAAAAATGTTTCACGGTACGTCCGACGATGAGCTTTCGATATCTATATTCCCGGCGCTTGTCAAATTGCCATGTTACGAAGATAAAGATGCAGATACACAATACAGCACGTGGTTATGTGCACGCAGCAAATATGGTGCAACTACACGCTGAACATGATATATCAGGCATTGAAATCTCCTCTCCGTACGATGTATCGAGGAGATTACGCTAGCCAAGCGTCGAACTCGCCGGGCTAAGGAACTTCTCCGTGCTCGCGATCCGTCGAAAAAACAGATCCCATTTCGTAAGCAATGGCCGTAAGGGTGGCAGGTTTGAGAAGAGACTTCTTGAATAATATAACAACATAATTCCACGCGAGGTATTGCTCCTCGGCGTATCGTTTGCTCGGTTCCGGATAACATCTTGAACTCAGACTTTATGTACCGTTGGGAAAGACGCGTTTGGATGAATTTGAATTCGTTCGGAGTCGAATAATATGCTGTATATTTTAGCAAATTGAACAGCAACGAAGAATAGATTCTTTCATTAGAAAAGTAAGTCATTATTTTGGGAAATACGTACAGTGATGTCGCATTTCTCTGTCAATATTCTTCTACTGTGAATTGCAATCTATCATATGAATGTAGAGGAAATATTTATCGATATTTCTAGAGTTTTAGACTTCTTATAATCCTTGACACTGAATACTTAAATATATTATCCCCGTAATTTCCAACAAACAATATCCCCGCAAACGTGCAAACGCCTCGCATGGAATCATTATAACCTACCGCTTCGTTCTAAAGCAGGGGTGCCAACATTTTGCCCACCATGCGCCATTTTTTTTTCACAGGCAAGTTCAGTTGCGCCATGCAACTCAAGTACCTTTTTTACCTTTTTAAAGTAAAAACGCACGTGCAATCATCCGATGCGCCACGGTATGGCCACCCCTGTTCCAAAGCATTCAATCAAACACCCGTTTCCTCGCCGCGGCTCCCGATGCTCGACGTCAGCGACGCGATAAAAGTCGTAACAAGGTACACCCGAGTTTCTTACTTAGCAATTACGTAGGAAGAATTAAAGTGGACTTCGTCATCGTGACTTTCATTCGATCGGCATTCGGCGAGCGAGAGATACGATACCATTAAGATACCTACCGAGCTTCTCCCTACGTTCGAGGCACGATTGAAGGATGAAGAAAATCAACGGGGGCCCTCGTGATCGGACGTTTAGTCCGCTACGAATTATGTATATCTAAAGTCAGCAGCGCAGTCTTTTCCCGTGCGGTGAACTTGCCGACATAAATCGACACATAATTAACTGCGAGATCCAACGGAGAGACGTTTCCAACTCTTCGGACGTTCTGCTCGGATCTCTGAGACGTCGAGTCAAAATCAGCCGAAGTAAAACGTGGCGAATCGACCTGATCGTGCTCATGAATATTCAGTCGCGGATCTCCTCGAAAGTGGGAATATTACGGGACGAGGAAAGTGGAGGATGAGGAAGGTAAGGAAGAATCGGTGGAGGAGGATGAAGAAGGGCGAAGAAGACGAAGACGCAGAAGGGGAAGAAGTAGAGAGGTATCGACGCTCTTGCAGCCACGGATAAATATATTCATCCGTAGAAGGTGCCTCCGCGTAGATAGCGATATCTCCGAATGCAACGGCTCGCAGATACGTTCAGGCTAATATATTTATCCTGGCTCGCGCTTAATGCTGCCTACCGTCTCGATCGTGCTCGCCTGCAGAAGCGAACATGCGGGATCGGTGGTGAAGGACGGCGGGGAGAAATGCGTTCTTACGGGGCAACGCCAATGGTGCACCAGAATCTGCTTCCATAGGTGCTGGAAAATGCGGTGATTATCGTCCTTGTAGGTTCCACCGAGAAATTTCAAATTTCTGCTTCGATTGGCGGTACCTGCCTTAAATTGGACGAAAATACTGTTAAGCAATTAGTAAACTTCGCAAAGATACGAGAAGTCCTCTGGCCTCTGGTTTGTTCTGATTCGCTCAACGGATAGAGACATCCCTCGTTCTGACGTCATTTTCGATTCTAACGCGTTATTGGCCGAAGGACCTACACATTCGTTGCGTCGTCATGGAAACGATGAAAGGAGTGTTTTGTTTTCGATTGTCATTCGTCGCTTTCAGGTTTCCTGGACCGATTAGGTGGGGATAGGCGGTGTGAGCGAGACTTCTGTATTTTTGCGAGGTATATTGCTCAAAAAAATACGAGAAGTCCTCTGGCATCTGGTTTGTTCTGATTCGCCCAACGGATAGAGACATCCCTCGTTCTGACGTCATTTTCGATTCTAAAGCGTTATTGGCCGGAGGACCTGCACATTCGTTGCGTCGTCATGGGAACGCGAAAGGAGTGTTTTGTTTTCGATTGTCATTCGTCGATCTCTGGTTTCCAGGGCCGACATGGTGGGGATAGGCGGTGGAGCGACACTCTCCCATTTATCTCATTCCGCGAGACTTCTCTATTTTTGCGAGGTATACATGTTGTGTAACGTGATAAGGAGGAATTTAGAAATATATGAAATATATTTCCAGAGTAACTAGTAGTGCCGAAGGATCACAAACAAGTTTGATGTCTGACCGTGTTTGCAACGGAGTCTCAGTCATTCATAAATCGATATAATATAAGAGGGAAACGAATAACTCGAAACAATACCGTGGGAAAAATAGACGACCGACCATTCCTTGTGGTACGGTTAATTACGAGGACACGGTAAACGCAAAATACCGCAGGCTCGTTTAAACCGGTGTAAAATTAACTATTGCGTAATAACGAGAGCCACCGCGGAACGTTTCATTAGCTGCAGCCACACTTCTAACGCCACCGTGGAACTTGTACTTAAAAAGTACTACGCTCGAAAAGAATCGAGTCGATCTCGTTTCTGTGCAATCGAGAGTTGCGCCGCGAGATTTCCCCGGAAGAGGAAAAGCGATCTCCCGTTCCGATAGCCGGGCTAAGCGTTCGCCGGCGATTATCGGTATAATTGCCGAGGATAATGCAAATTAATGCACCGTGCACCGGGATCGTGGAGCTGTCAATGCTCTTATAAAGGCAATCGATCCAGCTTCTCCGAGCTACGATAATCGATCGTCTCGCGACTCGACCCAGAACAGGTACAGCCTGTCGGTGCCATACGCGTTTCGAAAATCGCCAGTTCGTACATGAAACGGCATTTTTCCACGTGCGTGCACGCTCTCGCATTTGCAAAATTAATATCACCGTAACGTTGCCGAGTATTCGTGGATCTCCACGAATTTCACCGATGCCCGATTAACAGTGGAACGTTAACACGTCCCGATTTCCGCGGGATCGACGAAACGTTCCGGCGCGTTTCGATAGAAATATCCTCGACCCGAATGCCAAAGTTATTCGCCTCGAGTTATTCTCGCGCGATGCACGCACGTAACAACCGCGCGCACACTTAGTTGCAGGGAGAAAATTTTCAAGACAGAAACGAGGTATCTTCGTCTCCGGTTACAAGAGCGTGCCAGTACGATCCGGTCTTTGTATTCGGGACGTAGGAGTCATTAGAAGCTGGAAACGGCTTTAAACTTCTCCACAGTTAGCCGTAGAAAAATCCTCGAGGATATACTTACTCCGCAATGGCGGGGCGACCACCCGGTTAAAAGCGTGGGCGCGCGAAACCTCGCATAATAACCTCGACAATCACCGTTGATCGTTCGGCGATATCAGCACGAGCCGCCTCTTGCTCCACCCTCTTTTCTCTCGATCTTTCCTCGCGTAGATAGAGAAAATGACGCGGGAAGGAGCGAGACAAAAGACGAGACCGGTAGGAAAAATGGTGGATCCACCGGCGGCCTCAAAAGTGGCCGGCTCTCTAACAGGCGCGAATAAATATATTATCATGGCCAGGTATGTATTAACGGCGTTACGAGGCTCGCAAAAGGATACCCGACGTGCAAATACACGCGTGCCATCCAACGACGAGGGGGAGTGGCCTTTTTGCGGGCGGCTTTAATAGCCCAACATTAGCCGATAGCGCTAAGTACCACCGGGTATGCGCGCCACGGATTTTCTCATTACAATTATTTAAGCGTTTACTTTTTACCTCGCATGCGCAATCGCACCGCGGCGTGCCACGCCGGTCTCAAAGGTCGCGCCAGAAATGCGCCGGCGCGGCCACCTGCAAAGGGGCCCGCGAGAAAGACATTTTCTCTCTTGCGGCCTCTTATCCATTTTCCACCTTCGAAATGCTGCTCGATGGCCGAGAGAAAAGTTTCAGGGAGAAGAAGGCGGATAGAGAAAAAAAGGAACTTGATCGTTCCTCCTCGTGCTGGTAGAAGGGAGGCACGTGTATCGATAAAATATGTATCCGGGGTATTAGATATCCGCATTGGTGCCCGGCTGATCGATACCCCGCAATTTCGATCCGGCTGGGTTTTCAGCTCGGAAATATCGCCGGCCGTGCCAGCCGCAATTCCACGAATACAAGCGTCGGAATATAACGGAATCGCGGTTGGAAACGAAATATCATCGTCAATGGGGAAACGTCGGCTCTCTCGATGACCGAGGGTATCGGGATTTCTCTCTCTCTCTCCCCCTCTCTCTCTCTCGGGGGGCCCGTGTGCGATTATTCGATCGTCTTGCGCTATGCATATCGCACCTAGAATATCCTCTCTCGCGAGGATCGGCGGTAAAGTTTAGGTAAAACGATTCGCCGTGCAATCGGTAAACGACTGATAACAAAGTCATGCCTGCACTGGTAATTACCGCTTCGAGATGCATCGATACGGGAAGGCGAGATATTTAAATCGAGCTATGAAAGTCCATTTCTGTTTGATTTGCCTCGTACGATTAAACGAGTGGTAGCCGATACAAATGAAAAATATACATATATACCCACGTAGGAAGGATGGTGAGGAAGGAGAGTTTCAAGCGCGGAGCTTACGCGAGCGTAAAGATAACGCGGGCTCTCCGACATTGAACGGTGATAGACAGGAAGTCGTAAACGTCCGTTTAATGTCCCGTAAATCGACACAAAAATCTGCTTTATCGACCAAGTATTATAAAACTTTCCGCCGTAATTAAAGCTATATCCGAATCCAACGTTTCCTTTTTCTCTCGCGTTCGGTAAATACTCGTTATTGGAGCGGCTCGTAGTTCCGGGAATTTCAATGAAAATGTTGAAAATTTCCCGGTAGGACGATCGGCGGGACGTTAAATCAAATGGAAACGTCGAATCGAAATAATATACGAGATTCTGCTACGACGAGGACGAGAAGCGCGGTCGACGTTGCATCGAGGTGCATGGTGCACCTACGGCGTTGCAGCGTGTAGACGGCGAGGATCTCGTGCGCTCGCGCGAGCACGGAACTTTCTAATGCCTGCATTAATATTTTTGTGCCTGGGAGCTAAAGCTGTTGCGTCAAAAGGTCGGCTCGCACTGTTTCTCGTGCGCGCCATGAAACCGCCGGATATATATCGAATTTAATAGCGGAGACGATGATATTATTCCGCTGAATAATGCCGTGCCGGTTATGCCACGACGACCTCGTCTTTCAAGTACGTTTCCGTCGTCATTCCCGATTATTTTATTCGCCGTTCGACCCTGCGAATGGATTCTGCGAATGTACAATGATGCGCCGGATGTACTTTAATATCATTCTAACGTGTCTTTGATAAAGCGTCTCTAATCGAGAAAAGCTTCTTTCCTTTACTTATAGTACTCTCCTTTCATATTTATTAACGTCTCAGGATTCTCTAACTGGAGCATACGTGCAATTGCTAACAGATTATTTTTATTGTACAAAGTCAACGACTATTTCGTCGTTGTTTTTTTTTGTATCTTTAATTTCATTCATTTCGGTCATTTTGTAGAAGATTTCTTATGGTTACGTACGAATTCCACGGTATCGAGGATACGATGAAAAATGTCCTGTTACCGTGCTTTAATTCTCATAATTTCACGGTAGATTTAAACAGTTTTAAGTGCGTTTCTATCTTTATCGTCTTCCCGTAACTCGCGTAAGTTTAACGATCGCGAAAACGAGCGAGAACTTTGGCATCGTTCCTCCATCGAGATTCTCTCTGTCGGGAGACTATTTTGTATACGTCGGATTCCTCGTATTTTTCGCGCCAATTAAATTCCATCGGCGCGTCGCCGTATGAAAAATCCAATTGCTTCTCCATGACTCGAGAAATCTCGTGGCAGTTCTTGCCCGATCTACGCCCGTGTAAAAGTACCTTACTCGTCCAGGTGCAACGAGGCTGTGCCAGTAACCGTTGGGATTAGCAACAAAACGAGCGTGCGAGAAAATTACATGCTTCTTGCCGAACACTTTGCACGGTGGAAGGTCACTGAGTCGGGATCTTCTCGAAAGCGATCGTTTCATTTCAGATATATATCTATCGGTCCGCGTAATTGTCCTTGATAACGGTACACGATGCACACATAACGGGCTATCCTGATATATTATTGCTTTGTTCTTCGCCACGGGTGGGATCGTGGTATCGATAAATCGTTAACCGTCAAGCCGGCACCAATTATAAACGTTACACGCCTTTATCGCGTTTCGTATTATCCTTAATATCGCGATAAAGTTACAATTGTACATATCGCGACGACGAAGGGAGAGAAAATCTAAACGAGCCAATCATTAAAAAAAAAGGCACTCTCGTTGCTTCGTTACGCCGCGGCGTATTCTCAGAAAGAACTGCCAGGGCTATTACTCGAGATAAATGTAACAGCGAAACGTTACGGATTGCATCGGCATACCGGCAAAGACCGTTCGATGGACGCTTTTCCATCGATTCAACGGGGAATAATTATTTCGTTAAATAGCACGATCTCATATCCACGAGGCATCTCTGCGTACACGTCGTAAAACATCTCAACTATCGTTCCGTCCAAAGAGGCATTTTACGGCTTATTGCCGTTTTCCCATTAATTCTACCACCGATATAACTCGAGATTCAAATCTCACGTTTCTCTTTGCAGATGCGGCAAAAATTGCCCGGCCAAGGAACGAACGGACGAACCGACAGGAGACACGGTTCGACGAATCCCCGTCCTACTGTCCGCTCTTTCCTCTAGGGCTGCGGCAAAGGTACGCGATATGCAACGCCATCGAACCCGTCCATTCTACCGGTGCACTTTGCATTCGCGAGAAACTGACCGCCGAAACAGGTGTGTCCGCCGGGGGATTGAATTAAAGAACTCGTGACCCGCACTCGAACACGTGTTTGGTAAGTTCTGAAACAATTTTTACGGAGCTCGCCACGGCGAGTGCATTTGCATTTCGATACGAACGAACGACACGGTCGTTTGCTCTCCTCCTTCGCCAATACCGGAACCTACTTTGAGATTAATTTATCGTGCTTTTTATCCGCGTGCAGCGTACTTCATTCGGCTTTTATATTCGTGCATTTTGGTCAGGGTATAAATACCAAAGCTCGTGAGGAGCTGGTAGCGAGGAGACGCTTTTGGAGACGACCTTCTTGGCAACCAGTGGTCGTTAAGAGTTCGGTAGTGCACGATTTAGAGATCTGTTGAAAGGTATAAGGCGTTGTTGACAGCTTGGAGCTGGAAGACAATGGTCGATTACACTGGTCAACACGATTTTTTGCTCAAAGAATATTTATGTTGATTCTTATCGAATTTGTCACGCTGAACATGAATATAAAGTCCATTCGTCTCCATCGGAATCTATATTTGAGAACGTCAGTTTTGAAAAAAAATGCAAGTTTTCAATTTTCAGAATCTTTTGCGCTGTAACCGTAAAAGTTATTTACGTTTTTTGCACGAAATCATTCTACAAATCCTTCCGAATATAACGATGCATATTACTTTAATGTTATAAATATTTAAGCATATTTAAACATTGCTCGGAGGGAAACGGCGCCCAAATCGTCTCAGACTTTGCGGATATTTTCCTATTTGTGTTAAAAGCAAGACGCCCAAAAGAAATTCTAATAGCAGGAAGAGATATAGCAGACATTTTTCTTGGGAAAATCATAGCTGAAATTTGCAACACGAGTTTTGTTTTCGGCTAAGAAATTAAAATATCTCAGGAAAACACAAGGTACTCCTAGTGGTTTTCAGCGCAACCGTTTCACTCGCTCTACTATCATATGTAGCTTGTAGTATTATATTTTTACCATTTAATCATATAAATGTAGGAATACTTGGTTCGATGGTTTTGAACAGTCGCTATAGACGTATTTATTAAATTTAAAAATACAACAAAAAAAACAGAAAAGAAAAAACGAAATACGAATACGCAGTACAGCAATTGAGGGATTTTTAAAACTAATTGTAAATTCCGCAGTTAACTGGTTAAGAGTGGCCGAGATAAGAGATCATCTTTGATTAGGGTACGGGACATTGCTCCCACTGAAATAGATTTTACATATAGTATGATCATAACCAGTGAACAAAACTTCTCGCTACTTGCCAAGATTTTTCCCAATGACACATCTTCTAATGACTGATCGTTGTCAGATGCATAGTATTCAAAACGTAATCCAGCAATTCATTAAAATAATGCAAATCAGATGTGACACACTTGTGCCAAAAGGTGGCAGCAGGTTTATGTGCAAGTGTTAAAAATAGAATTTCAATACCACGAACAAGGATGCGGCATTCCCTCCACTTGCTATTAATAGTTGGCGTTGTACGCTTCAGAAATCTGCTCGCCAGTATCCCCGAAATTCTTATTGAAATCCCAGCCCATCGTTGCTTTAACCGTGCAAAAAGGCACCTAGCGGCATCAGGGACTCGTATTCATTCTCATTTTAATGCGGAACTCTTGTATTCACGATTTAAAGAAGTATGTTTATTTATACTTCAGCGGGTGCCGAGAGATGGCTCGTTGCCCCGAGAGGGGAAGAATAATTTCAAAGAAACGACAGGGCGCATCGGTGCACTGTTACTCGTGACTACAGGCCGATGGTAAGCTTTCGCGGCTGCGTTTATCTTTGCGGATTTATTTATCCGCACGTATTTGCATACGAATGCCTAATATATTCGTACCTTAGTCGCTGGATATCGGCGACACTTCAACCGACGGAATTCGTCCGTCCACCGCTTCGACATTCCTCGAATCGACGGACGAAATCGATTGCTCGTTCAGTATTTAACACGTTGAACGCCATCGGTATTTCGCTGGTTTCATTGTTTTCACGGAAGTGAAACTTTCGCTATTATAATCACATTTTTATAAAGCAGAAACCTTAACACTAGATTTACGGAAGCCGTCAAATCGACGGGTTCCTACTTGTCTTATAAATATTTCTAAAATTTACAGAGACGCTGTACAGTAGATATTTCATGTATATTTTATAATACGATAATGACCTAACGAATTACCATTTTTGCCGCTTCATCCCTCTTTTTCCAAAGACCTTATTTAATATATTGCGATTTAACAGATTTCACGCCGTAAATCTAGTGTTAAAGACACAAATAGATATATAGTCAGCTGGACTTTACCTTTTTAATGTGAATCATTAAATATTGAATTTGTTAGAAAATTCGTAAATATTACAATTTAAAAGTCGTATGAAATTTCAATGAATTCAGTAGCGCCGGTCACCAGTGACCCCCATGGCGCTCAACGCGTGGACAGTATAGCGTACACCTTTTTCGATGAGACTTTGCAAAAACCAGTGACAATCAAATGGTTGCCGCGTTGAAAACCAGGAGGATCATCGGCAACCGGTGCTTCCAAGTTTAGTCATATTTCTTATGACCTACAAGTAACTACTTTGCTAATGTATTCGACACTAAAAGACCTGTATTCACGGAGCTATAGTGGGTAAGGAGGTAAAGGCTGGTATTCACGATCAGTGGGCCAGAGTTCAAATCACCTGAAACGTCTGAGAAATTAAAAAAAAATTGTTCCCTGCGATTTGTATTTCATAGCCTCGACTGCTCAGAGTCCACCTGAAACGTCAAAACAATGATGAGAATAAATTACGTGAAGTATTATTGGAAATACAAGAACTTTCAATGATTACACTCTATTAACATTTTGTCAACCGCTGGCCGACTAATCGGCTTTTCAGAAGTTAACATTCATAGACGAATTACTCGGTAACATTCATAAAATAAAATGACCCTGCTTTGAAGCAACTGAAATGAAAATGTCACGAGTATTACTTCACATTTTAATTTGAAATTCATAGAGCTGTGCAAATATATACACACACTTCTGCGCGATATCGAAAAACATGAGTAGCAAGTAAAGTGATAACATGCAACTATAGAAATTCGGTCCGCATTCAACGTGTCAAGGAACTCAGAGCTTTCTTGAATCCAATTTTTCCTACAACGTGTACCGTAACACTGTAACTTACAAGTTACCGAGGAACAACGATCTCATTACTTCCTTCTGGTCAGTCCTAACGAGTCATTTCATTAGATTCATCGTACTGCGATAAACGTCGGTCTCGTTCGTCTCGAAGAACGACTCCCGGTCAGAGATAGGCCGTCTCTCGAGTCCTAATTGTCACAGGAATGCCTCCGTTACAATCGCTAATTAGTCGTATTGCCCGATGATAATATCGCGGTGGATAACGCGTTCCCTTAATCCCCCGTGGCACAACACCGTCGATAACGATACATGGATCGTGCGAGAACATCGAAGACCCCGTCGATTTTGTCTCGTGTCGTTGATCGGCTCGTTAGAGCATCGCCACCTGTGGCGCATCCCGTCGCTAATTGCAGAGTACGAATATCTTCGGTATATATCGATTTCTCCGGGAAGATCTATACCCGGAGGATGCCGACAGATCGGCAACTCTGCAAGTACGAGACGCATAGCAGCCTAGAAAGTTTGAAGAAACCTGAACGCGGACTTTTACGAGATCGCTATCGGGACGACCTAATAATAACAATTTTGTCAAAACCAATAACGCCGATAATCGGGAGCAATCTTCGTGTAGACGGGTTTCTAAAAGAGGATAGGTACAGAGCTTGCCCGAGCCAATTTTCGTGCGAGCGTGCTCGGTAATCGCGCGACCGGCGACGGCTAATTTCACGTGGAATACTCGATTCCGTGTCTCGTGAATGGCTAACGTTTCCTCGTGCCGATCGAAGGCTGACTTTCGGCCGAGGTCTCCTGGCAATTTCGTGGAATAGCAAAGTCGCTCGTGATATAGGTATCTCCTTTCTTCCGAGGATCTTTCGTGCTACGTTTATTTCAGCTTTTTCGTGCTCTCGCCCATTAGGAAATTTGTCTTACATCGACAAACTGTTCTCTTTCTTGACGCTTCAAAGGTATCGTCTAAAAAAAATCACGTTAACGGTATCATACCTTCATACCCCCTAGCAAACTCCATCCAGCTCCACAAACTATAGTTGACCCTTTGCGGACGGACACTTTTCGCGAATATTGAAAAATAATCAATTACTTGCCGATCAAAGGCCACCTTTTTATCAGAAAGTCAGAGTCTTAATGTATGAAAATTGTTAATCACTATTTGCGTCATCATATTTCAATGGTTATATTTCACTTTTTCAACTCTAACCGTGTATACATACACCGATAAACTGCAAACAGATTTTTTCCCCGACCACGTACATGCGTCCATAGTACTCAAAAGGTTAACACTAAACCTACCGGCTTTATATCTGTTATATTGAAATATACGAAATAAGTACTTTGGAAAAAGAGATTTGAAGAGGTGAAAAAGATGATCAGTTAACACTAGAACTACCGGCGTTAAATCTATCATATTTTAAAATATTAAATAAGTACTTTGAAAAAAGAGGAATCAAAAGGCGAAAAAGATAATCGATCCGGTGATTTATGTTTCTTAAGATGGTCGTAGGATATTTATTCTAAGACTCTTCTATAAACTTTGAGAATTTTTGGAAAAAATTGTGTACCAGTCATATTGACTGGTTTGGTAGTTCTAGTGTTAAGTAATTTTTGTTTTATACGATAGACCTAAAATATTTACCGAATGACTGCCCAATCAATTTGGAGAGTTTTTAGAAAAAATCAGAAAGCGGTCATTTGACCACTCATGGTAGGTTTAGTGTTAAATAACTCATTAATCTTCAACCGACATCCACAAGGAAGGACTCTAACGCCAGCAACAATGTAAGCCGACTTGCCCTTATTTCGACTCCGGTGAAATCCAGAGGCGGCGCTCGCAATGAGACGTCTGATCCTTAAATGGCGTTTTAACCACATCGCCAGCAGTCCGTGGCCATTTACCGCGAGGTCTAATTACGATGAAAGTGATGATGAAGTGGACACTTGGCCGAGCGAATCGCTACGCCGGGGTCATAAACGGCGTTGCAGGGCACTTCCGGAGAGTCCGGGATAATGTGGATGGCTAGATCCGTGGATGGATACCCGCGAAGGCCGTTAGATGAGAAACGAGAAACCAGTCGCGAGGCAAAAGAAATTCGCGCACTCGCATGCCGTGGCACGCGTGCAACCAGCGTGTTTCGTCGTCGCTTGTAGCTGTCCTCGCCGACAGAGCCGGCTACAAAACGGCCGCACGAGGAAGAGCGGACGACCCGAAGAGCGCCAGGGTAACAACGTGGTCGTTTATTTGAATTTTTTAAGGCGAACGATACAACATCTCTCTGCGACGTTCTCTCTTGCGCTCGGAAAGCGAGGATTTCTTTTCCGGCGTCGGTAGCACGATACGTCGTAGAAAAGATATAGCCATGCAGGAAGCATTCGGCTTTGCTGGGAGCAACGATTACGTCCTAATGCAAGAGGAAACGGACGACGACCACCGGCTAGCTACTACTGTATACGCGGGGTCGTCGAAATGGAAGCTGTCCTCTTCGCTCTTCCTGTAGGTGAAACGAAAGTCGGGAAGAACGGGTTTCACGAAGAAGCAGTGAAAGGTGGATTGAGCAGGATTATAGTCCGAATTCAATCCTGACAGGGTATTGTTTCATCCTGGCACACATATTCGTCAAAATGGATATATCGTAGCATTACAACTGTACAGAGTCCTCTTGCCAGTATCTTTTATCCCGGTTAAAGAACTTCTACTAACAGCAAGTCGATGATCGTCACAAAAGCCCGCGGCATGGAAAGAAAGCTCGATACAGTTTCTCTCTGTGACCCTCGGTAAAAATATACCCGATAAACTCTTCCCAATTATCCATTACACCCTGTGCTGCTCAGAGGACGATGCATCATCGAGAAAGTCAGAATCGCTCGAAGCCAAACGAAACTCCAGCCAGTGGAATTCCTCGAGAGATTCCTAGACCCGGCACGCCGAAATTCCGAACAAAAGGATCCACTGATCGGCGAGAAAGACGCTGAAAAGGACCAGCCGTCCGTCGATTAATCACGCACCGTCGGTGCATAATCGCGCGACATATTGTACCGATGAGACTGAATGAACGACGTTGCTTTCTCCGTCGATTCGTTTCCTCGACTCGTGGGACGGACGTTGGCAGACGGACGAGAGTCGCGTCGAGGGAGAGAAGAAAAAAAAAGGTGGAGGAGGAGAGTATATAATTGATCCGCGCCTTTTTTTCTTTCATCGACGAATGAACGAGCATTGGACGTCATCCGTCGAGGAGAATCTCTCGGAGTTAACGGGTCGGCGACCGTACCTACTTTGGTGGCCTAGCCGAAAGAAGGGAAGAAAAAGAGGGAGCTGAAGGAAGAGAAGCAATGCGCGAAGAGCGAGGAAAAAGGTCCACGGTGACTGGCTTTGCTCTGGGTGTCCGGCACGTCCCGAGGCAGCAAACTGTGACCACAGAGTCCACTATCGATTCCACCTCGTGTTGCCGATTGTTCGGGCCAGTTCATGCCTGGTATCGGGACAGGGGCGCACAATGGGACACCGTTGTATCGTCGTTACCGTACTGGCTAACTCTTCCATTACTGTCGCCGTTATTGTTGTTATTACTATTATTATTCTTATTGCGAGGCGGTTCCTATTAACGATCGAAATCGGCGTAGCGCGTTGAGTCACGGTCCCGGCATTGGCGTGGAGTTTTACACTTTGATCGATTATCACGCCGAATTGGAAATTATGATAGGTGATTCGAACATACTCTACGTATCGAAAGGTGGACGATGTAAGTTTGTTGATTGGAAAAAATCGAAGAACCTCAACGAGATGTATGTCTTGCTGAAGATGCAGGTGGACGTTGTTAAACGCGACTTGAATTCAGTAGATTTCTAATAGAGACGAAGGATTGTTTATCGGTTGTAAAAATGCGAATAACTTGATGAGTTTCGACGATGTCTCGAAGAAGGCTGGGAGTCTGAAGGAGTCTCGAGGTTGATCGGAAATCGACGCCAATGGATGATACGGCCAATATATCGAACGTATCGCACCCGGTGCTTATGAGAACGACCGGATTAGAGGATCTAGCCTTTCCTGCGGACCGTCAGGATTCTCAGGCGTGGCTGAGCAAACACAAAAGAGTCATCGAGATGCGGAATAAATGGATACAGGGACAAACTTTCTTCCGGTTCAACGGCGAAGCATAAGAACTGCTTCTGCAACGTTTCGAGATAACTAGAACGTTTTAACTTTACGCACCGTTGGATAGTTGAGCCTTATTTCTGTTGTACGGTTAGAGGATCATTGTCGTTGGCGCCGTCACCACCCTTTCCATTCGATCGTCTGATAACTGGCAACAGTTTAATTTCCTTATCTCTTACCACTCTACTTTTCCCAACGCGTTCGCTTATATCTCGATAAAATTTGTCATAAATTCACCCTTCGTTGATACACGATAATTTTATTCAAGTCGTAACTGCGCCAAGTGGAGCAACGGAATGTTGCTAAACCGTTTTTAAGGATAATACAACGAATTAGTCTCGGTAATATTCTTACGGGAATCTCGACACCTCGATTCGATACGAGGGAAAAAGAACGTATGTGCGTACATTAAGAAACAAAGTCGACAACGTCGGTGCTTCATGGCCGTCGTGTAATCTCGCCGTTGAATTTACATGGGCAATCGCAATCTTCGATAAATCCGCGACGACAAAAATTGCAATAAACAAGGCTCGAGAGAAGGCTCGATCCTCTCGGTGACATTTAACGATACTCCGCGTCGTAGAGACGCGGATTCTACGATATTAGCGCCTTATCACGCCGGCGTCGTTAAAACTCTCGCTTTAATTCCACTTTGTACGATAAACTAGAAACTTTATGGACTGTAACAGCCCCGTAAATCCACGGTAATTGCCGGTCGGTGTACGCGGACAATTACCGAAAATCTGCCTTACGGTCCGACGTCGTAAAATCTGTCTAGGAGCACTTTTATTCGTGCTCTCTGTGTCGGCCTCGGGACTGCGACGATTTCGAGGCAAATTTACATCGGAGAAAGTTGCACGACGGATAAAAAGTACTCGGCTGCATACGAGCCGAGTGTAAACACGCATAAACACGTGCATTATTTAATAAGAACGCTGCGGATGCTATGAGAAGCTCGCTTGTAAAGCCGTGAAACGTTCTCCTCCGATCGTACCTTCGGGTAGGTATGCTCTTTTCTCCCATAGATCGTGTATAAGCATGTGGACGTCTGCGAAGATCCTATATTGGTTCTGCAGATGAAACGTTTCGCGAATATCTTCCGATTTACAAGATCGATGAATTAGTAAAACTCATTGGAACGTGTCGATACTTTCGACGATCAGGAATATTTATGGCAATGAAGAAACGTCGGTGAGGGGATACGATGAGAGGAATGGAGGTACACGTATCCTCCGATTTACACGGAGGATAGGTTCCATAGAAAACCGTGTAAATCGAAATCGTGAATTTTGATACGTAAAAGTGTGTAAATCGGAAACAAGCTAAAACGTTGCGGGTGGAGACATTTTTGAATATTGAGAGATAACCATTTATTTTGCGATCCAAAACCACCTTTTTATCAGCAAGTTAGGTTGTTAACCCCTTGCCTTACAATAACGTGTGATACACGTGATGGTCAAATGAAATAGGAAACGTTGAAGTTTTCCAAAAACTACTAAATTGAAATATCCATCAGTCATGAGACGATCAAATAATTTCTAGAATATTAATATTGTATTTAATTATAAGAGATATCAGAAATCAGAGAGAAATTTTGAATTTAGAAATCAGTTTTGATTTATTGCTCACGCAATCAAAATATAAATCGTAAGGCAAGGGGTTAATGTATATACATTATAAATTACTATTTGTTTAATCATATTTCAATCGTTGCATTTCAATTTTTCAACTCGAACTGTGTATACAGGCAGCGATAAAGTATAATTCAATTTTTTTTCAGACCACATAAACGATTCGCTAGTCCTCAAATGGTTAAATAGAAATAACTAAAAACCAATTGTTCTTTGAAAGTCCTTTATTTTAAAAACCGTGTAAAAGCGAAATCGTATGAATAAAGTACCGTGTAAATCGAGGGATTGTTATAACGAGTTCTCTTTAAATTCGATTTTTGTAGGCGTAGCAGCGCACGCAGAGTACAGCTGGTACTTAATATATTTAAATATAATAGATTTAGCACACGTAGATCTAGCGTTAAAAATCGAGGGCTCTGTAACAGTATAGATTTGCAGAGAGAAAAGAAGACAGGCGAAGGGATTCTTTGCACAGATGCCCAAAGAGAAAGGTAGGGAGAGAGTAGGGGTTACATAAAAATGCAAAGTACATGAATTCAAATAAATACAAAAGAAGAACAAGGGCAGGAAAGAGGGCGAATGAATACATAGAATTACCCAGATTCGCAAAGAGAGAGTATGAAAGAAAGGGGGGATGCATGAGAACACAAAGGTGCATAGATACAGGTAGATACAAAATCAGAGCGCGAGAGGGAAAAAAAGAGGGTACATCGAACTACGCAAATCCTCCAAGAGAGCAGGAGGAAAAAAGGGGAAGGTTGCGTAAAAATACAAAGATAAATCTATTGAGATAAATACAAAAGCGAAGAAAAGCAGAACGAGAGAAAGAGGAGGAGAGAAGACGTAGAAACTGTGTCCGATGGAGAGAGAGAAAAATATAGAGAGAGACGGGAATCTCACTAGTTAAACTCATATCATTACCGCATCTCGTAATTACACCGGTCGAGGTAAACGTCTCTAACGAACAACCGGACGAGTCTCGAACGGACCTAATCGTGGAACGTATTCGCGATAGGTTCTCCCGCGAGCCTTTTATATCGGTCATAAATTCTTACGGCGCGAAAGATCGGCGTCTTCGCTTCTCTCTTCGCTCGCGACGTCTCGATCGTCGAGCATCTCTCGACGATTCGTTTCTCTCCGATGAAACGGATATTGAAACTCTATCGGAATCGCGAACGAACGAGGCGGAGCATCGAGGTGCGCTGGGAACGCGATTACCGATTATTTAGAAATCCGAGGAAAATAAACCATGCTTATTAGACGTTCGTAATCATTGCGCAAATCCCGGCAATAAATCGTCGATCCTAAGACCGTCCTGTTCGGACATCGTTGCAGTAATCGGCTTCTTGGTTAACGATCTATTCCATGTTCTCTCGACGTCTCTCGTAGGAGCTTTCCTATTGTCTGCGCCGTGAAAAATGCTGAAAACGATACACCGAACAAAGTGAAGGTAGTAGCGCATGAAAGTCTCGACGGAGCGATTCACGAATATCCAGCTAGAAAAGCTCGACCGTACACGGCGCACCGAAATAAAGATTAACCGACGAATAAACGAGCAGCTCATTACCAGCTCCGACACGGCAATTCACGCTCGGCGTGTCCTGAAATTGCACAAAAGGTCGACTATCATTGACTAATTATTATTCACGGCGGGTAAATATACTCGCGTTTAATCAAGATTAACTGCATCCTTAATCAAACGTCGTGGCGTTATCTATCTTCCGATTGCGTGAAATCGCGAGCGCGGCTAACAAGAAAAATACCTCCTCGCGATAAATGTCGTCACGTTCCGTCGAGATTAGCCTCATCGCGCTCTTCGTTATCGCGCGAGGATCTCGGGCACGGCTCTAAGCGAGAGAAGAAAAAAAAACCGTTCACTCTCCTCGAAAGAGGACTGCGAGTCCTGCGCACCTGTCGTAACACGGTTGCCATTGATAAAGCACAGGAATAGTGGCCGGTGCACGCGGCCATCGATGACCTCGTCGATGGGGAACGAGAGGAGGCGGTGGATCGACGTTAGTTGGGCCGAATGCAACCGATGCTCGCCATAGTGCTGGCTCACTCGCTCGTTAATCCCAGGACGATTGCAATAGTTATTGGTCACGGTCCGACGACGAAGAAGCGCCCGTCGGAGAGGACTCTTTCCAATCTCTTTCCACACACGTGTTTCCATTGGATTTTTGTCCCCTTCTTTCCCCTCATTTTTTCACCCGCTCCTCGTCGTCCTCCTCTTCGTCCACGTTCTCCTCCTCCGCGGCCGACAGTCTCTTCGAGGCTATCCTCGTCCGTCCACTTTTCTCTTTAGCACGCTTCCTTCGCTCCCGAGATCTACTTAAGGAAGATCGACCCGCGAGAAAGCGCCGCTCCTCCTTCCTCCTCTCTAGAGGCCGTGCAAGCGTGTAAGCCTCGTAAGCGTGTAAAGTCGAGGAGGCACCCAATGGCCAGGGGCGTACACCGACGAGCCGGTGTCCTGGTCTAGAGGTGATATATTTTGTCCTACTAAGCGCGAAAAGGGTAACTGTGAATTTCATGAGAAAGTAGATACTCTCAGCTCGCGTTGGTACTTTCAGTCGAAAGTTCGCGACTATACGCGCAACGTGGAAATATATTGCTGCCTGTTGGCCGCTTTTTTTCTCCTTTTTTTTTTCTTTCTTTCTCTCTTTTTAATCCGCCGCCAGTTACCCCCCGGTGTGTTACAATTAGCAGCGGGTACGGTAAATCAAGATAAACTTTGCTGCGCGGCGCAAGAGAGAATCGCAAAAATCGAAGGCGGCAAGATCGGCGGAAAGAAAGCACCCGCGGCTGAGTTCCTCTTGTAATTTATGTCCTCGCGGCCGGAGTCTCGCAATCGCGAACCCGGTGCACCGTGATCGCGAAGAGGAGGCGATTAAGCGCGTCACGCGCATTTATTTCCTTCCATCGGGCAGACGACGTTCGCTTTAATCCCGATTGAAATAAATTACCCGGTAAAAGTGCGAACGTCTCGCACCGGTCAACATTGTTGCGAAGAGACGGGGACTCCTTCTCGACGGGACCGCCGAGGGAGATGGAGAAGGAGAAAGAACGAATGAAAAAGAATGGGAGACAGAGAGTTAGCGAGGGCGGTGAACTAGCGGTAAATCGTTTATTTCCAATAATCATCGAATCGGCCGATTTGTCACGTTAACGAGCCCGGCCCGCTGAAATTCACGCGCCCAGTGCCGACACGTTCGATGGAAATTCCAGCGGACGTTGAAATAAAGCTCTTGGCAATTTGATTTAATGGCAAATAGGCGCGGTCTCGAGGGTATCGCGTTCGCGCTCGGCATAAATGCACACCGATAACGCGATACTTCGCAATCGGGCGGTTCACCGATGCCCGCAATACGGCGGAAAGAAGAAATCTTTCCGCGGTAATTTCCGCGACCCCTCTACGCCGGCGGGAGGTCAAATCGATAAATCACTGTCAGGTTTCAGCGATTCGTCCATTGATAACGGGACGATGCGAACAAGGAAGTCTTTCTTCTGAAAGCCGAGCCAGACGTTTTCGAAGCTCACCCACAGCCCCTCGATCTACGAGAGAAGGCCAATTTCGAGCGGACGTTATCCGCTGTCCGTTCGACCGAGTAGATTCTGCCGCAACGATCGGACACCGTTCGCCAATTTCAATCTGTGCTTCGTCGACTGGTAGCAGCAGCCACAGTCGGCGCTTCGATCTTAGGAAGATCGTTAAAATCGTTCGGATTGAGAATGTGCGGCCTTCGGCTGGCTTATATTCTCGTTATTCCGAAATGTTTCTACGCTCGAGTATTTTTATATACACCTAATTCTGTTTTTACACGGTAGATACGTTCCAGACAAAACCGCGTAAAAAAGACATGAAGTACATGCATAGAAAAAATTTATTAAAAAATTTATTTTAAGAATATTTTAGATTTTTTAATCGTGCTAAATCGAATGAAATCGTGTGAAACGGAATCAATTTTTTTTTTCTAGGCCGTGTTAAATCAAAACCGTGTAGAAACAGAATTGGGTGTACTCAGTCCGTCCTACGAGAAAGGTGGACTGATGTGAAATAAAATACAAGACGTTGTTTATTTTTAATTTACATGACTTTATATTCAGAATAGATTCCTTGTGAGCCAATATACAACTGGTCGCGTTGTTAAAATTTCGGTTATTACAAGCAATCTGTGATGCCAGCGCTGTAAAATTTAAAACAGTAGGTAGTCGAAATACCACGTTAATTAATTTATGCATCCATTCACAGACGGCATTAGTAGTTACGCGAATATATAATCAGTCACCTTTCCTGTGGGACGGACTGTATATGAGTAAAACAATCTTGAAATCCACGAAGGAAGGCTTTCTATTGATTTTTCGTAAAAAAATGTAGCCTCCATGACTCCAATCCTACGCTCCAAACTTCCAGCAGGTTCATCTGTCCTCCTTTAGAAAGCAGACGTTCATATCGACTCCGAGTCTCTTTAAAAAAAGATCATCTTACTCTAGATTTACATACTCATCGAGTCGTCAAAAGAATCAAACTTCCTTCCGACCAGGACAAACCGGGACAGGCGAAGTTAAGGACTCGAAGCTAGCGTGAATTCGCAACCGCCCACGCAGTCCGCGCCATCGGTATATTTCAACCTAATGTCACAACAGGCGAAACGTGACGCATAGCCATAAATAAAGCCGAAGTCAATGGGAGCGTTCAAAGATGCTCGGAACGCGAAACGTTTCATCCTAGGTGGTTGCATTTCTCGACAACCTTGACGACGGCAGACGCAAAGGCGAACGTTCGTGCGATGCCCCACCTCGAGATTGTCCTATGAACGTCAACGAGTCGATTCGTCTACGAATTCAGACGTCTTCCCTTTCTTTTTTCTTTTCTTTTCCCCACTGACACTCACGGTCCCGTTTGCGCTCCCTTTTTCTTCTTGGAGCCGTCGAAAAACAAACGCGTTCGGGTCTACGTCCCACATGACGAAGGCGAAAGAGATATTTTCGTATCGTTGAACTCTAAGGATGGATGTTGAATTATTATTAATAATATAATATTACATATATTAAATGAGACCAAAAACGATTCTTCGTTCTTGGAATTCCTATTCTAAGCAGGAGACTCTCTGCAAGGAAGAGTCGAGTTGTAGTGTTGAGTTGTGTTTTGTTGTAGTTTAGTTGAGAGTTGTCTTGTCGAAGTTGTTATTTTATTAATCGTAAATTTAGTAATACATTGTTATCTTGTTATGGTTATAGTCAAATTTTTTTTTTCACTTATTATTTGAAATATCAAAGTAGTCGATCCCTCTTCAAAATCCCCTCCCTCTACATAACTTGTATAACTAACCCCTTGCCGTACCATTTCTTTGTAACTAAATGCGCAACGGCTCAGAAATAATTGCTGAAATAACAAAATATCCCTGATTTTTTATATAGCGTATAGCTTAACGCAGTATTAAATAGCATAGAAATAATTTTACCGTATCGTGACCCATTAATATTTTTAATTTAATAATTTTTGGAAAACTTCAAAATTGTCTATTCCATTTATCGCGTCACGAGTGTCACTCGTTATTGTACGGCAAGGGATTAAGTAAAGACAGTTTGTTTCCTCTGTTCGGCTGACAGTCTTCTCGGGTTCTTTCAGAAAGATATCATTGTTCTTTCATAACCGGTCAAAAAATTTGCTAAGGAAGGAATAGACATCTACAGAGTATCGGTACGGTTAGTGTTAAGGCAAGTTCGTATACTGAGGGACCAGAAACAAGGCACTTGAGAGGTAACTCTCCCTCACGCATTTTCGATTTAGACGCGCTATTGGCAAGAGAGACCCGCACATTCGTTGCGTCGTCATGTGAACGACGAAAGGAGTGTTTTATTTTCGGTTGTCATTCGTCGATCTCAGGTTTCCAGGACCGACATGGCGGGGATAGGCGGTGCGAGAGCAATCTCCCCTTCCGTCCCAAGTACCTTCTTTCTGATCCCTCACTTTAGAGGCATTTTGCTGAAACACGCGTACAACGAAGGTGTCGCGTATATCATTTTCAAGAGGCAGACCTAACCCAGGCCAATGGGACGTTTTTTGCTGGATTAATCGCATTCCTGATACCTGGATTCTGTATTAACGGTGACTTAAATTTCGAGTTTCGATCTTTTAGCCACAGAACGCTAAAATGGACTTCTAACCATCGGGATAGCGATACGAATGTCACATAAAAATGCCCAACGACGACGCTGGGGTTCTAAGTTAGGCCTTTTTGGATGGGAAGATCCCGTAGCCTCGACGTTTATTACCACTTCTCGTTCGCGAAACGACCATTTTGCGGGACGTAACGACGTTGAATTTCGGATACTTCAGGTTAGTATCCATTTGTCAGTGTATAATAGAAAACCCGGGGGAGAAACAAAACCTTCATCAGGACCGATTCCCAATTTTCGTAGAAATTCGTAGATGTTGCAGAATTCGTTCCACGTATGGCAAACACAGAATTTGAGGACAAAGGAATCTTATTTATTAATAAAACTAAAATCTCTTCTACTTCGACGAAATTGTGGAAACTGAAAATCATTATTGACTCTCGCAACCTACAATCAAATTCACATCAAGTTGTATTAACACTTTACCGACCGCTATTGTTTCAGCATCCTACCCACTTTAAAGGATTTATTTTGGTTTTAATTGCCTAAAGAAAATTACAATCTCTTTGAAAATAACAAATGCATCGCATCGACTCCTTAACACAGGTCCACTACAATAATAAATAACGAATTAGTGATTACTGTAGGAACTGATTAATAAACTAAAAGTCTAAAAGCGTTGGTGACAAAAAGCCTATTCCTAGGCTACCGGTCGGTAAAGTGTTAACAAAACATCTCATTATCTCCCCTCTAAATTTGCACGCCCAGCAGTAACAATGCATACAAAGAAAAATCCAAACACCTCCAAAGGTGCAGTAGATCTCAACGAAAGCTTCTCAAAAGATAAAATGATTAGAAGGAATTTCTTGCAATACGAATTTTTCATGAAATTCAGCGATTACGTCTCACGCAGCAACGACTCGCGGTTCAAACGATGACGCAACACGCACGCAATCGATGCCGGCGTCTTCGATAGTACGTATATTTACGTACGTACGTTCAGTGGCATCGACAGGAAGCGCAGTGTCGCTTTAATGACAAGACAAAGAGAGGCCGGCGGGTATACTGAACGTGGAGGTGAATGAATTAAGGGGACATTACAGTTACGCGAGCCGAAGGCGGCGAGCACGCAAGCGGACGAAGAGAGGAGCCGAGCGATTCGGTGGCAAAGGGAGACAAGAGAGAAACGCCGCAATAAAATTTAATTGCAGCTACCGAAATTACAGCGGCCCCCTTCTGCAAAACCGTTAGTATTAAGAATCGCGCGAGCCGAGGAAGTCCTTCCGACGACGGCGCGACAATCACGAGCGGATTCGTTCTTCAAAGCGATCGAGAAGCTCTCCTTGAATTCCCATGCAATCGATCCCGTTAGTTCGTCGCCTCGCGACGATCTTCCGAGATGCGAATCGGATTCACCTCCGCCCGAACTTTTCCCCCTTCCTTGGAATTCGTTTGCGATTACATCAAGAAACACACCGTGCGATCGAATATCCCGAAATCGCGCGAGGATCAATTATCGTTAACTTCCATTCACGTCTTTCGAGTGTACCGTAATTTCTGCGGCCGCGTTTTGTGAAACGTTTTCGATGATTTTTCTCCGGGCCCAAAGCGACGGGCAATTAGGATGTCGAGGGAAGTAATTGGAGGTGAGAGAATGAGAGGAACAGAGAGAGAGAAGACTGTATTCGGTTTAAACGCGTCATTAGACCGCAATTAGAAAAGAGATCTACCGGTCAATAGCGCGAACCAGAGACGAAACGAAACGTTTGCTGGTTTCGCGCACTCGGAGAGGAGAGAGACCCCGGCAAATGTAAAATACGTCTAATCCTGAAGGCCGTCCACCTTGCACTTATACCGGGTGTCCCGTGTAACCGGTCTCGTTCCGGTCTCCTTGATCGTTATCGAATTAACGTTAGCGTATTTACGTAACACAGGTGAACCACACACGAGGGCGCTTTTGACAGGCGTGAGTTCACGCTTACGAGAACCGATTTTACGTTCTCATGGTCCTCGGTTGGGTTGAAAATCGACCGCGATCGGAAAGGGAAGGCTCTCTCGTTTCATAACGTTATCGTTCTAATTATCGTGGCGCGGATCAATTTGTCCGATCTTACCGATCATTGTTACCACACTGGATAGAGAGAACGGTGTATCGTGCGTAGTGAATGCAGAGAGGTAAAACATGGTTGACTGTCTTGTCTGCTAACAAGGATCAAAGGATCTTTTCGATATCGATCTGAATATTCGAGTTTATTGAAATCGAATGAGCGTTGATCGGCTTCAGGATTCTATTCGGAGGATCAGAATTTCATCAAGGATCAGAACAGTACTGCAAAATAAACCAAGAGAAGAGGACATTCAATTCATACCAACTGTAATCTGAAGATCCTCGATAAATGTTGCTATCAAAAATTGCAAGAAACCTAACACTGCTTGCCCCACTCTAAAATTAATCAACCGTTCCTCGTTCCTTTTTTCTTGCATATTTCAAGATCAAAACCCTCTCTGTAATCAAATCTACAAGAATTAATAGAATCTACCATTTCCTTCAACCAAATCTCATCTTCCACCAACAATTCCAATCGCAGACTCGTTTCAACGGAGCACACGAGCTACTTTCTATTAAAAGAACATTAATTCCAAAACCGTTGTGACTACGACTCAACGCCATTTCGGACGGCGGAGAACTATAACTGCCAAAGTTGTTAACACAAAGGAGGGACTAAATAGCAATCAGCCATAAATCCTTCCATTCTGTAACGGGCACGAGCACTCGTCGTCTTTCTTCCGTTTACAAGCAAGCGACAGGACCGTCCGACCGTCGCATAAATTCCAACAAGATCACCGACGATTGTCTCGCATCCTAGTCGGTCGATTTGACTAATTGCAAGGATACGTACCTTCTTTTTCATCCGTTTCCATGTATCCTTCTCTTAGCGGGTACATGTGGTGCGCACGAACGCACGTATGCGCTGTATCGCATCTATACACACAATACTCGTAGAAAGTGTGTCAAAGGTGTACGTTTCAATTCTCCCGAAGACTTTTCGTCCGGTGAACGTTCCATGGTCGTGGAACAGGTGATTAATAGCGATCCCTGTTTCGCAGTAACGAGCATTAAACGCGACGTAATGCGTACCGTGCGCATAATCGATTTTCAAAGCAGATATCGATCGTGTCCTGGGTGAATACAAAACCTTGAATATTCATTTGAAAGAGCTAACGAAGGATCGCCGTGCTTCCCTTGGTTTTCTTCTTCTTGGGAAAATGCTGCGATCGTGGGAAACCGTGAAGAAGCCTCGTCGATTGTGTAGCAGATTACGGTGAAATAAATAAATGCCTGTGCATTTTTTGTGTTGATATTACGCGTAAAATTACCGAAGACATGGCAAAATTAGATAATATTAAATAGGAGCTAAAATTGCACGCGGATCGTTGCAATTTTAGGCTTTCCGGATTAAAATTAAACTGTAGAGGTGCAAAGGTTTCTAATCGGACAAATTGAAATTTTAAAGGCTTTAGATATCTGGCGAGAATTGATAATTTCTGAGTTTCCCTTAGTTTTCTTCTTTTTGGAAATCCGTGAAGAAGCCTCGTCGACTGTACAACAGATTACGGTGAAATAAATAAATACCTGCGTATTTTTTGCGTTGATTTCACGTGCAAAATTAACGAAATGATGGCAAAATTGAATAATGATAAACTGGAGCTAAAATTGCTCTCGGATCGTTGCAATTTTAGGCGTTTAGAATTGAAATTAAGTTAGAGAGTTTCAAACATGTTTAACACTAAAACTACCGACGTTAATCTACTAAAATTTAGATATACAGAATAAGTACTTTGGAAAAAGAGAAATCAGGCGGTGAAAAATTTGATCACTTAACTATTTTAAGTTTTATAAGATAGGAGTGGAATATTTACTTTATGACTCCTCTTTTAGTTTACAGAATTTTTAGAAAAAATTGGGAACCGATCATTTTGCCCGACTCGGTAGGTTTAATGTCAATCGAACAAATTGAAATTTTAATGGCTTTAGATATCTGACGGGTGTCGAGAAACGCCGAGTTCCCTTGATTTCCTTCTTCTTGGGAAAATACTACATTCTTGGGGAACCGTGAAGAAGCTTAGCCAATTATACAACAAATTACGACGAAGCAAATAAATGCCTGTGTTTTTTTCGTATAGATTTCACGTGCGATATTGACAAAGATACGGTAGATTAGATAATAATAAATACATGCAAAATCGCACGCGAATCGGCAAACTTCCTTTGCGGTGTGACAAATGAACGTGAATAGAGACCGTGCTACGATGCATTATGGCTATTTATAATGTTTGACAAGCCACGTGAGATAACTAAAAACAGCTTGTAAGAGGCGGTGTTTACAAGTGGATAATTGCAGAAAGTGTACATCGATTGGGATTATCGGTGCCTATAACGAGCGAAGGAGGACAGCGAAATAAGACGATAAAAAGTTCGTCGAATCCTCGACACGACCTGTGCACGACATCCAGCACAACAGAGAATGATTCTGTCGAATGAAAAGGGAGACAGAGATGGAGAAAGAAAAAGAGAAAGAGAGGGACGCAGAGATTACAAAAGGATGGACCGATTTATAAGCGTCACTTTCGAGTCCATTGCCGGAGGATCGATCGTACAACGAGGTGATTTAATTATCACGGTAGGGCGAGGAATGATCGAGCGAGATTTCACCGCCATGTCCTATTAAGATAGTAAATCACGTCGAGCACTCCGGGTACACGAATCTCGCATTAGCACTCATAACCGGCAATAAATCTGTGGATCCATCAAACCCAACAGGGTGAAGATACTCGCGTAATGCATTCGTCGAAAATTGCATTCGTAAGTTTCGTCACGGTCAAGGCAAGAGCGACAACGGCTCCCATAAAATATTCCTGCTGGAATATTTTATCGATACTCCTACATCACGATTAACATCGTGATCTTTCCCTCTTTGTCTTACGTAACAACGGTGTAACCTGAAATTAAAAGACAAGAGAGAAGAAGAGAAAGAGAGACAAAGAAGTAGCCAGTCGAAAAACTAGTCCGACCTCAAACGTCGAAAGTTTAATCGACCTAGAAACCCAATCGGATCGATCTAAACGGGACGTTATGGCAGGCATTTATGGCCGTTTTTGTTTTCAACGAGCTTCGAGTCGCGTATTCTTTACTACGACAGATACCAGAGCCAATTGGAGACAATTACACGTACGTTAAGGTATCCGGCCTCACCGGTGAACAATCCAACGTGTAATCCGATCTACTTCCATTAGACACGCACAGAAGGTGGTCCATGTGTGGGATTTCGTGCGTTATATGTGCCGGCTTGAAATTTATCGAAGTCTGGTATGTTAACGAGTTGCAACACAATCAAGACAAATTGGCTCTGAGGTGGATAACATAGAGAAAACGTGCATTCGATACGTACGTGTGCCCGGTGACACGAGCAGTCATGTTCGAACGGGGCGAGTTCGCTGAGCCGAGAACCGTCCACGGAAACGATATTAGAACCTTCGCGTGTTAACGTTGATTTTGATATCTATGGGTCTGTTTTACGCCGGCTCCCTTTCCGACTTCGAACGAACTTTTGTCGGATTGTCGCGGGGAAAAGTGCACGGAGGAATTTGTACAAATTCAGCGACGGTTTTTTTAACGGCTCGTCGAACGACGCGATATTACGGGCTAAGAGAAACGTGCATTTACGTGGACGTACATAGTTACGATTGGAATTCGATTTGTACGGTATCGCGAGTTGTTCCGATTGGGTTGTTGCATCGACTGAAATAGACGTTGTTTCATTGCCTCTTTCTGGTATTTCTGTTAATTTATATTCTATCCAATGCGAGATTGAGTGATAGTAAATTTTAAGGGTTTCTTTATAAAGGCAATTTGTCTTCGGCGTCGCAGATCGGATAGATTGAAAATGGTTTTAGTTGCGATTCAAGTAAATTGGTTATTGAGTTCGACATTTGTCAAATAGCTGATTTTGAGATCTGTCGGATCTATTAAGAGATTTAACTGCTTTTCACTGTTAAATAGTAGAACTACGGAAGCTGTCAGATCGATGTGTTTCTATTTTTATCTTTACAAAAATTCCTCAAACTTATGAAGAATTAGTGAAGATACTCAACGTATATCTTACGATACTCAAATTATTTAACTGATGATTTTCTTTGTCGCTTAAGTCCTCTTCTTTCAAAGTACATACTTATTTAACTCTTTGAGGCACGGGAATTCAGGAAATAAAATGACTCATGTTGCACAGACAATTTTTTCTGATTGAATAAAGCAGGTTTATATTTATTAACAAAGTTATATAATAACATAAATTTTAGAGGTGGGACGGTTTTAATCCCGCCGTGCCTCAAAGAGTTAATACATTTAAATGTAACAGATTTGATGTCTATATTTTCACTGTTAATACAAGAATATTCACTTTATCTCCACTTACTCGTCAAACAGTAATTGGCAATCCGTGGAAAGACGGAAAAGATTAAATTTATACGTAACAATTTCACCAATCGACCGAATCCGTTCTGATTTCACTGATCGAAGAACCTTCCGATCAGGTGATACGCTTTCTTGAAAACTGAATTTTTAATTTTTAATATCCCAATGTTTGCGCATGTTTTTTCCCGTCGCAAACAGCCTCGCTAAAGTGTCCATATATCCATTAACTTCTACGCGTACATTGTACTTTACGTCATCAACGACAGCGTTTAAGAAAATCATCGAAAACCGGCTTTCTCCCTCCCCTACTGTCCGGTGATAAATGACCGACTTCCACATGAAAACCACACCGATCGACGAGGTGTTAAAGATCCGATCTTTCAACTCCCAAAGGCTCAAGAAACGTAACGACTCTTTAAACCAATCGCCGTCACGACGCATTTCCTGCAATGTAGCTAGCCGGTCTCGTTCTCTGACATTAAATTATATTTCGTAGAAGTGTTTTGTACAATTAGGATTTGTAACTGTCGCACTTTCGCTTAAAATATACGGAGAACTTTTAATCGGAATGATCTTGGATTCTGGTAAATGAAATCGTACAAAATCAAAGTACAAATCTTTGTAGTTTTTTCGTTTTTTTTCAGAATTGAAATTAAGCTATAGAATTTCGGAGATCTGTGAATTAAAAAATTCAAATTATGGTGACTTTGAGTATCTGTGATTGAATTTTTCAAAATGTAGGAGTTTAATGTCGAATGTTTCGAAAAGTCGATACTAATTTGAAAATTGACAAGTTTAATAATTGTTGACAATGCTGGCAAGTGTTCGATAACTCTTTAGCAAGATGCAACAGAAAATCGTCCGCTCACCCAGTTGCAAGTAGATTAGGTCAACCAAATCAGACGATCTTGTGGAACAGCATCAAACTGAAGAAGCTAACTTCACAAATCCCACAAAAACCACTTGTTTCCCAGTGTCAAAAAACAAAACACAAAAATATCTCATCCCGAGCAAACTTATCCCTCAACCTCCCTCGAAATGCAAATTTTGCCTCAAAGCATCACATAAATTGCAAAAAACCTCCCTCAAAGAAAACTCCTACACCAACAAAGGCAAATCGCAAGAAGCCCGAAGTGGCAGAGAGTTTCATCGATCGAAATAGAATTCTAATCTCTTTCCACATCGTGAACTTGGCTGGGAGCAGCGCGATAAACGAGCTCTCGATTGGAAAATTGTAGTGCCACGAGAAGAAAGAACGGAGAAAAAAATCCCCGTCGTCGTGGTGTGGGCAACGCATGATTAACTTTTCGCGGCGCGCTTCTACAGGACTATTCTCGATCTCCGTGTAAATGCAATTATCCACCTACTTGTATCCTAGGTGGCAATAGAGCGCATAAATATATCGGTGGTTGAAAAAAAAAAGAGAAAAAAAAGGAGAGAAAAAGGCCGAGACGCTTGTCGGGCCCCGGCCAATGCAACGCGCGGGCCCGCGGTTTCTGCGAACCAATCGCGAACGAGACCCCCGGTGCTTTATGCACGCCCCGCGATCGCAGAAGGACAGGCCGAAAGGGTACGGTATCCGTGACTGCGTTATTAACGATATTCCGTGCTGCATGGGAGTTGATAAAATATTATGCTAATCTACGGTAACACGCGGGACCTACTTTAGCGTTAGCCAGCACACCGGCAGACAGATCGAACGCGCCTCAAAGATATCGCCTTCCTCGGGTTTTACCGACACCTTTTCAGCCGACTCCAAAGATCGGGATCGTGACTTTCGTTGATAGCGCCAGGATCGCGGGAAAACTGCGAACGGCCGTGGAAACGACGGAAATACGACGCCTCTGGGGAATCTTGGAGGATTTTGCGGTTATGGGGGCTATGGTTAAGAATTATTTGAGATTTCAGTGATTTGTATTTCATTTGGGTGTGGAGGTTTTGCCGGTGGATGTTATGGGTCTGATGTATGAATTTTAGAGAGGATGTGGGGGGAGTTTTTTTTTTGATTGATAGGATACTTGTACAACGGCTTTTTATTGGAATCGTTTGGTATATATTGAGTTATAATGATAGCAAAACGTGATTGACGCCAGGTGACGAATGAAAGTGATGGAAACGTTTTAATATCAAGGTAACGTCAAAACACGTTTGAGCGAAAAATTATGAGCGAATACTAGCTGGTAGAATATAGTGATATGAACCTCGCTTATGGTATACAAGAGTGTAGTTCATGTCTGGATGTGTAAGGTGTGAATGTGGAGCGCAGCGAATCGGTAATTACCGTATGCAAACATGTGTTTCTGCGGACATTTTAATTTCTACGGACGGCAGGGGATCATTGTTCAAACATTTAGAAATCACCTAACGTGCCGTGGGAATTCCCAGCGCCGTAAATTAAATTTTATTCTAACTTCAAACATCTTCAGATTTTTAGGAAATTTGAAAACTCATAAAATAGAATTAATACTTAGATTTTCATAGATAAACGTTTTTTCGTAATAAATTTAAAACGTTCTACCATATACCATAAGAACTTTTCGAGACACAAGCCGGATTTCTTTCCAAGTGAAAAGAATTCGCAATTTCTATGGAATAAAAGTGATAATTACACAAAAGTACGGTCAGTATACTTGAAGAATTTTCAAAGACAATCGAGCTTCATTCCGACTCGAAAGACTACGTACTTTCTACCGAATGAAAATGATAATTACACATAAGTACACGTTCCACAAGCGTTTAACAAAGGGCCATAAAATCTCGTCAATCATCTCAGCTACCGTGCACAAGCCGATTTTTCCTCATCATCGATAATATCGATATTATCTCTAAATATCGCTCGTCCGAGACTAAACGCGGCCACCGTGAGTTCCGAGAATGAACCGCGAATGAACGATGTCGCAATGATTGTCTGGAATGCCGATTTCCACAGGGGTATAGACCGTAATAAGTGTTACTCGCGTATTTAGCAAGCTGTCGTGTAAATTACATTACTCGTTAGGCCGCTAAATTACCGAAAGGTCGCGGGTCGAGTGATTACGGGTTTTTGATAAAGGTCCGTAATTGCAGAGCCCCCCGGTGTACCGCATATTCGCGTACTCTTCGCGATGACTTTAATTGAGAATCATCACGCTGAAGGCGCATTCCGAAGGACAAGACTTCGAGATGAATCGAAGACGGCTCTTCTGCTCTGGCATTAACGTGTAACAACT
Source organism: Cerceris ruficornis (assembly GCA_963989415.1). NCBI lineage: Eukaryota > Metazoa > Arthropoda > Insecta > Hymenoptera > Crabronidae > Cerceris > Cerceris ruficornis. The sequence continues at coordinate 18,790,606 of OZ022519.1, forward strand.
TCTTGCGACAACGAACAGCCGCTGACATCATCGTAGGAAGTCGTTAGTTAAATATTTCACGGTGAAATTGGGCCAGCAACGTTTCATACCGGGGAGGGTTGGTATCGGAGAGGAACGGGACGAGATTGAGAGGATCTCGACGGATTAATCTCTTTTACTGCTTGTCATTGCTAATGAAGTCCGTGCTACGTAGAACAACGTAGAACGGATTCAAAAGTATTTTAACGATTGCGATTTCGACGGAAGTCTCGCGTCGGGAAGTTAATAACTGAGTTAGGTAAACGCTCTTGCGGATTTATAGCATTTCCAAATTGATGTCGGAGGGTACAAAAAAGGTTTCTCGTTAAGATTGAAATTATTCTGGCCTACGAAGCGAGTGTTTGTCCAGAGCAAAAATTTAAAATTAATAGAATCGTGCTGCATAAAGGAAACGATAGTACAATCTTGCACGATAAGAAAAATAATATATATTTAATAAAAACGATCTTAAAAGAAAGACACCTATCAGAAATACGTGCATAAATTAAACCTTCCGCTTTTCCTCGACTTACGTACAGTCACGTAAAATTAATTTCACTCGTAAATCGTAGGACGTTTGAAAACAAAATCAACAAGTTTCCACCGGCCAGTACATTTATTATTTTTGTCAGAATATTTCCACGATAAATTCCCCGTTTTCCAATGCTCCCGGTGTAACTGGCAGCTGACAGTCGTTCCACTTTGCAGCGGCTAATTGCAAGAACAAAAGAAAATTTAGCCGATTGTCGAGTAAGCGTAACGTTAACCCAGTTCACCTCCGAGAGCGGCTCCCCGGGGGGTGAACGACGATGGTATCCATCGCGACTCCGGCCGGAACAATGTTGCAAACGGTGCAAAGTGAGGCTGCACCCATAACGCCGCAGATAAGAGAGGCTAGCGAGAGCATCGAATGCAATTACGATGTACCCGTCGATTGGCTTTTTTGCGCGCGTCCGTCCGTGAGAGTTCATGCGAACAACTATGAGACATAACCATTCATCATTGAAATACACCTGGCGATTGCGCCACTAACATTTTCGTGCCTCCTGCACACTCCTCGCTTCTTGCCGACGATAGACGAGAATATTTTCTATCCCGGACTTTTATTATTCCTAGAGTTTTGTATTATAATTTCGCGGACAAGGAAACGTTGGAGATAGCCATCTCAATCTGCCGATCGATTCTATAATTTGTCGTGAATGGAGATAAAAATTGTAGGGAGGAAAAACACGAGGAATTCCGAATAGCCGGCGAACAATCTTCGTTCGACCATATGTCATCGGCGGAAAGTGCATTTGCGGAAAGTCAAACTGGCAGTTCGATTCGTAAATGATAGTAAATTATATCCTCTCGGATTTCAAAAGCAATTTGCAAAACACCGGGTCGAGGTTTACCCGTGTCCGATCGATCCGAATTTCACTCGGTCGTGTGAGTTCCTCGTTGTCCCTCTCTCCTGCGGATCACGTGTCGCGTACTATCGCTAACGAGATGCCCAGAGAGATTCGGAAATTTGGGATTCGCAGGTTTTCGCGTGCACGGGATCGCCTCGATCTTTCGGCGGCGCTTTCGATCGAGAGAGTTTCTCTTTCGAGCTGTTCGGCTGACGTTGAACGATTCGCGTACAGGGTGATTCAGAAATGGAGCGTTGCCCCGCGGTGGATAGATCTACACGCTGACGTGGGTGAAGAAGCGGTCGACGTGGATCGTAATTTCCTTTTTTGTAGAAAATTGATGAAGATATAAAAAGAATAGGTCTTAACGGCCTTGCATTTTGAGGACAAATACAATTGGGTGTGCGAATACAGTAAAACCTCGACAAAGGCATCGGAAGTTTCCTTCGATAAAAGCATCATGACTATTCCCTCCACATAGGGGATCCCCCTTGGCGAACCTCGACGCTCGACGAGGGAGCAGTGTAACATGATACCAGTCGAATGTATCGGTGAGGCAATACTAATTGGGGGGTCGGCCATTTTCATTTTCGATTTTTTTTAAACCTTTGCTAACGTATTTGTGAGATTTTACTGATTAAAATGATACCAAACACGATATAGTTTGAAATATATTTACTTAGTATTTAATAAATTTACTTACTATTTACATAATTTAAACTATATCGTGTTTGGTATCATTTTAATCAGAGAATCTCAAAAGTACATTCGGAAAAGTTACATTTAGAAAAATTAATAAATAAACAAGTTTCATGGTGTATTAACAATGCCTCGCCGATACTTTCGAGAAGTTCACTTTGTTTGCTTGCTCTCTTTGTCTTTGCTACTGCCTGTCTTTTTTTAACACTAGAACTACCAAACCAGTCAAAATGACTGGTACACAATTTTTTCCAAAACTTCTCCAAATTTATAGAAGAGTCTTATAATAAATATTCTCTGTCCTTCTTAAAAAACATAACTCACCGAATCTATTATCTTTCCCGCCTCTTAATTCCTCCTTTGACAAAGTACTTATTTAATATTTTGAAATATGATAGATTTAACGCCGGTAGTTCTAGTGTTAAGTTCGCGCTCGGCTCGAGCCCTAATGTAAACGCAGATTCGACACCGATAATCGGTAAGAGCACTGCTTTGCCCTCAAAATCTGTGCATATCGTGGTTTTACTGTAAATCGTTATCGCTCTTCTCTTTCAACGATCATAACTTCTTTCTGTTTTCAATTTTCTACCTGACCGTGGTACCACCTGATTGGGTTATCTTTTAGCTTTAAAAAGAGTACCTTGCGGCCGTTTTATCAGGTGTTAAACCAACGCAACAATATTAAATATCATTGCGTGCGAGAAGCATCATTTGCAACGCTACTTATTTTTTGCCTTTCAACTTAAGAAACCAGTGGTTCAAGCCGAATAATTTATGTGACATTGAAAGAGAACACCGTATCCTACACAACATGTAAAAATTGGCGCCAGAGGTTTAAATGTGAAAATTTTAATTTGGAAGGCGAAGATTGCTCACTTGCTCCAAAAAGTGCGACGACCACAATTTGGAAAAATTGCCGGATGAAAATTCAACCCAAATGCAAGTAGAACTTGAAAAGGGATTGGAAGCCACCAAACAAGCAGTATCTATAGTTGTTGACGATAAAACAATTCTAATAATTTTTCATTGAATTTTTTCATTTTGTTGGAGTTCTATCGTACAACCTATGTCAGTTTGAAGTGCGTCACTTTATTTAGACTATAAATTCTTGATCGGAAGGACCGATACCAATTTGTGAAATGCCCTGTACAAATGTGTCCATACGCAGCGGCTACCTGGTTCCAGGAAATCTGACACGCCGCCGGCGATGATCGAGAAAGGGGAATCCCAAAAACTGCTGCGGTAATCCGGCGTGCTTTCTTTCAACGTTTACGTACGGTCTTTTCCTCTTGTCACGACTCCAAGGTGATCTCCGTCCGAAAACAAGCCGACGCGCGTGTATCGAGATCGATTTTAATCGACTGCACCTGTTGCTGCCTCGTTATTTCAGGATGACGCTTCGTCTGTCAATTATTTTGCCATCTCGGGCACTGCTCGAAAAGAGACGAAAGAAGTGAAAAGATAAAGAAGGAAGCTCAACTGTACTTTATAAATGACCATAGCCGGGTCCAAGGTGGAGTTTATACGAAGAAACTTTGTCGCTTCATTATGTCGATTTTTTACCGTTTTTCGCGTTCTTCGCGGTAATTTTGATCGACGTACGACACGGAAGAATCGCGCGATTCCCGGCCGACCGTTTTTTGATATTTCGTAAATTGACGGGCGGAATTCCGTCACGTTTCGAGCCAGGAACACGTCGAATACGTCAGAAGCCCCTCGCCCACGATAAATCGACGGCAGCGATTTATTTTTTTCAAAGACAGGTTACATTTTTTTTTGTTCGTTACGGCACGGCCACAGACTCGAGCTGTTTCGCTGTGAATTAATGAGCAATTTAAAAAGTCTCGTGGGAAGCCAGCACTCCAAAATTGATCACAAAATTGACAAGCACACGTCTGAAATTACCGATCACGAGATAGATCTAACGTCAAAGTAGAAATTTACAGCTTTCTCGCTGGATGAAATGTTATGTATACTGGGTGTTCAAAGCAACCTTTTTTTTTCATTGCATAATTTTTAACGCACGCCAAAGAATAATCTCAGCACTGCGTCAGACGGGATACACACGGCGAGTATGTATTTACGATTCGTCAAAGTTAAATGAAATCACGATGGCAAAGGAGAAATACAGGGTTGCGCGATAAAGTTGAACATTCAGCGCGTGCAATTACACTCCACTCGCGATTCCAATTACGGCGGAGCAGCTTTTAAAGCGAAAAAGCGTGTACGCCGGTTTATGTGTAATCAATCCTGTCCCCTCATCTGCCGAGCTCGCAAAGTATAACGACGAAGTTAACGGAACGGGGGACGATTTTACATAAAACGCGAGATTTTACGAGGCGCCCATAAGAGAGAAAGTCGGATCAACGGTGGAAGTCATTCAAAGATCACCGAGAGAGCCTCGTCGGGTAGACGCAATAAACTGTATTGCCTTCGTAGGTTTCCCGCGGCAATTCATCCCGAAGAGACCGACACCGAATCCCTTTTATTAACGCGAAAAAGGAGGTCGTTCGGTGACTTGCTCTCTTTCCTTCATCTTTCATTCCCGTCCTTTCTTCCTGTCGTTTATCAGACTGAAAGCGCAGCCGTGCCTCGTGTTACTTTTATCAATCGACAATGACGCTCCTTCAGGCACGGCGGACATAGATAAAAGATTTCACTTCGATGGAAGCATCTCTTTTTTGCGCCCCGGCAATCCTTCAGATGTCTCGAAACAATTTTTCTGACGAGGATCAAAATGGCCGACCGACGCCGACGCTTGGAATCATCGATCGTTGATTTCACCGTCCCCGGTTCGCTTCGGTTTGTAGATGATTAATCGCGATCCACGATGCGCGGTATATTTGGCCGGCGATGGAAAAGCCTACCTCAATTCATCAATTCATTACGTCGCATTTGTACGAGCTGAAAGACGACCGCGTGGAATCGGCGAATCGAGAATGTCTCTCGTCTGAAGTCCAGGCGTGTGAGTGTCGATGAAACGAATGCAGTTATTTGTGAACGTTTAGTCGAGCAATCGTTGAAACGAGCGATAAAATTCAACGTCTCTTCGACGTTTCTGGCTGATGTGACGATCACGACGATCATAAATAAAGCGGTTGAAGAGTACTGAAAGGGGACACTTCGCAAGCGTCTCGTAAAGTCTTGCTGAAGTGTTTGACGATATTGCGTTTGATCCGATTAAGATCCCGGTCGTTTGACGAGGAGTCGTGGCACCGTTTAGTGGCAACTTTGAGAGACTGTCAAAATTTGAGTGAGCTGCAAAAATAGACAGTCAAGTATTACACTTCTAACTTACACTTCTGACTATACAGAGGAAAATTAAATAGTATGAAAATACTCAATGAATCACTTGGCCATCGCTTTAACCCTTTGCACTCCGTTGTCGCCGCAGAGGCGCCACTGTAATAGAAGCTGATAACTCCGTTGTCAGGTAAACCCGGGGTATTTTTATATATTTTTACTCTGTAAAACGTAATTTTAAAACGTATACGCTTCGTTTTGAATTACAAAGGAAGATTTTTAATTTTCCACAAATGTGCACTCACACCATGTAAATAGTTCTGGAGTAGTTGGTAGCTCATAGTAAAAATGACTCGGAGTGCAAAGAGTTAAACTGCATAGTAGTTACAAAAAATTAAGGTTATATAAAATTAAATGAATTATAATTGGCTTTATCATTTGGCATGACATGAATGCTATAGCATTCTGCATTACGATGAAAATGGATGTTTTAACATTCACGTCCGGAAACGTGTTAATAACGGATTTGGATGTGGCACTTTTATTTGAGATAGATATGAAAATACATGCGTGAGAATCTTGGATGACTTTGGTGATAACGACTATGATATGGACCAGGTTCAGAAACTTCCATCAGCCTACCATATTACACGATAGGCATCGCAATCGTTTAGATCGATTGTGCTACAGAATCTAACAAACTGTAATGAATTAACGAGTCACGAAAAGTAACTCCATTCGTAAAAATCTCGTACAATTGATGCGGTATTCCCATTCGACCGACAAACGAAAGGTCTCGGGTTCGAGCTCCCATTCAGAAGCGGTTCTTCGCCATCCGTTTATTTCCCAGTGCCTGCGCCAATAAATCTTCTTAGTGATATCAAAATCGAACAGCTGAAACTGTAATTCCCCCGCTAAACGATCGTTAAAAGGAGGAGAAGAACGAGGCTATCGTCCGGGCGACACGAAATCTCAAAGAATCCCTGTCACTCGATACTCAGAAACGGTGAGCGTTTTCGTAAAGCGTCCATGCCTTGTAATTAATTACCTTGGCCATCGGTTTGGATTAATCTCCAATAAATCATCGCGTTACGACACGTATTACGAGTAATTCGAAAGCCCACGCGACATGCGCGCATCTCTCGCACCGTAGTTTCGAAAGCCGCAAAACCAAAGAACATGGCGGACTATGGCGGATAAGGAGTTAAAGGCTTGGACTTACAATCAATGGGGTTATTTTCAAATATTCCTGCATTCACCTCTGCTGGTTCGGAACCCATATAAACAGTAGGAGGGTCTTTGCTAGGTAAGGAGTTAAAGGCTCGGGTTCTCAGTCAGTAGATGCGAGTTCAAATCATCCGTTACTTTTGGGAATTTTTCTTAAATTATCATTCCATATATCCTATATGTGTGTATCCTATATACCATATAAATATTGCAATTTTTTTAACACCCTGTTTATTGTACCGTCAATGGTTCGAAATCCTCCTGAAAAAACAGTAGGCCCTAGGCGAAGTGACCATAGCAATAGAAGCCGAATAAAAAACAGAATTAAAGCACTTTAACGCATCCGTTGGCACGATGAAAGTATCATCGTACACGGACATCGTGGCACGTCTTTTCACCTATCGTAACGAGGCAAATCGTGCGAGGGAATACGGCCAATTACAGCTCGCACGGGAATCGATTGTAAGTGACGTGTAAAAAATGAGACCGCGATTCCAGCAGACGGACGAACCGATCCGAAGATTCCTCTCTCGTGCTCGCATTGCCCGCGAGTGCGAGTCGTCCGACACGGAAACGAAGCTGCTACCGACACCTGGACCTCCTTAATACTGGGAGTCGCTAGACGGCTGGTATCTTTCGAAAATAAATTATCTCGAGAACTAACGGTACGACGCGAGATCTGCGGGGGAAGGAGAGAAAGATAGAGAGCAAGAGAAAGACAGGGAGGGAGAGAAAGAGAAAGAAATAAAAAAAAATATTCTCAACGAAGTGGACAACAAGGAGCCATTAGAGGTGAGTTAGAGCATTGTGAGCGATGAAATACGACGGTGGACCGCATTTTTGACAGTCAACGATAGCAGACTTGCCGGCAGATAAGAGCAATACGAGTTCCTCGCCGTTCTAATTAACGACGCGTATTATACACCTTCGTCGGTGTCGCTCTCGAGGAGAGACACTATCGTGCGATTTTTACTCGCGCTCGCTCGCTGTCCTTAATCCCGCTTGTTCTAAATTATCCGCAAGGTGGAACGATCTTTCCTGACACTCGTGCATTACCGTAGAGTCACGATGCATAAAGTCGAGTCTCAAGATTCGCGATTAAAAAGGCTCGTTACGATCGCCGGAATTCTTTTCTTTCTTTCTTCTTAGTTCTTTTCATTCGGCGATTATTATTTGATGGTGAGATACAGGGGGATTAGGTGGGATTTACAATTATGCCCGTCGAGCGAGAGAAACGTGCAGCGCATAATTAGGAGGACGAGTGGAGTTTGTACATCGATGGTTATGTAGAAATATGTGTATATGGAATATAAAGTATTCGTATATAAGAAACGATAAAATGTCAGTGGCCAAAGCAACGCAGAAAAGTAGGCCGAACCGGAGGATCTCTTCGGGCTCGTATTGTTCCTCAAATCGAATTTACGGCCGTGCGATCGCCGCTTTCAAATAGCCGCTGCCCAACTATGCGAGTAGCATCAAATTAACCACGCGATTTCTAAACACTTTTCTCCCGCGAATGCAAAGAAATATGGATGTATGAACGTTAATAAGCGAATGAGACTGGTGCGCGTTTGATATCGGGTCCTTGGACTGAAGATTTCAAGTTATTAACCTTTATACAACCTCCACTGCGGATAGAGTGTGAAATTTATTTTAATGCTCGTACACGAGAACCAGTATTACGATCATCTTAGAACCGTTCTGAGTGGCAAAAGGGTTCCGAAGACGGGTTTTCTTTCGTTGGCGATTTTTCAGGCTTCACGGAAGCAACGGTTCTGTTGGCCTGTTTTCGAGAAAAGGAGGAAAGATTTCAAAGTGCTCTTCCTGGTCGATATATCGACGATGAGGTAATTGCAACGTACATCTGATTGAATTCAATTTCATGTGTAGTTCGTACTGTTTTCTTCCGTTTAGAAGAGAACCGGCGGAAGGTTTAATAAAAATTAATAACGGCAATTTTATTGCGGTTACAAAAACCCGCGTCAAAGTATGGCAATTTGCCATGGAATGCATACCTAGTATCTCCTTACCTGTCTTAAATGAAACGGACAGTCAATCGCAGGTTCATCTTAAAGATATTCGAGATGCTGTACAGCGATAAATATACGTAAAAACGTGTCAAATGCCAGAAACACCTGACTGATGTGTTCTTTTTCCTTCGGGCATTCTCTATAAATAACGTGTTTTCAACGACGACGCGATGAGGTTTCGGGACGGTATTTGGTTTGATGCATCAGGCATAGTATTTATAAGCTGCCTGTTCTCCGTTCCACATATCATAAAATCTCTTCTCCGATCTGCGATGTTTTAACCAGTTAGCAAGCTGTGTGCGTACATCTTCGATCCTCTGAGGGCTAACAAATTTTTGCATTCGACTGCATAATTTTTAAAGAACGAGCGTAATTCTTAATAAATTTAATACCGAGGGGAACAGGTGATTGGTAGTACTACCTTCAGTGAAATTTTTCGTATGCCTTTGGAATAATAATATTTACGAACTTAAAAATGCGGCTGATATTAAAACACTACTATAAAATGAGTAAAGTACCATTTAATATATCACTGTCTTTATCTTTAACACTTGAACTATTGTGTCGAATCTGTTACGTTTAAATATACATTAAATAAGTACCTTGAAAGAAAAGGTATCAAACGGCAGAAAAGATAATTAGTTAACACGTTAAGCATGCGTGTAGAGCAGATTTTTTTTCCCTAATCACGGCGAACTGTTTTGGTAGATATTCACCTGCAAAAAATTTATAACAAATATTGTACATGGTTTCATACATTTAAATACAGTTTTATCAATTTTTAGTTACTTAAATTATGAGGCTTAAATACTTAAATTAGAAAAAATTATGAAATTATGTTTATACCTTGCCATCTTTAAACTAAATTAATATCTACGTAGTGAGACACATTGTAAAGCCATGCCGTCTTATAGATTTTTTAAGCTGAGGCACTCATTGATATGCCACACCATGCCAAACGTGTTAAGTAATTTGCTCATTATAGGATACATGCAAAGTATCTGCTGTACTACTTTCTTTTAAATGTGAGGAATTTTAAAAACAAAAGAAATGGGAATCCGTCAAATTGGCTGCTTCCACAGTTCTAGCGTTAACGCTTCTCCCTTTAAATAAAAAGTACTACTTTAATAAAAATGCCACAGACAAGACACGATCGGCATTGAACGTATCAAAACTAGCAATTAACTTCTACGACACCTCGGCAGTTTTAAACCCACGCAAGGTACCATCAAGAAGCACTTATGGAAAAAAGCGATTTCCATATCGATAAAACAAAAAGAAACATCAGAAACGCGTAACCCAGAGCGCAGAGCAGCGAGCTGGGACTAAAACTATCCGATATGCTCGTGCGGCCATACCTGAGTGCGTGTCGGCGTACTGGCAAATGCACATACTCTTTTCAAGCTCTTCCTGCATATTAAAAAGCGTAAATATACATCGCGAGGCTTGGAGCCTCTGGTAACCCGTTTCGAGCGGCCGCTGGCTCTTTTCGCGTAAATCCATTCGCGGCACTCGCTCGGAGGCAACGCAAAGCCGATGTCTGCGCCAACAGAATGAATTAAATCGGCCGATACGCCTGCCAGTTTGCTTCGCCGAGGAGATATTTTTCTCGTTTCCATCGCCGTGCACCGTTTACACGGGAGACACGGACCGACGAGGAAGAACCGACCGCGATTTACGACGCATTTCTTCTGGAATAATTATGCCGATGTTGCGTAACAACAATTACCGATGGTTTTTTGCTATTCTGGGACGAAGAGAGAGGAAGGGATGGCGATTCTTCTTCTCGGTCGGTTCAACTTAAGCAAACTTTATATCAAACAGATTAACCCCTTGCCCTACAATGACGAGTGACTCTCGTGACACAGTAAATAGAATGGGAAATTTTGAAGTTTACCAAAAACTATTAATTTGAAAATATTGCTCCGTTACGAGACAGTCGAATTATTTGTATACTATTAATATTGCGTTGAATTATACGGTGTATCGGAAATCAGTGAAAAAGTTTTATTTCAGGAATTAATTCTGAGGTATTGCGTGCGCAATCACAAAAGATCTCGTAGGGCAAGGGATTAATAACAATAATAGAACTTTGAGATGACAATTAGCACGAAAAAGTAATTCAGTGTCACTGCGGCTACATGATGGGACAGGAATCGTTGCAAGAACTCCTCGCCACCTCGAGGGGTGCATTTTTATATTTTAAAATGCGGTACAAGTCACCCCCGATTCTGTGGGACTCCAAGGATATTTTATATGGAGTATGCTACCCTTACAACTATTTACATATGTTTACCAAACGCATCCTCTTTGTAAAGCTGTGCTCGAACAAGGTATAAACAAAACGATTAACTTTATCGAGCATCGCGATTTAAATCGTCTATAGTAAGGGACCAGAAACAAGGCAGTTGAGGGGTATTTGCTCTGATTCGCCCGACGGATTGGGACATCCCTCTCTCTCTCACGTATTTTCGATTTTGACGCACTATTGGCCGAGAGACCCGCACATTCGTTGCGTCGTCATGTGAACGACGAAAGGAGTGTTTTATTTTCAATTGTCATTCGTCGATCTCAGGTTTCCAGGACCGACATGGTGGGGATAGGCGGTGCGCGCAACACTCTCCCCTTACCTCGTATCTCCCCTTCCGTTCCAAGTGCCTTGTTTCTGGTCCCTCACTATACACTACCCTTTCGTCGATTGCAGCCATGCTGAAGGGGAATATCGGGAAGATCGTTGATGGAAGGTGGTGCAGAGAGATTTAGAGGATTCGAATATGGTTTGATGTAGGTGATTTAATCGCTATTTAGAATTTTCTGAGTAATTTTATAATGTTAATGCTTGCCAGGGCAGATAAGGAAGATCGTTGGGAAATAGTTGAACGGAGAGATTGAAGGAGTTGGAATATTATTTGATAAAAACGAGTGACTCGATAATTGTTTGCAATTGTCTTAGGCGTTTTATTAACGTTCGTCCGGAAAGATAAGGAAGATTGTTGTCGAGTGCCGATACAAGGAGATTGAGAAAGTTATTTACCGTCGATGAATGGCTAATTAATTCCTCACCGTTATTCAGCGATTTTATTAACGCTTCTCCGTTACAACCAGAAAAATCTCCAGCAAATAATGGTTCGACAGGAACGAGAGAGTTTGCATGTTAACTGCTCGCGAAAAACGACTACGGTACACTTACAATAATAATTACGATCGTACCAACAGATATGCATAATTTCCCAATAGAGCTCGCTTAAATTGCAATATTTCAAAATAACCCAATACCGCATTTCGCCCGGCGTGGCACGGCAAAGAAAGAAGGTGAAAAAGTGATCCTCGAATAAAAAAAAAGGAATATCTACGCTCGATCGAGGTCTCGCCGGGAATCGTAAATTATAATAATCCATGCTGGTAATTTATTATTAGCTCGATGCGCGCGTATTATTGCTCCTTGATTGAGACGTTCCCCGCGGAGTGATTATCATTTTTAAAGGAAATAACATACCAATGCTTTCCGATATTCAAATTAGGCAGGCGCAACTGCACCGTGCAGGGTGCACGATTAAAAAGAAACACCGTGAGCCGGTGTAATTTCACGGTTGCGCGATTTAGTTAAATTGTGGCTCGCGTGAGGATTCGATTTTACGATTCGCAAAAGCCCGACGCGGAACGAGCCGAGATTTAACTCGTTTTGGCGAGTAACGACGAGAATTATTGACAAAGAGAGTACACTACTTTTCGCGATTTCTTTGCGAGGTTACTCGCGAGACCACCGTGCTTGCTAGGAGGGGGACTTCAGATCGGTTCGTAAGAGACGAGGGAAGTTTTTTGCAACGATCATCTCGCATCTCGGGTCGTGGATTTATTAAATGAACGTCGATGAACTTGACCGAAGGTTTCACTTTTCGCCCGTTTCGCGGAATTATCGAGAAGAGCGGCGCATGAATAATTCATGCGTGCACAGTTCCAGAGGATGACTTACTTAATGACTCGTTCTTCTCTCCTTTTTTTTTTCCTTTCCTCGTCTTCTCTTCTGCCGGAGTAGCCGGCATTAACCTCACGTCCGTAGTTATTGTCTTCGACGTTCGTACGAACCTTGAACTCGTGTTAAGTTCGAATCGCGCGAAACTCGTTCCGGCAGAGTTGCCGATTTCGCTAGAATCCACGAAGAGGATCTATAAATATGACGGCGATGATTAAAACGTTGGAATATTCATCGCCGGTGATAAAAATAGATCCGATGTTTCCGAAGTATCTTCGTTTTCATCTTTGCAGTTAATTATTATCGGTCGGTTACGTTGCTGTTTGGAATTTCGAGTTTCATGGAGACTTTCTAATTCCAATTTTCCGCCAAATGCTCCCCGGCGAGTTTGAGGTGCTTGAAAGATGTTAGTTTTTGCTGAAGTGCGATTTCTTCGTGCAAATTTGCAATTCCTCTTACGAAATTTCCATCTCGAAAGTTTTACTCCTTTTTTTAATATCACGGTAAGGTAACGCTTTCGCAAGGTTTTATCAGTTTTATTTCCCGCCAAATTCTCTCCCAAATGCCTTTAATAATTTCACCGAATTTCTCATTCATGCCGAGGAACACAGACTCCTTAATTTTCCAGCTCTCTGCCCAAAACACGATCCGTAACTCGAGACCTCACCACCGTCACGGCAGTCCGCCTTTCTTCTCACGATTTTTCTTTTTCCAGAATTCTCAATCGAGCGTGCTCGATTTTCTCCCGATAGAGACGATAACCGATATCGAATTTTACGCTTTTCGCCTCGAAACAACTTTCTAATTTTATCCTCCCCGTTTCGAAAATTTCACTTCGCGCTATCTTCAAAAAATCTCTCATTAATCTCTTCCCCACCCTCTGTCCACCTCGTCATTTCTTATCGATGCGTGTTTTTTTTTTCAACCAGCGCGATCCACGGGAAGGACTTCTTCGCCGTGACTTTGCAATTCCAGTCGATTTTTCCCGACTTCTCTTTTTCGCCATCTCGCGCGCTCCATTTTCTCCTAATTGAACCGGCCGTCGCTTTGAATTTTGCGCGCTCTTAATTGCACGGAAGAAAGTACTCGGCGTACATACATCTGTAGAAGCCACCGAGCAAATAAATAGCGCTAGAAACGTCTTTCTCCTTATAAGAGGCACGTGCTCCGACCTGGTACATAATATATGGCGCATGCCGTGCCGTGTCGCGACGTCGACGTCGGTGTCGGGACAACGGACACTGGGAGTCGGCCGCCCGGCAGATCCGAGAAAACCTCTCTCCGCCATGGAATTACAGGATGTTACGATTAATAATCTCCAACTGCCACCTGAACGCTAGAGGCAGCCGATGAAAAACGAGCCGTCGATTCCACGGATGCAGAAAATATCGGACTTTATGGAATGCGAGAGCCGATATTCCGCACGCGAGAAAACGCACGGTTTGACAAACGGCACGTATTGCTCGACACTTTGAAGAATTCTACCTACTATGGCAAAACTGTTACCTTAAACGACTCGCATGGCGTTGTTAACGTTATCCGACTTCCTCGTGGCGGTTTTTTGCCGCGGTTCGAATCCTTTTGGTGCTGGCGACGTGTAAATGCGCCGTTGGAATTTCGTTGTTTGAAATGGTTTAGCCTATTAACCGGGGAAAGAATGTTTGTTCAACTCGTTTCGCCATGAGGACTTGTTTCTTCAAAGTGATAAGTAATATCATCACGTCTCAAGTAATGAAAGAAAATCATTTTTAACTTATTGATTTTATTTAATTCTACAAAATATTTGATGATGTTTAATATATAAATCAAATATTTTCAATGTAAAAGAAATTAATTGAATGAATTTAAATAATTATTTCGCAGTGTGATATATTGCTTTCATCTTGAAGCAATTAAGTGGAAATTTCTTAGAGAGTTAGTTGGATGTACTACCTCGTTTAATTCGGTTTATCAAAAAATATTTGATAAATATCAAATTCCCCCTTTTCTATCTCAAATCTTCTATCTCGCTTGATAAAGAAAAGATCGAACGAGATTTCTAACGATACGTGTGAAGAATCAGCGAAAGATTTTCATCGTTCTCCTTAATTTTCAATTTTTGAAAACACCAAAACAAGCGGAACTCACGTGTCTACTTATCGACACTCCTAACTCCAATAAAATACGATTTAAAAGCAGACAACTGTAGCCAGAACGGTGCAGTTTCTATAAATCCTCGACAGGAGACGCAGGGAAAAAAGTGTCAATCCTCTCGTCGATCATAAGTCGATCGATCTTTTGATACACGCGATAATATCATCGCAAGCGCGTTTTCTCTTTCCCCTCCACCGTTCCTCGATGAGGAAAAAAGAAAGACGCAAACCGAAGGAAGTAACCGGTCGATGGAAAAAATGCATAAAGTGGCCTTCAATTTGAGACGACAGCGACTCATGGGTTTGATCCCAAGCTGATTAGGCCGTTCCCAATGCACCTACTCATTAATGCACGTACCGAAGAAGAAGAGCCGAGCACAGTCGAGTCGCGTTACTTTAATAGACGTAGCAAAACTAATGGACGGCGGGAATAAGAAAGTCGCTGAATCCAGAGTGTACGGCGTGTCGTTTCTCTGAATGTGTTGACTAGCGTGTGCGTGCTCGCGCACGCTCGCGCGAACTCGAAACTCGTATCGCAAAAACACCCGGCTTATCGCCGGCTTCACCGTGTATTCCGTTTTTGCGTGAAATAATTACAACAAACTAGCATACTCCTAATGGAGCCATGGGGAGGCGGTTTTCTTTTCTCGGTTTCACGAGAACGAGACGAGGGAAAAATTCGGCTCCAAAGTCGTCACGACGATGGAGAATTCTCTACGGAGGAGGCGGGAAAAGTTTGAACGTCACGGTGTTATCGCTCGAGCAATCGTGCGCGTATTAAATACTCGTGAACGCGTGAAAACCGCAAATCCGACGCTTTATTATCATCTTCCTCCATATCGTTAATTAAACTCGCGGATCGAAAAGTATAAATCCGAAGGCTTTACTGCGAGATTTCCTTCGCGCTTGTAATTAGAAGCAGTTTTCTCGGTTTCTTCGCGTTTCGCTCTTCTTGCGCCTCACGTGTGCCATCCGTTCCACCGTGTTACGAGGATGCGCCGATTTTTCGATCGCTACTGCACCACGATTCAGGCTTGACCGGAGGTAGGACGTTGGAAGATCATTATTATACTTCCTGGGGAAAAAACTGGTAGCTTCGTTTGCTTTTTTCTGGTATGAGGGTCTTCGTGGAAATTGTGTTTTTTTATGAGGGAATTCTTTGGAAGTTATCGACGTAGAATTAGGGAAAACGGACGTCTGCGCTTCTTCATCAGGAAACATCCGGTTCTCATTGAATCTCTCGGCAAAGTGTACCCGATAATCGATAAGATGTTTGTATTTTATGGTAGTGGTTATAAAACGTGGAAAAAATTGATTACTGGAGTTAGTCTTCTTCTGTCTTCACATTTTGGAGCTTTAACAGTTGTGATTATTTTGTCTAGGATTTTTATTTTTATGTAGGTTCGAAACCGCCAAAGGTATGGTAATTATGATAATTTGTGACTTTAAATGATAATTTGGAAAAAAGTCTGTCAGAACTGATAATAACCTGAGTTTGGCCCGCGCTAATTGCGAGCCAAATTTTTATTTCAAAATTTAAATTCTAAAATAAAAATTGATCAGTGATTCTTCACATATCATATAATTTAACTTAATATTAATATTACAGGAATAATATTATCGATCGCGTCTCAATAATATTTCTAATTTGATAGATTTTGCAAAACTTGAAAATTTCCAGTCCAATTTACCTCATCACGAGTGTCACCCGTTATTATAAGGCAAGGGGTTAATTTTACACCCCCCATAGCCCTCTAATTTTACTTCTTCATCTTCAGATTTTCTGGTAATTCATAAAATATTCTCTTGCCAGAATACAAAGAGCATTTTCTGTGCAACTAGGAAAGACGGATTTACCCTGCGTCTGGAACGGAGGTAACCGATTTCCTCCGATAAGTCGGGTAAATGGATTCCACGGTATTTCCTCCTCAACCGTGTTTAATGACCGACGTTATCTTCCATCCCCGATCATTATTAATCGACTCGAGTTACAATTCCATCGTGTTGCAAGGATGCGCCGATTTTTCGCTCGCTCGAGCATCTCAAAGTCGATCGAGCCCATTACATTTATATGATAATAATTATAGATTCCGGCGGAACGACGGGTACATTTAGTTCTTTCGCCTTTTATCTTACAGCTTCTGCGGCACTTATGGAATTTCTTGTTGCTACTTCAGATCGCACGTTTTCCATGCAAAATTAAGGAAAGTGGACGTCTGCTCGTGACGCACCCTTTTCACCTCGATCTGTCAGTGAAACAGATTACACAACGTTTACTAACAAATTGCGTTATAAGATAATAATTACTTACTGTTCAGATAAGTAATGACTTCGTGTATTTTTCCCCCTTTTATCTAACAGTTTCCACGGCATTTACGCAATTCCCTCTAACAAAACTGATCCTAGATTTTCCACGCGAAATTAGGGAAAGCGGATGTCTGCGCATGACGCACCCTATTCCCCTCGATCTGTCAGCCAAATGGATTCCACGGTATTTCCTCCTGATTCGTGTTTAATGACCGGCGTTATCCTCGTTAACCGATGGTCATTACTGATTTCAGGTACAATTTCAGGTTAATGCAGTGGCGTAACGTTAATCCGTTCGAACGTTACCTTCGATCGTCCA
Source organism: Cerceris ruficornis (assembly GCA_963989415.1). Taxonomy (NCBI): domain Eukaryota; kingdom Metazoa; phylum Arthropoda; class Insecta; order Hymenoptera; family Crabronidae; genus Cerceris; species Cerceris ruficornis. Next base: position 18,807,945 of record OZ022519.1, read on the forward strand.
TGAAAAATCGGTCGCCTTGTCGTAAGCACTATAATCGTTGCAATTATTCTATATTTTCACATAAAAAACATTCATAATGTAGCTAAGACATTAGTACACACATGTCCAAAAGGTCAATACAAAGGAGTATTTTGATTTTAGAAAATGAATTCGACAAAGTAACATGAAAAACGCAAATACTTCTTTAAGTAAAGTACAATGAATGACAAAACTGCCGGTGGAAAAAATTCAATTGGAAACCCATCGAATTTTAACGTCCGAGGAATTCAGTGGAATTAAAGTACGTCGCTGTTGAATTCCACGAACGAACGTCGTAAAATTCGAATCGTCGTGCTCTCGGATTTTGCGCGCAAAACTTTTCTTCGCGGAGCCGTAAGAATCCGCTTCTTGCTTACGCCGCTGGCGAGATATCCGCAATTAGGTAGCTCAGGCCATTTCTCGCGAAGAAGGAGACTGTTAAAAATCTCTCTTCGTTTCCGCTTGTACTCTCCGGTTTTAACGATAATAAGTCTCGCAGTTGCGACAACGACGACAAGAACTGCCGAACGTGAGGCAATTCGATGGAGGCTGCCGGAAGCCCGCGACTTCGTTTATTTCGTGAAATTTCACGTAATATACGATTTATGTCTGTCTGATCCTTTCCGGAATTTGCAACGTGTACTTTTATTGTATGCTAAAAAAAAATCAAATTGACAAACGATTGACATAAAGACGGCGACATAAGGCGTAGAGGTTTTATCGTTAAATGAAATTGTCAGGTTGAATGAAGAGGCACAAAGTGTTTTGGGCTGGGTATAATTTATTACGGATTTGAAGACCGACCAGCTTGAATCCGAAGAAGGATTTTTTTTTATATATTTCACGTAATGATTCTGCAGCTGTCACAGCGGATTGTTTTTTTTTTCTTTTCTTAAATATGTAATGCGTGGATATTTATAGCAATTTTAAGTACTTACGCGCCTAATCGCTCGACTAATGGCATAGGTGTGTATACCTTACTCACAGAATGTATTTTGTAAATTGGCAATCAATCACGGAATCTCTCTTTCAGAACGTAATTTGTCCTATAATCTGTAATTAGCTTTAGTTTAACACTTCATCTACCGGAAGCCTATTAATAGGCTTTCTGTTTATCAATACTCATTGGCCGACAGTCTATTAATCTGTTATTACAGATGATAATAAAATAAAGTTACGCTGCCTCGGAACAACTGAAATTAAATCGACATAATGAGTATTTCTTCACATTTTAATTTTAATGTTATAAAGCTATAAATATTTAAATAAAAAATTGTGACATTGGTGCAGCAGTTATTATAAGTACCGAACAACGTGCGATTTCTAGCAGTCACGATGGGTCGAATTAAGTTTCCAAATTTTTCTTGTTGTTCTGCTGCAATATATTTGAAATTATTCCGACACCTCGAATAAGGGAGAATTACGGTTTAACGTTTGAGTGACTAATACAGACCGTTTTGGAGCTCGATCAACCAAGTCGATGAAAAAAAGCACAGCCGGCGATAACGGCAGTGTAAGAACAGAACATTTTTCCGTTGGTTGACAATCTTAGCAAAATGGTGGCAAATTTATCACGTCTTTAATTTATGATCTGGCAACGGGTGTCCCTTGTTATCGGCGCATTATGGATTCAGACGGCGCTAAAGAACCGGCACCGTTATTAATTGCTAAAGTTTTTCCTTTGTTCGCTATCGATGTTGGAACGCGTTACATAATTATAAATAGCGATTGACTAGCTTCAGCTGGCAACAGTCTCTCTCTCTGTAGGGTCGTCGAGTAAAACGAATTACCGTGTCACCGTGTAACACGTCATGTCCTACCTGTGACACAATTTCGTGTCAGGATGAAAAATGTTCGGAAGGTTTCTTTCGACCCTGCCGATACATCCACTTTTACTTTTTCTTCTGTTTTGCATCCTGTTATCAGAATTTTCTTTATTTTCTTCATCGGTCGATTTACAAGCGGAAGACATCATACCTGCGGTTGCTGATATAATTACAAGTCTCTATTACGGTATAACCAGAGTTTACTTTACGTTTGTTGAAAAGTTCAATTTATAAAGTGTATCGGCAATTATAAATGTTCTTATATGAACTCTCGGTTATCGGATAAAAATCCCAACCAACACTTCAATCCGTCAGAGCGCAACGGCTGCCACGGAACTTCCTAAAGCGCCTCGAATAATTTATCTCACCGAAAGGACGTACATTCTCTACTTTTTTATCTGGAGCGAATTTTTTCCATGGTATTTTTAACGATCAATCTTTTCGACCCGGCAGTTCCTCCTTCTCGCTGCGAAGGCCAACGCGTCACGGTACTCCTAGCTCCGTGCAAAAATCAAGTCACTGGTTTCCGCAAGGTTTGGCATACTCCCCGCCCTGATACAACGTTACCGTTCAACAGTCGTGGATAAAACTACGAGAAATCACAGCAGCGATCAAACCGCAATAACTCGATACCAATTGCGTCCACTTGTCGAACATTTTTTTCATCCGGCAATTCAGCAGGATTTCCAGGATGCAAAAAGGTATCCAACGCTCACGGCACGGCCGGATTCCTGCATTTGCTCCATCACACGTTCGCGCGCGCGAGTAATAAAATAATTAAAGGATAAACGATGATTAACTGAACGTTAATAGGAAGACGGCAATTCGCAAGAACGTTGATCCCGATTACTGTTTTTGCCGGCACGCGGATGCTCCTCGCGTAAACGGCAAGTTAACGACGCACACTTCGAACATCGTCGCGCACCTACGCACCGACACGTACGCACTTGTCCGCGTATTCGTTTCAAGTGAACATACCACCTATGTATACCGTACCAACGACCCATTGGGACGATTACATTAAGCTCGGCCGATGGCTATCATTCTGTACGCACGATTAAATTGATTTATGGGTAAACGTTAACGGCGGCGTTTATTTGTAGTTCGTAGCAGGCCGCGTCGCGGCTCAACGCCGGAGAGAGAGAGTGGGTGAGCCATAGGAATTCGATGTTATCGGCTGACAGATACGAGATCGACCATTGCATGACGTGCTTTTTTTCATTGCGATAGCACGCTCTTTCTTTTCCTAGCACGATCGTGCGATCGTACGTGTACCGTGCCTCTTGCTGAACCGCGGAGGAATCGCGGCATGGTGGTGAGGACGTTGGAGGAGGCTAGATTAAATCGATGGGACAGAGAGAGAGAGAGAGAGAGAGAGAGAGAGAGAGAAGAGAGAGAAAGAGATAGATAGGGAGAAAAAGAGAGAAAGAGACGGTAATAACGATGAAAGAAAGACAGAGGCTAGAATTCGCGCGATTTACATGGTAAAGGAGGGCGAGGAGTCACAGGCCATTATCCAGCCGACGTACGGTCTACGAGAGTATTGTTCCTGCAGGACGATATCTGTACGGCGGTAATAACAATAATGGTAACAAATGAGAAGGAAACCGGAGCGAAACGCACGTGAACGCGATGGGCGTGTGCGGCGCACACATGAAAGGCGGCGAGCCCCGATCGGGAGACAGCACGGACAGCGGCGACTTAATTGAGAAGCGAGCGATAAAAATGGGGAATAATCTCCTGGTAGCGTGATACCTGGCTCACCGCCATGTCAATCTCGACGAGGAGGGTGGAATGTTTCATGTGGAATTGTGCGCCTCGTTTCGTAACGGCGATTTATTAAAAGTCACCGCACCGGGGGACACGAGTACTAACAAGTATCGGGGTTAGAAGCGGGATAGAGGGTGTTTCATAATGTGCGGGGATCGTTTTGATTGTATGAAAATAATTTTGACATTTTAATGCCACCGGTTTTTCGATAGTTTCTTAATTTCTACCGAAGTGAAACTTTTTCTATTGAAGTCACATCTTTGCAGAGCAGAAGCTTCAAAGAGAAAAAGAGATTTATAGATGGTAGGAGTTTATCTTTTTGAGATCAACTTTTTGATTCACTGAATTATCAAATTCGTAAGTATTACAATTATAAAAGTCATGTGAAATTTCATTGAATTCAATAGCACCGGTCATCGGTGACTCCAATGGCGTTCAACGTGTTAACAATGAAACAACCAAGGCAGTCAAAGTGCCCGGTTCTAGAGTTCTTCGAAAAATTATCCCAAACTGATAGGAGACCCAGGAAGTGTTTCACTCCTATCTTATAAAACGTAAATTACTTCATTCATCGTATTCTTCATCTCTTTATTTCTCTTTTTCCAATGTACTTAGAGTATTTAAATATAACAGATATAACGCTGGTGGTTTTAGAATTAAACTTGCTTTCGAATAAGCACGGTTTCTTTTTTTTTTTTAATATTAATTTTGCTCGTGGCCATTGCTAAAAGTTAAAAATCGTTGTCTTTCAAATTTATTTACATAGCCGTTGATGAAATTCAGGAGTCAGCAGTATTTTTATCTCATTCGCAACGAATCTTCTGAACCTTTCAGTCAGTGTGCAGCGTTACAGAAAAGAGATTGTGATTTCGATAACTCGACAAGGTCACTAATTACTGTATCAACGTTTTTAAATTAAGCATTGTGTGCAAAACACCGTGGAGTAGCTAAGATAATGTTATCCTCAGTGAAATATAAATATCATGACACCATAAAAAATTTATTTCCAACGTACATATACGCCTTTCACGGCTGAAGGGTCAGGAATCTTTCTTCTCCACGCGCACCCCTGATATAAGGGGTAAGATAGGAAAGTTCGTGGTAATATTCTGCGTGTTATGAAACGCCCTGTACAAGTATACTCGCTCATAAACGTAATTTAACGGGCACGCGTAAAATATCGTGCAATACGTTAACTCCTTTTTTCTTCCTGCGAGTTGCGAGGACAGTGATAATGCAAAAAGGAGGGAGGTTACGCGGGGGCGCGAGTTATAAATTCTAACGTAATTACGAGGAAGGCGACAAATCAGCGGACATTATAGACCGGTCAGAGAATTTACGAGAGGTTGGCGAAACGAACGAAGCCGTCTCTTCGACTGCCATAGATCGTGTTGCTAATAACAATAATCAGTGAGAAACGAAGCGAATAGGAATACGTGCCGTTTTCAACGGGGATACTTTTGTCCGCTGATACGAAAGTAGCCGTTGAATGGTCAGACTTGAGCTTGAGACATTAACGTTTTCAACTATCGATTGTAATGTGTAGTACTTAACCCTTTGCACTCCGAGTCATTTTTCCTTTGAGGTACCAATTACTCCAAGATATTTACAATCGTGCGAGTGCACATCTGGAGAATATTGAAAATCTTGCTTTGTCATTAAAAATAAGAGTATACATTTTAAGAAAATGTTTTATAATATAGAAAATATAAAAATACACCGGATTTACCTGACAACGGAGTTATCAACTTCAATTACAATGTCGCCGCTGCAGCGACAACGGAGTGCAAAGGGTTAATCTAAACGTACGGCAAGTGCGCCAAATATCATGTGCATAATCGTACGTCGATTTGTGTAATAGCTCAACTCGGACATTCTTACAAATCTTTCTCGAATAATTGTTAAAAATCACTGCCATCTTCGAGATACCCAAAACTCTTTACGGTACACTTATATCGCTAGCAGGTGTTAGAAGTAAGTATTATGGTGGGTAAAGTGGCAAAGGCCCGAACTTGCGATAAATGAGATAATTCAAGTACCCCGTCACCTCTGGGAAGTTTTTATTAAATTATAATTTAATGTATCACAGCCTCGATCGTTCAGAACCCATCTGAAACGGTAGGTGATACTATGATGGATAAGGATGCAAAGGCCCCAACTCGCAATCAGTGAAACAGTTAAAATCCCCCGTCACCCCTCGAAAATTTTCCCTAAATTATCATTTAATATATCATAGCCTCGGTGGTTTCAAATCCACCTAAAACAGTAGGGTCCTAGATGTAAATGACCATAGGAATTAAAATTGAAAAAAATACAAATGAAGAAGTTAAAAGGTTCATTTGTCAGAAATACAATATTCTAAGTCGAATCAGCCAGCATTCGTGATCCACCTCCCGTAATGTCTCTCGGCGACCTCGTCGAAAAGATCGTCCAGCCGCCTCCGTACGTCGGCGGGGAAGCGCTTAATTGAGAAATAACAGTGGATTTTTTGCCAGTCAGCACTCCGCCCCCTAATTTAATGTCGCTTTTCAACATTCGAGGTGCTCGGTCCGACGCGTCGTTTCTCGGGCAGGCCGATAAAAACTTATGTCCCCTTCGTTTTTTTTTTTCCGTCATTCTTCCAGGACAAAGGCCGATGCGAACGCCGTGACGAATTTGCCAGGCCGAAGAAACTGGAGCTCCGTAATCGCGGAATCGGGTGAGAAGTGCGCACACGTTTCGACAGGTAAAAATGAAGACGTTGTTCTAACGGTACACGATCTGTTATAACTACCGATCGCAATTAACCGCGACTGACTTCCACATCCAGATTGCCGATACGTGACTAGCTTATCGAACGGGGCGAACGCATCGCGTTGGAAAAGCTCGATCTGTTGGTTTACCTGTAAGACGAATTATCATAAATTATTACGATCCGAACGGTGTATTATTAGATTATCACCGAAGACGCTCACCCGGCGATAAAGCCGGCCGAGACACGGCATGCCGTGGAAATAAATCAGGCTCCCGTATCGAAATCGGACGATCTGGTATGCACGCGTCCGTAGATTTGCACGACTATGAACCTGCCGGCATGAAATTACTTTGCAAAATATCGTCGTTCCACATATTTATGCCGCGAATTCAACGTCGGAACGAATAGCCAGCGAACGATAACACGGCCGTGTGGTGGGGTAAGTGCTATCGCGATAATAACGACGATACCCAATTAAAGCGGAGCGGTGGTTAATTTGTGCATTCATAAAGCGATTATAAAAGAAACGGGCCAAGGGAAGAAAGGAGAGCGAGCGCGGAAGGAGACGTGATTTTATTTATAGCCGTAGTTTCTCTCTCGGAAGAGGGACGTTTATCGGTCGCAAATGTTCGCCAAAATTACCCGGTAACCGGCTGTATTACTATCTCGTGCAGAAATCACCAATACGACGTTTTTCCTCGTCGTTGTGAACGTACGTAATGCGAAATAATCGTGAAAATATCGAAGCTTTCTTTGCTTCGAGGTTCCGCCACCGAGCACAGTAGTATAGGGAGGATTTTTAGTCAGCCGTAAATGGGAAGAGCTCAAACGATTCGCCGCGAAATTCGCGATCGAACTGTTCGCGAATGCAAGAGCGACGCATCGTTGAATACGATCGCTTAGACGAGATAAACGCGCACGACAGGCTGCTCGTTAAATATTATGGGGGAACGGTCAGTGAAAGCGTAAAGCTCGACGGTCGCTTCTGGTAAGATTTCGTTCCTTTTGCGAGGCAACCGTGTATTAAATTATTTGGTACAGCAATCGTAATTACGGTAATAATACTTGTTATATATAAGATCCTTTACAATGTAGGATTATCCTTTCTAATGCGAGACAAATCAATTTCCATAATGCTCGAAAAATTATCGACGATTCTATAGTGGCGGACGTTAATTCGTAAAAGTAACGAATAGCAATGATCGTTATGGACGTTGGTATCTTAATTGCTTAGTTTATTTTCAGACTGCTTACATTATCCTTTCTAGCACGATAAACAATTAAATTTCTATTATGATAAGCAAATAATCGGTTATTCTACGGTGGTAAATATTAATTAAATTAATTCTACTAGAAATAGCTTCAATGCTATAAACATCGGGATCTTAATTCTCCCGTAGTTCCGTCGACTCCATTTCCAATGACGTTCGAAAAATGATAGTTAATTTCACAGTGGCACACATTAATCCAACCAACGAACAGCAACGTTCGCCACGGACATCGGTATCTTAATTCTCATCCGATTCCTCCGTGATTCCTTCGGCTTTCCCTTCTAATACCAAACAAATCAATTTCCCCGATACTTCAAAAAATAACCGTAGATATTCTACAGTGGCGAATGCTAATTGCGCCGAATAAAAAATCACACCGATCCCTCCCGATACCGGTATTTTAATTGTCATGAAGTTTCTCGCCGATCGTCCTTTCTAATACTCAACAAAGTAATCTCCACAATGTCGGAAAGATAATCATCGTTTTCACAATGGCAAATATTAATCCGAGGAACGAGCAACGTTAACCACCATGAACATCGGTATTTTAACCGTCTCTCGATTCTCCCGCGATTCCCCGACTCTTAACGTCCTCCCTCGCAGCAGAAAAAATAAATCTACGATCTTTATTAATCTTTGGAATAGCTCCTCTCAACGAATATACGAAAATGGGGCCGTAATTTAGTCCGTTTAAAAGTCGATTCCATACCGATGTCAGTCGGTGCGAATACTGGATACCTGATGTCCAGCGGGTAGTCCAGCAGGTACTCGGCAGGTATGTGCAAAAGAACGGTGACGGCGCGATCCGGAGAGCAGCCATGCGCGTCAAAAAGGCTTTTGTCGCAGTTCCCGAAGCTATAACAGGCCGCCTCTTTTTTCCACCATCCACGTAACTTCCACGAATCCCTGGATGACAATTATAACGTGCAAAAAGCTCGGGCTACTTTCGAAATTGAATTACAACCTGAATCGCAGAATTGACGAGATCGACGAACATTGAATTCATTTTTATAGAATGAACCAACAACGATAAGCTAAAAGCGGTTATAGAATATGGAGATACAAAGAAACTAGAAGAGTTTTTCTTCCGTATTTTTTCACCTTCGATTGTTATGGTTATTTTGCCTAGGAATTACAGTTTTTGATGGATTCTGAACCAATGGCGCTATGGTGTGTTAAATAATGTTTTAAGAAAAATTTCTCAGAGGTGACGGCGGCAGATTTGAACTCTGATCCCACTGATTGTGAGCCAAATCGTTATCTCCTTTTCCAACATAGACCCACTTGCTATGCTGGGTGAATTCCAAAGTACCGAGGCTGTGATATATTAAATAATAATTTGCAAACTGTGCCAAGCAACAAATATTTAAGATACGCTCAGAAGTTCGATTATATGTTAGAACTTTGTGTAATAGTGAAGTTACTCATTGTTTTTCAAACTGTTCAGAAGTGTAAAAGCAGAAAAAAGGTCAGAATCAGTCTTTTGTAATGTTAACTTGCCTTTCAAATCACAAAAATTTGGTTGTCCAAGCACTAGAAAAGTGTTCAGGTGCATGAAATATAAATTTTATTAGACCCGTATGCATATAGCTTGCACAGAGTATATAAAATTAAATAAAGAAATATAGGAAAAAAACTTTTAATTATATCAATATTCTTTAACCCTTTGAAAGAAAATCCCAAAAGTGACGGAGGAAGATTTAAACACCGATCCACTGATTGCAAGTTGAAACCTTGACCTCATTACCCACCATAGGCCCTCCTATCATTGTAGGTAGGGCCCAAATTATCGAGACTATGACATATTAAATAAAAGTTTAAAAAAAACTTCCAAGTAGCGGAGGAAGATTTGTGGTTAACTGATTGCGAGTTCAAACCTTTACCTTCTTGTCCACCATAGCCCTCAGGAAATGTCGAACTTATTTGACGAGAAATCGAACAGCTCGGGCGGGATGCATCGAAGCATGGAATCTCGAGGCATCGGTGTGGATCCGATTTTTTGCACATGTAGCAACGTCGAATAGAATTTCGTACCGCTACGTTCGAGGCTCGTACGAATTCAAAGTTATACCGATTCTACAGCCTCGTCTCGCGGAAGTGTCTTCGTTCCGCGTTCATCGAAAATACTCCTCCAAGTTGGAGTTTCGCGAGATCCTTTGCCGCGATCTGCCCAGTTTCTCGGTTCACGCTGGAATTTTTCTCATTCGCGAGAAATCTGAAATTCTACCGTGCCGTCTGAGCTCCATTGTTCCCCGTCGGTACTTTCTCAGATAACCGTCGGATAATCCGTCGTAGCGTTTAGGCTAGGAGAAGCCGCGAAATTATGCAGAAGCGCGATTTCGCGCGGCTGCCATAAGGGATAAGACAACGGATATCATTCGGTTTTGACGGATGAATTATAACGCCGTCAGCCCCGACGTCTCTTCGGGCGTTATGTGTATGTATATCGAGATAAAGGAAACAAGGTTGATTTCCACGGCCAAGTTGCAACTAGGTTATTTGCACGGAGTTCCGCTTTAAGATAATCGCCGCGCTCCGCCTTTATAGCATCACCGTTGAGCGTCCATTAGAATATGTATAAGTTAGATAGCTTCGCATAAAATTGAACGATACGACTCGCCAAGTCGCCTCGTATATCTTCGTCTCGCGCTTTTTCGTACGAGCTGTTAGAAATCGACGCCAGCGAGTATATCTTGCCGCGATGTGCCTCCTTTTCCGTCGAACCAGACGATGGCGAGAATCTGCGAGAACAAATCGAAGCTCGCGAAATCTTGCAGAGCTACTATACGTCGAAGACACGTTTACGTGCAATTAGTAATTTGACCCAGAGACTTTCTTGTAATTTGTCATACGAACGAAGAAATTATTTGCTATTTACTTTTCAATTGATGGTAAAGTGTACAGTTTGCAATTTGATCGAAGGTATTTCTGCGAACTGTGTATTTGCAGCTTCAATTTCTTTGCTCGTTGTTGTAATAAGGGCAATGAAGATATATAGAACTCTTTTGATTGAATTTTTAAATTGATAGACAGAGTTATTTTCATTTTGTTATTTGACAGAAGGAGGTTTTTGTAACTTGGAATTTGTTAGGAAGAAGTACTTGCAATTTGTGTTTCGATCGAAGGGGATATTTGAAATTTACAGCTCGGTCTACAAAGCAGGATAGAATTGAAAATTAACCCCTTGACGTACCATTTCTTTGGAACTGAATGTGCAACGACTCAGAATTAATTGCTGAAATGACAATCTATCCCTGATTTTTATATAGCGTATAACTTAACGCAATTAACACTAGATTTACGGAAGCCGTCAAATTGACGGGATCCTACTTGTCTTATAAACATTTCTTAAATTTGTAGAGACGCTGTACAGTAGATATTTCACGTGTATTTTATAATACAATAATGACTTAACGAATTACCATCTTTGCCGCTTGATCCCTCTTTTTTCAAAGTCCTTATTTAATATATTGCAATTTAACAGATTTCACGCTCGTAAATCTAGTGTTAAATAGCATAGAAATAATTTGACCGTGTCGTGACCTACTGACATTTTTAATTTAATAATTTTTGAAAAACTACAAAATTACCTATTCCATGTATCGCGACACGGGTGTCACTCGTTATTGTACGACAAGGGGTTAAACAGACCACCCTGAAACTCCTCGAGCTATTTACAACTTGAAACTAAAGAGAAAGATATATTTGCTCATTGCAAAGTGATAAAAAAAGATTTACCATCCGACCGAAAGATTTATCTACATTCTGAAAATCGATCAAAAGATCTCTCCACAACCTGCAATCCGACCGATCAATTAAACTCAAGCTCGTCGATGCGATCTTGACCGATCATCGGGAAACGACCGAGTGTCAACGCGCGCATGCAGCTTAATCATCCGTGAAATATTTTAATGACTCCTTTACGTAGCATTGTCGACGTGCTACCGTTATTCCCGTTAATTACAGTTTCTATAGAAAAATCGTCCGTCGGGCATTAAATGGAAATAAAATTCAATATTCTTCGTACCATTAGCCGCGTCGTGTAATCTCGCGGGCTACTGCTTGCAAATATAATTACCGTCTCTAGAAGTATTTATTAAGAAGACAATATCCCGAATAACGGTGGTTAAAATGAATCGGTGAGATTAGCGTGAAGTTCAGCTCCAAAAGAGCGGCCGGGTGTAATCCGTAATTAGTACTCCGCATTTTTCTTCGTTACGTATCGCTGCGGGCTCCTCGCACGAAACGGATTAACTCGAGCCTTCGTCTCGTTTCTACACTCCGAATGTTTCGCCGTTAACTTACGATTTTTTTTCCACCTCGCCTTCTTCCTCCTCTTCCCACCACTCCTTTTTTTTCGAAATACAAAAGATCACGCGCATGAAAGCTTCGGTAAACCGCGTATCCCGCGATTCCATGGACGGATATCGTTCGTTAGAACGCGAGAGAAATTAATTATCCTCGAGCGTCATCTCGCTTCAACTCGGACGCTCCTTGGATCGTCAATTACATCGGGAATTTGAGAGGAGAAAAAGAAACGTCGCTCGATGAAAGATTCCTTCGCGCGGCTCCGTAAATTAAGTACGAACGAGACGTCGCATTGGAACTTCCCCCTCGGCAGAACTCAATTAACGTGGCGTCAAAAGCGACCGCGTAGTCTTTCACGATTGCAAAAAGGAAGCGGGTTTGTTAGACCACCGGTGTAATTAGTTCCGAAAGTACAATTATACTATGTTTCCAATAGGTAATACTGTACTCCGACGATATCGGTTTTTCCCTGGCAAAAAAGACGCATCTCCGCAAGAAGAAAGGTGTACGATAGATCTTCTTAGCGTTAAGAAATCAATACACCTCGACGATCTATCGAGGATTTTTCAATTATAAAATTAGCTTCGGCGATAAAGCCGATCTATCTGATGAAATCCTTTTAAAGCGTTATATCGCGACTCAAGGTTTACTCTCTCGTGGCTTCGGCTTCTCATCGAGTCCCCTGTCCGAGCAGTATGCTTGTAAGACAGCCGAGGAAGGTTGGTAGGCTAAATGTAACATTAGATCGGTTGTATCTTATCTATGGACATATAATTATGAAACGTTAAAAATTTACAACCGGCACGTACGTCGATGCCGCTGTATAAATGCAATTACGAGTGCACCTATGCAGCAGGTACGTTTGTATAGGTACATGAATATACCTAACGTCGCGAGCGGCAATATGGTGCCCAACGATAAATACTCAGCAGAGCTTGTCGCGACGTATTATGCTCTCTGTTCGTAATGCAAATTAGTTCTGCTTGAACAAAAAGTCGGTTTATCTCGGTAAATCTAAGCCGTCCATGCGGCATTATTTTGCATTTATCTGAAACAGGTGAGAAGTCGTGATACAGACGGAGACAGAGGGAAAAAAGGAGGGACAGAGGATAGATTGGATTTGTGAAATCAATGGATGACGATCGAGGGTAAATATTTAATAGAAACAAAGCGATCGGATTGAACGCTCGCACCTATCGGTATCGTCGATCGTCCGTGCGAGCAATGCCTCTGGAACGAGCGGGTAATTATAAAAATGAGAGGAAATTCATTTTAAATACGTGTTTTTAACATATCCTTGGAACAACGGCCACGCCGGAGGTATGTAAGAGCGTACAGTTATCGTTAAATAATAACGATCCCTCGATCGTTTTATCGTAACGGCGATTATCGGCGCCTCGATCGCGAGCCTTGGGTTCTTTATTTTCTGTTTAATTTCTCGAGAGATCGAGCCGTGGAGTTCTTTTCGGCCAGGAATGATATCGATTAACGTGTATCGCCCGGACAATACCATCGGGCCCATTCGAGCGCGAATATCGATGGCTTTTAAAAGAAAAGACCTTATTCAATGATCCTTCCAATAATGCCCCATCGACTTCGTTTTCAAGAGCTCTATACCGTTACGTTGACGATACATCGACGTGTATCGAAGCGAGACTCGTTTGTACGTGCTGCGAATCGCCATTGATCCAAGTTTCAACCACTTTACGAGACAGATGCAACGAACTATGATCCGGACACAATCGGAGAGGTGCCATTTACATACCGGATTAGTAATTTAAGAATTGGAGTAGGTTACATCCGGATCCATAATGCATGGTGGGCTCGGAAGTCTGAGAGGCAATTTGGATAACATATCACCCTTTTTTTTTGTTGCTTCAGAAGCGCGAAGGCTTTGGACGTTGTTGTTGTTTTATATTTTTCGGCTATGGTCACTTCGCCTAGGAGCCACTGTTTTAGGTTGATTCCAATCCACCGTGGCTGTAGTATGTTAATTAGTTTAAACTCGAACCCACTTAATTGCGAGTCCGAGCGTTTCTCTCTTTTATCCATTATAGCCCCTCGGTTCTGGAAGTCTTTCGCTCGAAGTGGTATACTTTTTCAGATTCTCAAGAATCTATTTATTTTCGCTCGGCGAATTGGAAGTTCGCAGTAAATAGATCTCACTCGAAACAATGTCTTAAAGAGCCACGCAAACTTGAAATAAAATCTCGAACTCTGAATTAAAGTCCCAAAGCTCCACTAGGACTTCAACCATTCGAATCCAACTATTCCAAAACCAAGCGACCACAAACATTAACGCTAAAACTACCAAGACCGGTTGCCAATTGATTCTAAAAATTCCTCAAACTGTCATAGAAATCATACGGTAAATATTCCACTTCTATCTCATAAAACCTAAATTATTTAATTAACTACCTTGTTCGCCTTTTCATTTCTCTCTCTCCAAAGTGCTAGTTCAGTATGTTTAACACTACAACTACCAAACCAGTCAAAATAACTGGTACACAATTTTTTCCAAAAAGTCTCCAAGTTTATAGAAGAGTCTTGGAATAAATATTCTATGTCCATCTTCAAAAACATAAATCACCGAATCGATTATATTTTCCGCCTCTTGCTCCCTCCTTTTTCAAAGTACTTATTTAATATTTTGAAATATGATTGACTTAACGCCGGTAGTTCTAGTGTTAAATAAAATCGATATTACGCCAGTAAATCTAGTGTTAAATAAAAATCACCAAAATCGTTCTAACATCTCAACCGAATCAGCTAATGATCCCACCCTCTCCAAAATAGTCTCTACGCTTTCAAAGAAGACCCAGAACGTTCAGGAAAAAGCGCGTGCACGATTCGAGATAAGTAAGCGCTGCCGTTGAAAGAAAGTGACCGACGAGCATATAATGTCTGCTACCGTGCGCGCAAAAAGCGGACCTGCCGACAGGTTTTCGAAGCCGGTAACTGTCCTCACCCGGTCGTACGGACAATGAGAAACGACGAGGCGCTACGGCCGCAGAGCCGACCCGTACGCGGGACCAAACGCGTGCTGGATTACGGGCGAAAAATTTTCACGACACCCCATTACGTCCTCGCGGGCGTTAATAAAATAAAAGTCGTAAACGACCGGGCGCGAAGTGCGCCCATTATTTGCGCTTTAAGCGGAGAAGGCTTCGCCGACCGGGAGAAATATTGAAATCGACAGCGGCCCGCTCGCCTCGGATGGATAATGGACGTTTAAGAGGCGACTTAAATTGCAGGCTATCCGTCGCGGTGGGTCCGACGAGTGATTTGTTCCACCGTACACTGGAACGAAATGGATAATCTAGATGGAAAAAAATCATGTCAGAGAATGGATTTTTAATAATTTTATGTTAATCTAGAATGTTTAACGAGACCAATGACAGGAATAATAATTGATTTTGCAACGATCTAAGTGCAAAAGCCAGTGCTTAGAAATTGTACAAGTATTCTACTGAGAAGAAAATGCTATTAGTGCAATTAATAATTTTCTGAGACCTTCTATTTTACGTACAGTCTATCATCATTGGTTCATGTTAAAGTATCTATAATGAACTTCTCGAATGAATTTCTTTTTCAACAATTTTTGGAGGTATTTTTAAACTCGTGTCTCTTAGATTACATCGGTAATTTCAAAATATGAAAAACTAAAAAGTATCCCAAAGTACCCTCTGGAAACTTTGAAGATGTTTAGATTAAACTATATAGAAATAATTGTAGCGAACATTGCTTGCGCCGACTTACGTCTGTGTTGTTATTCCTTCTTAAAGTTTGCGTTACACAGTCCGGCTGGCGAGTCTCAGCGGGAACAAAATAGGCAGGACAGGCACAGAACAGACAGGACAGGCAGGACAGAGACGACGGACAGGACATACAGGACAGACCGAAGCAAACCGGATCAAACAACATGTAAAATTTTGGAACTTTCTCTGCTGTCTGTCTCCTGCTTGTCCTGTCCGTCGTGCCTCTGTCATACCCGTCGTATTTACCTGTCCTGCCTCTCTCCTTCCGGTGCCGCCTGTCTCCTGCGTCTCTTCCGTCAGGGGACTGGCAGGACCGGCAGAAGAGAAGCAGGACAGGTAGGAGACAGACGGGAACTCCCATAAAGTGGGGCCTCCCTTGATATCTCCCTTAAATTCGAAAACGGGCACGCACAAATTACAGTAATCTTCTTAGGTAGGTGTCATAAATGTTTATGCAAAGTGTCATCAAAATTGGAGTGTATCAGTTGCCGAACATTCCTTGTAAGTAAAACGGAAAGCTTCGTTGTATTGGGTTTGCGTTTTATTGGGAAGTTATTGACGAATTATTAGATTTTGTGACGTAGAGGATTCAGGTATATCTTGCAGAGGTTATCGGTTTCTAGAAGTCTCTTTGTTTTACGATCTTCGTTATTGTACCGTGGTTGAATTGCTCAACGGAGAGCGGAGAAAAATGTAGCATAATGGCCCCAAGGTGAAACTACATTGAAAACCGAGGGGCGAACATTAAGAGATCACTTTAAATGCGGCTCTCGCGCGCAAATTCCTCCTCTCCCGGTATCCTTATGCCTTTTTATATTTACGTACTTTTCAGACTGATTAACCGAATACGTTTCCTCCGGCTCGGTGTCTCGTACGGGATTAATTGAGGATCGATCATTAAGAGACGGTTCATTAAACGAGACGAATTCGACGTACGTGGTGCGTAATTACGTGGAGCCTGTGTATCGTGTTCATTTGTGCGATATTTTATAATTGAACGTACGGAGAACGCAAGATCGGCATTTTTCGTCGAACGGCTCAATCGGATCTGACATACTATCGCAGTGCGATCAAAAAAGAACCCTTATTTTGCCTGGTATTCGTCTTCTGGACGAGAGACCGTACAAATGTATCATGCAGAGATGGTACAGGTGCAAAGAACGTTTTTAATTTATTCCACTTGACCTTACCTTTGACAAGTTCAAAGTTCTCTCGTTATCGAAACGCTAACACTGTAAATATGCTCCTCTGCGATTATGTCTCGAACTCGCATTCAAATTCCTCATCATCTTTAGACAAATTTTTTATGGAATAGTACATCCACGACTAATGACCGCAGTAGTCGGTGTCTTAAACGACAACAACAAAGCTTATTTTGCCTAACCAAATAACTCAAGATTTCAAGGCTAAGAAAATACTTCAAAATCATCAATCTATTCTAGCCTTTCGATCACTAAACATCTGTAACGCTAGGTTTAACTATCAGGGTTTAACCCTTTGAGGGCTAGCGACGCATATATGTGGTCTGAGAAAAATTTTAATTATAATTTATCGCTGCTTGTATACACAGTTAGAGTTGAAAAATTAAAGTACAACCTTTGAAGTATGATTAAACAAATAGTAATTTATAATGTATATACATTAACAGCTTAACTTGCTGATGAAAAGATGATTTTAGATCGCAAAATAAATGGTTATCTTACAATATTCAAAAATGCCTCCGTCCGCAGAGGGTGAAACAATAGTGCCGTATCGACTACCAATAGATCCCACATTCCTCTGTCTGGACTTTTTCTCGTCTCTGCACCGTACACTTCAAATCTTCTAAAGTTAAAGAAAAGGAATAGCGGCGAAGTGGACGATAAAATAAACGACACCAGTGCAGCGGTGCGGGCAGGATATTCCGCCGGTCTCATCTTTGTAGTCTCGTTCGAGTGCTTCGACACTGAAAAATATGCATCTTCGCGAAGGATAATGCATAATAAAGTGCCTCGCGAGACCTACTCTCAGGAAGAGCCGTCGTCTCTCCTCTATTCGTCATGCGAGACGCCCACGTTTCGTGTAGGATCATGAAAAAAGAAATTCGCCCGTTGCACGGGCTTTGTGCCGGCGTGTAATATGCTGAGAATTGTGCTTGACAAGTTTTATACGAGCAATGAAAGACACCCACTTTCGCGGCTCCTCTTTTCTTTTTCTTTCTCTTTTCTTTTTTTTGTTTTCTTCATCCAAGGCAACGATCTTCGGCGAACGAAGAAACCGGGAGAAAGGTCTTCAAAGAATTTGATAATTAGTGGATACGCCTGATAATTTCGGTTTGTTAACGGCTCGAATAATACGGCCGTCGAATATTTCGGATTCCGGTACAGAGGAGGATAATTATTGTTCGCATTGTTCGTCGGCCAATTCGTGAGCTGCCTCGAAAGCCGGGGATTTGTATTACTTTTATTGCCGCCTTAATCGTTATGCTCGAATAGGAAATTTTGCGCTATCCGCAACATTCGAGTTATTTGGGTCGCGAATATCGGACGTTCGGCTGTGAGAATATTCGAGAGGGCCGAAATTCGAATAATTCGGACGCGGTAATAATCATTCGTCGGATGATGTTAATCGGAGGATCTCGAGGAACAAAAGATTCCTGGGAGACAAGAATATCGAGGGAATTTGCGAAAGATTTCGTCGCGATTTAATTAACTTCATAGTTCTGGGATAAATTTCAATTCTAAATGCCTCGATAATGCTTCGCCTTTCAATTTAACGATTCTCCGATGTCATGATTTTCTCCGAAACATTTATTTCCTCCATAACTATTTGAACCTACAATCGCATGATATTGTATTTTCCTGTGTTCTACCTCTACTTATATTCTCCAAGTTCCCAAACACTTCTAATTAATTTAATTTGCGTCGATTTCACTCTCGCAATTTATACTCCACCCACTTTCCATAAACGACATCAAAGCCCAAGAAAATGGCCGGAGACGTGTCTTTCAAATTTTTTAAACTCCTTACACCCACAAATCCGGGTCAAGTATTTACACAGAGCTGGAATTTGTGATCGCACGAAGGAGTCTATTCTCCAAGGACAGTATCCTCGCCGGTAGTTATCAATGCGACATAATGTCCCATTATGAACCAAGAAGGAAGCTTGCCTTTTTTCTCTCTCGTTCCTGTTGTCCTGTAGCCGTGTAAGTGCTCCATCGTACGAGTATAATTAAGCAACAGCATACGCGGGAGACATCGAAACTAGGTCTTGTCAAGGAAGTGGTTTATGTGTTGCACGTGTGCACCGGTGTACCACGGTGTGTCCATTAATATACGAGACTTACGAATAGCTACACGATATCCCGATACACGCTTAGAATTTCGTCCGGGAGTAAAATCATACGAGATTAACACTAGATCTACGAGCGTTACTTGAATCTGTCATTTGTGAATATAATAAACAATTATTTTAGAAGAAAGGAATCAAGCGGCGAAGAAGATAATCATTTAAGTAATTCGTGTACTATGAGATACACGTTAAATACCTACTCTACTGTTTTTTTTATAAATTAGAGAAATGTTTATAAGAAAGTTGTAACCGGTCAGTTTGACGGGTTCCGTAGATCTAGTGTTAACACTTGAACTACCGGCGAGAAGTCTGTTTTATTTAACACTGGATCTACGGCCGCTAAGTCCGGTATATTTAAATATATTAAATAAGTACTTTGAAAAAGATGGAACAAGCGGCAGAAAATACGATCAGTTAAGTAATTTGTGCATTATAAAGTACGCGTGAAATATCTACTGTACCGCTTCTCTATTGAAAAATATTTTTAGAAAAGTTGGAGCCCGTTAATTTGACGGCTGCCGTAGATCTAGTGTTAAATATGTTAAATAAGCGCTTTAGAAAAAGAGGAATCAAAAGGCCGGAAAAGATGATTATTTCGGTAATTTATATTTTACAAGATGGACGTAGAATATTCACTCTATAACTCCAGTATAAACTTAGAGAATTTCTCTAAAAAATGAGGAACCAGACATTTTGACTGCCTTGGTAGTTCTACTGTTAAGAGAACTCTCGTGAATATCCACGTGAATGTTCACATTAACTATGGAAATTTGAAATTCTTCTTCAACCGACAATAAAACTCGTGGAATACTTGGTAAATGGCAAAGGGATCGTTTTATTATGAGGAAAGAACGAAGAATGAAACGAAGAAATGACGAGAATTCATCGGCGCAACTTGCGGAGGGCGTCGAAGTTCATTTGGAATGACTAATGGAACGCGAGAATTTACCGTTAGCGCCAAAGCGTAAAAGCACGTGTTGGCAATCTTTGCAGCGCTGAGTTGGCGCGCACTTGCCGCGAAAAAGGAGGAAGGAAAGTGAAAGTATCGAGGGAAACCTTAACAATGTTTCCACGTTTACCGAGATTGTCAAGGTTGCCCCGATCGGCTCTCGAGGCTCCGTTAGAATTTTATCTGCGATCGTTCGAACGGATGCTTTTTCAATTCCCCTATCTCGAGGCGAGATCCAGCGAAATTATTCTTGCGCGAGATTGCGTTGAAATCGCTATTATTCTCACGAATAAATCGTAACTGCAAATTCCTCGGGGGAAATGAGGGAGGGACAATGATGGAGGGAGAGAAAACCTCCCGCACTTTGGCAAGAAATTATACAACTTCCAATGGTGCAAGGCTGATCGAGACGGAACTGCGCAATATCGCCCAACGACACGCATGACATATCAAGTACGAGACAGACTATTAATCGATGCAAAGCAATGCTTCTCGACGAGCGTAAAATCGTTG
This sequence comes from Cerceris ruficornis, assembly GCA_963989415.1. Classification (NCBI taxonomy): domain Eukaryota; kingdom Metazoa; phylum Arthropoda; class Insecta; order Hymenoptera; family Crabronidae; genus Cerceris; species Cerceris ruficornis. The sequence goes on from OZ022519.1 coordinate 18,828,422, forward strand.
GAAATAAAGTATTCCCGGACATTGGAATATTTACGCTGCCTTCGGTCGAAAACATTATAACCCGATTCTGTCGGATCTCTATCGCAGAGGCGAGCAATCCTGTTGCTGATCATTGAACACGGCCATTTCTTGAGAAACCTTAACACCACTTCGAAATATAAACTTGTTGAGCGACACTTTCGTTACTTTAGATGGATGCCAAATCACCATTATAATGTATACATCACGTAGAAAAAGTGTTCCAAAATCGCCAGACAATCTGAACTCATTGTCGGTCCCACTAATACAGAGTACACGCCATTAGCTCCATACTCATCATAGACCCCAAAAGCGAAACTTCTTTTCTTTCTGATCTTTTGCATTTCGTTGGCTTCAGCTGCTGTCATTATTTCGCCTCCGACCTACTGTTTTAGGTGGCTTCCACGAACCACCGAGGCTATGATATACATTTCAGATAGAAAAAAAATCCAGAGGTGATAGGAGGTATTTGAACTCGATCCTACTGATCGCCAGTTCAGTCCTTTACCTTCTTACCCACCGTAACCCCCTCAAAACTTCTTCCCAGCAACCATTAACGTCCCACCGATGGTAGAATTCCATCGCATCAAGCTCTATACCGTTCGATCGTCGAAACTGGTCGGCTAAGTCGTTCCTTGAAGGAAGTGCGCCTCGGATGTCTCACGGATCTCGAGTTTGCTCATCTCTCGTTGGTATTGAGGCCCGCTTCAAGGACTGCCGGCCAGCCAGGACTGGATGATCCCTCGTGGCAGTTGGCGCGCGCCTCGATCGTAGGCGTCTTAGTGTCCGTGTGCTTGGATGTTTATGTTAGGCCGCGTGACGCAACCAGATGCCAGATCCTGTCGGAGGATCGAACCTTGCGGATGCTACCGGCTAACGGTCGCACGATGCGCGCGTTATCGGGATCTACGTGGTCTCCAGTGACGTCACGACCAGGTGAATGGAGGCGGCGCGCGGCTGGAGAACGTTACTTGGTACCGCGGCCGATGGAGGCGCAACGTGCCGGTACTTTTCGTTTGTTTGGTCGTTGATCGATACAGGGTTTGATTGGGAATTAATTACAAGTGTAGGTCGTTAAGATGATGAGATGTAGTAAAGTTTAATGGTTTCGTTTCACTTTGTTGCGCGGGGTGATGGATGAAAAGTTTGGCTTTTGGTATCGTTTTAGTGTCACGACTGACGTTACCGATAAAGTCGGGTTTTGACGAGTAAGTTCAATGGGATGTGGGATATATAGCTGGCAAAAATAGTGAAGTCCTCTGGCCTGTGGTTTGTTCTGATTCGCCCGACGGATAGAGATATCCCTCTTTCTGACGTCATTTTCGATTCTAACGCATGATTGGCCGATAAAGCCGCACATTCGTTACGTCGTCATGGGGACGACGAAAGAAGTGTTTTGTTTTCGGTTGTCATTCGTCGAGTTCAGGTTTCCAGGATTAATACGATGGGACTTCACTATATAATGCTGGAACGGTAAGAAGGCAGCTGAGACGGAAGGGGAGATTGCTCTCGCACCGCCTATCCCCCCGATGTCGGTCCTGGAAATCTGAGATTGACGAATGACAACCGAAAATAAAACACTACTTTCGTCGTTCACATGACGACGCACTAAATGTGCGGGTCTTTCGGCCAATAACGCGTTAGAATAGAATATGACGTCAGAACGAGGGATGTCTCTATTCGTCAGGCGAATCGGAACAAACCACAGGCCAGAGGACCTCTCTGTTTTTGCGAGGTATATTTTTGCCAGCTGTACTTTGTTTGCCTTAATGTTTGCGGTAGAGAGGAGTTAGGACAGGGAATTTTGGGGGAATATTCGCGCTGTTTGCGGGAAACGTTGAAACTGAGAGACATTGCTCTTGTTTTGCAGGGATGCGATGGTAAGAGGGATGGAACTTTTAAGGTGAAAATTTGTCGCAAGATTGTAAAATAAATGTAGCCTACACGAAATCGCATCAGGTCGATTAAATTTAGGGGGAGATGTACTGTTATTCAGCATACTATCGTAGATATTAGATCTAAGGGCAAGTTCTATCCGGTAGACCTAATATTTAGGAGAATTTGCGGAATAACAGAACAGGTAGACCTAATATAATCGTGCAATTAATAACGCTGAGACTGGAAATAAAACGATTCACTGTTCGTTCAATTGTGTCAGCAGTTATCTTATTTTACGAATGTAAAATGCGCGTTCATTAGATCTTCCGATGAAAATATGAAATAAATAAGTTTTCCCTCAATGCATTACAAAAAACGTAACTGTTGTGTTTAATTCTAGCATTATAAAAATAATAATCTTCATATCATTTTTCAACGTATCCCCGATTTCGCAGAATCGCGAAAATCGATACGCAAAGGTGTCACTCGAAGTAACTAAATTACATCGACGCACGAGAAAACGGAACAATTGACAGACAGTAGAGTTACCCGGTGATATTGCTTACAAAATAATGAATTCTCTTAATTAACTTGACGCCCTGTTTTTTGACATTCACACGAAACTCTAAGTACAAACGTCGATAAGAAAGAGAAATTGAAAAGAAAAACTTGCGAGGTAGCGGCAATACCGAGACACAAGATCGCTCGTGTCTCACTTGCAAACACAGACTGTCATCTATCGAGAAAAGTATCCTTCTATGATCTGTTGGTAAATGAAGTAAAGGTACTGATCCACGTCATTCGGAGACTGCTCTTATTATATACATCAATAAATTAACAAAGTTCGTCAAACAACGACTTCGGCACATCGCATCGTCGACACCAACGACATGTCAAAGTAATCGAAACAAATATAACCCATTGAGACGACAAGGTCCGCTGAAAATCTCAACGATGCTCCGCGCGTCGACTCAACAATGAAATCTTCGAACAGAAAATCGAACTCTCACGCTCTCCTCGTGGATGCACACTCTGACATTCATTCGCTCGTTCGCACACGTCATTTTCGTACGTTCAGCAGCGAAGAACAAACGAGGAGCAACGAGAGAAGGATCGTCGAAGAAGCTTAGCCACGCGATGGCGAATAATTCTGAGAGGGTACAGGTTTGCGGTAAATTCCGCTGAAGATAATCGTGCGCAACGGCTTGTCGTATATGAAGTAAACGAAGGGATGATTCGCATTGAAGACTGCAGGCTCGGATGGTCTGCTAGAGCGGAATGTGAAGATGGCTGTTGCAGCTGCCGCGGTCGTACCCTCTTCGTTCACCTCGATTCTTGCTCGGTGAATGGCATCGCCGAGATGAAGGCCTTGCTCGCCGTCCGCAAGGAAACCCCGAAGATCGGCGCCGTTCGGTACCATAATTTCACCGGCACCAAGAGCATTCAAAAGTTGTCCCATCGGTAGCTCCTTCTCCATCTCGAATCGCGGCAAAGAGACCTCGACCTCTCGCGGTGGCATTCCTCCGTCGAGAAGTTCACGAAGTTCCTCGATTCCTTTCTCGGTGGAGATTCGCTCGAGAACATGACGAATACCATCTCGATCTGCGGGCATCTGATTGGCGGCATTCATAGACCTCGCGGTGGCGAATGGTGGTAGCAGGATGTACATTGAGATTTCTTCGCCCTTGTAAGGCAACTCCAGTACATGCGCGCCGAGTTCTTCCGAAACCACTGGGAAGAAAGATTGCTTTGTGATTTTCTGGATGAATGTTGAGATGGTAGCTGATATTCAAAGTTGAGATGGTTTTGATGTAATTATTTGCGTGTGAATGAATTGTGAAGCTGCTTTTAGAGATGCAAGGAACAATATGCTGGTAAATGCTGAGAGAACTTACTGTAGTTGAAGTTTCCTTTCTGACGCATGAACGTAACCATCGCATTTTGTGATCCAGAGCTATAGAAAAGATCCCTCTTGGAATTCGTAGGCTCAAAGCGACTCTGCCAGAGGCCCTTGAAGTACACGGCATTCGCTAGCACCAAGTCGGTACTTTCGTCTATAGCATCGGGAGCAAGAAGATCACGAATCTGTCCCTTCGTCATGTTACTGACCCAATCGTTGATTGTGTTTCGCACTCCTAGAGGATCAGCTCGGAAGTTCGTTTTCACCAGCTGGTCGCCGAAGAAATCGAACATGCATTCGCGCAGTTTCTTCATGTCCGTTATCCATAATCGATTCGCCGATCTGTACTCGTAAGAGCCCGATCCGTTTTGCTGAAAGAAACGACACGCAATTAGCCTCGAAATCTTGCGAAACTTCAGTTCCAAATCCACGAAGGTATGTCGTTTTTATCGAGCATCCAAGGCTGCAGGTACGCGATGTCAAGAGCCTCGGCGTTAAAAGCGTTCACGTTACCCTTGCAGGCTTAAATATTTTGACATCATTCCAGGCTGATGTCACTGATTATGTGGCTCGCCTTGGAATACTCGGATCACGAATTATGTAATCAGACACGGCTTTGAGCATTCTTACCTGAGAGTCGCGATGATGCTTGACGGAGTTCTCGAAGGCATAAAATCGCTGCACGTCGACCTTCGACAGATCATCCGGGATGTGCAAGGCTCGTTTCAAGGACTCCTCGGTGGTGGTGCGAGAGCCGAAATAAGCCAGGGTCAGAGCCTGGTGAAGACTGTGAGGACTGAAGAAAATATTGTCACTGGACTCGATCATGCTTGCTTTCTTTAGGCTGTCGAGGGCGAAATTGAATCGAGCGTCGATCAGCGCCGTTTTTGACGTCGGATGCATCATCATCGGGTTGTCATTGCCGGTCAGACATTGCGCTGAGGCGTAACTTATCAGCAACAGCACGGACAGCGCCGAAATTGCCTGGAAAAATGGAAGTAATTGATAGTAGCATGGAATTATTTTGTATTTAGACATTAACTCTTATGGACATTTTGTCTATGATCTCAAGTTGTGTTCCGAACCATCGAGAGTATGATACATTGAATGACAATTTAGAAAAAATGTCTCAGAGATGGCGGGAATTTCAACTGAAATCCAGTTGTTCGAGGCCGAGACTCTAAATCCGTACAATGGCCCCATATTATTCTTTTTATCTGGGACATTGAGTTCATTTTGAAACCAATTGGTGTAAGAGTAATTCATGTTTCGTGCTCGCTACCGAATTCCAACGTCGAGGGAGGAAATAAGACGATGAAGAAACTGAGATTATCGATTTCCGCAGTATTTTCAAAGACGTTCAAACTGCTTTAAACAGAGCCCTTCAAAAATATCAACAATATGAAATATATTTCAAATGCGGTCAGTTGCAATTTTTAAAATTTTTTTTCGAGGACATTCGCACGTTACGCATATTAATCTTATTGTTTTTCTTTAAAATAGCATTAATTACAATGGGGATTTCATCTTCGTTTTTATTTAAATTTAATTTTGCAATTGTAATTAAGATTTTAGTGATCAATTTGCAGAAGAAGTATTATGACTACAGGAAAGAATTAGTAAAACGAGAATGATACGCGACACGCGTGACTCGGAGCAGAGAAACGCATTTCCAGCTTACGCAAATGCAAATTATACTTCTCGAAGATCACCGCGGACGTCTCTCGAGTTAATTTCCCGTCGCGTTGCGAAATCTCGCGGGTAAACGACATTTCAATTTTCCACGTCACGTTTCTATTATCAACCGGCAGAATTACAGCCTCGATTATCGTCATATACCGCGAACTAACCGCATAGATCAAAATTCGAAAGCATAAATTATCGTTGTCGAAGATTTTACAAGTTTAACTGTGCCCTCGTAAAAGTAACTGAATTGCTATCTATTATAAAAAAAAGTATCGTATAAAGGCGGAGAAAGCGTTAAGTAAAACAGGTATTCATATATTTTCTTTTAAATCCACCTTAGCAAAGTAGAGTTATAAATAATTTTCTTATCAGGTCATTATTATTTTATATCGAAATCCATATCAAAGTAGAATTAGATAAATCCTACTTCTTCCATTAATACTAGATTTACGGGGGTGACATCTGCTACATTGCAATATATTAAATAAGGACTTTGGAAAAAGAGGGATCAAGCGGCAAAGATTATAATTCGTTAAGTCGATATTTTATTATAAAATACACGTGAAATATCCACTGTACAGCTCCTCCGTAAATTTATGAAATGTTTATAAAAAAGTAGGAACCCGTCAATTTGACGCTTTCGTAAATCAAGTGTTAAATAAGTACCTTGGAAAAAGAGGGATCAAGCGGCAAAGATGATAATACGTTAATTTTTGTATTGTAAAATACATGTGAAATAACTGTTGCTCTGCTTTTCCATAAATTTGAAAAATGTTTATAAAAAAGTAGGAACCCGTCAATTTGTCGGCTTCCATGAATCTAGTGTTAATGATGCCAATGATTTTCTACAGTTTCTTAGCACCTACAAGTATTTGTTTAAAGTGGATCTTGCAAAGTTTCGCGCCTAATTGTTCTTGACACTCATTCTTCCGCCCATATTTATTCCTAAATTCCAATTGACCTTCCTTCTATAGTATTTGATATATAGAAAAAAAAAAACATATTTAACATTCATTTAAACGGAGAAAATGACATTAAACCATGTCAGAACCCACTGTTCTTTTTATTCTTTAACAAGTCACGCGAGCAGACCCACATATGACGGGCAGTCGAGTGGTTCGTTGAAACATTGCAAAGAAAGAACTTTCTCATCGTCGAGCGGAGAAAGCGATGAGCCGAGTCTGCCAAGATAAAAGCAAAAAAAATAAGAGAAAGACCAAGAAAATAAGGAGAGCACCCTCGTTTCGCACGAACAACGGGGGTTTCGCAACCCGTCAAATTTCGGCAGTCTGCTAGATCTACTACGACCTCTAAACGTAATTTATGCGAGTTTCTAGATCGCTGTTTGAGCGAGGTCAATGCTGTATCGGCGAATCAATCGTCACGGACACGTCATTCCTATTCATGGTATTTTTATTTCCATTCCAGCAGAGACACAGATAAAGTTTACGCTCCGATTGTCATGATAATAAAGGCTATTTTCACACGTCGATTTAATAGTAATCACGAAACAATGCGATTAAAGTTATCAACGAACGATGAATCTCTATCGATAGCGTTATCGAATCGTTGTTGTAACCTTGATGTTTCGCTGGAATATCACGATGTACAATTTTTAAGTAGAAATCGTCGCCGTTGTCATGAAAGGAATAAACGTAGAAAGGAATAAACAAATGAAGTCATCGAATCTATGAAAAATCTGACGACGCGGAAACCCATGAATTTTCAGCTCGAGGATTCTTGCGCATTTAGCGTGAAATTATGGTGAAAAGTTTTACGATCCGGAACGTGAGACTGCTAGATTCCGGGACAAGTGAAAGCAACGAGCACACCGTGACATCATAGGGTCCGGCTTTCTTGCCTGAAATTAACGTATGACGAGTTTCGTGCCTGACAATCAGAGGCACACCCGCGGCGCGTTTCTTTCTGCATCGTCAAGAGAAAACGCGCGCCTCGCCTTTGAGCTCTTCCTTCCCGCTTGTAACTCAAACGTAAGAAATTCCTTGTTGTTTCGACTCTCCTTTGTACCTTCAATGCTTCGGTATTGATGAATTTAAAAATCTTTTACAATTCTCGCAAAAAATAAATGAGAAATAACTAAGAAACTGTTGAAAATCATCAAACATGCTCCACTGGAATTACAGCGAGTCTTTGATATTCATGAAACTGTCAAAGGTGAATTCTTATTGACTCAAGTTTGTTGAGAATTTCGTTGCTTAAAATTCCACGTTTACCTGCTAAATTTCTAACACGTACAACTCGATATTGCCTAAAACTCCGACGTCACTATTTTCGCGTAATATTGTAAATACCAAGTACTCGAAATGTTCGCCAATGCCAGAGGAAACGCTGAACGAATGACAAGTAAATTCTTCGTTGGCATACGTGTCCGGCTTTGTAATTCAACCACGTATGACATACGTGTAAACCATACGCGACGCGGTTCTCCGGTCGACGAGAGAAGAGCGCACAAAAGGATACTAAAGTCGATTATATCCAAGTTTTCCATCTGTGTCTTACGCTCCATGAAAAGACAAAGAAACAGACGAATAAACGTAGATCGTTTTAGCTTTGAATAACAAAAAGGAAATTTCATGATTCCCTCGCATTATCGCGTGTGCGATCAGCGAGGAAAAAGAATCGGAGACCTTCGCTTAACGGATAATCGACGGTGAAACAGGAAATATTTCCAGTTTTCGCACACTACGAAGAGACAGAAGGGGGGAAAACTTCCGGCTAATACTGGGAACGTTGATTGCACGTTGTTCGGACTCGTGCAGAGACGAGGAATACGAAAGAAACGTGATAAGTTATCGCTGTTGAACTTCTCAGGACCGAGGAAACATAGGGTCACAGCGGGGATTCATCGGAATACGTAACTTTCGCAATTCGACGTTGCTCTTTAACTCCAAATGGAATATTTTACGATAAACCGTTGTTCTCACTTTGAAATTGAAATTTAGAGCTTCGTAGACTAAAGACGTTATCTTCACGATTGCCACATTCCTGTCTCGTTAGTTTTCTCAGTAAATAACACATTTGTGTCTAGGTCTAACTTCGATCTCCTAACTTTTCAAATATATTCGTTAACTGTATTTTCCAAATACAAAGATACATGCACCCATACTTCGCGTACATATTCAAATAAGACTGAACGTAAATACAAAGTTTGTTCGTAATGAAACTACAAAAGTTATACAGAATTACAAGGAATTTGTCAGACTTCCCAAACATCAATGATAAGACTGAAGAAACGTAGCAAAACTCGATCAAAAATCGCGCAGAAAATACGACAAATTGAATTCGTAAGATCGAAGAAACCAGCACCGAAGCGAGGTTCCATCACCGAACGGAACAATAATAAACACTCACCGCCTTAACTTTTCTTTGACCGCACATTTCGTCGATCGGTGTGCGATCGTCGATCCAAAACTACAAAATTCAACCGGCTGCGCGATTTCTGTTTAACTCGATCACGAACTTAACGTTCTTGGTACTCGTAGCCGCGGAAAAACGTCCGATTGATGCTCCCAACAAAGCCGAACTGAATGCACGACGGAAAAGCAGCCTCTCGAGATGCTCTCACGGAATAACCGGCTCTCCCTGGCTTCTTCCCCACTACGTCCTTTACTTCACCCGGCTTTACTACTCGCTCGGTGTCACGTTTATACCGAACGAGGAGTCTCCTTTCGAGAGCGGTTCATTCGAGTCCGCGATAGTCGGTAGGTCGTTACTTCTACGACGTTGGAAAGACCCAGTTGTGATGGCTTCATTGTCAGGAAATCCCTGATCGAAGAATGGAGGGGGAGGAATAACGTTACGCGTTAAACGACGACGATGTTTACGATTTTTAAGCGTACGATGGAAACATTCGTTTGTATTTTAAATATCTTTTACAGGGGGCGTATGTAATGTTTAGTATTTCGGGAGAAAGTGAATTTAGAAAATTGTAGTCAGACGATAGGCGTCGTTTGTGGACCTTGAAATTTGATGAACGGTTTTTGAGATTGGTTAGGATTGGTTGGAAGGTGGAATTTTTAAAGTTACGATGGGAATATTTGTTTGCATTTTGAATATCTTTTGAAGGGAGCGTATTTTAAGAGAAAGTAAATTTAGAAAAGTGTGGTTAAACGATAAGCGTCGTTTGTGGACGTTGAAATTTAAAGAACAGTTTTTAAGATTGATTAGTATTGGTTGGAAGGTCGAATTTATTAAGGTTACGATGGAAATATTTGTTTTTGCATTTTGAATATCTTTTGTAGGGAGCTTAGGTAATGTTTAGTGTTTTAAGAGGAAGTGAATTTAGGAAATTGTGGTCAAACGATAAGCGTCGTTTGTGGACGTTGAAGTTTAAAGAACGGTTTTTGAGATTGGTTAGCGTTGGTTGGACGTCTAATTTATTAAGGTTACGATGGAAATATTTGTTTTTGCATTTTGAATATCTTTTGGAAGGAACTTAGGTAATGTTTAGTATTTTAAGAGAAAGTGAATTTAGGAAATTGTGGTCAAACGATAGGCGTCGTTTGTGGACCTTGAAATTTAAAGAACGGTTTTTGAGATTGGTTAGCATTGGTTGGACGTCTAATTTATTAAGGTTACGATGGAAATATTTGTTTTTGCATTTTGAATATCTTTTGTAGGGAGCTCAGGTAATGTTTAGTGTTTTAAGAGAAAGTAAATTTAAAAAATTGTGTTCAAACAATAACCGTCGTTTGTGGACGTGGAAGTTTAAAGAACGGTTTTTGAGATTGACTAGCATTGGTTGGAAGGTCGAATTTATTAAGGTTACGATAGAAATATTTGTTTTAATACGTTTTTCAAGGAGCGTAGATGGTATTTAGTGATTAAGAGAAAGTGAATTTCAATAATTGTTTGGAGAACGGCTTTAGAATTTGATCAGAATAAGTCGGAAGGTTTAACTGGGAAGAGTTTTTTTTAAATCTGAGAAGGTATTCTGAAAGTGCAATGTATAAGGTGGAATTGATGAAGTTCGGAGTCGTTGTAAAACCGGATTCAGTTGCGACAGACCAATTTTTAAGGAATTTTCTAGAGATAATTGGATGAAAGAATATTATAAGAGAGCGTTCACAATTTTGTCATAATTTTTACAATAGTTACATGCATACGGTGCAGGCAACATACGTTTATGAAATGCAGTATAGTCAATTCAGGAAAAAGAAGTAGATTTAAGAAATACTGATCAGACATGAATGCCTTTCGTATTTTCAGAGAGAAATGACAGAGTAAACCGGAATAGCCGAACTGCATCAACAACATTTCGTACAACGTACATATCTAATTACATATCGCAATTAATACTAAATTGCTGTATCAAAGTTCAACATAAAAGCGACAAAAATGTTTGGAAAATTGGTTATCACACTATCGAACATAAACACGTGAGAATTATGTAATGAACGTTATGCAACAGTTTAATGCGTTACTATAAAAATTGTACGACGAGAAAAATATGATTAAAACCAACCAACAACTCGCTGATAATTCAAGTTATTCCTTGAATTTTTTTTTCCACCGATGATAAATTACACAAAAATTAACTTCGCGCGAGGACACAAGTATTAGCATTAGCTAAATACAGGATACGCGCACAATTCGCACAATCAGTATATTTTTCATTCGCTCTCATCGCACTGCAATTTGACAGTGACAGCAAAATCGCGAATATCCGGATTCGATCATAACTCATCAGCACTGTCGTATTCGAGTTCATTGACTTCCGGTTATGCTGTTATTACTGCACTATTAGTCTTTCGAATTTTTCACGAATATCGTTGGATAATCTCCACAAATTTTACATTTTTTTATTTTTGTCCCCCGCATATGCGCAATTGAATGTCCGGGTCGGTGAATAATACGATAAGTGGAAGGATTCGCCTTACTTTCTACCAATGAAGCGAATTATTCCATGGAATTCGCACGACGTCACCTTTCGCGGTATTAACTCAACGACATTGAGTTAATGCCCACATGGTTCGCCTTTACCGACTTCCAGAAATAAATTGGTCAACGTTAATCATCCCACATTTTCCTGTCGCCGTAAATTATTTTTAGCACATAATGAGAAAAAAAAGCGCGGCGTTATTTCCCTCTGTAATCCCATAATAATGAATAAGAGATCTATCGAGGGAGTCGAAATGACGCATTCATAATTCTCGAATAAAGTTTCTCAAGTTTCAATTCTTCTGATTTTGTAGATCCATCTTCCAAATTGTGAAAAATTAAATCGATCAACTTTGTTTCCGTTTTCATTATGAATCTTCAAACATATTTATATAATATGTTTATATCCATCCAATTAATCATTGATAACTCTGATTAAAAGTCTAGTTGAATCAATTTCATTGCTTGAATTTCCATAAGCTTTAAATTTCTCTCAAATTTTCATATAAATTTCGAAAAATCGTCAGTAAAACATTCATAATTGAAAACATACTCAAACGCAGTCGTCTTTTGGACGGAAATATCCGAAAAATGTATTTATCCTGCAGAGATTTCAAACGCTACAATATTACCGAGTAAATCGAAACGGAATATCGTCGGTAAGTTATCCGTTAAACCGTCGGTAATTAATCGTTCTAGTTTAATTACAAATCTATTGTCACATGGACGAGCGAAGCGCACTAATCGCCTTGCCATTTTTACCATTACGCATTTCCCTTTCGTCGGAACGAAAGTGCGCTACTCTAATTTGCAAAACTGGCCCGTTGCCAGAGAAAGCGAAATCGATGTGACGTACGTTTAAAACGGCGAGAATAGCCGGTTCACGAATCACGGGTCAAACATGATTGCCAGAGTCAAACGATACAACGAGCAATCTAGATTACAGCTATTGTCTTCTCTCCGTGATGTTACATTCAATTAATCGACTTTAATACGTCCCTCGATGAGAATAATTATTCGAATTCCCATCAATTTTTCTTCGATCGATTACGTTAACCCTTTGCCCGACGAGATTGATCGATGGGAATTTAGTTGGATCTGCGTTATTCGCACGAATAAGATAATAACGATAATTGAAGTATTAATCGGATGATTAGATGATCGAAACGTCATCGCAAACGTACGACAATCGTGGATGAATTATCCGTCCTCTTTTTTTTCATTATCGGTGGTCTTAGAATGCAATGTATTTGGAGGGAAAAAGCAAGGATGAATCGGACGATAGGCGCGGACGATTTTCATACTTTTTGCAAGCTCAGTTGCTTCGCAGATAATTCGCGATCCGATACTCCGTGTAGGTCGATTTACTGCAACGTTTTACGTTGAGCGTTAGCACGTTAATTGCTGTGCTGACTAACGATATTTTTGGATATTAACACGTTCCGTGCCAAGCCGTTTTTGCCCGACTTGTCGTTCAGGCCATTTCATGTTTTCACTGAAGATTGATATAACATAATATTTCATTACATCAACAATTCATAAGCAATTAGCTTGCTTAGAGTAGTTATCACATCGTGTACCATTTACGGTACACGTGGCGCTGCAATCAGTTCGATTGTCAAATTCAACTTTTCAAACAAAAAGTAAAAAATTCGATGCTGAAGTAGCAAGACAAAAAACTAGAAGAGTAATGAGATTTTGCAGCGATTGCCCGAAGAAGCCGATTTTATGCATTTCTTGTTTTAAAAATGTCAAACATTACATGTAATTATTAATTATTGTATATATAACAATTAAACACATTTATGTGCTTTGTTCTACACTGAATTTTTTATGTCTCATTCTTTTGGTGGAAATAAATTTGACAGAATTAAATTCGCCATAAAATATATGTTTTCACCGCATTAAATAAATATGTTTGCGTGTACCATTTATGGTGCACGTGGCCTGAAGGTCAAGTTTAACGTGTACCATAAATGGTACACGTGGCACGGAACGTGTTAAGTTACAGTTAAAGTAAAACTAATAGTCCTGCATTTACAATGGTACTGACTTATTGAAAAACCAAGGCAATTTCAATTTTGCGTGGATAATTCGCAATTTTTCGAAATTCTGTTTCGTGGCAAAATTTCTCTCCGCATTCCTAAGATGCCATACAATTGATAGAATTCTTTGAAATTTCGATAGTTATGTTTTTAAACTATTGAATTCCTTACTTCTCGTTTAAGTTGCAAAAACATTGCAACGATTGTAAACTAATCAGCGGATATTTTGAAATACATTCCACAAATATAATCCGTAATCCTTTTTCCTGGTGGAAATCGACGATTTTAATCATCCAACCGCAAAAGTATTCTTTGTTTGCCTATTACAAAAACCGCAAATTGCATATTAAATTATTTCGCTGTACCGCCGCGAAATTCAAACTCGTTGCTTTCTACAAAATGACAGCACGCAGTGTATAAAACGCTTCATAAATCAAAGGATTTAAGTTAGTTTGTAATGTGATTAAAAGGAGTGACCTTTAAGATCTTTCTTTTATGTAAAATGATATTGAAGTACGTGTTAAATGACCTGCACCGAAGTAGGCAGGATATAAACGGAAGTTTCGATTCGAGGAAACGTCGAATTTAAATGACGACACGAAGGCAACATTCGAATCCCTAATTAGCGCGAGTTAAGGAAAGCCTATACGTGAATCCACTATCGTTTCGAACAGCTTCGAAATCGTTTTACGAGCGCGTGTCAATAACGACAGAACTGGGATTTCCGAGGCGAAGCTAACAATGGCTCGTGTTTGCGGCCAATTAACTGTAACGAACAAAATAGGAAAACAAAAAATTCTATTACGCGATTATACTGCTGCCACGGCCTCGTGAAGTATAGCGAAAGTCAAAGACGAAGAACGATAGATTAAGGTAATCCGGGTTCTGAGTGTAAAAGAAGAAACAGAAATGAAACTATCAAGAATTTTGTCCAGTTATCTGTTTGTCTAAAATTGCAAAATGTATTAGAATGATGATATGGACTTACAATTTTAAATTATGAGGACAAATTGGAATGGTCAGCGTTTCTGGGAATTTTGACGACGTGACCCCTGTAGCATAGTCCAAGTGATTCGGGAGTTATTTATAATTTTGGATTCTCAATAAAACGACTAATTTCGTTGAAGTCGAATATTACAAAGCTTTACGTAATTTGAATATTGTTGGGTTCTCAATGCCCTGTGATTTTGATAATAGTTTGCATTAACGTTTATGATTGATGTAATAATTTAAATATGAGTGTAAAATCCGGCTGACATTAAGTCTATGAATCCTAGATAAAAAAAAATGAACAAAAACTAGAAAAATCATGGTTCAAGAAGGAACAGTAACAAAAATTAACAAAAATGGTCAACCGTCGTCTAAAACCCTCAACAATATTCTCTTCAATCATCCCATCAATTTCATTAATTAAATTTCAACGGTATCAAGTAACCATATTCCCTCGCCAACGTTATCGATCATCCAACCAAAGTATCCACTAGAAATCAATACACACAACGATATCTAGTGCAATTTCAAGATACATCAACCGTATCGGCGCAATCAAGGCACGTACTTATAGCATTATTTAATTACTGAAGCCCGCGCACTAAGAAGAAGACAATGTCAACCTCGAACAAATTCCATCGCTACCAAATGAAAATAAAAGCAAAGATAAATTTCCAGATCAACAAAAGATCCGATTACATACCTGAAAACTCTTCGCAAACATCTCTACCAAGTCGATTCGAGCTTCCTCTCCCTATACTACTTTCTTTTCGCTATTATTGCAACTCAATGCACCCCTTTAATCGCGATTTTGCCGAACGCACCGTTCAACTGCAGCTGCACGCACCACCGTCGATCGTTTATATTCCCGCAGATAATCCACATGTACAACTCCTTTCTCGCGAAATCGTCGCGATACTTCCACCAAGCCACCTACAAGGATGCATACACTCTCGCCTTTTCACCGGTATGTGCATCGGTATTTGCACAGTTTACGTGTATGCAGGCATCGATTTGTGCGTGTGCGAACGAGCTCATTCGTGCCTTCGATGCAACGAGTCAAGCGCAGCATGGAACGAGGGAAAATCCCAGCAAAATCGACGATTATCGCGGACCCCGCTTTAACGACCGTTTCGATCATTTTTTTCCTTGTCCTTTTTTTACGATCGGCATCTCATTGACTTACTCGCTGTTCGATTTTCTGCTAGTTTGTTAACCAAGTTTTTAATAAGTATTTTGTTGTGTTTTTTATGTATTTATGTACGAATTTGGGTGGCTCCTTTAGGTTTGCATTGGAGGGGAAAATTTATTTTTCTTGTTTGTCTCTTATGCATGGAAATTGTGAAATTTTGTTGCAGTGGGAATTTTATTTGGAGATGTTGAAGGGAAAGAATAATAGTTAGGATTCTTGGGGTTTAATTTTCATTTGCTTAAAGTTTCCTGCAATTGAGTACATAGAAGAATGGCATGGTAAAAGAAGTAATTCAAAAACTTTAGTACTTTATATATGCTGAATTTATGCTCCATCATTTTTGCCCTGAAATAGTATTTTAATACTGATTACAATTAAAGATTAATTAGTTGTTTATTAAATGGTGAAATTCTATCGTCAGTATGCAACCCAACGAATTTATTTCGCCGTAATAAAATTTACTTGACTTACAGTGATGTAACGAGGAATATTTAATTACAAATCACCACTTTCCATAAAAAAGTAAATTATAATTAAAGTTAAATGATTATTATTCTATCATATTCCAACATTTTTCATACTATTCTATTCTCTTAATTCATTTTCTTCTCAAAATTATTTTACATGTTTCATTGATCAATTCACGGAACAAATCATTTGATTGTCTCTTAAATGATATATTAAATAGGCGGCAGGTAGTCGTTCCTGGAATATTGACAATGTAAATGCCCCATGAGATGCATGGAATTTCGTGAAGACAATGAGACACACGACTCGTCAATAATAATGAGAAACATTGGGAATTAAATCGCAAGCGTACGCACAGGCTTTTACGCGGAACTTGGGAAGTTGCTGATAGATGCAAATAATCCGGAAATTGATTAACATCTTCTGATTTCGGTAAAATCCTCCTCGCTCTCGTTTTATAAGAATCGTTAAATAACGGTGCACGATTATTACGTTATTTATTATTTCCTCAAGCAATTACAAAAGCGCCTCTCAAATTTCCCGTTTTTCAAACTGCGGGAAAAATTACTCGTTCATTCACATGAACGATAATTTCGCTTAATGGTAACGATAGTGCAAATTGTATTTATTCATTAACGATATAAGCAAGAAACATATGTAAATGGATATATCAGATATAGATTACTATATTAGATATTGTATATGGGAAACACATATAGAAATATATAATAACAATAAGGATTTAAAATGAATTAAAATTGGTTTTTAAATATATTTCCTTGGCTCGCGGATGCTGTCAATTGTACGCATTGTTTAATTCGGAGAAATATCATTTGCGCAATAAGTTTCGAAACCACCAAGGGAATAATACCGTCCCGATACGATCTCCATTCTTCGGTGGCTCTTTTTAAACCGAAAGCAACTCCTCGCGAGTCTTTTTTTCTCCAGCAATCGCATCACAATTATAATTATACCGATGCTGCAATAACTGGCTAGTTTCACGGGTTAAATTCGTTGCATGATCAACTTCGTGATTATTAATTGGTCGATTTAAATGTCTCTCCGTAACCTGTACACTGTACGATCGATCGTGAAGTAACAATAAAATTATTTAAATAATATCGAATGATAGAACAATAATTATTGTCTCTTTAAGTGAATCAATTAATGAAAAATGAATGTGCTTGGCAATAAAATTCGGAGCCGTGTCTGAAAGAAAAATTCGAACTGCCTATCAATAAAAAAAATTGTTCGCCTATTGCCTCATTCCGACGAAGAAGAAAAATTCTCTTAAAATTGCAAACGCACGATGCTTAAGACGTTAATTAAAATCGAGTGTGTATTAGTTTATGCAATAACATGCATCTCCGTTACACCTGAAGTCACCGGGTCTGATGGCGACATCGTCGAAAAATCTCAAGTAAAGATTTTCAATAGAACAAATGATGGAGCGTACGTTTGAAATTAGTATTCGAATAGTGTTAAAATCACTGTAAGCTAAGTGAATTTTAATAAATTTGTTCGATTACATACTGGCGATGGAATGTTTTCTTCTAATAAAGTGCCAATTAATGCTAGAACTACCGGCGTTAAATCTATTATATTTAAATATATTAAATAAGTACATTGGAAAAAGAAGAGTTAAGAGATGAAAAAGATTATCAATACAGATTTAATAAGATAAATAATCCATAATTTAGATTTTATAAAATTGCCGTGGAATAACTACGATATGGTTTCCCTATAAATTTAGTAAACTTTTATAAAAAATGTGGTACTGGTCATTTTGACTGCCCTGGTAGTTCTAGTGTTAATTTCTTCGTTACCCGATCGGTACAATGCATGTGACCAGTGCATATTTAGCAAAAATGCATACGAAAAGGGTAGTTTTCCTCCCACTTTGATCCATCAGACTTTTTCTTCTATGATTTCTTCATCATTAGAAATTCTTAGTCTGTACAATAACTTTTACCACCAGACTTAGCGGGATTTTTATAACAGAAAATGCAGATGCCTATAAAATAAATAGCAGGAAAAAACGAGTTATAAAATAAGAACCTGCCTCGCGAATATCAGACTTGCATTCCTTTCAAACTTCTTCCACGGGACTGCTTTCCAGCACCGCATAATGGAAGTATCGTCGGTTTCTAAACACACTTAGTCTTCCTTGATTTGGTTTTATTCTTTTTATTCTTTTCTACATCCTAGTCTTTGTTTTTAAAGACGTATCACACTTACCTTTTCCTGCTAAAAACGCGTAACAGTACGTCAACCGCTGTTTTCGCTTTTGAAATGACGTAGTATTATGTTCGTCCCACTGCAAAATCTTAACTCTTTGCACTCATATTTCACGCTGGAGATAACAGTACAAATTTATTTTCAAAATAAATCGAGTGGAAAGGGCTAATCTTATTCCTTTGATTAGAACAGCCCCAGAGAAAAATTCCTAGAGGTTCATCGTGCGAATTCCGTCGACGATAATTTCGTTAAATCGTCGAGGAAAATGTTGGATTACATCACATCGAAAGTATGGAAGCCATTGCCAGTCGTTGAAATACCCCATAATTGGGTACTACCTTTTTGTATGAGAAATACCGAGATTCACAATGAAATACAAAGGGCAAAGATGCAGTGCCAGAATGATGGGACAAACTGGGATTGCGTGTTTATAGAGATGGTAAAAAAACGGTTAAAATAGTAAAAAGCAATAATTAGGATTTGGGAATTACAATGATCAAAAGATCAGCGTAGAAACTCATAAGCGGGTATTACAGGGTGGAGGAGAAGACAGCTTTGATATGGGAAATATCATGTCGTCATTTGATGAACTTTCAAATGAAGGGCTGAAATTGAAACTACTGCGTGGCGCAAAGATTTGCAGGAAATTTTGGCAGCGATACAAACACGCTCAAGAAAGAAGACTAAGCAGTTTAGGAGTGAACGTTGATGTGAGCGGTTCCTTGTAAACTGAGATAAGCTTATCTTCCGTTTTGTTTTGTCTTTCCTTCGGCTTCGACTGCTATGGTTATTTCACCAACGAACTTACTGCCTTTAGGCGGCTTTCGAACCACCAGGTTATAATATATTTAACAATAATTTTCGGAAAATTTCTCGGAGGTAATGGCGAGAATTTGACTGGCCTACTAATTGTTAGCCTTTACCTCTTTATTCACCATAGCCCTATATAACAATTTTTTTGGAGCTGGAGGGGTCCCTGAGCCATGGTGTAGCAATTAATAATTAAGAAATATGTCTCAGAGGTGACGACGAGTTTTTAAACTCCCAATAACATAACACCTACACTTTGATATTCACAAGTGTGTGGTGTGGCACTGCTTGGTGGTAGCCATAATTGCTGCCCAAGTTCTACACCCTCACAATACACACAGATACAACAATTTATAATTAAATCAGTTTGTATAATAATTGCAATAACCCGTAAAATAAATATTAACCAATAGAGTCAGTGAATCTCTAAGGTTTTTTCCTCCCTTATGGGAGGTGGTCCTTCGAGCAATAATCATAAAATAAAATAAAAGACCGACAAGCTCGAACGCCGGAAGTCAACTACGATCCCAGCCACGATCATTTATCTCCTCATCAGCCATAGCCCTCTTCGGGTTTGAGTATTTATATGCTTGAAAAAGATCTCGTTTTTATTTGGAATTTTAGACGAGAACGAAGAAGAGGGGAAAAAGGCGTAAGAAAAATGATCACTATTTACGATCATCGAAAAGATTTCACGGACGTTCGAGCAAGTGGAGGAAAATGGAGAAGGAAAATTCACAGATGAGGCGTACGATCAGAGAGATGGAAGTGACTCGTCGTAAGTTGATTAGCAAAAGTGCACAATTGAAAGATAAAAACAAGCTTCTATTGTCCAACTATTAGTTCAATAGACTATAAGTATCGCTTGACCGACTTCGACGAAGATATACGTAACGTTCGATCCACGATATCTTTAAGAATTTACACAATTGTCTTGATAGTAGTTAATTGTCTTGCTTAGTTCCGTGTGAAAGGCTTCGATTGGAAATCGGCACACTTTACGTGAGATCTATTTTTCTGAATCTTTGCATAACGGTAGCTTTTTGGGTCTAACATTGATTCCGTGCAAAAACTTTTTCTCTGAACTTCACGATCACTTATACCACGGAACTTCCCTTGTTAATTGATATCTGCCGAAGAATTTTTTAATATTGGCCGATTTTAAATCATAGCGTTTATCGATGTTTCAGAAATTTCGAGTCCCGAGGAACAGGTAGATCTTGATGCATTGCAGCGAGCAACGAGTACAAGATCAATTGGCTTGCAGTTGCAAGAGCAGCCCATTATTAAAGAAAAAGATGAATTAACGTGCCTCAAAGAAATTGGCTTTTGTTTATCACAGCAGACTGCGAAAGCTTGCGAATTTATCGTGGTTAAAACGATTCTGGAGTCGATTCTAGAATGAGAACCGTAGTAGAGTAAAGATGAGGTGATTTTAACACTAAAACTTCCAAGACAGTCTAAATGACTGGTTGCTTATTTTTTTTTATAAAAATTCTCCAAATTCATAGGGCACGCATAAATGAGATATTCTAGATCTCTCTTATAAAACATAAATTATCGAATTAATCATCTTCTCCAACTTTTGTTTCCTCATTATCAAAAGTACTTATTTAATATATTTAAATACAATAGATTTAACGCCGGTAGTCCTAGTGTTAAAGATACGTGGGAAATTAACGGATCTGCGGGATTTCGATTTCTTTTATTAACTTAGTTGTCAAATTCTCAAAAGTGTTAATTGTTTAAAAGTACATGACTTCTATATACTCATTCATTTTATCATCGACACTTATGAAAATCGTATATTACGGTTATCGAAGTTTGCTTCTTTTCGACTAATCGCAAAACGTGACATTAAATGATCTACAGATAAAAGTTTAATCAATACGTTTTAACTGTGAATCATATTCTCTAGAAATTTCCGAGAATGATAGCGATAGTACTCGGCCTAATTACCTTGTGCCATTATGGTAAAACGATTAGAGTTTAACACTTTTGTTAAATAAACTTTAACCTTCGAGGTGCAAGTTAATTAAATTCTGTGTAAATTCTTGTAACTTGATGCAGGAAACTTAACGATGATATCTTTCGATGATTCCTCACCTAAAGTAGTTGGTACACAGACGGCAGTGAATGCAAATAGTGAGATAAACCGCATGGAATTAGAACAATTAGAAAAATTAGACGTGTCCGATCTTCAACCTTATCCCATCATTTTACCACTTAACATAGTAACCATCAAATTGCACAATTTAATATATTTCTGAAAATTAATTCATTTTATTTAATTGTGTAGTTATGCTTCACGGTAAAGAATATTATGATATATTTGTAAGTTCATATATAACTGTGATATCTGACGACATTACAAGTTAATTAATTCGCAAAATTGGTTTGGGAGAAAACATTTAATATGGAACAGCACATATTGGAAATTTTCAGCAATGTTACGCATTCTTGCATGTTTGTAGATGATTCAGATTTGTTTGAAGGATAGTCTGTTACTTGATAAACTGCATGTCAATACGAAGGATTGCGACAATTATCCATGCATGTTTTCGAAAATAATCGTAGACGAATCGATGGAATCCGTGGTATCTATAATACAGAACGATACAATGGATATCGCCGATCAGAAATTCAAACAAAACGTACACGACTGTGGAATTTGGTGGAAGCTGTTCAAACAATTTAATGAGGCTGCTAATCCTCTTCAGGAATTAGGCAAATGCTTATTTCAAGCTTTCTCGTTCGTAAGATATTCTTTTTTTTCCAAAATTGCGACAGACAGTTTAGGAATAATAGATTTTTTTATAGAAATATTGCACCTTGTTAGACATGTAAAAAACCTGTTTTGGATCATATAAAGAAACTTCTAGCTACCACAGAGGAAACGAAATGATTATTAAACGGATGGGTATTCGATACTTGGTAGCGCAGAAGAAATGCTGGAAATAACAAAGTCGTTTTCATCTTTGAAGACGTTTTATATAAAAATAACATTTCAATAAATTTCAACTACATACATATCAGTCATTTAACAGTTATTCTTATTAAACAGAGTTAACAGTAAATAAAGAACAAATTCTTAAAAATCCTCTTCTAACATTAACAAATTAAAATTTTTTAAAAATATAAAAACTTCCGTACGCCTATATACGTAATTAATGCGATATCATCTACATGTTCACTTTGTTTTACGAAGTATTATAATAGAATTTCTGTCTTGAATATTTTAGCTACCTATAAAAATGATTAAGTTTTGAATAATTAATTCGAAATCAAATTTTGTAGACATGTAATTAAAATTTGCATATGAAATAATACTCATATACACATAAAATAAGGATCAAAGTGCTTCAAGTGGGTCCCAAAAATTCTAAACTTTCTATTTAATAAAAAATAAATAACGCATGCCATTGCTAGTTGAAAGATGAAAAATTAATGACTTTTACAGAGCATAGTATTGCCATTACTACATTTGCGAGTTTAAGAAAACTAATAAGTATATAATTAAGTATCACTGTTACTTTTTTTTCAAAAGGGAAGTAGCTCAGTATTGCAGTTCAAGATTCTATTTCTGTTACTTCACTTTCTGCCCATATTTTTAATTCTACGCCACTTCTACAGTGCTTGATGATGTTAATTATACCTACTATCATATATAAAATTGCTATCACTATGAAATAAGCACCGTACACGCAAAACTGCAAATAACACAATTTTAAGTTATTGCCCATACAAATTTAATGGCATGTGTCTCAGCCTTAATTTACAATTTTACCTGAGTTCTAAGATCCAGTGATAAATTTCCATTTATCACTATGGCTGTCAGCAAACTTTGTAGTAACAATGCAACTAAAATGTTAGTGCCAAATATCAAGCCGTAGCTATCCTTGGATATGTGCTTTGCAACTTCAAAGCTATAAATGGCACATAGAAGTATTGTTTACAATATGTGACCTAAATTTACTTCTGTTTGCTTATTTTATAAGATGGGTATAATACAATATAAAAATTCACCTCGCAACAGTGACCATTGTATGATAAATGATTCCCAGTAATATGTGGACAGTATACAAGAACCAAATATTATAACTGTAGAAGGATAATATTAACAAAGTGCCTTCCATTAATGACATCAATGATACAGTTATATCTCCTATCAAAGCCCAGTTAAAGGATATTTTCCCAATGCAAAAAACAGTCACAGAACCTAATGATAAAAATGTGTAAGTCTAAATTTTGCCTCCAATTTTTTTCTACAGAAAAGTGTTCCGGTACATTAACATACATTCTTACCTATGACTGCATATAGAAAATCTACAGCACCATTATAAAGTTTTTCTCCAGGTTCCACTGCTGTTTGCCAAAGCAACTGTGCATAACTAATAACTTGTACATAACCACAAGATGATAAAGCCCACCATATAGACCATTTTACCACATACCAATTAGAGTAGGCTTGTAAAAAATCTTTCCCCAATAATTTATATGCTCTTCTGATTTTATATATTAGTGAGTGATTTGCTTCAGAAGAACATTTAAGCTGATGCTTCAACATATGCGAATCTTGTGCGATATTATTGATGGTATGATTTAAGTTATCCTGGGACTTTATTATCCCATCAGTGATAGTTGAAGTACCACTATCCTTTCTATGAAAATAAATGGATTCGCCAACAGATGGTAGAAAAAACGCCCATACTGTTGCAAATAAAATGGCTGAAAAATATAATCTTTATGATACAACCAATCTCAAACTCTGTACATTCAAATACATAGTACTTCATGGTATATAGGGATTAAAGAGAAGAAAAATAAATACATTGTTTGTCGTATGAAGTCATAAAGAAGTATATAAGAGTTATAGGAAGAAACCAATATCATTTACTGTTGATCTGCTATTGAAACATTAATAACAATATACATATTTTTCCCCACCTAGAATTTCAATTTGATAATCATTGATACCTGAAAGTGTAAGATAATTTAACTGATGATAGTTTAAGAATTCAAAAGAAGTTGTTAGTTGTGCAACGATACCGGCCATGCAACGTCCAAAAAGAGATGCTGCTTTAGTGTGACCTGTCACTTCTTGAAAATGTTTTTTATCAACTTTAGCATAAATATATGTGTAATAAGCCACTTCTGTAGAAAGAAACAGACCATAAAAGAATTCTAAAATTTGTATAGTCAAAATATCTTGCCCCCATATCATCAAAATAAAAGTAGTAACTCCAGAAAGTCCACATAATATAATGACAGATTTATACCGTACAAAATCTGTTATTAAAAACACAATGACTAAAGTCGCAAAATGAGCATATGTGCCAACGGGATAAATGTCTTGATTCACCTGGAATAATAAAATAACTTTATCGTATTCTGTACGACATAATAAATACTGTATATATTTCACAATAGTTACATTTTATTAATAATATCAAATTCATAAAAAAAGAACAAAATCTATTAAGGCTTAAGTTATTTAGAAAAAATGATACAAACTTGAATTTCTGTGAAATTTTTTGATTCCATTAAGTAGTTT
The DNA here is from genome assembly GCA_963989415.1 of Cerceris ruficornis. Lineage (NCBI taxonomy): Eukaryota > Metazoa > Arthropoda > Insecta > Hymenoptera > Crabronidae > Cerceris > Cerceris ruficornis. The sequence goes on from OZ022519.1 coordinate 18,853,102, forward strand.
GTTACAAAAGATTCAGAAGGCCTAAAGTCTTTGAAACAGCCAAATATACACAAAATGCACGATATAGTTATCCAATTCATGTTATCGTTGATTTCTTTTCACTTTCTTTCCTGCAATCTTTATCATATAATTCTCTCGTGCTATTTTGAATGTCATATGCAAAATTTGTCCATTCATAAAATCTAAAATAATGTCACACAATGTGTAAGGGAAACATTAATTCCAATGTTTTAATAACTCTAAATCGTACTACTCAGTTTTTTGCATGAAATCACAAATATCCGATCTACAAAATTATGATCCCAGTTCGATCATACGGTGATAATTTTTTTTCGCTTAATTAATAGGTTATTAATCTAACGAAACTTCATTAAACTAAATGTCATCGATATTTCATTTAACCGTGCACTCAATAAGATTTAAAAAAATTGTATTCAAGCGTAAACGTTGCTAATCAAATAATCAATTACATTATTTTTACATCTTACTGTAATACATTAATCAAATGAAATATGAACTCACTATCAACAAAAGCTTGCTCTTATCAGGATTGTAAATTTGAATTTGAACAGAGAATAACACTACGTGAGCACATCACTTCCGTACTTAAGTAACTGCACGCACGTACGTTCTTACTGCCATTTACTATCGCTTACATCCGCTGATGAAATGATACTGTGGTATCAATATTTCACGTGCAGATTCAAACACAATGAAACGATGAGGGCGCGACAATCATGCCGTAGAAGAAAAGAGCAAGATCTGATCTACTTGGCAAAATTGTGCAAACAGAAAACTTCGCCCAAACGCCATCTACCTGGAATTTTCATTGCATCAGCAGCATAAGCATCATCTGCACACGGTTTACAAATTCATCAGAATCATTAAGAAATAGAATTAAACGTAATACGACAAGTGAAATTAATTGAATGATTGTTCATTGTCAAATTAGAATTTATATCATTATGCTTATAATGAGAATTTGAATACATCGGTGATCATCATCGGTGATGTATAATGTAATTTCTTAAAATGTATCGCGCTAATGTAAGCATAAAAATCATGTGATATGGTATTTAAATAGTTACTTTAAAAAGAAAAGTACAAATGTTATTCTTGTTTGGCCTTTATATAACATTTAGATATATGCGCGTGTGTGTATGTTTATATATGTATATTGTTTAAATCGTTTGTATTATATCAACTGTTGCCAAAAGTGATAAAGTATTTCCGAAATAAATAAGAAATAAACATTTATAGCAAAATGGACAGCCTCAAAGGATAAATGCTGAGCCAATCAATCCGAATCGGGCCAATGGAAGACAACCTGCACCCATGAATATTCCAATGACAGTTTCTGAGCAATTTAGGGAATCATGGCTTACTGCTATAATTGGACTTATAATGTTTGCAACTGGGATGTGCCTTCTGTTTTGGAATGAGGTTTATATTTATTTATATTGCTTGTCAAACAAGATTACTTTTACTCTAATACTGTACATTTTTCATTTGTCAGGGTCGAGCCGTGAAAGTAGCACACTCTTTGGATGAGGCATTACGTAATGTTGCAGTACTTCCAAATTCATTGAAGTTATTACCAGAGTATGAAGGCCATTTAATATATTTCGCTGGTGCATTAAAAGTATCAGAACCATTAACAGAGCCTGATTATGGGGTGATTGTATCTAGTGTAAAATTGAAACGAAGAGTCCAAATGTACCAATGGGTTGAAATAGAGGAAGAGAGAAGGTGATATAACATTGATTAACAAAATAAATATCATACTTATCAGTCATTTATATATTAATTTTTATTCTATAGTTTTGGGGGAGTTACTGAAGAAGACAAACATTATTATTATACAACAGAATGGAAGGATAAACTTGTTGATTCTGACCACTTTTATATTAGAGCTGATCATCATAATCCTAAAGAAATCCCTATTAGAAGTCAAGTGCAGATAGCAGATGAAGTTAAAATAGGTGCATTCACACTTGGAACCGAATTGAAAAAGAAATTTACTGACTTTGTGGATATTACCAGCGATGAAAGACCAGAACGTAAAGATATTAAAATGCATTCTGGCCTGTATTATCATAGCTCTGATTTGTGGAACCCCCAGGTAGTGTTTACATCAGCCATTACTGATGTAGACTTTACATACTTATAATATATATTTTTAGGTGGGAGATATACGTATACAATTCTCCTATGCAGGAAAAGCAGGAGAAATTTACTCTGTCGTTGGAATGTTAGAAAAAGGAATTGTTGTGCCATACATCACATCACATGGGGAAAAAATTTTACTTCAAAGAAAGCATAAGGTGTCTGTTGATCAAATGTTCCACTTGGAACATGTTCATAATTATTGGCGTACATGGAGTATTAGGTAACAATTCTTTGTGTAGGATAATTATTTAAAATATTTGTTATGTAATGCATTAGTAGTAAAGTAATGTATAATTTCAGGGGACTTGGATGGTTAGTTTTATTTTTGGCAGCTACATGCCTAGCAAATATATTAAGGACCTTGATCCTGAATTCAACTTTCTTGTGTGGAATTATTGCCATTGAATCTCTAACTATGTCAGTTTCTATGTCTGTTAGTTTACTAGTAATTGGTTTTGCTTGGGTATGGTATCGACCAGTGATTGGTCTTTGTCTGGCACTTGCATCAATTTTACCTTTTATTTATTCAACATTAACATCAGGATCTCAATCTCAACAGCGTGATACATATAGAAGATTATGAAACTTAATTAAAAGCATTATCTTTGTAAATAATCTATCAACATTTCAGATTACTTTTATATTTTTTATTTATTTTCTGTTATACCTAATGTATTACTTTTGCTAGTCATGGATTAAGGATAAATTTAAAAGGGAATAATTATTGTAGTATAAGATTATAATAAATGTGTCAAAGTTTGTATCTGTACAAATTGAATATAATGATATTGAGAACATTGTTTTTCTATTTTCATACAAAGACTCTATAACATAGGTTATGCGCTCGTTAAAAATTTTAAATCAACTTGTTGATAGTTATTTATTGCATTTCTATTCAACGTGAACTATAGTGGTTTATTAAAAAAATATAAATAACTGTTAGCTGATATTCGCAAGAACATTCGACAAATTTATATGACAATGCCCTTAAAGCATCCCGATGAAAGTTTATTTCCCTCTATTTAATAGCTTTTTTTTACAAACGAGTGAAACAAGATGGCCGCGAAAACTTTGTAAACGGAAACGTTTATTTTGATGACACGAGGAAAATTGAATGCTCCAATTAATATTTTCAATCGGAGTGAATCGAACTGATGCGAAATAGTCCTCGATTATCAAGAATTTAAATAAATGTAGTTAACAATGACTGAAGAAACACAACAATCTGAGGCACCCGCACAAAATGAGGCACAGATCAGTTCTCCAGATGTCGGGAAATGTAAAGATATTAAAAAAGAGAAATGTCGACCTATGACAAAGGTATCATCAGTTAAAATAACGCTATAAATATTTAAAATTCAACTTTATAGCTTTGAAAATATATTCATTTCATACTTATGACATGTGAGATCTCGCGATGCTGCAAAAGTTAGGTTATCATTTCAAAATACTTGTAATGCGATTTTATGACAAGTATGATTGACGTGGAATATTTCATCTGAAGAAATTGATCAGCGTTCAATACAAGAATTCTGAATTTTATATAACAATAAATATTTACTTTAATTAACTTTAAGAAATGTCTTAACTTGTTATACTAATTTATAATTTCTTTTGTTGAATAAAAAATTTAACGTAGTCTGTTAATATTAAATTAAAAGATTGCAAATGATGTTATATTTGTCTGGTATTAATAAAAAGATCATAATTTGTTATTTAATAATGGAAGAAATTATTTTTATAGGTAGTGATAAGGCGATTGCCTCCAACTATGACGCAAGATCAATTTTTGGAGCAGGTTTCCCCATTGCCAGAACATGATTATCTTTATTATGTCAAAGCCGACATGTCTTTAGGGCAGTTTGCCTTTTCTCGTGCTTATATTAACTTTATCGAACAACAAGACATTTTTATGTTCAGAGAGAAATTTGATAACTATGTATTTGTTGACTCTAAAGGCACAGAATATCCAGCTGTTGTAGAGTTTGCACCTTTCCAAAGATTACCAAAAAAACGAATAGGCAAAAAGAAAGATTTAAAATGTGGCACTATAGAGTTGGATCCATATTATGTAAGTTTCTTGGAAAGTCTCAAAAACCAAGAGGCTGACTCTAGTATAGCACAACCAAAAACAGAATATTCATATCAGCCACTCGATAGTAAGTTATTTATCTAATGCAATTATCTCTAATGTCTTCTGTGTCCAAAAAGACAAAGTTGTAATACTACTATACTTTAAGAAATATTATATTATTTATATAGACACTCCAAAAAAAGTTACAACTACACCACTTCTGGAATACGTGAAGCAACGAAAACAAGAAAAGCAGCGACTTAGAGACGAAAAGCGGGAGGAAAGGCGGCGGCGAGATTTGGAAAGACGAAGAACCAAAGAAGATCCTGTCGTATCAAAGGTGATTGTACAACATTTGTTTAGATATTTTTGTATGGTTGTACATCTTAAATTAATTGCTATAAGATTAAAGTAATAGGTATGTAATGAATTATCGAGTCTGAATGACAAATACAGTATGGAATGAAAAACTTGAACATATACACATATGCATAAAATATAAGTTGTTTATAAATATGACACTTTTAAATGTAAATGGTAAGTATCTTATTCTTTACTGTATTTGATACTAATCTTTTCCCCCCGCAGTTCACATACAGTAAGAAAGAAGATAGCCAGACCAAGCATTCTTTTCCTTCTACTACCTCACTCGCCATATCAGAGGATACTATTTCTGTCCGACTTACCAAAAACGTAAATACAACTCATGAATATAAAGAGGTTTTTAATTATGAAACAGTCAACACATTAATGCAAATAAATAAGAATGCATTTAACGTGCAAGAGCAGACTCGCAGAAATGTCGAAAATATAAAACCGTACATGAAGTGCATTAGAAAAATAACTGGTATTGACGAAAGTTTACGATATAATAGTAAACAACCGAAACTACTTTACATTTATGAAAAAAATTGCAAACGGAAAGATACTGATTATAGAAGGAAGAACAATGATCATTGGAGTAATGTTAAAGATAATTACATTTATAGTACGATTAAGTATACTTCAACTCAATGCATTAATAATAAAAATGGCTTTCCTGTACTATCAAAATCGCAATTTACTAACATATACAAAACTTGGAATACCAAAGTATCAGCAGATGTATCAAAATCAAGAAGTTGCGGCGCGATGATAAATTATCAGAAAGTTTATCCCCTTAAAGCCATCTATGAAACAGGACTTCCAGCTTATCGCAAAAATTCATGAAGTTGGAAAACAGAGCTGAATAGCAGAGAAATTCATGTCGGCTGTTAAGATGTATTCAAAAGCCAACAGAGAGAAAGAATTGTTGCTACTCTTAGATCTCAAAATTGGAATGACTTTACTCAGTATTTGTATATCATTTATGATCGCTATTGTATGCAAAATTTATATGAATTTATTATGATGTGATTAATTTATTGTTATCTAGTTTGTACGAATTGATTTTTATAATGGAAAGATTTTGTCCGGAAACCATTAAAACTATGTATTATTTTCTTCTAATTTATCGTAATAAATTTGACTTTATTCTTGTATATGTGTATTGTAAAATTTATGAAAACGTGCAACTTAATTTTTATTTTTAACTACTAAATATACATATTTAATGAAGTGAAAATTATATTGTGTTATAGGTACTGAAAAATCCAGATATCGAAATAAATAAAGACAATAAAGAAAATAGGGAAGAAAAGGATAAGGTTTCACCTAAGGATTTAAAGAATCGAAATAAAAAGGACGATAAATTACGCGACAAAATACCACGAGATCGAGATCCTAAACCTTTAACGAAAGGGTACAGAGACAGACTTGAAGACCGGAATAAAGACAGAGACATAAAGTATCAAAGGCGTCATGATGATAAAAAGATCTATGGAAGGCGCGATGAAAGGGACAATATGAAAGACGATAGAAGAACTGACGGAAAAGATGACAGAAAGTTCGAATTTAAAGAAGATAATAAAGAATGTAGAGAACGGAAGATTGAAGAAAAACGAGGTAAAAGTTACGAAAAAATGAGACAGGAGAAAAAAAGACTAGCAGAAACTAAGAAACAAAATGTAGAATTTAACGTTGACGCTGAGAATACAGCGAAATTGAAAAATGAAGAAGATGATTCTAGCCAGAAGAAAGAATCGCAAATCGATGCGTGTGAAAGTGGTATTAAGGAAAGGGAGGATGCTGTGAGTGATAGGGAGGATTTAGCAGAGAATAAAATCAGAGAACCTGCCGAACATGAAATAAGTGATACAAAAGGAGATACTGAAAATATATCAGAGCAGAAAGACGCAGGTACAAATTTTCTCATATATGTTAAATAATATAGTGAATAAGAAATAGGATAGACTTACAGTATTAACGTGTATCCTTATAGGAATGTCAATAGCACGAGGCGACAGTAAGAAAGATCCAGCGAAGTCAAAATCTAACGAACATATTCACAATGACATTAACAAGGATAACGAGTCCGAAGATAAAAAGGATTCGAAACTTGTAAAGAGGCGCAGTTCACTTGAAAGCGGTGGCGAAGGAGGCACAGGGGATGGTAGTTGTTTAAGACGGCATAAATCTTTAGACGGGGAAGATCAAAGCAATTTGCAAAAGACTGAAATTGAAGATAAAGAAAAAGATAAGAAAGATCCGCGATTAGAGCGCCGGATTAGAAATAAGGTATGCATTAATTTTTATATAGTTTTTATATAATAGTTTTTATATAAATCGCTCGATTTCATGTCAAACAGGACCGACCAGCTATGGAAATTTATCGTCCTGGAATGGGGAAATTTAGTAAACAAAGATTAGAACGGGAAAAATCTAGTAACGATGAACGAGCGTCCCTTTCGCAAAGTCCAACTCCAAATACGAATATTTGTAAGTCTGGAAAATCTGGAACAGAAGTACGTTCCATGACATTTAAGCGTAGCGTTAGCCGCGACTTGGTATAACAGATGGTAATTTATAAAAAAATCTCATCGTTCGTGCTAAATGTGTCAAAACCTGTGTTAATAAAAAACAGATTTTTACATCAGTCTTTTTCACAATATACAGTGTATGTATTGTACACAAATGCATAATAAAATTCAGTATCCTACTTATTGCTCGAAAATCCATATAAAGTTCTCGCATAATATGAAGGTATTCTCTTGCATGTATTTTGCAATGTCAAATATACCTCGAATCAGTAGCATAAAGAAACAATTTAATATTTGCAGTACGTATCAATATCCGAAAGAATAATTTCGCAATGAGTAATTTAACTCATTTATTGTCATTAATGACTATTAAAAGCAAATGTAAAGAACATCTTTTAATGTTTAAATTAACATTGTTTTCTTATATTTAGCTACTATTCTTATGTCTATCTAATTTCTACGATATGAAAAATACGTTTTAACTTTAGAAAATTGTTATTTTTACATTATTACATTCTTTAGTTACACTGTTACATCTATTATTATGTATAACTCAATTTAATGGAATCTTGAGCTTAATTTCAACATATAATATTTAATGCCTAGTCATACATTGCGTAGAATTATAAAACAATTTGATCAATTCTTTATAATCACAAGATTAAACTAATTGTTAGTGTCTCATTATGTTTGAAAAATTTATAATATAGCTATTATTTAACTGTTTAAGAAAGTTTTTAATATTTTAGTACTATGAAAACTTGCCGCGTACAGAAAATTTCATAAAGTGTGCAAGTGTGTCTAATGAATGCAACATTAGCAGTGTTGTATTGTTAATTCAAATTATTACATTTGAAATATTTAAACATGACTTTCATTTCAATATTCCAGTATAAACTATCTAATATAACCATCTTCCAACAATACTATCTCGGATAAAAGCGTTATAGAACATATCTTTGTCCTCGTTTAAGATTAAAATTCTGTGATAGATGTAATTATATCGTGAAAGTGTAATGATTATTCGATATTATGCAAGTAACAGATCAGCTTAAAGATTTAGTAAGTATATCCAGTTTCACATTATTATTTAACATCAATACAAAGTATTGACCTAACCCAGACTGCAACTATAAAGCATATTTTTATACCGCGTTAGGTTTCCATAAAAATAACAGTTAAGTAGTTCTACGTGTCGCACTTCTGTTGCTCCGTAGTCGTAAATAGAAAATAATATTTTACTCGAACTTACATGTGAGTTTCAAGTTGTAGGTTGTTGCTGAGATAAACGCGCTGAAATTCTTTGACTCGTTCGTTGCAAGGCTGTGTTTTGCTTATTTCCTTTGACTGAAGAAGTGCCACTGTTCTGAGAAAGAGACTTTTTGCTATCTGGCAATTTCCTTGTACTTCGTATAGGCTTATTCTGTTGTTGTACTATAAAAGCGATATTACTCAGTAAACCCGAATTCCAATGTATATATCATTAAATCAGATATTAATTAAACTTATAGTTTTATTTTACAGTGTACTATTATTTGTAATATATACCTCGTTTATCGGGAGTTTTCATTGGTATATCGATATACGAATCAGAAGAGTCAGTTGTATTTTCAACTTGCTTCCTCCTCTTTTTACTTTGTTCTGGAATAATTATAATTCATGAAAACTCGTCAGTAATGACCCAAAATAGAAGAGTCAAAAAAAAAAGACACCTTTTGCTGTAACGACTGGTGCTTCGGTATCTCCTTCAAAATCATCATCTTCTTCTTCGCTGCTACTGTCAGATTTTCTTCGTCTTCTTATAGATTTTTTATTTCTCTTTACAGGAGTCGATATTGTTTGATGGTCCGAGTTCTCTGCGTCTTCTGTACCTTTTTCTAGAAGCTCTTTAATTTTCTCTTCTAACTCTATACAAATCGCTTTCGTATTAGGTTTCTTCTTTGCCTGCTCAATAATGGTTCGGAGAGCTTTCAATACTTGCGGATTATGAATTTTGTCCTTTAGCAGTGGTAAACTCTCAATAAGATGACGTATACCTAAGATGAAATAGAAAAATGAATGTGACGTTTCATGAAGACATTGATAGGAGATTAATGATATTCTAATAAAAGTTCGCTCACTTTTTGCACTGAACTGTAAAAGTGAAAGGCAGAATGCAAAATCACACCATTGTCTTTCTGCAGTTGATAGTTTAAGCCTCGCACAAATTTTTTCGATTATGGAATCGACTTGCTTCTCTTTTTGCAGTAAATTCAAAACGGTCCTGTAAATATGGATATATTAATAATAACACTTAACTTCTAAATAATTTCATCATTATCACATACTTTATAATCTCCTGGAAGTTATCTTCGTCCAAGTTCAATTCAGGGTCGGTCAAACGTGATAATATATCAGGTATTACATTATAGAGAGCATTGCCCTTTTCAGAAAGTTCTCTAAAGAACTGCTTTGCATCTTGAGCAATTTTTTCATTTTTGTCAACTATGCAAAGGGCTAATTCCGATATCTGTCCTCGCACGCGTACCATTTCTTTCATTATAAGAGTTGATAATATACGTATACAAGTACGACGAACTTCTAAATCTTCATCTCGGAGTCTGCAAAGTTAATAGAAATTGTAAAATACTTCTAATTCCTGTTGCAATATGTAAAGTTTTGTAATCCTGATTGTCTGAAACACGTTGAATTACCTCTGATAAACATACGGCATCCAGGGTTCAACTTCATTAGGAAATCGTGCCATTAAATCACTTACTCCAGTTAAAATATTCGATCTGATACCAGGATACGTCGATCGTCCTAATATCGTGAACAAAAGCTGTAGCCACTTTTCACAAAACTGACAACTTACAGTCATCATTTTGCTAAGTGCAATTGCAGCAGCGGCTTGTACATACTCATTGTTGTATTTAATAGGATATTCACATACGTCTATTACAAGCGGTCTAAAAAAACATCGTATGCTATATTACTTTAACACAATTTAACACATGAATACGAAATTATTAAACATACACAAATTTCGCTAGAAGTCCATTCCCTGTTACAATATGATTTTCGAGAACGTTATTTACAAATTCTGCATCTGTGTCATGAGATGCGCCTCCTACAGCTGCTTCTCCATTGTCTTCCTTCACAGTACTTATATTCTGTGCGCGTGAATTATTAAATTATTTAATTTATCAACGTAGAAGATATTTGAAAGGACAGATTTATTCGTAGAAAACTACCTCTTTGTTACGAATGTTTTGTATTGCTTGGTTACATGTAGAAGCCGTACTTATGTTTAAAACCTTTTTTCCTACCGATGCTCTCGCACTTTTATTTCCTTTTCGAGTACCTTTATCGGCCTTACTTTCTTCTTTTAATTTGTGCATGTAATCTCTCCGCTTTAGTTCTTTATATACCGACATATCTAAATGAACCATTTGTCTTATAGCAACATGGCCAATAACATACAGAAATTTAGCTAGTAAAAAGAAAGAAATTTCGGATTCTTTAGAGTTATTAAAGTTTCCTTGGTTAAATATATCCATAATCAGTTCTTTCATTAGAAGATCAGGCTGGTTTGCTAGCTGAAATTGAAACACACTTTTTGCAGTTACACATCACACCTGTATCTACCCCTAAAATTACATTCTTATAGAACACCTACGTGATAAATAACATTTATCGCATCTGTTACAAATGAAATATATCCGTCTTCCTTAGTACTCGTGAAATGTTCTTTAAATAATGCAAGAATTTCTGGGAACATATCATGATCATTGGGAAACCTGCACAATAAAGACTGTATTTATTAAGACTATAACTAGTGCAAAGAATAATTCATAATCTCTTCTTTCTGATCTACCTGTTAGGTGTTTTGTTAACGTCGTCTCTGTCATGTTTTATTTTTAATAATGCTCTGCAAGTATCTCTGGCTAGGAGAAGGTCTGTTTTAGCGCGTGGTCCCAATCCTGTTTTTATTAGCAATCCTAAATTGTCAATTATAATTCTACTTTCAGCTTGGGCTATCATAGTAATTAACACCAGAGCTGCTCTACTGTCCACAGGCGTTGTGTCCGGTATTTTCATTGTAAACTTTTCCCACAGGATCTACTTATACAAGAAAGCGAACAAAAATTTCAAACAATAATTTTTTATTTTAATACCAATAGTTTGTAAGAATTACCTGCAATACTTCATTATTTAGTTCGTGACTATTATACCATGACAGGATGAGCTGAGTTAAAGCTTGACTTTGTCCACGCTGAAGTCCTTTCACCAGTTCAATTAGAGCATTGCTACATGTAAGAACTTGCTGCCGAACAAATTTCTGATTTCTGTCGTTATTTAGGTATATATCTTTATACACTTTAGCAACATTATTGCGCACTGATTGATCGCGATGGAACACTTGTAGCAAAGCTTCGCGTATAGCCTCCTTGGTTCCTGCTATGCCAAACTGATATGCAGTTCCAAGTAACGTACATGCTTCAACAGCATCGGCAGCTGTTAAAGAAAAGAGTAACTTTTTTGCTATGGGTATAACAGCTTCCAACTCCGTTGCAAACACCAAAGAATTCTATAATAAACATTTAGATAGTTAATGATACAAATCTATAACATTTAATTAATATCGTGAGATGTTCGTAATGTCTTTTTTTGTGTAATAATTCATAACTACCTTTAAATAATCTACAAGCACTTTCTGCGCTTTTATTTCCTCTTTTAAATTGTCACCTTTTACGGACTCTACATTATCTGTAGCGTCTTCTACTAATTTCACGTTGTCCTCTGATTCCATAAACGTTTTTAATAAAAGTAGAAACAAAAATTCTTCCTTTGCTTCGGGAGAGAGACCCTTTATTTTAAAAGTCTCATTTAATGTTGTACAGACCTTCCATAAATACGCTACCGCATCTAGTATTTTTCTATTCAGCATCAAGTGTCTAATATGCTCAAATGCTGTGTCAGGATTAATTTCTTCCTCTTCCTCTTCATCTTCTGTACCTGAACCTGTAAAATATAAACATTTTTTACATTTCGAAAGCAATTTTAATTCAAAAGAACATGATGAAATTATTAAAAACAAAAAAATAATTACATATAGAATATACCTTCTTTGCTTTTCCTCTTTTTATTCTTACAAATTTCTTTTAATGCCTTTGTTATATCCGGAAGTAAAGTGTTCCAAAGTGTTAATCTTTCTTGATCGCCGCGTGCACTCTTACTAACAAAGTCTGCTTGTATGCGTTTTAATTTTGTTTCTTCCTCTTCCAATGATTTAGAAATATCAATTTTGTTTAACTGCAACATTTTCCTTTGTCAACGATGTCATTCATAATACTTCGTCGACAATATTACTTGTAATGCTTTAGACAAACCTTCGCTGCATACGGATTATTGTGAAGTAAAGCACGTATTAGTTGTAACCCTTGTTTTCGTACACTTGCACTTTTATCCTCTAAACGTAATGTTACAGCAGCTAAAAGACTTTTTTGCCTTGCTACAGGAATAGATGCTTCACAACATAAATTTTGCCAGACATGTAACACCTTTGACCTGACGTAAGCATTACAATCGAGAATATGATTTTCCAAACTATCAAGACACTCATCCCTCTGTTGTTTTTGTTCTTCAGTAAGATCATCTCCAGACAATACCTTCTGTACTACTGCTCCCAAAATTCCAGCTGCACAATTTCTCATAGTATAATGCTGTCATGTCATTACGAAATTTCAATTAACATTATTAACAAATTAATATAATTTTTAGGAACTAGTAAGCATACCTCACTGCCGAACCAGTCGGTTATGTCTTCAAGAATAGGAATCATAAGGTTTGGCTCGGAAGTGGCAGCACTTTCAAAAAATATTGATATATTACGGCTATCAGCCTCAGCCACATCAGTTTGCTCAATTTCTTTCACTAACTCTTTTATTAAACCAGTACATCCACAATCCTTAACCATGTGAACGACACCATTCGCTATGTGCGCTGCCAACCAATCATGTAGTTTCACCAACTGTAAGATCGATTAATATACTTTTCCTAAATTACACTTGACTTTGAAAGATATGATGAGAAATCAACAAGTCCACATACCTGAATTATTCTTATTACAAAGTTTATTCCATGATTGTACTTTTTGATTGCAGTTCCCAGGATCTATTGCAGAACAAATATTTAAAGGCGTTGTAAGTCGAATGTAGCTCATTGTCAGTAAAACATTTTCATTTGGCACAATAAAACATCTTACCTCAAATAGTGTTTGTTTGGTATATTTTTGCTTTGCATCTTTACATTGCTCTAAAATTTTGTAACACACTTTAGCGAGCAGTCTGAAATATAGATTATGATGTTAAATCTTCGTGTATGATCATCAAACATAATCTCCAAAATATGGATAAATAATGTTTCTTATATTCATCTTACGTGATAAAAGCATCCTCTGCAACAGGAGGTTGCCAAAGTCTATGCAATGGTAGTTGTAACCAACTATAAAGATATTCCAATGCTTTGTCTCTCGTTCTTTCCCATTCTTCTTCAATATCTGATTTTGTGTTTTTTTTCTAACAAATTAAGCATTTACTTCAATATTGGAATATTGAAACAGACACTTACAAGAGAATTGAATTAATTAATGTTATACATACCTTTCCACTATATTTATCATTTAAATTTTTAGAAACTTCTTCGTTAATATAGCAAACAAACCAAGAATATAAATATGCCAGCATTTTATTAATATTCAAGAATTTTAGTCTGTCCTCATCTTCTAATGTACATCCTTTATCAAATATTTTTTCCATGTCACAAATTAGTATTTCGATAGCTGTAAAACATTAATCACAAATGTATATTTCTATTATGCTATATGATAATTTTTTAATTATAAACGATACAGATACACGAATATAATATACTCTTCACCTTTGACTATTCTGCTAAATGCACGCATGATGATTGGTAATTCAACTTTATTGCCATGAATGATTATAGAAAAAAGTGTATCAAAATGGTCTAAAATAAAATTAGCACCATTCTCTTGAAGTGCTACTCGACATACTGCAAAAGAAATTGATTACTATTGTATCGTAATTAATATATTTTTTAAAATAAATATAGTTTTTCATTACCATCAAGCTCGTTTGATATTAAACGAACGGGAACTATATTTCTAACAAAATATTGTGGCCCCCGGGGTCTTTGTAAGAGTTCATCTTTGCTCACAGGAATCACGAACTCTACCATCTTTTTATAGTCAGTATTAATGACTATTTTCTGAATTAATAATGTTATGAAATTAAAGCGGAGATCCTTCGCGCTATTCTGTTTCAGCTACTCAATCAACTATAACCGTTGCAAGTGTAAACAAGTTTAAATGTGCGAGACGAAGAAAGTTATTCCCGCAAATATGGTAGATGACTCTGGCGTCGTTAAATTTAAATAACTTCTATATAAAAATTTGAAATACAGGTTTTAAAATTATTGTAATTAGTAATTATTCAATAATAATGTGTCGGCCTATCATAACTAATAGTATTTAAAAACTTTCTGTAATATATTTTGCTCTCCCTGAGTCTATTCAAACTTTTCAAAGACCATGTCATGTTAGGAACCTACTTAGTTAATTATCACAAAACCTGTTAGAGGCGCTAAAATTGTACGATTATTGGTGACATCTACCGGTAATCTGGAAAACACAATTTTATGCATTTCGTTAGCAGTGAATTATACCGTATGTGCTGATGTAATTTGACTTCACACTTGTCTGAGGAGTAAATTACTGTGCGTCGATATTTTGAGGAATGCCAATTTTCAATTTTTTCCACGACTTATTCAACCGAAGAAATTCAGGACATCCAGAAAACGACAGGTAAATTCTATAAAGTAATATTTTATGCAGTGTTTAACAGAAACATGCAATACATGACATGAGTGTCAGCAGATTTGGCAGTTTTCGTACTGTCAACTTGTTTTTGCGCCGTAAATAAATTCACTGCTTTTCTACGCAAGTAAAATCCACGTTGTGTTATGAATTTTTTAATCGTGAACATTTCAGGGATAGTTTCCGAAATCCAATTTGGCAAAATGACGAAGATGAAGACGACGTGGATGATTTTAGGTAAATATGCTTAACGTGACTTTCTTTTATTTTGATGATTCTAATTTGAAATCTCTTGCTACAGGCATCCCAGAAATGATATTCATATTAGCATATTCAGTGATCCATTTCAAATAACACGGTTTTTTGAAACTGAAATGGATAACATAATGAAAAGCTTCTTTTCTGCATCTGATAGCTATGGAACGTTTCCTTTGCCAAGTATGTTTTGCCAGTAAATCATATTTAATATATATGTTGTATCTATTAATATATACTTATATGAATTAAAATATATTCAAACTTTTATAGACTTTAATGAGCCTGTACCAAAACAAAGTGAAAGTTTACGTGACAAAATGCTAAAACCAAAATGTGACAACCCTGATTGCTTCAACAAAAATGAATCAAAAGTAGATGTAGATTTAGATGGGACGTAAGTGTTTAAAAATAATATATCAATTGATTTTGTCTAAATAAAATGATTGGTACATTATCACTTAAAAACATAACTTAAATAGGATTACTGCAGAAGAATTTTCCAAAATTTGGGGCAATCAGAATGAGAAGAAAGAATCAGATGTCTTTGTACCACAGCAACATAGATTTGGGAGATCTGTAAGGAAAGAATTTATTCGTACATCAGATGGTGTTATAGAACAGAAGCATACATTTAGGGATAGCGAGGGAAATGAAGAAACTGTAGTATCTCGTCAAGTTGGTGATAAAATGTATACAGTTAAGACAAGAAGAGATGCAAATGGAGTTGAAACAAAAACTGAAAATCTTGTTAATATGGATGAAAGTAAGTAGTAATTAACCACACACACACACATATATATATATTTGTTTTTTTATATTAACTTATTCTACTTGTTAGTGATTGCACAAAGTTGTGTTAATACTGTACAAATACATGTATATGGATTTCAGGTGAATTAAAAGATTTTACTCAAAAATGGGCATTACCATCAACAGATGATAGTTTCAGTTCCCATAAATCAATTTTGAATTACTTTCCCTGGGAGAAGTTATTTGGACCTAATCCAAAATTGTAGTTAAAGTAAATTAAATAGATATAAATATTGTCTAATGACAAATAAAGTGTACCATGGATAACATAGCTATGTTCCTGTTACAAAACAATATTACCTGAATTTAACAGTTATGTAATATATATTAAAATAAATAAAATATCTAAGGCTTTAATACATGCAAAGCTTATCCCTTACTTATCCTGCATATATTAAAGAATATTGATATAATTAAAAGTTTTTATCGTAAATTTCTTTATTTAATTTTATATACTCTGTACAAGTTATATACATACATGTCTAATAAAATTTATATTTCATGCACCAGAATACTTTTCTTGTGCTTGCACAACCAAATTTTTATGATTTGAAAGGCAAGTTAACATTACAAAACTACCAAGACTGATTCTGACCTTTCTTTCTGCTTTTACACTTCTGAACAGTTTGAAAAACAATGAGTAACTTCACTATTACACAAAGTTCTAACATATAATCGAACTTCTGAGTGTATCTTAAATTTTTGTTGCTTGGCACAGTTTAATTGTAAGACGGCAACAATTACTTTGAATTAGACACAAAAAATATACTGACATTTTATACATATTCTTCAATCTTGTACTTTTAAAAGTTTCATTAGTCCCAAATGTATGAGTAACAAGGTTTTCCTGTTTCCATTTTCATAGCTATTCTTATCTTATAAATATTGAGTAATCTTTAAAAGAATAGTCTCACATAATTTCATGAATATAATAACTAAATATTGTAAGATATACATTTCATTTAAAGCTTGAACACTAATATTCTTTGAAACGATATTAAAACACTGTTAACCACCTAAAAACGCGTTCTATTGCTCATTAACATAGCTTTAAATACTTATTAAAATTTATGTTGCGCAAACAATACTTCGACATATTTTACGAACTTATCACATGAAAATATATAAGTAACACAATAAATCTCCTTTAATGCCTTTCACGTCATTTCATCTTCAAAAAGCTGTAAGTGTTTTGCATTCTGGTTTTTATAATGTTCTATAATGTTGAATTAATTGCTATTACAATATGCGTTCCCACACACTTTGTTACACTTCTGTACATACCTATACATCTTCGTATTGCATGCACATTTTAATGTATATATATATATTTATACATATATATGTACAAATTTTTGTTTACAAACAAGTAATCACTTTTATGTTATTTCAGGGCAATGAATGACTTTTCATTTGCTACGGAAAGCGGTAACTGTTAATAGATACCGCAGATTGCAACAAAATCTGCAAAAAGAAATATAGAAATATATATTGATTTATTAAAATAAAAGTACGGATCGGGTCTGGACTGATAAACATTGTTTCAAATGTCTTTCACTGCATTACGCGCATAGCAGAGAATTAATTAATGATTTGCCGTTCAATCTCCGGAAAGATACATAAAAATGTTAATTGTTTACATGTTATACAGCATACTTTGCATTTGATATATACAATCTGTAATATAAAGATTTTCAAGGCTTAAATATTTAGGCAGTGATGTTAATACATCGTAGAAAGTATCAATAAATTCCTAGTATGTATAGTCACAACCTATAAATTACAGTCGTATGGTAAAAGCTAAAATAATCGAAAATTAATAGTTTTATATATTGCAAACACTAATTACAGTTTATCTTAATATACCAAGAAGAAACCTGGATATGATAAAATAAAATACAAAAAAAATGAAATAAAAAAGACAGATTAGAAAAAGAACAAAGTTAATTATATAATTACTTTAACACTTTCGTTTTCATTACTATACTATATATCACCTTACAAATTTACAGTGCATATACAAAGCTGTAAATATTTCATTGATATTTTCTACGGCTGTTATACCTTTATTTTAGAACTACTAATTTGAATGTAAACAACGTAGGATTTAGAATAAAATATTTCCAATTTAAATTATTACAGAAATCTGAAATGGAGCGATCAATGTCCGATGTACACGTCATTCAACAGAACTATTTTACTCTAATAGTTAGTTATTTAGAAATTGTACACTATTACTGGGAATTATCCTCAAGTACATTCTATATTTAAGATGAACCAATTTATCGTAACTATATATTATTACACTAGATTTGCTCTTATTATCCAGTACATAGTCAGATGTTATCATGCCTATCAAATCTTGAACATCATATTTACCACAATTACTCTTGACCAAAACCTTCCGTTTCTTCAATGGCATAATTTAATTTCTCTACTAATTGATCGTAACTTTTATACGGTGGCAAATCCAATCTATTGAAACATGTATGTGATCGTGGCAACCACGTATCTTTTCCAACCTTTTCTATGCAAAATCTTTGTGGTCCGTTACTCCCTTTAAAAAAAGAAATTTATTATAAGTGAAGTGGAACGTAAATGATGCCTGCTTGAAATCTCAATTTCAGTGTGTATATTTTACCCATTAATTCTGCAAATCCTCCAACAGGTACACGACAAGTCCCCGTTACGAATTGTAAAAGTCGCGCTCTTTTTTCACTATCAGTTCTTGTAACGAACTAAAAGAAAAAAATAACGATACTGAATTACGGCACATTTTGATTAAACCTGATAATAACGTACCTGCCAAAACCATAAAATTTGTTTACTATTCCTCGTGTAATGTCTATAAATCGTATTCCGTTGCCAATCTTCAACATCTATTTCTTGCATTCCACAAAGCATAAGTTCTAATTCACGTTCATCGAAGTATTTTAGCCATTCTAGTGGTACTACTGAATTGAAACCCTCTAAAAACGCCTTGGTTTGGTCCTCAATACCTCTTGTCATTCTCCATTCTGTCATTAACCTTAAATATAATAATAACAAGACAATAATTAATTTCCTTTTAAAGGCTAAATATTAATTATGTATTAATAGCAATACCTAATATACTCTTCCTTGTTATCTTCAATAACTCGTATTTTATCGCCACCTTCTTTTAATTCATGATGTATCACCTGACCAAGAATTTCAAAATCAACGCTATAATATAGTTCTAGGCCACACTCATCGATATTATTTTCCTTTATCCAAACAAGTGATTTGTAAAATTCTGGGTCAATAGATTCTATATCTTTCATAACTAATTTTTTATTCAGCATACGTTTATAAAAGGGCATTGTGAAACCACTGTAGATAAACCGGCCATGATAAAGAGCCTAAAAATATCAACACAACTTGCATTAATATTAAAAACAATGTTAATTTTATAATTTGTAAACGGCAGACATACCATTGCTATAAATCTTCCAATGAATTTAAAATACTGTAGGTGGTCAGGATTGACGTAAGATGCTGGATTTATTTGCAAGCTGTAATTGCTTTTATTGGCATATTCAAATAAGCAGTACATTGGATTTAACACTTCATGGCTTAACAAGAAAAACCATTCCCTAAGAAGAGAAACAACATTTTTATTCTGCTGACGAAACTATCGATGTATTATTGTACAAGTAGTATTTTTAATATTTACCTGGATACACCTCCGTAATCCAAACCTTCTTCGCCTTTAAATATTATATATAACCTGCGTCTTAATGCAAAAGCTTCTGCATTCATTATTTGGTGATAAGAATCTTCAAACAACGTCTGTCGACTAACACTAATTTTTATGTGATTTGGCAATGCATTAGTTTGACATAAGAAACGGAACTGTGACAATTTCCACCTAAATGACCTTTCATATGCTCTTGGCACACGGCAAATACTTTTTGGTCTAAATAATTATAATAACAATTAGTAAATTAGCCAAAGAAATATAGTTTATGTCTTAATGGATGGTATTTTACAAACCCTTTTGGAGCGCCGGGTCTTGGATCCTGGAATGTAGTTGTTCTTGTATTGTGATCTACAAAATATCGAACTCCATCTTCAGTAAGTCGTATTTCCCAGCCATCTGGTAATGGTGGCTCATCAATTCCAGTTTCTTGTCCTTGAGTTCGTGGATCCTCCCATTGAGTAGTTCGATTCTTGTGATTTACATAATAAACTCTTCCTTCTGGTTGCTTACGTCTTTCCCAGCCAGCAGGTAATGGTCCCAAAGCATCATCATCATCAGTTGATGATATTGAAGGCCCTGCCACAGGTCCTTGGCTTCCATGTGCCTAAATGCATTAATACTATTATTACTCATATCGTGACAATTAAAAGAAACTTGTTTCCAAATAATTTATGTAAAAATAAATCAATATTATATGTTATTTATCAAGTTTACGAACTCACCTGAGGATAAAGAAATCGTTGGTTACCTTGTTGCACCACATATTGCCTTTCACCTTGCCAATGTTGAAAATGTTGCAATCTTTCTGTATTTGGTCTTTGCCATGTTGTACTACGTGTATTATGATCAACATAATAAATTCTGCCTCTTGGATCTCGACGAACTTCCCATCCCGGTGGAAGAGGCTGAGGCCTTTCCCAAGAGGTACTTCGTGTATTGTGATCAACATAGTATCTGATAGTAGAAAACATATGAATATAAATCGATAATCTTTATATACTGCACAGTTTTAACATAAACATTGTCAAAAATATAATAATACCTTCTGCCATAAACATCGTATCTCATTTCCCATCCAGGTGGTAAAGGTTCCTCAGACTGACTTCCATTTTCAATTTCAGCAAGTAGTATCGAAGATCCAAGTCGAGCGGATGACTGACCAGGTATTACAGCAGATTGTCCTGCCGGTAAAACTGTAGATTGTGCTACACGAGAATTTGAATGAACATTTGAAGCAGCAGTCGTAGATGGTTCAGGAAGAAAAACTCTGCGGCCATCTGCCATACGAAATGCTCCAGATTGTTCAGGAATGCCACGACCATCTATTGTAAAATATGTTGCAGATTGGTCTGAACAAGAAGCTCCATGACCATCTGCAACAAGAACTGCTACAGTTTGATCTGAATTTGAAGAAATGCCAAAATCATCTGGCACGGAAAGTATTGCAGGTAATTCAGTTTGAAGAAATTACCTGTTACAGTGGAACTTGTAGGCTGTTCCATTTGGGGAATTCCACGTCCATCTGTTAATGAAGTACTTGTAGGTTGAACCATTTGTGATGTTCCACAGGCATCTGGAAGGGAAATACTTGCAGATTGTTCTGCTTGAGATATACCACATCCTCCAGAAGGGGGCACCATAGATTGATCCACCCTTGCAGACAAACGTGCATCTGCATTAGATATAGTAGATTGGTCTGATCTAGGCATTGGACGTGTGACATTTATTGGTAGA
The DNA here is from genome assembly GCA_963989415.1 of Cerceris ruficornis. Taxonomy (NCBI): domain Eukaryota; kingdom Metazoa; phylum Arthropoda; class Insecta; order Hymenoptera; family Crabronidae; genus Cerceris; species Cerceris ruficornis. The sequence continues at coordinate 18,874,644 of OZ022519.1, forward strand.
ACCATAGATTGATCTGTTCTACAAATAGTACGATTCTCTGGTGTAGAAATCTTGGATATCTGCTCTGCTCTTGCAACAACTCGCCCATCTGCTGTACCAGCAGTTGATTGATCTATCCGAGATATTTTACGCCCATCTGTTACTGACAGTCCATGACGTGCAGACAAGGGAACAACAGATTTGTCTGCAGGTGAAATAGCATGTCCATTTGCTAACGAATTTGTACACATAGAACTACTTCCAGGTTTATTTAAAGCTCCATCAGATAAATTTGACGCCACAGAAACCATTTGTTCACCACTTTTGCTAATATTGGCCTGATTACTTCCAGTATTGTAACTGGAATTGTGATAACTGTTTGTCAATCCACGAAGTGTAGTTGACGCAATATTATCATTTCCATGTAATCTCATACGAGCACGAACTCCCCCATTAAGAATGCTGCGATTACTAATAGTGTCATTACTTGTAGCACCTAAAATGGTATTATTATCTTAGTATTAAAAGAAGATGGTATTAAATCTGTACTTGTTTATATCTATTGTACAGTTTGTTACCACTACAACAAAGCAGTACATTATACAAAATATTAATTACAATTATCACTTATCTAATCAATTCTTACCGTCAGAAGATGTACACTGCATCTGACTTGATGGCTCATTTATATTTAATGATGCTATATTTGGCATATCAATTCTTAATCCATCGAACACTGTGATCAATTCACCGACTTTGCACAATTGAGAATCATGTTTACTTTCACTCATTAAGTCAAAGGTCACCTCCATATTTTCCAACTTTCCATTATAATGAGATAAAACCTGGGAGAGACTTATTCTCTTCTCCCCTATTAACGTATCTTTCCGAAACGTACTATGATCCAACAAACGAAAATGTAGTTGTGAATATGGTGTTACAAGTATCGTAAATTCTTCGTTCCATTTTGGCTGATAGGTAGATTTTGATACTTCTGTTTTACGAGGGCTTTTATCATCCACAGAAAACTCTATGTAAGGATTAGGCTTCAGGAATGTTGAACTTCTTAATATTGCTCCTTCAACTAAAATACATAAAAATTATTATAGTGTCAATTATTAAAACTGCATCAATGTGCAATTAAGCAAATTGCAACAAGATAACCACAACATGAAATTATTCTGCATATAAATATATAACTTCCAATTAAAGTTATATTAAAGCTTTTATATTTGTCAAGAATAAAATGTAACGTTATAATGTATTTTTAAATATCAAACAAGTACAGTACATATATCTGATAAAATATTGATTTCTTATAATAAAGAAAGATTATCTACAACATCACTCCAAAAGAGGAACAAAAAATAACTTATATAATATTCACTCCAGCCTCTTATCTACTTTATATTTTTAAGTCTACAATTAAATAACATCTTACTTGTTATACTTAATTGGTGAAAACCAGGTGATACTGCCTCTTCTTCACAATGGGACATTGTATGTAATTAATGTAATTCAGTATAATAGTTCTTTAGAATTCATAATTCCTTATTGCATATATATTAATCTTATCTGGAATATTTGAAATTTTAATTAGAGATACAAGTGAGTATTATCAGTATTTAGAAAAACACTTAATACTCTTCACATTTCTCAAAAGAGGAAATTTCAAACTTAAAAGAAAGATGTAATATAAGATTAAAAATTACATATTCTTTAGAGTGAAAAGAATATATGTTTTTCGTTAATAATGTACAGGTTCAGATCCTTTAGATGCCTTGTATAATCCTCATAGTGTGAAACACCGATGAAAAATGACTTTCGTCGCAAAGTACGAAAACAGTAACTCAACAGAGAAGGATTGTGCAGATGTTAATAAATGTACAATATAGGTAATAGTAGTTTTGCACGGTTGACATAGGAAAAGAAAATTAATATAAAATTTACTAAATAACAGCAAATTGCTAAAAACATTAATAGTGTCACTCTTCCGTCCCAAAATAATTGTCACGTAAAATACTCGTGTGAAGGAGAAATTAGTTAATTGCAAGCAATACGAACCAATGTCGGCATCATAGATTGCTTAAAATATATCCGACCCCAGTACATTGCCCGTTTCATGTACCATTAATGATTTTATAACGAAAAAAATTCTTGAAACACTCACGATTTACGTTATCGTAATACTTCTTTATCAATTGGTCACCATCTTTTCATACGTCAAACGAAGAGACCCTTTGTAATATGCAAACCACTAGGCAGACTAGATACGCCGTACGAGTTAAACGAAATGCAGGCCATATTGCATTTTTATTTAAAAATCCCTAGAATCATAGGTGTATAAAGTTACTCCTGGTTACTCCTACCCATCCTTGATGTTTTCTTCAATTGAAATATTCAGAAATGTATGCATTTGTATCTTTATTATTTGTTGCTTTTCCATTAATAACATGTGATTGATTATCTAACTGGCAACAATTGTAAAAATATGTGTTATAAGCTGAAAAAATTCAACATGATACAGAAATAATCTTTCGACAGCTACATTTGTATTACATCTCGTAAAATAATAGAATTATATTTACATTTGACTTCAATAGAATTATTGACATACAATGATTTTCTACTCGTAGCTCTAGGCTTTATATATTTTTACGAATTTCGAAAATTGCTAAAAAATGAATACTTTTAAATGTAACTTTAACAACCCTGAAAGACGTCTGGATGGTTTGGATGCAGTACATAAAGAAATAATTGAAAAACAAGTATTGAAATTTAGTTTAGTAATACAGAATTATAACTCTTTCGTGGATATCATTAACTTTCACTTTTTAGAAAATACGGAAAGGGAATAAATGTAACACGTAATTGAAATGCCAGATATTAAGTTTCTACCTGCAGTTGTACTTGAACAGAATGAACTTTACTTGAGTAACATTAAATAAGGCTTTGAATAAAATGTACCTGAGAGTTTAAATAGAGCGACAAAATCTACTTTCAATGAAATGATCAAAAGTAACATATTATTTTAATATATATGTATACCAATTATCATTTTCTCTCCTTAATGGAATTCTAGTCCAAACATTAGTCGGAACATTCGCATTTTTTGAGTTGTATGTAATGGGGTTTGTCAGATTGCAAGCGACGATAGCGAAGCTCAGCGTGATTGTTTAGAACTACATTGTACGATTCGTGCAGATTCTCGACGAACCCAAAACCCAAGTAGTTAGCAAAGTGTTATCGACTGGTCGGCTAGAAATTGAAACGGTGAGGACGAGTCGTCGAATCTTTCATATTTCGTAAACCAATATATGGTCGGGTCATGGCGTATGTTAATGTAGCCGAATGGAAAACAGATCAAGTATGTGAGTGGTTAAAAGGTATGTAAAATTGTTCAGTTCTTACTGTCAATATATTTAGAATCTTTCCTGATGAAAAGTGATCTTTGTTCTTAACGAAACGGCAATGTATTGTTATATTTGCGCAGTGAAATCTCCACTTGCTGTATACGCCTGCATATTTCTTTTCCCCTTCCACCTCATTCTTTCGTTCATCCGTCAATTCATAATACACATAAAACAGTGCATTGGTTCATTCATTCTTTCGTTCATTCATTGCAATTGCGTAATTCATAGATGACATATTATTTTACATAGAAACCAAATAATTTTGATATTTAGAATTTTTTCCCCAATGTTAATCTATAAGTAGAGTTAAATCAGTTAAAGATTTTCTACCTTTTTTTCCAACTAATATTCTATTATACATATACGGACTACGAATATTTTCAATTGTATATATTAATTAGGTGGAAAACTATGATTCGTAATAATTAAGTCTTAATAATTTTAGAATTCATCATCAGTTTGTATAAAATATGTTTATAATGTATAAAAGAAAAATAAGGATAATTACATTTTAAACAAGAGATTATCACGATTTCATTATAATTATTACTTAAGTATTGTCTGTGTATTGAAAATGAAAGAGTTAAAATTCTACCAATTTGGTTATTGTTATAATTTAATAGTAATTTAATAGTAAAATTTGATAACTAAGATATTTCACCTTATTTTTCTGTCTTTTTTTTCATATATTAGTATACTCAAATATAACATCTTTTTTTTACTTATTATAGGTTTAGACAATTCTGTACTTCCTTATGTGCATAGTTTTACAAATCATGGTGTGAGTGGACAACAATTACTGAGCCTTAGACCTGATGATTTAGAGCATCTTGGAGTGCTAAAACTTGGTCATCAAGAAATTATCCTTGAAGCTGTGGAGTATTTAAGAAATTTTCACTATGAACTCGACCGTGAAAACCTTCAGCTTTTGGCATTACGGCTGTCATGTCAGGCACACAGTTTACATAATGAGCTGTCCCGCCAAACAGATTCAAAACCTGTTACAACTCAAACATTATCTGACGTAGCATCAGTTATAATGGCAGTTAAGCCATTAGTCAGATGGCTTGATCGTCCACCTTTTAGTGGACAATTGGAATATAATGATAAAAAAATTGAATTAATGAAACTAGCTATAGAAATGGCCACATGTGCACAAAGAGACAGGTTTGCAGAGAAACCAATAGAAGAGATTAGAACGACATGTGGACAATTAGCAAAATTAGCAGATTATATAATACAAGACATTGTTGATCCTATGATTTTGCAACCTGCCAGTTTAGACTTAGCTACATTGAAGAAAAAACCTGGAGATGATTTGGTATGTTTTTTTTGATAAACTTTCCCTCAATCAAATATTGATTTGTAATTTGCTTTATTGTATGCACAAGCATACATACATATGTATATGTTATACTTTATTTAAATTACACATTTTGAACTTCTATTTGCAGTAACTGTAGAATAAATTATCTGTTATATATCCTTTACAGATAAAACTTGAATCATCAAGTCATGACATGATTGTAGCATCCTGTTTAGATAACTGTTGTCTTACAAAGTGTTTTAGAGGCATAATGTCCATAACAGTTTTTGTAATAATATTGGAATTGTCTTGTTCAAAATTTCGATTAACTTTGTATAAATTTGTCCATAGGGATTTTATATTTTGCCATCATTTCATGGAGCTCATCAAATTGCTGAAATTAAGTTTGGTTCAGCTGCACATCAGTGTGGTAAAATGGAAGAAGGAGATGAAATAGTTCAGGTACCAGTTTTTACTATATTATATTTATATCAAGTATAAATAAATTAAAATAAAAAGAAATAGTTATGAATGAAAGAACTCATCAGGTAAATTATCAAACTGTGGTCGGTTGGGAACGGAAAAATCTTTTGGAATTATTTCGTGAAAGTCCAGCAGAAATATTATTAACATTGAAGCGCAGGCCAAGACATACAAAAGTATATGGGCAAATTTATATTAAACCCTATCGGCTGCCAAGCAATAAAAAGACTTCATATACAACACGATGGCAACATAACCTTCCATCCCCAAGACCAGAACTGTTGACTATACCTGATTTTACAATGCCATTGCCAAGGTACTGAAACAGTTTATATACATATATATATATATTATGAAGATATGAGAAACATGTATGAACTGCGCATATGATTTAAATGAATTGATTTAAATTATTTTGTTTAGGCACATGCCAAAGAATCCCAGTCCAGAGCCTGCAAGTATTTTAGATACTGTCAATATATTAAACACAATGATTATAGACAGTAGTGATTCTGACAGTGAAGCAGAACCACCTTTGTCTATACGATTATATTCAACAAAACCAAGAAATTTAGTTCAAAGACGTGCTACTATAACTGGTGCTAGTCCTATAACAAAACATGGAATTGATATTGAACAATTTTGGAAAGAATTAAAACAGGAACACAGTACAACATTTCAGTTACGTGACAAAGCAGCATCTTGTGCTCATGGTTTAGATAATGTTCCATCTAATTTACGACCTCAGACGTGCTTGGGAATTGAACAGACTAAACGAAGGAAAAAGCCTGATGGACATATGGATGACAAAGAGATGCAATTTCAAGAAAGGTTTACAGAAACTGATGTTTCTCAAGCTGATAATAGTATCCTTCATGACATAAATATTGATTGTAAAACTAAGCAAAATTCTATGGAAGCATTAATTATTAGTAGCATAGACTCTTCCAGTGAAGCAGCTGGTAATGATACCAATAGCAATAATTTGAGTGATATAAGTGTACCATTAGATGAATGTAACAATTTTATTAAAGATAAGTCTAATAGTAACAAGAGTATACTAAGCAATAAAGAGTCTAATACACGTAATGTTAAGGAGCGAGGTAAATTAGATAAAAGTTACAGTACTCCAGCATATGACTTAACAGATAGTGACGATGTAGAAGACAGAAAACAAAAATTATTTTGTACTATGGAGTCGTCTGCAAATAATTCAAATAATATATCTATGATTAAGACTGATGTTCAACCAACTTCTGAGAATACTGAAGATCAGACGAAATCCAAAGATATTATCAGTCACAAACAAAATACTCAACAAAGTTGCAGTAGCAATAATGTTCGAAAGATGAATACTGAGAAATATATGCAACACGATGTAGATGAACACACTACTACAGTGCCTCGATCTTTTGAGTCTCTTAAAACATCTGTACATAACTTAACTGATATTACCCACAAAAACAGTATAGAAAATCACCAAAGCAATACTGCATGTGTTACCGATATTAAGAAACACGAAAAAAAAAACGTTATTAACAATTTAAATACCGATTTTGAAAATGTATCGACAGCGCTTAGTACTCATAATTTACCAGACAGTCCACATTCGAGCCAAGAAACTAGTGAAGACAAATTAAATATATCTGTTAATTCTCTAAATCGTATTTATACTAGTGACGGTGAGTCTGTATTGAATAAATTTGGACAAAATTTACATACTGCCAATAATATTCAAACAGAACATGCAAAGTTAACACAGAAAAAATTTGCTACAAAAGAAGAAGCACAATTAAAAGAACAACATGTAAATTATAACATAAATTCCACAGAATGTGATACACAAAGTATAGATCTGAACATTCCACAAATTACCGTGACTCAGAAAATTCAGAGTAGTAATGTTAAAACTGAAGATTTTATTAATCAAGGAGCAGCAACACAGTCTTGCCGATATGTAGAGCTAACAAGAGTTGAATCTATTAAGAAATTACAGAATAAATCTCATATGGTACCTCCAGATCCTCCTCCACGTAAATATTTTTCAAAACCAATAACAAGTGGATTAACTGCAGACAATGCTTCGAAGTCATTCGATAATCAAGAAAAACCTCAAATACCGGAAAGGGCTACTGTTAGAAGAGATTTAAGAAAACCGGAGATATTTATCGACAGTTATACTAAGAACAGCTTAGAACAGCAGGAAAAACACGATTGTTACGACATTTATAACAATTTCGTAGAGAAATCAGCAGACTTCACCGATAAATTAAGTTTGTTAGGAAGTGAATGCCAATCCAATTTAAGCATGGATTCTTCATATACAGAGTACAGTGATAAGCAAGGAAGAGAAGAAAAGTCTAACTGTGATAAGTATGAACCATTTGTTGAGAAGTTTGCTTATTCCAATTTATCAACAGCAGACCATTACAAATCTGAACCATATTCTCGAAATATTGATTTCCCTGATGGTGTATGTTTTTCTAAACAAACACTATCTCCAGAATGCAAGTCTAAAGTATTGGACAAAGATAAACATTTTGAAAAGGGTGTAGTTAATAAAGCTATGATGGTTGCAAGAAGTATTGGGTTACATGGGAGTTTAAGTAAATCTTCCAACAGTAGTCCTAGAAGTACTAGGAAGCGGAGCATATTATTTGCCAGTAAGAATTATAAAATATATAAAATAAGCGGCTTTAAAATCGTTAATATGTATCTATTGAACGATATATGTAATGCATATTTTTATTTATCAGGAAAACGGAATATTTCTGTCAAAGATTTAGGCACTGGAGATTTAGAAGGCTGGTTAACATATCGTACAAGAGGAGCAGGTGGTGCTTGGGCTAAAGCTTGGTTTGTTTTGAAATGCTCTTCCTTCTATAGGTTCGTTAACACTTTTATCATATAATGTACATTTTTAGCATGCACAAGTAAAGAGATATTTCTTTTAATAGGTTCAAAATGCAGGACAGTATGAAAGCTGACTGTCTTATAGCTTTAACTGGATTTACTGTATCACGAGCTACCGAAGTTAAGTCCAGAAAGTACTCGTTTAAAGTTTATCATACAGGAACAGTGTTTTACTTTGCAACAGACACGGAAGATTTGCTTGCACTTTGGCTTGATGCAATTAACAAAGCGACATTAGGTGCAGATGGTCATAGTCGAAATAGTGTTCTTTTTAGTGAAACAGATGAGAGTGACAGTGAATGTAAGACCAAATCGAAAAATGCTTCTATACCAGAATGTAAGCTCAACTCTAACAAATCATTTGGATCATTAAAAAAGGTTGTACGTAAAGACTCTGGGTACAAAGATCACGAAATAAGTGGTGCTAGCTTAGACAGAAAATATTTGAAGTTCCTTGGTACAAGAAATCAGAATGTTCCTGTTCCAACTGCACAGTTTAGGAGTTATAGAAGAGTACTCTCTACATCTACACCAAATAAGTGAATAATTTGTATAAAGAGTAATATATTTTATTAAACATACATGTCTAACTTTGATGCTGTTTTCAGAAAACAAGATTCCGTTCCAAATTCATCTGATCTGCAAATGACAATTGCAGGAAGTACATTTTACGGATTATGTGCTTCTCAAAGTGCTACTGATATGACAAATAGTACTCAAGATATGGGTGATTACAGACGTACTACGGACAGGTAAAGCTTTATATTGCATGTCACTTAACACTGGCCAAAATAATTTTTCTTCGACATATACTTCTTGCAATTTTCCTATAGCTTTAACTAAATGTAGAAATTGCATCTTTTTTGCAAAATATCACTATAAAAATTAGTATTATATTACCTTGTAATATTTTCACCTTTTCATTTAACAATAAATTATTTATCACCAACTACTGATTATATTTATTTTACATGTTTTCATTTTGTGCATGTTGTTCCTTATAATTTGCATCTGTGTTTTTTCTAGTACGAGAATGATAACGCTATTATTAAATATTTCGAACATTAATTTTTTAACATTAAGTTTTTAAACATTTATATATCATCTGATTACATTATCTTCACATATACATTTTAAAAAGCAGTAAAACTCTCTTTTTTCTGTGTATCTATATATAAAAATATTTATATCTAGGCGTCTTAGTGGCAGAAGTAGAAGACCCGATGATTTACAAGGATTTATTACATTAGAAGAGTTCATGTTATCGCAACAGGACGGAGATCGTAGACAAATTACACAGAGCAGATCTGCTTCACCACGAATCACGCCTCTTACAAATGATCACGTTCATATTCAGCACAGAAATTTTCATGATAATGGAATAACTAGTGATCATATGCGTCCCATGTTCGAAGCACCTTTCAGTAACGACAATTTTTATTCTCGCAATAGGAACAGTGATGACGTAGCAAATAATAGTGTCCTGTATGGATGTTCACGAAACATAGATAATTCACATACATCGCGACAATTAAGCGGAGATTTTAACTCCAAGCGAAGTCAGAGTAAAGGGGATTTAATAAAATCTCTGGGGCACAAAAAATCAAGTGATCCTAGTTGCGCTCAAAAGAAAAAGAATCAGGATGATTTAAATCCTCAGCAACCAAGGCAATGCGATTCGACTCATTTACGAAATGTTATGAATGAACAGAAACAAGCTCTTTCTTTGTGTCACAGTAAATCTGATATTATTCAAAATCCTAATAGACACGGAGGAACATTTTGTGAAAATAATCCGGACATTTATACGCATCGAGCGCAATCGTCGAACGATCAAGAAGTTTCCAATGCACATGATTACTTCTTATCAAGAAATATTGGCAATTTAGTCGAAGGTAACAGATTGACACCAAAAAAACTTGTCCGGCATGATGGTAAATGTCATAAAAATTATTAGAACATATATTACAATGTGAAGGTAAAATGTAATGCTTTTATAAATTTATTTTTATCCGTAGGATATTCCGGATCTAGTAGCGACCTGACATCTCATGCCTCGTACGAAACTTTGCAACGTGCGAAGAAAGATGTATCTGTGAGTCGTAAAGGAAGCTTTAATCTGACCAACCGCCGCGATTACATTTCTTCCGATAAACATTGGTTAGAGTCATTAAGACGAACAGATAAAAAAAATATCGACCCAGATAAAAATCGCTTAAAAAATGTTGCGCAATATCAACCTCCGCCCATACCAAATTCTCCCTTCGAGCAGGAAGGGATGAAAGCTGCATTTGAAATGCATCTTGATAAAAGTGAACAAGTTCAAAAAGCAAATCGATTGAAGAGTTTATTTGGTAACAGAGGCCAGCAAAAACCCTGCACGTTAGATTTGCCTAAGGAAACACAAAAAACTTTACTAGGTAGACAAATATCATTTTTCATCTAAACCTTGGGTATTATACTTTATATTGTAATTTATGTTGTCTTATCATTAAAGGATCACCGAGACTTCACAGAGCATTATTCCGAGAGAAATGTTACAATCAGTCACAACAAAGAGTATCCAGGCGATCGAATAGTCAGAGCCCGGGTGACAGTGGTATTAGTCAGTCTATTAATTCCGCCAGCGGAAATAGTCCACAAACTCTCAGTCAAAGTTTCAGTTCCGTTAGTTCAGTTAGCGATTGGAGTCCAGATACACCATCGCCATGCACGTCAAATACAGCAAATGTAAGTATAATAAAACTATTTATAGAAACAGTGCCTTCTGAATATTTTAATGTATTGTAAATAATTTATTTACAGTGTGGTGCAAGTCATTCGTCATGTCAAAAGGGATTTACCAGTTCAGGTAGAAGTTCATTAACACCACCGACGTTACCTTACATACCACCACCAACATCACCGCCACCTGATTATCCTGGTCTCGAGTATCCGCCAATATTTGAGCCTGGTACTTATTCTCTCTCAGATGCTTCATTGTTGCGTAGTCGTAATAAAAGCAATCAAAACACGACACAATAAACTGTGTCGTATTTATCGAGACACTTTACTGATGTCCACAATGATAACCAAAGACAGCGAATTTCCTTAATTGTGTAGATCACGAAATTAAGTATTTTCTGACAAGCACTTAAGCGCCTGTTAGTATTTTACCGCAAAGTATTCAATCTTAACCGTCCATTTTATAACCAATTTTAAACTATTGAAAATAATTCGTATACTAACTAAATTTTTGAATTGTTTCAAACTCAAGTTTTATAAGTGAAACGTACCTTGAAGGAAGTATCGGATAACTAAAAGGGAAGACTGAAATAAATATTATCTAACATTGCCTTTTTAGGTGCTATGAATAGTATTCATATCGAATTGCAACAGATTCCATTTTGTTGATGACATTTTTTTTATAATTATTATTACTAAAAACTAAATTACAATGCTATATTATACTTCGTAAAATGTTTAAAAAGTTTGCTATTTGAACCAAATATTTTTCATACATAAAATTATGATGCTATTATATAGATAAAAGTGCACTGGAATGAAATTATTGTAAGCGATTATTTAATAGTTATGTAAGATCACTAAAGGTATAGAAAATTATCACGCTATAATATTCTAAGAAATTTGTATTAGTAATGATTATAAAATGTTCTAAAACTCATATGAAAAGGCTCATTCATATAGAAACGGTTACTATAAAATAAGATCAACTTCTATTATTGTACCTTATGCAACGGTTACTCTGGTCTGCTTCTTAAAGAGAGATATTGTTTACAAATGGAGTTAAATTAAAGTGAATCTACTTTAAATAGGTGAATTTACTTTAGTATGCAATGTGTAATGGCTAATGAAACCACAAAATTATACAGATCAATGTTTTTCTTTTATAATCTGTACGAGAAGGAAATACTTATAATATTTTAAACAATGTATGTTATGAATATAGTTAAAGTGCTCTTGGATGTGCCAGAATTATCTAAAATCATATGATTCTAAGAATGCCAGCCTTAATTCATTAACATTTATCATTGCATATACAATTTAATATATATACACGTATGTTGTATATATGCATATGTATGTTTGGTAGGTCATATGCAAAGTGCCTTTATATTTTTTCTAATCACATGTATCATATACATTTGATTTTAGAAGAATAGTATATTTTTAAGGATATTTATAGTCACTCCAACAATTTTTGTACATAATAAAATGTATGTTACAAATATTAATTACGAAATATAGTTGGAGGTATATAACTTCGATGATTATTATTATTATTTATACTAAACAAATATTTAAGAGAAGCAATTACATGCTATACCACTTATATATGTTTTGTATCATGTTTGTAATATCTTAATCTTACTATTGTTACGTATGTCCTATTATATTATAGAACTTACTCAATTATGTAGAAATGGAACTGTTTTGAATCGCTTATTTTAAAATAAATATTTACAGCATAACTTTAAGTATTACATTAACCAATGACTAATCTTGTTTTCATTTTGAAAGATTATATAACATTTATAACAATTAATTACATATATTACTTTCAGTGGATAAACATTTGTTCTTTTAATTTTCAAAGTAATATTTGCATCTAAATTCTTCTAAAGCTAATATGATGAATATTATTTATCGAAATTTTACACATTCATAACTTATGGATATATTTAATTAAACTTGTATCACATATATTAGCATGTTCATAGATGAAATATGTGCTAAAGACTTAACTTTAAACGAAATTTTTCGATGCGATTATCTCAATAGCAATAAACATTTATTAATATGAACAAGACCGTTTGTTTCCAACATTTGATACATTCAATAAAGTAAATATAAAAATATTGAAAATGTCTGTAATAATATACCTCAAAAATATTTTGAATTTACGTTTTTTTCAATGTCGATAATGCAGCTTTGGGGACACAAAAATATACGAGATGTTATATCTATCCTATATCTTACCTCTGATATGCTTTTCGTTAAAGTGGCGTTAGTATCGTTATTTAAAAAATGTTCATACATTTCACAAAACTTTGAAGAGAAACAGTCGAAACGAGTTGAACAAGTTTGAAGAAAGCAGTTGATTAGACCTGTCACTTACTTCCATGTGCATTAACATTTGCTAAAATCTTTATTTGTATTTAATAAGCATAATAACAATATACGTATTACAATGAGGACAGAAGTGTGATTTACATTTCGTAACCTTAGTAGTAATACGGTGTACAAGTGATAAGCTAAGATATATACGAATATTTATTACTTACGAGAGAATAATGTCCGTGCCAATTGATTATATTGATTTAACGAAAGACTCACCAGCAAATAAAGCTGGAGGGTTATCGAATAGAAATTCCGAAAGAACATACAACCGTAACAAAACAAGGCAGAAACAACGTGTAATAAAAACACAGTTACAGCAACTTGAAAATTCCGTAATACTGTACGTACTAATATGTTAATGTTTTCATAATATTTTAAAATATAAAGAATTTCACAGTAATGCTACAATTAATTTTATTAGAGAAATACCTGATAGCAGTACAACTGCAAACGCAAATAGATATGAAGGTGAGATACCAATGGAAGTGATAGACCTTGATGACACCCATTCACCGAACTGTCATGAAACATATTGTGTTAATGATTCCAACCAAGAAAATCTAAATGTGTTGACATGTCCAATATGTTTTGAACATTTGACGTCTACACTAAAGCCTGTATCTACTCGTTGTGGACACATATTCTGTACGCAATGTTTAAGTCAAGTTCTACAGAAACCAAAAAAATGCCCTACATGTAAAAGGGCTATCTCCTTAAAAACATGCACCAGATTATATTTTTAACTCGCATATAATATCTAATCTCCATTTATTTTTTTCGTTTCTGCTTATTATCGTTACTATAATTTTTATCATTAAAATTGACATTAAATCCTAAAATAGAGAAAAGAATAACTTAGATTACAGTCAAGCTATGCATATATGTTTTGTGTACGTGCTTTGGTTTAATGATAAACAAAATATAAAATATTTAAAAAAAGGTGTATATATGTAGAGACAATATCGTAATCAATAAGTAATTAACTTAAATACATTATTTTCCCATAAAGCTACTTATCAAACACTTAAGACGTGTCATAATTATAGATTCATGCACTTTGCAAATCAGCAATCTGAAAGCTTATGACAAAAATGTTATTCTTGTAATTAAGTATATCTCACGGTAAATAATAAATTATCTTTAACCAATTTAATGTAGACAGTGTTATATTCAAATGTCCTTGACATTGTGTCTACAATAACAGAGCAGTTACTTTTCACCAAAACATTTATACAGTGATAAAGTTCATTAAATATAACAGTAGGTTAATTTTAATAATTAAATTTATATATTTAACAAAACAATTCAAGCTTGGAAATGTTTAAAAAAGAAGATAATATCAAATATTTTGTTGGAGGTGCAGCAATAGGAATAGCAGGTAAATATTATGGATGGAATTTTCAAAGGTTATACTTTTCATATTATTTAATTTATTTTCTCTTATTTAATCTATGCATCGTAGCTGGCTACTGTATCAGTAAATTGTTACATCCAACTATGTGTACTGTAGAGGGTAAAAGTTTTGGTAAGTTTTTATAAACATCTTAAAACATAATAGAAAAATATGACATTGTAAATAAGTATTACCTTTTTCGTTACAGAGTCCAACAGATCTGCGGATCAAAAGAAAAACAAATATTCACAAGATGATAATATTTATACCTCTTTGTACTATCATAAAAATACAAACTCCTGTCATGCAAGATCTAGGAGTGCTTCCAGATATGATGATAATGTATCCAAAGAATTTTCATCAGCTCCAAGTACATTGGAAACTTTAATTAATAAGGATAACGCTCATAATTCTATGTTAGAATGCAATTTGCACGTAAACTCAAGTAAAACTTTACAGAGCAAAAAGATGCCATTATACGATATAAGTATGGAAAATAATATTTTATATTCCTCAAATGAAACAAAAGCAAATATATTTTCTAAAGATTGCATTAAACATTCTGAAAATAAGATATGTAATACTTCTTATTTATCTAAATTTGACAACATGGATAGTGCAGATGAACAGTTGAGATCATCTATGAGTCAGTTCAATTTAATTAATAATATAAATGATGAAACTGATACACAGTATAAACTTTCATCAAAAAAAAAAAATAACGAATCTGAAGGTATTATCAGCAAGGAAAATCAGCTGAAATGTGTAGAAGATTTAAATTGTATTAAGCAGCCAAGAGGCATAAATACTTTACGTAATAACTTTTGCACAGATGCTAATATTATAAGTAATTACCAAGATGTTCAAAACTCTGTAGGAAGCCCTTGTGTACTTAAACATATTTGAAAGAAGATACTAATTTAGTTACCTGTAATACTACTTCGATTTTTGAAGATATTGAAGATGATCAAATTTTGCATTCTACTTCCTACCAAGAGTTTCAAAAAGTAAACTTAGTTTCTTCTACAAAGCATGATGATTTCTACGATGAATAAGTTAAATTCGAGACATTAAAAAAAAAAGATAATCTACTAAAAATGCACGTTATCACGAATAATATCAGTACGAAAAAGTATAATGATAAAGTACTAATGCCTTAATATTAATTTGTAACAGTAAAAAGTTATTTGACAAATGTTACGAAAAATGTAATTCTACACCGATTTTATATGAATAAAGTAACCTACTGCAATATTACGCTAATTTATTATGTGGAGTTTATATTCATATTTTCCGGGAGAATCTTTCGTAGAGTCCAAATTCGAAATAAAATGCACTCATTGGTGCAGTGATATTCGATGTAGTTTTCAAATGCCGGATTGGCTAAACGTATGCATACGCCACGCCTACGGTCTACGTTATGGCGGCACAGCAGAAAAATGAGATATACAGCCTGTTGTGCAGGAGGGACTGCGCTTTGCGATGAAGTCAGTATTCGTTATTTTAAATACTGATCTATTTATTGTCAGCTCGTATTTAAAAGGTGAACGGTGATAAACCAAATGCCGTTTGAAAGGAATCTAAACATTGAATTGTGCACGTTGATTAATGTGTTGCAGTGAATACGAATTTCCTATATTGTGTCATTGACTCGAGACGAAGTGTCAAAATCTTTCGGATTTGACTTTATGTTTGGTAATATTTACCATATTCTCATTTTAAATTTAATTATTTAATCATTGTATAGCTTAGTTAATCATTGTTATCAGGCAGAGAAGCGTTGCTTACAACTCTATTAACACAAGAGGAAAGAGATGTATGTGACGCCAGTGCTTTGTTTTCTTTTCTTTTTTTTTATATGTATATATATACACATCAATTTCTTGTACATTAGAAATATCACATTCTTTTAGTAATTTTCAGAAGAATGTGCATAGTGAAGTATTTATTTTGATTAAGAATACTTTTTTTTCGATTATTAACATCATTACCTGTGATACTTGTCTAATTTACAAACATAAAAGCATGTTAACACTGTCATTGATTTACAATGTTATGTAAAATATCAAAATTTTTCTAAGAGTAAAATGACTTAAATCATCTGTATTGCATTACTATTAGTACAGAGAAACAGATTTATTTGCTGTCTTACGTCATAAATCTCACTAGTATGAATAGTCACAATTAATATCAATGACTGCCGGTTACTTTAAATGTATTTATTAGTTGAATGTACTCTGATAATAAATGCAAAACTGAAATGTAACCATAAATTTAGATATGTTAAAGAATATAATTCTGTTGACAGATACTGTTTTAATCATTAATTCTGGCATCATCAAAGATTTTATGAAAAACATAAACAAAGTAATTGAAAATATTTTCTTTTAGTTGCCTACAATAGTTTTTAAAATGCAATATGATTTCAGGTTATTGTATATGTATTGAAATTATACATTAAGGAATGCATTGAAGGTTTTACATGCTGACTATTGGTTTGTATTTGAACATGAGATCAGTAGAAGAAAATTGCCAAACACTCATCGGGATGTGTTTGACTAAAATTCTTTATCAGTGATCACACTTTGCTGAGGTCACAGAGTGATGCCGGTTCATCAGATCAATGTCAATCCGCCTGACTGGCAACCACCTCTGTCACTTGGTCCGTCAAGTAACAACAGCCCTGCTGGGGGTGAAGGATTACCAGAATGGACATCAAGGGTAAACTGGTTCAGTACTTTTTAGTAATTTCTGTTTTATACTAGTTTGAAGTTACATAGATTTCTAAAAGCTTTTTGATAAAACAAAAAAGTAACATTTCATATTCATAGTACTATGTAAGAAAATACATAGTGTTCCAAAAATAAAGCTAGATTCTGATCTACTTGGCCCTTGCCAAGCCATGTTAAAATAACTATGCATATAGTCAAACATATTTTAATCTTGGAAGTTTTGAAAATACTTAAATAAATCGTATGTGTATAAATGTTTGTTACTTAGATAATTATTATATATTGTAAAAAGTAATGTAAAGATTATGGAAAATTTGTTGAAATGCATTACATACATTTTTTTTAAATTGTTTGATGTTTATATAATAACCAATCTGTAATTGTATTATTTTGTTATTTAATATTATAGGTAATATATTTAATTCTGTACTTATTAAAATTAAAAGCATGTTATATAATTGTATATTATGCGTACTATGAAATGTTTGTAGTATTAATTACATGTGTAAAATTTTGAATTTTAATGTACATTCTATAATTCTTTAAGAATATTTGTATTTTAGGAATCAGGATATGCTACAGTAGTTACAATCATACCAGACCATTGTCACTCATCTGTAAGCACATTGTCTTCAAGCAATCATGATATTTGTCGGTAAATAAATAATGCTTTTTTGATATTATGATAAATATAAGAAACAAATGTATAATAGAATTATTCCATATTAATATTCTGTTACCTGAATAATAATAAGTGGTCACCTTTATCGAAACAGAATATGTCACTGTGAAGGTGAAGAAGGTGCTCCTTTGTTAGCACCTTGTTATTGTAGCGGCAGTTTACGTTATGTACATCAAGCTTGTCTTCAACAATGGATAAAAGCTTCAGACACGCGTGCTTGTGAATTATGCAAATTCACATTTATTATGCATGCCAAAACAAAACCATTATGCGAGGTAGTACTACATCTTTGTAATTATAAATTGCTTGTACATTTTTTTATGATGCATGAATTAAAAATTAATATTTTTTAATTTGTTATTGTAATAAAAGAACAAGGTTAAAAGTTTAACTGCTACAATATTTTGTTACAATAGATCCATAATATTCTTAAGACCTTATGTTAAATTTTATTTTACTATGTCTGCTTATAGTGGGAGAAACTTGAAATGTCTGCCCTAGAAGTTCGAAAACTATGGTGTGCAGTTGCTTTTCATGCAGTAGCTGCACTTTGTGTAGCTTGGTCTTTATATGTACTTGTTGAACGATCTGTGGAAGAAGCTCGGCGTGGATTTGTAGACTGGTCCTTTTGGACTAAATTAATAGTTGTTGTAATTGGTTCTACTGGAGGCTTAGTTTTTATGTATATTCAATGCAAAGCGTATATTACATTATGCAGAAAATGGCGAGCATTTAACAGGTAAATTATATATGTGATACATAATATCATACTGACAACATTTAACTTATATATCGACCAATCATTTTTCGATACAAATTTTCATATATATTGTTTTCAGAGTGATATTTATTCAGAATGCTCCTGAAAAAGCGGTGCTTCCTCCTTCACCTACAGACTCTTTAAGAGAAGTGACATTGCCTCTAAAGGATCCAACTGCCTCAATGCCCGAGCTCAATCGTACTCTATTACCCCATAACATAGATCCTCCATGTGCCTCGCAGATGGTAAAACCAGATTCTGCCGCGCCTCCACATAGGCACGACGCTCAATTGAAACTTTATGTATTTGATAAATTGTCTTCGTCAGAAGACAACTTGTAATACAATTGAAATACAGATGGTTGCTAATTGTGCATATATGATTGGCAAAACGGTATACAAGCGTAAATGTGCGTCTAGATCGTGTGGTGATCCTAGACTAAAATACGATTTCGAAAATTGAAGTTTCTATTTCGAAATTATCAACTGTCCGCCCTTATGGAGCACCTTTATCTGAAACTTAGTACTTCAGTGCTTACATTGACAATGGGGTAGCTGAAAATGTTTAGCAAGTGTGCTGACATTTTCTCAGACAATTGTGTACATAATTATTGTATCTGTGATGTTATTAAATAAACTTTACCATATTTAAACAATATCGATTAATCTTCGTAATATTCATAATAAAATAATATTAAGAAAATAGTATTAATACGCCAACGAATAACATCTTTCTACAAAATTTGAATATTTCATTTGTTTTTCATTTATAAACTTTCTATTAATAAACCTATTATTAAAAGATAAAAAGCAAAACCTTTAGCACTATCATTACATTCTGATCGAAATAAAAATATCACGCTGTTATATAGTAAGTAATGCATTATACTGTTCTGTGTTAAATGCATAATGTGTACAAAGTAATACGAGAATTTTAAACAACCGATATAAAGGATCGACCTAACAAAAATATAAAATGATGTTATATGTTGAATTTTTAACTTTGAACAACGCGCCAATTTTTAGCCTGCTCTTCGACATTTCCTACACATATCCGGACGCCATAGGAACAAATTTATATAAGTCACTAAACTCGAATAAGGAATGCTATATTATTATTTTTTGGTCATAATCAAAATTTAGCACTGTATAATTTTATGAAATGAAACATTTGCAAAGAATATTGCGTATTATATACTTAAAGGTTAACATATAAATTTTTAGAACGCATATTTTAATTGGCAGCACTAGTCTTCCGCCCTGTAGTTTCGTGAGATTGCAACGAACGTGTCGAAATGTAAGAAGCGTCTGGCGTCAGTCGGTTGAGATCGTATTAGGAGGTAAGTTGAAAATCCGTTTCCACTAAATTGTTGCAAAATAATCCGTTTGTGAATTACGATTAATTGTATGGTAAAAACTTTCAATTTTAAGGTGATTTTAATAGTTTCATTTATTAATACGTCGAACAGTTAAAATTTAAGTACGATCGCAATGTTTCTTTCACAACCCCGGGGTATAACTGAACGTGCATTAATAAAAAAATTATTACGCATGCAGATTATAAATATATACGCGCATGGAAGCATTTTAAACAAATTTAGAAATGTATTGATTGCTCTATTTTCAATCCATCTATTTTGTAATATCCTTGATACCGCTTATTCATTTGGAAATTGGTATAGCGTCGCTAAAATGGCGGTCGTCTACGTGTACAATTTCGACAAAAATCGTTACTTTCATAAGTTGGACATACATACTTTATCCACTGTAATATTCTAACTATATTTTCTATAATTGTTTGTAATATGAATAAACTATAGATAATTATTTAATATATCTGCAAATATCCTATAAACATTGATTTATTACATTACATGTCGGCATTCCATTCGAAATTCGATTTCTCATTTCTTCGTATTTTAATTAATACAAAAATTATCATTTTTAAGTTATTCTGGTTCGTTGATAGTAAATTTTATAAAGCATGATTCTATGAGTACATGTGCGCGTTATACACGCAAGTCGAAAAATATCGCAGAAGAATAATTTATTTTTTATTTTGAAAGAGTACGTTTATGTTAATGTTTACAATTTCGATATATAATCGAATTTTTATGGTAATTGTAGTGATACCTCTCGTACAGAAAAATGGCAGATAACGATGATCTTTTGGATTATGAAGATGAAGAGCAAACTGAGCAAGTAGTTGATGGAAGTGGAGATGTTCCTACTAAAAAGGAAGTAAAGGGTACATACGTCTCTATCCATAGTAGCGGCTTTAGAGACTTCCTCCTTAAACCAGAAATATTACGTGCAATTGTTGATTGCGGTTTTGAACATCCATCTGAAGGTAAATATTATACTGTACTGAGTTATAATGAATCTAAAATTCATTGTCTTCAGACCTAAAATTTATATCTATATATTAAAAAATCAGTATAATTATTTATCATTGCACGATGTAGTATAATATGTAATGTGAATTCTTTGGATGATGGTTTTAAATACAATTTAAAGACTAAACCAAATTCTACTCCAGTTCATTGATTTTATCACAAGTACTTCATTTATCAATGCTATATTGATAATATTTTCAGTTAATTATGCTACGTGTATTAAATAACAAATAAATTTTCTTTTTTATAACATGATGTTATCTGATAGGGACATCTAACTGTTTGTGAAAGATACATACTATCTCTACTGATGAATGATCACATAAATTTGTCTTATACTTATGTAGAATAGAAAATTAACAGTAAGTGTATTTTTTACAGTGCAACATGAATGTATTCCTCAAGCAGTACTTGGCATGGATATATTGTGTCAAGCAAAGTCTGGTATGGGAAAAACAGCTGTGTTTGTATTAGCAACATTACAACAATTAGAACTGACTGAGAATCAAGTTTATGTTCTCGTTATGTGCCATACACGAGAGCTTGCTTTCCAAATTAGTAAAGAATATGAAAGGTTCAGCAAATACATGCCCCACGTAAAGGTATGCTTATTTCTGCTCAAAAAAACTACGTTATATTACAATAAAAATAATATCGAAAAGAATCTTCCTATGATGAGAATATAATCATTACAATAGATGATGACATCACTTTTTACTACCACCTACCACTGACGAAGATTTAATTTTTATAATTTAAGTTTATATCTTGAATAAATTTCAAATTTTTTACGATGAAAAATAATACTTGCAGGTTGGTGTATTCTTTGGTGGCTTGCCAATTCAGAAAGACGAAGAAGTTTTGAAGAATACCTGCCCGCATATCGTTGTGGGTACTCCAGGTCGCATCCTTGCTCTTGTTCGGAACAAAAAACTAAACCTCAAACACCTAAAACATTTTATACTTGATGAGTGTGATAAAATGCTTGAATTGCTAGGTATGTTGAATGGAAAAAAACTACAGGATTGGATATAGAAATATTCAGAGAAAACAATTGACAGTAATAATAAATACCACTTATCTGTTGCAGACATGCGCAGAGATGTACAAGAAATATTTAGGAGCACTCCACACGGCAAGCAAGTTATGATGTTCAGCGCTACATTGTCCAAGGAGATACGTCCTGTCTGCAAAAAATTTATGCAAGATGTAATTAGACAATCTTCCCCTTCACTTCGATCTTCGATTGCTCCTACTTCGTTGGCCCTGTATTCATACCCAGGACAAAGCTCAGACCATACTATAAATATCGTTCACGGCGCACCCGCGGGTTAGGCTAGTTAGACGACACTTTGAAGAAGTGACACAGAATTCACTAATGAAAAGTCCCTCGATGTCTTTGGATTTTGATGCAATCAAGTTCTACAACTTGAGTGTAACAAGTTGCTGCTCCAAAGTTTGCCTCCATTTGCCGGATGACGATATCTGCTCCTAGAAGGAAATGAAATCTTCGTTTAGTCGTTTCTTGAGTTAACCAAGATGCTGTTGGCGATACTTTGACAAATTTTATTTAGTTCTGATCTTCGATCTTAAAATCATTTAATTATCCACCACGTGTCGATATTGCCAAAATTAAGATTATCGGTGTAACGTTATACAAATGCTGGGAATCATCGATATCAAGGGAAGGGGGTCGGGCATATAAAGAATTCCACGTTCTTTACCGGTGATGATCGAGACAGGCAAAAGGGAGGGTAAATTTTTTTAATAAGTTAGAAAACTATAAAATGCACGTTTTCAATTGGGTGGGGGGCTAAGAAGACTTCAAGACAACCTGAAGACAGAAGAGCGCAAGAAAGAAGATGCAAGAGGATATGTGGGAAACTGGGGTTAGCTAGGATCGAGAAATACGGCAATATACAGCATTTCCGTGGGATATATCGAATTTGTTCGCGTTTCTATCGTTATAATCAAAACGGCATATCTTAATATTTTGCGAAAACAGAAAGACTAGTGAAGGTTAACCATTTTTACGAAAATTGTGTTCGCGACCAATCTGGGCATGGTTGATAGGAGTGAAATGGAACGGCAATGGAAGTGTCATCAATAATTTGATCGTGCCTATCCAAACATGAAAGCCACAGCACAAATAAGTTTATTGTGCATCATGAATCATGAGTTAATTAAGTCGCGATATTAGAAAATCCCAGAGGCCGTAAATTTTGTGATATATGAATGAACATACCAACAATAATCGATGGCCAATTCTGGGCATATTCTGAATGTACCAGAATTTGGGAGAAGAGGTTTGGCATCGAGTGGCCAGCGGACGCGTGACCAAACATTCATGGGTGCGCCATCTTAATTCTGTCGAGGTGACTGCTGAATTTTCGTTGTTGGCACTACCCAGAGATATGGAAGTCGCCGGACCGTATGTAATCAGTATGACTAATCCGATCGAGAATGAGTGAAATGAAAATGAGAACTCAGGCAGGAAGTTCTCTCTGTCATCCAATGCATTGTTTTCTTTTGTAGTTATTAGCGTAAAGTCTCCATTATCAAGGAAGCAAGAGAAACTTCGGACTTGAATGCTCTGCATCCTCGCATTATCTATTAATACTTCATCAATGATCATGATTTACAGTCATAGTTCGTTCGTGCCTAAACATCAAAATTCTTTGATCATTTATCAATTTCATTCATGTCCAATGATATCATGCTTTAAATACTTATGTATGTTTCCAATTCCGATGGCAACCGAAATTTTCAACAGCTAGGTAGAAGAATACAAGGGGTTGTAGGGAGTGTAAAAGTTATAACGAGACATACCAAATATTAAGATAGTATAGATTATTTTATAAAAAACATTGTTTGCGCAGCCCATGGAAGTCTATGTGGACGACGAAGCGAAACTCACATTACATGGTCTGCAACAGCATTATGTGAAACTGAAGGAAAATGAAAAGAACAAGAAGCTATTTGAATTACTTGATGTTCTTGAATTTAATCAGGTTTGTTTATAAAGCTACGACATTTCAAATAATTTATTTTGAAGTTGACATACGTATGTGTATGATCAAGTCATTTTCCTTCAACTTCTTCAAATTATTCTGTAGGTTGTCATCTTTGTAAAATCCGTACAAAGGTGTATGGCTTTAGCGCAACTTTTAACAGAACAAAATTTCCCTGCGATTGGAATACACAGGGGTATGACGCAGGAAGAAAGATTATCAAGATACCAACAATTTAAGGATTTCCAGAAGGTATGTTTCATTTCTACACTAATTTCTCGTCATTATATTTCGATAAATAATGATGGAAATAATTTTCAGCGAATCCTTGTAGCAACAAATTTATTTGGACGAGGCATGGATATTGAACGTGTAAACATCGTATTCAACTATGATATGCCAGAAGATTCGGATACATACCTACATAGAGTAGCTAGGGCTGGTCGTTTCGGTACCAAAGTATGTAAATTATATTATACTATTATTTTTTATATTAATATCAATGATTATATTTATTTTTGCTATTTACAGGGGCTTGCTATTACATTAGTAAGTGATGAAAGTGATGCCAAAATTTTAAATGACGTCCAAGAAAGATTTGACGTAAACATTACCGAATTACCGGATGAAATAGATCTGGCTTCGTACAGTAAGTTTCTATAGATGAGTGTTTATTCTTATACATAAACTTCGTGAATTCTTTTAACTGAGCAATGCTTTTATTTCAGTCGAAGGTCGATAAAGCAATTTCCATCTCGTAATAAGCAACCTTAAGCAACTTTAAATTTAATCAAGTAAGTTCGGTGAATATTTCCTAACATTACAAATTTTTTGTACTTCTGACCCTGGTCTTGTTTTATTTCAGATATACGGAAATCAACAGAAACAGGCGGTTACCCAACAAAAAACTACACTTAAACTATACTCAACATTAAGTCACACTTTGTATAAACGTACAATTACTTTTTCATCGATCTGACAAACTTGAGAACAATTGACTCAATCAAGTTACTATGGTCTTGTTCTTTTAAGGACTACAATAAACAATCCAGTTATCAGTGTATAATAATATTTAAATTTTATTCCACGGTAGCAAATAAGAACTATGTATGATAGAAGAGAGAGCGAGAGAAAGAGAATACATTTTATTTGTACTCTATTTCGTGTAAATGACAAGAATAAATTAATATCTTTCTTTTTTACAAATAACTTTCATTCTGTTACACCCTTTTATGTATTATTGCAATGATTATAAGATACTAGAGCATTCTAAAAAGATTGAAAAATAAGAGCTTTAACATTTGTAATTTTATCAGTATAAAATAAGAACACTATCGAGTTTTATTTAGTCCTTGATTTATTTAGTGATTTATTTCCCCCCTGATTTCCACCACCACGACCCAATGGTGCAGGTCCTCTACCGCCACGACCAAAGGTACCTGTAGCAGATAAAAAAATAAGGCTTTCCTATGCAACAGCGAAACAAATAAGAAAGATTTATTTATCATTAATTGCCTATACCTCTGCCTCCACCACGACCTCTGTGATTTTGTCCTCTTCCTTTCATTTCTCCACGGCCTCTTGATTTCATTTGTACGTCTTCTTTTACCATATCTATAACTTCGTCAGGAATTCTCAAATATTTAATAGTACTACCTCGTATGTAGCATTCTGGCATTCGCCAAAACTTATCGCCATCCTGAATAACATAATTAAATTAAACTTATAACATCCATTAATACTTACACACAGAAAATACTTTGAATATTTGTAATAAGCTGTTTACCCTCGAAGTACATATAACCTCTCTGAGATTTATATTCATCCAACTATCACAGCTAACTAAATGTCCGTTATACGTTTCGCCATTTTTCAATTCGACAAGCTGCAAAAAGGTATATCAAATTAGTGGGAATCATATGATACACGGCAGCATTAATAATTTTGTAAAATATATGAAATACATACCATAGGATGGTTTTGAGCGGTTCTTAACAACGACAGTGGCAACTGAAATTTATATCCACGTGAACAGTTACAGATCATTATTTAAATATTTTACAAGTGAAAATAATTATATACATACCATCTTTGGATATTTATTAACCTTTATATGAATGCTCAATTCGTGCAAGCATCAAAACAAATATTTAGACTTATCTCGGCACTACCAGTTATTCTAAAGCAACACTATGACCAACTTAAACTTCGCTACCAAGTAGCAAAGAAATCTTTGATAAAATACTATAGCATAATTATATTTAACATGATTTTTATTTGAAAAATTGTTATGTATCATTCGGTAATACCTACAAGTTATTAATAGATTAGTATAAAAAATATAATATTAAACTTTCTGTAAACCTAATTTAAGATATCGTAAGTTTCATCGTTTTATATTGCTCCTTTCAGTAAGAATTTAGTATTTTAATTAGACAGAAAGTGTTGTTAATTTATATTTACAACTTCAACAATATATAAATGATTACAAATTAAGAATAATTTGCTATATATATAGATCTAATAAGCTTCAATTTTAATCTTTTTCAACGTATTATAACGAGAAAGATGATTATGAGAGATGAGATAATAATTTGAATGCGAATACATGGAAATCATAAGTTTGAATTCTGCCGACACTTTTATCAATGAGGGATTATGCCTTAAATAATTTTAAACTCGTTCGAACTTATAAATAACAAATAAAAGAGATAACAATTAATGCCTAAATTGGAAATGTAGTATACATGTAAGTAGCTGATTTGCTGGTGGTTTTTTAAATGACTGGATATAAGTATAAAGACAAAAGTAAATAAAATTGATGTGTAATTTTAATTTTGTTGAAAGCTGTAAGAGGACAAAAACTACTGCAAGAGAATGTAAATAAATAAGTAAAATAAAAATGAACTTTTGTACAATCGTATACAAATATTTATATTGTATATAAGCATGATGCAATATCAGTTTAACTAAATCTAAGATGTTTAAATTAAAATTTAGAAATACATTTGTTATTACAAATATGCTTCTTACCAAAAGAGCAATTTGTGGCTTGCACAGTTCTATACTGTTAAAACAATCTTCTGTATTGAAATGTTTATATAACCAAAAAGTAAGTTTGCAAAATTCTCCGACTACTGACCATGGAAAATGGTCATACATATTTTTTAATTAAATACGAATATGATTTTCTTTCAGGGTGTTATAACAAAGTATTCCAAAGTTTTAGTAGCACATTCACATAATTTGGTTGTTAAGGAAGCAATTTCAACAGAGCATGGAAAACTGCCACAAAATAAATTTGTACCGAGAACGCATACATGTGGTGAATTAACAATTGAGAATGTAGGTGATAATGTTTACCTGTATGGTTGGCTCCAGTTCCAAAGAATGGGTAAATTTATAATATTAAGGGATTGTTATGGTTCCACACAAATCATTGTACCAAATGATGTACGTTAATATTCAATGATGAATCTAAACAAGATATATCATGTATTTTATATTTAATATGTAATTGAAAATAATCCTTTCTTTCAGAGAGAAGAACTGAAAAAAGTAATAGAAGATTTAGCGTATGAAAGTGTTTTAAAAGTAGCAGGTACAGTTGTGGCAAGGCCAGAAGGACAACAAAATAAAAACATGAAAACTGGTGACATTGAAGTACACTTGGAATCCTTAGAGGTGTTAAATGCAGCAAACCCAAATCCTCCTCTATTCAATAGAGAATATAACAAGGCAAAAGAAAGCCTGCAAATGAAGTACAGATATCTTTCTCTGAGATATCCAGAAGTACAAAGAAATTTAAGATTAAGGTCTTATGTTATAGCAAAAATGAGAGAATATCTCATTAATGAGTGTAATTTTGTTGATATAGAAACACCAACACTCTTTAAAAAAACTCCTGGGGTACATATATAATATTCAATAGCAAATGTTACATTAGTAGCTTTCTAATAATATTATCTTTTACAGGGTGCTCAAGAATTTGTGGTACCAACAAGGCATCCAGGGCAATTTTATTCCTTGGTGCAAAGTCCCCAACAGTTTAAACAGTTACTCATGATAGGTGGCTTTGATAGATATTTTCAAGTTGCTCGATGTTACAGAGATGAGGGTGCCAGAAATGATAGACAACCGGAATTTACACAGGTATATCTATTTTAGTGGTTACACATTATTTAGTACATAAAAATCACACTCTGTCAACAGTTTGTTCTATAGTTAGATATAGAAATGTCATTTGTTAACTGCGAAGGGATCATAAATTTAATTGAATGTTTATTATTACATTCATGGCCGAAAGAAGCAGGACTAATAAAAACCCCTTTTAAAAGGATTACTTACAGTGAAAGTATAGAATTATATGGCACAGATCAGCCAGATTTGAGAATACCATATCATGTAAGAAATAAACATTTTTCCTATATAAATTTTTGCAATGGTAACGAAAAGTATATATTCTTTTTTTTTCATTTTTAGCTTCACAGACTTACAAACGTCATTGATCATTCTGTCATTGAGAGTGATCTGAAAATGAAGTGGAATGAAAAACATGAAGTTTATGCATTAGTTTTTTCAGATAAACATGTACGTTCATTAAGAATTATTCTTCTTCCTTACTTTTTCACGTATAATACATTGTACATATTATTTCAGGAATTTCTCACGAAGTCCATAAGAGAACAAATTTCTAAAATACAGCGTGAATACTTCCCAACTGCAAAATTATTGCAGTTAAAAATCTCGAATAAACCATCAAAGAATCAAATAGCTAATTTATACTCACAACTTATGAAAGGCGATACAAGACAAAAATTAAATCTCAAAGAAGGAGATGTCCTGTTTTTGGCAGCTGGCGAAAATCTACTCAGTGTAAATATAAATTTCTCAACTATTAGATAGTTGTGCCTGAAGTTTAATTTATGGTATTTCATATTTGTAATTACAGCAAATGCTACTAGGAAAAATACGCTCTACATTCACAGATTTATTAGAAGAGAAAGGTCAACAAATACGTTCCTCTGAAAATGAACTTCTGTGGATTACAGATTATCCATTATTTTCATTTAACGCTACGGAAAACAAATTAGAAACAATGCATCATCCATTCACACAGCCTCACATAGATGATATGCAGTATCTTACTACAGATCCGACAAAGGTAATCCTGTTATTTAAATATAATTAATAAAGTATTAGTACATAAAATAATTTTTGATTGACAGGTAAGAGGTTTGCATTATGACCTAGTTATGAACGGTTCAGAAATCGCCGGTGGTTCAATACGAATTCATGATACAAAGTTACAAAAACAAATTTTAAAGATGTTAGACATAGACTCTTCGGATTTAACGCATCTGCTTGAGGCATTGGAACATGGTGCTCCACCTCATGGTGGAATTGCTCTAGGTACTATCATTCCTTCCAATTTACATGTAATCTCTAAAAGGAAATATAATAGTATACGTATTTCACATTAATTTTCATATCGTTTTTTAAGGGCTTGACCGTTTCATTTGTTTACTGTGTAAAGCACAAAGTATTAGAAGTGTAATAGCATTTCCAAAAACAATGGAGGGACGAGATTTAATGTCAGGTGCGCCGGCTCCAGTTTCAGACGAGGACAAGAAGTTATATCACATTCGAACGCTAGACGAATAAAAGAAGAAACTGTTTTTGTTTTTTATGAATTAACTTAAAAGTTGTATTTCATGCATTTTTATATGTTTTGAGAAATAATAAAAGGACGCTTTTCCAGAACACGTATTGGCGCAGAATAATAATTCTCTAACATCAGAAAATAGCTTAGTTACAATATGAATGGCACTTATAATAAGAATTAAATCCATGTGTTGAATATTATTACGGATATTAATAGGATTTATTTCAAGTATTCATTTCATAATTTACAATATCCACTCATGTTGCACTTTTGTAACTATAATTACAATTAAAATTAAGCATTTATAAAAAAGCAATAATAAGTGCAACTAATACAACTTACAAAAGTATAAAAATAAGCTATTAGACATTATTTCCGACCTAAAGAAAATTTTAACGTCAATACTGTATCATCGCTTATCATACAAAAAATGGAATTTTAAAAAACATTATACACAATGTACAAACTTCAAACATTGATTTCAATTTTTGAGTACCGTAAACACTACTTGTTTACCTCAAAATGTAATGCTGTAACGTGAGTGTCACGTAGCTTTGAGCGATAAAAATCGTTGTTCGCTATTATAACTTCGCCGACAAACATACAGAAAATGTTGATAGGAAAGTACAACTTTACACGAACATTTTTCAACGATAATTGGTACTTCAATTAGGATAATAACAGAAGAAAAAATTGTTTCCGGCCATTAGATTCAGTTTGTATTACCAAAGAATAATAATGTACAACCAATGATTACCAAAGATAACGTAGAATAACGGAAAATCAAGCTGCGAAGTATAAAAGATTTTTTTATTAATGTTCTTTGCAATAGTTCGTGCATTCGGCTGGAGTGATTTGAAAAAAAAATAACAAATTTATTTTAGTTAGCGTCGTAAATGACTAAAATAATGCATATTATTAGTGAAAAGAGAATGTATTATTTACTTCACCACCCCCCAAGAAATACAATGATATGTTGTTACTCTCAATTGCCGGCCAAAAGAAATTCTAAATTTTCTTTATATACTTGTATATATTATTTCTTAGACTTAGTGAACTGGAACATAGCTCTGCACTGTAACAGTGTATCTTTTTTGTTGTTGTAAGAAGTAGTTATTTACAATATCTTTATTGTATGTATATCAATAAAACATACTACAAGAGATCTTAGTATTTTCATTTCAAGAATATTCCGACCAAACAATATAATGTATAGCATTCATTTTTTACTTTCTGTCTATTATCTGTAATTTACAAATATAAATAACAATATTTATTTGTATTCATTTTTCTATCTGTATCAAATGATTTACCAAAGAGAATAAATTTTGCTTACACACGATCAAAATCTTTTAACGAAAATTACACCTAAACTTTGATATATTTGAGCATTTTGTATATTAAAATAAGTATCATGATGAAAAACGATAAACGAAACTTCTTTTTTTTCATAAAGTTATATATGTGCGTACTCTAAATAGTTTCTCAAAGGTATTATCATGTTCATTCTCACGGATGACTAAGTTAATGGTTGCTTGAAACTTATTTCATATGTTCCTAGTTCTCTAAGACATCTAGAATATAATATTGTATTCAATAAACGTTTGACCAATCTCAATTTACAAAGAACGATTAAAACCTTGTTAAAGTTAGCACTGAATGTAGTAGGTACGTCTGATGACGTTAAATATTTAACTAATAATTCGTACGATAACTTAACGTAGGAACTTAGAAGCATCACAAATCATATTTTTATGTTAAACGTTATAAGGTAGAACTTTCTACATACGGAAAAAAGATTAGAAATGGATGAATTTTATCATTAAATCATCACGTTTAATACCTCATTTCTTTTAAAATGCAATTTAATAAAACGCCTCCTTCGTTATTACGATGCTCTTCATTGACATTGCATACACCTATCTTAAATTAAACATGAATTCTAAATCCCTATGTTAAATGGCCGTATGAACCAACGATTATGATAAAGGTCGCAAGTCAGATGTTGCACAGATGAGAGACAGTATCTTTCTTCTACCGCATTTCTCTTTCCTGCACTTTCGAATGGTTATGTATAATAGAATTAAAAATGACTGATAGTCAGCAAAGACTATTTCGTTTATGCAAAATCGACATTGTTTTTTACGCCGTACATATAAAATATTTTATCGACCGATAACGGTAATACAAAAACATGTCGGTCAAATTCTGCAAAGTATATACTTACAGTTTATAAAAAAAAGGTACCCATACTCCTTAAA
Source organism: Cerceris ruficornis (assembly GCA_963989415.1). NCBI lineage: Eukaryota > Metazoa > Arthropoda > Insecta > Hymenoptera > Crabronidae > Cerceris > Cerceris ruficornis. The sequence continues at coordinate 18,906,758 of OZ022519.1, forward strand.
TATATACAAAGTAATGGGACGTCAAGTACATTTGGTAAAAGGGAAACCGCTCGTATTTACGCTTCTGACTGTTACTTAAAGTGAAAAAAAAACGTTCAGGTGAATCGCGATCACCTGTAATCCTGATCGATCAACAACAGACTTCCATTTTCGGCTAAGGAAGCACGATTGTTGATCAGGAATTATTCTGACCTAATATGCTGCAGTATATATACAAGTACTAAGTTTACTTTTGTGGGAAGGGAACACAGTGTTTTGCATGTTTGCACGAATTTTAAGAAATTCTTCAAATAGAATGCTCGGTCAGATATTTATTCGATTGACTGGCAGTATGTTTGTAGTATTTAATCTATATACGTGGATCAATAGTGATTTCGACGATTCAATCCTTTGAACCTATACATTTGGTATCCTTTGAAACATTTTTAACTTTCGTATCGTTAACTGAATTCAATTTCTTTCTATCGATCCCTTTTTTTCAGCCTGTAAAACTCTTTTCTTGCGTATTACCGTGTTTCTTCCTTTTCACATGGATCATGATATTTGCGCACACTGTTTTGCCATTTAGAAAAATACTATTTTACAGCAGAAGAGGCGAGCTCACGCGCAATTACATATAAGTAATGCACTTAAGCCCGCGGAACCTCGAAGTATACATGCAAACACGCTTACACACACACGGGGAGGCATCCACACACGCACTCACGCATCATAGAGTCGGTAGACAATACACAAATATGCAACGCAATCTTACATGTACGTATACACGCACGCCGTTATATAGAATATTATAACCATCTACTCTTGCGTAAAGTATGTTAAGAAAAACATCTAGAAATTCTAGAGGACATAGTGGATATAATGGTATGTATGTACATATACGATGGAGGCAGGGCTGCATAGTCGAATAGACAGGATATATATCAACCATTTTTAAGCACGTGCAAGTTATACAAAATTGTGTAATATTCTGTTAGCATAACTTGTACGAGTATGGACGTGGATATTAATGAACATCGATTCAAATTTCGATAATCCATCGCGATGACATCGATGAAATCAACAGTGTTACGCTGATGGTGTAATGGAGCATTTTTTTCTAAAGTAATTTATACAATCGATAGATGGATTACCGAATATTTCCTTTTCTTTTAATGAAGTATGATTAATGTTCATGCATATCACCTGCCTATTCGGACGCACCTATTCATTTATACAGACAAGATGCTATATTTCAATGACATGAACATCAAGACTCATTGAACTACTGTGAGATAATTAGATATATCTGCACTTCCTACCAACATCGAATGTTTCTCACCCGGCCCGCCGGTTCCACGCATGTAGATTAAAAACGATACCATATCTAGAATAATATATAATAACATAAGTCCCTATGACGGCAGTATACTTTCTTGATTGTTACAACTTTATCGCATGGAAGTCATAGAAATACAAAACTCTTTACCGCCGTCAGTGAAGTGTCAATCAAATATTAACGTGTTTATTGCGCATAATAAATAAGCTCAGTAACTATCATTCTAGCACTAACAATGTATTATCGTGTTATTAGATTTTGGACGACCTCCACATTGAAGAGACCTAAAAAATACCCCTGATTTCGGACGGTCACTGGGGGATTTGATTCAAGAATTAAACTGGCTTAATTTGCAATAACGCAACATGATCATAACGATTTCTCCATGCGCGATATCAGCGATTACAATCCTTATTTTCAGACATCAATACTAGGAATTAACCAGATACATGTATGTATAACTTTTAATGTGTCGCAGAAATTTCATGTGTACACAGAATTTAATAGCAGTAATTTTTTGATCCGTAATGCAAATGGAACTTGATTGAATGTTTCCTTCTCTTATGTGTTCTTACTCATTGTCAAACATTTATGGTATATGGTATACAATTATACGTTAAATATGAACTGTAAATGAAACATAACTGAAAAATGTATTAAAATACATAATTTTCTACAAAGTATAAAATGTATGTCTATTCGATCAAATAATATATTAGTTACATAGGTTGATGAACTAATGAAAATTTGATTTTGAATGTTAATATAGTTAAAAATATTTGTAATCTTATTGCAAACGCAAACTAATGAATTGTATACACATAATCATAAATTATTTGGAAATACATGCTCTAGAGTTTTGCCAGTGTACAGTAGATAATTTGATATACTACACACAGGTACACAAGAATAAACTATGTACACAAGACGACACATCTGAATACTAACAGTATTTAGTATACTTTGAGAAGAGAAGTGATAGCATATCACTGCTCTTAAATATTGACAAGGTATAATGATGGTCACGTTCATCGCGCCACAGAGCATATGACGATGAAAACGACGAAGACAACGACGAAATACATAAAAAGTATATGACATACTCAAAGTGAGCCAAAGAGTCTAGCGGGCCAATCTTTCTGATTTTAGGGTGATTCTTCCGCTTCTTGGGTCTGTTCCAACACCGGCGTCTCATACGTCGGCTGTTCTAGTTTCTACATACAGTAAATGCAATTTCTGCTTCTCTAAGATACCCAAGAGCTGTTCACCAACTTTTCCTTTGAACCGTAGTCTCATTCTTAGCTCCCTTTTATGTAACTTTGAAATAATTCTTCCATTTTCCTGTATCAGCCGCATTACTTTTATGCACTTTCATCGACAGTTGGTAGCCAGAATGCCATGTTTGTACAGGCTGATGCTAACATCATATACTTTGGATTAAATTGAATACACTGAACAGGTGCAGGATGATCGCCATTCAGGACGCAAACTTTGTATCCAGTTTCAGCATTCCATACATGTACCCTGCCGTCAGTAGAGCCACTGAATACAAACTGTGAGTCAGGACTAAAGCTGGCTTCGATAGCAATTCCTTTGTTGTTTAAGTATCCAGCAAATGTTTGTAAAGGGGTACCATGAAAGGCATCTATCAAACGAATTGTGCTACCATTTGTAGAAATAAGAATGGTTTTACCATCTCTACTGAATTTTAATCCGGTCCAGTCACATTCCTTTTCTTGTGTCAGCTTAAATGTAACAAATGGCCCTTTGTCAAAACTACGTAAATCATAGAGTTTTATATATTCCGAATTGACACCTGCTGCAAAAATGAGACCTTCTGGATCATATGCAGCAACTGGACGTCCTGAGACATTCATGACACCATGACAATTGGGTGAACGCAAATCCCATAGTCTTAAGGATTTATCCAGAGATCCGGAAAGAAATGTATCCTCTATAGGGCTGATGCACAGCGATACAACTTTCTTACTATGACCCGGAAAATATCGTATATACTTGTTGTCATGGAGGCTGAGATAACGAATTGTGTCATCAATTTTAGTACTGCTGTGTATTGCAGTATTCTTGGCATGGGTGAAGTGAATTAAATCCACACCGTATTTTTTCGAATTGACTGTACGCACTTGCGTGCCTTTTTCACAGTCATATATCACGATTTGGTCATCTTCCGAACAAGAGATGAGAGTGTCCCCGTTCGGTGAAAAGTCAATGCTATTTATGCGATCGGAATTTTCGCGGAAAACTTTTGCCACCTTGAAGCTCCTCACCACGTGGTCAACGAGCTTCATGGTGATGGACGGCGCGTTCTCCCTTTCGTGCCGTCCTTTTAACTTCCCCGCTTCCGCAATTTCTTTTTCCTTTCTTTTGATATGGCCTAAGCGCCGAGGCGCGAAGCTCCCGAGGAGGGGTCGGGGGTTGGCCTATGTACCACTGTTATTCACCTCGCGGGAAAGAAAAAACCCGCGGGGAGTTCAAGAGGTCAGGGATTCCGAAGCAGAGCCAAGCTATCACCTCGATAGTACAATTCTTCGACGCTCCTTTTCTTAGTACTAAATTCTCTCCTCCACCAAACCGCCTCACTTTAATCTGACAAAGGAATCCTTCGATAACTTCTCTCTTTCCTACGAACGGACGCCGTCGGCAGACTACCGCACACCGCACGCACAAATTCTGCCAACTGTTTAGAGAAATGGATGATGAATTACAGCGAACACATTCAAGATACTGTAGATCTATACCGTGTAGGAAGCTATCGATCTGCGTTGACGTCGAAAGCAATATTGTTTTTTCGAATCTTCTTTATCATATGAAACTTTAGTTATATTAGTACTTGCGCAGGATTTAACATATAACTGTAATTACTAATCAATAATTCGGAAAACTTTCTAATAACAATTAATCGTATATGTTTCATTACTTTATGATGAGTTCAGCTTGATAATAATATTTATTATGAAATTTTGTAAATTATCTGTCACCAACGAAATACAAGCAATTTATTTAACGAAGTTTTATAAATTATCATTTTCCATGTGAAACGTAATGAATGAAAATAACAATTGAAATACATTGCTTGCATTTCATAGATATATATAATAAATATTTACATGCTACAAGTGACTTTTCATGTGTAACAGAGTCAGTAATAAAAAAATTAATTGTATGCGTGACTTTTTATGTTGGTACTTCTGTGTTACTAAATACTTTCAAACGTATGAGTTAACGGTTAAAACATTAAATTAAAGATACGTGTTATAAAATGCAAAGAGTCGAATAAAATAAAGAAAAAACATTTTCAAGAATTCAACAATACGAAAGGTATAAACAATACTTTGCATTTTATTTATGCATTCTTTTGCAACTTAATATTTTATTTTACAATTTTATGGTATCGAGAGAAATGCATACATCAACGAGTATTTGAACAATTGTGTAGAACTTTGCCATACAAATTATAAATACATTAAACTTGCGATATCACGAGATGATATTGCTAAACACGTATTCTATCATCAATTAAATTACTTCACTTTCTTCAATTGTTCTGTCATTTAATTAAATAGAACCAATGCTTCTTTATGTTAGTATAAAATAATGGTATAGATTTTTATATCAGAATTTATTTTAATAATTATCACTTTGATGGTACGAAAGGCATCATTGTGAATTATCATTGGAACCAATTTATCTTGTCTATTTAAGGCTTATATGTCCTTTATAGTTTACTAATTTCATACATGTATTTATGCACATATATTTGCTATCTTACAACTGTATAGCAATAAGCATATATTTTATCAGTCTGATTTCTTATATTACATCTCTTTCACATATGTTTATGAATGCAAAGAAGATTCAAAAATATTTAGTATACTCAGTAAAAGGGGAAACAGCGAGGCTATAATACAATATTTCTGTTGTAAACAAATTTCCTGTACTTTCAGTTAAATGTAATTCGTTTTTTACATTTTATACGCACATATACTCATGTATACGCACACGTAATATCAGAAAAGACACCTGTATATATATATATTTCTAACAAAGCCATTTGTGAATATAAAAATTAAAAGCAATAATCTGTCTTTCAATTTTTTTTGTACTTTTAGTTCTAATATGACTGAAAAGTTTTATATTTTTCCTACATCTGCTGTAATACATATTTAAAAAATATTTATTAAGATCGTTGCATTAAATTGTCTTCATACTCTAGAGTTGTAGTACAAAAAGGGCTTATTAAAATCATGTAAAATAAAAGCAAATACTTCTTTCTGCATAGTGATGAAAATATAAAGTGCTTAATTAAAAACATTAAAATTGACATATACTTCTATTTAATATTCTCTTTGTCGTTTAAAATTTCCAACCATAGAAGCGTATACATTCTTAATGTGTAAAATGCATAAGAATTTAAGCTTAAAAACATACATTTTAATTTATATATACTGCTGGAAAAGTCAGATTATTACTGCTTCTTAAATACATATCTTGCATTAAATTAGCTTTCTTTCGGCGCATACTTTTCATTATTATGTATATTCTAAAATAGATATTAATTTTTAAACTAAATGTAACCTCAGCATATAATTGTAGTGACAAAGCGTATGATATTTATTCGATAAAATTTTTCTGTTTATGATTTTATCCTATAAGGCTGGTATTAATATTGACTATCATTGAAGTTGCATTATTCTATACTGAAGAAATAAAGGAAAAAAAAAAAAAAAGTACAAAAAAACATTGTGAATTACTTTACAATCCTTTAAAATTATAACAAAGTTTAATTATTATCATCAATCTGAACTATAAGATAATATTTAATTTATTAAACTTTTAAATGAATTGAACATGTGGAATGTAATATTATTAAAAAATTAAAGCCATTGTGTGATTAAAATTCACTTGTTGTGCTTTTATATTTAAATCAGTATACAAATTTCTTTTAATAACTTCCTGATCAAAATTTGTTTTTAAATTATTATTCTATATAACATATGATGTCTATTGTAATTGATTTAATTTACTTTCAGTACATATTTTCAATATTTCATAAACAATAACATGCTGTTACTTCAGAAAGCAAACGTTCTTCAGATCTTGATTGCTATTCTTTAAGTAATATATTGGTAATATTTGTTTATAAAACATTGTATTGTAAGAAGAATGACCTGAGTTTGCAATGATGTCAATACATTTTGTATAAAATTAAATTGGCTAAAAATATGTTTCTGTGTTTCATTTTTATGCGTGTAATTGTACTTAAGTCTTAAATAGCTCAATGTAAGGAGAAAGCTGCAGTTCTGGCACGCATTGTTATACTACAAATGTTTTTAAAGTTTCATACTTTTCTTTTATAACAATAACAACAACAATAACAATTGTGATACTTACACTAGTTGCAATTTGTTATAAATACTATTTCTTTCGAGACATTATTAATAATTTGCTTGCAAGGAACATGTGTTATGCTATATTTCTGCATAAAATATACTGAAAATTGCGAGGCATTTAAAAGACGCCGATAAAAAGAGATTGTGTATAAAAATCAGATTTATAAGTAAAATCTTTGGATTAAAACTTATAAATAGTAGGCCATGCTTGCGCTACTATTAATACATCAGTATACTTTACCGAAATCAAATAGAATATTTAGAAATCTGCCACATAGAGCAATAGGCTCTCCTTGGTCCCTGAACCTAAAACTTGTACATATAATTAGCACCTTATAATCGTTACCTTTATTAGATCACTTGTTATGAGCTAAGAAATGTAATCGGTACAAAGGTTACTATACTGACAGTAACATTCAAATTAAGGGATTTAGAAATTAGTTTGCACAATTTCTTACGTAAATATTGAGCAGTAAACTATTGAACTTTTTATTTTGGAATTTTTTGAAAATATTAATTGCGTTATGCTTCATTTAATAAACTGTTTTACAATTCTTAGCCCAAGTTATAACAATTTTATCTAATTTTCTAAATAAAATCGATATTAAAGACTATATTGCCAATCCGAAAAAATATAATAATTTTATAATCCATTTCTATTTAATATTAATTATTTACCCATTGTTTCTGTGAGGACAAAAGTACTATCAGTATGTTTGTAGAAAAATAAATAGCATATTGCATTTAGATTGGCAATATTGACCTTGATTAATCCGTTATTAAAGTGCACCAATATATTTCAATAAATCTTAGTGTTTTAGAAACTTGTGAAGGTTCAGGGAAATTTAGTTGAATGTACTTATGCAATTAAAGCAGATCAGGCTAGCATAAATAAGAATAGTAATTAGAGTAAATTAATATCTACAATAATTATCACTGCTTATACTTTTTGTGCAGTCATATGTGATACATAACGATGTGTGCATCTTTCATTCATCTTCATTATATAGCCATTGAACATGTACATTTAAAAAATCGTATTCAAAGTACATGATTCTTTACTTTTCTGTATTGCGGTATTTCGATCTTAGTTGTATAACATTCGTTAAATTGCTGAATAGAACATTAAAGTAATATTTTATGTTCAAAATTTGCGCCAGTTGCATAATGATTGTGCAGTGCATAAATGTGTAATTGCTTAGTTTCTCAAATAATTAATTTATAGTGTTATAAACATAATCTCTTAGTTGCATTTTTTTGTGTCGTATATATACATGTATTATTGCATATACGCTTTATAAACGTGTAAATTTTAAAAGCATTTTTAAGTAATATTAATTGTCTTTAATTATGCTATCTATTTTTTTTTTGGAAAAGGCCTCATAATACTAGTGTTAAAAAAAGGTCAGACTATAGTATATCTTTCTTGTATATACCATTTTAAATATTCTTGTTTAACTTCCATCTTTTAATTTGTTTTTAGTTTGATTTCGCGTATGACGTAATTGTTCACTAATATGTTTCTCACCCGAAAAAAATGCACAATATGGTAAAATATATTAATTCTCAAGAGCGTTTTTGGGCCCATTTCAAATCATCTACTCTAGGTTTACAGCCAGTGGACTTTTCAATAACAGTTTCTAAAATGTACCAAAAACGTAGTTTTTCCAATGGCCAATTCAACCATCCAGTAGTAATGCAGAAGTATGTTTCATGAGGTGCAACATGATGCACACGGTGATGTTTTCTGGGCAATATTACTCTATGCTCTTGTAACCAAACAACCCAACCAGGTAGTCCAAAATATGTATGAGACCATTTGTGTATCTGGAATATACCTTTTATGTTGTTGCAACTATGTCATTCTGCTAATGCTAGGTATTACAAAAACATATTTCACAAACAAAAATGATACTAATCTAAATGTCAATACAAGGTATAATATGTTTACCTGATTAGTCATTGCTACAAAAATTGCAAGCAAAAACCAGTAACAAGTCCAAACAAACTTTTGTTGAATTTCCGATTCTGGAAGAGACAGAAAGTCCCATGTTAATTTACAAAGTAATGGTATCGTGACCATGAAATTGTCACCATTAGTCTCTATAAAATCATGTCTTGTTATACTCGTTGGATCAATATGGTGTTCTCGAAATGGTCTTAAAAAATTCTGAAACATAAATGTATTGGTAACTTAAAAAAAAAATTACATCAATCTGATTTATCGGTAAAACTTTAGAATTACGTCGGATATATGGAAATATACGAAATTAGGATTTCATGTGATTTTAAAAAAATCATGTACTATTTATTTTCAGTGAAATAGTCGTTAATATGTTGTAGTCGTAGCTTTATGAGATTATATAGCTGTATAACTGTCTTTTATTGCATACCTTTCCGAGAATTGGAAGTTCCACTGAGCCCCATGTATCAGCAGCCCAGTGAACCAAGCCAGATCCGAAATCCGCCGTAACGATGCCGCAAAATGCAGCTATCGCTATCGAACTTAAGTTTTCGAAGCGTAACCTGACGAGGATAAATATTGAGTTAACCACTATAAGCGTGATACAGATACTGACGCAAATGCATTCCTGCGTCCTTTTTCCTAAAAATTAATATTTAGAATTAATCATTATCCCGGTCCGTTAATTGTAAAAACACATAATGTAACAAAACGATTAAATGCTCTCTCATGTTACAGATGAACATCAATATCGAAACGTTGAATATGAATGATTTAAATAACAGTGCGTGCCTGGATATCATTAATTTACATTGCAATACTAAATGTAGTACATGAATATACATGTTTATATAATTATATAACCAATTTATAATGAACGAATTCGACAGCTATTAAAAACTTTCAAAGCCGACGATAACGGCAAAAAAATGAGTTTATTCAATCTTTTTATTTTTCCAACTTGCGCTGAAATTATAACATTTGCAACATATAATGATCAAAGTATATTAATATATATTTGAATGTAAAATTACCGGTACTGTAAAGATTTGCAAGCTCCTGAGCACCCTTGTGATTCGGGCCCCATCTCGGCACGGTTCTATCTTCCTGCGAAGTCGGTACTACCGAGTTCGCATTAGGATCATCCTCAAGCATTGAATTCTCGAATATTTGCCGCTCAGTTTTCACCGGCGCTAAAAAATTCGTTGCCATTGAACATGCTGCCGAGGCCGCCTGACCCAAGTTTGCGACTTTTATATCATCCATGATTATCTTTTAGATGGATGAATGATCCAAATTACGGATGTCCTTTAGAAATCAAGCTTATTCCATAGCGTTCGACTGTCTCTCAGCATTATGAGATTAATCGGAGGTACGATTGTTCATTAGAAAAAAGAAAGGCAACGGCACGTTGTTATATTTGTACATGAAATATCTGTCGTAAAATTTCTTCGTGAATGGAGAACATCTTTTGTAGATCGTGCGCAGAAAAATTATCACGGAATGGTCCGTGCATTATCCTGCTTGTTCCAAAGTCATCTACCATTTAACCAGTATGTTTCTTGTAAAACCTTCTTGTAGCTCATTATAACATATATCCTTTTTAAACAGATTTCCCTCGACGTTATTATGCCCCTGCGCTTGATTTTCTCTTGAAGTCTCCGTAATTCCGACGGCATTCGATGATGTTCGTTCTACGAAAAATACGTTTTCTATTAGTTTGAATTTCGTTAAGTTTCAGAAGTTTATTAATTAAGAAACTAACGAAATTATAATATGAACGTGTATGGCAATAAAATTTATAATGTATAGTTTAACATTTTCGCGAGATATTTATCGCGTAATATTTCAGAATAAGAAAAATGTTAATTATGACATGAAACTTATTCAAAATTGTAAAAAATTGTTACATTGTACTAAAACATTAAATCAATGAGGAACGTTTAATTTTAATAAAATAATAATCATTACCGTTCCGTGTGCGAACTAGCCATTATTATTAGTTACTCGCTCTAATAAACATTACTTTTTTGCAATTTCCATAAAATTATTAGTGTTAATTTCAAACATCAAGATTCTATCAAACGGAATATTTTATTATGTATTTTAGGGTAATTATTATACTTGTTAGTATCTGATAGTAAATTAATGAAAAATTATTTGAATTATTGTATTTTGATAAAATTTCCTAGGACTTACAAATTTGAGTACTTGGTAAATTAATTACCTGCTCTAACAAACATTAGTTTCATGTTTATCCTATACTTTGATGACGAACTTTATTTAAAAGTATTACGTGTAATTTCTATACAATTATTTCTATTAATTCCAATTTTCAAGATTTCATTAAACGAAATATTTTATTATGTATTTTTGAGTAATCGTTATACGTTGCGGTGTCCGATAATGTATTAATGAAACATTATTCGAAGTATTCTACATTAATGAAATTTCCTAGGACTTAACATTTCAGTACTTGGTAAATTGGCCTCAGAATTAGTATAATGTTTTAATGATTCGTGGTTACACTGATTGTTAAAGGTGAATACACAACGTGGTAATAGTATTCCAACACATATGCGGGTGTCACTAAAGTAGGTTAATTTCGCATTTACACGAACCCAGAAATGATTTTGATAAGACTTTAAATCTACCCGGTGTCTTAACTTTGGGTGCGTAGATTACCGATCGAAATAATTCAAATAATTTAAGAGTACATCGCGTATAAAATTCTCTCCTTCGTTCGTTAACTCCTGAAACTACAATTATTTCGTCTAGTTTTTCTAAATAACGCAGAAAATCATGTTTATAATGAAAATTAAAATATTTCGCGGCTTTGTGTGTAGAATTTAAGTATTCTTACACGCAGAAGTTTCGAAGGCGTGTCTTACCAAGGGAAACGTGTAGGATACTTTCATAAAAGTCATATTTAAGTTATGACACACAAAGTTACTTGCATCGAGAATCTTTCAAGCATTATGTCATTGTAGAAAATTATGCGAACGTATAAACATAAATTCATCAATGTAAAATACTACAAATTATTGAATTAAAACTCCATCCTAATTCCTGTTAAATTCAAAAGATTAAAGAACTATTTTGAATTACATCGAATGGTTCCTACAGTCAAATTCATCGAATCAAAAATTTCTCAAGTTTCACAATACAGTGAGTAAATGTTAAACCTTTTCCAGCGTCCCGTAATTGCATACTTTATTGTCTACATGAAATTCATTATCCGATTGCTCATACCTCCAACGCTTTTCTAGTGTCTCGTGCAAACACGAATACAGTCGTCAAGCGTGCGTGAACACATACACGGGCAAATTTACTTTCAAACTACACGCTACTGCTACAATACTACTATACACGCGCATATTTACACTTGAAATGCAAGGAAAGCACGCGACGCAACGTACCTACACTTGGTATGATATCGTAGCTCTAAACAGGCCTGACACACCGATATTTACGCACATGATAATAAATTACTCGATCCGACTTCGATGGCATACCCGTAAGATGGACGAAAAAGAGAAGGGCGATAACGGACGATCCTCGCAGACCGCAAAGGACTCGTGGGTGTCTCCGTGCTCGGACGTTATCCTGGTTGACTGGGTTGTCCAACAGTAAAGTTGCTGAATGTGCACGCTCAATTAGTCACTGGTAGGATCGAAAGAGACCTACGACGAGACACTATCGTACCTCGTACCGGCGTGTCACGCACACATGTTAGGAAAGCACGCATGATGTTCACACGCATTCGCGTCGTCGGACGCACAAATCTTCTCCTTTTCGGTCTTGCTGTAACACTGTGAGATCACACCAGGAATAATTGGGAGTTGTCGGCTGAGGTTTGTGCTTATTTTCTTTTGTAAAGCAATAAGAGAGAGATAATAAGGTAAGACGATATCGAAGACGGAGAAAAGGGATTGTCGTGAGATGAAGAGAGGGAAAGAAATAACGAAAGGGCTGAGATGCTTGCACGGAGTTGTATTCAACTCTGTGAATCCGTGTTTCCCTCATGAGCCGATAGAGAGACACGAAGGAATTGAAAAGAGCGCAGACGGAGGCGCTAGTCTCGCCATATGTCTTGCGTGTGTAGTTCTATTCGCGATTTTCTTCTCTCCTTGTCCTTCCTTCATTCGAGTTCTTGCAACCCCGCCTTGTTTCGTGACGAACGACCGGCGCCGCCTGACGACCGTAGGTTGCGTCGCGACGCTCTCGTAGCGCCGTCATGCGGCAACCCTTCCTCACGTAGCTGTTTTTCCACGCACTGATTTTTGTTCAGTGAAGATGAGTCGATTTTTCATAATCGTAATTCTTTCTCAATTATATCTTCTTATATTAAGTTTCAGTAGAAAAAGACATCAACCGATTTAAATTAAATTTGATTTCTAAAACGTACGCAGCGTACATATTCGAAGATTACTTTGATGGAATCATGATAAGTAAGGTTGCTACTTGAGAATCGATATTTCCCATCCTTGAGTAATCAAAAATTCTTTCAAAAACAAATCATTCGGCACTTCAGTTTCAATAACTTAATTTCAAAGTTGAAAAAGTATAACGTTATTTCATGTGTAATGCATTCATCCATGTTAATTACGTACGTCATGTACACTGATAAATTTCTGTAATCATCGAGTGACATTTGAATACGTACGTATCTTCGTATCATATACGTGCGAGCTGCTACGTAGAAACGTATGCATACATCGCCGATCAAATATGTCACACATACCTGTGTATTTATATGACAATTCTCACTTGCATTACGACATACTTAAAATAGTAAAATGTTACGTAACTATTCGTCAATACAAATCTGTACATTTTGTATCATCAGGTGTATCTTTTTTTTTAATCTTCTATCAAATGCGGAATATTCCTTTACGTTTCAATTCGTCGCACGTTTAATATAATTTCGTTATATAGTTTCATTATATTCATTTTATACTTCATATGAAATCCTGATGTTGCAAGCTTTTTCGTGTCTTCCGTCCAAAAAGTTTTGTTAACACTAAAACTATTGACGTTGTATCTGTTACATTGAAATATACTAAATAAGTATTTTGAACAAAAAAAGAGATCAAAAGACGAAAAAGATGATCAATTAAGTAATTTAGGTTTTACAAAGATAGAGATGGGATATTTACTGCATTACTCCCGTATGAATTTCGAAAATATTTCGAATAAAATTAGGAACCGCTCATTTCGATCGCCTTGGTAGCTTTAGTGTTAAAATTCAATAAATTCGAATATAACGGTATACTTAATATTGCTTTATATTAAATATAATCGTATAGTTCGTAATATTACAGTGTTTGATGTATCCGCGATGAAGGTGAAGGACCTATACGACTTACCCTTCGATAATGCGTACTTAGCTACGTTGTAAAGTTCTATACGACCGGGACACGTGGAGTCTCACGGAATATTCATGTTTTATTTAGAGGTAGATCGACCAAATAATGAATCCCTAACACTCAACCTTCCTTATATCACGAAGATGCTATGTAGACCTACGATTGCGTAGTGGGAGAACTCACATGATATCATAGCAATACTTGTTAAACAGACTCTAATTTACCCTAATGGAAAATTATTGATTTCCAATCAAAACCATTCGATTACTTTTCGATATTAAACGGATTCCTTTGATACAACCGATCGAAAGATCTATAATTAGAAAGCAAAAATGATCATTAATACGTGATTCAAGTATATACTGTAGGGTAACATTTTTTACGTAATTTGCCCGTTGATGAAAGCCTGTTCTTCTTTTAATACCGTATGATCAGTCTAGTTGCCAAGCTACAGTAATGCCAAAATAAACTTTCAAGTGCGAAACCGCTTTGATATATACGACATTCTTAAAGACGTTAATTACGAGCTAATTGTTTAATGGACGGGTAAAGGCATTTTTTTTTCATTGAAAATTTCGTATTGGCAAACCTACCGACTGTTGCAGAAGCTCAAAGAGAATAATAAATGAGACCTATCTCTGAGCAAAAAAAGTCGATACCAAAGGAACATTGAGCGAAAAATGTTTTGCAATTACACGAAAAGTCACGTAGTAATATGGAAAACGGTTAAAATGATTTTATCACTTGTCAGAGTTAATAACATTTGTTTGAAATATATTAAATAATTTATAAACACGTCGAAAATGTTAAGGAAGAAGTGAATATAATTGCATGAAGTATTTGATATACCTTCGGACTTATAATTATAAGTAATGTACCCATCAGTAGACGAGAGTTGCAAAAATCATTGAAAATATTCAATTTCATAATTCCATAAAAGGATTTAAACGTCGGAAATTACGACACTTATCACTCTTGTATCATATCTAACTTCCACTGATATCAGTATTTACGTAACTTTCAAAGATTCCGCCGATTCAACAAATCAAGATTATCCCCGTAAAAACATAAAAAAGAAACATTCCCCTTGTAATTTCACTTTCAATGTATCAATAATATCAACATTAATAAAACCTTATTACCTATTATCCACAAAATTCTGCGACGCGTGTATAAGTTTCATAGGAATTCAAAGCATGTTCGTGCAACGAAACGAAGTAACAGATAACCCAGCGTTGCTTAAATTACGTTTATAATTACACAACAAAGAAACCAAAGAGTCCACCTCTTTTTTTCTTTAAATGCGCCAAGAGAATTTTTAAAGTCAAGATTATTCTTCTGAAACTTACAATTAAAGTTTTGTTTATATCGTCTAGCCGTGAATGGTACCGAGTTTCCTGAGCTTCGAAAGATTCCAAATCAGTTATGAACGTCGACGACGTAGCCGTGGCATGATGCACAGAGACGTCGAAGGTACAGTACACAGTGTGTGACGTGTGTGACAATGGTAAACCCCGAGTTGATATTTTTCGTCGTGGATCGAGTATACGTATCGGTTATTCACGGACTTGCGTGCTACCATACATCTATGATACAATAAGTCGGTAGCAGCGACTTGCCAGGCATCGTGTATCTACTTATAATCAATGCGATTTCTATTGTCTCAAATGTAAATACAACGAGCATGGCATTCGATGCATGGCAATTTTGAAAACATTTCGAATCGTTTGACCTTACGCGACGTTTATGACGGCTGTCTTAATTTTCTCTTCGTTCGTTTTAACAACTACTGCGGTTCCTATACTTCGATGTATTATGTCAATAAAATGTGTACTTGGACCTTTTACATTTATATTTGTTGAAATTTTTATAGAATAGATCTAGATAACGGTATGAGTAATGGTAATGATATATGAAGATATATGAACAATAATGGTATATGAAGAGAAAGATAGCTTATTTTATATAAGTAGTGTGATAAATATTCATAATGCTAAATTTATAACGGTCATTGAACCGACGTCTAAAAGTAGTTTCATTCATTCATCGTGCGATTATATATCGCTACCTTGTAGTTGCGATCGGAATGAAATGGCCCTGGAAATTAAAAGTTTATCTTAACCTATCTTAATAATAAATGATTGTGATGGTCAGTACGAATATCTTATACGGTATGCTTCACAGTAAGTGAGCGGGATCGTTAAAAATTTAACGAGCAGGTGGCTTCGAGGAATGGCTGTCGCTAAATGTACTCTACGAGGAGATTTAAAACTGTCGTAATATATGCGCAAGGATGATATTATTAATTTTGTTCAAGTAATGCTCACAATATGTTTTGCAAACTCTAACATATTAAACCCTCGAATGACTTACTTCAGAATTATTATTTTAAACTTGTAACACATTTATTTTTCACTTGATGTCCTGATATTTAATTGTTTATGATGGTTTAACTTTGAATTTCTTATTGTACAATTGTTTAGGAAAGGATTCAACTTTATATACCGACTTTAGCTTTAATTGGTCTACCGAAGAAATTGTAAATATTTTTCTTGACATAAAATATTTAATACAATTGTTATTTCAGATAAATTATAGCATAATGTAACTTCTTTTATATTGTAGTCCTCGTATAAAGTTAGATAACATTCACGTTTATTTAGTTTTGGGTATTATCACCGATATAATGTCATTTTAACTCGGTTAACTAAATTTCTAGAAATTGTTAGCACATACAATGAATTCGTATACAACGACAAATTTAAATGATTGCTATTTAAGATATTAAATTATAAGAAACTTTTACTTTAAACATTAAACTATTATAACGTTCGTTCAATTTAATTGCGATTTATGCCATAGTTAAATCAATTCTTTTCTCATCTTTTTTTCTAAATTTAATGCATAAAAATAATTAGTAATTATAGTAATTTTTAGATAATTCAGAGTTCAGACACCGATCTTTCTCAACAGCACTTTACAATTTTTTCCCCATTAAATAATCTAAACGTTTTAGATATTTATTACCCGACGAAATAAATATTGACGCTTAAAAAATTTATTTTAATAAGTATTGTTTATTAATTTTCGATGTATCGCAATTTAAATAGGACGTTTAACATATTTATTTTTACTGATAATCATTGAAATTATAAAATTCTTGGGTATTAATTTAATGTTTTTAATAAGAGGGCATTACACTATACATTAATCATTCTGCTTCATTAAATGAAGTACCAGGAACTTAAACGTCAGCATCATTCATATATATTTATACGTATACCATGATAGAATCGTATATTCCCACACTTGCATGTAACGTATACGAAAAATATACGCTGTATAAGTTTAAAATCTAAAAATTGTGTTATTATTCCTTTCCACATTATTATTAATACTACGACGTATAAGTTTATAATTTGGTTTTAATAATATTTTCAACGATATTATGCTTCTTCAAAATTAAGGTTAGTACTTGCCATCATATGAATTCTCTACTCACATTAATGTATCACGTTAATAACATTTCAATTTTTAGAATCATGAAAGTTACTACATTCAATGAGAATGAATCTGTTCTTCTAGTTGGAGAAGGAAATTTCTCCTTTTCTGTCGTGCTATCAAAATTTAATTTAAACGTTAATATTACCTCTACATGTTATGAAACTAGTGTCGAACAAGAAGCTGGAAAGAAGAACATAGAATATCTTAGAGAGAATGGTCAGTACTGTATATAATTGTACATTCCAGGTTTTTTACAATATCTGTATGCCTAATTCCATAAAAAATTCTATTCTCTTCTTTTCAGGAATTCGTGTAATATTAGGTGTAGATGCGACAAATTTAAAGGAACACTGTATATTAAAAAATGAATCTTTTGACAAAATCATATTCAATTTTCCTCATGTTGGTGGTAAAATGAGAATTGAGAAGAACAGGGAATTGTTAAAAAAATTTTTCATAGCAGCTGAAAAGTCATTAAAAAATCATGGTCAGGTATTAGTTACCTTGTGTAATGGCCAAGGTGGCACACCTATGGATGAGCCTCAGAGACGTTGGGATGATACCTGGAAAATTGCAGAAATGGCTGCACATGGAAATTTCATACTGACAAAAGTTGAACCATTTATATGGTCATCCTTTGATAATTATATAGTAACAGGATATCGTAGCCTGGATAAACAATTTCATTCTGACAAAGCTTTAACACATTGTTTTACTAAATTTGAGCCACCTAACATACAAAACATTGCTCCAAAAAACAAAATAAATGTTTTAATGTTTAATACTGATCAGATTACATGGAAAGATATAATTAAACAAGTTGTGAATACATTAAATGATAACTCTTTGAATTTGCAGTCCTACAAATATGCATTTGATATAACTGTTTGTGTTGATAAAGAGTTTAATAATTCCGAACTTTATATAATGTTATACAATTATGCAGGAAATGTTATAAATGATATTAATTTTATACGATCTTATGTGCCCCATTTTCAAGAGAAAGAAAGAAGAACGTATAGAATAAGTTACAAAACTAATTTGTTGCCTTTGTATAGAAAAAGAATTATTCGTATACATCAGGATTTAATTGCAAATATTTTAGAGGATAATCTAAGCATTACAGTTATCAGATAATATTTACAACTGTAATTAAAATTTTATTTTTTATGTACAAGCTGAATGATATAAATTTATTGTATAAAAAATATGTTGCAATGAATAAATTTATTATTTTCAGATGTATTGCATTCGTCAAGCTAGAGCCATTTTCCTATTTAATGTAATTCGGCAACAAGATACTGTATACAGTATTGTCAAATTGGAAAGATGTAAAGTTGTTAACAAATACATACATAAGACACTGCATACCGCTGTGTGTTTCCGAGAAAACACGGCAGTTCCTAAGGCTTTACGTAGTACAAAGCCAAAGTCAAATAGAAATACACAGCAAGATTTTCTTGACATAAGACAAGTAAGGAGTTATAGAAAATTATTTGATAATCATTACGTATTGTACAGTTCATTCTAATGATAATGTATGATTAGGTAAGAACTGTAGGAGGGAAAGGTGGTGATGGAGAGATATCATTTTTGCAATTATGGGCAAATGATCGTGCTGGGCCCGATGGTGGGGACGGTGGAAATGGAGGACATGTAATTTTTGAGGTACAACTTCTTTCTTTTAAACTGTTAATGTTTTAAAGAAATTCAATTAAAAGTTAATCTTACAAATTGTATTAATCACATTAATTTTAGGTATCATCAAATGTGAAAGACTTGTCACATATAGACAGTGTTCAGAAAGCTGGAAATGGAGAAAAGGGTTTCAACAAAGATTGCTTCGGAAAAAATGCAAAGCATACTATTGTTGAAGTTCCTGTAGGTACAATTGTACGTGATATACAAGGAAATATTATAACTGATTTAAATAAGCTGGGAATGATGTTCATTGCTGCACGTGGTGGTGCTGGGGGTCACGGAAATGCATTTTTTAAGTCCGATCAGCAACAATCACCACAAATAAGTGAATATGGTGCAAAAGGAGAAGACTTACAATATGTTCTAGAACTAAAAAGTATGGCACACGTTGGACTGGTAAGTACTAACATTATTTACATTTTAAATAACAACTGGAGTGATGTATCTATCAAATTTACGAAACCAGGACAACATCACATATCAATAATTTTGTTCTATTAATATTTTATGTTACTTATGTTTTGTAACTGTACAAATAATGTTGTAGATTGGTCTTCCAAATGCAGGAAAAAGTACATTATTAAGAGCTGTTTCCAGAGCAAAACCAAAAGTAGCACCATATCCATTCACCACGTTAAAACCGCATTTAGGAATGATATTATATGATGATTATGAGCAAATTGCAGGTTAACGAAACTTTTATCATTATTAGAATGCTTTTTACTATTAAAAAATAAAATCCTTTTTATTCCAGTGGCTGACATGCCAGGGCTTATAGAAGATTCTCATAAAAATAAAGGTCTTGGCATACAGTTTCTCAAACATGTAGAACGTTGTGCAATTTTATTAATTGTTCTTGATATTACTTTGGATGAACCATGGATTGATTTGCAAACTTTAAAATACGAAATGGAACAATTCAATGTTAAATTAAGAGACAGACCAGTTTTTATCGTCGCAAATAAAATGGACTTACCGAATGCCGAGGTAAATTCACTACATTTGCTACTTTGAAAATAAAAGGTATGGGGGGGGGGGGGGGGGGGTGGAAAATCTGAAATAACATTATTAATTATAATTGTAGGAAAACTTGAAAATATTGAAACAAAAAGTTGATTTGCCCGTTATTCCTATTTCTGCTAAAATGGGCACCAATATATCTACTTTATTACAAGAAATAAGAATATTATGTGACAAAATGAAGGAAAACACGTCAGATATTGCAGAAGACTCCATATAAGTGTAATTATATTTTCAGTAACAACATTTTAGTAAAAAAACTCAAAGACATTTTGATGCCGTTTGATTATACCTCTAATGCTTCACAACCTTATCGCAAAAATGAAAATCTTTGACTACAGCAGTTACCTGCGATTGATTCAAAATCGTAGAAAACCATCTGCTTAAGTTTGCATATTGCTTTCTATAATTTGTATCAAATACGTATTCATATAAAGGTAATAAGGCAGTAAAAACAGCAATGTCTGCAAGGGTAACTCTTTCTCCTACCAGATAAGTATCAGTTAAAAGCAAATGATCTAATTTTTTCAAGGTAGAAAGGATATCTTCTTTGCAAGTTTTGATATTTGCTTTCAAATTGTTTGGTGTATTTCCTACGATAGATGGAACGACCCAACCAGATACTGCTGGTAAAATATGATTATCTGCATAGCTAAGCCACTGTAAAACTTGACTAGATGCAAACAAATCATTTTCACATCGTAATTGTTCATTTGCCAGATAGAAAGCAATAGCATTGCTATCTCGCAATACGAGATTATTCCCTTCCAAGCTAATATCATTGAACATTGTTTTGTTATTTTTGAGTTGTGATATTTTTAAATCTTTTCCACTGTATTGTGCTACAATTTGAGCACGGTAACATTTAACGCTTCCAGCATTACCATAAAGTACTAACTCTTTCGAAGATCGAGAACATACAAATTCATCGCTAACTTGCGATTTATTCTTGCATTCTTGCATAGTATTTCCTAAAAGTGCATTAAATAAGTAATAGGTTTAAAAGACTTGTTTCATAGGTTCTAAATATATCAAACATGAAAATTATTTTGCTTACCAACGATTCCAAGCTTCAAATTAGCAAAGTTTTTGGCAGTATGCAATATTTTATTTAAACACGATATATTAGTACCCGAAGCTTGGGCAGATTCAGGTTTGCCACCACCTTTACCTTCCATAAATGGCGCAATTTCTTGTATCCATTCGTTTGCTTTTAATCCTCTGTTTACAGCGGACTAAAATATTTAAAAATTGATAATTAAGCAATAGTTATTAATGTATTTTACATGTATTATATTCACCTTTGGAACCGCGCTGAGAGCAAATATTTTTTTAGCATCAGAATCTATACTTATGAGTAATGCACTTGTTTCAGGAGATATAGCTTTTATTTTTTTAAGGGCAGAATCTAAAGCTTTTGTATTACTAAATGCTTCCAATACTTCAACCAATATTGGACATCCAACATTTTTCTTAATTATCTGTTCAGCATTTTCTACGACTGTATTAGCAATTGCTGCTTTTAGCAAACGCTCTTTATCGTCAAGTGATTTTTTCATTTCTTTTAGCATTTTTCGCATTTTATCCTATTAGGTAAGAAACTCAATTTATATTTACAAAGATTAACTATTAAAAATTCCATTATAAAGCAATATAGAGTACTTACTTTTTTCCAACTTGAAATTACAGCATGGGAAATATCATCTGTTAACTCAACTATTTTCTTCACGTATTCTTTTGAATTTACACCAGTTTTATCTTCTGCTATAATAGCCTGCAGTTTTTCTAACTGATTTTGCAATAAAGTAGCTTTTTTCTGAGCTTTCATTGCTTCAGGTCCGGTAAGAGCTACGATGCGTCTAATACCTTTAGCAATAGCTTCTTCACTAGCTATAATGAACTCTTTCATATGGCCCGTGTATTGCAAATGCCTTAAAAGAAATTTAATGAAAAAAATCATTTTTATTACTTTGAACGTAGCTACTTACGTTCCTCCACAAAACTCTACACTAGTTTCTGTTGCACTAGGACCCAAGGGATTTTTTTCCAAATCTTCAACTGCTATACCTATACTGACTATTCTTACAGGATCAGGGTATGTCTCTTCAAACATAGCTCGTAAGCCTTGAATAGTTTTTGCAAGTGCCAGACTACTTTCCTTAGCATAAACTTTTTTGTTTTGTTTTATTATCTCATTTGTAATATCCTCTGTTTTCTTTACTTGCTCCGATGTCATAGCACCTATACAAATAGTTAATGATTATTTTAAAGTTTCCGACTTAAGTATGCTGTTAACAAACCTTTGTTTGTAAAATCAAAGCGAAGCCGATCGGGAGCAACTAAAGAACCCTTTTGATCAGCCTCTGTCCCTAATACTCTTCGAAGGGCATAGTTAAGGGCATGAGTTGCAGTATGATTACTCATTACGAGTCTTCTACGTGCGGTATCTATATTTAAATATAATTTATCGCCTTTTTTCAATGTTCCTTGACCAACAGTACCAATATGCAATATGTAGCCACCCCTAACTTGTACATTTTTGATACGAATTTCAGTATCCTATAAAAAAAAAACAGAAATCATCGCTTATTTTACCTTATGAATGGGCAGAAAATATTTAATCAAATATATGATTTACTTACTTCATCATCAACCTTTACTAAAAATCCCTCATCATATATTTGCCCACCTTGCTCTGCGTAAAAATTCGTTTGATCTAATAGAATTCCAATTTCTTCTCCTGATGATGCTTCATCGACGAAAGTTTTAGCACGTCGCAGAGCAATTACAGTACTAATACATGGAGCAAATTCGTATTCTTCATAAGCTTTATCAGTAGTTACTGTGTAATTATACTTTGGTAAATCGTTTGTAGGTTTTATTCCTTTCTGTTGCAACTCAGTGATCGCATGAACATCCAAATTGATTTGATCATCTACATTGCCAGCTTTGCCTTGCGACATTATCTAAAGAGAATGATAAGTAATTATAATTACTACAGTAGCAATATAAATATTTTGGCAAAGTATCTCGTGTAATACCTGTGCTTGTTTTTTCGCTTCTTCATAACCTGCCATATCGACTTTCAGCCCCTTTTCTTCTGTCATAAGCTGTGTTAAATCTACAGGAAAACCATAAGTATCGTATAAACGCCACGCAACTTCTCCAGGAACGATGTTCGACGATTCTAATTTTGTTATAGTACGATTTAATAAATTACGCCCACGAGATAAAGTTTTAAGAAATTGGGCTTCTTCCTCGTTTATTATATCAATTATGTACTGCGGATCTTTAGTTACTTCTGGGAAAACATCACCTACAGATACATCAAAATATAGAATTACATTTTACGAACTGAAGTAGTACAAAAATTGTCGAATATTCAGTATAACAAATTTTCTAGTAAAAATAATTACCAAGAAGTTCTACGACGACATTTACCAAAGATCCAAAGAGACCGGGCTTAGCATTTAATTTTTCTGTTGCATATCGTACAGCTCGTCTTAAGATTCTTCTTAACACATATCTGAATTACAAAATAACATAACGGTTATTATTAGAGGATATAAAAAAGATATGTATATGTACACAGTATAACAATTATTCGATTTACCCTCTCCCAGTGTTGTCAGGCATTCCACCATCTGCAAGAGCAATTGTTAGTGTTCTTGCGTGATCTGCTAAAACTCTATATGCCATATCTATTCCGTCTTTATCATCTACACCTACTTTTCCCTCATAAGGCGGTGCACCTGTATTCTTTTGAATCACTTCGAAAATTGGCATAAATAAATCAGTATCATAATTAGCACGTTTATTTTGAATTACTGATACCAATCGTTCTAAGCCCAGACCACAATCTATGTGTTTTTTTGGCAAAGGTTTCAAAGTTCCATCAGATTCTCTACATCAATTTGAACTAGTTAAAGCATCTTCTCAAGTGATTGTATTTATTTACTATTTATATAAAATATACTATTTGTCTTTTACCTGTTATATTGTATAAATACAAGATTCCATATTTCTAATACATCTGGATCATCCATATTCACTAAATGGGCTGCTTCTCTGTTACCAATACGGTCAAAATGCAGTTCACTACATGGGCCACAAGGACCTGTTTCTCCCATTTCCCAAAAGTTGTCTTTCATACTTCCCGGTAATACATGAGATGGAGGTATTCTAAAACAATATAAGGAATCAGTGATACCTTTCTATTCATAGAAACTAATACTCATTAGTGATTGATAAAAATAAATATATAAGTTTCATTACCCCAGAGAAATCCAAATTTGTTTACATTCTTCATCAGGATTTAAACCAGACTTTTCATCTCCTCCAAAGTATGTCACGTACAACCGGTCAGAAGGTAATTTTAATGTAACTGTTAAAAACTCCCAGGCCCAAGTACAAATTTCTTTCTACAAGATTAATAATAAACATTGTAATAGACTTTTAGGTTTAATAATTTATCTGACAAGTATTACTTATTCCGAATGTTACTTTAAAATAATCGCCAAAAGACCAATTTCCCAGCATCTCAAAAAAGGTATGATGATAAACATCTTTTCCAACATCATCCAAATCATTATGCTTTCCACCGGCTCTGATGCATTTTTGACTATTAACAGCTCTCATCCATTTTGACATATCACTATTAGGATCAACGGTTCCTAAGAATATTGGTTTAAACTAAAACAAACAGAAGAAACATATAGCATACACTATAATATATAAATAATAGCAGGAAATCTATGCCAATACCTGATTCATTCCGGCATTAGTGAAGAGTAAAGTCGGATCATCATGAGGTATTGTACAACTTGAATGAACATATTCGTGACCTTTATTTTTAAAGAAGTCAATGAAAGCCTGACGAATTTCTTTAGCATTCATTGTTATAGTCATAATGGTTTCTTCTTCGGAATCTATAAAATAATAATAAGGAATTAATACGAAATTTTTTAATTCAAAGTAACATATGGACAAAGATTGCATCAGATACTCGAGAAAAGCTCAAAATAAAAGTTTGGCTGACCACTGTGAATTCACAAAAAAATTATATACTAATTTGAATAATTTTCTTCGACACTATAATATAACAATATTTTTTAAAAAAATGCAAACAACACTTACAAATGTACTTTATCTTAAATATGAAAGTTCCTATCAACACAGCTGTCCATGCGGCTGGTACCGATAACGTCTTTCAAAAGAGAAAGGTAAAAAGAATTCAGAGCATGTGTATGCACGTTGTGCCGGTAATGAAAAGCAGCAGACCTGCAGATTCTTACCTGTATCAATCGGACTTACGTATATAAAGATAGGAACAGTGTCGTATAAATTGGGGGTGATAACAATAGAAATTAACTTCGAACTTTTATAAAAATAATTATTTAAGTTTTTACAACAGCATTATATTAACATAAAGATAAATTCTTATGAAATTACCAGTATTAAAGTTTACTGAGTATGAACATAGTTATGCAGAAAATTAAATGTTATTCAGACTTTCAACATTTGCAAGATTACTTATAGCATTCGTCTTTAAATAAAATTTGTAAATGCTGCACAATAATTAAATATAGTGTTTTATTTTTTAGAATCTGTTATTATACTTAACTTTAAATAGCAAGAGGCATCTGTTATAACGCTTCGATATTTTGCTATATACGTTCCTGATTTCATTCGGTCAGGTCCAGTCAGGTCGAGACGGAGCGGCTGAAACCTAAATAAATAATCTCATAGTCAGTTTATTAAAAACAAAAGGCAAAATGCCTTTTATGATTGGTAGAGCGCCTATACGGAGAACATTAAAGTATTTAGAAGCAGGGAAATTAGTTTTGAAAGATAATATACAAATACTCTCTGTTAATTATAACACCCATGGAAAACACCATGCAGGAACCAGGCAAGTTTCAGGTTAATTCTATAAAAATAAATCTAACAAACTTTAAGCACTTGTTACATTATAAATTTCATAAATATTTCTGATTATTCTTAAAGTCTACATGCTTGAATTATAAATTAGGATAACAATGACTTTTTACTTAATATAAATGTATGAACGTTCTTTTTTAAAATCTCTATTCGTTCTGTGATATACATATTTCTCATGTTAAACCGATTTTTTTAGACATTTAATGGAAAGTCATTCTTATCGTATTCACCTGCCAGATATTGAATAAATAAAGATTCATCTTTAATTGTTATTAAATTGACTTTAATCTAAGTAATTGTATGTGCAGAGACCTTATATTTTGGTGTTTACCACAAATTCAATACAAAAATCCAAACGTACAAGTTATCACGTTTAAAAATATGACTCCAACTCCTTTTATAAAGTGTTACTTTGGTATGTATATATAATGCTGATTTCTATATATATACGTATATATCATTTTATAAAAAGTAAATATTATTTGTAATTAAAAGTACATTGTTTCATATTTATTCCATATAGACGATAAGAAGACCATGTTAATTGACATTGACAACAAATCTAAAAGTGAAATAATGGATCATCTAGTAAAAGTGATAGGTAAAACAAAACAAGAATTGATTCAGGAAA
The DNA here is from genome assembly GCA_963989415.1 of Cerceris ruficornis. Lineage (NCBI taxonomy): Eukaryota > Metazoa > Arthropoda > Insecta > Hymenoptera > Crabronidae > Cerceris > Cerceris ruficornis. The sequence continues at coordinate 18,933,615 of OZ022519.1, forward strand.
GTACCTTGAAGATGAAGAAAGATAATCCTGCAAATTTCGGTGTGGGTTGTTTGAGAAGCTGCATGTGTGTAGTACCTGGACAGTTACCATGTCCAGGAACTGTACCCTTACCATATCATATGCGTGGAAAACATATTCAATTAAAAGATGATGAATAAATCAATTTTTTGAAAATTGTATTGTAAATATAAAGTACTTAGAACACATCTTTCTCGATGAAAGAAGTCACAATTGTAATATCTTCTAGCTATAAACAACAGGATTTTCATATTTATGCTATTATTTTAAAGTATATCGTATATTTATTTCTTATAAAAAGATATTCCTTGCTTATGAAAATATATGTACATCGGTTGCACATATTAAGCATTACATTATCAACCAATTAAGATATTTCTTTGTCAGGTGCAGTTTGCATAGTTCCACATTAATAGGAATCATTTTTTGTTAATGGAAAATGAGATGTAATAACAAATTAACGATGCAAGTTTTTAAAATTCGAAAAGCTTAAATGGTACATGAGAATCATAAATATAAATAATATAAATATTGATAGTGGTCATGGAACAAACATTGGTCAATATGATTAAACCAGACTTACGTCACAATTTTATGAAATGAAAAAAGAAAAACTTTGAATTATCTTCTTGGTTTGTGACGGTTATATGGTTTACTATTGTGATAATAACTATTGCGATTATGGTAACGAGTTGATGTGGACGGCTTTTGGTTCTCTGCTTTTTGATACAGTTGTATTATGGGTGATCCATTCAATGGTTTATTAAGCTCGAACTCTTCTTCAGATTCTTTCATCAACTTCAGTTTGGCTTCTATTGCTTGGATAGCTGTTTCACGGCTGTTAATGTAAATTAATACAAATAATATCTGCTGCATTATTTCATAATAAATTTTATAAGTTCATTCATTACCTTATTCTTTTATCTTCTTTTTTAGCTCCAGCCAAAGCAGGTATGTCTATTTTGGGTTTTGGTTTGTCTACATCAGACTAATATAAAATATATATGATTATTATCTCATTCACATATGTTTTGATTTATATCGATACATCTATATTAGTTATATTACATATCTATATTAGTACATCTTTGAAAATTACCTCATAAATGATAAAACTTGCAGATTCAGTGTTATATCGTATTAGAGTTTCTACGAATTTATTATAGAAATTACCTCTGTTACACTATGAGCCCATCTGACAATAATGTTTTTAGCTCCAACTTTCAAATTATGTAGAGCATCTTTCGCTGCCTCTGCATCTTGGACTGTCTTATAGGTAACAAATGCATATCCTCTTGGTTGACCAGCTTGCGGCCCAGAGCGATGGAATAGCAGGTCGAACTTTTCGATCGTTCCATGTTTTTGGACGAGTTTCAGGAGTTGGTACCGGTTGACAGATAGAGAGTTAGTTTTTTAAGATTTTTGTTACTACGTTAAAGAGATACATCACGTAATATTCCAATTTATAATAATGAGATACAAAATAAACCTTTGTATATATGTAATCACAAAAGTCTTATTTATAATTCATGTAAATACTTACTCATTAATTCTTAAGTCTAAATTGCCCACCCATAATCTTCTATCCTCCACCTGGTTTGTTTTTATGGGTTCTAATGGCAAAGGAACTTTTGCACTATCCTGAAAATGAATAAAACATTAGTCAGTGTAAACAAATATAAATCACACAGATTTGAACAAGTATATTCTGTCCAGGATTGTATAACCTTTGTATAATACAATAGGAAGAAAACTTACCTCCATAATGAACAAGTTATAAAAAAAAAGTATTAAATCATAGAATAAATGCTTAATTCATTTTAAAATTGGTCGCTATTGACCTTAATATGGAGTTTGGTGTAATAGCGAGCATCAGACTTGAGATATTTACATGAAACCTCACAAGTATGACAGACCATTGATCAGTCAGTGTACGGCAGCTTAGCAAAATCGTTCGATCGTACGGATACAAACTCAAACTACGTACATATTTTTCGATTTGTACGACTATATATAGTTAAGTAAATAATTGTATATATTTGCATCGGTTATTTATTGACATTTAATATATTAATAGTTCTTTCCTCACAATGATACATTATATCAAAAGTTTAATTTAGCATTATGATTTTAAAACTTGAAGTAAATTAAAGTAAAGAAAAAAAATTGTTTTACGCGAATATTTATAATTTCATTCTATTACATTTCATTTTTATCGTAAATAGAAACATATTGATTTTCATTTAAAATTGCATTTACAATCGACATCGATAAGAATTTTGAAATATATGTAGTTTTGAATATGGCGTCATCTTTAAGAGGTTCGTCGGATTAACAACAATGAAATAACTGCATCTTTTGATCACGTTGGTGTAACAGTATGCACATGTAATTGTTCTACAGTTGCCAAAAACATTTGAAATGGAGAGATCAGTGGTTTCTGAACAATCCTCATCTCAAACGCAAACGGAAACAATTTTGGAGACTGACGTTACAGATTCTGGATCTCAGGTATGCCGAGTTTTATTACGACTTACGTCATTATTCCGATATGATAACGACATTTAAGGCAAAAACAGGATTTTTGTGAATAATGTTTTGCAAAGATAAGGGAGAAATATATGGTGCCGGTAGAAAGTGCTTTTTGTGATAATTTCAAACATCGAGTTGGTGAAATCGAATGTGAAATAACGTTATATTCTTTAAGTATAATAAAGATAATTCGTGTTGTGTTAAAGATAAGTTTATAGCTGAGAAAAAACATGCTTAGTCTTTTTCCATCTTCTGTGTTAAAATGTACAGTGAGAAGGGGGTTATTGTTAAACGTACAGAGTCTTAAAAATCAGAGAAGTCTTTGCAATAATGCAGAAGAAGACAAATCTCCATTATCTGGTATTAGAGTACTAGATTTGACACGAATAGTTGCTGGCCCTTATTGTACCATGATCCTTGGTGATCTTGGTGCAGAGGTATTAAAAATTGAAAAACCAGGATCAGGAGATGAAGCAAGAAAATGGGGACCACCATTTTTGGACGGAACTCAAGAGTCAACTTATTTCATGAGCGTTAATAGGAATAAAAAGAGCATTTGCATTGACTTAAAAAAAGGTAGAGACATCATTTATGAACTGGCACAGAAGTCTGATATATTGGTAGAAAATTATGTACCAGGGAAATTAAAGAAGATGGATTTAGGGTATGAAGAAATTTCAAAGGTAGCACCACATCTTATATATTGTTCTTTAACTGGATATGGATATGAAGGTCCTTATGCAAATAGACCAGGGTATGATGTAATTGCTGCTTCTATGGGGGGTCTTTTATATATAACAGGCCCAAAGGATGGCCCACCATGTAAAGTTGGAGTAGCAATGACAGATGTAGCAACTGGTCTATATGCTCATGGTGCCATTTTGGCAGCTCTGTATCAGAGGTCAAAAACTAATAAAGGACAATGGATTCAATGCAACTTATTAGCAACACAGGTTGCTAGTTTAATAAATATCGGTTCAAATTATTTGAATGCTAATAAGGAGGCAACGAGATGGGGTTCTGAACATGAAAGTATCGTACCGTATGAAGCTTTTCCTACAAAAGATGGGTATATGACAATTGGAGCTGGAAGTGATTCGCAATTTTTAGAATTACTTAAAAGAATGCAGTTAACTGAGCTCTCTACTTCAGATAAATTTATAAATAACACTAATAGAGTGAAAAATAGAGAGGAGTTATTGCAAATCCTTAGAAAGGAATTTGAAAAGAAAACCAATAAGGAATGGACAAAGATATTTGATGGCACATCATTTCCATATGGACCAGTAAATACTATAGGGCAGGTAGATAACTTAAAAAATGATGTTTGTTTTGAACCTGATAAAGCTTATCACTAAAAGTTTACGCTGCAGTGATGATACTGCATTGATTTCTGTACCATAATGTTACAGGTGTTTGATGATCCTCATGTAAAACACATAAAAATAGCACAACAAATGGAACATCCTGTCCTGGGAAAAGTTAATGTTATTGGTCCACCTGTAACTTATAGCTATGCTACAAATAAAGTCAGGATGGCACCACCAATATTAGGAGAACATACAGTAGAAATATTGAAAAATGTTTTGAAATATACAGATGATAAAATAGAATATTTGAAAGAACATAAAATTGTCTAATATATAAAATCTCTTTTAAAGTTATTTGTGAAATATATTTTCATACATAATGACCAAAAGAAATATGCATTTTAAAGAGTTTTTTTCACATACATCTCAAATCATTTTCTATATCTTTTTTATAAATAATGGTGACGAGATAAATTTTTTTAAAAATATATAATAAATATGTGTCAAACTATGATAAAATATTACTGATAAATTAACAATAGACTAGATTTATTGTATATCATTGTATGGATAATAAAAATTACATTATCTTTTTTATGTCTGTAGAGTTTTTCTTGAAATTGCACCTCTTACCATTTGCAAGGTATAAAAACAAAAACTTATAATCTATGCATTTATATATTTCTTTCAGGATGTGCCAACAGTTAGATTGTGTCTTAGGAAGCCGAAAACTAATAAAAAGGTTCAATGGACCCAGGGTACTGTTGATAATGAACACATGAACAAGAAGAAATCAAAATGTAAGTTTTTGTTAAAGATAATGATATATATAAAGAAGTGTTATAATTGCTATTATGTTAGAAAATCCATTAACAATTTCTGCTAATATCAAATAATTTTGTATTACATATAGGCTGCTGCATTTATGAAAAGCCAAGGAACTTCGGTGAAAGTAGTTCTGAAGACAGTGAAGATGAATGTGAACATTGCCATGGTCACAAGGATACTCATAAAAAGGTGTTACCTAATAACTCTCAATTATCTCAGGAAGAGGTCTCTTCTAATTCTGGTAATTTTGCTTCTTAAAGTAAATAAAACAGAAAAGATGTATATAATTTTGATAAACTGAATGGTATTGAATTATAATATGTTTCTTTTATATATTTCTACATTTTGTATTCTTTTACAGACTCTGTTGCAACAGCTTCTACATAAATATACGTTACATCTATCGATCAATATATTTACCTCAACTGAATAAAGCGATATTTCGATATATTGTTTGTTTCGTCAATTTTGTGTAGAAGAGAGAAATAAAATATAGGTAGGTATATAATTAGTTTGCTATTTTTACTTTCATTGCATATTTCATTCATATAAATATATCATATTGTTTCTATGTTTTCATATGTCAGATATGATGCATTATTGTACTCTGTTTTACAGGCATTCTGAAGTGCCAGTGGAATTAAAAGTTTCATAAGTCTATGTTAAAAATTATTCAATATATTAATATGCCTAGTTATTGGCATTGGTATGTGAGTAATTACTACAAGACAAACTTGTAGTATTTGCGTTTTAGGAACTTATATTCATAGTGAGTAAAGTAAAATACAAGCTTTAATTATTTGTAAAATTATCTCTTGTTACATTTGTGAATGTTTACAATATTAAATGCATAGGAATTTATCGTCAATATATAATTAAGTGTTATTACGCAAAACTAAATATTTTTTTATATAAATTTGATAGAAGTTCTTATAGTTCCTGTATTATGTGTTATTAATCTTTTACATCATTATTTCGTAAATTAGTTACAAGTATGCAGGATAGTACCATAAAATTAAATATTAGGTACCATTATTCATATATACATATAACAATATCCGAAGAAAAGACATAATAATCTTAATATTCATTTCATAAATTTTAATATTTACATGAATCACAACATGTATACACGGATCTTCCTTTGAGCTCAACATTTGTAGATACACACATGTTAGTATCGAATACAAGTAACAAGTAAATTGTATTCATACTTTTCACTTCACTGTAATTAATATTTACTTACATATCTATTTATTTATTTATTTATCTCTTTGATAATAAATGTTTCTTAAATTTAATTACGTAAGGATATGGTCACGAAGACAATTTTTATTGTTGTTAATAAAAATAAACTTTGTTATTGGAATATTTTCCGACGATATAGATTTATATGTTATCACTGACATATACATATTACATATTATTCTTCTTCGACGTAAGAGCAAACATATCAACATGATTCACTAGGGCTATTTTATATTAATTGTTTCAATATGATACATCAGAATGTGACAGCCAAAAAGTTTTGTAGCATAAACATTTAAAGCATTCGAGTATGTGTTATACTTGTATAAAATTAATTTTAAAAAAATCGCTAAATTAATTATACAATAAAAAATTATTGTCCTTGCAACAAATATACTATGAAAATATTTTAAAAAATTCTCACTTTTATGTCTTGTGAATGCTTAAAATTCTACAACCATGTAAATTGAAAATTTACAAAGATTTTAAATATATACAAATTAAAGTGAATAAAGAAACATGGTATTTCATGGAAAAACGATCATAGTTCACGAAGCTTAATAATTATTGCACATATAATTAGAAAATTGCGAGTAGGTAGGCACGTATCATTTCATATATAAATTTAAATTTGTTGAAAATCTATTTTTTCCTTATAATAGCAATATTGTAACAAAATAAAAGAATATGTCTTATAGGATGTTTTACTGATCGAAGTATCCCGTACTTTCTGTACTTCCTTTTCTTTTTATATAGCTTTCATTGTGTGTCAAACTTGAAAGATATATTTCTGACGTTATTACGTCTAAGTTTATAAAATATTTTAGCATAGATATATCGATATATTACAAACTTAAATAGAAGACATAAGTATAACTTAGTATAGTTGAAGGGCCTTATTAAGTATTTTAAATTGGGAATTGAATGGTTTTTAGTCAGTCAACATTACAATTACTTTTACGAAATTTTCGCCTATTCCTTACTTCCATACCTCTTTGATAAACATCTTCGTTCAAACCTAAAGCACGTACCATAGCTCGACTACGCCAAATTTTAACAGTATAGTCATCGCTGGTAGTAACTAACATTTCGGGATCGCATGGATTGAATGCAACAGAATTAACAACGTCCGAGTGTGGAAATTTAGCTAAGCATACTCCATAGTGTCTGTCCCAAAGGTAACCATGCTTGTCTTCAGCACCACTGATGACAAATTTATAAACTAATTAGATACTGCCAAAGCGTTACTTATTCGTACCGAATATAAAAATGATATAGTGAGCTGAGCTTATTAAATTACCTTGCTACATATTCATTGCACACGTCCAGAAATATAAAGAAACATTCATTGTTTGGCGTATATGCCTTATGGGCCCTCAGCATTGTTCCTACTTGTTTTAAAGTGACTAAATCAATTACATGTATGTCAATCTCTTGTGCAATTGGCGGTGGTTGTAATGGGTTCGTAATAACGTAACCTCGAGGCCACGGTCTTGTGTTCACATACAGATATCTAAAAATGGACAGGATGCAATAGTTTAAAACTATGATAATTAGATTCATCATTTCTAGTACCAATAACAAACCTATGATCTGGAGATAATCCCATTCCAATAATATGACCATGAAGATCGATCAAATGATCGACTTTATCAAATTTGTCAGCTACAGACTCATAATCTGACCAATTCGCTGAAGTGTGTATGAAATCTACTGCTTGCTGCTTTTTTCTTTGAAAGAATTTTTGAGTACAATGTGGTGTTGGAAGGTAATCATGTTCAATTTTTTTAAAGCCCACCTGGTGAGGTGTAAAAGTTTTCGATCCAGTTGTAAAAATTAGGTATTTCGTAAAGGCATTTTGTGACTCTTCACTGTTCATTGCTGATGATTCTACGAATAATACTTTGTACCGAAGTATATATAAGGGAAACATTTCAATTTTAATTTGTATGTATACTTTCCCTTACCCTCAGATTCAATTTCTTCTTCTTCTTCTTCTTCTTCCTCCTCCTCCACCTCCTCCTCCTCCTCTTCTTCTTCTTCTTCTTGTGAGCATTCACTTTCTTTGTTTTCTTGTACCTTCTTTTCTTGCTCTACTTGCCTGTATTCCTGATTGTATTGTATAGGATTAGCATAGTCAAAACCATCACCTAGTTTTTTCCAATTCATAAAACCTCCTTCTAATGTACTGTACCTGTATTGATATACTTAATACAATTTGTTGCTTCCGACACATACATTACTTGACAGTGGTAAGTACATAAAAATTATTCAGTAAAATATGCTTACTGTAATCTGGATGATGCATGTCGTAGTACTACTGGTTTTTCCAGTTCCTCACAACTTTCATCAGAAGCTGTGGATAAGTTACCTTTACAAGTTAACGTACTTTTATTTTTTTCATCAGTATTAGAAGATGAAGGTTGATCTTCCTCTTCCTCTTCTTTCAATTTGTTTGGCACAGAAGTTAAACAATTAGCTACCATAATTGCCCTAATTGAAGAAGCATTACCACTGTAAAACCTAAAAGATATATTACATAAATATTTCAGCTGTCATATTAAAATTATTTTTTACACATGCATACCTAAAAAGTTCTTCTACGAGACATGAACATTTGTTACGTTCATGAATTTTCTGAACCATCAACAAACTTGCACTGACTAAGTGTTCTAATGTAAATACATTTCCATATATAAAGTAATGTTCACTATACCATGTACCAAATATGTCATACGGTTTATTCATTACTCTGTATTGAAGATCAAAGCTGGCTGTAACAGTCAGAATTATTGCACTGTAATACTTTATTTATTATACTTAACAAATGTATTTAATTTCTGGTATATTATTTCTATAAGTATATTATAGCTATGCTGAATGTTTTATAAAAATGATGAAGAATTTTGTTCAATCTTACATGATAAGGTAAATATTGCTATTTCTCCCGATGTAGTATTGGGAGTACTAAAATTTACACCACAAACAAGTAATAGAGTATCGGAAGGATTAAATTGAGAAAATTGTGTGTATTTCCAATTATAGGTTTTCATGTCATGTAGGTACTTTATACTGACTGGATATGTACTTGACCATACCTAAAACAAAAATTCATAAATAATGTAGGAGCAATATTTATAATAGAATATTATAAACCATGTAAGTTAAAGAAGACTTACAAAAATATATCCATCTTTTGAACATGTAGCAAACATTTTTCCATTATGAGAGAAGCTAACATGTAATACTTGATGCGAATGCTCTTTCAGTACTTCTGTTTCTAAAAGGGGTATGTGATATGTCAAACGTTTGAATTCTTCTAGCCATGATGACTTTCCTGAAAGATTAATCATACTTTAAAAATTATGATAAGTATAACAATAGAAAGGGATAAAAGCTGAACTACAAGCAATTAATAAGAATAATGTAAACAAAGCAATATAATTTGTATTCTGTAGCCTTTGCGAACTTTGACATTTATCAATTGTCTAATTTATTATATTGTGTTGCTATTATAGAGTTAAAGTTCAAAGTTTGTATTAAATTGCATTCTGTCTATTATATAAATCATTATTATCAATGTTTTAAAGATATGCTTATAAAATCAAGTGAATATATATGTTAAGCTTAAAGCTAACCTGGCATAATGCCGATGTTTGGATCTATTTTATATGTCCGATAAAATAAATCTTTCCATAAAAATTCGTCACGAGATACTCTGTGCCATGACTTACATACTTCTGCGACTGTTGCCAATTCTTTTGGTGTCAAATATTGAAAAATATTCAAAAGAACAGAATCCGGCATGTAATACCAATTTTCGATTTCTTCGAAATCGTCCAAACAGCTATTGTCTCTATTTTCTATATTGACAGCATTATTATCAATGTCTTTTTGACACTTCGTGGTACTATCGATGACATCCATATCAAAGCAAAATTTTTTATTTATACGAACACCTGATTATTATCAATAACACAGATCTACAGCCTCTACAGTAACATAAGGGTTCTACTACGTATTTGCTGGTGATGTAGCTAAAACAGCGGAGCTTATTAAGGCTAGATTATTTGTAAAGAAAGGAAAATTGTATCGAATATTAAAATTCGTATATTAGCAGATGAAACGTATGCTTTTCACTGCTAAGTTCAGATATGTGGACAATATCGTACATTGCGCAATAAAATGGTGCTTCTCGTTTGTTAATATCTAGGTTGTTGTATTTTGTTTTGTCGAATGTACTTACTTACATATGTATTGAAATAATCTTTAATCTAAAAGAGATACGATAAAGACCATAATTTCATGAAATGAATTTGCATATATAGGAAAAATATCGTTTAATGTTTTACCAATGTTCTGAACAAACCAAGAAATATTTGTTATAATATTACAAGAAATAGTTATAACAATAAATATTTTCGAATCATTTTTTGTTCAACTATCAATAATCAATTACACATAGTAGAATACAAAGTATTTCTGTTATGTATATTTTTCAAAACAATTTAAAAAAAGGTACCATTTTTTTGTTTATCTGACATTAATTACTTATTGGTTTTAGATTAAGTTGAACAAACATATCCAATTATAACTGTAATATTACGTAGGAAGGCATATCAGATAATATGCTACATATTTTACTAAAAAATGTGTCATGTATATTAACTTCACAAACATACATTCTTATTACAGTATAACAAGCAAACAATTAATATGGTACACAGTCACATTTGCATCTGAGTATGGAAGGAATATGCTATCCATATTTATTACATTAGGAATTGTTTGATAGAGGAAGTAATTGATTTTCCACTTGTGTATAAAATTGCTCTCCAAACCATTCCCTATGCATTTCCAAATAACTGCAATATTAATAACACAATTATTAACGATAAAAGAATAGAAAGTCATAATCAACATTAAGAACTGTGAATTACCTTAAAAACATATCTAAATATTTTAAGAGGACCTTCAGTTTTTTATTTGGTATGTCTGTTGATTGCAATAAGTCCGGCAATTTTACTGGAAGTCGAACAACATTAAATCATGATGTAACAAGAAACAGCGATAGGTAATATTTTTTTTATATAGAACATTGCAAATGAAAAGAAATATGAGCGTACCAAATAATCGAGTTAAGTGAATGGCACCGTAATAAGTAGAAGGATTTGGAGGAGTTTCACATTTTGAGGATTCGGGCATTAATCTCCATTTATTTGACTGTTGAAGTAAAACATTAACTTGTGCAGATGTAACAATCGGCATTCTCAGTGTTACACCACGTGGGCTAGAACAACGAGAACTTGTACTTGCAATACTAAAAAAAGAGAAGTTATAAATTTTGTAATTTCCTAAGGTCGTCAAAATTCGTTTCTTTGTATGAAAGTGCATTTGTACCTTGATAAATTTCCCGAATCCTGCTTAACATCTTCGTACGATCTTAACTGTCTACTTTCATCGTTAGAGCTTACACGGCAAGATCTCAATCTTCTTTTAGAGTTTGTCAAAGTTTTTGAGTTATTATCTATATCCTGATCATGCTCTTGAAAGGGAGGCAAATGTGCATATTCTGTATCCTCAAATTCTTCTTTAACCAATACTTCCGAATTTCTTGAAATAAGAATAACTGCACTGTACTAAGTCAATGGCAATATATGATACACGATAAAGAAAGGTAAAAAAAATTAATAAAATATGGGATCATCATTTTATATATAATGCAACAGACTTACTCAACTGGTTCTTCCTTTACAAACGCTGAATGTTCAGCATATAGAAAAGAGGATTTTATGGTACAATATTGTTCTCTTTCTTGCCTATATAAAAGAAGGTCATGCAACGTAAAATCAAAGTATATACGTAAACCGTCCGCTACTTCCCTGCATATATTTACTTCATTGATTGTTTTTTCTATCGTATTATTTGCTTTATTTCTTTGTGGTTTCTCTGGAATGTTTGTCAATTGCGTTGTTGTAAAATGTTGTACCCACGATTCTAAAATATTTGCTACGGTCGGTTGAGCAGGTAAAACGGCAAGCTGAAATATATTTGTAATTTACTATTTAGTTGTATTCCTTTATCAAACAGATCCCTTTTCAATAAAATTAACAATACCTTATTTTTATTAGTTATTAAGTCATAATCTTGATCTAAAATTCTTCGCAAAGTTGTACCGATATCGAGATCAACTCCTGGCTTTATGCTAGCACCAGATTGGCTACCACCACCACTGTCTTCGTCATCACTTGTTTCACCTACATAATCAGAACTGCTTTCTGTATCTTCTTCGGTAATAACTTCCTATGGTAATGAAAAGAATTATCATTCTTAAATTCTGAGTGTTTTGGGAACACGCAGATATACAGCTATTACGATAAAATATTTTCTAGAAATTACGAAATTACTAAAACCTCTGTGTCATAATCAGCATGTTGACCAGAACTGCCATCTTCGGATGACCCAGTTGTTGCAGAAGTTGCGCGACTACCACCGCTTCTTGCCCTTCGTCGTGGTTCTTGATTTTCAGTTTCATTTAAACGGTCAGATAATTTATGGCTCCGCTTTTTACGTTCGCGTCGATAAAGATATGCTCCTCTATTTAAATGTTATACAAAGTACTTTATATGGAGTGTAGGTACAAATAAATATTTCAGGTATAACTAAATGCTTACAACTGCAGTTGTGCTTTTTGTGCTAAATCTCTTTGAAGCTGACGATTTTCTTCTGTATCTTTTAAAACATATTCCTCTGTCACACATCGGTCCCATGATGAATTCCAACCCTGTTATCATATGTCTCTATTAGTTTCAATGATGCAAAACATATGAAATTATATAAAAGATTAATTGCAACTATTCATACTCATCATTAGTTTACCTGAAAATGTATCAAATATTCAACAGCTTTCCTTCCTCTTTGATCTTTATTTACAATAACATCAAGTACCTACAAAACAATTTTGTCATAATTCATTTTATTCAAGGCATCTTTACATATGTTTTAATTAATTAACGTGATATTTCTATATTTTATGCTTCACTAATTGCCATCTTGTAACAATATGTACATATCACATATGTTATATAGTAAAGTTAATTCATGGTTATAGCTTGTATCTATCAATACTACTTTATTAAAAATTATTCCCTTCTTTTAACAGCATACCTTTGAATCATATAATACTTTTGCTTTTGTAGGGTCTGGTTCGTAACATAGAACCTTTTCTCCATCACAGAATTTGAATTTTGGACCACGTGTGGAAACCATTTCTTTATACTTAGTGATATATTCAACCTATAAATATCTTTTATGTATGATATAAAAACAATATAAATAAGTGACTTACAATATTTAGATTAAATGGATAATTTTTTTGATCCAAAAGGATAAGCAACTGACCGGAAGGTTTTTAGTTTTGTTTGTAAACCCCTTCGTTTATGATGTTCATCAAGCGAAAGATTCACAGAATACATTAAAACTTCTTGCAGTATACTGTTGACAGTATGTTGATGTAAATCGAAGGATTCTGATACTATATTAATAAAGTTATTATTGAATATAATGTATACGGCCTAACCTATCACAAATCAATACTTAAACTTAATATTTTAATTCAAAATAGTCTTGGTACCTTTCAGGATCAATAATTATGGAAAAATGTGCGCATCTAATAATTTATATTACGTAGATATTTTCCATGTAACTTAATACATATTTCTTTTGTTTATGCGTTCTTCTTGATTCTACGGCTCAATGTTTGCGTCGTTTACGTAAAAAACAATTCTTTGTCATAGACAGAGGGGGTGAAACTCTTATGCAGAACCTTGGACAGTCAGTTTTAGTTGCGGGTTCAACTCTAGATGGCGCCACGTACAAGAACTAACACGTACAGCTTTCCAATCCATAAGAAACCTACCAGTCTCTTTTCAAACAATACGTCAGATGTCATGGGCGCGCGACTTGTTGCATTGGTTTCATGCATACGTCTACTATGCCTACTATGTATGCATGATTCAAGAGAGAAAAGTACAATTTAGGCTGGAGTCATGAATTAATGGTTTATACGTTTATGCCGGAGCGTGTAATCCGTCCAAGCTTAAATGGGAGTAGCCAGAACAATGTTTCGAGAAATGTTTCCTGTTAATGTTTGAAGGAGGCGATAGTATCAACCGAGTCAAAGAATTTAGTTTCCGTAAGAGGAGTTAGAGAGCGATAGTGGCCACAGAAATTAGCGCGTTCTATTTAAAATATTGAAATGTGACACGCTTAACTCCCCCACGGTCAATTTAATTTTGAGACTTAAATATATTATTTAATTTCGCTTTCCAATGAATCGACAGAAAATGGTCAGGTCACCGTTGCATCAGGCCACACACGTTGAATGTAGCCAGTAAGACTTAAATTTCACGTAAAACCATATAATGGAAGATTTGTGGCGGTCTCAACTGTCATACATAAACATTAAAAAAGGTGACGGTGGAGAGATATGTGGAAACTTGGAGATCTTTAGGAATTCGCAGCCAATTAGCCCGTTATTGCTTTCAGTGAGGCAAAAAAAATCATGAAATAAAAGTTTTCGAGTCACTGCGAGCAACAACGACCCGGGTCCCACCACGTGGAGGTTGCTGCGACTGAGGACCCAAAAAATGTGGCCATCCATCCGCCATCGCATTTTGTCTTTCGCGTGAAACATTTTCCCATCATTTTTACAGGTTTAAACGACGGAATGAACGACAAACTGAACGGGAAAATGTGTCAGGCAAAATTTCTTGCTCTACTTTACTTTCGTTACCCATCTCGCACTGGGAGAAATAGATTCCCGACCGTGATGCGACGAGCATCCAATGCTTAAGGACTAACGCGAAACTTATTCCTTATTAAATTAACCTTACGAATAATCTTAATCTAAACATACGACGAAAGTCTTAGAGTCTAATCCATTACAATTACATTACCGTCCGCTCGCAATTTTAATCTGACCTTCGATATGGGAGCAGTTTTTGTACACAGTGAAAATCATTGTGCATATGCAAATACTGATACCATAACATTTTTGGTCTAATTAACTTAAATACTATTTGCGATCGCGAGTACTTAAATTTATTCTTGCTCTTCTTCTTTCTTCAGGTGGTAGTCTTGAAAATCTTCCTAATATCTACCTAAATGAAAATTATAATCAGCAGTTATGATTTCCTATCTCGGGGGAAATACAAACACAATCTGAGCCTGTCTAATTAACAGCAAAGATTTCTTTGCAAAATATTGCCTGACTGCTTATCTGCATAGCAGAAAGCAAACCTCTTGGCCAGAAAATGAAAGATGCATTCTGCTTGAAGCAGAATGAAGAGAAACATCGTATTGCTTCAAGAATGAAGAAAGTCAGACAACAATTATCTCATGAATCAGACTTCGAAAACAATACAGACGATACTTTGATCCAAAAATCAAGCGTATCGAAACCATTAACAACGAAACCATTAAGAAATGGTAATCACACGATCGTAACAAAATTTCAGAAGAAATATCTGCAAACCTAACACACAATTTGCAACACAAGATGTCACTGAGAAATATCCACGATCGCCCTTCGAAGTGGGTCGATTCATGCAACTCCTGTAACAAAAACTCCTTTGTTAGTAAAATTTCATTAAACTGTGGATTCCCCCAGCGTCTCTGGACGCCAGTCTCTCTTAATTTCCATGTGCATGGTCCACTTTATTTCCTCTAAATATCCATTATTAGTATTCCGTCTTCTGCAACAGACTCTCATTAATTTTGCCCAAAACGCGCAACATAAAACGGAATATCACCGACCCTTGAATATTGTAACAGACGAGTATCGAAATTTACGAAAATCAAAATAAGCATAATTTATTAAAAATTGTAGGAAATGCAAATGTTATAAACTTTACGATAAAGAATGATCAGAAATTTAACAAAGCAAATATAAAATTTGAATTACATACCGAGTCGACAAACGCGAATTGAATAGTATGGACAATTTAGCAAATTGTGCAATGTCACGATCTTTTGCTATCAAATAAATTACTTGAATAAAAAAGCTAATTTCGACGCAGTTGCATTCGAAATTATTTGAATCCTTTCCATCATCCGAGCATAAAAATAAATGCATCACTCTTTAATTCGCGACGCGAGAAGTGTTAAATAAAGACAGACTTCCCTCTTTGCTACAATATAACTCTACTATTTAGTGAAATAAATAAGCAAATATCTAAAAGCGACGCGTTTACTTCTTATCTGTATTTGCCATCCGTCTATCACACTGTAATTTCGATATATATGTTTCGGGCGCAAGTTTGTTATTTTCATTCTATTAAAAAAGTATGCAAAACCCGTGGTCCGTAATTTTTGTAAGAAATTTGCGAGAATTTATCGAAACCTCTACGTCGACGCGGAATTCTCACAAAAATGTCATCGCGATCCAAGTAAAATCCAGACAATATTAAATTAATAACTTTAACCATGACAGCCAGCAGCGTGTTTCCTATTTCGCGAATTTTATTAAATTAATTGACACTCTTTTTCTATCTGTGTCTTCAAATGTGCATATAACTTTTTGCACTTTTATTTGCGGAGTGGTTTCAATGACCACGATGAAATTCATTGTCTGATTGGTCTCAATAGACAATACATAATACAACTTGACAAAAATTCTACAGAAATCCTCAAAATTTCTTGTATTAAAAGAAACATTCACAGCAGTATTTCTATTTGCAAGCACTTGATTAACAACATAAAAATCATGACATGAAGCAGCCAAAAGGCGCTTAAAATCCCGAAATCATCGAGCAGCCAAGAGGCGCTTTCAATAAAAATCGCGAGAAACCCGTGCCATTTCAGACTCTTACTGTTCGCAACGCTAGCTCAAAACCCGCCTATTGCCATTTCATGGCTCTCATTCTTCGCAACGCTACTTTAAAACCCGCCTATTGCCATTCCATGGTTATCATACGTAATATTATTTAATAAACAATCGCGTACTGCCATTTCGAGGCTTTCATTGTTCGCAACGCTACTTTAAAACCCGCCTACTGCCATTCCGGGGGCACTCAAAATTCGCAACACTACCTATCCGGAAAAAAAAGAACTTATCGTTGGGAGCAAGCCTCCTGAGGCACTCCATGGGGAGTTGCATTTTTGCAACTCCAATTGCTGAGTCTCAACTCAGCAAGTGCGCATCTCTCAGCTGCTTTTCTATTTCGCAACACTAGTTTCGCGATTGTTCAAAAGAAAAACGCGTATGATTCATATTTCGCAACGCTAATTTAGAATTTATTAAAAGCAAACTCCCGGACACCCATTTCAGGTGCTAAATCGCGATGCTATACTGTACAAATTATTAAGAAAATACTAATTCATAAAAATATTCTATAAAATACTAAAACAAACTCCCGTGCTCCTTGTTCAGGGGCTATGCCGCAACTCTACTTTAACAATTATTTATTCAAAGGCAAACCGGGCACTTTTAGTGCTTTATATCGCAACGCTACTTTGAAGAATTACTGTTCAAAGAAAAACCGGGCACTTTTCGTGCTTCAATTCGCAACGCTACTTCTAAACATCTAATTAAAGCAAGCTCCCGTTTGCCATCTCGAGCGATCTCTCTCGCAACTCTATCTCTAATTTAATATAATATTCTAATAATTAAAAAACCGAGTATATTCATATCGCAACACTAACAACTACCAATTAATTCGAACAAACCCGTGGGTACCATCCGGGGTGACCTTAATTTCGCAACACTAACGAGCAAGGAAAACGCAACTCTAATTTCGCGATGAAAAACCGCATGCAGCCAAGATGCGCTCGTTGGACGGGAATGTTACATCCGTCAGAGGACAAATACAGAAAGCGAGCATAGTGAATTAACAAATACTAACAATGACTTTCCATGCTAGAACCCAAAAGAGATTCTAGGATGAAAAGCCATTCGGTGCAGCCCTCTTCGTGACAGTTTGTCGGGCCTCTTCGGCACTTGTTAGCCACTTCTTCTGCCCCTAGAGAATGCTCGAATACTTTGCATCAATATAATTCTTACTATTATCAAAATTCGACAGTGAAAACCACACCACGAGCGTGCAGAGCGTATTCGCTGCTCGTGTAGCACAGTTTTCATAAAAAAAGCAAAGTATTCGAGCCTCGCGCCGGGAGTTTCACCACGTGCGCAGAAATTTACATACTAGAAACTACGGTCAAAAAGAGGGGGACACTCGGTTTGACCGTAGTTTAATCCCAGGTCCAGGCATATCACTTTTACCCGACCTACACAGAGAATGTGATATCCTGAATTCCTGGCCCTTCCTGCTTATATTTATCTCACATTCAAGAACGGTATGCTACCTACCTACCTAATACCTATATTTAAAATGCAAATCGCGACACAAATCACACAAACACACAACACTCCACGGTTCTCATTCAAGAACCCGGGTGCTTGGGCCTAAACTAGAGAGGACTCCCCGGGGTTCCTCCGACACCCGAGTTCGCAAACAACTTTCACACTCTAAAATGTACGTACCAATTTCCTGAAATCGACTGACAAGGGTGGCGACCATTGCGTTATTTCATTATATTACTACCGCGATGTGAAATATTTATAGAATTATAAGTATTTGTCATTGTATCGTTTGATATTTGAGGCAATGTATATGGCATATGTTGCACAGATAGAGAGAATTTCATCATTGGCATACCATATACATCGATGAGTTGTAGTAAGAGTGAAAAGGAGAATAAGGCAAAATATATTGTTCAAGTTTGTATAAATTATTTTATCATACGAGAAAATTTCAAGCGACGCAAGATCCACAGCCTAACACACATCACACACACATGTGGAAATTACGTCGTGCACGATTCGCCACCGCAATGTCAGTCGCTGATTTTTTAAAAAAAAAGGCCGTGCCCACCGCCTTTACCCATTCGAGTAGCCCTGGTCACTCGAATGGGTTCGGGCTTAAAGTGAACACGGCAGGAATTTGTACTCACTGTGTATTTTCGCTGAAAATCCTAGCTAAGAAGATGATTAGTAGAATTCTAACGGCTTGATTTATGAAAAATTGAAGCAAGTGACTCGAATTTGATATTTAATCAAGCAAATGACTCGACCTTTATATTTACTTAAGCAAGTGACTCGACTTTCATATTTGTTCAAGC
Source organism: Cerceris ruficornis (assembly GCA_963989415.1). Lineage (NCBI taxonomy): Eukaryota > Metazoa > Arthropoda > Insecta > Hymenoptera > Crabronidae > Cerceris > Cerceris ruficornis. Next base: position 18,952,730 of record OZ022519.1, read on the forward strand.
AAAAAGAATTTGAATTGAAAAAGTGAACTTTATAGAAGCAAAATACTCTACTTTATGTATTTGAAAATATGCAAAATTTACTTTGAATTAAAATTGAAAATTGAAAACCGGGAGATCTCGTCGTCAGAGGAAGAATTTTAACAGAGAAATGTATTAATTGTCACTCCGACTTCAAGATCTACCCGTCGCGAAGTGCCTTCTTGCAGATAAATTTTTAAAGAAATATCATTCAAACGGCGCGAAACAAAATTTAACTATTCCGATTTTGTGTGCATCAAAAGCACAAACTGACCGATTTATGAAAAGCATAAATCGTCTCAAAGAAATCTACTAGGCGCGATCTTATAACATATTTTGTTATAAGAATATTTTTCCAATGAATATAAAGAACGCACAATATTCGTAAATTGTTCATTTGTATTGATAAATTCGCAACGCTAACTGTAAATTTCATGATTACATTCATGTAAGTAATGCAAAAATCGTGCTACAAGAAGGCCCTGTCCTAAGCTACGATATATATGACAGTACACAAGGAAAATATATAACAGTTTCTACTCACGAGTAATTTTTCAATTGCTCATGTTCACTATGCTCGCTTTATAGAACAATACAACCAATCGCCAGTGCCGCTTCGGACCTTTCGTCCTACGGCATGGTTTGGAGACCGGAGGGACAGTTAAAGTTTTTGACTCACCAGTGTTGAAACACCAGAATGCCTTTGGTTACCTCGGAATCTCTGCCGCTGCTGTCACTGCCAATGTTGTCTCCGCCGCTGTTATCAAGGTTGTCCTCAGGTCATCTCAAGGAATGTCCAAGATCTAAACAAAACAAAGCATTTCGCATTGAAAAGGGGAACGTTCGTAGAACGTTAAACTGCCTTCCTTTCCGATTTTCCAAGAAAACTAATTTAATTTTGAATATAGAGGATGAAAAAAAAGTCGTAATTATATATCAAGAAACGTTAAGAGTAGATCGTAAAAATTGATTAGTTTATGAATGTTTTTCAGAATTGAGAATTCAAGGAGAAGTTATATATCGAACTATGTATCGAAACTTTACGACAAGTACGTAGAAATAAAATATCTTTGTTTACGTTACTCACCTTCAAGGCGCAGGGTGCGTCGCAGTTTCGCAGGGTACAGCGATGCCTCACGAATTCGAGCAAAGTCTGTAACAAAAATAAGACGCACATCTTAAATACTTATTCTCTGAAAATTTCGTATGTTGGGGAATCCTTTATTTTTATTTACTTTATTGTTAGAACAAACGAAATAAGAGTAAGAAAATTTGAAAGAAAACTTGTAAGGATATTTTTGAGAAAATTTTCAAGTGTCAACTGAAACTTGGGGAAAAATTGTGGGGTATATGCGAATTAAAATTTCAGCTCACCTATAAAAGATTTGCCCTTCGCCTGGGAGTGATTGTCGCCGTTCAACCATCCCGTCATTTGACTGTTCTGTAACAAAAAAATCAACATTTTCATTAGTATATGCCATCTTTGTATTTCTCGACTGTGAATTTTTATTTCTCGATCATGTGATACTTACTTTTTAAATTCGTGAAGCCTTGCCCGATGGAAATCCTTTCCACAGCTGCTCCTGTTGCACTGGCTCTACTTCCGGCGCGGTATAATTGAAAAAAAGACAATTTGCGACCGAGAATTATTTGCGGCGAACAATTTGACTCTACTTTCGCGTAAAGTTATAAATTTAAGTGTATAATATGAAATACGAAGCAAACACTGACTCTACTTTCGCGTAAAGTTATAAATTTAAGTGTATAATATGAAATACGAAGCAAACACTGACTCTACTTTCGCGGAAAATTACTAGAAATTTAACACTTATTAAAGTATATATAAAATGCGAAACAAACACTCCAGCGATGCCTCATGAATTCGGACAAAGTCTGTAACAAAAATAAAACGCAAAATATAAAATATTTGCTCTCTGAAAACTTGAAAATTCAGGTAATTCTTTATTTAGCATAAAAATGTTGCAAGTATTCTCTGAGAACTTCAAAAGCTAATTGATACTTTATTTACGTTAATTAAATTGATGGAAAGAACAAAGTTAAGTTTGCAAGGGAATTGGCAAATATCAAAGTTATGGCGAGTGTACGGGATAAAATTTCAACTTACCTTCACAGACTTTGCCCATCGCCAAGGAATGATTGTCGCTGCTCAACCATCCCCTCATTTGACTGTTCTGTAACAAACAAATTAACATTTTGGTTAGTTTATATACATATTTTTTAATTAAAAAATTTCATTTCTCGAGCATCTTATACTTACTTTTAAAATTCGTGAAGCCTTGCCCGATGGAAGTCCTTTCCACAGCTGCTGCTCGATGCACTGTCTCTACTTCCGGTACGATCAATTTAAATAAAATAAGGAAGCTACCGCGACCGAGAATCATTTCCGGCGAACAATTTTGACTCTACTTTCGCGGAGAAAAGAATTCTTAATATTTTTAATAATTATTCAAAAGATATTAATAATTATAATAGCGGGTTGCAAACACTGACTCTATGTCGCGTGAATTTCTTATAAATTGAAAAAATATTGAGTAATAAATATATACAGATATAAATATTAATATAATACGAAACAAGCACTGACTCTAGACCGCATTGCGCTCGGCCACAAATTTTGCTGAAAATAAAAGGGTGGGGTGGGGAACACAAGAAAATCAAACAACCATGTTTTTCTTTTTCATATCAAATCAAGTGCTTGCTTCAAAAAATACTGCTTAAAAATTATGTCTTACTCATTGATTCGTAATGTTCTTTGTGCAATACAATATACTACTAACTAAATGTATAAACAGTAAATACTGCGGGCTGCCACTGTTAAAGTTATATGATTAGTCATGCCTATTCCCTATTACATATGAACACTGTAACCCCCTTCGATAAATTCACGAAAATCTTTATAGAAATTACGGACGAATCTAACGCAGGACCTTAATACCCTACATCGGCAAATACGATTTTTATTTACTTCTATACTCATGCCCTGAAACCTATGTAAATCCATTGCAGCGTCTCAAAACGGAAGGATAAGTCGTCACATGTAAATACCAAGTAAAAACGATTCGCGATTTATTTGTAGCATAGAATTGTAGTCGTCGAAATTTAACACCGGAATTGGTAAACACTGCCCGAATAAGGAGCAGCTTTCTTGGAAGTCGACTATCGTTTTGTAAATATTGACTAAATACTCGTATATTGTAAAAGGTTTCAAGTAATCCCGAAAGATTTCAATCGTTGCATGCTTCCGTAGAACCGTATTAATCCGTAGAAATGTAAATTCAACTCGTCGGATGTTCGACTCGATATCAATTAATATGAATATTGTATAAATTCAAACAAAATATCGCGAAGACCCGAAGTAAATGAAAATGTTACTTGCGTATGGCGTCGTAACATCTTACTCTTTGTTGCTCCACCGTGCACGTGTCCGATCGTGCCAGCCCGGAAGGTCGTTCAAAGGATACTCTGAGTCCTGCAAGCACGCACGAGTAAACTATTAAATAACTGCGTAAAAGTACAAAGATTCCGTATAATCACGTTTCAGAGCAACAATAATCACGTTCTTCGCCAATAAAATCGAAATTCAAAGCTATAAAACAAATACTAATGTTGTAGACGAGAAAAGTGTTGCGTAAATGTCGCGAGAGGTCAGTGACGTCACCAATTGCGTCGTAGTTATTTCGCGATTGTTACTAAATTCGTAATTATTATTGTCAAAATTGATAGATATGGTACAGCAGAAGACTATTACGTAGTAGATAAACGAGTGAACTATTTTTTAGCGGTCGGTAAACGAGGACAATGTAAAAGAAACGGTACTCACAGCAGATACGTGTTAACGGCACGAAGTCCGGAGAGAGAAAGAGGTAGGTGACCCACTGGTAGGAGTGGGGATAGCTCGCGGCGGCTCGGCTGCCGCGCGGTGGGGGAAACGCGGGCCAATCGGAATACGGCTGCATGTCATGCGCAGCACGGCCTATCCTCTAGCGCGCCGAAACCAGAGATTTTGAGAATTTCAAACAAATAATTATAAAGGAATCTCGAAATAAGAGAATTGAGCATGAATATTATTAAAATAGTTATTAAGTAGAAGAACGCGGAGCATGCGCAGTGCACTCCCCTTCCTGAGATCCCTTTCTCCATCGATAACTTTGCAAATTTCGGTTATTACAACAATTTTCGTCAATAATTATTTATTACAAATTACGTTATTATTTCATAACGTCCTTCTGCTTAATTTTAATAAATTTTATGATGAATAGAAATTATAGGAGTGAAGTTACGTGAGTTTATAATTGACGATGTACTTTGTCTAAATTTTTAACATAGGAGTTTCCACCCCCTGGTCATAGACAAAATATTTGTAGATTTCACATTTTCGAGAACTTTTTAATAGGGGGCTACATTATCGACAGTGGAAATCAGATGTCAAACCAACACACACATTATTTAGTTCAATAGAAACAGATAGGTGTCCCTGTTGCTTATACAATTAGTAGCGCCACTACTGAGTTTCTTGTTAATTAACTAACTTTGATCTCCTTGCTTGGACCTCCTGGCCCAGGAGTCCTGGGTCTAACAACAGTAACAACATCTGACAGGGTGTTGGTGAATGAGGAAGGAAGTAGTTTATTATTAATAAATTGTAAATAAATATTGCATTAGTTAGTACGTTTGTTTGCAAGAAATTTATGTTACAATTTATTGTCTGTGTTCAATTCTAAAGAATCCATAGACCTACTACTTTTTAACATGACGAGGTAAGTTCCGGCAATTTTAAGGTTAGTTCATGCAGTTATTGAAGTACGTTGAAAAGTATAAACTTTTCACGTTCGTAATATCATATTTTTTTGTGCTTGTATTATCAATCGTTTTATTGTTTAATATTTTTATTTCACTTGTTACATATCTAACGATTCCGTGACTTCAAACGTGCATATCTTTCTTCGATTAGTATTTCCATTTCGTTTACTTTTTTTTTATAGAAATTTGGTAATCTGCAATTATATGTTTGAGACTATTGATAGCAGTAATTGATATATCGTATTGATTTATTCAGAGAAATTATCAAAAATTAATTATCCTTTCTGTCAAAAACCACTGATTTTCTTTCATTTCAGATCAAAGATCGAGTTAGGTGATGTTACACCTCATAATATCAAACAACTTAAACTTTTGAACCAAGTAGTATTTCCAGTTTCCTATAACGAAAAATTTTATAAGGATGTATTAGAGGCAGGAGAACTAGCAAAACTTGCATATTACAACGATATAGTGGTATCTTACACGTGTCCTTCATAGAAATTACCAGGTTAAACAGAGAAAAAAAGTTTCACACACTTATTTTAGGTGGGTGCTGTCTGTTGTCGCGTTGATACATCTGAAAATTCTAGACGTTTGTATATTATGACATTGGGATGTTTATATCCTTATAGAAGACTAGGTATTGGTACTGTAATGCTACAGCATGTTTTAAACTATGTCAACAAGGACGGGAATTTTGATTCTATCTTTCTGTGAGTATTTATTCAAAGTCAAAGCAATTACTTTTGATACTCCTTTTTTGTACTTTTCCCTTTAGATAAAACTAGCACTTTTTAATTCTTCATATTTCTTTGGGTTTACAGTCATGTACAAATAAGCAATGAAGGAGCAATTGACTTTTACCAAAAATTCGGATTTGAAATAGTAGAGACAAAAGAACGTTATTATAAGAGAATAGCACCCGCGGATGCTCATGTATTACAAAAAACATTGCGTCCTAGAACAAATCAAACAAATCATCAACCAGTTAACTAGTAAACATTATTGATCGTTAGTTCATCATTGTCATGACTCAGAAGCTACAGGTTTTCATGTTTTGGCAATAAAATTATTTTTCATTGTACTTCCTAATGCATTACAAATTTCAAGTAGAATTAATACTTTATGAAAAACCTAATACAGTTGACTATTACAATAAATCTTAACATTAAGAAGAAGTAAAAGTTATACTACAAAGATATGCGTAAACTCTTTATATTTGGGATGCCAAAAGAAATTGTTATTGTATCTGTAATTTAGCCTGGAAAATGGTCAGAATTATATGTTTTGTGTTGTTTTGATGAAACGTAATCATAGGTTACAATAACTTTTATGTTTAATTAAACAACAGATCGGCAAAAACAGAAGCGCATCTATGACGTAAACTAAGGCATTGTATGCAAATGTATGATTTACACATACACCAGCTATAGGTTAAGTTTCTACAATATTGTAAACAAAGTCTCTAATTTATTTTGCTTGACCTGTGTAATCTTGATTTTATGTATGAGAAATTGTTTAGAATGAAAATTCAAATAATTTTTGTCTTAATTTGGATCATATAATAGACACGATAAAAAAAAAAAGAAAATAGTATAGAAAATCTGTGAATTACCCTACTGCTGTTTTTATGCCATCTATACATCTAAATAATCTGCATCCTTCCTTTGATGTTTCATTCATCCCTCTCCTTTATCACCATAAGGCTCTCTACTCTTAAACTGGCTTTGAACGATACCTTCCTAAAATTTTCAATTTATTTCAAAGATTATGCTATGCAAATCGAAGATTTATGCTTCATATTTTTTAAGAAGAGAGACGCTAGAATGCCTCTAGGCGCGGTAAAGTCGTCTCACTCCCTTCTCTGTCAAATCCTATAGGTTTAACCATATTTCTCTGCTTAATGAAACGTCTACGAATCCAAAGCTCTTACAAGAATTTTCACCGAGGATATCGAGGAATATGATCCAATTTACTTTACTATGCGGACTTCCATATTCAAAAAGATAGGATCACGATCAAATGGTGAAATTAAGTTTGGAAAGCTAGAGGGATTAATGCTAACTCATTTTCTAGTCATACATGGCTTGTATAAGGGACGGGGTTTGGACGACGCCCAGGTAGAATACATAGTAAAGTGGTGTTTCCTTTATAGGTTCTCCATAAAAAAGCCGCAATTTCTTTTTTCGTCAAGCTTAATCCGCTGTATACCGTTACAGAGTTCTATAACAAATGCATGGCTTCTTGAGGAACTTGTTCCTAGATTCCTGTGAAGGAAAAATGCTAAGCAGGTGGAAAAGACTGTTGCTATTTTTTTTCCTTCGACCTTCGGCTTTCCTAAATAAAATTACATTTTACACCCACTCCAGCTACATGTTATTCCATTCGTGCAGCCACATCTGAAAATATGCTCGCAAATCTCGTGTTCATTTGCGGTCATGAGGAAAGGACGAATTCAGTTTCAAAGAGGTCTAAGTTTTTGCTACAATTTTGTCTATCAACAATACTGAATGACAGGTTAATTTATCATTTAAGTACAGTAATTTTTAGATGCTTTACAATTAAACTAGGTAACAAATATTTTCAACATGATCTATACCATAAAGTGTTAGTGTTGCCTAACCCACGCGAATTTTTTGTTCTCACTTTCCGAACGAATTTTGTCATTATTAAAATCATACAAATGTGTAATACAAAATATATAAATTAAAAAAATACGCGCATGTACTAACTTACAGAATATTGCAATTTATTGCAGCTGTATCTTGCACATAAAAAAACTGACCCATAATCGATATCCAACGAAGCGTTAGAGAAGAAAATGTTACTCCCGCACATTATTTGTTACGTAGTTACAATTCCAGTAACTCTTGTATTCTTTTAACACACACGTCTGATGCTTCGCTGGCCTCTTTTGATATCTATAAATAGATTAAAAATATTGACGTAGAAAATAGGGAGAAAGAGAGATTGTTTTGATACAATTTTATAAAAATATAGTACCAGCGCTAAATTTAGAAATCCATGTGGTAATCCTGACAATATATCAATCGTAACTTGTTTGTCAAGTACTCGAAGTTTTCTTGCAAACATGATACAATCGTCAAGACAAGGATCTAGTTCCAACGTCTGAAAGCAGAATTTAGAAATTTTACATTCGTTTCATTCGACCTATGAGATATGGAATTCAAAAATTTACCAGCATTTTTATGGGTGGTAAATCTACTAAAAGGTTATCTGGTGCAAGATAAGGACTTAGAAATGGATCCTTTGGTACGGTAAATAACTCTTCCAAAGGACTTTTTACACTTTCGATATCAAGTTCTCTAGATTCCCTGTGCTTGCTGCTAAACGACCAACCAAAAAACGACCATGATTTCTTCCTTCTCGACACATTGTCGTCTATATTGATATCGCCGTTCCCAACATGTGTTGAGGGATTGATACCAGAATTTCTATACATATCCAAAAATCTTTTAATGTACTCTTGCGATTTAACTTCTTCCTTTGAATTCTCAGCCCCTACTAAGTTACAGTTCGAATTATGAAAAATAATTAAAATATTTTGAGACACACGATAAAGTTCATTAAAATATATCATATTCACTTACTATCAACTTCCGTTAAACTGACAGAATTTAATGTAGAATCGGATGGTAAGGACGCCAATTTATGTGCATCGTTTGTTTCATCTCCATTAGGGCTCAGAGCCAACGCTATGAGATCGCTTTCACTAACTTCTGCAAAGGATTCTGTATCTGATTTTACACATTCTGTAGCATCGTACTCTTTTTCTCTAAAAATGTAATGACATTTAAATAAGTCTAACGATTAGTTTAAAAATAAAGTTCATTGTCTCTATTTACCTTGTCAAAGACTTTTTATTATCCGGAATAGCATAAGCTCTTAAGCAACGTATTAAAAATCCCTTAGGTAACATTGGATCTGTCAGAGATAATAAACGGGAAGGTGACAAAACAAAGTCTATAAGCAGTGGAGTATATGCCATAAATATCCCATCCGGTTTTCTGATATTCATTTGTATACATTTCAAAGTAACACCTAGATTTAGATTGGCCCCCGCAGAATCTCCTATTAAAAGGAATATGTTTCGTAATTTAAATATAAAATATATGAATTGTCGTAGATGTTACAGTCACGCATACTACAAATGGAACTCTTCGTCTTACCAACTAGGATAACTTTTTGTGCTGTACTTCCAAGCAATGTAGTTGCATGATTTAGAGCCCATGCATATGAGTACAATGTTTCTTCGAGTGCACGAGGATATGGAGCTTCTGGAGCTAAACTGTAATCTATACTTAAAATTGGTATACCAAGGTTTACAGCCCACGCGCGTAAATACGTTTCATGTGAGAGTGAAGTCTGTGCTACAAAACCTCCACCATGACAGTGGATAATCAGTCCTTCGGACAATCCAAGTAGATCTCCTCCTACTCCACCTGAACCGACCTGAGAAAAGCATATACTGCATTTGTGTAAGATTTGTGCATCGTACAAGTCATTATTTAATTATTATATATCGAAAGAAATTCAGATCCTAAAAAAACTGTATTAATTAAAATACTGAAATTTTATAAAATTTATACTTCCTTACCATTCCTACTCGACGTTTAGAACTCAATAATCTAACATGTATTGGTTTTCTTCCAATATGGCTGTGTGGTATTGGAATTGATACCGTTGTTCCATCCAATGCTGGAAGTGTTAATTCTTCAGGAGGAATAGAAATGATTTGATTTATTGCCAAAGAAGGAGCTGCTATAGTTGGTAATTTACGTGCTATATCTAAAAGCATTATATAATTTAAATAGTGCTTTATAACAGATTAGTACAATTTATTTTATTGCTTTATACTCTCTAAATGTATTATACGTACAATCATTAACATAGGTGACAGAATCTTACCATTTTCATTAAGAAACCAAAAGGCTTGACAGAATGAAATGTCTGCATGTTGAGATAGATCAACAATACGACGTGCTCTTGCCTCAGGATCTAACATATACTTGACTGAATTAGCACAACGTGTTAACAATGTGCCATTAGCATAAAATGCTTCACTGAATGTTGCCATACAGACCAGTATGGTTTTTAAGATACGCTTCAAGCTATCGCTAAACTAAATGAAAAAAATACTTATTAAAAATTATAACTGCTACTACATGTTTTGCTCCTAGAATTATATATACCTGGAATCCTAGACACCTGCCATAAAAGCAATATTGATTAACAGGCTCCATTTTAGTGAAAATTTCATAATGATTGTGATCATCTCCTAAAAATAAAGATGGCTTTCCATCATTCATTTCTTCACTCTGGGAATAAATTGATTTTAGCTGTTGCAAAAAAGTGCACAGAGCTGCTAACAACTGGGAGCAAGCTTCTATCTCCCTAAAATAATATTGCAAATAGATTAGCACCAAGTTTTTAGGAAATATAAGATAATTTATAGTTCGAATTATAAGTTGACAGTTACCTCATGTAGTAAGTTTTACGAAAAAATATAGAATCCTTCTGGCAATATATTGTGTGACATATTGAATGCGAATGTATAATACTTTTATCTACTAGTACTAAAAAACTTCTGTATCCATTGCCGGGTACCTGACTGTCAAAGTCAAATAATGGTGCAATTTTACTTATTTCTTTATACAATGGTTGTAGTTGCACCAAATGATCCAAAGTTGCTATAAGTGCTGCTCTGATTCTAACGCTATTTTCATCTTGATGGGGCATGAAATAATCAGCATTAGCGAGGCATAATTCTCGCAATGCCCCCCATTGTAAGGGTTCGAGCTCTTCAAATGGTCTCTCAAAATCATCTTCGAGCGACATCTGAGCTATTCTTGGCCTGAATATCCAATTGTAAATTCTAAATGTTTATTTTACGACAGTAATACCTGAAATGTAAGTGAATATATTAAATAAATATAAAAACTATGATCATACTCAAATGATAATTAAATGAGACATATATAAAAGGCACTGTTTTTATTTCAGTATGATCTGCAGAGAATCACTTGCACTTAGATAACGTGTCATACCATGATAAGTATTAGAAGCCATCAATAATACATTTCGCACATTATTTGTCCATGAAAGCTAAAATGTAAGTTGTAAACTATTCAATTCTATACTTTAAAGTCATTTTGAACGACAATGTTTTATCTATAATTACTCTTTGTTAATTCATGTTGATACAGAGATAAAGTACTGTGTATTGTGCAATATTTCATATGGTGCTTATCAGTCTGGAAAATTTAATCAATGTCTTCCTCCATGCAGCCCACATTTAAATTCTTATGTCAGTGATCAATATTAATACCTTTCAAAAACATGATGCTACTTTCTATAAGGTTAACAGTTCTGCAGTTTCTGCAGCACTTCGAAATTCTCCATCGACAATAATATCCAGCACATTTTAATTATTATGAGAGTTTCCGTGTAAATATTATAATATAAACCTTTGGGTTTGTTATAATTTACATTATACACTATTTTTCATTTTGGTATTTGACATTTGCCGATTACATATCGCAGTCGCCATATTGCTATTCTAATCGATATTTTATTTCGTCAAAGATAACCCGCGCAAAATTGCAATAAATTATCCGTTATATTGCAAACATTCATAAAAAAAATATATATTTATAAACAATTTCCTAAGTAAAATTGACACTACATTCTTATATATTCAAATACGTTTAACTTTGAATTACTAAGATGTCAGTATGCAATTTATACTTACAAGAAGAATTATCAGGTTTTACGAGAATTGAATTTGAAAAAATGATAATTTAAATTCGTAGAACCGCGATAGAATTGAATTGGTGACAATTTCAGTAAACAAAGAGATAAAACAGTACACAGTTGAAGCTATATCTTGTTGCTCTGATTACTTCTTGGGCAATGAATTCTGTTAACCGAATCAATCATGACGATACATTAAACTTAAAATAAGCTTGGAATAGCGTTTTTATCATTAACGCTATCTCTATTCGTATTTTCAATTATTTTTCTTGTCGTGCGAGAATATCAATTATTAATGAATCATGATGCACATAAGAATGTGTAATTCATTCCATATCAGTATATTCTGTTTCTTAGCAATGTTAGTAATGTCTTTGTATAAATTATAAGGAAAAAAAGTATCTAATTGCAAGCAAATCAATAATCTACACATTCATAGAATACTGTCTGTATATTCATGTCTCAACATTTGCGTTTAAGATTGCTTTCCTTGTTTCATCGATCGCGTTATCATGACTGCCTTAGTCATCCGCTGTTATTTATTTGTTTACGAACAAATAAGCTCGCAGCTGGACGCGATGAATATATACCCAATGCATCAGAAAGTTCTTTAAAATCGAACGAATTTTACAGAATACTAAATAGAAAAATACATTTCTATGGATTAACTGACGTTCAGGTAGATCTTTGTAATTTATTTATTGATAAGTAAAATTACATATATCCACAAACACAATACGTTCTTTCACGGAGTGTAAGTAATGCGTTAAAATTTGTGAGTGGCGAGGAAAAACTCTTGTGATGGAGAAAGACGGAGACGGGATTAGATTATCTTTCAATATTAAGTTACTATTCATCGAAGAACGATCACGAAAACGTTTCGTAGCAAACAAGTAGTTTCCGATCCTACGGTTTAATAAATAAAAATTTTTTTCCTTTTCGCTGATTATTGTGATGATTCAAATGAAATCTGGTAATCTTTCATTTTCACACGAAATCCACAATAAACGTTTTATCGAAAATTCTGTTTTGTAACAAAGCAGGCTTGACTAGATGTTATAAATGACTGAAAAACGGAAACGATGCGATAAGGGAAATTAGTTTCACGCGATGCCGTTTCGTTTGAAGAGGAAAACATACGTGACGTAAGATCGAAAACTAATGTAGCATCGTATAGGCGTGTACGAGTATCTCATATTGCACATGTAATTGGGCTTTCATAATTCGTGACTGCGATCGACGTTCATCAATGACGCGAAATCGATATATACCGAAAGAACTGCAAAAATAAAGTTTAGTTCCGTTATTATTTCCCATTCGCCAACATCTAATCCGAACTGCTACGCAAAGGACGTATATTTTCTTTTCTTCATTTCCCTTTCCTCATTTCTCACGTGTCCTTTAAGCTAAGTTAATTACCACGGTAAATATTACCTCTTTACAAAAATCAATTCTTAAACTTATGTAGAGTGACTCGATCTAAATTCACAACATCTTGAAGTTACGAGACTATTCACCATTGAATAATAACACGGTGAATTACGTAAAATTCGATGGACCCCCGTAATGCCAATCCGTGGTTTCCAACATTCCACAATGACAGTCGTTAAAGTAGCTGATGCTTCCGTTTAGTATGCGTTTAATGCTTCGTTATTTTCACAAGATATCAGAATGACACGTACATGCCTATGAATTCTACTAATGCCAGTTGCAGTACTGTGTACGATTAGGGAAGATGGTATGCGACATCAATTTGATAAGCAATAAATATACACATATGTATAACATACATGTATACATATGCTACCCATATCATATCCCTTTCCCAAACATAACGTATGATGAACAGTATACTGCCATATAGGCCAATTATGACAATCGCAAACCATCTTTGTTGTTTAACGTTTTAGATTCGCGTCGTCACGATCGAAAGGGCATATTACACAGGTGAGAGATTAACGGTTTCTAAATGCGAATGTCCTCAAAATCTGTGAATCTATATCAAGTCAGATTTAGACGCGATGTGTCAATGTATTTTTAACGACTATATGCTATAGGTACATAATGTATAGTTAATTTGATAGGTGTACATGTATATGCATATGTATATGTATGTTTATATACATATATCATTGCGTGTACATATATATGTATATATACATAAATAATCCATATATTACACACACGCACACACACACATGAACATATATATATATATATATAATTATATTTAGATATTTATATCATTATTATTAACGCATTGACGCTATGCTTTTGTCGTATTCATAGACATATGGTAATTGCTATTATTTTAATATATCTAAAATAATATTTTTAACACTCAGCGATGCGCGTATGTGTGTGCCTGTGTGTATCTTGTCGGCTCACCCTTCCACCGGAGTTGCGTGAGACAAACAATCTGCATTTGCTAAGTAGGAAGGCAGCTGCTTCACGTGCGCTTAGGAATCCAAGATACTCGATGTCCTCGGTTTGCGCATTCGCTTAATTTGTTTTAGCAATATTAGCATAAAACAAACAAACCCTTAGATGATAAAAAAAGGAGTACCCATCTTCGTGAATGACGTACTATAATCTTACGCATAAAGATAAAATTGAAAGCTTAAATTGTTACCTACCTAATACTTGCGCGACATAGAATTAATATTTCCATAATTGTACAAAATATCGATTAAATTAATACATATAATCAAACAGTCGACGTAAAAAGATAACGGTTTAAACGTAAACGTGCCGTACGTTTTGAAAGAAATGGAAAACTGTGCTTTCCCACGCGACCCTGGCTAAAGTGCGGGCTACTACCATTTCGACCATATACAAATATATAAGCATTAAACGTGTAATATATTATCGTCATCATATATAATTAATAATATCCTAAGATAGTTATTGTATGAACCATTTTCAAAAAAAAAAAAATACAACAACAAAAGAAAAACAGAGGAGATGAAATGAAAGAGGATAGAAACACTTGTTTCAACAGTTTCCACTTTTTCGACTTAATTCAGAGGTACTTAATTCCACTCAAAAGAACTCCTGTTAACTGTTCCTCTTATTCGACAGCCTCGACGTAACTCTTTCGATCCGTTCACCATTAGAGCGAACTGTGCACTCGGCTGAGTCGAACAAAGCTACCGAATATTTTCCGTGTTTACATTCTTACAGCACCTCGATAAGATAAGTGGACATTTTTTTTTTCATTATGGAATGATAAAATATTTTGTTTCTCATTAACTTTAGATACGTTCATGATTCAATTTCTTAGTATTAAGTTATCCTTTTACATAATCTAAGTAGACGTTAAGTACTGAAAGGTCGCTGAAAAATCAGGCAGTGGGAATTGAACGGAGATGAAAAAATAGCTGCATCACGAAAGTGAACGTGCATCGATTGCCGTTCTGATATTTTAAGAGTTTCCGTAGCATACACGTTCTCTCGCATAGTGCTAGTAATATGCCTTTAATCGGAATATATTTTTATGTTGCCGTTGTGACAAGCTACTATCGCCGCTACCATTTTTTTTCGTGTATTATTTAAGCTGCGTAACTTTTATTGCCATTTACTATCTCCAAAAATATCAGAACTCAAGAATACAGCAAAGAGCGCAACGGGACACACATTGAGTACATTATTGACAAAAATATGCTTTTGTCATTATACTTAAGTTTTTTGTTGAGAGAGACGAATGAATTTGTAATTATGACTGATCATAGTACACAACTCTCCGTCTGAAGAGAGCGTAGTACTAACAAGTGAATAAATGATTCTTATTATGGGCGCTCATTCCTGCGACTTTTTTCCTTTTTCCCTATGTATGACAACGTAATGAAAACAATGTATATGAGATACTTCCGAAGACAGTTTACATTTTTTTCCATATGGCACATCGGCGTGTTTTCCACTCACGTTGTCTCACAAATAATTCTGATACTGCAGATACGTACGCAAAAGTTCGCCTGTAACTTACCACAGACTTTTCGTATAACTGTTCCTTTATACATGTTGTAAACGGATCATATTACACTACGCGTCGTCACAGAGACGTCACGTAACATTTCATCGTAATACCTATCTTCTCATGGACAGATTTAATCTCTTGTACCTTTAAGATGTAAATTTGTATATTCTCGAATCTTCGGAAGAACCTCTTGGACTTCACAGATATCTTACACTAACAAAATACTATGAGATTCTTGAAGAACGTACGCGAGAACGGATAATTAAGATTAGTTTCAAATAAAATTTCGTAGACCGAGGTAATTAAATTATTCTTTGACCTCGAAGTACTTGTATGTAGGATTCTCATATCCATTGATTTGCATGTTCGCAACGTGTCGCTCTTCCGGTGTTGCCGCTTGATCGACTTCGATGAAGCCCTGTTGAGTATAAAGAATAATTTATCTTTTGCCTAATCATATTAAGAGACGCACAATACAGACATTCAAATGACACGCACGAGTTGAATCATGCTATGCAGCTTCATCATGAAACTTATTTGCACTATGTAGCTTATCTGAAGTCATTACTATAAGTAAATTTAATGACATGTACACATAATTCGAATAGAAATAACGTATGTTTAAACAATCGGCATTTTTTTTGGCGACGTCTTTTTCACGGGTGCAAGAGATTAAAGACGAGAAGCAGGCAAATACATAATTACTTATTATGACTGAATAATTTACACAAAATATGGATAATTGATTTGACATACCTGACTGTGAGGGCTCCTTGCGCTGCGCCTCTTGAATACTGCAACGCCAACGACTGCAGCAGCCATAAATGCAATGCCGGCAAACGCAAGAGTGAAATAGACGGATCGGCTTTCTCTGTGGTATACTTCTCTTCTTACGGAGTAACCCTATAAACACGATGAAATATTGATATACACAAAATATATTATTATACAGAAGCATTTCTTATCAAATAAGACGTTGTGCGGTAACAATTCTTACTGGTTCGGAATGAGAAATATCATGCGTCATGCTGTGAGCTGCTCTAACGAGTCCTTCGTTGTGCATAGCAGCTGCTCCGGAAGGTTGCTCCGGTTGTTGTTGGACATTCTTATTCTCAGTTATCGAATCATTTTCTTCCTGTTGAGCCTGTTCCGTACGCAGTTCACCACGTTCAGCTTTACGTTGCTCCTTTCGCGCGCGTTCCAGCTGCTTCTGGTGTTCTTTCTCTGTAATCGATTTTTATTTTCTGTAACCAATGTATATTCTTTTCCAAAATACGTAGACAGATTTTGCATAGATCAGACTTTCCCCTTGGATTGCATTTTGTAGTACATAGAATGTGTAAGATACCTTGCTGCTTACTGGTCACATCTGCTTGGTACTTGTCTAAAATGGCAGCCTCCGCTTCTTTTGTCATCGCTAACAGCAAACCCGGGGTCTCGTCCTTGCTCCTGAGGGCCAAAACGTAATCATCCATAAGGCGACCGATTTTTGCGCTTAGATCAGGGTACCTGAATATAATGAATGAAATCCTCCATGTAGTGTTCTATAATCAAAGTGTACTCGTTTTCTGTTAGAAATTTTGAGGTCTAAAAGTTTGCAGTTTCATATCGTCGTTTGCCGTACTAGCCAATACATTACCGTTCTAACATTAGAAGGCTCTGATTGGTGATTCTATCGATTTCTGCCAAGTGTTCAAGGGTCGCCGGTTTTTCTCTCTGCGCTTGTTCCAGGCTGCTGTCTAAAAGATGTTTGTAGTGAGCGATAGTGTGATGCCTGTCTTTGTGAAGAGCTCTGAGTAACTTCTGCAGACACTTCTGAATTCGGTGCATCTGATAAGGAAGAAATGGTAATTGTATACGTCATATGCACAAATAGTTTATTTATTCTTATTGTATATATTTATAAATATGTGATAAATCCTTTACACCTACGTTTGGTGGTGTCTCATTCAAAGCCGCGGTATAGCACGACATGGCTTCTTCGTTCCTCTGTTTAATGGCTTCCTGTTAATGATCAAATGTATGATATCGAATTCTTACCTATATGTTTCTAGAATACGTAGATATATTATCATCCACATTATCATTAAATTACGAACCTGTACTCGCTGTAAATGCATTGCACATAACTGATGTTTCTCCGCAGCACCGCTTTCCTCCAATGCTGCAACAGTTTCCTGGAATCGCGCTGTCATCCAACGTTTGAAAGCATCCGCAGCAACTGGATCGTGCGCCCGAATGTCTTGATATCTTTCTTCGAGGTCACTCCAATCCTTCATCACCTGAAAGCGTTGTAGCACAAAGATTTCGACACCAATGTCCCACCTTACAAAATTTATCCCCGGAAATTGATTCCTCCATTTCTTTCTATCCCTTACCCGCGAAGAGTATCATCATTTTAGTACTTATCTCTACAGAATACGCAAGCGATGTAAAAGGAACGAAAAATATTTACAAATTTACAGGGTAACGTAACAGTATACTCGCTTACTTTGGTGACTTTCTCTTTATGTACTTCCTCGAGCCTCATTTGTGCTTGCTTGTAACTTTGATGCTCAGAACGTGGGTCAAAGTGCGTAAGGTAAGGATCAGGAGTGCTTTGCGACTGCGAAGACTGTTGCGTGCTGGTGCTAACTGGCAGAGGCATTGCCGTCACGTCTTGCTTCGTTTTTTCCGTTGTCGAAATTGTCGTCGACGATCGACTATACAAAATTACATAAATTATTAGTTAATTGAAAAAAAAATCAATCTTTTCTTTTATGTCAAATCTGTTATATCTACCTTGTTGTGGTGTCATAATCGTCCAAGTATTCTTCGTCGCTCTCGTCATCGTCGGGTTGATCGCTGAGTACATCCTCGGGATCTACATCAGAATCATCGTCGTCATCCACATCAGCATCCAGATCATCTTCGTCATCGAGATCGTCTTCATCTTCGTCGAGATCTTCATCCAAACCCTTTGGGATTGGCAAATCAATAGGTTTCTTCGCTTTCACGTTCTCTACAATTTATATAGAAGTACGATTCTTTTATTGCCTCTGTCGCATTTTGAAACGTGAGAATTTAAATAATCGCATCGATTATTTAAGTGCGCTTTCAATTGTACATTTTTCAGTTAACGATGAAAGTACAGGGATGATAATGATACAGGAAGAGATTACAGTTCATTGAGTATTTGTGTAACAACGAAACTTATGATCTACCATTTCTAACAATTTCATACATTAGTGATGATGGAAACTATCATATCGCTTGAAATTCTCATCAGTATATGCCATGCCGCATTTTATATAATACCCCACCCTGAAAAACTCTAATTTGTCTCTGTTATGTTGAAGAGGACGAACATCTTGGCTAACTAGGTTCTCGAGATGTCCCATTCTCCGAGAATAGACACGCTGATGAGCTGACTTCTCGAGTTCTGCAAAGGCAGACAAAAGCTTCGCCTGACATATCCTCCTTGCTATCCTTTTATCTGGGTCGCGTGATAGTTGCGTTGGCAGTTTTTCTGAGAATATAGTATGTTTATTGCTTCTATCAAAAGCTCCCCTCTCTTCGGGAAAAAGGGCGAAAGTAACGTCATGGCAACAGCGTTAGTTAAAATGAGTATCAACGCGAAGGATTCTCCCCCATTTTCCTGTCGAATGGTACCAGATACTTTTATGATACGTTCGAAATGGCCTACAATGCATGAATAAATGAAACGAGCATTGACAACAAGTGAAAAAGAAAAGGAACGGTTAGTTAATTTTTTTTAAAGTAGTATAGAATTGCTTTGCAATCTCATTTCTATTTTAATTTTCCAAGCATTCTCAATATCGCATAAAAATACCGAATGTTCCGGGAATAGAATAGTGCACTTCGTGTACTGTACTAAAATAGTTGAATATATCCAAGTGAGTTCATTAGCTGCATATACAAGGTATTGCCGTCATACATAGAAAAGAAAAGATGCGCAGGAACGACCAAAGCCATAGTGTTACGTTGCGCAGTCGTCAGGAACGTCGACGGACGTTATTGATTGCACGAGTGAGCAAGATAGAAGGTACCGAGGGTGAGTTGGAGACAGGAAGGAAAAGGGAGAAGCAAAATATACCCACTTTCTTAATGTACCCCTCTCTCCAACCATCCGTGGCTGTTAACAGAAAATTGTACAAAAAAAAGAGGAAGAGAAAAAAAAGCTGAGAGAAAAGTAAATAGAATTCTATGGTACCAGATGGAGGATTAAAATATTCGGAAAAATTTAAATATGTAATTTCTCCGTCCACCGTGTTCCTTTTCTTTTTCAAGCAGATGTACGGTCAATACTTTTAGACATCACGAGTACAAACTTCTTTTGGCTTCGTTTTAAACGGCACATGAATACTGAAACGACAAAATTGTTTGTTTTACAGAAGAATAATTTATGTATTTATTCGTGAATTAATATAACTCCGAACAAATTCATTTCTGCGAAACACGAAGGAAACAGTCGTGGTTTATTTCTCTGTTTGATCGAATTACAATAACATACGCATATCCGTTGTTCCTCCTCGGTAAAAGGTGACCAGGAAATTCGATACCTTTACCAATGATTCATACGCGCGTACGTTTTCATGAGGCATTTTTCCTCGGAAACTTGTAAGGTACCTTCAAGCACCGTCGATAGAAATTGTAACTCATGCAACGTGTCGCAAATTGGTGACGAAGAACGAGCAAGTTTAATTTCAAGGTATACTCGTGCTACGTAAATGGTGGTATCAGAATATACGTACGTTACGTACCTTTGAGGTGTTTCGGGCAGCACACAAACTCGACACCGGAAAATAAGGATATTCCACAAGGTAGCAGCATTGCAAAGCTCCTAAGATTCATGTTTCGTTCCCTGCAGGTATCTGCAGCGGTGGCGTTCCATCTGAAACACAATTCCGCGTTGCATTTTTCCCACAATCTACGTTGAATTATTTTAGAAATGAGATAACACTATCAGGGAAGCTAATTTATCAGAATTATAAAGTAACTTAGAGAGTCAACTACTATAACTTAACTACCTTTCGGACAATAAATTTCATTAACTACCGACAAAAATGACAACGTCAGAGACCTAATAAACCACGAGAAATTAATAGCCAAGTCTCTTACGACGTTAAAATTAGATAGGAGAACTAGATACGTAAATCGATACTCGACGTTGTTTCGTCTTCGTTGAATTCACCCCCTTACCTATGAGACTCCCAGCACTTGGTTTGGTTGTGAAGGTGATCAAAGAGGCAACCCTCCGGCACGAGCAACGCATCACTCTGGAAGGGACCCTCTGAAAAATGCCACGAAAAAGAAAAAAGGGGGCGTATTTTCGTACTCGATCATTTTCTAAGGTTAATAACAATAACACGAGACAGAAATCAGCCTCTGACGGTTTATTCTATTTGTATTATTCTAACTCATCGTTTTTAGATTTCTGCCGGCATATTGATTTTACTGATCGTCTTCAACGATATCTATTCAGTTTTTTGTAAAATAATTAATAATCAGGATATATTTCTTCATGGAAGAAGTATTACAAATTGTTAATATTAACACTTTTTTATATAAACCTTCATTTCAGTGTTATTGCATAAAATTTCTGCTGATAAATTCAAATTTTAATGTTAAAGAACTAAATTCAAATAGCAACTTCGAGGAGACAACAGGTGATGAGTTCAGAGTAACAAGTAAATAATCGATACAAAACGCATTAATAAAGAATTTCGTGACTAAAAAGAAGCATTTAAACTGTTTTCATTTTATTATGGTTTGATGGCGAAGGTGAATAAAGAGGCAACCCTCCAGCAAGAGCGACGCACCCCCCTGGAAGGGATCCTCTGAAAAATGCCAGTAAAAAGAAAAAAAAGGATTGCATTTTTGTACCGGTTCGTCTTTTTAAAGTTAATAAAAATAACACGAGACAGAAATCAACCTCTGACGGTTTATTACACGGTTTACGTGTCTACTCAACCCCGTGGTAGTTCTACCGTTATACGCAGTACTCGACAACCCGAAGAATCAATACGGCAGAAACTGCAAATCAAAGTCAGTCGCCAGGGTTGCACATAACGCGTATATAAACCTGAGGTAACGATGATTTCTCTCTTTGAATGTAAATATCGTGCTTGGACGCGTATATGCGCATTCATGCTCGATGATACTGTACTTATTGATTCTTCAGGGAAATGTTTACGGGGTGGGAGACTGTGCCTGTGAAATATTATGTACTGTAATTCGGCGGAACAATTGAAGTTTGTACGAAAACAGAATATCAGTTATAAAAATGTATGAGGTAACTGAGAAAGTTTGGTCGCGTTTGAAATTGCAATCATACCGGTTTGATAATATTTGTTGCCGGTGACTGTATTCTTTTGTAATGAACTTTCAGTGGATAGTAATACAGAGTATGTAATGGAATCAAGAGTATAATTATCAGGATTGATATATTGTTAAAGTGATTATAATTTGAAACGCGATTGAAATTTTTTGGTTGCGTGGTCAAATTTTGGTAGATTAGAGCAGTGGTTCTCAAACTTCTCTTTATTATTTGTTTTAGATTGCTCACGAACACTTTGAAATTAACTACAATTAATACATAGGCTACTGTTATCAAAACATTTTTTGATAAACAATTATTTATTCAGAAAACGGCAAATGTTAGCTATCAAATGATTCCTCTAGTCCCGCAGAGGACCGCGTACCTTAATTTGAGAAACACTGAGTCAGAGAAATATATATATTTGTAGAATGGTCATATATCTGAATCTAGTTATATCACAATTACTGGACTGAAGGAAAAAAAGTATAGAGGCTTAAACTTGCAATTCTTGCGTCGAAGCATAATTTCCTTGTTGAACTTTAAGAATTTTTTTCTGTGCTATATCCAGAATCTTGGAAGTTTATTACACGCTTAAATTATAGCTGTTAAATGAAAATATTGGACACGTTGAAGCCCAAAGTATAGGAAATTCACAATAAGTTATTCGTCACAAATTGGTGTCCTATTCTTCTTCGAAATGAAATCATAGTACGTTTCGCGAAGTAACTTTAGAATTAACATAAGGAAATATTCACCGCATATAACGACAAACTACCTTAAACGGAGGATTGAGATTTAAGAATTGAACTTTAACAAAGCCAAACAAAACGTTATGGTTATTTAGGACATGATTTTAAGTGAAAGAATTAGGCATACATACCGAGACATCTGTAAGGCTTTACCCAACGGGACAATTTACATTTTGTTCTTCCTGGTTTGCACCAACCACTGACTCTCACGTAGTGCGACGATTCAACGATATTTGTGATGTCTCTCTTTGGATAAGCCTAAAAATAAGCGCAAAAATTAGCATGCACGTAGATTGAATTTGGTTCCTCAATGTATTCACTTTTAATTGCCGGTTATTTTTGCGAATTCAAGTACTTTAATATTTAAACTGCCCGCTATATTCTTAGAAGGTGCCAGAATATTTATCAGTTTTAAAGATGCGTGAACTTTCATAATAAAAATGAAAGAATTCACGTACACGAGCCACTTCTTTCTAAAAACTTCAGAGGGTCTTCATAAAGATTTTATTTGTCAAATTTGTAGATAAAATAGTATTCAGAGAAATAATAATGCAACATAGTACAGTAATACAAAATATAAAGTAGTTAATAAAATAAGCTTCAAAGTGTATCCAGCGCTTTGAATTTCACTGTTTGTATTTTATCACTTTTATAGTTATCTCTCAAATCTTTTTCAATGTAAAAGAATGAAGATA
This sequence comes from Cerceris ruficornis, assembly GCA_963989415.1. Classification (NCBI taxonomy): domain Eukaryota; kingdom Metazoa; phylum Arthropoda; class Insecta; order Hymenoptera; family Crabronidae; genus Cerceris; species Cerceris ruficornis. The sequence continues at coordinate 18,976,085 of OZ022519.1, forward strand.
AATAGCAAAAATGTTAATTGGCACAAATTTTATTATACAAAACCCTATCATTATTTTTATCTTATTTCTTTCGCCAGAAAATACTTTTCTCTACTATTTACGTACGCACATGTAAATTCAGATTGTGGTCTCAACGTTTGTTTTAATGCAGAAAATAATGCGCCTTTCACTCGACGGCGTTAACACATCGATGATTTAATGCATTGCTCACTTTAGAAATACCAAGCGACAAACATACAGGTACCTTATATTCGTCTGACAGGATAATTGTATCCCCGATTATTAATTAAAGTAAATTATTATTAAAGTGGTCGAATTTATAAAATTAATAAAGAATTGAAATGCTTAATGATGTTGAATACAAAAATTTTCACTTCGGTAAAAACGATCAGAGGAGAAAAATGTAGGTGCCATTCAACGTGTTAACGTGTCAGCACTCCAGGACAAGAATCTAAACATCTCAAAACGCAGAATGAATGACTGACGATGAGACCACTGTCATAATTACCGCGACAATTAAATGTCTCGTGAGGATCTACTGTTACGTCGATTTATAGAGTGCTTAATGAAACAAAAATACGCAATATGCTCGTACACTTTCACGTATTCGATACGTGGCTATGAAGTATTTCGATTCATAAATCGTTGAGGTACAAGAAGAAAAGAGAGAAAATAAAAGAAAACCCGTAGAATTATGAGGGTAGAATTACCGAGTGTTCATTTATTTTACCGAACAATCACTAAAGTGCACTCAAACACTGCGTTTCATTGCTCTCTTTCACAAAACTTCTTTAATTGTAAATAAGAACGGAAAGGAACATTGATGAGAAAAAATTGAGAGATCAGAAATGATAGATAAACAGAACGTACACTATGTACTGAAAGATGGGAATATAATTTCCGTTTACAGATTTAACCCTTTGAGGACGATGGACGCATATATGCGGCCTAAGAAAAAATCTGATTATAGGTTGTCGGTGTATGTATACACGGTTAGAGTTGAAAAATTGAAATACAACTGTTGAAATATAATTGCACAAATAGTAATTTATAACTTCTATACATCAACACTCTGACTTTCTGATAAAAAGTTGGTTTTTTAACGCCACACAAATGATTATTTCTCAATATTCAAAAAAGTCTCCGTCCGCAAAAAGTTAAAGGACTAACATAAGATCTATTAAGGTAGTTAATATTGCTGCTTCTTAAACCTTTGAGAACTCTGGACGTATATATGCGTTTACAGAAACTGTGAGAGGACAGTTAAAGTTGAAATACATTTGTGCAAACAGTAAGTTACAGTTTTTATACCTCAACGATCCAAAACAAACAATTATTCTCGAATATTCCAAAAAGTCTACGTTTTTTTCTTTACAAGTTTCTTTGAAAAAATGTCAAATCGCTAAATATGTAATCGTAACTTGTTTATGTCCATCTATTACTTTTATTACTTCTCGTTAGACGACATTTTCCACTACAGCTAAATCTATTGGATTGATTGTCGTTAACTCGAGTGTTAATTTCACTCAAGAGTATATCATTCACTCTAAGGGGTAATAAATTTTCGTGATAATATTCTACCCGCGAAATTTCCATGCCAGAAGGTCTACGTTCTTGCAACTTCCTTCGGTCCTCTTACCTTCTTGCAGTACTCGAGAATCTCGAGTTTGTCTGTCATGCAGCTCTTCTTGTCGACCGAGGATACCCAACGACCCTGTTCGCCCATGTGCTGTGCCAGATATACATCCCCGGCCTCGCATAATGTAGCAACCTTCGTGAAAAACATGTTGATAAATCTGCATTTTCCTATCTCAGTTATTCTCGGTAAAAAACAAAGTAAAAACGTTCGGAGACTTCGCTTTCTATCTGGTCACTTTGTCACTTTGTCGACCGTGCTTTTACCTCGTCGCTTTTAGGTTTCTGCTAGGTGCGCACATTTTACTGATCGTCGTTGGAGAATTCCATGCAATTCTTTGTAGAATAATTAATAATTCGAGAATGTTTTTTCATGACAAAGGATCATTTTATTATTATTGCATAAAACGCTTGATAATAGATTCAAATAGGAAGTTTAATGAAATAAATTGAAATTGCCACTTTATGGAGATACCAAATATTGATCTCAGTTTAATTGATAAGTGATCAATACCAAACGTAGCAATAAAAACATTTATAACTCAACGAAGCATTAAAACTCGTATCATTTCATTATTATTGCATACAATTCTTGATAATAGATTGAAATTGTAACTGTAAGGCAATGAATTCGAATAGCCACTTTAAGGAGGCAACAAATGATATTCTGAGACTGACAAGTAAAGAATCTATACAAAATGGGTCAATAAAGAATTTCCTGCAAACTGAGAATGCAAACAATAGAAGGAAACGGCTGCACAGTAGCTTCAAGTATATGTTAACGTACGAACTTAAAATCTATTTGGTAAAATTATTTTTGCATTCTGTTTGACAATTGCGGTGACAAGTCATATTTTCGTGGCACTGGCTGATAACGACAGGTAATGAAATCACGTATGCGTGACAGCAGCCGACAAAGTAAAAATCATGAGTCTTACTATTTAAATTACTTTAAATAGACGATATCCATAAATCAGTTATTTTACATACGTAAAACCTTAACAAAAATATCTCACTACTTGAAAACTTTTGTATAATAATTTTAAATTATTCCCTTCTTTATTTTAATTATTGAAGTAAACAATATTCATTTACGTGTTCTCCATTACTACAATTACGGAAAATAGAAAATGAAGCTTTCGTAGACGTACAATTTTCCATTCGAACTCTTTGCAGTAACAACGGTATTACTTGCAACTTGAATTGTCTGAGGTAAACGATCTTCGCGGACCTTTCTCGCATTGTTTCTGTGATTCGAAGAATAAGCGTAACTCTCTGCCCATTGTGTTATGCTCTCTTCATTGTAATTTTTTGAAAGAACTGCAATTTACTCGAGAGTAAACTGCAGGGTACGTATAATGTTATGGACGTTCACGAAACGGAAGAAACTTAAATTCTGAAATGGCACTCACTTGCGGTTCTGACCTTCCTCCTGCGGGTGCCAATTCGAGCCTCTCGGACACTGCCTGCAATGCAGAGAATACGAGATTTATAGGAAATTAATATTAAAAGTACCACGGCGATGAAAATGACCGGTTCCGAAGTTGTTCGAAAAATGCTCCAAATTGATAGGGAAACCATCAAGTAAATATTTCTCTTTTATCTTATAAAACCTAAATTACTCAATTGATCATCATTTTCACCTCTTGATTTCTCTTTTTCCAAAGTACTTATTCAGTATATTTAAATATAATAGATATAACGCCGGTTGTTCTAGTAATTATTAATAATTACTTAATAGCAAATTTAATGGTAATTATTAAATATACGTCGAACTAAAAGTTCCTTTTAAGATTTAGAGTGACTTTTTAAATTTTTATATAAATTACTATTGTACTAAGAGAAAATAACTGGGTAATAAGAAGATTAATTTCTACACCAACCGTATTTTCAAAATTTTTTTGCGACGAATAGAATCCAATAAGTACTTTATTAGTGATAATTTTCAAAATAAAGTCGTAGGGAATGAGTCAAATCGGGAAACTTTATTAATTTTCTAATATTTACTAATTAATAAATTGCAAAAGATGATATTTTAATACTCTCAGGTATTTAGAACATTGATAAATCCTTTCAATTGTACGCGGCTTTTTTGTAGAAAAATATGCCAGCTTGGAGAGAGAAAAATGGAAACGCTTGGGAATTTATTCCCAGAAAGAAACTTTTACTGAAACAACGTGACTACGTCCGCGATATCCTCGTGTTAAAGTGTTCAATGCAATGATATATGCATCGCGCAGAAAAGTTTAATCCTTCATTATCGCTTAATCCCTCTTATTTAAATTCTTTTTCATCTTACAGTAGTGACCTTCTAATGTCGTTGTATACTTTTATTAAATCCAGCATTTTCTTCTTACATACTACATCAGCATACATTTTTTTGGGACTATGTTAGGCATGCGGTGAAAGGCTCTGATTCCTAATTAGTTCGAGTTCAAATCCGTGCTGTAGGAAGTTCTTTCTAAATTCTGTGCTCATTTAAAACTGTTGGTCCTATGCGAAACAACCGTAGCGAATAAAGTAAAGCAACATAAAAAAGGAGGAATACAAATTTTACTGCTTAAAAGTTAATATTGACACGACGTCCCTCAATTAGGTCTATTAGTGATGTGTATACGTTGTCGGACTGCAAAAAATGAGAACTCGCTAACCCCATCTCTGATTTTCATATATTCCGTTTTTTTCACTTTTTGCATGTGATTTTAAAATATTTATAATTCAGGTGATTAAAAATCTAGATAAATTTTGCGTATACATATAAAAATTGAAAATAAGAGAATATCAACGAAGATACTTCTCTCTGACGATAAACCGAGATAGAATTCATCCCCGAGGGGGACGTTAAAAAATAAATGAAATTAAGTTCGCCCATATCTTTGGCATTACTACTGAATAACTCATCCAACGTGACGTGAATGTTATTAGCTGTGGTGAAAAAGCTAGTCTAAAAACGTAATACAGCCTCGAATTTGTAGATGAGCTTTATAATCCATAGCTATCACGCTTCATTAAACTGTGAAATTCTAAAAATAAGCAACATGTCTTTATCAGCAGCCTAGGGTCTTTGAGGTTCGTAAAATCAGCTTGGCCAGCCATTGGCCTTTACTACTTGCAGATATATTTATGTTGGTTGGACTAATGATGTATCAACACTTCAACAGAGTTCAAACACGACTATACGGCGTTGACATACTGCGTGACTACTGAAAAGTGCGGTAAGCCTCGCCGGTCAACGGCACGCTAAATGGAGAATGGGCAAAATGGAAATGCGATAGTATCGCGTGAGCTTGCATTCTTGCAGGAGTCAAAGCACCAGAATAATAGGTAAATAAACCCCGTCGAACATTCGTCCTTGATAGGATGTAACGCGAACAGCGTATCAGGTTCTTTCGGGATTTTAAGTAAATGATTAACAAGGAAAGTTCGGGAACTGATACACTCCGATTTTCATGAAATTTTGCAGAAACATTTATCAGACATATCTAAGAAGACAGCTGGAATTCGTTCGTGCTCGTTTTCAACTTTAAGGAAGATATCAAGTGTGACACCGCTTTAAGTCCCTTTCTGTCTCCTACCTACCAGTTCCCTCTGCCTGTCCTGCTCACCCTGCCCCTGTCATCCCCAAAGTGTTGTTTCAAAAACAATTTAAAGGTAAAAAACTGTGTTGGCAAGCTCAGTTCTGATCGCTCTAACTGAAAGCTTAATCCGAATTTCGACTAAATTCCAAATTTACTCCATAAAAGATGAACTTTTCAGCTATGAGCTCGCAGGTGTTGAGCTTCTGAGCCACTCTTTCGAGATTTTCGCGAAAGTCGTCAAAATCCGAGTGAGCTTTAGTTTGAGCAACCACCCTTGAGCTGGCAAGCACAGATTTTGACCGTCAAATTGTTTTTGAAAAAACGCTTTGGAGATGACAGAGGCAGGATGGGCAGGACAGGCAGGAGACAGAAAGGACCTATGCCTGGCAAACGATCTGAAGTCTCGCAATATGAGTCCCACCATATCGGTCCTGGAATCCTGAGATCGACTAATGACAACCGACAACGTAATACTTATTTCATCGTTCCCATGACGACGCAACGAATGTGCGGCTTTATCGGCCAATCAGGCGTTAGCATCGAAAATGACGTCAGAACAGAGGATGTCTCTATCCATCAGGCGAATCAGAACAAACCACAGACCAGAGGACTTCTTTACTTTTGAGTGGTTTACCTTAAGAAGGGGCCTGCCTTGATATCTGCCTTAACGTTGAAAACGGGTAGAAACGAATTCAAGCTATCTTCTTAGATATGTCTAATAAATATTTATGCAAAGATTCATAAAATTGTTTTGATTCTACATACCCCCAATTAATACAGTTTTCAAAGTAACGGAAAATTTTTTTTTTGCAAAACTAAACATTTTTTCTGCAAGCAAGTATGTTGATTGTAGAGATATCTACAGTGCAGTGGCGGATGGTGACTTTTCGGAGCCTGATGCTAATTACATTTCAGGGGCCCCTAGTAGCATATTATTGGATGGCTGGGGAGGGAGGCTCTAAGATGAGAATAAATAATGAAAAAATAACATACGACTTTAATAATAATCTCTCTATATATCAAGGTCATGGGGAGGCCGAAAGCTTTGGGGCCTGATGCCCCAGCATCATAACCATCCGTATAAATCCGCCACTGCTACAGTGCACGATTTCGATTTACACGATATTCCGAGGAGCCGATCTTCCGTGTAAATCGGGGGACAGGTGCATTAATTTCACACCTTCGCTTTCTGTCTTTAATCATCATCCCTCAACGTTCAAAAAACTCTTCGTCCTCAAAGGGATTGAGGGAAAAGAATTAGAAATGCAAACTCAAAAATGACACAAAGATATGAATCAAGTCATTACTTGAATTCTATCAAAGGCGAAGATATAAAGACCGGAATAATGTGAATGGAAGAAGTGAGAAGCATCAAAGGCGGATGGAGATTTGTTGGAAGTAGGTATCGGTAGAGAATCAATCTAGGATCGGCGTGTAATCCGCATGAGTGAGCAGAGCTCGCCCATGGCAAGACCGTACGTTCTCGTTACTTCGAGGAGAATGCAAAGTAACGTTGAATGACGTAGCCCCCGATGTAATTCGCAACGCGACGCGCTGCACACGCTCCTGTTAGCCACGCCTCGGCTACATCACAGAATGATTTCACGTGCGTACGCGTCTATATGTTCCAGAAGAGCCACCAAAAGAAAGGCTTTTACCGATCTCCTTTTCTCTATCCAAGTGGAACCAGGTTTCTAGTGCGCTCTCTTTCTCTGCTTCTTTCGCTCAAACTCCCTCTGTTTCTGTCGCTCGGTCTTTCTCTCAATCTCTTTCTGTTTCTTTCGCTTCTCTCTCTCTCTCAATCTTTCTCTGTTTCCTTCGCTCAAATTTCCTGTGTTTCCGTCACCCAGTCCCTCTTGCAATCTCTTTCCGTTTCTGTCACCCGGTTTCTCTCGGCCTCTAGATTTCTACCAATCTCTCCCTCTTTTTGATCTCCCTTTCTCTCTTTTTCCCTCTCCGTCCGTTTCGTTGTTCCCCTGTTCCCGTTTTCAACCAACAATCATTATCACGCGCATGCTGTGCCGTACCTCTGCATTCTTTTGAATGCAACGGCCACAAACGAAACTACTTATGCAGATGGTCGAAGGCAAAAGTAGGCGCGACTCCGTCGAAATCCAACATCCAGAGTAACTACCGTCGCCGTGCGTCTGGACGCAGCCCTTTAAAGCCGATTACCCGATGTTTTATATAAGATTCGATCTAAGTGGATTTACTTAATGCACTTAAAGCGAATTTGACCGCAGCCTTAAGGAGCTTCGCCCACACGCGATATATTACGTAGAACTAAGTTTTCAGATGCTGACACATTAAATCGCACACCATCGTTTTCTTCCCTCGAGGCAATCTCAGAAGCGACTTACCTCGCTGAGGAAACATTCTCTTCCGGATCAAATTACGTGTCTGTCGTTTAAACGCATAGATGCACCGCAAATACATTGGACTGTGCAAATTAAATTACCTCTATCGCTTCGAAGTTTTATGGGAAGAAAACTTTGTCGTTAGAAGTTAGAATCTCAAACTTAATATTTGAGCATCGTAGCACTTGTTTAAATTTCATTTGCTTGCATTATATTTCAAACATCTTCTAAATCTAAATTCGAGTTTACACTTATTTCTTTCTTGGCGAAAATACGATAACAGTTCAAGGTAAATGTATAAGAGCACATTTAAAGTGACACTTTGCAAGGAGATAACCGAATTTAATTTTGCAGTATGGAGCTGCAGTTGGTATATTAAATTAAAAACTCGCACTTCCAATTAGTGGGGTCGAGCTGAGATCTCCGTCAATGCTAAGAGATTTCTCTTAAATTATCATTTAATATATCGTATCCTCGGTGGTTTGAAACCCACCTAAGACTAATCTCCAACCGAAGGCCCTAAGCGAATGACCCTAAGCTAAAATTGATTTAGAACCGAAGGCCCTAAGCGAAACTATTGCAGCTAAAGTTGAAATACATCAGAGAACCCGTATAATTTCACTTTTATACTTGTCTTTCAAATTTTTCTTCATTCTAAGCTACAGTGCTGAAATCCCGTACAATTTTCCTTCAAATTCGACCGATTGATTTTCAATAGCTCTTTAAGAATATATGTTATTAACGTAAATTTTACATCATGTTACAAAAGAACCGCTTTAAGCGAAGTCCTATCGGTCGAAGTGCAATACATTAAGTGTAGTAAAATGTTCATACCGATTTTTCTCTAATGGCAAAATTTTATATAAAATAACGTACAAATGCTTAACACAAGAACCACCGGCGTTATATCTATCATATTTAAATGTATCGAATAACTACTTTGGAAAAAGAGAAGTCAAGAGGGGAAAGGGATGTTCAATTAAGTAATTTAAGTTTTATAATATAAAAGTGGAATATCTAATTCATGGTTCGGCTATCAATTTGAGGAATTTTTAAAAAAAATATATAAAGCGATCATTTTCACCACCTTGGTAGTTTTAATGCTAAGGAGATCACATCTTGAAGTTTTTCAAATCGTGCAGTATATTAAATTTTTCTTGATATTTATACTTCGGATTGCCAAAGGAGCAAGATATTTTTACTCAGCAGAATGAAACTCGGGAAGAACTTTTTATTACATTCGATATATCGCAAGATCGATCGTAACTAAAATTTTCACCGGTCTATTAACACGGTATCGTTAAGTCTGTTAAAGGACCCGCGTGTAGGATACAAATCGATGGAATCTGTGTTACTCCGAGCGTTATTCGTTAGTGCGCAGCTCGAAGCCGATAGATGCGCTCCTCTATGACGATCGAAACGTCGGAAAATTAATAGTGTTATACACCATCCGTACACGTTACCAGAAATATCGTCAATTATTGGTCCGAATTCGGCTTTCAATGCAATCAATTATTCCGTCAGGTTACCCGTATAATACAATCGTACCGATGTTAAATTCATATTATTCTCTATTAACGATAATTCCATCGGTCAATATGTACAGTCATTTTTGCGATTGAAATTAACCGTGCCAGTATCTGAAAGTATACGGACGTCAAATATTATTAAACTTGCCAACAATTCTGTGCACCGTTAATAAACAAATTAACGGGTCAATCAGTGGAAATTCAATGCGCGCGACGACGTTCAACGGTCGTTCGAAATATCGTGCCGTTTATAACGTTATTTTCCGTCGCATCGCTGGCGTAATTAATCGATATGGAATTTTCACGAGAAACATCCCAAAATGGTATGGTTAATTCGTGTTGTAGCTTCCTTTTTTTTCGCAAATTAGCGCGCATCCTTATCGATGCTTCAGCATCGTCGGTTGAGGTGAAGTAGGAGGATTGGGAAGGGAGTAAAAAAAAAAGTGGAAAACGCCGACCTTAAAAAGACTTATGTTGAAAATGCATTGAAAGTCTTTCGTCCTCGTTTCTTTCGAGCTCCATTACGAGAACGTTTTTCTCGTGCGCCAGTATGGATACAAGAAGCTGCATTTAAGCGCTAGAATATCTTTTTATTCGACGAAAACCGGGTTTCTCCGGTGAAATACGAGTCCACAGAAATTACGTAAATATCAGACACCCCCTGACTATCGTCGACGTTGCGATTTAGAACGTATTAATGTAACGTGATGTGCGGTAATGAAGAAATTCTTTACAAATGATTTTCAATACGGACGGAAAACATTTCTGATTTTATCTCGTCCTCGGTCAAAGACGTTGCGATTATTCTTTCCTGAGAGAATGCAAATTGAGGAGAAAAATCACTCCGACCGACGTCTGTTCGCAACTTTACGTTTCTACTTGCCGGGTTCAAACGAATTCTGCACCACTAGACCATAGCTTTGTAGGAATAACGTTGTCTCTTTGAAAAGGGCAAGGGGAAAATTAGTGATAAAATTAAGCCATGGAGATCTGTGACTTTATATTTCCATTTGTCGGGGGGTTAATTAAATTTCGTACGGTTAAAAACTTTCCTCTGGCAACGACATCGACGATTTTTTGTACCGACGGGAGGACAAATTAATAGTAAACCTGATTTATGCAATTTTTCCCATAATTTTATATTCCGCTGAGTTTAATCAATTTACCCGTCGCTGGAAAGCCTGTTTTTAGTCATAACGTTGATATTTGTCGTTAAGAGATAAAAATTCCTTCGTCATCTTCAATAGATAATTAAATTGATCGAGACTGAGACTTTTCAAATAGATATAACGTACAGCAAATATATACTTCTCGTCCAAAAGTATACAGCTAAAGATAAAACTGTCGAAGAGAAATCTATTTGCAATTCAAAATTTCTACCTGTCCGGGTCAATAAAATTTACCATCACGAAAACGTATTGCCAACGATGACGTTGATATTTCCATTCAGATCTTACCTAGCGAATTATTTATAGTAATAAGTGCATTGAATTGTAATATGACATTGATTTGCAAAGTTCAATAATAAACTCTTTAATCAAATATAGGAAACATTTCTCGAACAGGTACGGTCATTCTGGGGAACCGTAGAACGTAGAATTCGACGATAGTAGTTTTAACTTTTCGAGAAGGTACTACTGACGCATATATACGCTCGAAGAAGCACTTTCATAGCTCATCGACGCATATATGCACAATTGATATATAGTCGTTGAAATACGATGCCATAAATAATAATTTATAGTTTTTGTAGCATGAACTTCTGAATTTCTGACAAAAAGTTAGCTTCCGATCGACAAACAAATTATTATTTTCCAATATGCAAACAAGCCTCCATCCGCAACGAGTTAACAAATAAATCGTTCGTAAATCAGTCTCACGAAACGTATATTCTCTCCTTCGTTCCTGTCTCTCTAGAGTTTCAGCCGTGTTCGCTCGTGCGTGATAATTTTCGCGCATACAAGGTTACTCCCCCAGGATAGGTGCACTCTGAAACGTTTCAGAGGCAGCCGTCTACGGTATTCGACAATGGCGAACAAATCAAGTAAAAAGAATAAGAGAGAGAGAGAAAAACGTTAAAAGTATAGAAAGAATTGATAATATTACACGCTTCTAACTTAAACGGCACGACGTCTGAAATTCGACACTCCTTTTTCTCGCGAGCTCGTAACGTTCGGAACGATTCCTTCTGTCAGGCGTGTTACGTGATTGAGATCTTACCGATGTAATATCTCGAGAGAATACGTTGCTCTAAGATGAAAAATTGTCCCCCGTGAAGGAAAAGGGTTTGATATCGTCGTTTTTAAATAAATAACTTGTTAACGATACGTGACATTAACGCTTAAAATGGTATAGGTGGACGGTTATTCTAGAATATACGTTGGTACATTAAAGTCGGTTAATCGCATGGTAAAAGCGTTGGCGAATGGTAGGCGGATCATCGCCGTAATTTCTCCTACGACAGAAAACGAAGATGAAAAACGTCGAGAAGTTGTCGATCGTTAGAGGCACGCGGTATAACGCACTCTAAATTAGCGCATCGAGCATCGATCGACCTTCGTCAACTGTCTGACAAACGACGATGTTAGAACGGTTAGGTGAAAAAATCGTAAGAAAGCCAGTGCATCGTTGTTACTACATCGATCGCGGTGCGCCTTGCGCGTGACATTTGCCGCTTGTTTGCCGCGAGGGGAAAAAAAAATCAAAATTGACATCATATCCAAACCGCGACACTGGTCTTCAAGATTATGAATCCGCTTTTCTATGACATCCTACGAGCATGTCCTTTATCTACATTACGGTTAATCGAATTGATATACTCACCTGGACCCGGCAGACCAATAAGACGCCCAGCAGTGCGGGCAGCAGCATCCCCTTCATCTTTCTTCTTTGACCCTTTTAAACTCCTACACGGGCCCTCTTTCGAGTTCCTTCTCTGACGTTCGTGCGTTTTTTGACGGCTTACCGTGGAATCAACGAAGCACCGAGTAACAAGCGCCGATAAAGATAAAGAACGATTTACGCTCTTTCCGTGAACACCATTCACCCGCCGTATACGAGAGCACAGCGTACTACTGTGACACTGCTGCTGGGTGGGTCGCTTTACGAGAAATCAAGATGGTGGCTAAGCGCGGCGCCGGTGCCGCTGAAACGATTCGACCAATCGAAACCTGTCACTGGATGACCGCGCCGAAGGGCGCGTTCACATGCGCGCCGTGGTCAGTCGATAATGTGGCGGGAATACAGCGATTTCAAATCGGACGGAATCGACGTACGTGTTCGTCGATGATTCTGATAAAGATTTTTAGACGGCAGAGAAGGCATTGTACGGGTAATGGGCAATCCTGAGAACTACGTTCAAGATTCGGTATAAGGATGCGGATACAATTTTAGTTCCATGGAAAGTTTCTTTGATTAAAGAGAGTTCGTGTGAAATATTCACCTGAATAATAAAACCATATCACCAGCCGAGTGTAACGTTTATATGAATTATTAAGAATTATGTGTACATACAGATACGTATAATGTGAAATTTTGAAAACTACAGATTCGGTATAAGTATACGAACACAATTTCAGTTGCATGTAAAGTTACCTATATTAAAGAGTGAGGTCGTGTAAAATATTTGCCCGCATAATGGAACTCCACAAGCCGAGTATAATGTGTATATGAATTATTAAGAATTATATGGTAAACACAAAGATTTACTACACTTTTAGACGATAGGAAAAGCAATGTACGTACAATGTGCAATTCTGAAAATTAAAGATTCAGTGTAAGGATAGAACACAATTTTAGTTCCATGTACAGTTTCCTTGATTAAAGAGAGAGAGAGAGAGAGATTCTGTAAAATATTTGCTGGAATAACGAAACTATGTTACTAACCGAGTGTAATGCTTATATGCATTATTAAGAATTATATGGTAAACACAAAATGATGTTCTTCATTCGCTCTACATATAGGAACATCCGCCAATACCAATCGATGATAGTGTCCGCGTCACACAGCGCGATAAATTGATGCTCCAAATTGTGCCTATGCGAATATATACTACAATACTGTACGAGAAAACAATCCGCTGCTCTTAAGAAAAGAATCTAGACAAATTTTCTTACCTGACGATAAAGTCAACAACCTGTAGATGAGAATTTATACCGTCTCGTCGCGATTGCGCGTAAGACCCGACGAAATGAATCACGCTCTTTGTTTTTTCTTTACCAGCGAATGCACACGCAACACACGCATCATCGTTGCAAAGTGCTTTCTAACGAAAACAATTCCTACCCATATACGCGCACGATAATGTCATTTATTCCCGGCATTCCCGTCAGCCGTAATAAGTAAAACGAGACATGAGAAGGAGGGGAGAGAATGCGGAAAATTAAATTACACATTGAAATATTGAGAGCAATATATCGGCTTTATGTCGAACAACCGTGGCAGTAATACGCGGAATCTTAGGCTTTGCGTTTGCTGCGCAGGAAAGACAAGACACGGCTTTTAATTCATTAAATGCCATGGGGGTCACCGGTGACCGGCACTATGGAATTCAATGAAATTACTTCCGTCTTGTAAATTGTAATATTCATGAATTTCCTAAGAAATTGAATATTTAAATATTATCGTGAAAAGAGTAAAAGATCGCTGAGTATATAACTACTTTCTTCTTAACACATAACAGTGCTGTCAGAAGCCGTTGACGAGATATTTCACATTTGCTGACGAGGAGTCTAGACACTTCGAATATTGATAAAAGACCTTCATGCAAGATGGATAAAGTCCATGCAAAGATAAATAGCTGACCACAGGGTACAATTAGCAATTAAATGTCTACCCCGCAAGGTCTTAATGTTTCTGCTGTAAGTCGTGATTTTGATAGAAAATATTGCATCTCGGTAGAAACGATGAACTAACAAAATACGGAGTGACATTCAATGTGCTAACGTTTCCCCTTAACGTTCCTCAAATTTCCCTCTTTCTTTTTTTCCTTTTTTTCTGTCTTCTCCGTATCAGGACCGGCAGACTGAACATTTTGTATGCTTTTATCTTTTTTCAGGACATGAAAACGCACGAGTAGATAGCCTTGGCCCATACCTTTTGCCCGTGTGTCGGGCACCGTACCCACTGGTTACCGTGGAAACGGTATCGATTTCAACCCTCAGCTATGCAGTAGAGACCAGCGGCACACCATGGGGGTCTCTTCGTCCCGAGTTTCGACAAGTACCGAGCCCGTTTAAACTACCCGATTACAACGGCTTTCATCTTTATTGTCATTTGCATTTTCTTTACCGTGATTCCGAGAACCACGGTCTTGCTTTTTTTTTGTCCCTAGAATACGAGATGATCTAGGCCCTGGGTTGAAATTCATCCTGGCAATTATACGGGTCTGATAAATTTCCCTTTTACGTTATCCATTAATTAAGGATAAGTGTCATGGAACGTTATCGAGAAGAATTGTAGATAATTACACGATGATTGTCATGGGGGAAGATTGTTGTAATAAATTCTATCGTGAATTATAAAAATGACGATAATTATTGATACTGACATTATGGTTGAAAGTTCAAGGAGAGATAAAAGCAGAGGGGATTAAAGGGATGCTGGCTCCTATTTATTCTCTGAAATATTGTTCGTTAGAAATGTTTTAAAACTATTTTTACCGTTATTGCGTTGTAAAATACTGTACACTAAGTGACGAAACGAATAATCAACGTCCCGTCGATCGATGGGGGGTAAAAATAGCCCCGGATACTTCATCTCTTCATGATTTTTGTTTGTCGACTTCGAACAACCCGCAGACTTTATTGGCTGGCACGGCTTTATCTGAAACAATAACAATTTTGTATCGTTACGATAAGCCGGAGAATTACGTTGTTCTTATAGAATCACTGGTATATTACGTTAAGCACTAATACCGGTTACATCGTGCGTAATTAAATCAATGTACTTATCACTTTTAAGTAGGTTAAATTAAAATTCCTAATTAATTTCAGCGACTTAATTGGTATTTGATTAATAATTTCTTATGATCCAGAAAATTCACTTTTTACAGGCAACGTATATTATTAAATAACCGTAATCAATTATTTTTTGGGTAAAGTAGATTGAGACTCTTTCATTATTTACGTAAATTCGTATGAAAATTTAATCGGCAACTAATTAATAGCTTATTACATAAAAACTACTGGGTTATTACGTAAAATATCACATAATTTCCTCCGGAAAGATGGACGTAATTGAATGAACGTACCAATCATTTTTGGGTAAGGTAGATTAAGATTGTTCATTATCTCAACGAATTCGTTCAGCGATTTAGTTAATCTAGGATTAAAGACCATCTCCTCGGCTACCGTAGTTACTGTTCTACCATTATAATCGTGAGCCGGAAACAGTCTGTAATTCGGCGGCAAAGTAAAAATTTGACTGTGCACAGAATCGTACAAAACCTCCGCAGAACCACCCTGCAAAAAAAATTAGAGTGCTATGCTAATAAAACGAAAATTAAATGTTTCAAAAGTTTGAGGTCATTATAAAAATATTTTTAATTTATGATGGGTATTATGATTGGAAGCGTTCACTATAAAGAAACCAGAATTATCGAAGTTATTATTTGGAGGCACGTAGGGTGAGAATTATAATTTTTAAAAGAACAAGGATGCTATGTTGATAAAGAGGTAATTAAATATTTCAAAAGTTATAGGTCATTAATTTAAATAATAACACTTCTAGGAAAAGATGTATATTATTCAAGCGCTCAATTGGAGAAATGTCGAGCAAAACATTAATTTCCTCTTTATTATATTGGTATTTTTATTGCAATATTTTTTAAACTACAATATCTCCAAAATTTTAGATAAAAAAATCACAAAAACAAAACATTATTGAAGCGATCAATCGGAAAAACGCGAAGCGAAACATAAATATCGTCTTTACTAGCATACTACGTTTATTTATTTATTTATTTTTAAATCACAGTATTTTAAAAATTTTAGGCCAATAATTTGAACAATAATTTCTGCGTAGAGAAATATTGTTCTTCACGGGAAAAAAACTAGTATTATTAAAGCCAGAAATCGGAAACACGTAGAGCGCGAAATGTAATTTACTCTCTCGAAAAACGGCGTAGCTTTCGCGATGTCTGTCTGCCAGTTCGAAAAATTATTACGTGCTGACGTATTGGTAGGACTTTTAAAGCTGCACCGTTTAAATAAATGATCTTCATCAATTACGTTTACGCCGCAGTTACCGTGTGAAATATCGAACGGATGTAATTCTATGCCGACGTTTTTCGCGCAGAAAAAAGCTCCACTCAGATTTTACGCCATGGGCGTTGACGGTACGCCAATGAATTTGCAGCCAATCAATTAATAAAACTGTCACGCAGGCGAAAAATAATCTAATAAGATTGACGAGAATGAAAATACGATGGTCGCATTGTTTTTATCGGGCTTATCGATTTACGTAAAAACTGTACAATAATATTTGTATTATTTTGATGATACCACGATAATTGTGCCGATAATTAATAATTCAATTTTGCCGTCTCCTTTTTTGCATTTTTCGCCATTGACGATTACGGTCATTTCGTTTAACGATAAGACTTACTGCTTTGTGTAAATTCAGAACTATCGATGCTATGACATATTAAATAATTGGAAAAAATTTGCCAAATGTTACGAGGTATTTGAACTGAAGCCCACTAATTAGAAATCCAAGCTCATTTCTCCAAAGTAGCTCCATCAAGTTGCAATATACATGGGTGCAGAAGGAAATAGATGGTGAGTTATATTTTTTCATTTTTTTGCTTAGACCAATTTAATTAATCAACGGCACAATTCTTTGTTTCTCTACGAACCTGAAAATCAGTTCTGCCACATCCACGTATTAAAAGAGTATCGCCCGTGAATGCAATGCCTTGCTCGTGCGAAACAAAGGTGACACAACCTGTAGAAGTATAAAAGCGATTAAACGTTAACTGCTTTGGAGTTCGCTCCTTTAGATTGTATACGTGAAAAAAAGTTCAGATAAGAGCTTAAACTGTTCCCAGGAATAATTGATCGTTAATTTCCTGTTTGAATTGAGAATTTCGCACGCTGTTTGACGCTTCATCATCGGAAGTTTACCTTATACATCTATCATTGATTTCAGGCGAGCTTTTTTCCTTCGATAACTTTACGTTTATATTAAAGTTTTAAAAAAATATATATATACAGCTAAATAAATAACGATTGTATCTGTAAATAATAATTAGATGGGAAACACTTCGTATTCTATGACTTGCAAATATTATGTACGACGAGATGTTGTATATCTATCGCAGTTTGTTTAAAACGTAAACAACTTTTTATAAAAATTCTTTATACTCTCTTCATAAATAGGTTTCCTTTAGCAAGACCAAGAATTGCGACAAAAGGCTGACATTTAAAAAAAAAGAGTATATGTAATATCGTATCAAAAGCTCCCAACTTCAACTTATGAAAAGACGTATGACGTAAACGGCTCTTAACTTTTGAGAACAAAGAAAGAAGTGCTGCCGCGCTCATAAGAGCGAAAATTTTACCGCTTTTTGTCGGCCAGGCACGATCCCTTTTTTATTTTTATATTGTTATTATGCAGGACGTCCTGAGAAACACACCGTGAAGAAAACCGTTTAAACTTTCGTAAATACAAAAAAAAGTAACGCAAACTTTGTAGAAGACATTACATATCAATTTGATAGATCCTTTTTATCATTCTTTTTGGATATCTGTCGTGATTTCTTTTCTACATTTTCTAACAATATATGTCGTCTCATTTAAACAAATACGGCGCAAAACAAGAAGATTTAAAAGAAGTTTGTAAGAAAACATTATAAATAAATTTTGGGGATCCTTTTTTTAAGTGTTTTTATTTGTCACGGTTGTTTGTTTAAATGGTATGATACATACTAATATTTATCTAGAATGATAAGACGAGAAGGTACATTTTCAATCATAAGTGTAACATGACCTTGAAACGTCCCAAGGTCATCGTAAAAAATCGAATAGAGGCTAGTACTCGAAATGGAGCCTTCCAAGAGATACCGCTAGGCTTATCGCGTATGGCGGTTGGACCGATAACTATCTTAATGGTAGAAGCTTGGAGGTCAAACAGGGTCATTTCAAGGTCATATTATGACAATCAGTCTAAAAACTAATGCCTTTCAAATATTATACCAAATACTGGTACTCATTTAACCCTTTGTCCAACAAAAACGAATGACACTCCTGGTGCAGCAGAATGCAATTAAAAAAATTACAATTTCCTAAAAGCTATTAAGCTGAACAAATCATTGTATAATATAGCAGATTAATATAGCGGAAACAATGGTTTTCGCTTTATTATACGCAGTCACAACAAAATAGTAGGGCAATGGATCAATAATTTAAATAACTTGTTTCTTATATTTAATAAAACGCCTGACCTTCAGTGTGACCCGGTGTAGGTATAACATTTAAACGATGCCTGCCAAATTCGATTTGATCATCCGGTTCCAATAAAACGTCGGCCTTAGCTCCGCTCATACGCGATATCATCGACTGACAACCGGGTAGCAAAGATTTCAATCGACCTGTGCCAGTGATGTGATCGGCATGCATATGTGTATTTACTGAAAAATATAGAATCACCATCGATCTACATACGTGTTTGTACTTTCCGAAAAGTAAAAACCACCGCCGATTTCCCAATGTGTATTTACTTAAAAATGTGGAACCTTCGTATTGCTAGAATTTTAAAATACCAAAAAGAATAATTCTTTTTTCTTTCATTTGAAATTTAAAAACAGGATTTTTTTTCGTTGTTTTGAAATTTACTTGTAATTTAAATTTCTCGTACAGTATTTTTTCTTGATTTTTGAACGATCTTTATATAAAACGATTCGTGAAGTTATTGCAAAGTTTACTTCGATAAATGCACTCCAGCAAAGGGCATTACATATTAATTTAATTTTCCGTAATTTCTAGAATAAAGGAATACGAAAAATCGAAAATTCTATTTTTCGCTTCGTAACGCACGGCAGTTTTATTAGACTCGAATTAAAATAATATAATCCAATTTCTTAATAACATTCTATCATCTATATTGAATTGTATTACGTTGGTTTGTAGTCGTGCCAAATGTAAGATTAAATTATACTGTATTAGTTCGTGTGTGTTACAAACGCACATCCTATTGTATATATCCTAATACAGTATCTGTATCGTACGCCGAATATTTCAGATGTTACCGAATTCTTAACATCTTCAATATTCTATTGTTCCGATTCTCAACTGCCATGTATCTCTATTGAGTGCTGTAATCCAAATGAAATAACTGGCAGATGACAATCTTTGTTTTACATGTCAAGTCAATCTGTGCCTCGTTACGTATTAATTGTAGGAAGAGGGAGATTTCGCGTAATACGTATAACGTTGAACTTACAGGCATATTTTAAAGTTAATCCTAGTTCTTCAATTATTTTTTTATCGCGTTCTGCCCATTCGATGACGGGGTCTATTAAGATTGCTGTCTTATCATTAACGTCGGCCAAAAGATAAGTGTATGTACTGGTTACTGGATCAAACATCTAAGAAATCAAAATAACATTTTTTAAACCTACCATTCGTTTATCGAGTAATTAATATTACTCTAAGATCAATATTCCTGACAACTATATCAATAAAAAATTAACAAATATTCAATCTTGTTAAAACCGGAATAAAACTATTTTCTCATTCTCGGAACATCAAATTGTCGATAACATCATCATTCATTGATCGTAAACGTCTATAAATTGAATGGCTGTCTTCCTGGACAGAATTCATTATAAGTATACAATTCGGGAATTCATAAAATTCATAAATTATCTGCATTCGTAGAAAAAAAGTAAAAAAAAAAACCTACAGGTATCAATTGTTAAAACCTGTTAATTTACCGTTCGACGCTAGATGACGTTGCAAACACGAAATTTACACGTATAATTACATATAGATCTCTGGGGATCCAGCATGCGCATTGTTCTAACTTACCTGACGGAAAAGAAAATCCCTTGAAAAGGGTATAGGTTCTGTCAACGCACCATTCTTCTGGTAAGTACTCATCGTCATCGAATACGGCGAGGTGTACGTCGACTTAGCAAACTGATGAAACAAATTTCTTAACAAACTACTCATAGCACTCTTATCCAGGTACTTTCAACGTGTTGTATTTACCATCGGCACTGATGCTTGACTGACTGAAAATGACGCAGTGGAGCCCAATAAATACCCGTTATTCTATATTATTATCGTTCAGATTTGATAAAATTTATCATTTGCTAATTGAAAAAAAAAGGCAATTTGTATCAAGCAACATAACATTTCGTAACAAGAGGCACCTATAATTGATATGAAATTACTTGTATTAATTTATCAAGAAAAACTCCACATATATGAAGGACTGAATTTTCTCGTTGACTTCTGTAAGAGATGGATTTTTCAATGATATAATTGCAAAGTGAAAATAGAATATTGAAAAAGATATAAAAAATAAAGAATTATTTTTAAAGATTATAACAGCAGTAGAAATATAATTCCACGAAAACCCTTCTATAGATTGGAATTCTATGACCATTTCCTGTCAGTGTAGCCATCTTATATTTTCGATAGTTCACACACCATCTTGTTTTGCCTCTTTCCGGTTAGCTCCCTACAAAGGTGTGTATGTTTGGCCGTTTTCTACAAACTTTGACATTATTTTAAAAAGTAAATAATGCGACCAACAATTTAAGTCTGCAGTCACTATTTAGAAAACTATTTATTTAGTTTTGTGTTTGTGATAAAGCCGAACATCATTTCAATGATGTTTATAATCACAGGAATACCCATGTGGCTTGTGATTGCAAATTCTTTCATGAATTATATCTATTAAAAATGTTCCTTTCAGATGCCGTCTGTAACTTTGAAAGACGTCGACCAGCACAAATTTGTGAAGGCTTTCGCCGCCTTCCTCAAAAAGTGAGTAATGTGTTTAATATAAATCTGCTTAACCTCAAAATTTCTCCTGTTTGTGATACGTATCATATATCGTGTAAAAAATGTGACAAGTAATATGTACTTTTTAATCAGATGATATTAAAAGTTGAATATTTATTGTATTATAATTTTTGCAGGACAGGCAAAATGCGTGTCCCTGAATGGGTGGACATTGTTAAATCTGCTCGTTTTAAGGAACTTGCTCCCTATGATCCTGATTGGTACTACATAAGATGTGCTGCATTGGTGCGTCACATTTACATCCGCAGTCCAATTGGAGTTGGAGCAGTCACAAAAATCTTTGGAGGACGTAAACGTAACGGTACTCACCCTAGCCACTTCTGTCGGTCCGCTGGTGGTGTAGCTCGCAAAGCTCTCCAGAGTTTGGAGCAGCTGAAGCTTATTGAAAAGGCACCGCTTGGTGGAAGAAAACTCACTAGCCAAGGCCGCAGAGATTTAGATCGTATCGCTGCTCAAGTTAAAGCTAAAAGCAAAAAACAACTTAAGATGCAGGAGACTCTTGTCTTTTAATTATTTTGTATCTGTAATAAAAATTAAAAAATCATATATTTGTGGATTCATTTAAATTACCTAAACACTAGAACCCCAATTACTCATCGGTTATTCTGTATGTCATACTTTTGATTGTGACAATATGATAGCTACTATTACATAAACCTGCTTTATAATTCTAACTCTATAAGTCTAATAAAATTCTTTCAAAATCGTATAAATCAAAATTTCTTAATCTGTTAATTATCAACATACTCCACAAGAAGACGTACTCATCTGAAAATACATATAGCAAAAGAATATCAAGTATAACAGAATTTTGTAACAAGTTCCACGGAAACCTACGTAAGTGCGTAAAAATCGGAAGGTACATTCCAAAAGTCAAAAATAAATTTCAATTGTAATTCCAATCATACCACCAGGTGGTCCTAGTTCCGATCTGTATTAGGAAATGCACTCTTCCCTCTCGCGAAGTTAATGGTGAAGGTAATGTCGCAGGCAGCGCCGCCTCAGTGAAACTTTGACCGTGGACGAAAACGTTTCGGCACCGACGAGCCTGAATTTAGATCGAGTGACGAGTAGAGAGGTGCGAGTAATCTTTTTTTTCTGGGACGCAGCCGCGTACGCGCGTACAAGTGTGTATGCATCGTGAGCCGCGCGTAGAAAAACCAGGAGCAAAATATGTTTCCTCGCGGTCATTGCGGGAAACTCGGTGTAGCCGAGATGTTAAGAAAATAATCGTATCGTGCAAGTGTCTCTCGCTGGTTGAGGAGACAGACCGTGTGTTTAAAGTTTCTCTCTCTTCCTCTCCTACGGTCTTGCTTATTCTCTCTCTCTTACTCTCTTTCTCTCTCTCTTCGTCGTGTGTCCTTTCCCCCCTCGCGGCGCTTCACCATCGGTCCGTTCGTCGCACCGGGACGACGTTTACCGTGCGTCACGGGAAACGGCATTGGGAGGAGACAGAAGGTGACAGTCCTCCCGCGGAATTTATGGTGCTCACGGGAGAAACGGTGAAGTGAGTGGTGTTAGAGCAAAGCGAGTGCTACGGCACGAAGTGTCAAGCCGGCGGAAAGTCTCTCGTGGGCTGATACGCTAATATTCGGGCCAATATAGGTGGGAAGAGGGAAAAAATGCCGGGCTTAATCGCCGTCAGCGAGTTCGTCGAGGAGACGAGGGAGGATTACAATTCGCCCACTACGTCCACCTTCGTCTCGCGAATGCCACAATGCAGACAGACGATCACGTCTCTGGAGGAGGTAGGGATCTTCACGTTTCCGATCGTTCATTTCGATTTCTACCACTTGAACTTCTCCCGGGCAGAAAATTGCATCGCGATATTCTCTCGGCTCCTCGTTGTCTTTTGAAGCATCTACGTAACCTTCCTCAAAATTTGATCAGTGGCTAAGCGCGTGTTGCATTGCGTGGGCGTTTCACAGTTGTTTCGCAGGTATAGGCATCTCATACTCTGCAATATCAGGCCGTGAGAGATGTAACGATTTTTAAATGCGCCAATACTTGCGTTATTCACCTTTCACTCTTTCTCTCTCTTCCTCTCTCCCTCTCCTCTCTCTTCCCCCCTCCCCCCCACTCTTTGCTCGAAATCGTGCTCCATCTCGATGCTTTGACCTGCATTTCTGTCAATTTCCACGTATCGATGATGCAAATGCGCGTAAGTACACGATTTGCGACTTCCAGTTTGAGTAATGTATGCAGACACGCAACTGCTACGTTTTTGTCCGCATAAGGTTACGCGAAAAGGCAGTCATCCGAGGAATCTTTTATTTTATTTGCAACGATTACTTCGATGTTTATAATTGTAAAATTGTTTATGTTTATGTTCAGCTTGACACTCGTCTATATATGTATCTCATCGACTAATAATAGTAGCTGGGAAAAGTTACGTATGTGTTTTCAAGCGAGACGTTACGCGTAGCTTTTTTATATCCGATGTATCACCGACGATATGACGGGGAAGATATATATATTCAAGAAATCTATAATTGAATTGAAAGTTAATAAATGACAAGATTAAAATGTCATTCTGAAAAATGCCTTTCGCTGTAGACCTCCCGTGCTAACCTACTTAGGTGTTTTCGCGCAGAAACAAATTGCAGATGCAACGAGGGACAGATTACATTGTTGCATGAGTATTCCGTAATTTAACAGTTACAATGATTGATTGAGCTGCAATTTATTTTCATGCTTCTCGTGGCAATAGAAATTTACTTTGCAACGAATCGCTTGTCGATGTTGATCAATGTCCATAGAACATTCGTAATTCCCATTGAAGCTTATTCGATAAGGTTATAGCTCGTCGAAATGGTTCTGTAAAATATCAGAAAATAACGAGTGCAATTCAATAGGATTATACCGCGATCATTTAATTATTATTACTACGATTAAAATTATCGCGATGTACTTCACCATATTATCGAGTTGTGGGCGTTGTGCAGTGCACAGGGTGATCCTAGAATGATGTCAGAAGAGCTGCAAGCTCGTCCTAGAATTCAGAAGCGAGGGGAGTTTCCGTAAGGCTGGCTGCGAATATCTGGAATATTGTCATGCTCAATTTTAGCTTAAACATTCTATTTACTCGTCGATTCAGCAGTGGAGAAAATGACGAATCCATAAATGGACAATTCGTCATCCATTTAATGCTCAATTATCAATGCAAAGATCAAAGGCTTCCTCTTAAAAATTCCTATTTTCTTATCGATTTTATCGGATACGAAAGGATAGACGGTATTCCTGACGAAAGTTCCTTGCAATATTTCCCATTTTATTCGAAAGAGTCAACATATAGATGTTTCTACGTGCATTGGAAGTCATTTTTACGACTGCAAACTCCGACTTGGTACTTTCTTGCAAATTACATTCAACTACTTCCGTCTGCTCGGATGCACCAACGTCTTCCGGGTCAGTTCGCTCTCTTCCTCCGTCCTCCGCTTCCGTTAACGATCCGGAGGATTTTCGAGGAAGAGATATTACGTGAGTTTTCTCGCAAGGCCGATCTCACGAGGGACGTTCCAAGTATTCAGAATGGATTTTATCCTTCGTGAAATCTCTTGTTAACCCGATGAACCTATACGATATTTTTAGGCCTAATGGCCGACATGATTCTATCTAAAAAATAAAGTTACAGGATCGGTCGGTACGCCACCGTTCGCAAATTCTAGTATAACAAGATATCGAGACACTGTTGATAAACCAATTTGCAATACAAATTGTTAATCCAGTTTTTAAATGAAAGTTCTTTTTCAAACCTTTGTGGACGGATATATCTGGTCTGAGACAAAGTCTAACTATCGTTCACACGATTAGAATCAAAAAATGAAGATATAACCGTTGAAATATGATTAGGCAAATAGTAACCCACAATTTCTATACATTTACACTCTGTCTTTCTGATAGAAAAGTGCCTTTTATTCGCCAAACAAATAAATATTTATAGAAGTCTCCGTCCGCAAAGTGTTAATATTTCGGACAAAATTGAGAGACTTATTGCTGATTACAGTGTTTCATTATTTGGTAACTATTGTCTTCTTCTGTTGTTAGTATTAATTCTGTTAATCTGTTGACTAAAACCAACGGGCGTTAAATATATTACACTTAAATATCTTAAATAAGCATTTGGAAGAAATGGAATGAAGCGAAAGGAAAACGTGAAATATCTAGCGTACTCTTTCTCTGTAATTTTGAGAAACATTTATAGAAAAAAGGGTAAATCCCATCAATTCAGCGGCTTCCGTAGATCTATGTTAATTCAATTCTTTATCATTTCTGCAAAGTAGTTTGAATAAATTCAAATGCAAAATCAATTTTTCAAATTATCTTACACCACTCGTAATAATCGGAACGATTAATTACCAATTACGTTCACGAGGTCCTAGAAATTCCGTGAATGAAGTAGAAGTTCCGCGTATTCTTTCATTAAGTACCAAAGACTCCATTAATCCAGCACAAACCGTTATTCCAGTATGAGATCTATCTAACCTAGTACCATCTTCATTTACTCTTGACCCTGAGCAGCTCTCAGTCACCCACTTTCCCACTTTAACACCGGGACTTACGACACTCGCGCGACCAAAATTTCCGTTCCGTGGTTATTTTTGTAGCGACACGTCTGCAGAGTCTATTCTTGTTATGCGCCGGCCGGCAAAAAGAGACGGACAAAATTCTCCTTAGAATATCCTGCAGGCACTATCTACTAATACTCACAAGATTATCAGAGTTAGGTTGGAGTAATTTCACTTGATTAATTGAGTTTCTGCTTCGATGACGGTAGCCATATTGGTTGGGAGATTTGTAATTTCAGATAGGATTTGAAATTATCTGCCTACCGTGTTTAGAACACTTTGCACTTTTTAAGGGATATAATTATAGTTAGTGAAGCTTGAAATATGGAGTCAACAGATACGGTGGTAATAAGGATAAGGAGTATGATGGGTAAGCAGGTAAAGGCTCGGGTTCGCAGTTAGTGGGCGCGAGTTTCAAATCCTGTTCCGTCACCTCTCGGCAATTTTTTTTAACAAGGGAAGTTCGGGAACTGATACACCCCGATTTTGATGAAACTTTGCATAAATATTTATTAGACATACCTGAGAAGATAGCTGGAATCCGTGTTTCTCATTAAGACTCGAAATTACATTCAATTCAGGACAATTCAATACAGGAACTTAGACTAAATGAACGCAAACGTTCGTCTAGTAATACAACATTTAGTCAAGGTTCCTGAATTGAATGTAATTTCGAGTCTTAATAATAAACACAAGTTATTATCGCCCATTGAAGCAGATTGTTATTTTTTGTTGAAATTTTCATTTCTTTGCCTTCAAGGTCATCCGAAGGTCATGGTATACTAAGTCGTTGAATTTGTCTTGATACTTGCTCAAAAATACAAAGTGCCATTTAAAAAAATGAAGGTGGCCTTGACAATAATTAAATAAAAAAATTTTCTTTTATTGCAATGTATAGCCAGTCGAAAACTGATCAACTTCTGTTAAAAATACTTTTTTGTCAGGTTATCGCAAGTACTTGAAAAATCGTAAAAAGTGTTACGTGGGACACCCTGTATATATGAGTTGCTCAGAAGCCAATGCGGTTAATATTTTCAGATTTTTGTAAATTTTAATAGAATAAACTTCATTCTAGTAACATTTACAAAAGTCGGAAAATATCAAAAAAAGTGGACTTAACCGCATTGGTTTCTGAGCGACTAATGTAAGGATAAAGACTCTGAAATGAGAAAATTCAATTAGAATTTTCTACCTTCTACCTTTTCTATAATTTCCGAGTAATTCACTTGATTTTAGGTAAGATTTATTTTTATCTTCCTATTATTTTCATAACATTATACATCTCCTAAGGGATACAATCATAGTAGTGAAGGCCTAAAACAAATAAATAAAAACTCCGCAATAAGAATCTTTCATCATTCACATTTTCTCCAATTTCCAAGGAAATCCTCAAAAAAACATTTACATTACACTTTCAATGAATGTAGATGCAGTTACAGCTGGTAAAATCCTCAATAGAATAATTTTAGTAGCCGCAACTGAGAATGTGCAAAGCACCAACGGAATGCATCATTTAATTTCCACAAGTTCCGAGAACAAAGGTCTCTCTGAACCTTCCGAAAGAGCGAAACAATTCCAATCGGCCACCGGAAGGTCTTTCATCGATCGAAATGCTCAAAGGAAGCGCGTTGCGTGTACTCGGCTTCAAAGAAAGACTCCGGAATCCCGAGCGATCCGACTCGATGTGAATTCAAGAAGCGTGCGATATTGGACTTTGCGTAACCGGTCGTTTACTTGTCGCCAGGAAATTAATCCGCTCCAGATAATTTTTGATCATCGCTCACCGAGCACAAAATATTCCACGGCTATCCGGCCTTTTCCTCGATCATTTTCCGCTATTCTATTTTTACGCTCGGCTCATCCGCGTCGTTCATTCGAATATTAAAAACTTGTTAATTCCTCGTTAACTTCTTCCTTCGAGTATTCTCGCATTCGGTTATCTGCTAGCGAAGGTTTAGTTATCGATAAAGATACAAATTCTTTGCATTCTCAACGAACTCCAAGAGATTATTGACCCCGGAAAAATAAGGGGATAAAATATAATTATATTCCTTTGCTATGAGATTACTTCATACATCTATTTATATGAAATATTAGAAAGTAAAATGCAATTATGTACCTTTGTAATAAAAAAATATATAGTTATTTTGTCGCAAAGAAATATCACTGTCCTTTACTCGCTAATTTTTCTGGAATCTGCAAGTTTTCTCATTTAATTGAAAAACTATGACTTTACGTGATCAAAAAATCTCATAAAATGTGCAAAATACACAAAAAATTATTTCTAGTATTCCAAAGTTGAAGTTGTTAAGAATTAAAAGATATCAGGTAAATTATAAACTGAGACGCGTCTAGGGAAGTCCGATGAATGAAGAAGAGTCGTCTGAAAAGTTATGTACCGCAAAACATTCCTCTATTTCGCAAAGTAGTGTCAGCTTTCGCGTACTTTTTGCCCGTCCTCGCATTGGATTTTGCAGAATACTCTGCGGCCAGCTCTGAAACGTTTGCAAATCGGTCCAGGTAAACGACTCGGATACGAACGACCTACCAAGGTCGCACACCCAAGAATTCCTTTCGTTCGTAGCTGCCTCACCTGGTTGTCGCGTTGAACGAGAGGAAGCCGGCTTTAGAGTTGCAGACTTATGCGTCGTTCCTGCTAAACTTTTATTAGACGCGTGTAATGTTGCTATATATTAAAATTTAACACGGCGGCTGTCGCAGGGATCAAGCGTTGCAAAATTGAATACAATTTCTTACGACTTTTACTGGATACGTTTAACGTTACATGGTAAAACCCCGTACAACTTGGGAGATACATTCGGTTTTAATGTTTATTTTTTAAATTTTTTGTCATATTTTAGGTACAGAGGTGAACAACATTTAAATTCGATCGACTAATTTTCGACTGTTTAATGTACATTGAATAAGTTTAGTAACATTTTTTACGACTTTTAACCCGTTGCCCTACAATTTTTTTTGTGACTGAATCTGCGATAACTCAGAATTAATTGTGAAATAAAAATTACTCACTGATTTCTGATTTGCCGTATAGCTTAACACAATATTAACAAGAGAAATTATTTTATCTAGAGTCACTCGTTATTGTAGGCCAAGGGGTTGAAAAAATATGGAGTATTCTAATTTTTGCACTGATTTTTGAATGCTAGCAAATACTTAATGTGCATACACTTTACTCTTGCAATTAGACCCACTAGAGTATGAAATGTCTTTCGACTTTTACCAGTTAGTACCTTGGCACACTTAGGTTTAATTTTCTAACGTCAGTAGTAACTTACGACACGTAACATTAATGAAAATCTCATTATCTCCTCCCGAACTCTGTCTACACAAAGAACGCTCAACCTCGAGTCTCCGGAACTCGTTAATATCAGTACAAACTTGAGATACATGTAGCTTCCGGTCTGCAAATAGATTATGTAATTATGGCATCAAAATACAGTGAATGTCAATTCGGAAAATTGCTTCACCGCAAAAATATGTAATGAGATCGTGAAGGTTAATTTCGTTCAGTATTTACAATCCGTATAAATATTCTTGAACTTTTAAAAACAGGAGATATCGATCGAGGCCATCGATATTCAATGCGAAGGAATTCTGCTACATGCGGTCGTTCCAAATGTAGAGCAATTGCACGAAATATTGCTGATTCGTGGTGATGCCTGGTTTTGACAATGCAAATGGAAACTCGAATAATATCGCCATTTATACGTGTTAACCCTTTGCGGACGGAGACTTTTTCGAATATTGAGAAATAATCATTTATTTGGCGATCAAAAACCACCTTTGAATTAGAAAGTCAGAGTGTTAATGTACAGAAGTTATAAATTACTATTTGCCTACTCATATTTCAACGGTTATCAAAAGGTGAAAAAGATGGTCAACTAAGTAATTTAGGTTTCATAAAATAGATGTGAAATATTTACTTCATGGCTCCCTCCTATCAATTCGGGGAATTTTTCGAAAATATTGGGAACCGGTTATTTGATCGCCTTCGTAGTTTTAATGTTAAACTTTTAGGTCTTTTGCTATCTTTGATTTCAATTATAATATCTACATCGTTGAGAACCTAGAATTTTTTATAATATTTTCTAATTCTGTCTATTTTATTAACATGGGTTAGGACTTACAGTTTCATGGAGGTTTTAAATGATCATATTTCAATAAAAAATAATTAGGCTCTAATAACACTGGTCAACACGATTTTTTGCCCAAAGAATATTTATGCTCATTCTTATAGATTTTGTGGCGCTGAACACGAATCTGAAGCCCGTTTGTCTCCATTAGACTCCATTTTTGAGAAAATCAGTTTTAAAAAAAAATGTATATTCTCAACTTTCAGAATTTTTTGTATTTTAACCATAATAGTTATTTAAAAAATGTTGGTACAGAATAATTCTATAAACCCTCCCGAACATAACGATGCGTATTACTTTAATATTATAAACATTTAAACATGTTTAAACAATGCTCAAAGCGAAAATGCCCCAGTTTTTCTGGATATTTTCCTATTTATCTTAAAAATTAGACGTCCGGGAGAAACTCTAATGGCAGGAGGCGATAGAGCAGCCATTTTTCTTGAGAAAACCATAACTGAAAGATCCAACATAAGTTTTGTTTTCCGCTGATTTTTTGAAATTTTAATTGAAACTTTTCGTCTCTATCTTCTTAGCCGTTCTCCCCACAATTTAAAATAAATTGCAGAAAAATACTTGCACGAATGGTAAATAAATATTCTTACTATTTAGAAGATTGATATAGTACCGAAAAAATGGCATTCTCCATAATATCTAAGATTAAGCTCATTCATAATAACAAGCAATCCAGAGATTCTCTTTGAACCGAATGAAACAAACTGATACTTCAATTCCAATCGGTCGTCGCTTGTCGCAATGAAAAATTACACGTCGATGTTCAATAATCGATTGTTTCAACGGGCGGAGTAGGATCGAAACTCAAACAAGCGAGCGTTCTATCGCCGTTCGTCTTATCTTCGTAGTTTATTATTAGGCTGCCGGCTCGCAGAATATAACAGTGCAAACTCGAACAAACTCTCCGGGTATCCTGCAATCGAGGTTACGTGCATACGTTCTGGGTGACACGAATACCGCCCGAGAAAAAAAAAAGAAGAGAAAAGCCCATTTTCCACAACGACCGCTCGACACCGCCCTTAAAGTCAAGAGCGAATTAGAACACGCGACTCGTCGCTCCTACGGCACGAATACGGAAAGCACGTTCGCCGGTGGTAATGCAGCTTTTGCGACATCATTTGCGCAATTTCTGCCTGTTAATTGGACTCCAGCGTTGTACCGCAATCGTCCTTGCATCATCGATGTATCATAGCAGTCGTTTAGACATTTGCTACCAGATTTAGTTACGTGTTTTGAGACAGATGTACTACTGTACTAATAGCACAAACCAGATGTTTTGCTTGGGGACAATTTCATGATTTAATTCATGTAAAGTGCCTAAAAGTAGAAATTGAGAAAGAATTCTGTAGAAATGGAGCCTTCTTAACACGAATGCCATGGGGGTCACCGGTGACCGGCGCTATTAACACATTACCGACCGCTATTGTTTGAGTATTCTACCCATTTTAAAAGATTTGTTTCGGCTTAGATTGCCTAAAGAAAATTACAGTCTCTTTGAAAATTACAAATGATTCTCACTGACTCCTTAACACACATCCACCACAATAATAAATAACAAATTAGTGATTGCCTTGGGAACCGATTAATAAACTAAAAGTCTAAGCGTTGGTGATAAAAAGCCCATTTATAGGCTACCGGTCGGTAAAGTGTTAACACTAGATTTACGGAAGCCGTCAAATTGACGGGTTCCTACTTCTTTTATAAACATTTCTCAAATTTACAGAGAAGCTGTACAGTAGGTATTTCACGTGTATTTTATAATACAATAATTACTTAGCGAATTATCATCTTTCACGCTTGATCCCTCTTTTTCCAAAGTTCTTATTTAATATATTGCAATCTAAGAGATTTCACGCCCGTAAATCTAGTGTTAAATTCAATGAAATTTCGCATGACTTTTAAATTATAATATTTACGAATTTTCTAATAAATTCAATATTTAACTATTGACACTAAAAGGATAAAGTCCTGCTGACTATATAACTACTTGTATCTTTAAGGTATCTGCTTTGTAAAGATGTGATTTTAATAGAAAAAGTTTCACTTCTGTAAAAATGATGAAACTAGCGAAATATCCGTGGCGTTCAACGTGTTAAGGACCTATGGTGGATAAAGAGGTAAATGCTGAGGCTTCTGATCAGTGGATCCGAGTTCAAATACTTCAGACGCTCTGGAAAATTCTTAGTAAATTATTATTTGATATGTTACAATTTTGACAATTCAGTAAGTTCTAGATGAAACGGCCATTAAAGATAGGAGGCAATGGTGGGCAAGGACCTAAAGGTTGCAATCGGGCCCGAGTTCAAATTCTCTTCCGTCACCTTTGCGCAATTTTTCCTAAGTTATTATTTCATATATCATAGTCTCGGTGGTTCGAACCAAACTTAACCCTTTGCCCTGCGACGAGTTGCACTCGTGATGCGATTGATGGAACAGGAAATATTGAAGCTTCTCAAAAATTATCAAATTAAAAACATCAGTGGAACACGACACGATAAAATTATTTCAATGCTACTAATGCTGCGTTAAATTCTAAGATATACCAGGAATCACTGACAAAGTTTTATTGTAACAATCGAATTTTCCATTATTGTGGTGGTAGTCACAAAAGAAATCGTAGGACAAGGGGTTAAAACAGTAAGTTCTAGATGAAATAGACATAGCGGATAGGGACTTAGGGTGAGTAAGGACGTCGGTACATGTTCAAACTCGACATCAGTAGGCCCGAGTTCGAATCCTCTTCCGTTATCTGGCAATTCTTCCTAAATTATTATTTATTACATTAGGCACCTAAAGCACTAGGTCCTAAGCATATCATTTGGAGCTATGTAAGAAGATAAACACCCGGAAACCTAATCAGTGAATCCGTAGTTCAAATATCTCATCCCCTCTAAGAAATTTCTTCTAACTTCTTACTTAACAAACCATAGCCTCGGTGGGTCGGCACTCACCTAAGGCAACTAATCCTACGCGAAATCATCACAGAAATTAATGCTAAAAAACCTACAGAACGAAAGCAAGACGACGTGCAACCTCGCCGCGCGGACAGACCCAAGTCTTCCCGTGCGATCTCGGTCCCTTAAGAGAGCCTCGTAGGTTTGAGCTCAACCTGTTAAATGTTAAACGTTTGCGCAGCAGTGCGCGTTACATTAAACGAGGTTCATTGGCTCAGCAGTGTGAAACCTGTTCCGTCGACTTTACCCCTTCCTCGCTTCTCGATCGAGCCACGCACGAAGTGTAAGGGAGGTCAGTTCCGGAGTGGGCCAAAGCTACCAATTTCCCTTGGCGCTTACCTGTCCGGTCTCTCGCGAGATTGTAATTTCGGAGATCATTCTCGTGCCACGATTTACTCGATGCATCGGCAAATCTTGCAGGAAATCGGTTAACCGTGCGTCGACGTATGATAGTCTCAGTTTGGAATGGTTCTCCAATCTCTGATCCGTTGGTTCTCCAATCTCATTCTCTGTAGTTGTTGTTTTATGTTTATACTTTAACTGTTGCGATGACTCGTGGGACTATAGAGTTTTAATTGGAGTGTAAATCATAGAGGCTAATGATACATTGAGTAATCATTTAGGAAAATATATTCCAGGCGTGACGGAGATTTGAACTTCGACTCACTGCGCCAGCGAACGGAATGGATAGTCTAGGTCAGGGACTGGATTTTTAATAATTTTATCTGAATCTAGAATGCGTTCTGAGACCAATGAAAACAATGATAATTGAGTTTGCAACAATCTATGTGCATAAGGCAGTGCTTTGAAACACCGAGTTATAACAGCGTGAAATCGTACAAATATTTCACTGAAAAAAAAACGAATTAGCAGTCCTAACTCTCTAAGTCCATGAAATGGCTCACTTCGATCGAAATTTAATGCAATATTAACGAATATTATATGAGTTATGGATAACGGAGGTTAATATTGAAGAATATTAATGTTTAATATTACTCATTGATTAAAATGATTTGCATTCGAATATTATCACTTCGATCGTAGTAATATTCGTGATTGTATGAATACGATGTAAGTTCTGTTCACGTTTTAATTAAAAGGAAAAAGTAGTTTCTTTTAATTCAGAATCCGACAGAACTTTTCGAAAGACCGAATATCAATGGCGGGAGGCGCGAACGAACAATCCGATTCGAACAACAATGCCACATTCTTTTCCTTGTCTCCGTTGCTGCCTTCATTTCAGAATGTAACAAGTTTTTCCTTCTAATTACTTCGACGCCATTCCCTGCGTCGGCTCGGGAGACTTACAGCATGCTCGTGGTAGAAAAGAAAATCATTTCTTTTATCGCATATAAAAAGTATCCCGCAAATCGTGAGATCGTTGACCGCGTAAAACAACAACAGCCCATGAAAACAGAAGTGTGAAGAAATCAGTTCAACGGGGACTCGTTAACTCCTCGTTAAGAAGAACGCTTTTAATGAAACGTAATTATTGAAATGACAGATGCAATTACAGTATCTTCGAGTGTAAATGCAGAGATTTATATTTATATTTCATTTATATTTATAGCTAACTGTATCCTGCGCGCGCTGCTACGCCAAAAAAATCGAATTTAAAGAGAAATCGTCATAACAATACTGCGCTAATTTTTAATAAAACTCTTGGATATACAATTTTTTTTGCACTAAGTCAGAAACCTTCGCGGGCATGCGCACAACATATCAATGTTTCATCGAAATCGCATGGTCGGTTTAGGAATGCATAAGGCACAAACAAACATTCATTTTTATATATAAGAAGAAGAAGAAGACGATAAGATTTAAGCGAATGCCACGACGGTTACGAGAATCGTCCCTTGATGTTCCAAATAACGGAGATGAATGGAGCTTCCTTTGTCATCCACGCTGGGAAATTTCTCTCACGTTGTGCACCGTTACACGACATTTTTTTAACACCCTTTTCTTGTAAAAATTCCTCCAATTCTTAGAGAAACCATCTAGTAAATTTTCCACGTTTATCTTATAGAACCTAATTTACATAATTGATCATCTTTTTCACCTCTCCATTCTTACTTTCCTAGTGTACTTTATTAGTATATTTAAATACAATAGATATAAAAACGGTAGTTAAAGTATTAGACGTTGGAATCCATTTAACACCGTTGAAAAAGATCACAACCGCGGTGCTTCGTAGCTCGTGTAAAATTATTCTACAAATCATCATTCGGTGAAAAATGAAATAAAAATAATAGTTTAGAATCATTTTCTTCGATAAAAATTATCTGAATTATTAAAGCGTCTTCGAATTACCGGAAGATATATTTTCAACATTAGAACTACGGAAACAGGGGAATTGATGAGTTTTCACATTTTTTTATAAAAATTCCTCAAGTTTGTATAGAAATAGGGCAGTAATATTCCACGTCGACCTCATGATACATAAATTATTATGCGGTGCTGGAAAGGAGTTCGAGAAGAATGCAAGTCTGGTCAAAGTGGGAGGAACATGACACTCCTTTTATGCATCTTCAGATGTAAACTGCTACATGGTAAATTAAATGAGACATTTCAAGTCCCCCGAGACTTCTTCAGATCAATTTTCTTATCCGCAAATTCTCTCAACTCCTCAAAATATTTCTAAGTTCCTAAATCTAAAATAAAAAAAATTCTCGAATATTCTATTAGGTTGGTAAGAAATTAATGTCGGTTTTCGAGTTTTCAAACTTTGGCGCTTAATTTTAAGATAGCCGTTCATTTAAATCTGTTTGTCTTCTTATATCATTTTAGAAAGAAGAATGTTATTAAGAAACTTGTTTCTGGTTGGGAAAAAATGTGTAAATTGTAATGGAATTTATTTTGATTAAAAAAAACCTATTCCCATTCTCAACATGTGTATTTACAGATAAAGTTTGAAAACCGACATTAATTTCCTACCAACCTAATACTTGTCAGCCGTTTGATTATCATCTTTTATACTACTTCTATAGTATAATACATTTAAATGTAACATATTTAATGCTCGTAGATTTACCGTTAATCCAACAGAATTGCTGAAAAAATTCAAAGAAGATTTGTCCGTAAGTATTTCCTCTTACGCAGCCGATGCTACTGGTACCTCGCGCGTTTCCGCTTCGAGGCGCGACACAGTTTCGGTACCGGAATAACATACGAGCCGCATGTTATTATCGCGTGTCTCGTGTAACGAGAAAAGCCCCCGTTTAGCCGGTCGTTCGTTTCTGACCGCGTACATCTAAAATTAGAAAACGCATCCACGTTTGTCGGTCTCCTGGCATACCAAGGAACATCAGCGCGAACGAAAACCAGCCGCGTTTTGCGGAATTTACGACGGTCCTGCACACACAATGGAAATTCGATCCGTAAGGGGATCGAATTCTTAACCGATTCATGGAATATGAGCTGCATTTTTTTTCATTCTAAAAAGTACTAAACGGTCTACACAAATTCATCTAACTTGTAGCAGGAGAATCGGGTCTAAGGTAAAGGCACCAGTCATTGACCATGTGCCAGAAGTTGACCACTTTCAATTAAAACGTTAAAAAAAGGCTTTTTATAAATGAATGCCTCTGAAAACAAATAAGATAGACGCGCTACGTTCTTTACCGACGCGTTGCTCATATCTTTTTTCTTGGATACGACTGTTTATCAAAACTACGGACGATTAAACTTGGTAATGTCAGTCGTATTGCTCGACGCTATAACCTTCTTAACATTTTCATTAAGAAACCGTGCGCAGTTGGCGGTAAGTAATTTCTCAAGTTTTGAACATTTATACTTGAAACTTTCACAACTTAATTGCCATTAAATTTTATATTTATTGAGCAGATTGTTTTTCTTATTCTACTTTCAAAAACTTAATTAACCGGTAGGTCAACTACCGAATCTTAGCGTTCTGGTTAATTTTAGAAGTTGACATACATGGTCAATTATTAGCACAAATTAACCAACTTATGAACAGCACTAAATGGCAAACTGTAAAGAGAACTATAAACGAATGTGTCATTTTTCTATATGAAGGGGAATATTTTCCTGGCAAAATTCTTAACGTTACTAATGTAAGAGCAAAGCGGCTATATCATCTATGCAGAACCATGGGCGATTATGGAAATGGCCAGAGACACCTGACGTGCTCGAATGCGATTGGGAAAATATACTCTTTCATATTGGGGAACCCACTAAAACGAGTAAAACTCGAAATGTTTATTCTATTCCCGAGTTAGGTGTCATATGGAATCAATATATTTAGATATAAATGTTTTTGTGGTCATGTTTATCTGTTTACTTATTATAATTACATCTTACGTCTGTTTACTAGTGATAATTATTGCCAATAAACAATATGAAAGCAATTGATTCTAGTGATTTTGATTCTAACATAAGTGGTCAACTACTAACGAATAGAAAGGTCAATTACTGGCTTTTTCAGGTTCGCAAATGGTCAACTACTGATGCAGTGATACTCTATCGATAAACGTTTATAATTTTTATGTCACGCTTTACTTTTCGAAAAAGTATGCTTTGTTATATGATGTCTGAAGTTCAAGGAACATTTTCACGCATTGAAACCCACTATATAATAAGTATACATAAAGTTACAACCATTTACGATAAAAATTTGTCTTAACTGGTCAACTACTGGTGCCTTTACCTTACATAGAGTTTCTTTCAGGAAAGGATAGGCACTTGGAAATCTATTGTTCCGTAACACACAGAACTTTGTAAAATTTTGGGAATTTGTCTCCCTTCAATCAAACCGGATCAAAGAACTTTGTAACATTTTTGAATATTTCTGAGTTTTCTAAGATCTAACACAAATGTAACCTGTCCTGTTTTTCCTATCTGTCTCCGATGCGGCTTTATAGATCTCAACAAACAGTATAATTTTTTTTAACACGTTCGCGGACGTGAATGCTACAACATTCAAATTATAATTCATTTACTTTTATGCATCCTTAATTTTTTGTAATTATTACGCATTTTAAAGTAATGGCCAACTGATTCATTGAATATTTTCATATAATTTTATGTTCTCTCTGCGTACTTAAAAGCCGGAATCTTGAGAAAGTTTGAAGTGTAACACTTGACTGTCTATTTTTGCAGCTCACTTATATCTTTACTGCCCGCGAACGTGTTAACTATTTTTTATATCTTTTGTTGTTTACGATGTACAAGCACGTATATAGAAAGGGTGGTTGAAACAAAGGGGTTGATACCCCCCTGAAAGTTGAAAATGTGCACAAACGAATTACAGCTATCTTCTTAGATAAGTCTAATAAATATTTATGCAAATTTTACTAAAAATCTAAGTGTATGAGTTTCCGAAATTCCCTTGTCGCTCTCACTGATTGGAACTTCGAATCTTTACCTCATCCACCATAGTCCTCTGGACTCTAATTTAAATCTTCATCAGCTCTTATAGATTTTTCCTATAATCTATAAATTTCATAGTAACCAATTTTAGCCTACCAAATATCAGATAAGAAAAGATTTGTTTCTAGTAATTGATAACATTCCTTTGAACTGTCTACGCACGCATGCTTCATCGAACTCATCCTCGAAATCAGATTCCTTATCCGGCCCTAAACCTCCGTCCCTTTATTCAGGGACAACCCGTACAGACGTCGGAGTAGTGAAAGATATACATCAGTTTCGTTCACAATTTTACGAACAAAGGGCAAAGGGCTTTGCGTATAGTACTCTACGAGTATACTCTGAAGCTGTCGCGAGGTTGATTCTTTTTTTCCCCTTTTATTTCAAGCTTCCTCGTGTAATCGTATGAGGATATACATCGCCGCGGCGCCTCCTGACGCGTCGTTAAGCACGTTAAGCTGACGCGGCAGTTTTCATCGGCGACTGTTTCTATCGAAATTTGCGTTCGTTGACAGTATCGATGTTTCCTCTGCTAAAATTGCTTCCGTGTAATCCCGATGAATTTCCGATTGTAATATCTCTCGATTTCTAACATCTTATTTAACGGTGAACAAAGATTTTATGTTTGCAATTTTTATCGGCACTTTTTACGGGTTTAATTGCAGCAGCTTATTTACCTAGAATTTACAGTTTTACATGGGTTATCAATTAACTTGGATTTGGGTATTAAAGAATACTTTAGGACAAGTTTTTCATAGATCACGGGGATTCGTATTTATTATTTAAGAGTTCGAGACTTTGGTTAACTCCATACTTGCGGCGGCATTTTTAAATTATAAAGTTAACTCTTCTCGGTCCGAAATACTTCTCCAATTTTTCGTTAGTAAAGTGAAGTTAATTTGGAGACATTCTTTTCCGTTTATTCGTTGATATTAAATGATACGGATAACTTAGACTCTAAGGAATATTTAAATGAAAATGTAAAATCATCGGCAGTTACAAAAGTCAGAATTGACGTTAGAATTATATGAAATTATTAACGGCAGCAGATTAACACATTGCGGGCCCACATTTTTTTCTATGTTGAAAGATAATAATTTGTTAGAACATCAAAAGCTGTGCTTTTATCAGAAATCCAAAAGGTTAAGCTACTAAAGATATAAACTACTATTTGCGCCATCATATTTCAACGATTATATTTCAATATTTCGACTCTAACTGCGGATATGTGCGTCGATGAGCCATGATGAAATTGCTTCTTTGAACGCATATTTCAGTATTACTTGAAGACCTGCAAAGAATTAACTGTCCTCTATCTTTCTATCGACGACCGTTCACGTTTAGCACTAAAAATGAATCCTGCTTTAGTTACAAATTACAGCAAAATTGTGCCAAATACAAGTTACCCTCGTGGCACAATTCATGCTTGAATTGTGACGAACACGAGCGGCCTCATAGCACAATTCGATGCAAAACGTGCGACAAGTTCTGTCGCACGTATCGAATTGTTCTGGGTGATACGGTTCTTCGCGGTGCTCTTATATACCAGTTCAACGGCGAACCGCATAAGCTCGGCGGGAAATTCAAAAGTGTGCAACGGGAATGGTAATACATAAGCGAATCTTCCGCTCGGCGAAGCGTGATCCGATAAAGCGTATAACTTCTACGTTCTGCTCGAGAATTTCTTTCTTCGTTGCTTTTCCTTTTACTCCGCCCCGGCGATACGAGGGATTCTATGTGTTTAATTAACGTCTTCTTTGAGTCCATCTATTCCTTAAACGACGAACTTCAAAGTTTTAAGTTACACCGTGTGCAAGTGTGTCGAACAATACAAGTTTCCTTGAAACTTCTTTCGGATCCCTTCAGGGCCATAGTAAGTTTCAAATGGACTCTCGGTTTTTCCCTTGAAAAACGTTAATCCGTTTGCAAATAAGAACAACACGTGGAAATTCGTGCAGAACAATTTAATTCTCTTTAACCTACATTTAGCTTTTATTTCGAAAATGTGTCGTTAAAATCGCAACTGTCTTTTATGAGATGCGATAAAAAAAGAGTTTATTCGAAACAGAAATACGTCGAAATTTAAAACTTTACATAAGATGTTTATTTATAGATGTTTAACAGGTCAACTGGGTCCCTGATCTCGACACATCGTTCACCACTCAGCTAGATTTATCTTTTACGCGGACAGCCGGCAAACAACCTCGCGAATAGCTGGATCTTTCTCGCTTCGAGTTTTCAAACAAGATCATTCAAAAACTGAGACTCGTTCAAACAAACCCTCGGACGCTTGATCATATTTTATTACAGAATCATCTGGAAATAGCTCCTTGAAATCTATGAATTCACATCTGTGCAACCTCGTACTTGAATTCGACACTCTCATAAAGATTGTATTCGTAATAACAATAAAATTTATGAAGATCAAACTTTACTGTGCATTTGATGCATCTTCCGTACATCATGATTACCGCACTTTTAATAATTTTAAGTAATAATTATTTTATAATTAAGTAATAATAATTTGAAGTTTAATATTAATTAAATTAACATTGAATTAATAATCAAACATACTTTCTAAATTGAAAATATTATTTTTATCGTATCCTGTTCCAGACTCTGGACTTCGACAGAGACGGCTTGACGAAACTCAAAAAAGCGATCAAAGCCATCCACAATTCCGGAAATGGTAAGTAAAATTATAATATTCTGCTCTTTATCTACTTCAATATTAACCCATCCATGGGCAGATTATTCTTTGCTTGATTTCTTTCAATTATTCAAAATGGTATTATTACTGCACCTTAAATATTCTCATAAATGACTTAATTATTAACCCTTAACGGTCGTAAGTCACCTCTGACGTGACAACAGTACTTTGTCGTTTCGATCGTATGGCACTTTTGAAGTGACAAAATTACGTATATACAATGAGTTTCATCATCTAAAAATAAGTAGAAAAATATTTCCACCTGATTTACTTCTAAACACCTTCGAATATCAGATTTCTCATCATTCATCAATTACAATTTGCACATTAGCTGCGTTACTTGACGATTCGCGATAAATCGAGTCTTCCTTTACCATTAATTTAATCCGACACCACTTACAATTTGGTGAACGCCTCGTCTCAAGATATTCCCAACGAATCGCGTATCTTCGGCGTTTATTCATGAGTTGAATTTAATGTTACATCACTTCCTGGTTACAACCTGTACAAGTGAAACAGGAAGGGTGCAACCTGACGAGAAATCGAAAGTCGAACGAAGATAAATTCAATTCGCGAGCGTGTCCGCCGGTATAATAGTTCCCGCTTATGTATGCCATTATTCCCTACCCGTTCCGCATTTGTAATGACTATTCATAATTCACATGGTGAACATTCAGGCGAACGTTTGCTTCAAGGTGATATTTCTCTACGATCGTTTTATTCTTCAATATTTCCTTCCGCTGCGCATATTTACGTATTGTTTCCGCGGTTAGCATACGATTAGAACATTAATGGACAAACTTTTTTAGAGGCGAGCCAGAAAAAGAAATATAGGCGGGGCAATATGATTGATTAAATATTTTAATTTTCTCTGGACAATTTTGCAAGCGCTCGCAAAAAGAAACAGCGCCTTAAGTGATTTTTTTAAAATAATTAT
Organism: Cerceris ruficornis; assembly: GCA_963989415.1. Classification (NCBI taxonomy): domain Eukaryota; kingdom Metazoa; phylum Arthropoda; class Insecta; order Hymenoptera; family Crabronidae; genus Cerceris; species Cerceris ruficornis. The sequence goes on from OZ022519.1 coordinate 19,017,943, forward strand.
TAATTTAAAATCTACGGCGGATCGTAGTTCGCCCACCATCGGCTTAGAACGTTATGTATATTACTTCATTTTCAAGAAAAGTGTAACGCAGCTTCTTTTTTCACATCATGGTACGAAATTAATATTTTTCTATCCTTTTTTAATTCATTCTTGATCGAATAATTAGTAATCTCTGTTATTTTATTGTTTCACATTTCCTAGTGGATGCTACTGGAGTCAGAATTATCGAGACTTCCGGTTATTTTTTGCTCTTGTATTTTTCGGCTTTAATTATTACGGTAGCTTCTACATTATTAAATGAATTCTGCACCACCGTGCCTATTTATTAACTAATAATTTAGAAAAAACCTAGATTTGACGGAGATGCGAACTCGGAGTCAGTAATTAGAAGTTCGACCCTTTGATTCCATACATCTCTGATTAGTTTAACCTTTATCAGTCTCTGACTGTTCTACAGATTTGCAGAATTTTTCTAAAAAATTATTAACCAATCACTTCGACTGTCCTTGGTAGTTCTAAAAATAAAAAACGGACGAAGGTTACCATGGCTCCATTTCAATTTTAATTTGAATTCTATTTAGCAAAACTAATTCAATTTGAAAACAACTCCGACGTTGTATTACCCAACTTATGAAAGGTAGTTCACCGTAGATAATCGTTCACGCCGTTCGTAAACGGGGGAGATTTATAAACATGATTACAGCCGCAAAAAGCTCGAAGCTAATCAGCCGTATGATTTAATGAGAGAAAATTTCCTTTCGTGCATAGCCCACGTGGATAACGAGGTGTACCTTGGAAGGGCACTGGAAAGACTCGGGGACGCCGCGCTGAAGGAACAGGAACCGGATATCGGCGCTGCGTTTCTCAAGTTTGCGGTCGTCACGAAGGAATTGAGCGCCTTAATGAAAACCCTGGTGCGTACCGATCATTCAGTAAGAAATTCTTTGCAGTAGGATTCTCGAGTAACGTCGATATAACTTCTTTGATCGAACAGACTGTTAGCTAATATTCCGGAAACCGAAGTTGTTCTTTTTTATAAATAACGATCTATTCTTATCCGATTCATCTTATTTGATCTCTTTTTATCGTAAATATGCAATAATTAATGTAGAATAGACTGTAATAATTAATACAGAATATAGAATGGAATTATTGTATTTTATCGCCGTAAATGAAGAAGCGCCATTGCGCTGGTTGGCGCACCTCGATGAGATTTTGCCACTGTGTGCCGGAAGTTAACCCTTTAACCTTCGCTTTCTTTTGTTACTACATACGCTATAATTGAAAATTAAACTGAATAAATAAAGAATGATAAGTGGCATAATTTAGGCACGTTGAGTGCCGCCATAAGAAAAACAAAATTCTAAATAAATTCTCCCAGTATTTCCAAAACTAGAGTCCGCGGTCGGAAACTTTAGTTACTTGAAATTTTGGGCTGGTTCACGCAAAATAGATGCACCCATCCCCTTGAATAGGGGGTTCCCATTGAACATTTGATGACTAATATTAACCATTTTGTGAATAAATAATTGTTTGTCAAAAAATCTCAGAGTAACAGTAGCTTTCACGTTAACTGTAATTAATTTAAAGAATTAGAAGAATATAAAGAATTGTAAAGAGACCGTCATCCAAGTTATCCTAAAAGAAGTTTAAGAACTACTGGTCTATCCTGAATAAAGTTGAACTTGACATATATACCATCATGGCTCGTGTATGAGCCGGTAATTGTTAGTGTATTAATTGCCAACGCAATATTAATAGCATGGAAATAATTTGATCGTTTCGCGTTCCACTGATATCTTCCGATACCTCTTGGCAAACTTCAAAATTTCCTATTCCATTTATCGCGGCATGATTGTCGCATGTTACTGTAGGTCAAGGGATTAATAAACGTTATTCTTCATTGTTTCATTCCGCGTAATTATCTTACAGATGCAAAACATCAATAACATCGTGATGTTTCCTCTGGACTCGGTACTAAAAGGGGATCTCAGGGGTGTGAAGGGCGATCTGAAAAGGCCATTCGAGAAGGCCTGGAAAGACTATGAGGCGAAGTACGCGAAAATTGAGAAGGAGAAGAAACAACATGCGAAAGAGGCTGGCCTCATTCGTACGGAAGTTACGCCAGCCGAGATTGCCGATGAGATGGAAAAGGAGAGACGATTATTTCAGTTACAAATGTGCGAGGTGAGACTCTTCTAAATGAATTGGTAACAAACTCTACCGTTTGATGTCTTTATAAGTGCTTGCACTTACTACTTCTTTTTAAATCGGGAACTTGAATATTCATGGTTCTCTATTTCTTTTACAGTACCTTATAAAGGTGAATGAAATCAAAACGAAGAAAGGAATTGAGCTTTTGCAGCATCTAGTCGAATATTATCATGCGCAAACCAAGTAAGTATTATGTAATATTGAAGGACGGTAAAAAACTTAGCAATTAACGTGACGAGTCTATTCACGGAGAGGTTCATTGTTTCAGTTACTTTCAAGATGGCCTAAAGACTATCGAACACTTTGGTTCATACGTGGCCGATCTTAGTGTAAAGCTACAGAAAATCAGGCAAACACAGGACGAAGAAAGAAGACGCCTAACCGAACTTAGGAGTCTTTTGAGGAGCTCAGGCTGTGACAAAGAAGTAAAAAAGCATTGATCATTGTTTCTCTTTCTCGTATTATCTTTCTGTAAACGATAATACGATAACGTTTGCTTTTTTAGTTAAACGTAAATGCAAGTACCGGATACTCCCTTCATCAACTTCAAGGTGACAAGCAACATGGCGTGACACGTTCCGGACATCTTTTGAAAAAGAGCGAAGGAAAAATGAGGAGGGTATGGCAGAAAAGGAGATGCGCGGTTCAAGCAGAGGGTTACTTAGACATTTGTCACGCGGATGAGAATAAGCCGCCGACCAGAGTAAATTTATTAACCTGCCAAATCAAATTAGTGCCAGATGATAAAAGGGGTTTCGATCTTATTAGCTGTAAGTTGAAGCTTCGGTAGCATGTTTTTACGGTACTTTTATAGAGACTGATATGCAGTCAGTAACATAAGTTAAACACCTCGGTTGCAGATAACAGAACGTACCATTTTCAAGCGGAGGATGAGGCGGATCAACGAGCGTGGATGTCCGTTTTGGTAAATTGCAAAGAGCGTGCTTTACTACGGGCATTCGATGCTAGTGGTAAAGCAGAGGCTGGTACCGGAAATCCAAGTTTAGTCGAACTTCAACAAGCAGTGATTCGGTGTGTTATGAGGTTACCCGGAAACGACCAGTGCTGCGACTGTTCCTCGCAAAATGGTAAATTGAAAATTCCTTCGCTACTGATTGTAAAATTAAACCATCGATGTTATGCAGCGAAATATCATTTAAGATTTATGCGAGATATGTATCACTCCGACAAATCTGTAGTGGCTTATTTATTCCCTGTAGATGCAACGTGGCTATCCACAAATTTCGGAATAATCGTGTGCATAGAATGTAGTGGAATTCATCGAGATTTAGGAGTACATATATCGAGAATACAGTCTTTAACATTGGATAATGTAGGCACTGCTCAGTTACTACTAGCTCGGCATATGACGAATCAAGCGTTCAACGAAGTAATGGAGGCTGCATTACACCATAATCACAAGCCATCACCTACATCGACAATGTGAGGAAAATTTTTATCATTTTCATCGATTCATTCGTTAATAGTAAATCGATATGAATTTCATAACGTTTCTCGTCTACACGCAGGGAAGAAAGATACGAATTTATAAGAGCAAAATACGTCGACAAAAGGTATGTGATGAACACTTGCGCGGACGAACGTGATCTGCTTTCCGATTTAGAGCATGCCGTTAACAATCGTGACCTGCAACAGCTTTTACAAGTTTACGCTGAGAACGTCGATCTAGCAGCACCTTTACCCACATCGGTATTATTGTGCAATTAAAATTATATATAAAAAAAATGTAATGATAATTTAACAAGAATAATATCGTTCGCCTTGCAGGATCTAGGAGAAACAGCGTTACATTTAGCAATCTTGCGTGAAATGGGAAACAGTCTACATATTGTCGATTTCCTAGTGCAGAATATGTCAACAGGAGGAATAGATAGGACAACTATCGACGGGGAGACAGCGTTGCATCTTTCAGCGCGACACGACAGAGCAGAAGCAATGAAATTACTTCTTCGAGCAGGCGCCGATCCAACGCATCGAAACAAGCAAGATAAAACGCCGCTCGATATTGCCCAGGAAATGGGACATCATACTTGTAAAGAACTGGTAAAATTAAACTACTTATATATCAATTGAAATATTATAGTGAAGTATTACAATTGAACATTTTTTGCCTTCAGCTAAGTCACGCCTTACAAAGGCAAAAAACATTATTTGATAACGTTAACATCGACTGGAACCTTTCGCACGACGAAGGTTCGACAGACTTCTCTGACGATGACACTATAATAGAAGATCGGGTAGGTTATTCGCTTTATTTGCGTACTACTTATAATTACGCACTTTTTAAACCTTTTTTCGATACCTCGTTTTTTACAGAATGGATGCCTGACACCCGAGAAGAAATCTCGTAGTAGACCACCTTCCTACGTAGGCGGCGGCGGTAGCGGTGGCGGCACTGGATCAGGTGATTCCCCTGTGACTCTACGCAGTCGAAGTAGTACTTGTGACAGCTTACAAAGTGGCTCTTCTCCAAGTTCATCGACTAACAGACAACAAATGCCCCCACCACCACCGCCACAAGCAAGGAAACCTGTTGCTGGTACAATATTTCTGTATATTAATACACCCACTTAACGGGATTTTTACCATTTTATCATGAAGTGTTACACGTAATAGTATCTTCATCAATTAGCGTCGATCCATCGGAATACAAAATTGAACACTATACATTTGAAAAAATATTCAGTATCAACAAAAGAGAAGTAGAAAATTACAAAGATGTAATTTTATTTTCATTGTACTGATATAATGATTTATGAACTCTATCTTTGTAAAGCTGAGTAATCGACTTGTAAAAAAATCAGCAATAATGAAGAAAGTAGTGTGATATAGAATTAAAATTTACCTAAGTATTAAATGCAGAGAATAGTTCGTAATTACATAGCGCGTTGTACGAAAACGTTGGTCGCAATAGTTTCACCGCGTTACAGGAATTCGTGTTATATGGAAGCCGACTGAAGTAAAGTCCGAAAATTCTTGATTAAATATCTTTTCAGTGCCTGCACCTGTGGCGCCGGATATTTCGGTCAATATTCATGGATCGCTGAAGAAACGCGTAGCCCCGCCACCACCGCCGGCCGGAAGTACAGGTGGTATACCCTCCTCTCATTACGGTACGCTACCTTCGTCCGCGTCCCTAGCAGCGTCAACGCATAGCCGTACAACGAGTGAACCGATCTTAGCTGGGCATTCTTTACATACTCTACCACACGCTTTAAATACATTAAACAGTCAACATCATAAAAGATCGCCCAGTGGAGATTCTTCAACGGGACACGGTGCGTTTGAAAATTTATGAAAGCTTCTCTCTACGTATTGCTTCTCGTTTTCTCGTCAACGTGTCGATGTAATACCGCTGCCTCTCCTTTACTGAAACTTATTGAGCTCCGTTTGTTTGTTAGGTACGGACAAAATAAACAGTTCTACGCTACAGAGGCCACGAAATCCACCACCACCGGCACCATCGAGTGTTAATTCAAGACTGAGTAACGGCCGTAGCAGCGAATCACTGAGTTCCATGTGTTCTGATCATGGACTTGGTAATCCTGTACCTCCACCTCGTAAGGTACGTCTTCGTGAAGTCTGTTTCACACGGAATATAATTCATAACTGTTATAATGGGGGAATTAGAAGATATTTTTTTTCGCAGCTACGAAATAAATCGAGGAATTAGTTTCTATTTCATATTAACGTTTTATATGTTATTCGTACCTTCTAGTCAAATGTCATACTAAGGTGAATGGTACTTTGGTTTATTTCTTTATTCTTATGTATCGGGTATAAGGATCAATAGTTCTTTAACGTTTTGTACCGTCGAATGTGTATGTATATGTATATTCATTCAAATGATTACCGTTCACTTAACAATTATACTAACTATAGAAAATTCAACTAACACAACGCCCTTATCGTGTTTCCTATGTAGTAGTTTGTAATAGCTTTCCTTCGATTCTTTTCAATAGGTTTTGGTATTTTGCATATCATTACTAATTACACGTATCACTCGTAATATAGTATTCGTGCATATTCATGTATCACAAATAAGATCATATTCGTAAACTTCATACATCCATGCTGTTACATGTCCGAGGAATGAAATGTTTGTGATCAACGTTCTTTTATAGTGCACAATTCATTTCATCGTGTCGCATAAGTCGACGTGTCCCGCAAATTAAAACCCTGAAAAATATGTTTCATACACTAATCCCTTAAATTTCGTAATATCAAAAATCACATCGATTAATTGTACTTCGTTCATTGCAAAAATAGTTTCGAAACTGCGACAACAATATACTTGAATAACGTAAAAAAAAATGTTCGCGATATCAATTAGTCACGATATTTATTTTTACCTAGATGATTTTTAACAATAGCTTCTGGTATGGGGGAAAAGTATGTACACTTTGCAGAAAAAGTCTTACAAGTTAATTAACAAACGATGAAATATCATTGATAGAGAAGTTTGAACTACGTGGTGTTCTGAAATACGTTGAACAGATACTTAGACACTGCATGTATTTCAAAATCCATGCTTTATGGTTTGTTATTAACCATTGTTGGTACAGCGAAGGGACCGGTCCAGACTAGAGAGCTACGCCGAGGAGCCTTCATCTTTGCTCCCAAATCTGAATCTGGTAAACATCAGCCATCCCACATTACAGCTTGCTACACTTGAAATTCTCCGTTTTCTTTTAATAATTATACAGAACTTGAAATTAAACAATTTCACTTTTAGACACAGCCTGATCTTAGAATGTTTACAATGATAATTAAATCATTGTTATATATACATTTACATGAATCAATAAAATATGTATCGCGATATACATTCTCCATAAAACTGAATAAACATTGCGCTTCATTATTTTCGAGAATGTTTTATGTGAAGCTTCACGTTTCACGGAAATTCTCAAATTATAAGTATCTATTAAACTGCTGTTCCTACAACGAAAGCATCGGCTAGTATTTCCATTCGTTAAAGAACTTTCCGAATGGATTATTAAGTTTCAAATTTATACCACGCTTTCCAGCATTCTTTTCAAGTGTAGTAATGCTTTTGCATGATCAGTCGTGCTATTCGTAACATCGTTTCTTTCGTGTCAGTGCTTTGGGTTTAATTTTTGTAAAAGTTCTGTCCAACAAGTTGCAAAAATTCTTCTCCTTTACTGGACTTTAATTAAACCAAACCTTATACGTTAAAAGAAATTGTAAAATATACTAAAAACTTTAATAGCCCCTTATCTGAAACTTTAATATTTAGATTCGTTTTATTTGCAAGTTCCCCATGGATTTTATCTTTTTAATTTAATTAATACTTTGTACGTGTCATATCCCGCCGTTGGTGCATCATTTTCATTAACCAGAATGTAATATACCATCAGACATGCTTGAAACCCGATTTTCGCATGTATCCTCGAATTTGTGTTTGACCATAGCACTTAAGCATTTGTTTTTCCGGTCTAATGTTATCTTCGTAATGCTGTAAGCAGAGTGGACAATACTGGTGATAACACTAGCAATAAAACTGATAATCGATTGAATATACATTATTTATATTTCTAGAGTTCAAATGTAAGTAAGAACGTTGGCTTGCTTTTTATAGAATACTTTTTTTTATATTTACGTGCGGAGGGTAGATGATTAAAAAAATTTATCCGAATGCATAATTTGAAATACATGTAGTTGAATATTCTTGAACATCCCCTTTCATTGCGTCATTAGAAATTATAAAAATGTATTACGTGAGTTGATTAAAATCGAAAACCTGTTTTTAGTATGTACAGTCATTTACATTAAAAGTTTCATGGTAGTGGTATTCTAATCCTCTTCCACTTTGTTTACAACCTGAGATTACAATAATAGAAGGCTTAAAATTAAAAACAAAAAAGAACCATTAAATGATTATGCGTAACAGGCATGAAATCGATGTTTGCTATTGGAAATTCTAGTTTAGAACATGGCAATCATTAAATTAGGATGTTAAGCACATGGGTAGAGTTAATATATTGGGTTTGATGAGATGCTACTTCATTATCATATGATGAATATTCACGGCAGATACCGAATTTAATTTATGAAAAGTATTACAACTTTCTCTCCAACCCAATATTGCATTTCTGCAAATATCAATAATCGTCTGTATATCTGATTTATCGTAATAGACGAATATTGTATGAAATTATGTTTCCTCGTCAATGCACGATCTACATACTTTCCACTAATAAAACAAATGATAATTGATCTCTATTCTAAGCTTATAAAATTTCTATCTAGAATTTCCGATTTAGCTGTTCCTGTGATCCAAGAAAGCACTCTTTGTATTCATTTACTATGAAATCCTATCATTCCTAATTATTTGGATAAAACAACCCACAATCAAAAACATTCTTCCACTCCATAAAATTATCCCCCATCCATCAAACGAATCAATAAAAGAATAAATCATTTAAAGGTTTCATACCGAAAGATATTCTACAAAGTAAGAATATCCAAAATTCAAATACCCATTAAAATCATGACTCAATGAATCAATCTAAACAATGAAGAAGTAAGAGTGCTTACTTTGTCCACGTAAAACTGAAAACTGGAATATCTCCCGAAAGCGATACGTTGAGATAATAATTCCTATTGAAATTTCTTTTAGCCAACATCAACCCTGAGCGGACTACGTCGTTGTCGAGCATTATACGACTGCGAGGCTGATAACGAGGATGAATTATCCTTCCGAGAAGGTGAGGTCATTATCGTGACCAACGAGCAAACCGATGACGATAACTGGATGGAGGGGGCCTTGGAAAGAGCACCTGAAAGAAGAGGAATGTTCCCGATAAGTTTTGTACACATGTTACAAGATTAACATTCGGTAAGCCTTAATTCTCTGGCGAGTGTTTCCAGTACTGCCAGCTCTGTAAGTGTCGCCAGTCTTGGCAGAAGGACTTGGATGAGAAAGCCAAAAGATTGAAAGAACGCGAAGGTTCTCGGATTCTGGAGACGTGTTCTTTCTCGGCAGCCTTCGCAATAGTGTCTATGCTAAATTGCAGCTCTATACAAAAGGCCTCGAAGTTTTATACATACGTTCGTCCTTCGTCTGAGATCCTTCGTAACTCTAACTGGAACGGCTTGCATCGTCTGAAGCAAACAATTACTTCGTTAAAATTACCTCTAAATGGATTACGTACAATCAAATGTAACAATAATATCTAACATTGGATATCAACGATACATCTTTTCGTACATCATCTTTTGGAATCACATTTTGTCGTCCAAAAGAAACGCGTGACTATTGGCATAGCCATATTGGAGCTATCTTTCGAGCAACGAGGAAGGTGGAATGTTTTGTGAAAGCTCGTTTAAGAGTGCTAAATATGAGCGAGAGTTTTCATTTGTACTCGAAAGATATGAATCGACAGTGCTCGAATTCAACCGTGGAAGTTGGAAATCACCTAACAACGTTCACCGAAAACTGGTATTTGTATGTTGTACCAAAGTGTGTCTACTTGATTGACTGCTAAGTGCAGTAAAACATTTTTTTTTATTCTCGTGTCCTCGATGTCAGATAGACGCACTTAATAGCAGAAGAGTGGACAGAAATACGGATAAAAAAAGTAGAAATGCTTAGAGTGGCTTATCCCGCTACTCTGAAAAGTACTTTTTTCATCTGCAAGAAAAGAATCAAACTTCTCAGAATTACTAGCGGCCGGGCAAAAGGATTTGAGTAAGACTTTAAAATGGAGACTGGAACGATTTACGGTTTCTAGACCGATGCTAAAATGTGATATAAGATATTTCAGTATAAATTATTAGTATTACAAATCGGATTAACGAACAAATAATTACGTATTAAGTGGCACTGTTATACGTACATCGATAGGTAGGACAGTGATGTATCGAAACAGTCCATCGTGAATTACTTTGATTTGTTTATATAAATAAATGAAAAAGAAATAGCAGAATGGATACTGGTTTATCTTCCTGCTAGTATCGACTTTAGTGACTAAAATAACAGAGGATTATGTTAAATAAATGTATGTACAGTACTCGTGTGAAAGAGTGAAAGAGATATCTTACACTGAATGTGTGTATTCAACTGACGTGCGTATGTGTACGTATGTGGGGATGAATGACAATGAAGAAACGAAGAAAATTAGTTATCTGTCGCATGTCTTAATCTGGCGCACACTTTTTTTCCGTACTGCCAATGGTAAATGTACTCTATATAGTTGCGTTTCAGAGATCACGTAGGGGATTTGTGGTAGAGAACTAAGAAAGATGTTAGGGTAAAGAAGAAGAAACCTAGTACGTTAAATGTCCTCGTCCCTTTACGGATAGAATGTAATAATTAATATTGCATGAACACCAATAGTATTATTAGCGTATTCGATTTAAGAATCACGACCTTATGTAAATTTTTGTAATGCCATATTATTTGTTAGTATATTGACAACATAAAAATGTAAAATTAGAGATTTATTAGTCATTAAGCGTAACGGATATTAGAGAAAGGGAGAAGAAACGATGTGAGAGAGAAAGGAAACAAAACGTACGGAATTCGAAAACTACGACGCATTGTGACTCGATGCCGAAGCGCTGCAAGCGAAATTCAAATTTATTTTTATTTCACTTGAATATACACGAGACCAAAGAAACATTTGCAAAATGAAAAGAAAAAGCTGTCTAGCTCAATCTACGGAACTGTAATTCCTCTAGATGATTGTAAATTTAACGTATGGTGGTACTATCGTCGCGATCGTTTAATTTTGCGCCACTTCTTAATGCTTAAACGACCTTTATACTCGTAATTATTCCTTTTATTTAAACATTTTTCGGAATGTCACCAAATATTGTATAAATGCTTATACATCATTACTTCGATTCTTTTATCGGCAATGACGTAAGAGAATCGCGATAAAACCGATCAAATGAACCCACAGATTTTGATCGTAGATCGGTGTCTGTTGCCTAGTCGTCAAAATCGGAATATATATTAATCGAGCATCGTCTTTGAGACGTTGCTCCGTATTAACGCCCCATATTTAAACATAAATATAACCATACTGTTATTACCAAAATAAAAGTATAAGACTCGCTGTTTAAAAGAAAGAAAAAAAAGAAAGAGATTTTAAGGTGTTTGAATGTCTGATACAAGATAAGAACAAATTACGAATAGGGGCTTACATTGCGAGAATTGCTGCCGAAGCAACTAGCATAAATCAATTGCTCTTGCAAAAGCGAACAAGAAAAAAAAATAAACGGAGTACTCGAAACGTTGTATTTCCTATGAATAATAATATACGTTGGAATCACTATACTTTTATTCTCTATTCTAAAAGAATAACGGGAAAAAAGCTTTCAATAATCTCAAGTATCCGAGAGAAAGAGTCATTTAAACGAACGATGATTCGCGTTTGAAAGAAATTATCTTCAAGTTCAAAAACAGAAACGTTCTTGAACATTTCAAAGATTGTCCATTCTGACAACTGTATGGCAATGTACTGATGATGATAAGGACGAATAAATGTTTATTGAATAAAATTTAGCGGATTCTTCTATTATAGTTAGTCTCATGTCGATGTGATTTCAAGTAGTTCTTGTTCGACTTCAAAAACGTGGTGAGGAACAAAAGGTTCACCGATGTAATTCGATAGAAAGAAAAGTAGATGATTGTCCTCGTGCACTTATATTAGAAATATTGTATTTCTCTCAGTACGAAATCTTGCTTCTGAGAGAATGAAGAAAACAGGGTTCGGCGCAACTTTTATTTCAAGTCACGTCGCTATATATATATGTATACATATATATGAAATGCTAATCTGTAATAAAAAAAAAGCAAATCTAATACATCAGTAGCGTTAAATAGGCTACCTTTTACCTCGTTTATTATATTATCCTCGTATGAGTCCGATGCGATTTGTGTTTTACAACGGCATTAGTACAATCGACGCTAAAAAAAAAGAAAGAGTACAGACGAAATACCGTTGGTCAGTGTACATTTGTGTATAAAGCAATTAAGGGCGAGAAAGGGCAAAGATAAAGAGAGAATATCAATATTTATATTGTGAAGTATACTATAGAGTATAACATGTATAATCCTAAGCATGTATTATATTTAAAAAAGAAAAAAAAAAGTATCAACCGGCTATGAATAATTTCTGTTTCTTGTAGTCGAACTTTTGTTAAGTCCGTCAACGGTGTACAAACGTGAAAAGAGTTTCGAATGATTCTAGTGGCACGAAATACGCGATACTGAAATAGTAAAAATCATTAAAAACAATTACAACCAACATATTTCTCTTTTCTTACCGAATATTTCATGTATAATTATTCTAATCTATTGCTAACGATTTATGTTACTTATTTTACAAAGTAATACTCACGTGGATACTGAAAGTATATCAATAAAAGCGAAGACAATTGATTATACGTAAAAGGGCGTAACGTTTTGCGTATGAAAAATTTTTTATTGAAAAATGTTCTTTCACACTACAACGTCAGTGTACCTTCGTCTATTTAACGTTATAACAGTACAAAAATTGCATTTTTACAAGTTATCCAGCTTACGTGACTAAAGTATCCCAGTTAGCAATCTGACAATTCAAAAGCTACGTCTCGTAAAAACAGAAGGCGCCACAGCGTTTTTTAGGCATTCCCTGACGACAACGCGATCTACTAATATCGAACAACTTCATTCATTTTTCTCCTCGGTATTCTCTAACATTTCTTTTTTATTCTTCGATATTATCCATTCTTTCGCTCTCTACGTATCAATACGATGGTACTCGAGACTTAAGACCTCGGCTAGATTTGGCTTGATCATTTTATTCGGGTCGGCGACTGATTTTATCCGACCCATGACTAAATGCAAAAGGTCATAAACTTATTTTCGTTACACGCGAAACTATCCATCATATAAACTTCACAGCACACAGTCCGAATATGGTGTTTTCAAAGCGTACCATACGATATTATCGGTTAAGTTCATTCTTCTTCTTCTTCTTTCTTTTTTAATAGAGAGACCCTTTTTATCGTAAGCCTTCTTCGAATATTTCCACGCTCGCCAAAGCATACCTTTTAAGTTCAAGCCCTCCCCGTTGTCGGAGGCGCTTGTTTTACATTTTTTTTTTTACTTTTTTCTTCAGCTACTTCTGTTTCGTTTACAAAATTTAAAATGTTTCTACTACCTTAGAAGCAAATCAGTCGACAATCACCGTGTTGCTACCTGGGCTGTCATCAATGATGCTTTCGGCCGGAAACTTGCTGTTTACGCCGATTTCGAACCCCACCCCCCATTTTTTTTTTCTTTTTCTTTTTCTTTCCTTTCAATACAAATTGCTACATCGTTACGATTCTTCGTCAACACGTTATATATAAGTTCTAAAGAGTCGGTTTCCTAAAACGCAAGCATCCGGCCAAAGAGAATATCCTGTTCTCGGTGTTAATGATTACTTCTCATCGTGGTACAGCTCCTCTTTCGTTTCATTATCATTTTAAAGCGGATATTAAAGCAAAATGCAGAAAATGGATAAGTGCGTCGATTATCCGCTAATTGAACGCGTACGCAATTAAATGCGAATGGTTATCCATCGAACAGTCGAGTTCCATTGTTCTTCGTCGATCGATACCTTTATCCATTAAATGCCACTGAAAATCGCACGATGTGTTTCTGCCGAAAGCCACCTTCTTTTTATACATAGTCCATCATGGTAATCGTGGACTTTAATTTTTAAGCGCTTATCGACAAATCAAAGGACCGTCGATAACGAAAAGTGTAAGTACTAAGTACACGTTTTCCTACGTGATATTATCATACTTGCTTTATATATAATGAAAAAAAAATATACAAATTGTCCCCGTTGCTGATTGCGCAACGGCGATTGATGATCGATCATGAAAAGTTTTTAATTAACTAAGCGGCCGTCGATTTTTGGCAGAATCACATTTCCGTTATTTTAATTATTTACTTCCATTCGATGCGGATAATATCTCTTTGCATTCTTAGCTATTTCAGGTCCTGCCTTTATATCGATTGTATTTAGATACTGCGTTTCAGTACGAAATTAATAATTCTACGTTGAACGAGTTTCCTGCAGTCGTTTGGAAGCAGTCTTTCAACATTTCGCATACGTTGACATAGATCATAATCGTTACCGTTACCCCCTTTCCATTCTTTTCCTTTTTTTTTTCATCCACCCCCATTCTTTCATTTTACAATTCTTTTCCATCCTCTAATCACGCGCGTGCATTCTCGCATCTGCGCGGTGTGTAGAAATTAATGTACAAATAATATCTCTATACACATTTAGCTGGTAGCAATTAGAATCGTATCGTTTGACTAGCTTTTTCGACCGTCACACCTGAAATTCATTATTGTTAACCCGGGAATTATCTGCACTGGATAATGTCGTGTACTTATGTCAATCGGATGAAACCGTGTCGCGATATGGAAATCGATTCGCTATAAAATATGTGTCTCGATTCTCTTTTTACCCCGATACAAACGTTCTCTTCACTCTCGGTTAGGGTACAAATCGTTCATCGAGAAATCACCGCGCGCCATTATTACATAGGTGTTTTTTTTTTTGCTTTTTATCATCTAGGTAGAGTATAATGTAATAATAATAATCATTACAACCTAAATACAGCTAATCTTACTTTTTCATTAACTCGTTCTCTCTGCTTGCGTTCTGTCTCTCTGTTTCTTTTTTTTCGATCATTCATTCTTTCGCTCGCTTTCTCTCTCTCTCTCTCGCGCACGCGCGTCGCTTTAATTCTTAATATTTTGACAGGTTTTTCCTTCCGCAGTCTTCCAATTATTTTTATTCACGCGTCCGTGTAGCGTCAGAATAAACGAATAAAGTGAAGTGTCCGAAATTCACCGGCTCACGACGCGTGAATTATTCAGTCTTTCATTAATATTTTTCGCGTTACACGGTATTAAATCGCTAATACTATATATATATATAATTATTATTATTATTAAATTTAGTTTTCCTGTTGCACGAAAATATTATGCTACGTTTACTCGCGACATTATGCTAAAGTGCTAGTGCATAAGAGTAGTATGATGTATGCTTATAATTTAAAGCCACAGATTTCGATGTTACACCATAAAAGTATTATGATGCCGTAATACGCGTTTTTTCTCATCCCTTCTTTTTTTTTTCTCAAATGTTACGGGTATCATTAATTAGTCTTAACGTCTGTCGCGCTTTCTTATACCTCCTTAAGGCCTTTAAATCCATTATTGTATAGCTCTTTATCTTTTCTTTTTTTTTCGCTCTCTCTCTCTCTTTCTCTCACTCTCTCTCTCGTACAATCTAACTGCGTTAAAAGGAAACAACAAAAATAAAAACGAAAGGAAATTAAGAGGAGAAACGTGGTAACTCTTATATGCGAGTAAAAAAAATCACGAGATCTGTGCGCAAACTACCAAGCATACACACCGTATATGTTCATTTCTCAGCACAATGGGATAAATTTAAGATGTACGACTTAATGTATGTAACAAAGTGCCGAACTTTTAAGTATGCTTTTCTTTTTCCATTTGGAGAAAATTACAATAATAATACAGTCATAGTGGAGATAGTCTGTACCGTAGTTGTAATAATAGCATAGTCATAATAGTAATTGTAATGGTGCTAGTAGTACTAGTGTAGTAGTAATAGTAGTAGTAGTAGTAGTGGTAGTAGTAGTAGTAGTAGAGTAATAATAGTGATAGTAATAGTAGTGATAGTAGGTGGTAATAGTAATAGAAGCAGTAATAGCAGTACCAATAGTGATAGAGGGTAAGAATAGTAACGGTGTAAGGGTTGACAGATTAAATAGTGTCAGTTATAATAAAAGCAGCAGTGGTGGCAACAGCAATTATAATAATACGTTCATACGCTGATAATAATAGCGACAGCTAAAAGGATAACCATAATGATAATGTGGTAGGTAATGATCGGTGACGGCAAATCTATTAGTGAGACAGTAATAATGAATAGTTGTAATAGAATTAGTTATAGCAGCAATAACAGCGGTGCTGATGGTAGTTATGATAGTATAGTACTAGCAGCAGTGATGGTAGTAGTTCATTATTAATAGTTATAGAATGAAGATAATTATAATAATAATGATAAAAAGAAGTAAAATCAGTCAGTCCATTAAAATGAATTACATTACATTAGTATAATGTGTCCTGGCGCTTAAAATCAGACGAATTCCATTTCCCGAAATGGATAACACGAAAAATAATATTGCAAACATCGCACAATAATGTGGTGTACTTTTTCCGTCCCCCTTTTTTTTATATGATATACGATTTAATCCTTCTCCCATAAAATTCTATCATATGTGTATACATATACATGTATATATATATATATATTTTCTTTTATATAATATATTTATATAGATGCAGCAAATAGTCAAGGAAAGAATCTATCTTTCTAATATAGCATTTGGCTAGCCAAATTCTGTCAGTTTCATTAAATAGCATTAATTGCATCGGATATAATAAAAAATATTTTCTTCACGAGTCACTCGGACGTCGTAAACTGAGTTTCCTCGGTAATGTCTCAAATGTCGGACATTTTCATTTGGTAGGGCTATTAAAGCGTGAATGTGTGCTCGTAGGTACGCGCGACTATCAGCACTATCGATCTTTTCACTCGCAAGATCTACAAAAGTCAGTCTTGCCTTCGGCTTTAAAAAACGGAGCTCTCGGCATTGTAACATTCTAAAAATTTCTCATAGACAGAACTTACCGTGTAGATCCCAGTCAATACAACGAGAGATTAGGCCTCACCAAAACCACCGATGGCTTGTTCTGTCATTCGTAAACAAAGAGATTCGAGGCGAGAATTAATTTCTGGCTCCGTTGTTTCAGTCGTGTTGTTTCCGGTTTGACCAAGAAAATGATCTCTCGGTGCACTGTATGTACGCTGTAACGTTCTTTGCAACTGCTAAAATAGGATAATAAACGAATCCTTTTAAACGATAATCCCGGTATTTTCATGCCTCGATTTAAAACAACTTCCAGAGGAATACGTACCTGTAAACTAGTTTCTTGTAAGCTAGGTCGTTTTTCCGTCGTATGGACTGGACGTAACGTGCTCTGATTTAAGCTTTGGTTCTGATTATTTTGTAAGTAAGGAGTAGATATACTATTTCTGTGAGTGCTAACCACAAAAGAATTATTTTGCTGATGAGTACTATGAATGTGTCCTAAGTTTAAACTTGGTTTTCTATTGTGCTGTTGTGGATTACAAAACCTCCTGTTATTATATCCGTAAGTGTGTTGCCACCTAAAATTATAGTTGGAGAAGCTATTAATTCCTAGACTTATATCAACATGTTATATTCTATTCTTTTTTGTTTGTTTTTTTTTTCATGAAGAGTTCGTGAAAAGTTTTTAACATTTATTTATCTTACTTTGGAGAAGGTCGTGGATTGCCGAGTCTACTACGCCATTGCTGTACCTTTTCCTTCTGATTTGGAGTAAAGCAATCATGCTGCAATACTTTCTCCAATATGTTAATACAAGCGCACAAAATGCCATCATCCACGCTATCCAATGCCAATATGCTACACACTAAGAAATAAATAAATGCAATTTGAAGTGTTAAAATATCTGTATGATTGTTATACTCGCATACCATATGTCTGAACGTCATGCTGAATAGACTGTGATACTTACATTTCCCAAGAACCTTAGTAAACTGTGCCGGTATATCCTGAGGATCGTTCTCTTGACTTGGCTTCATGGGTGTAGCTAAGACTGTTTTCAATTCGTCAACGGTATTAACCAGTACTGTCGGACCTTGTAAAAATGATGCTGACTGTGTATTATCACGCGTCGGTTGCAACAAGTCTTTTTCTAAATTTAAAAGAGTTGTATGACGTTGCTGTAATTTAGCGATGGAAAGGGCTAACTTGTGTCTGGCGCCCTTTGTCACTCCCTGCTCTGCTAATTGATCCTCCGTTAATTGAAGCATCTCTTCATAACTCAAAGTAACAAAGAGGTAACTATATTTATGAAGACGTAAGGTTTTAAGCCATGATGGAACATCTACGAAAGAAGAAAGCCTTACTTACTATTTTTTTTTAATGGTAATTTATAAAATATTACTTTATCGAGATAAATACCTCTCATTCCGCTAGCAAGCGATCGATTTGATGCTTCATCTAAACGTCCCTCGCTACCGCTACTTGCGCAAGAGCTCTGAGGGCTCAGTGGGCCTAATCCAATAAGATTACCTATATGGAAATTAATAACTATTAGAAATTGAACAAATGATCCAATAATGAATAATTCTGTACATCCGAAATGTAATTCAACTAACTTGTATGATCTCCTGAAACGCTAAAACTTCGAGGCTTGTGCCTAGTCGTGCAGTTTACGTTATTGCTGCGATCGACGACTTCCAAATGATGAGGTGGTGCTACCGGTGGTGTAAGGCTGTTCGATCGGCGCTGACGAGTTACAGGTGGTGGAAATTGTAAATTAAAGGCAGTGCCTGGTTGTGTACCAAATAAATTTGTTTGATCATTTTGCTGCTGCTGTTTAGAATTTCGTTGCCATGCATTGTCCCACCTAAAATGGGAATAGCTATTCAGAGAATCCGTACTATCAAATTTATTGTGCAATGGAAATAATACAGTTTCATCACAATTTTAGCTCACCTAATGGTAGTATTAGTATATTCTTCAAGACTATGTATAGGTGGTGTGCCACTAATCCGCTCTTCTAGGTGTCTGAGCCATTGAGTTAAAGAACGTCTATCTTGACTAGTTATAGCTGGATGGATCAAAGTATAACTTAAGAGTTGTTGTGTTTGTTCCGTGTATTGGCCTGTGGTTACACAGTGGCTCACTAACTCTGGTATAGCAACTAAGTAGCACTGTTTGCACTCTACATTCCCAGGCCTTAATAATGGCAAGTGGGTTAAAAGTTGATTGATTGCAACTTCCGTTGATTCTGAGAGCAATGAATTAATAAATGCTGTAACAGAATATTTTCATTAAAGCAATTACGATGCAGAGCTATTTGCAGCTACTGATATTCATGTATTTTAACTTTAACAATTACCTGGATTGTTGGCATTCAATTCTTGCGTGTCCAATTCAGAGACTGAGTGCAAAGAATGTTGAACTGCTTGAGCTAGAAATCTCGCTTGAACTGCAGGAATGCGACGAAGTAGAGCATATAGAACCACAGTTTGTTCGCACTCATTCCATTGCGAGAAAACTCTTGTGAGTTCACCTACTTGTTCACAGAACAGAGCACCTGGTGACCACTTCATTTTCAATAACGTTTTGACGTTATGGTATAAATATATAAAGCTCCAGTTTCTTCTGGTTTACACAAATTAAAATATAAGTATGTTCCAACGACGTTCAGTCATTAACAGATGTATGTTGATATCCTGTAATGAAAAAGCATCATTTATAACATCCTCATAATTTTACATACTCAAAAAATAACAATGAATATGATTATTATAGTTATTAAAGACAATTTATTTATTTATTTTCAATTTCACAATTTATTTGAAAGCATCTGCAACTCTCATGATGCAGTTAAACAACAGGGTATGGTAAAAGACAATGAAACATAAATATGCTATAATTAAATGTTCTGTAATTAAACCTGCGAAAGACAATTTAAGATACAAAAGAAAAAACATATTCTATAAACAGTTAAATAAACATAGCAATGTCTGGTTATTATTATTGCTAAGACAATTTAAATACATTTATATTCCAGTTCCTCAAAAAAATGTAAATTAAATTAATAATAATAAATCTTATTGGTTCACAATATTAACGTAAACTTCCATAGTATTTTAGGCATCCCGAAATTAAATATAACAATTTAACATAAATTAACATATCTACTTTCTAGAAAAGTGAAAGTTTACATTTAAATAAAATGTATGACATCAAATATTCCATATTATTTAAATATTTCGAAGAAAACGGAACACTATATATTTCGCCGTTCACGTATTAACAAACACGAAATTTGAAATACAAAAGAAACAATAATAGCAATCGGTTATCATAACCTGGTACAAGGAGAAATGTCTCGTGAATTCATGGGTCTATACAAATAGAATTTTTTTCTACCTATTCTTTCTTTTCTCCTTTAATCCATCAAATAACGATTCCGTCACATAGAACGACCGATTTTTACGCACTGCGTACGCACGTAGTAAAGAAGATTCTTAACATAACCTCAAAATATCTGTATACGCTGCACCGATATGTAGGTACATCGATAAGAATTCCACTGAGGTCAAGTTTGTTTACCCCGCGATGCGTGTGTATTTATAGCTTTCCTGCTACGATCCATTCGGCGGTGCAATGGCACCGTGTGTGAGACTAAGGTCCCTGGTAATGACTGATAAGATATTTTTTGTAACGTATAAACATCGTCGATACGTTCAAAAATGCCGGGAAGCACGGTAAACGTTCGTGCAAAAGGACCGAAAGTTTTAACGAGAAATTTCGTTTGATATTTTCAAAGATCCTACGAGTCGCTTTCATCGATGCCGCCTCGTATCATTGTATGCGTGGGATAGTGTGGAGGGGTAAAGACGAAGAACGATGAGAAGAAAACAAGTTAGTGAAAAAATAATATATAGAATATATTACTTATTCCTATACTGTCTGAAAGATCGGGACGCATTATAAATTACGGTAATAACGGAATAACCTACGAGATCGTTTTATAAACATAAAAAAATATAATGCTACTGTGCGACTAGTACTCGGCCATTGAGCCGAACAGCAAACAACAAATTGTATGTACGCTGAAATCGGTTATCAGACTATACTTAAGTAACCTAGCCGCATAGAGTTATAATTACCTTGCAGAAAGCTGGAGCTGATTGTTCCACAGGATGTTTATGTCCCTCGCAAAGTAACAACAATACACGATTATAGCATTTTACACGACGTTGAATTAAAGGAAACATCTATCCACCATGCGGTATGGTGGGCCTACGTGACCACACTGGTTCGTCGTCGCGACTCGTTGCAGAACTTCGCCTCTGCGATTGGTCCGTGCTCGAATGATACCGACCAATCATATCGCGGATTGGGGCGCGGTTCGTTTGTCTCGAATATGTCGATCGCCTTTCTTGTACCCTTCGTGTGCCTTAAAATTCAATCGAGCCCACTCAATCTACTTTCCTTTGCTATACGCCTTCTGCTATTATTTCTCGCCCATAAACGGATGGGTTTTTTATTTTCAAGAATTCGTACGTGTAGTATACACATGCAGTATTCGACGTACTCGTCGACACGCTCGTCTGAATTGATCCTTTAACTACAGACAGTACTTAAAAGGAGACAGCTCTTTGTGTGTAACTGATATCCCACTGTGCACTTGTACTTGAAATTTTTTGCCACTGCTTTGGCATAAAATTATTTGTAGAACAAGTTAACAGTACATAATACGTGAAAATGATTCAGTTCTGTGAATTATATGGCTTATTTCAGTAGTATTATTTTACTTTTTTTGTAAATAATATTAAAATATATACATAAAATTGCATGATACATGTCTTGGCATATGATTGATATTGCTTTCTTAATATAGTTCTATTAATATGTACAAAAGCCATTTATATGACATATGTATTGATACACTAGAGAAATATCACTATACATACATTTTTGTTTAGACGTGGGGTTTATCTTTAATGACACTTAGCATGAAATATGTACATTTAAATGTTTTAAAGGAGATAAATCCAATAGAGGAATGATTTATCGGAAATATGTAATACCATAAGACAAAGTGTGTTTGATTTACAGAACAATATGAAATGTTAAATAAGCATTGTACAATAATTTTCAAATGGCAGTCCGATGGTTGATAAATGTATAATATAAAAGTTTGCTTTAACAATGATTATAAAATATTCTTATTCTATTATGAACTACTTGTCGTAAGGTATTAAATATTTTCTCCCATTCCGTCACTTTCCGTGACTAACGCTCGTTCCAAGATGACACGGCCCTCCTTGTACCGTTGATTATCGTCTGTTGCAAACTCATACACCCACCCAAGCTTAGCATCACAGTTTTTGCAGCTGACATCTCGGACCATGTGACGACCCGTCAACATCACTCTATCCTGTACCTCGCTGTATATTATTGTTGGTAAATTAAATTGTTAATAAGTATCAACTTTCATTAATTATTTCACCAACACGAAATTTCTTTTGACAATTCGCACTCTCACATAATAGTACGAATCTCGTTGCGCCTTTTTAATTACATTATTAGAATAACATAAATAATATGTACAATAATGTCCTTTCCATTGCATTGATACATTTATACTTGAGAGATTAAATATAACTTTAAATCATTGCGAATTCGACGAGAATTTCATCGTTCTAATTAAGAATAATGATAAACTCGATTACCTGTAGTTTAAATTGACGACTTTGTTAAAAAGAAAAGCACGTCCCGTGGCTCCCGTGAAACGCGTGCTTATCAGCTGACCTCTGTTTGTGAGGTTGGTGTCGCAGGAAGCACAAGAGAAAAGCCGTGTACCCCCGATGTGTTCAAGAAATATTACACCCATCCTCAAACGTCGTTAATTCCCGTCCGAATGTCAAAAAAACGAACAACGTCCACTGATAATGCCAATAGTGTCCCTGCAATTTTTAGAACGAGCAAGTCACGCAGCTGTCAATACTGTTTCACCACGCTCGTACGTACGTATGTAATGCATACACAAACCTTCGCTTGCTTCGCTGGAAGCAACGAAGTTGTCAGGAATGTTTGTAATAACGAATCATAGCTTTCAACTTTCTAGATCGGTGATACCTTCCTGAAATTTCGAATGTACGTTATACGATGAAAGCGCCACTATTCATAAGACAGAGGATATTAAAAAATCTATTTTGATACCTTGGAATATCTGTGCTCGATGTAATGTCAAATTGAATCTTCTCGATTTAAGGCACTGCTATATACAGTTCTGTATAAATATGAAAATTTTATTAAAAAGTTACAATTTATATGTAAAATGCGATACTTCTTTAAGTAATAAAAGTCGAAATTATACACGCTTGCTGATGGGATAAAGGAGTAGGGTATCCTATACTTCATTTGTGACACGTTATAGCACTGCTATAATAGCAGTTGGAGCGTAGCGTGGATGAAGTCACTTGGCTATTGTATTTTCTTTACCTAATAAAACTGATAAATTGAACTTTTACCACTACAAAATTGGAATTTTTATGTAATGAAAATTGATGGAATAAAATTATAAGAATATATTTCAAGTAGAATAGTCGGTCTTTGTTTATGTAACGGATTTTTATTTCGTGCGATAGACTACTTGTTTAATAGAAAAGGATGATGAATAAAAATGTATAAAGAACGACGGAAATATGAAATAATTAATATTTAAAATTTATGAGTAGTAATTGTAATAAAGCCTTGAATATCTAAAACTTCAAATCTTTAAGAAATAATGCTTTCGGACGAAATAATTAATGAAGAAGTAATGAGACCATCTCGATTCTTCCACTTTCCTGTACCTTAAGATTTTCTGAAATATGAAAAGTTCAATAAAACTAATTTATTGTAGACGAACAATAGAGATCAATTAAAATTTCATTAAATAACTTAAATTCCATTACATGTTTCTTTCGATAATTAGAAAACTTCTTATCTACATATAAAGTTATAGCCGCTAATTTCGTCTAAATTTAATTTGCATATAAAATGTAAAATAATACATCGAAAAGAAACGGTACATCCGGAAAAATTTCGTGTAAAACTAAAAATGCATCTATATATGTAATAATAACTAATGCGATTCTTTATCATTACACACGCTTTGTGAAAGTAATGATATAAGCAGATATAAGTGGTGTTATGTACATACATCCAAATAGTAAATCTCTTGTAGTATATGTATTAAAACCGGTTTGCTAGCCATAACAGTTCTCAAACGATTAAGAAAGTACCAACGATATCGGCGTTAAGATAGGTCACGAATAAACCGAGCCGAATATTGTACCCAATTATCAATATACGTATTTAAAATTCTACACGACGTTTATAGATTTTGAATCATAAAAACGAATACAAAATATCTGTAATAATTGAACGATATATTTTTCATATTAAATAAATAATATTTTTATAAAGTATTAAGCCGTGAATATCGTCAAAATTACATCAAAATATTATATCTTTATTATTCATATAAACGGTATACAATATGTTACAAGTATATATATATATATCTATATATATATGTATGTATGTATATATATATATATATATACATATATATATACATATATATATATATGTTCGTGTAAATTATATATTTAAAGCTAGGTACATAGATGTTTGTGCAGTAAAATTCGAAACACTTTCCCTTGATTTTGTTTGAATAATTCCAAATATTCGGACGCTGGCCACTAAGCCTCGCTAATAGAGTTATGTACCGAAACCACAATTAGAAAAATGTGGAAGGTATAAATATGAAAGCCAGAAAACGGTTAGAACAGCGGAACGAATCAAAAATATATTGTTGGTCATTGTTTAATATCTATGTTTATATCTCTTCAAGGCACATTTGAAATATAATCAGTATACTCATTCCCATATTAGAGAGAAACCTACTAACAATAATTGCTTCTATCGCTTCATTAACACGGTGTCCTGGAGTTTAAAGACTGTAATGAAATTAAAAAAGTGAGAAAGAGAAGGAGAGAAAATCAATAGAAAAATATAAAATATTAAAAACTCCTTTAGCCAAAATCACAGACGAGCCCCTTACTTTCTCAAACAGAGCACAAGAATCGTAATTTCATGGTCTTAATGCTAAAATAATAATTAGTCGATATAAATATTATAAATATACATTCATACATTATGTAGTCTTAATATTAAATTACATGCATACATATATACATACTCTCCCTGATAGAAAGTTACTCTGCAACAATGAAATTTATATCTCTCCTTTTATGCACCTTACATTAATAATGTATATTTACATGTATGCATGTATAACGTATAAACAGTGGTCGTGTGTGTATATGTATGTCTCTGTGTATGTATATATATATTTATATATATGTATATTTTGATTATATCCTTTTTTGATATTCAGATCATGAAGGATATCTTTTCTTAATACTGCACCTATTTCTATGTACATAAATTGTTTACAGAACATAATGAAATATAGATAAATCGTTTGCCGACGGCGATAACAAAAATAGTAACAAGAATGACTTTGCAATTATTAATTCTATCGTTACTACCGATCGATATGATAAAATGCCCTGCTCATCGGCTCTGTGAAAATTCACGGTTCCGGTCACCGTTTACTTTCATCTACGCAATCATTCTTTCTGTTGTAAAAAAATTAATTTTCAAAGATAAAATCCTTGCCTTTTTCCAGCCATCACAGTACAATACGCGATCGTCAACACTCTTTTATTGTAATGCACCCTTTCCTTCCTCAATTTAATATTTACCTAATCAGGTCCTATGTGACTATACTGTATCCTTCGTATGAAAGTTGCACAAATCTCCCAAGATCGAAAATCGAAACACGGGCATTTTAGTACGGAAGCTAGTACATAATATATTGGCTATCTGTACCGCAAATATTCATTAACAAGTATCGGATACTTGATACAACACTTTACTAATTACACGCAACGCAAAGAAAAACTAGAAACATGTTCCAGTACATAATGATAACAAGATTATTTTTTTCGTAACAAACTATGCAAGAAACGTATCTTTCGTTAACCGCATTTTCAGAACATTAATGCAACACAAAAGAAATATCTTTGTATGTTGAATCATAATGGAATAATTATAATCGTAGCAGTCATAATATTAATATTCATATTAATAGCGATTAACCATAACGATATTAACGGTAATAATAACGCGATATTGTTTCCAACTAGTTGAAAACAATATCATTTTTTTTAAACAGCAATCAAAGCAGTTAGTTCAATGACCTTGATAGTAAGAAATTGTGTATCAAGAAACAAATTCATAAAGTTTTGGTTTCTAATACCATTTTATACCCCGAGCAACTGTTGAACATTGAAAGATAACGCTCTTATGTATTATTTTTGGTAAGTTTTGTTCTGTTGGCGGCAACTGCTGCAAGACATGCCAGTGCTTCTAAGTCCGGCGATGCACACCAAGCTACCGATATTTACACAAATAATTAAATTTGTTCAAATATATGCCATTTTAACATTTAGATGCATGGAAATATAATGATGAAATTGAAATATTGATTATGCAGTTAACAATTATAAGAATGATTAAGTGTTAATAAATGTCACGATAACGTTATTCACTTAATTTTAGGTTTTAACAAATGTAGAATATAGTAAATATTACAGGTGGAATAAAGTGTGAGAAATTTAATATCGTATAATTTTGTTGCCTATACTTACTTTTATTAGATTCCTGACTTTCAATTTGCTTAGAATCGCTTGTAGCAGCGGCATTACGTGTAATGCTCTGTTTTCGTGCTTTCCTCTTTTGACTTCCAACTAAAAGCGCTTTGTCCGATTCGTCCGAATTTTCACGCTCCAGCGCTGCCATTTTGCAATTACTCTGACTATTCAATTGACTACTAACATTAGAAATGTTACAATGCTTTTTGTTCGTTGAAGACGACGTTATCTTTTGCACAATTTTCTTCTTTTTTGTACGTTGCTGTTTCTTCTTTTCTTGAAATTCTTCTAAGCTTAATGATGGCAATGCTTCGATTTTCTTTTCCAAATTAAAATCTCTACACGAGGAAATTATTCATCAAATATAGTATATCGTGAAATTCTAATGTATTATTTGTGAAATAAGTAGTATCCATTAAAAAATACTCTGTAATGCAATGTAATATAAAAACTTACTCGGCACGAAATCTTTTACGTGCAGTCCAAGGACCAAAATCTAACTGACCTTCTGCACCTTCGGTTTCTGTTTCTTCTGGTTTAGAAGCTTCTATATTTCCTTCAGCGCTATACATAATTTATGTTATCTTTTTGCCATTAACAAAAATATAATATATAATAGAAAATTATCTATATATAAAGGATAAAGTTACCTTTCCACAAGATGTTCTAAATCACCACGAGAACTATTACCACCTTCGCTACTCAAGGAATCAGTTTTCTCACTAACATTCGATGAAATGGAATTTCTTCTTTCACTTATTTGTCCATCAGCACTAGTGCAATTAAACACAGACTCGGTTAATTGACACTTGTTATATTAAATAAAGCATAAATATGGTATAATATTTTCATAGCTGTTTACCTACGGTATCCAACTGTTCGTCTTCGTTTAGATTGCTGCCCTGATACACCAATGTTTTTCATTTGCTCGGCAAGGAACTTCTGATATCGTAAACCTTTGCATGTTCTCTCACTTCGGAAGTTATTTTCTTCCAAAGGCGTATTCGTAGCTAAATAATTATTTATTTCTGGTTTTTCATCTTCTATGTCCTGCAAATATATGGCACTGTTAAAAATATATTCCAAAGATGAAAATTTGTTACGAAAAATCATTTTTTACCATTTGATGTTCATTATTATTTGATTCAGACTTGTTTCTTTTTTTTGCATCAAAGAGATCTGCTTTACATTCTTTCTTAAGGTCAGATGAAAAAGGTAAATCTAAGTATCTCTTTTTAGGAGGTTTTGGAACTTCGGTATCATTTTCAATCACAGAGTTATTTACAGTTACTTGATCATCTATTATTTGTGTTTTCTGAGGTGTAAATAAAGAACTGAGGCCACCAATTTGTGATTCATCAGCTAATTTTCCTGGCTGAATTGATTGTCCATCTTGCCTGTCGGACTTTGAATAATCGGAAGACTCATATTCAGATTTTACATTTTCTACCGACTGCTCGCTAGAATTTGTATCTGCCTTTTTATTTGTAGGCCTTGTAGTCAAAGTACGTAAAGGAGGCGCTGGTAATTTGTACCATTTAAAGTCAGGATTTGCATGTAAAAATGCATCTTTGTACTGAAATTAAGATATACTTGTGAGTGTCTATTCACATATTTAAGATATACTGCAGAAATAAGCTACATTTATTAATAATATATTATCTTTGCAATTTCTTTTAAATTTAATTGTACAACAATATTAATTTCAATTGAAGAAAAAAAGGTGAAGTTCACTATAGCATAATTACATTAAATTATATATTTTACCTTAAACATTATATTATTATTAAATAAATATATTACCTCCTGTGCAAGATTTGTATATGATCGTTTTTGATCTGGATGAAGGGTAGCCCACCATTCACCTAGAACCCTTGTAACTGCTCGATTTTCTAAATGTGGGAAACCAGATCGCACTGAACCACGATGTCGTTTACAAAAAATCAAAAATGCATTCATTGGTCTTCTTGCATGGTGGGCTGGTTCTCTTAAGTCCCGTGGCTCCTAAATACAAATATAAAGGTTTCATTAATAATATTTTTATAATATGATATTATATGTTAACAGAAGTTTATTAAAAAAGTATATCATTGATTCTTTAAATTACTCCCAATTAATGCATTCCATACTCCAAAATATGCATATCAAAGTACCTCATATCTGATGAAGTTGACATTTTAAATATCTTGTTTGTACTTCACGGATCATATAAAATTATCTATTTATTAAAAGTTATAATTAAATATTCGATAATGTTTTATGTTACTATATATTAACAATTCTCTTTGATAAAAACTTTAGTATTAAAACATATATGTAATCATGTCACCTTAAATATAAATTTATGCATTAAAACACGCAATATTAGAGTAGGAATTGAACTTTGGATATTAGATCTATAACATAAAATGTAAATAAAATATAATGAAATATATTCCCTGCAATTTACAAAAACCAATGCAATGTACACTTATATTGGAGCATCTGTGAAGCCTTAAAATCACATACCTTGACAGTTTTTAAGGCCACATATGCTTACCTATACATTTATATCTATTGATAATCCATTAAAACCCACTAATTATTTGATATGAAATTTTCAAATTCACACACACTTCTGCGAGTTAATGGTAACTAAAAAATGTATTTTTATCACAGTGACCTTGAAGTATAATTATAGAGATACTTTTAGTCATCATTATTCTACAGTAGCATTTCATAAAATAGCGTATAAGTAATTACGATATTAACGTTCAAGAAAAGAGAAATCTCATGATTCACGTCGAAAAACAACTTTTTTTCTTACATATATTCTTATCTATTTAATATTTTAGCTTTCGCGATAAGTTAATGTTATTTCGTTACATGCACATAGTAAAAGTATTAATTCAGATTTCGTGCAACATTATGAAATCATACGTAAATCCTACCATTGTCCTTGTATCGTGTAATTTTGATTTTTCACATTCAAGTGGACGTGGAGTACGAATTTTTCGAAAATACGTGATACCGCGATAATCCGTGTAAAGACATGTCTATTTATGGTGCAACGCGACGAAACATTCTATAAAAGCATCAGCAAACTAAACTCAATGTCAGAAAGAACGAAGCGTTGTTCAACATGCCCGAAATATCTCGCAATTATATTGACAGTAAGCGCACCATTGACATCCGTAGGCGCAACGTCGTTCTCATCGAAAGAGAAATAGAGATATCCATCGTCGCGGCAGGCATATGTTAATTTTCATATAGTCCGTAATTAACGCAATCACGCAAAGCCTGGAATATTCTTAATGAAACGTCACAGTTTTGTATTATTTTTGTATCGTGTCATCCCGATAAGATCATCGATTGGGGAATTAACAATAATAATTATTGATAAAATAATTGAAGAAATTTCACGAACGGCTATCGCCCTATCGTAAACGTCGTAGCTTTCGTTAATGCCATTGTCTACTAATTGCTTTGATTGCTTCGATTGTCAAATCCATCCTGTGGGTTTCGGTATTTTCGTCAAATTTCTACGACCTGTCACGTATCAAAGAGATACACAAAAAGGCCTGAGCATCGCGTATTTTACGAAGGATCTCATGACATTTTTTCGTTCCAATACTGACAGCTGCTCGCGTGAATGTAAATACTGCTTATGAGTATTCAGTACATCTTTCTAAACACCAATGATCTGACAAATATTTGAATGAAGTGGAACGTCTCACGAAATAATTCACGTTCGTAAACGATCGATGGATTTTCTTCCGTCGAACATTCTCAAATCTCTCGCATTGACAAACATTTATCGCGATAGAATCAAAGTCAGAACGTCGTTTGTTCCTTTTAGTATGACTGGCCAAGACGTCGTATAAATTCCGTGTGTGTTTTTCACTCAAAATTATCGCGATGGTATTACTCGTTCGTTCAACGAGAACGATAGGTTCGTCGTTCGATAATATTCTAGATTCATCATTGATTCCGATGCATCTTAAGGTCATTTGGAATATGAGAAAAATACGGTGTACTTCTCCCTACTCACCTTGCGTTGTTGCTCGTTGGCAGCCATTTCTGATTTCACTTGACAATTCACTCAGCAGCGCATAATAAAGATAAAGCTTCGGTACTATCTTCCCTCTCTTTTCCACCGCGTCTTGCTCTCTTTCTCTGACTCTTTTCTCTGCACAAATTAACCTCTCTTTCTTACATACTATTTCTATCCTTCTCCTGCTTAAAAAAAGCTGATCGTACAGTCGCTTTTGCGAAGCCCGTATGAATGAAAAATATCGTATGAAACGATGATATTTCCTCGCGACTTATTACGTCACTGTTTACCATAAATGTACTTCATACTTAACGAACAGATATTCGAAAAACTATTTCGTTTTTATTATTCTGTTTCTACGACTAAACGTTTATAGTGCAAACGTCATAAGCCTGCAAACGTCACTATCGAAGACAGTCACGCGCTCGTTTTCGACTACGAGGGGAATAACGTGGAATAACCATTTCAATATTTCATCGCAATGACGTATCTTTATTTTATAATACTTTTCTCACCGATGACTAAGATTCTTCTAAAATCATACGAATCTATACGCATCCTTAAGAATATACGTTACGTATACTACACGTACATTGTTTGAAAATTTTATAACGTTCGCGGGTAGAAATGAATTTCAGTTTCAACATAATGACAAAGTGAAAATCGCTAGAAACATTGAAGAACATCGATCAGGGTTGCAACCTAGTATGTTGACCTTCTCCGCTCCTTGAAAAAGTTGCACTAAAATCCCTAGGCTCTTTTTTTGATCCGTAGTCTATTTTCTATTAAAAGCACAAGAATTTTTTTACTTTCTCCTTCTAATAGCTTTATTGAGAATAATATGTATTTACTGTGTACAATTTGTCTCGATTTGGGTCAAATTAAATCTCGATTTGGCAAAAACAGACTCCAGGAACGAATGAAGATTAACATGAAAATAAATTATTTATCAATAGAAAAAGCACTAAATTGAAATAAAAAATCAAACATTCATTAGCTTTGAAAAATAAATCATGAATTAAAAAGTATCTTAAGTTCAGTCTTATAATTCGTATTCATTCAAAAATTAATTCAAAATATGCTGAAGAGTGTGGTTAAAGGATAATTCGATTTACAATATACAATGGTTCAAGAAAAATTGTTGTAATAATTAAAATTTGCAAAAGTATCATAGAGAGAGGCGAATTGAGCGTGGAGGTCACGCGGCGGTTTGCGGAGGTCAAATATATTGTCATAAATGACAATTCGGAATAAAATGTGAAAGTTATTTAGTGCGCCATATTTTGAATTATTTATCGGACACTAAAATCAGCGACGCTACCGCTTTCCACCGTTACCAGCAGATACTAAATTCGGTGATTCCACCGCCTCCTACAAATACTAACATGAAACATTTCTTGAAACTTTGGTAACTCTGCTTCCCTTTAAGCTTGGGACGTGGTGGAAACATTAGATGAACTGCCACCTAGGAATGATCCTTTAGCGATGAAACTAATTTTTATATATATAGCATACTACATCAGTATAGTTAGCAGCAGGTCATCGGTTCGACGCGCACGAAGAATCGTCCTGTCAATTTCGTGTAATCAGAAAACAGCTGATCAAAGTTGTCAAAGTACGAATAATGTACACTTGAGGAATCGTGAATTTTCTATAGATATTTCAAAGTTAAGCGACTGATTTCCATGCTGCGAACAGTTATTGTCTATTCGTACAACGCGGCTTGAAAGTATTCCACGCAGATGCAAATCGATGTCTGTACCGCGGGCATTATATTAAGAATTAGCTAAATTAAATGCCTGCACGTGAGTACAGTTCGTCATGTCTATTGTGAGTGCTGGTTATTTAGAAATTTAGTCAGGTTATCATTTAAGTATGATATGAAACCTAACACATAGGAAGAATCCGGCAAACAAACATATACGAGGTTATGTTACGGCTTTGAGAACCTTCAACGTAAATATTTCACGATTACGGTAACAATTCTGTTTCCTATGTTGCAGTAGACTTTCGATTAACTCGTGATATATCTAAGAATAAATAAAATGTTAACCTTGGAAGATTCGGAATGTAAGGACATTCCGACCAACACTGTAGAGCATGAGGAATGTAGCAAAGGAAGAACTGACAGAAAGGATTATGTAAAAAAGGGATATTCGATAGGTAATGGGCGGATATTAAGGAGTGCACTTCTCTCTACCAGAGACGACGAAACTGAATCTCAGGAGGATGATGATACATCCTCGGAAACATTGTCTATTGAAGATGACTCCGAAATTGACAGTGAAGCTACTCTTAGCGATTGGGAAGTTATGAAACCTGAGTCACCACTTTCTTATGTTACTTCTGTACCTAGCAGTAAAGAATATATAATAATAACTCAATTGGAGTCGGACAATGCATTAATGACGAAAAACCTCTCTAGTGAACATTCGGTATCAAGTAAAAAGCCTAAAGCGAGGCACCGTCCAAAGAGACATAATAAATTAATATTGTTGAGGAAAATTATGCCAAAACATGAACCAATAGTCGAAATAAAAGAGGAGGAACATTCAATTTTCTCTACAGATGTAGAGGAACGTATGCCTACTATGGAAGAAATGGATTATGACGAATCATCTATGAATCAACAGAACATCGATGATTCCAATGACAATATTGGCTGGTTAAATACTTTCAGACCTATGCCACTGTATCATACAGACAGAGGTAAATCTTACCTAAAATGTCCAGCATGCGGGGCACTGTTCTTTACCTCCAACTCGTTCCAGAAACATCTGTACTCTCATGTATACAAGGAGGAAGACACATTTGTGTGTTCTTTCTGTAATTATGCAAACACAGAACCTGGAATGTTGTTTGCTCATTTATCCAAGCATCAGGATCAGTGTGAATTTTGCAACGAGAATCTAATGCGTAAAAATAATTTCGAGAAACACTGGGACATACGTGCATCGAATTTTACTATAAAACGAGACCACTGCGGGAGATTTGTATGTTCACTTTGCCAATTGGTATTTGATCTTCTACCCCAACTGGAGAAACATTGGTTTAAACATGCATGTAAAAGAGAAAGAACTTACCAATGCAAGGAATGTAGTGGACTATATGAAAGTGTAGAAACACTGAATAGTCATAAATGTATGAAGTGTCCTGTTTGTGGTAAAGTTTATGATAGTTTACATCGTTTAAAAGCACACACAATGTGGAAAAAGCATAATCTTAAGTGTCCAATATGTTCCTATGAGTTTATTCTTGCAATGGATCATGAGAAACATCTGGCATTGCACCGGCAAACTTACCATTCTATGAAGAATTACTTGCACTGTTTGCAAGCAGCCGATGGAAAAACATTCCAGTGCAATCTCTGTGACAAAATATTTTATGCCTTACCCCCTCTCATTTTGCATCTTCAAGAAGATCATGAGGTAGGAAATGTTAAGAAGGAAATTTTAGACGAATGCAATGAGGAAGATAAAGAAGAATCTGTTAGTGAAGTAATATTACGCGAGCTAAAAAAGGGTTCTATAAATTATGCTAATGCAAATAACGATATAAATTTAACAGAAAACAAAATTGAGTTTTAAAATGCAATATAAACGTAATATAATATACCATGATAACTATCGAATGAAATAGGTGACTATGTACTGTCAGTTGTTATTACAAAATATAAGAAATGTGAAGCTGATCTGCAATGACTATTTATGGTACACAATACGTACTATTCAATGTAATATAGATCAGTTGTGCTATTCAGTGTATATTGCATATTAAACGGCTGAAATCAAACAGCTTACAAGTTAGTATTAATAAGAATATGTATCCACTATTATCTGATCAAAAAGTTCTTAAATAAATTTTATTATATCTTAAACCCTGATGTACACATAGAAACAAACGTACGAGTACATATTTTTTTAGCTATCATATAGGAATCAAAACATTGTTTACTCACTCACTCAGGCGTATAAACCTCGTCATATAGGCAGGAAGATGTTGTTTCAAACAGATACAGAACTTGACGATCGTACTGCAACTTGTACAATTTCCCTGTTAATAGAACTTTTTGAATCAGATAGCCAAGTAATTTTTTAGCTGTTTATCGAAGTAATATAATCAGACCATAAATCTTCTGTGTATCGTATTAGAGGATAACATGTAATACTAAGTTAATGTGACATCTGCATTTATTAGTATCATGTCTGCTCCGATATAAAGAGAAAGCGATACTCAGAGCTATCAGTCCTGCTGTAGCATTGTCTAGTATATTGTTCTATTTTATTATCTTCATTATTATATATGATTGTATTAGTTTAATTTGTATCTTTTTCTAGACACGTTAGTAGATAATTTTGTATAGTTACCATTTACATAAGCGTATTGCCTTCAAGTTCTTTCATATCACATCGAAAATAATCGGAGTTAAACATGATACAATATATCTTTAATGGCTGGGACATATTTGGAACTCGCTGCTTATTTTTAATTTTACGGGTAATGTTTAGAGTTCGATAGATATCGATAAACTGTAAGACATATATCGTCTGTAAGTCTGATTTCATAGGCCCGTGTAGTATCGCGATAGCTTACACAAAGACGTAGGTCTCTTAACTATTCTCTTTGAAAAATAAATATTCCTGAATAGTAACAGTTTGTTTGTACACTTTTTATCAAAGCCGAAATGAAACAATGTGTTTATAGAATCTTGTGATCAGAGATTAGAACTTGCCTTTAATAGACAATTTGAAGCATAATCCGACGGAGGAACATTAAATCCATCAGATTAAAATTGGACTGTACCATTTGAAGTTCTCATCTCTCGAAAACAAGAGTTAAGACGTATCGTAGTACACGATTATTTTACATTACATTGTATACTTGTTAATACACATACACATATACGAATTTCATTTAATGTTTATAAACTTTTATGTATTGTACACTGTTTCTCCATTTCTATATCTTTCGTTTGCGCCTCCTACATCAGCCTGTACGTATATTTGTCGAAGGACAATAAACGTACGTAATAGGACATTTATACTTTAATAAACGTATTGAGACTTTATATCCTTTGAGTATTTATCATAAAAATAACACTTATCTTTGGAGATTCTTTAAGAATAAAAATTCGTTTTTCTTTCTTTTTTTTTTATCATTACAATAGAATATGCTCCCCTTCCTTAAGCTTTAATCCATTGTTCTACGTATTCGAGTGCGCCGAAAAGTATTTTTTTTTCCGTCACACGAAGTTGAACGGCCAGTTTTTTAAACTGTGGTAATGATGATTCGAGCAATTGCAGATCTTCCTGTAAACGAGAGATTTAAAGCGTAACAAAAAGAAAAGGAATAATCAACATTGCGATACTTCATGATACAAGTAATAACTCATTCATTTCACTTTCACCTTCAGAGTCGTCGGGTAATTAGCAATTAAGAGTTGCAGTCTAGTAAGCAGAAATTTCCGGACGTTTTCCTCGACGACAGTTTCCAACGCGCAATCCATATGTTTTAAATCGTAAACTCGATCAGATCGAAGCCAGTGCGTGAGTTCTTGCTTACGCATACTGAACACTCGTAGAAAGGCCAGCAAAAGGTCAGAAATTGGTTCTGTTCCCGGCTTTAAAAGAAATTCACCGATCGATGGTAGATCAAGTTTATTCAATAGCTCTATCCGCTCCTTCTGAAGACTATCGGCTTTACTGATACCAAGACGTAGCTTGAATCCGTCCTAAAAACGATATAATTACAATATTCGCAAAGAAATCGAAAAGTAACATTGGGTTTAACATATTCTCTGGCTGAGAACTTGTCAAGTTAAATATAATAGGATATACTTGTTCGTTATCCATGTAGACGAATCCGGAGTGTACAAAGAAATCCGAATTCGTTCTAGGTCCGTAACTTATGAATATTTGTTCTCCCTTATCAAAGTTTCTAAGAGCGTAACACTCGCAACAGTCAGATGTTCCATTAAAATCCGTGGTGATCTGAAACGAAAGTAGGTAAATATGTAGAACACAGCTATTGCATAGAGGAGGTAGTTAAATAATCTATAAACATACTCTTCCGTTCTCGTGATTGCATATATCCCACATCGGGATCAAAGCGTGGATCATACGTGAGCCGTCCTCGCTTGGAATTAAGTTCTGCCTTGTCATCACGGTAGAAACTGCCCAGCTGAAACATCAGATTAATCTCATGTGAAAAAGAGTACAAATTTCAAATAGAGTCGTTTAAGGAAAGAAGAAAATTACGGCATCATTTTGCGACAATCTAAATTTCTATGTCCGTCTTGCAAACTGTAAGAAATTGAGTTCAATGTACTTTCTATCTTCTTCCATTTCCTTTCAACATAATTAACACTAGATCTATCCAATGACTTGTTCTGAATTATTCGTAATTATTTTTGAAATTTCTAACGCGGTTTCTTTTTCAAACTTCTACATCTATGTTTTGTAGACTGTAAACGATTAAATAGATCAAAATTTTGCCTCAATTTCTTCATTCCTTCGAGTGTATTTCTTTGACAATTTTAAATATATCGAATTAATCATCGGTAATTTTACCATTAAAAATACATAATACTTCACAATATTAATAATAAATAGAAACATGCGTACCCTATTTACAAATATGTTTCTAAATTGAATTTGATACCCAACCAAAATAATGAAAAATCGTAATTTCAAAGTACCAATTTAATCTACAAATAATAGTAAAACTACCGATTACTAGACTCCGAAATGTTTATGCAAATTTCAAGTTTGACAAACGCATCTAAGGATGGGGAATCCAATCGGGGATTTTCATTACCTAAATATCACAACGAATTCTATAGCAATAAATATTCTAGATCCTTTTTTTATATTACACGCTTTCTGTGGATTTCAACAGTTTTGAAATTGATCCCAAACGCATGATCACGCGCGATAGAGATTGTTAATTCTGAAAAACTCAAAGCCAACTTTCGCCTTCGGAAGGGGGAACGTAGAGAATCGTTGGTATAGCAGCATCTGTATCTACTTTTCGGACAAGAACTTGACCCACTATTCCGGAAATGGAAGCAAAAGAAGATTCATTACCGCCGTCGTCCTTCCCGCAACTTTCTCTCTCTCCAGGGAAACGCTCACGTTTCACGACTTCGCCGCGAGCAAAGCCAAATAAAAATAGCATTTACAATGGGAAATTGGCGTGTACCTTATGAGGATACATAAACTTAAGACGGAACCTCGTAAAAATCTCAAAGCCGTGCAAACGTCCGAAGAATTTACTCTGTGCCGAATAACAAAATAAAATCGTTCCGTTAACACATATATCGCTACTCTTTTTCGGAGACTTTATCTAAAGCGTTGGAATATTTATGAATTTTTTTAAATATGGATTCCTATACATAAAATTGAGCAACTTCTTTTCAGCGACATATTTATGTCTTAAAAATTTCATTTGACTGCGATAAACAGATTGTCTCATTAAATATGTAGGTGTAATCATTTTAATGTAGGTGAAATAATCAAAGCTATATTTTAATATTTAAAGCGGTTTCGATGCTTTAGTTAAGTGTTGACATAATTATTAGCACTTTATCTACCTTTCATCCTTTTGGATTTGCCTATTTACAAGTCTCTCTATTTTTAAAATTAAAATACGGAGAAGTACTTTACGTTGTTCCGATTTTAGTTGCTTCAATGTAGGGCGGTTTTATCTTATTTTCATTTGTAATTGGCAATTAATAGGCTATCGGCCAAACTAAAACTACCTGCGTTAAATTTGATATATAAATGTATTAAATAAATACTTTGAAAAAAGTGGAATCAAACGGCAAAGAAAATGATCAGTTCTGCAATTTAAATATTGCAAGTATCTCCAAGTTTGAGGACGTTTTATAAAAAATAGTAGGGACCCACCATCCTGACCGCTTCCGCTGTTTTAACGTCAATATACTTCCGGTAGATAAAATGTTAACTATTAACATCACTTTGTCATTGCTCTTGCTGAAAGCTTCAAAACAAATTATAGATTTCCAATAATTTCAAAATGTCAAACCTTTGGTATTTGCAATGCGTGTAACATTTTAGTATAGACGATGAAGTATTGGATTTTTTTTTATTGTTATTCGGTGCGTGTAGACTCTCTTTTGTTGCAAACTTAAACACGGGACAGGACAAATGAAAGCTTCGATATCACATTGTCGGGATCGTTCTGGTCGTCGCGTAGCAGCTAGATTGCTTCCTGTTACGTGGACGAGAAAATCCGTCCCCAAAGCGAGACCTTACAATCGGTAATTTCTGATTCCGTTTCGAGTGCAATCCACTTGTTTGACCGACTTTAAATCACATAGCGCAATTTTACACGACTCTATCAAGAATACTTGTCCACTTTATTTCACAGGATGTGTACGAATGTTCGAGGGTGATACGTGAAATTTCAATAATTCTGTAAATCCTTGACGCCGACTAAAACCAGTTTAGAAAATTGTCTCGGCTAAAAAACAATTTACTATTCAAATTTCCCGTCTGAATTGCCAATTGTTTTTGGTAACACGTTTTGTAAATAAAATGATAACAAAAATAAGTTCAAACAACTGAAGAACTACGAGGAATGTCAAAACGTCTGTTTCCTCGTTTTTTATAAAAATCCTCCAAACTGATAGATCAGCCACGAAGTAAAACATTCTACTTCTATCTTATAAAATATAAATTACCTAATTAATCATCTTTTTCACCTCTTGATTTCTCTCTCTCCAAAGTATTAATTCAGTACCTTTAAATATAACAGATATAACG
Source organism: Cerceris ruficornis (assembly GCA_963989415.1). Taxonomy (NCBI): domain Eukaryota; kingdom Metazoa; phylum Arthropoda; class Insecta; order Hymenoptera; family Crabronidae; genus Cerceris; species Cerceris ruficornis. The sequence goes on from OZ022519.1 coordinate 19,057,455, forward strand.
CCGTTAATTCTAGTGTTAAAATAGTTGCAATAATTTCGATGTATATATGAAATAAAATAAAGCTGTAAATCGTTGAAATAAGGTAAAAGGTAACGTAAGACACGAAGAAAGTCGGGATCAGATGAAAGAAATTACGAGTGAAACGTGTAACGACTTTGATACGTGCAATTCATCACGGGTAACAATAAATAATGGCATCGCGTACAACAATCCGATGGAAACAAGGGTAATGCGATTCAGCAAATCGGCTGGGAAACTGAGAGCGTGTAAACGCGTTTTGCGCGATGATAGAAAATTATGTTCCATGAAAAAGAAGAAGAAAAAGAACGGTAAAAGGGAACGCGCCGGTTCTTCTACGAGTTACCGCAGCCAGATAGAACGTATGAAAGTTCGGCCTCGTGTGAAAGTGTGCAGCGTCCTTTCTCATTTGCAAAGAGACACGACTCGAGCGCTCCTCTTACGAGACTCTTCGATTTACGATGAAGAGAACCACAGCGAGGCAAAAGGAGATATCACGTTCAGGGGAGTAATGGACGTCAGTGAAGGTTTTCGCTCGAGAGAGCAGCATCTCTTTTCCTGTACGCGACTTTCATTAAAAGGGGTTACGTGCCTTTGATAAAATCGAAGGAACCGTTTTTTTAAGAAACTGTATATTTTTCTTGTGAGGTTTGATTTTGCTATGACCTCTCGAAATTTCATTTATAAATCTATAAATTTCCTGGATTTATTGGTGCAGCTGTAGGAGGGGTTACGTCGGGGGAAATTACGGTGTTCTTCTCTTTTTTATTTGTTATATCTTTTTGGATTTAAATGTTGAGTTTCAGCGCACAGTGGTAGAATATGGTCGAAGAGTGCCAAACGGCGCTATGGCGTTTTCGTTTTCACAGCGTGTTTCTTCGACCTAAAATTCCAGTAATCTCAAGCGATTAATGTCACAGTACATATATACATATATGTACATATATAGTACATGTGTACAGTAGAAGGTGTGTTTTAAATTACCGAGACTATGGTATGTTAAATAACAATTTAGAAAAAATGGCTCATAGGTGATGCGGGATTTGAACTTGGTCACAGTGATCACGAGTTCGAACCTTTACCTGATTACCCATCATAGTCCTGAAACTTGTATTTTTTTTTACTTTAACTGCTATGATCCTATTGTTATCAGGACCAACGACTACTTGTCTGACAAGGGATGTCCGGGAACTGATACACTCCAATTTTTACAAAACTTTGCACAAATATTAATTAGACATGTTTAAGAAGATAGCTGTAATTCGTGCCCACTTTCAATTTTGATTGACATATCAACCTCTTCGTCCAAACCGTCCTTTCTATTAGGTTGGTGCATATGAAATGTCGGATTGTATACGGCGAAACTAAAATGCCACAGTTTTTGCAAAATGAATGTTTATAAATGAAAATAATTTCCATCGACAACAATATACTTCTATCAAAGATGTACAAGGGCTTTTATACGATTTTTGATACAATCTGAGTTTTTAGAAACAATGAAATTGGAGGCGACTTTTTTAACACTAGAACTACCGGCGTTAAATCTATCATATTTCAGTATACTAAATAAGTACTTTGAAAAAGGAGGAATCAAAAGCTGGAAAAGATGATCGATTCGACAATTTACGTTTTTTGAGATAGACGTAGAATATTTATTCTGTGACTCTTCTATAAACTTGGAGAATTATTGAAATAAGTTGTGTACCAGTCATTTTGACTGGTTTGGTAGTTCTAGTGTTAAGGTCACCTTCATTATTGAATTTTTTTTCTGTAATGAAGCGGTCTAAGTGTTTATAAATGTGATAATCCGTTAAAGGAAGATTAGGTGAATTGAAAGGGATCCGTAATTTTTGTGAAAAAATAGCAATAGGAACTACAGACAATACAGGCAGAGAAGAGGCACAGGACGGGCAGAATAGCTTTTAACCCCATATCCACCATAGTTCTTTCATTGAACCTATATTTTTTTTATATTTTCCTGTTCTTAGATTTTAATTGCTATGGTCATTTAGTAAAATAATTCTGCGCTGGTTCCGAGCTACTGCTTACAATATACGTATTACATAGGAAGTAGCACCTTATTTGAGAAATTTAACAAAATTGTTGTGGATATTTTGCGCTAACACGATCCGATGTATACCGATACATGGAAGTTTGCATTTCTATCGCTCTAAAAGAAACCGTAGCCGGTATTGTCGGGTGAGAAAGATCTTTCAGGGAAACGTTCGAATGATGTAATTAGAGCATTCAAATCTAATCCCGATTGAACGCAATTGTATTACCGTGCTATTACGCGTACAATATTATGTAAATTGTACGTGTATAAAATACTAATTGGAATAAGATTGTATCATGCTTATTACCTGAAAATCCGTTGCCATGAATCAATTTACATAATCTATGTTTTTGTACTACCAAACTCCACTGATTGTGAGAACGAAGAGCTAATTAATATTCACGATTAAACAAGATTCCACGAAAACATTCAAAGTAAGTATAACAGAAGGAAACCTGTTAAATCGAAATGAAAAATGTTCCATGACAATCCAAGACTCCTCCTTTCAAGATATAAAATAGATGGCTAAGAGGCAGCCTTTTTAATCGTCACGATACATCATCACGAAAATTAATTCTCTCGTATCATGGCTAATGTCAAATATAAAATAACAGCATTAATTGATAATACGGAAGACTTCCGTGAGTTTCTCTCAACGGACAAAACGTCCACTAATTAGTACGTAGTTACGTCAAAAAAAAAAGTCCATCTAACGAACATCAGAAAAGGCGACGACGACGCTGCGAATAGCCAGAGCGAAAACAATACGTAAAAACCGTCGGAGGGAGGGTTTGTGTCGCAATATTAAGGAGCAAAAAAGATAAGAATCGGGAGACGAGTGCACCGTCAACTGCATCTACACCGTGGGGATGGATGTACACTCCAGTGCACGTGGGAAGGTCGTGCAATGAATCGAAGATCGTGAGATTTTTGCTCGGCGCACTTTCTACGGCTCGGCTATGATGATCGCGAGCAAGTGCTCTCGGAATTGTCGTTCTTTCTTGGATACGTCGAAAATCATTGCAATTACGGTCGCATAAATAACTCCAATAAATGGATACCGTCCGGTCCAATTAGAAGACACGAAAATTTGTCTTTTTCTCTCGTATTTTTTAGGTTTCAACTGTTATGATCAGATTGCCTAGGATCCACTGTTTTAGGTTGACTCCGAAGCACGAAATCTATGATATATTAACACGTTGAACGCCGCCGGTATTTCGCTTGTTTCATCATTTCTACCGAGGTGAAACTTTTTCTATTAAAATCACATCTTTATAAAGTGGAAACTTCAAAGACACAGATGGATATGTATTCAGCGGAACTTTATCTTTTTAACGTCAATATTTAAATATTGAATATATTACAAAATTCGAAAAAAAATTACAATTTAAAAGTCATATGAATTTTCATTGGATTTAATAGCGCCGGTCACCGGTGACCCCCATGGCAGTCAACGTGTTAAATAACAGTTTAGTTACAATTCATTTTCCGGAGGTCACAAGAGGATTGGAATTGAGCCAACTGTTTGGCAGTCCCCGAGTCCCTTTACTTTACTTCCTCACCCACCATAGCTTCTGACACTATTATTTTTCTTCCTTCTGCATTTTGTTCGGCTTCAACTGCTATTGTTCTGCGGTATCAGGACCTCCTGCAACCTCTAATTCCTAGGACCTCGGACCTATAGTTTTAACTGGATTCCGAACGACCAAAGCTACGATATTCTAAATAATAATTTATTAAGAAGAAACTTCATCCGAAACACCTAACTATTATCCACTCTGTGTAAATTCAACTGAAGCTATTACATTAATCATTGAAGCTAAACCGCATTTTATAGTTCTTGAGTTTATAACCGGTAAAACAATGTTTGTATGAGCACGTAAATAGGCGTCATTTTCAAGGAAAACTATTGGGTTGGCAACTAAGTGATTGCCGATTTTATATAAGAAGGAATTTCCTTAAGCTAATGAGGGACCCATAAATTGACATTTTTAACATAGCGAAACTGTTTTCATTTTTTTTTAATGCATGTATGCGGTACATTGAGCTTCTCTGCAATCTCACGTGTTGTGGTATGACGATCTGAATCGATAATAGCCTTGATATGACTCTCATCAACTGTAACTGGACGGCCAGATCGTTGCGCATTTTGGAGTGAAAAATTACCCGAATGAAATTTGGAAAAACCAATTTTGATACTGCCTATCTTTCAACGCTTCATTCCCATATACGGCACATAACTTCTTGTATGCTTGGGATGCGTTCCTTTTTCGGAAATAATACAATAAAATATGTCTGAAATGCGCAGTTTGTTCTTCCATTTTCAAATTGGGATAAAAACGAAACTAAATGACTCATCGATACGATTTTTTTTACTAATGAAAGGTGGAAGTTCAAACAACAAGAAAACTACAGATTAGGTGCTTTGAACATGTTGAAGAAACAAAAAAAAAGTGCTAAAACCATCTCTCGTCAAAATCGGCAATCACTTAGTTGCCAACCCAATACATCAAAACATCATTGTATTCTGTCGTTTAATACCGAAAGTCTATTCCAACGCGATAGTAGCTCAGGTAGTTCATCCTTCTCTTTCAAGCGCAAACGATCAATCGGATGGTCTCGTACACAGGCACACCAACTTCCATTCCTCTCCAGTAAGACAGCTAAGACGAAATTCATCTTCGGTAAAACAGGAGAGTTCGTGGAGAGTAAGAGAGCGTCCCCTGGCCGCGCAAACATTTAGTAGAAGACTCCTCTCGAGTTTCACCGACTTACTTAGGATCGTGCACGGAGAAAACCCATGTCAGTCTGCGGGAACGATTTGCCGAGCGTGGAGGATCGTGCCGCGTTGAAAGTGACGAGAATTCGCATTTCTGAAAGACACTGATTCGCGCGTGGAACATAGTTTAATTAAAATGGAAAACACGTTCAATCGCCACTGTGATTATCGTGTGGTGTCAAAGGATGAATTCGATCGAATGGGAAATTGTGCCGGTGAATTTCAATCGTAGAAGTTAGATCAAAAAAACGTTCCGCGTTGAATTATTCGTAAGCTTTCGTATAATTTGGATAAAAAGTTTGATGAGAAATATTCAACTGACTGGAAGTAATTAGATTGCGAGGGAAGGAATGGTGATTAATCGAAATAACAATTGAAGATTCGAGATAAATTGTAACTATTGAGAAGAAAGGGTACTGGAAGGCGATTCTGCATGAACCCTGACGAAGTTTTGAACCTGTGCAACAGGAAGAACGCGATCTTCGTTATCCTGTGTGCAGCAGCTATTTACGTACATCTGTTCGCCGACAATAACGACGAGGGAAAAATTAACGTGAACGTGGAGGAAGAACGAGAAACGTGGTGCATCGACGATGAGGAACTCTCGATATTTCGATCACGCTGCGACGATCTGGAAAATATTTTATCTGCTTTCGCTGATACTTTTCACGTTCGATTTCCCTCGTGATATATGCGCTCGAGCCGAACATGTAACGGGGAATGCTGAGCTCGTTATTCGAAACGATGACCATGATTATCAGGTAAGAAACTCAGGAGAAACTTCAAATTATAAAATAGACGTTTCATAAATTTCTTAGACGTTTCCACGCGAAGTTTCTTCCAGAAGATGAATTAACCAGTCACTCTTTCAAATTCGAATCCATAAAAAGTAGAGTACGATCGTGATATTTGGAATTTGACTTGAATGAAATGCCTTTTTTTCGTGGCAAAACGATAAAGTTGAATATTCGGGTCAGTAGATATATGAAAATATATTAGTAGAAGAATTTCAACGTTCGATTTCAGCGAGGAAGGGATAAAGTCTCTTGCATGAAAGTGGATGCTTTACTCTTTTAACCGGTCGCGCTTTTTTTCGGCTAAAACTGGTACGTTGTGAAACCTTCGCGAGATTTCGCCAAAGATCGACGGCTTCGTGACAAATCATATCTGCGAACGATAACTTGCAAGAGGCTTTCATTAAAATGACCTAAGCGACATGATTTTTAGACCGATCTTCGATCCGCAAGAACTTTCCATTCGTTCAAACCATTATAGCCGTGGGATAGCGTTGACGACATGAACATAAACATCTCGCGTCATTGCTTTTTCCATCATTAATAATCATTGAATTAGTAAACCGAGTTACTGTTTACATTCAATTTATTACGACAGTTTATTCAGAAAACAAGAAATATAACAGTTTGCTAAGATTAATGCACCAAAAAACTAAGATGATGCATGCATTCGTTTAATTTACTACTTAAATGATGACACGGTGATTATTAAATCGATCTTCGATTCCGACGGTCCTCGATACCTGAAGGAACTTTCCATTCGTTCAGAAATGATGTCGGACGGCATTGAAGATACTGAAGATGTCTCTCAGCGTTAATTTTTGTTCATGGAGAACCACGTAATGACTTATTTAAAATGGAGTTATGATGGATAAAGGGGTAAAGATTCAGACTCGCAAATTATTGGAACCGGATAGGGAAATTCTCTGTAACCTCTGGAAAATATGTACTAAATTTTTCGTAAATTGTCATTTAATATTTCACAGCCTCGATGATTCGGAAATCGTTTAACACTAGAACTACCGGCGTTAAATCTGTTATATTTAAATATATTAAATAAGTACTTTAAAAAAAGGGGAATTCAGAGGTGGAAAAGATGATCGATTCGGTAATTTGTGTTTTATGAGATGAATGTAGAATATTTATTCTATGACTCTCCTATAATCTTGGAGAATTTTTGAAAAAATGGTGTACCAGTCATTTTGACTGGTTTGGTAGTTCTAGTGTTAAAACAGTAGGTCGTAGGCAAAATGGCCGGAGCAGCTGAAGCCGACGAAATACAAAAGAAAATGTAAAGATGTCGAGCTATGGTAGGCGTGGAGGCCTCAGACTCCAAATCAGTGGGTCCAATTAGAAATCTCCTGTCACCTCTTGCAATTTGTTTCTAAATTATTATATAATATCTTTGTAAAGAGATAAAGACTCGGACCTGTAATTAGTGGGTCCAATTTTAAATCTCCCGCCACCTCTGGAAGCATTTTTCCTAAATTATCATTTAATATATCGCAGCCTTGGTGATTTGAAAGCCAACTGAAACAGTGGATCCTACGCAAAATAATTCTAGCAGTTAAAGCCGATTAAATTCTAGCAATTGAAGCCAAAGAAACCAAAATTGAATTACTATTTACGTATAAATCGCCCTGCCACGGCAGTTTATTCGTAGGCAACGAGAAATGTCAAAAATTCGGCGAGGTCGATGCAACGAAAAAACTAGCTGCAACAGGCAAAGTGCGAGAGGAAGAGAAAGCTGAATAGCGCGCGCACGGAAAGTTCGAGAGCGTTCTTCTTTTTTTCGTCGTTTATTTTCGTATCACCAAGGCAGATGAGGATGAGCTAGCACACTTAATTAAATAACTCAATTGGAATATTCATGGAAGGAATACTCGAATTCACGTGTGCGTGAGAATCTGAGAGAACAATGAAGCAGTAAATACGAAACTGTTTCAATTACGGACGTTGCAGCAATACATTTCAAAATGGCACTTCTTTTAAATACCAGATATGCATTGGTACCAAGAAACATGTGCATACTAATAAACAAAGCGTTTCCAATACCAGTTTGACTACTGTTTGACGATCTCTTTACCTGTTATTGACAGTAACTCTTAAGTTTTCCAATTTCTTTAACTGCGTGCAAAAAACTGAATCCTTATATATAAGAAATAAATTTGTTAACATTGTTCCTTTAAAGGAAGCATAACAGAGTGTCAATGAGTGCAAAATAAATTCAATAATTACACTTGGCTTATTTCGTTATTAAACTTTCTACATTAATATCACACGTTTATATAATAGAAACCTTAAAGGTAGAAACAGTTAATTATTCAGTAATATTTCATTGATTTCGCACTAGCATTTTCATACTAGAGAATTCGTGAATATTATTGTTTAAAAGGATACAAGAAATTTCGCTAAATTTAGCAGCTTTGAATATCAATGACCCGCACGGTATTTAGAGTGTTAAAATACTTTAAAAGAAAGTACCAAAAGTCGTCGTGCACTTAAATACCCTGTGGATGTTAACTTCACACGAGAGAACGTATTCCGGTGCAGTCGCGAGTAGCGTCTTCTTTTTATTTCTCACGCGCCGGCATATCCGGCTTGCGAAAGTAAAAGCATGAGATCGCTAATCGTTTTGTTCGCGAAAGACGCTTGAAAATTTTTCGTAAGATGGAAGAAGAGACGCGAGCAATTAAAAGGCACTATTTTCAATTCGTATAGGCGAAAACATTCGGCAAATTATTGCGCGTTGGGTAATTGGGTCAGTTCTACCTAAAGACATTTAACATTTCAGAAATTTCCTCCTATCAAATACATTAAATATAATTATCTTCATAAAAAGATATAAATTCATCGGCTTATATTGTGAATTTATGTTAATTACATCTTAAAATTTCATAGCTCATCAACGTCCTTTGACCAAGTGTATCGAATATAATTTAGTTTATTGAAAAATGGTAATTTTTTAATTAAAAATAATAAAGCTTATGGTTTGAATTTATGTTAACCCATTCGCAGCATAGCTCTAAATGCGACAGAAGACCCGCAGTACCGTGCATTTCGGCGCGCAGCAGTTACACCATTGTATAGAACGGAATATTCCGCGGGTGGTAAAAAAAAGAATTTCGGCATCCGCGGAATATTCCGCTTACGAATGCAAATGTGTTAATTCTATCTTAACCTCTTCAGGGACGACTTTTTTATAGAAGCTATTTTCATATTCTTAACTGTACACCGGAAATAACAGTCAGTGCAGTGAAACCATAAGATTTTCTTTTTCTTGTTGAGAGATTCTGTAATGAATAATTTATTATCAAATTTTTATACTTTTTATTAATGATAGTAATTATAATTATAAAAACCCAAATGTCCACATATGTGGCCAAAGGCGTCAAGAGGTTAAAATTTCATGTTTCATAAACTACTTTCGATCAAATATATCGAATATGATTATCTTTATTCAAAGAAAATGAATTCTTCGACTTATATTGCGAATATAAGTTTTATCCTCTGTGAGAACATTATTATCAATTTACATGATTTACACGGCGTCGATTCTACCGCGAAAACCAAGGTTTGGATGTATATACTGAGATTATCTTTTTCTCCGTGATTTCTCGTTCTCTATTGCATTCCTCAATTGCGCGAATTATGCTCGATCATCGCACTTTCTTTTTTTCTGGTCGTTGAACTTTGTTCACTATTTACGTCCGCACGTTTCATAGTCCAAGGAATTTTTCCGAATTCCTTCTACCGAAACGTTCAACGAACAATTTCACTTTAAACGATCGATCGTCAAGCAGTTAAATGGCAATAAAACCGTTTCATGTCTTTTTGAGAAATAATAATAAAATATTCCCGGAGTTAATATTCTTCCGGGAGTATATTTTGAATACCGAAAACGAGAAATTTACTTGACTACGCGTACACGAGATTGATTGCATTTTTTCCCGCGATACTTTAAACGCAGTCTTAAGAAATTCACGCATGATTAGTTTGCGAGGCTAATTCACCGCAAGAACTTTTACTATACCGTGGATATTGTAAAGGGACAAAATGTTGCGAAAACTCATTATTTTTCATTTGCAGTAAATACTTAAATGCCTTCACGTAGCTGAAGTCGTCTGAAACGCGGACTCTGTAATCGATCACTTTCGAATTTACGAATTAATATTTCCAATTGAGAAATATTCATTAATTGGCTACTCTTATAAACATTCTCCACGTGTGAATTTTAATATCAGTAACTTTAGCATACCATCTACAGAAATACAACATTGTAATCTATGACAATGATTATGAAAGTTGTCCAAGTAAACAAATTTGGAAGATGCAACTTATTGCATACTTTTTTTTTACTTTTAAACTTTAATTACTATCGTCATTTTGCCTAGAATGTGCTATTTAGGTGAATTCCAAACCACCGAGGCTGTGATATACTAAATAATAATTTAGGAAAAGTTTCCTAGACCTGACTTACTCAGACATTTATGTAATACTGCACAAATGAGCACAAAACTTTGATAAGACCACTCCATGGAATAATAAAAATTGAATAATAGTTCGCAAAACTCACCACGCATCCCAAACGAAATGTTTAAACATCCCGGAAAAAAAATGTTTGAGATTTTATCGAGACGAAGAACGTTATGGCTGATAACTTTCAAAATAAAGTCGTAGCGAAAGGTTTAATTCTCGTTACACGTAAAAGAAATCGTAAGTCAAAGGGTTAATATCTGGAACACCCCGAAAATATACAATTTGCCTGAACAATACATTTTTTCAACAGATCACGAAAACCCAAGAGGACAACCCCGACGATCTTCCATGGCACGTGATTCGCGACGACGAAAATTCCAGCGAGCTCTTTGGCAAGTGGAGAAATAATGGCGAGGCCCTTGAGCCCAAGTGGAGGGACGGTGACACGGTGCCTTTGCTTCCGTTTCCTCATCTCTCGAGATACTCAACCTCCAGGGTAAATAGCGACGAGGAAGGGGACGATTACCCTCATCGAGGTTCCAAGTATCGCCGAAACAATGGTCGAGACCCTTATACACGGCCGAAGAACGATGAGCGAATTTCTCATTCCAACAATGAGAAGTACGAATCGATCGAGGATAGACGAGCATACGCAGAACACGAGATATTCCCACGTAAAAGGAACAATCGACTTTCAACGAGGCAGAATGCGGCTGGTTCGACGTTGCCAAAAGAAACGATGAAAGAAAGCGAGACACGAAACCGAGATCCGTTAACGAACAGAGATTTCACATCTAGGTATCGAGAGACCTTTCAGGCTCGTCCTGACGATTACGAGCAGGAACTTAACGACGAGGAGTACTTAAAGCCTCGTCCGAGAAAAAGGAGACCACCGCAGAATTATGAATTCGCTTTGGCCGCAAACGAGGCATCGTTAAGGGATCAAAAAGTCCTGGATAATACTCGATCGTGGTCTCGTGCGAATGCTCGAGAAACTGCGACGGAATCTAAAGGTAAAAACGATCATCAGTTTTCCCAGAATGCTGTGCAGTTGAAGTCTCTGCTGAAAATGCAGCAGGAAGAAGGTTTGAGTCTGTCGGAGATCTTGCAGCGTAGGAACTTAACGTTGAACGACTTGTTGAGAGGGAACGTTGATGTAATTAGCGCCTTAAAGTCAAAGGATAGCAATGAGACGGAGGATTATGTTGAAAAAACGACGTCTGGTACGTCGACGAGGATGTCGGTTAAAGAGGGTCCATATTGGGTGTCTATTACGGATGATCAGAAGAAAAATTCTAAGATGGATGATCGACATATTTCCAATGATTCTAATAATAAATCTGTTCTAGAAATTACGACTTCCTCTTCGACTGAATACTCGATAAAAACCGAGAAGACGTCTAACGTGGATGTGGATGAAATTAAAGTATATCCAGACACTGAGAATGCCGTGACTGGGAAATTAATGGTCGTTAGCTCTGATCGTCCGCAAACTCCAATGACCACGTATACAACTATGCCGACAGTGATTACGACATCGACTATGCTGCTGGTTGCAACAAATTCCATGGAATCCCTTGGGAACGTTGGCATCGTGAAAGAATCGATGCAAGATGAACACGAGACGAAGACCGAGAGTTTAGACGAGGACGAGATAATGGAATTCTCGGATTTCACGGATTACAAGAAAGGACGAAACGGCATGTCCCCGGTTTGGCTGATGATGAACGAACAGGAGAGTACAAAGTCATCGATTCAAACATCGACGGACGACCTTCGAGACACGGGTTCGACTTTGAGTATCGAACAACTTCTGAGCCCTACGGAAAGAACCAAATCGACAAATTCATCGATTGTTTTCGAGGAGGAGAAATTGGAAATTGAAAAGCCTGACGTTAAAATTGGTAAGATGTACACGAACAGTTATCAGACAATGATCATCGAACGTCCAGGAGATGATTATAGCACGGTGTTGGAACAAGAGTATCAGGACGATGCACCAATGATCCAGAAAGAGCCTGAATACAGTACTAAAATCATTATTCTCGATGATAGTAACGATATGCCTGGAAATACGATGCGTGGGATAAATTCTGATTTTGATGCTACAAGTAACAATTATCCGGTTGTAAATCATTCATCATCCACGATTAATATGACCGAAGAGAACAATCATAATTACTCTCTAAAGAATCACCAGATTATAGACAAGTATAATAAAACTTATGAAGATATCATGTCAGAGATTGAACCAGAAGCACGAGCAGAGATCTTTGAATTATTCGCGTCAGGATCAGCAGGAAAAAGGCTGGAACGTTTACTCAAGTCAAGGAATATGAGCGTGGAAGAGTTAATAGCACTGCGACAGAGAGGTTCAAGCAGAGTTCATCTGGCGGAAGTAACGCGTCTAAGAACTCAGAGTCCGTTTAACGAAACAACGGAAAAAGATCCGAACAATTCTGAACCAACGACATCACAGCCACTGGACGATAATCTTGGCGAGCTCGCAATCGAGAGTGTAACCGAGAACGAGAGCAGCATGCAAGAACATAATAAGGTAAACGATTATCCGCTGGAATCCTTGTGCGACGGTAAAAAGGACAGCAATGTCGGATTAAGTCCAATAAACTTCGTTCGCGTTGACAAGAGCACTACCAAAGAGGCTAATGAAGAATCATTGATCAACGAAGACGAACAACAGCTCACGATTAATTTAGAATCGCAGAAGGAAAACGAAGAGACGAAAGAAAACAATCGCCATGAGATCGTCGACCTGTTAACGACCTTCGCTTCTCTGCCATTCGGGAGAGACATCGAACGAGATTTTAGGGTGGACTATAAAAAGTTGCCTCAATGGAACAACCACGAAGACGTCACGCTCGTAAAAGATAACTTGGAAACGTCGAGCACGAGAGGATCGTTAAACGATGAATCTGGTTTCGTCGAGGAAATCTGGAAGGAGAAACTGAACATTCTGAATTCACGTACGGTGTACAACGAGGATACCAGCGAGGGCGACAGCGAGGAAAGTAGTCGAGAGAGCAAAAGCCTGTCGAAAGTAAAACCAAGCATAATAGCAAGCGGTGCGATACTCGGAGTTACGATTGTCGTTTTCCTAGCGATATTCGTCACCTGTAGAATTAGACAGAAGCAGAAGTATAGGTACAGAAATACTTTTTCCCGTGCGGTCTTCCAAGGACCTGTATTGGCTGCCAGAAAACTGTCGAACTCGAGTAGCCTGAGCACCGTGATGGTGAATATAGTCGCCACGTCAACGGCAAAGAGACCAGAAAAAAACGAGACCCAAGGGACGATGGTGGAGAGAGAAGCTAAGAGTGACATCGACAATGACTCACTGGACGCAAACGATAGCTGGGAGACTATACCCGATTATATGAAGTGATGAAAGACCAGACTGTTTGAGATTGTGAATGTTTCTGGAAAAAAAAGCCTCGATTACCAACAGTATTCTTGCGTTTACGATCAAATTGAATCGTACGAACCGAAGGCTGATATTATTGTACCTTGTGTTTAACCCTTTGAGTGCTACGAACGTATTTATGCACCCGACGAATGCCATCGGTGTTGATTGTGGAATTATGTATGTGTATAAGAAGTTTCTGACTGGTACAGTCGAGGACATTGAATGCGATAGCCTGGGCACTATCAAATGTGGAGGCTTGCCCGATTGAGCTCAGTAATGGGTACACATGTCTTTATTCTCTTTGATAGAGCAACATGTGTACCGTGTAACTGAGCTAAGAAGGTGGAAATCTCTCTATTGAGGTCTAGAGTGTCATATTTCATTTCGTCGAATAGTTTATACATGAAGCTGATCGGCTTTGGGATGGATGACTGTACCGAATGGGAAATCGAGTGTGACACTGGACACTAACTGATGAATCTTTCTCCATTAAGCTCAGATATGCGTATATATAGTCATAGTCGCGATGTAGCAAGGTGGTAAAATTGATTAAACATGAAGATACAGGTGCTTTAATCTAAAATTTTAAGATTTATTGTAAAATTTAAAGAACTATTGTAGCAAAGGAATTGACAGAAGTACGATCTTTTTAAGTTCTTGAGATGTTTTAAAGGATCAAGGAATCTGTCATTTTATGCCCATACAGCGTTAAGAGTCAGATTCTTATAGCTGTATATAGCGGAGAAGATGTTTTGCAGACCTTTAGGGTCACATCATCAATCGGTACTAATTCTTACCCCTTAAGTGGGTGCACCGACAAAATCATAACGACTAAAGTGGCCTCGACCCTATGTCTTCAGAGTTAAGAGTTTAGTTTACGACCTTGCTACGTCGCGGCTGCGACTGTACCTCTTACGTTGTTTTTATACTTTAAATAGGAACAGAAACATTTCTACTGGGATATCATATTTCGTCTCCTCAAGTGTACTTATCTTGTAGCCGTTATAGCAACTACACCAAATAAAACACGAAGTCTAAACAAACAAGATTTCACTCGTCTCGATTATCCTAGTTGCATGGCATAGAGTCAATCAGTAATTTCATATGACAAACAGTATGCGAATAAATAATTCCGTCCGCGGAGAACATTAAGCTCTGAAGTGCTCTGCATTCAAAGGGTTAACGATGATGACACGGTGAAAGGAGGCAGATTGTTAGAGTGAACGTTAATAAATCATCAATTGTAACATTTTTCACTGTGAAACTGTAAGTCCGCGGACTGGCTTCGCGGATTGGCGCAAATGTACATAAGAATTGTAACTGCAAAGAATCTCGCTGGAGCATTGCCGAATTGAATTGCATTAGTTGAGAATTATTATTAATCGATGCGTGCCTTTTTTTCGTCGGGTTACGGAAAGCTTTATTCTTGAGTTTGAAAAGAGTGTGCTCTCTTTGATGTTGTAAAATTATCTTTATAAAATACTTAGGATAGAATGTATTTATTTTTACGATGGTATGTAAGAGAGATCAGTTTTATATGAACCATAAAAAAATATATAAGTTAAGAATCATTGCTATCCTCTACTTCGAAACATAATTAACTAATGGTGATTAAACATTGCATGATCGATCACTCACCAGTATTTCTCGTATGTAAAAACATCCCTGAGTATAGCAGACACAGCATTACTGTTGTTTTGAAATACGCGGCTGAAGTATGAGTACTGTCTCGCGATATTTCTGCACTGCTTCAAAGCGGCCTCTGTGAACAAATAGAAGATAAAGTTAGTCGACCATGGAATTCCTCGAATTCCTCATCCTTTTTAAATCATTTATCTCTTTTCTTGTCCTTCGAAATAACAATACGGTGGATATAATTCACCTTTCGAAACGAGACTGAAAAATATCTCGGACTGCTCGAGAAATTTCTATTTTCAAATCGCTATTTAAAGAATGAATCGAGTTATGTATAATACACCTTTGAATAAAATACATCCGAACATTTCACGCGATTCAATATAAGATGGTTGGCAAAACGCGGTCAACTTTCATCGTCATGATTTAAAATTCAAATATACTTATAATATTTAACAGTTTAATCCCTTGCTCTACTTCAACGAATCGAACTCGTGGCCACAATTTCGAGCTAAATATCATTCGCACTAAAACTACCGGCAGTAAATCTGTTATATTTTAATGTATTAAAGAAATACTTCAGAAAAAGGGGAATCAAAATATTTACTCTGTGGCTCCCCTAGAAAGTCAGAGAATTTTTATAAATAATGAAAAACCAGTAATTTTGGCGGAATTGGTAGTCCTAGTGTTAACAGTATGATAATTTCATAGGTTCCGTTTCGTATCGCGAAGTTTCAAGGCTCAGAAAAGTTTAAGTCTGTTACACTTCCGCCCCGGATTTCGGCCGGTAAATGGTAGAGCAAGTGATTAACATGAAAAAATTATTTAACTAATAATATGCATATGATCTTCATACGCTGTAAAAATATTATCCAAACTTAAATTCAAATCGAGGACTAAGCCTATTCTCTCGAATTTTAAATGCAAATGTTTGTATACCGTTTTTTTACAAATTGCGTGTACCTAATGTAGGACTTCCTTTCAGTTCGATCATATCGGCAGCGGTCATGTACAAAACCGTGGTGTAGCTGGTAGGAAGAATATCCAGGTAAGGCTTCCATTTCGAATTTTCTTTGTATTTTTCGATGAGAAGCGCAATCGCAAGAGCGACCTGCGGCATATGCTGTATCAGCGGATCGTTCTGGAGAACGGTTAATTCCGGTGCCGCGTTATGGATGCTGAATATAAGTTCTCGGGGTATCCTCAATATCAGCTCGTTCTCGATGAAATTTCGCTCGGCTTTTAGGCCCAAATCGTATCCTGGAAATTCAGCAACGCTCGCGCCTTCTACGTTCGCGCCATTTTCCTTCAGCCAATTCATAAATTGTCCAATCCCCTGGGATCGTTTCGACGCCTCTGTCTTCATCTCCTCCAGCCGTTTAACCTTCTCCAAAATTGTCGAGATTTCCACGTAATTCTCCCATAGTTGCGTCACGTACGCCGAGTTGCTGCTCACTATGCGTACATTTATATGAGAATTAATGATCATTCATATTTTTCACTGATCACCTCAAAATAATGGTCCTCCGGTTGCTTTGTCTCTCGTAATTCCATCCCGAGAGATTAAACAATGCGGATTTACTAATTTTTCATAAGTTTCAATAGTATCAAGGAAACAGATGAAAATTACTGTAGAAAATAATTTAATGACTCGAGTGAATGACCCACGATAAGGAATGATGAGTTGTTTATTGCAATCAGATAAGATTATTCTCAGGTATCGTACCAGTGGAGGAAACAAAGCGGTACGGTTAACTTCGATGTCGTGATATTCGATTTCTGTTATACTTACGGTGAAAGAGCTTTTCGCACAAAGCATTGATCTCGTTTCTCTTAGCTAACGATATCTGCTTCTGATTCGAAACGTGTTGTTTACTTTTGGTGAATGCGTGAGATTTTCTTCTGCCCATTTTTGTACTATCTCACGGCACTTTCTGGACTTCTTCTCGCATTCAGATACATTATAACGCGTAACGCGCTCCTACGACTGTCAGGAATAAACACTTTTCGCCGTAACGAAAATAGAACATCCGACACTGTAGTTGCTGAAACTCGGGCGACATAACCTCGAAACGGCGACGTAGACCTGGACTGACTTACTTCTATGTACCGCGGACCCTCGTTGCACTTTATTGATTTTCAATTTCTGTCAGAGGTCACCTACTTTCGCAATTAAGTTCAACTTCTTTCGGGGATCATTTTCGATCATTTTTAATGTCGCCGTTTCGGCAACTTTTCGTTATTCGATAATATTAATTCATATTGCAACATAGTTCACCATATAACTATTGACGCAGCGTAAAATTGTCATTTATTTCCATGTTACCTTCGCGATCGGTAATTTTTATTTCCCGCTTCAATTTGTATGTGGCTGGTGATCACATTTTTTTCAAATGTACATATGTATATAAAAGATACATCGATCGTTGAGGTCGTTGTTAATTGAATTTTCTTCCCTTTTACAATTCTTTAAAAATGATTCATTATACATGAAATAACAATTTGTGATAAGGAAATTAATTTTTTTTGTACAATATAACTTTCGATATACACATTATCAGGCAAATTGTCTGTATATTCATTACACAAATTAAAAAAGAAAAAGAAAGAATAAATATCCATAATTTGTTTATGGATATACATTAAAGGGGTTTATAAATATTAGGGTAGGATTACAAAGTAAACTTTCATGTTCTATTTTGCTTTAAATATATAAAAGTAATTTCAATCGAAACTATGAGTTAGAATGTGCACTTCAATTTACTGATAATAAATACGTTAAATTGAATAAATTATATTTGTCAAAAAAAATATTTCTGCAATGGCAAAAGAAACAATTGAAAATGAAGGTCTAAAGCATAAAACGTACTATACGAAAAGTAATTGGCAAAACGAAATATTGAATGGAAGAGAACCACAGACAATTTTGTGAAAAAATCATCTGCCAGTTATTTAACATTTATTACTTTGTTATAAAATTATTTTGTAATACTCATATCAGGGCTTGACGGCCGTGAAAATGAAAATATCTATTCTTAAATTTAATTCAATAGTATTCACATTTCATATTTAACATAAAAAATATTTTTTTTTGTTATATATCTAACTCGTCAACTTGGAGTTATGTCCATAGAACCCCCTTAATGTTGATAAATTACTAATTTTTTTGTGTACAACTAAACGTAATATAATAAAATTGTTGCTTGAATTTTCACGCTGCAAAGCAAGGTAACTCGTTGTAAAATCTTTTTACAAAAGAATAACAAAACCGAATTATCGGCAAAAAATACAATTATATATTTAAATATAACATGATTGACATAACAACCAATATTAAGTGAAAACCCTACGTATTTATGTGGAAATCGTCCACAAGAACAATATTTGTAATGTTATATAAAAACATACGCGTTCCTTTTTACATTTAAAATATTTCGTACGTTTCTTTTCACTTTCATTAGGAATTCCGTACAAAATCTAATTGTGATTTACCTTAATCCGCGAATTGTCGGTAAAAAAAAGAAAGAAAAAAAAAATGAGGAAAAATACGATAATAAAATTCTACAAAAGTGAATTTAGACATCATAGCTAAAAAGAGCTATTGAAGTTATGTACTTTGTACCAAATATATTAATCAATGAATATAATATTATATTTGATTATGTATTATGCAGAATTATAAGTATATTACACATTCTACAAGATTACCCATGAGTTTCTCCGTAATTTTCTTTGCAGCGGAAAACTCGTATCTTAAATACTAAAGATACACTTAGTTACAATTACAGTTTCCGTTAATGTTTACATTAATAATATATATGTTATTTATACAGCCTAATGTCTATATAGAGCCTTATAGACCACATGATTTCGTTCCTTTACTGCTACCTCAATAGAAATTCAACCATATGTCACGAAATTAAAAGTTTAATTCTTTCTTCTTTTCCACCCGATGTCTTACATAATATGCCGTAAAAATGTTGCGCATTCGTAAAAATTGAAAACTATATAATTCCAGTTCAGTTACCAATCCCCTCTCTCGATAAATGTGTGCGGATATCTCGTAAATATTACACTCTTTTACAACTACCATTCAAAATTACATTGTCCTTACGTAAAGTCGAATAGATTTCTTCCTTTTACTTTTTTTGCGCTTTGGTACACATTACAGCGAGCCGGTTAATCTGTGATGAGTTCGACGATTTCCATTTAAACGTATCATAGTCTATAAAATTTGAGACTTTCTTTGTTTAAATGATTCACACAAGGATACCAGCCTCTTATGAAATTTGTTACTTTGTAGCCGAAAACGTTACGCGGTGCACTCATGGTCCCCTGGTTTTTATCACTAAAAGTTTTTTTTTAATGAGAACACAGTATTCTGGCTGCTATACAGTGTACCGGTACAGCACGTAGGGGAAATTGTTGAAGGCTATAAAACACATGGTACATAAATATATAAGTTACTTTTTCATCCAATTCACAATTATTGGAATAAATTGTGCAGACACTGTAGAGTGAGATATAGAAAATTCCAATCTCTTTCATGTCGTTTAATATTCTTTCTCTTATATATCCATTCATACACCACGTTTAACATTTTCCTATTGTGTAGCAGTATCTGAAATGCTTTGACGCCATGTAGCATGAAAAGGAATTTTCAAGATTTTAACTCGCGTCTTAGGTAACGCGGTTAAAAGAAGCTTTTGTAATTGTGGCAATGGTAGAATGTCAACTTGTGGATTTGTTAAATTTGGCTGCTGTTTGTCATCACCTGAAAAGTTGATAAAAGTTGAAAGAAAATATTATAAAATAGTTTGCCTTTCTTATACATGCTTATAGCGATATGTTCGTACGAATTTAACGTACCTTTCTGATTGTCATTTTCATCCTCCACGTCTTCAATTAATTTTAAATAGGGTACTGGTTTCAGAACTGGTATAGAATCTCCAGTAACCTGTTTACTCATTAAATTACACTGATCGACGAATAATTCTGTTACTCGGAGTAACTCGAGTGTAACACCCCACACGAAGTGCGTTAAATTATTTGATAATTCAGTGACACCTCCAAGCACCATGTTATTAGACGTTGCAGATTGCGATATGTAGGTTGGTATGATTAGCAGCCTTTTGATATTTTTGCAATTCGCCAGACATTTATCGAAACCATTTTTCACATCGAAATTCACAAGTTCCATTTGACTTAAACTTTGTAACTTGGATACACCCTCCAAGATATCAAAAGTACAACACGATCCTTGGCCCTTTTCAAGCCTCAGGCGTTCTAATTTTTGTAATTTTATCAAAACTGTAGTGCCAAACTTATCTGGGAAGTCTGAGCACTCTCCTAATTCCAATGTTTCCAAATTTAATAACGTTTGTATAATATCGATTTTCTTCTTTCCCAGTTCCTTAACTGACGTTAAGCTCTATAAAAATCGAAAAAAAGCTCATATCAATACAACATGTCATAGGAAATACAATACAATAGGAAAAGAATACAAATTTATTACAGTAATCCTAATAGATCAAATTAAGGACAGCAAGAGCCATCACCTTAGAAATAGATCATCTATTAATAAACAGTTCTGCTTACCAATTGTGTTAATTGCATTAGCTCTTGTAAAGGCGTGAGATCTTCTTGCAGAGACATACCGCTTATCGCTTTAAGTCTCAGCTCTTGGCAGCGTTTGAGATTTCCTACAGATTCCACGTTTAATGAATCACATTTTATTGACATTGCACTCAATACTTCTAACTGGGGGCAGCTCTTTATAACTTCTTCCACAACCATCACAGGACATCTACATAGTTCCAATTTGACAAGACTAGTCACCCGCGGAATAACGGACAAAAATTTCTTCCAGATCCCATCGGATTCGCCCGCAACGAGCATTTTTCTTAGATCTAAATGTTGGGTGCCACGCCTTTGCAAAGTATCAGCTAAGCCATCCCAGTCTGTCACTTGACTGTTTTTCATTCTTACTGTCTTCCATAAAGAAGGATGCGCGGCTAAATCTCGCCACATTTTGCAAACTCGAGCGGCCCGAAGTAATTCTTGTACTTTGAGATATTGGAAAATACGCAGTAATGCATGGTAACCAGCACATACTGAGTCCATAAAATGCTGTTGCTGTTCCGATTCTTGCTGATTTTGTTTCCTTCTGAAAGTATCGAAAGAATAGGAATATATATAGTGAAGTCCTTTATGCGTAATAGCCTACAAAATTATGAATATGACTTATCTTATTATATATATTACGTTATTAAATAACTTATGCTATGCTATAAAACATATTTTCTTAATGACAATAAGAAGTGATCATTTTTAAAGAGGCTTTTAAAGGACCAATGATTTACAACATTAACGTTAACAATGGTACTAATATTATTGTACTTTTCTCAAGTAACGGGTAAAAGCCTCTGAAAAAAATACTAGGCAGTCGAGTATTTAAATATATTAATAATAGAGGTAAAGTAACAAAAAAAAGAACATAAAAGAGGATATAGGATTAACGAGGAAGGATTATTGGGGATGCTTTTGGGAAAACGCACTAAGAGTTTTTTGTGTTTCAGCTCGCACATGTCTTTATATCTGTAAATATAAAAAGTAAAAATGAATTAGATTTTTTCCACTGAAGCACTTATCAGTAGCTGTATCTGTAATTGTAGCATGAATGTAAACCACCCTATGTACTTCAAATTATTATGTTCTCATGTGCACTTAAAGCATTTTGTAATTGAGTTATTGCGAGAGAAAAAAAATATACACAACTTTTACTTTGATACTACAATTACTAAATACTTGCAAGAACCAACGATATTGCTTTATTCATTTTCCACATTTGTCAAAAATTTGGCCGCATTTCTAAGAAGCTAAGGCAGTGTGCTTCGATCACGAGATAAAATCAAATTCATTTTCCTCGTTGAATTTTTATATTTCCAAATATAATAAACATCAGTATATATTGCATTTACAATATTGTTCAAATGAACTTTACATGAAAACAGGTAGAAAATTATTTCTATTATCTCTCCTTATCGGCGGATAAACTTTCTAGACTGCGTACACAATGCTAAATAAACGTATTAAAGTAAAATAAAGATTTGTCTCGATGTGCAACAAAACTAATCGTCACTGGAAGAGGATACGTAAATCTTGTAAATACAATATGTACAAAGCAACTGCCAAAACCTCAAAAGAGAGTTGCCTTAACTTATCTGGAGAAAATGTTAAAAAAAAGGAAGTAAAACAATACTGACGTGTTTGAACAACAAACACTTACTTGCTACTTATTTTAATAGTACCCAAATTATTTGTCACCGATTGATGTGAATCTGTTTTAGCTAGGTCAGCGGTCGTATCAAGGACGTTTGAATTATTTACTACAGATTTTCTTTCAGGCGATTCACTTTTGTGATTCATTGTCGATTTCTTTTCTTCTAATGCAATATCCGTTTTTGCATTAGACGGCTCATTTTCTTGACCCTTCGCGGTCAATGAATCTGTCTTACTATTGTTATTGCACGTTTCGTCCGTTTCTTCAACCACGGGACACGGCGTGGATTCTTTGGAACACGATATATCTTTTGAAATTTCTTTGTCGAGTATTTTATCAGGTGCATCCTTGCTCAAAGGTTTCGTTAATAAAGAAGTACGTGATTTCGTAGCTGCAGAATTTTCAACGGTATTTGATATATCGGTAAGCGAACCGTCTTGAAGAACGGGAGGTTTGTCGCCAATCTTATCTGGCCTTACTGTTATGGCTGGCTGAACGGCCATAGCATTATTTTTCGGCACAACAATGTATCTCTTGCCACCCATTAAAGCAATATTTTGCGCTGGCTTTGGCACAGTTCCATCGTGACTTTGTAGAAATTCATTTTCTGCCTGAGCAAACCAGCTCCCTTCCTTTTTATCTACATTCGAAGGTGAATGCGAACTTGGTGATACCGTTTTCGAAGCTTTGGTGGAATTTCGGGTCTGTGAATCCGCACTGTCGGATTTTGGAATTCTTTGAAGTTTCGGAGGTGTTAAATTTACTTGGTGTTTTGATTTTGCACTCTGAGCACCTAGCATGCTAATTGGTATCAGTGGAGGGGGAGTCGGATTAACCGTTTGATGCTGATGAGTTTCGCTAGTGTCCTTCTGACAGTTCTACAACAGAGGTAATGATATTTATTTAAAACATTGTCAATTCAATTCTAAGTAACACACAGACTATTCACATTACATCGAACTTCAATCCATTCTTCTCTAAACATAATATTTAAACATAAATGACAAAGTAATAGCAACAAAGTCTGTCATTACTTTTTAGATACAACAAAAATTATCTTAATGAACCTAGCTAAATAGTTTCTAAAGTCCTATACTTCTTCGGAGAATTATCATTTAATTTCAGGCATTGAACTCTCAATACAAAAACAGATAAATGAACACATAGAATCATGAAAAACGATGTGCTTTACATAACAAAGAAAAAACCTACCTTGCAAACATAATCATCACTGCCTGCAAATTCCATGCCATCAACACATTCAGGGTGATATAAGCACAGACACACTCGACATTGTAAACTCGGTATCAATCCCATACTCGTCGAGCATCTTATGCTGCATGGTTCTTGAAGTTTGGGCCTGTAAGATGTGCGTTGATTCGGGAAAGGGATTAAGGAATGAAACACAAAATTTGAATAAAGGATTTAAGGATCAGAGGGGTAAAGGAAGATACAGTTATGAAAATTATAGAAGGACAAAGTTTAAACTGTTTCAGAATAAAATTTCGAGCCTCAAAATACTAATATGCGCACTTATTGTATACTCGTTATGACGGCATGCAGTCGAATACTAATAAAGATGCAACGTAATATATTTCCAATGGATATTGTATGATTTTTTTTGTATGTATGCCTGCTAACAAAAATTTGTGTAAATAAAATCTTTGTGGTAAATATCAATAACAAGCAGTTTAAAACTACTAAGAGGACATTATTCGAATAATCTGATGTTCAACAAATTAAATGATGATATAGAATTTACAGTTTCATGCAACGTAGCAGAATGGAATGTATCTGTTCTCGAGTTACGATATGTTGTCGTATCACAGAATATTTATTTATATATAGATATTCCGTTTTGTTTTTCTATACTCGAAATTTATCGGTATTTATATTTTCGAAAATGCATAATAAGAAAATGTTGTCTTGAAATGTCCTCCTATTGAAAGATACAAGTGCACATGCTGTAAATTCTTCATTGGACCTTTTTTAAGCACATTAAAAATAATTCGTTTTAAAGTATTAAATTTGATCATCCTAATTCTAACATCTTAAGCATCTGTGTTACATATAAAGGGTATAAAATATCATTTAACATCGCAAATAATTCGCGTACTCAGAATTTGATCAAATGTATGAAAAATAATCGAACCTTGAAAATACTTACGTTACTAATCTTTTAGCTTTAGGTGGTGGTACTTTCTCTACAACCTGTTGACTTCTTCTTGTACTTGCTGTACTTCGTTGAGGTGGAAGCATCTCACTCTCCTCAGGAGGTGATTTTATCTCTGCTATGCAGATTTTAAACAAACTTTTATGAAAATAACATCTTTTTAATATTAAAAATACACAGATGAAAAGGAGAGTTTTTTTTTAAATATTCTTTTGTTTCTAATAACTGTACTTCATTTCTGATGTAAAGTACGACGATCACAAAAATTTGAATAATAGGGAAAACTTATGCAACAAAGCACTATTTAACCCATTTGCATCCGTAAGCGGAATAATATGCGCACGAGTATGCTAGCCTATCACTCGCCGCGGATTATTCCGCTCTCCACAATTGATAAACTATGTGCGTGGAAATGAGCGGTACTACTAGTCGACTGCTGTATTTTGAGCTATGATGCAAATGTGTTAATAACCAAGAGTGTAAAATCAAGATTTCACGTATGTAAGAGAAGTAACAAGAAAAATATTATTTATATAAATGCATACTTATTTGTGGTGTTTTCTTTGCAGGCATTTTAACTTTAAATCCTGCAGAAGCTGCTTTCGGTGATTTTGCTACAGTTTTTGCAGACACTGGGGTTACTGGTGCAGCTGCTTGTGCGCGTGCTTCCTCTGCAGCTCTTCTGGCAGCTATAGCTTTTTTGTATGCCGCACTTTTCCTTGGTGGAGTAGCGTATGAACTCATAGAGCCCTACAATAAATTACATAATAATATCCATTCCAATGGCAATTGTAAATTTCTCTTCACACAATGTGATACATACTCTCATTCTTTTTGCATCACGAATGATCTCTTTATCAGGATCATCAAGACCAATTGGTTCTTTGAAAAATGTGAAATTATCTATAGTTAATTCCTTTGTATGCACTATAAAAAAAGAAAAAGAGAACATTATTATTGACATACCCACTTCAATGTAATATTATTAATAATAAATGACAATTGTAAAGTAAACATACGAAATTCTGCAACTTCTCTAAAACTTCTGACTTTCTTGCCCTTTGGTGTGTAATAATATATGTCAGCCATTCTTTTCATACTAGAATCAGTACTTGCTCTAAATACCAGCTCTCGCTTCCAACCATATTTGAAAGGTTCTTTGAATGCTGGATTTGACATATCCACGGAACTTTTCTGTTTAACTGCTGTAGCTGCAGGACTGGCACCACGTGATATACGACTACTTTTTGACTTTTGAGATGTTGCTGGACTACTAGCAGCTGACGATGAATATGCTAATTTCATGGAGGAGTCTTCAGTTTTTTGTACTTCTGCATCATATTCTGTATTTGGTATTCCAATTGAATCTGTATCAGATTTATCCGATTCTTTTTCTTTCTTTATCTTTTCTACATCCACCATACGTTCGGTATTATACACATGTGTCCTATAGTCATCAGAATCTTGTTCTTCATAGTCCTTCTTTATCGTTGTATATCTAAATCGTTTTGCCAATTGTGCTTCAGCCACTTCAGCTTCGGCTGCAAGAAATTGTATAAGCTCAGCTATATAGTACACAGTTATCATTGAATGCAAATATTATAGATCTATACTTCTGTTTCATACTCATAGCTTAACCTATATAAATTACAAAATATCCATTATCATGAAATTGAGTTTTCACTACTTATTTACAAGCTGTAGTAAACTATGGACATAATAAATCATTAATAAAATTTAATGGAAACTTATAAGAACAGAATACTTACATATTAATATAAACTACATATTTATCGATAGATTAATGTACATATTAATATGTTACTGATATAAATACACATATATATCATATATATTAAACAAAACTCCTTTCTAAAACATTTACTTTGTAAGTTAATTTATGTAAAGTTACTTCTATGCTACCATTTTATTTGAAAAGCACACAGCGAACATACAGAATACTGAATCGTAACAATAAACAGTACCAATTAGTTTCTTGAGAACATGACTCCCCGGTTCCATTTCATTAGCTCCTTGCGTATCGAATCCATTGAATTCCGTAGAATCGTCCGAAGTAACGTCATCGGATTCCGAAAGCTTACGCTTGCGTCCCCTTGTACCTAAAGAATCAGTTTCAATGGTACTCGTAGAATTGGCCTTGAACTTTCGCAGCTTTCTCCTAACAATCGGCGTGGGACTTTTCTTCGACGAACCTTTAATATCCCCGTTTACCTCCTGCCCGTCCATTCTCGTGACTACCGCCACTTTATCTTGCGTTTCCTGTAAATCCGGCATACTGGCGATTTCGAGGTTAGGATTTTCGGGGGCCGTATCGGCGTTCCCGCCATTAACATTGGCACCCTCCATCAAGAGGCCCCTTCGGGACTAAACACTAGCCCAGCGCACTTCAGCGGCCAGTACGTGAAGAACGTCAATTTCGCGTTATCCGTCACTTTACTTGAACTCCATTAAACGTTCCTTTGTATAGCTCCCGTCCTACAGTCCCCTCGCGTCTTGGTATCACGATCCCGCGCTCATCTGTCGGCGAATGCGCATAGCATGCGCGCAGATACCACTACGCGCTATTTACACAACCGCCAGGATTTCTCTTGGAATGTTTTCGAACCGACCTCCATTACGTCGTTAATCCATACACAGTTTTCGAAACGAATAAGAGAATCGTATTATGGAATCGTACTATGAGGATTATTTATTTCCCCGTAAACGCGACACGAGCACACAAACCAAGAACGACAAAAGCTTCGGACAGACACGAAGCGTCTGTGAAACGCACAACCGGAAATGGCGGAAGAAGTATGCTTAAGATACGTTTTCAACATATTCTATTTTCAAATCATTTGTAATTTGTTATTTAAAGGATATCATATACTTCGGATTTGATTAATCTGTAAATGCAATTGGGTATAATTGTTTTTGGTAAATAATTTCGCAATTTATGACCTTTAGTTTTAAACAGGAATTCCGTAAAAAATTAACTATGACCGTACCGTAACTGCTCAAGTCTATATGGTAATAATAACTTTATATTCTTTATGTCAAGTAATTTCTGTAACGTTTCATTCGGATTTTTCTATAATATAATTTTTCGTATTTATAAATGACAATGATATACACTTGACGTACGTGTATAATTTCAGAACACACTTAGTCGACTATGATCAAATCATTGTTGCGAGCACGTAGATTACACACATATATACACACTCTTGTAACCCGCAATTTTACACACATTGAAAAGGAGGTAGAAAAGTTCTGTGGCGCACAGTGAAAATAGTTCAGAATTGATAGTCTCTTGCTACTTGGGCGATTTTGAAAAATTGTTGTTTAACGTCAGAAGATAATTAACAATGATATTTGTTTAAAGAAAATTGGCGACTTGCGAAATTATATGAAGAAGGTGGGCATAAAGTAATCTGTCTTTCTGTGTTGTTACGGATTTTAAATGGGATGTATACGCAATTTTTTACGGTCTTCTCTCGATGATAACAGTAACATTTTGTACTGTAATATCAGTCCTTTTTTTACCTTTCATTCTTCATTAAAATTTGCTATCAACTTCAAAGAGCAAACGAGATGTATGTCAAACAATGTATCATTGCTTATAAGAAAAAACGGAGCATTATGAAACTGAGTTCTAATAAACTTAAAAAAATGTCAGGTGAAATGTCGACTAAATGATTAAGATTATTATTAATTATTTGGCATTAATATATTTATGTGAGAAAATTTAGCACTTTCAAAAGTTTTTTGATATGTATATATGTATGTAAATTATGTGTATAGAATTTTCTTTTACCAAATAAGTATAATTAACTCCAGAAAAATAAAAACCTTTAATTGGCAGTACTGTGTATCGTAGATAAGAGCAAAACATATGTTACGATTGTGTTAAACATTTATAGAAATAAGCGTATCCTTCAAATGGAGCGTGTTTTGAAAGCTGTACCAGCAGATTTAAGAATAAAAATGGAGGCGCTTGTGTATGATTTGACTTTAGCACTGGAGGAGAGTAGTAACAGTGCTAATGTCAGGCGCAGATGGGGCATCAGAAGAAGAGCCCGATCAACAGGCAATATTCGTAAGTGTATGGGAAATAAGAATGTAATAAAGTATTAATTTTTTAAAGAAGTAATACAATTCTTTAAATCATTGTTACATAAATGATTTTTAAGTAAAGATCAGAATATATTTTGACAAACATGTTCTAATCAGATTTCTATGACATCAGTTACAGTATACTTCTACAAGGCAGACAGAGGATTGTTGTCAAGATTGTCTTTGTAGAAACCATATTTCATTACACAAAGAAGTCAAATTTTGTATATCTTTGAAAAGTAATTTTTGAAACGTGAAAAATATCAAAGTCAGTTTTGAAAATATTCATTAAGCAATTTTGTCACATTTCAGCATCGCTAACTATGAACAAACACTCGGATGACAGTTCTTCTTCCATATGCGATATCCGTGTTCCAAAGAATAGTACTGCCTCGAAATACCAATCCGACAGTGACGATACAAATCAAACAAAGAGATTTGTACCATTCTCAAATTTAAACAACATTAGCAATATTGAAAGTGATTCTGTCAATGAGAATTTCATTCCAAGAGCAAATACTAAACGTAAAAGGAAATTTAAAAAAATGGCTATTGATTCTGATTCTAATCCGTCAACCTCTCAAACAGTTACAATTATGTCAAGTACACTTGGTGGCAAAAAAAGAGTTCTTCGGAATGATTACAAAAACAGATATGGAGCTATATGGTAATACAAGAACATAATACTCTTTACATGCGAATGAACCGGGACACATTAATCAGTGATGTGTAATTTTTTCACAGGTGTGGAAAACGCAAAAGATCTTGTAGAGAACGTTCTACTGATTGTGAAATGAGGGCTCTAAAACCAAACAGAAATACAAAGTCTAAAAATCGCAATAAAATGCAAGATGAAGATGCCATTGATTGTTCACGTGTATCCAGTTCAAGCATCTCATCCAGTGATTCTGAAGCTGGTCTTGTCACAAATGATGAAGATCGAGAAGGTGTAGTATCTATAATCTGATTGCACCATGAACTACATTTAATAATCATTTTAATTTCAGGAGATGATGAGCAGTCAGACTGGATTGGAGAGCCTAGCTGGTGGGATGATAGTGAGAGCACTAATGAAGATAAAGTCGCATCAAATCCAGCATTTCAAATGATATTACATGGAGGATTTGAGCATACAATGGAAGAAACAAGGAAAAGCTACAGACAAAGAATTCAAAGAATTCGAGAAGAACTTAGCGGTAGAGAAATTCGTGCAGGTCGCCGACATGTTGAAAATAAACCTGGATACTCAATTATAACGTCAGCTAATGAGAAAGTATCGAGATTCTTACAAGATCCCACTCAAAGTGAACTCAAACTGCATCCTATGCGACAACCTGAACAGGAAAAACTTCGTAGGCTTGCTAATTTATACAGCCTAAGTTTAAAAGGAGATTTGGGTTGTCCCATTTTGTATAAAACTCGGCATACTACACAAGCTATTTGTGTAGATCAGCCACCATTGAATAGATTTTCAGATTATAAAAGATTAAGAAAAACTCCTCCAAATTCACCAGATCCAGATTCGATACTGCATAGTCAAGAACATCAGATTTCTAGCACGAGTTTTGCACCGCCGATAATGAATCATATACCGAATTTAAACTCTGTACAAAATGTAGCAAAATTTCCTCATTTTGAATGGGATGCAAATAGTATGGACATTGAAATTCATGGAAAACCAAAATATCATGATTTTGGTCATTCCAAATCAAGTTAAGCCAAACAAGATCCTTTTTTTTTGTTAATTTGTTTTAAAATAAATTATTTATACATATATATGTACATTCTGCTTTTGTATACAGTTTTATCTTAGTATAAAGAAATTTAAGGCGTGAAAGTCTATAACTATGCTATGGAAACATGATCGTATCTTAGGTTTGGTAATAGAATTATTTAAGTAAATCATACAACGCACGTCATTTCATTATATGAAACTACAGATATCTACATACCTGCCTGCTTTATCTTACATGTATAATTTCAGTTTAATCAATATCACAAATTAACCGAACACCTTTCTTTACATTATAATCTGTTATCAGCTGCTAATAAGAAGTAATTACATTTTATTTAAAACATTATACATTAAGTCTAAACTTGTCCACATGATGTTATATAATTCATCTTCTATTCTTTGTCAAAGCCAAGCTTCTTGTTCATTTTGTATTAAAATTGCCACGTTTAAACAAGATCAAGAGATATGGGAATGTAAGTATGTTGTAATAAAAAATCTGATTTATAACATTTAATAATATAATGTCTTTAAATAATTAAATCATTTCATCAGTCACTGTACGGATTGTGTTAATGGCATTGTGAGATCATTTTGCTTCACTCAACTTTTTTGACGCTGCTATAGCAGTTTCATTCGTCATCATTTGAAACTCTTGAAAACGTTGAGAAACCCTTTGGTTCAGCTTCAAATACTTTTCCACACAGTTCAGGGCACATTTTTCCTCCTTTGCTTTAACATCTCGTGTAGTAAAATCGCCAACACAGTCAACGAAACAAACTTCGCTTAATTTGTTATAAGACACCAAGAAATCCCGAAACTGTAGCACAAAAATTTCAATTAAATATTCAGTTTCCACATTCATCCTTATTTTTTTATAATCATTATTCGTTAACGTGTAACGATATCTTGACAATTGTTGAATATCATTCATTCACAAATACTACCTATTAAGACAGAAACTTATTGCAAATACATACAGTTTTAATCTGTTCAGCTTCCACTTCCGAAGAAACCTGCATAGCCATTATAATAACTATATGTTTTATTAAGACTTTAGTCCTCGTACACGGTTTATATAATTGTATAGTACACGAATATTAATACAGGTACTTTTGAGGTTAGAAGTAAACTGTAATCGCTTCGCACGTGTGCGCAATGCATGTATGAACAACGTATACAATTTCGATGAATTGTAGAATAGGGGAATCCGAATTGCATTCGTATCACAAATAATGTCAAAGCATGCTTCGGTTACATAAGAAATTTTCGGTATCCCTAAAACTATCGAAACTTTAAGCATTGGACTATTTTACGTTACATTTGCGCGTTCAAAAATTGATCGCACTCTAAAATCCACATTATTCATTTTTTAGAACGCACTGTAACGTTTACTTTTCAAATACGAAACGACGAGGATGTTTAATAGCGTTCTTTTAATCTAAGTGTTTAAGTGTCAGTGCTTAATACAAAAAAATAACGGTGTACCTGAAACAGCAATAAAAATACAGTTAACGCCAACTTAATCGTTTAACTCGTTTCCGATAAAGGTGCTAAGAAAGAATTCGGATGTTCGGACATTTTTTTTGTTACAAAGATTTTACACCGGGTGAAAAGTGTTAAAAAGAAACAGTTATCACGGGTTAAAATCGAAGCTTTACCAAAGAATGGAGATACCGCGACAGCTACACAAACAACGACAAAACCAGAAATAAATGAGCAGATGTTTCACATCGTGGTTGATCGTAGTGCAACAGGCATAGTTGGCCAGACCTTTATTTCGAACCCATCGGAGCTCTGTTGGTCTGAAGGGTGAGCCATGTTTATTACATCATTTACATTGGCACGTGCTATAATTTTAGTATCTTTAATTCGTAAATAGTTGTATCCTAATATAAACAGCGTCATTAAACTACATACACTAAAACAAATTTAAAGATTACAATTTTTGTCGAAAACGTTACACTCAGCTAAAAAAAGTAAGTTTCTACATTGTAGTACTAGAGCACAGTAGTTAGAGCAATTCACGTATAACTTCACATGCACATGCGTAGTACGTATCTATATAAAACGTAATTATACGTTATACGTTAGTTATAAAAGATCCTATGTTTTTTGTGCTCCAAACTTTCCACCATAATAACATTCTACCTTGGTAACGGATCAGGGACAGGTGACAAACGAGGGTTCGTAAAAGCAGGGAAAACGTAGTGTGCTATGTCAGGGGTGGCCAACAAGTCGATTACGATAAATTTCAAACCACTTTATAACTTATTAGCACACAAGGCACTTATTACTTGTTAGTAACAAGTTTGAAAGTGTTAAAGGTCAGGATGTTAGTAGGAAGATCGCAACACATTTTTTAGAAAAAAACGTCGATCATATCTGTACAGAAGTCGACTATCCCTTTGCTATGCTACCTACATATTTGCCCGAGCTTCGAAAATTAATCGATTGAAATTTAACAGGTTGATTGCCATCCGTATTTCGATAATTTGGTCATTTCCACTGGAGTGAAACTTTTCCTATTAAAATCACATCTTCGTAGAACAGAAATTTTGCAGATCCTTCAAATTCGTATTTCTCTACCATACGTGTTCTGTTGCTGCAACGAACTCTTCCTCCTAATAGATGGCGCAGTCCTTCGTTTTGGACAGCTTTTATTATTATATGTTTAAATTTACATCATGTCTCTTGCATTTTTTTATACCTTTCCGTCCTTTTTACCATTTTATTTTCATTATTTCACGTATATGACAAACGATAAAATTTCCATGGAAAATATATCCTTCTTGTGTTTCACGGAAGATTCAGCCGCAGAAAAATTCTTTCAAGTCTCTTTAACCAAATACGTCTGTGCTATATGAAATTTATAAAAATTGAATTTTTATACCATTATAATTAACTTTATCTTTATGTGTTTTTTTCTGTTTTAGAGATCGCAAAGTTAGAGCCACGAATTTCCAGCGATCGGAATATTTATAAGAATGTTACGACGCGAGAAAAACATTTCCGTCGGCGGACCTTCAAATTTTACAACAAGCAGGAAAACATCACGTACGAAAGCACAAGCAAATCCTACAGCAATGACTGTACCGAATAAACGTATGTTAGTGCAAAATAAAAAAACGACGAAGAATTCAACAGCAAAACCTGCCGCTAAAACAGAAAATACATCATCGGTCCAAATGGTCACCGCGAAAGAAATCAAGGAATGCAAAGAATCGGAATGTGAGAATCGATCGATATGTGTAAACAATATGAATTACGAGAACAATGATAACAATGATCCACTTAGTGCACTACGTAAAGAAATAAATGACTGGAGGATCAAGGAAATATTAACGTGCAGAACTGAGAACATGTCGAGTGAAACCGAAACTGGAGAACAGCAAACTTCCACTTATGGTAAGTAATATCTTACGTGTGAATATAGTATGTATCTGCATATTTAGAAGTAGTCTTGTTAAAGTATTTATTTATGGATCCGTTGAATAATAAAGTTCCGCTTTTTTATTGTATATGAATTATTATTATTTTCAGTTAGTTCCGAGGACACCGTCAAAAAGCATCGGAGTTCCTGTAGTCTTCCGAGGCTGCAAAACACACCCATCGATTTATCGGCTGACACGTGAGTACATTACCATAAAAATTGCATTATTTCAAATAAGTATATTGTTCGAAATAGCTAACACTTATGTTTAAATCGCCTTGGCATACTTTCAAATTAACACGGTCCTCTGAAAAATGACAAACTGAATCTATATATTTGCATATTTCTCGGCGTTTTACGAAAGCCATCATTCGTGGATCATTTTCGATGAAAATTGCGTAAAAATACGACATATGTCTATTTTTCGTTCGATCACTAGTGCAAATTATCGAGTGAGTGTTTTATTATCGTGCCATGATAACAGTTTCGTGATGTGACCAAGGTAAGTGAATGACAAAACACGGGAAAACAAATGTTTCCACTTTTCTCGAATCCCAAATTCATTTAGTACTATTGACAAACACGTATACGTGTACTATCTCAATACACAAAGTTGAATGTGTCCAAATCGATTGCCATGCGTCAAAGAATCAAGTAGGAAGTTCGAGTATCTTACGTAAGTAACTGTAAATGAAGAACGATGAGAGAAACACGTACTGTGTATCTTCACAGTGCATACATATATATAACCGAGAAAGACTACGTCATTCTAGAATTTTCGAAAGTTTCGTCCAACCGGTTTCTGGTTGCACACAGTAAGACTCGTTCAGCTTGTTGGTACTCGCACCAAGATGGACACTGCGTACCGTTTCGAGTAAATAAATTCGTTCTCTCGGCATCCGTGCCAAAAGTTTTTAATTACATTTTCGTATTTCCCATCGTTCGACCGAGTAATTTTAAGTGGTTGTACAGAAACAGGTTGAAAGCTTCATAGAAACTAACTCGTTATCATTTGGAATTATTATCGTGACCGTAAATTGCAACTAGCGTCTATAAATCGAGGAACATTAAGAACCCGAGACCCGTCTGGAGACAACCGGTAAGACCGGTAGGTTTTAATTTTCGCGCTCTTCTTATACGATTCGCCATAAACGGTTAAAGCGTACGACTACGAGCTTATCCGAGAGGTCGTATTCGATTCTTGGGTAGTGCTGTCACGAATGAAAAATGATAATGAGCACAGTGCTGTAGGTTAGTGAGAACAATAGCCACTTACTCTAATCATCGGCGACGTATGCCGTCCGCGTACCGTAGTAAAAATATTTTCGGCAACCGTCTGTGACACGAATGACAAGTACCTCAGACATCGCCGAATTTCGTCCCCGACCATGGTGTCCGACGTTTCGTCGTGACTGAATTTTCGATCTCGAACGCACTTGTCATTTCGGCGACGAGAAACCGGCGCTCGTGCGTGTCGATTCTTCGCGTGTCGCGAGTCACGAGTTTCGAGGACATTCGTCGTGAATACTCTTGAATGCATCATTGCCCCGTCGTGTTAATAATGGAAATGAAAAATAAAGTCTTACGAGAGGATTCAAGGTCTACGAGAAAACGAGACTTCAAGTGCGGCCAGCTCATCCGGATAATGATGTAGGTTAGGTTCCCAGCGGTATATATCGCAAAAATCAACATTCTTCGCGAAGCCGAGGCTCGCAAAAAGTGTAAACCGGTTTGTCTCGTAAATGGCACACGAGCGTGCAAACGGGAGACAGACACGGCGTAAAAGAGTGAATAAGAGATACAGAGGATAGGACTTTTTTTCTATCACGAATCGGAGTAGATCTATTTTTTTCAAATATTTTTCCAATACAATTTGAACGAAAAATATACGCGAGTTCAGTAAGTGGTGACTGATGGAGTTTAAGGATGTGCGTTTTATTAGCGTATATTTGGAGGATTGGTCGGTAGGTTATTAAATTTGCAGATTTAATGTAAATTGTTTATTTATGTCAAGATTGATCTCTGTTAAATTGCATCCGTATATCGTCATTTTAATAAATGTTCGATTCATTATACGGTCTTAGCAATATTAGAGCAGTGCATTTCTGATTTGTCAGCCACGTTTTTTACGTAACGTTACATGCACTACCACGTGTGACGTCAGCCTCTACGTTCAATGTTGTCTGACACTCATTGCAAGTATTGTCGGCGGACATGAAATTCTTTAAGAGAAAGCACACTTGAGTGCAGCCCGAATCCCAGTTTGTTGCAAGCGCAAGGCCAATGCACCGGCGGACAAAATTTTCAACCTCGCATCACGTAAATATTAAAATAACGTTATCATTATTTTACACAGCCGGCTCGCGTATCTCGTCATGAATATTCAACATGAATGAAATTCATAAACTACGATCTTTTACATAATAGCAATATATCGCTTCGACTCATCCCTAGTCATTCTCTAATTAATATTGAAGCTACAGAAACTCCGAGTCAGTAGTAAATGAAAACAAACAGAAATTCAATGCTATAGATATCGCATAATTCCAGAAATAAACCTACTGTTCTCATTCACATTAGCTGTCATCGTTACTATCTTTCCATTCGTTAACGTTTCTCGCAGTGAACAAAAAAGAAGTTGTAGCCTAGCTGCTATTCTTTCAATAATTTCTGATTCTTTCTATAAACTATCATCGTTACTGTCTCTCGATTCATCATTGAATTGACGCGCTTTCATCCAAAAAGAAAATGCAGCCTCACGACTCGCTTTCAACAATTTATGACCTTTTCTATAAACTATCGTTGCTACTACATTGTCTTTGAATTGGCCGTTAAATATTCCCGCCATCATCGATAAAGAAAATGCAGCCACTGTGCTCACTTTCAATAATTTGTGACTCTTGCGCCGGTAACGCGACGTGTTAGCAGAGGAGTTCGCCAGCCACGTTTTTTACGTAACGCTACGCGTAACGCCAAGGCGTGACGTCAGCATGCTCGATGTCGCGCCAGCCACCAACGACGACGGCGGACGCGGAATTCTTGCGAAGAAAGCATTGCCGAGAGAGGCCGAACGTGGCCGAACGAGGCAGCGTAGCATAGTTGCACGAGGCGGCAACGCTGCGGGCGTCTGCTAGGTTCAAGGGTACGGAACGGAGGTTGCTCGTCCCACCGTCCGTCGACTAAAGAGCTTATCCCGAGAAGCGGTTAGGCGCAAGTCCACTTTCATCCAACGGGAAACTTCTCGAAAGACGGGTGAAGGAACGTTAAACGTCACGGCGTCGAAATTTTTGAAGAGTTTCCCGTTGGAAGTGATTGGGATAAAAATTAGTCTTCCTCTCCGACGGGTGGAAAGAAGTTGCAAACTATCTTGTAGGCACTTTAAAACCTCGAAGATTGCAAATGCAACATTTCTTGAATGAGCTTGAATACATTGAATAGCGTTTAATCATGTAGATTTCTGTATGTAAATAATCACAAAATTGTACCTTCAGTTATTGCATACTGGAACGTGAATTTTATTTTCGATACGCTCGTGTTTAATTATGCAAACTTCTTATCGTGTTTATCGGAAGAAAGAAATTACCGAAAGAGATTTATTCCGTTGCAGAACTTGAAAATTTACTAACGATGTTAATGACTTTTGCATATGCAACGGATAATCGTATATGTACCTATGTAATTACCGTTGAAGATCACACTTAGTACGCTATTTTACTGCGGTGACTGTGATTATCTTCAAGGCACAGAATTCGTTGGCAACGATCCCAGCGGTGAATAAAAACAGAAAGTAGACAGTCACCGAGTTGGGTACGTACGCTCTGCTCCTGGTTGACCTCGGCCCTGACGTCGAGATCGACGGGAAACGGATTTACGACTGTCTGACACTCGCACCTCGCACCTCGTACTATTGTAAACTCTGCAAATGCAATTCGCAGAAAACGAGACAATATTGCACTTCATGAAAGACGAGTTGCAAGAGCGAGCTCCGCAAGGAGTATCTACCATGTTGGAAAGCTGAAGTGATCTAAATGAAGAACTATACTGACCATCAGTGACGGGCAAAGTTTTTTTTGGAGCGAACCAGCAGAAAATGCAAAGTTTCGGTTTGCCAATAAAATTCATTAAATATCTTAATTTTTGTGCAAAATTTTGCATATGCAAAAAAGGAAGGGCCCCGTATATACTATTATCTTAAATTTTGAGTTAGATTTCAATTAAACAAAAATTAAAGTATTATGAAATTGATAGTCACTGATTTGATACACTAATAATACGATAACTTAATATTCATTAACTGATAATTACATAATGTAAATTGAAATCAAAATTCAAATGTATAAAATACTTCGATTTTCACGATCGAAAGTAACAGTAAATTTTCATCGTTAGAAGGTCGTTGTATTGTACGATGAAGAAAATGCAAAAATCTCTGCACGCCGTAGAAAAATCGCATCCTTTGTTCACGGTTCACATTATACATTGCGCATTCAGTGGATAACATCTGCTTAATCGCACAATGGACTCACGGGTACGTTTCGTTGAATCTTTTATTATGGCGTCTCAAAGAATACGACGGAAGGCCTGAAAAGGGTCTCCCTTCGAAATCTTTAAGACGGTTCCAACATCTGTCCTTTCTGGGAGCTACCTAGGAGAAAGAGAGTTTGCATGTGTCCTTTCAGGAAGGGATCCCGAAAGCGTATGCTTCATTGTAATCGACGCGCAAAACGGGAAGTGACAATTGACATCTGCCCTGCGTTACGCGGAGGATTTTTGGGTTGAACTATTTTTGAAGCGACATGACAGACCCGCTATTCGTCTATATTCATACAACGTAAAAAACCTTTCGTTTCGATCGAGGGGAGGTGGAGTTTAAAATGAACTCCCTGCATTGTTCGTCTATATCAGTGTTTCTCAAACTAGCACCCACGGTTTTCACGGTGACCGGGAAGGGCTTGCTGGGTCGAAATTTTCGGCTGGTTCGAGCAAAGCAGATGCACCCATCCCATTGAATTTTGCGGCAGGTTTCTTTCACAAATCTCTATCCAATCGAAGGTGTTGAACAGCCCCTCTAAGCCATGAAAAATAACTTTGAAACACCCTGTACATACATTTGATGACTAAAATTCACAATTTTCTGAATAAACAATTTGTCAAAAAATGTTTTGGTAACAGTAGCCTATATATTAATTTTTAAGAGTCCGCGAGCAATGTAAAAAATTGTAAAGAGACCGTCACGTAAGGTATTCTAAAAGAGTTTGAGAACCACTGGCCCATATGGACGTTTTAAGTTCAGAAATTGCGTTTATCAAATATTCTTTAGTATGCGATGCAACATCGTGAATTTATCGTTATTCCAAAACGCTTGATTTTTATATGACTGTTCTTCGTTATCAACGGTTTAGCAAAGTTGGCAACAAAACACGCTGTTGTGTAATTGTAACGGAGAGATTTGAAATACGTTTTACGGAGGGAAAAAAATATTTCGGTTTATCGGTGACCGCGATTAATGGATAGGAATACATTCGTGATTGGTTCTTTAACGGCGCGAATGTAATCGGAACGAACGTAATTGCGCTGATTCCATTATCGCAAAGCGCAATGTGCAGGTTATTTCTGTACAGGAACACTGCAATCTCGTAGCCAGTGGCGATGACTTCTTCTCGTATCGTTCGCCATTAAGCTACAGCTCTTATTTTGAGACCATTCTTACAATTACGATAATTAATGTGCACTTTGATGTGTATATATTCATCTACTAATTACGTAAAACATTATATCATCTTTGCGTTACTTTACAATCGCGAATACGCTCGCATTTATCTTTATATACAAAAGATCTTTTACGTTGCATTGAATATTTCAATATTTTTATGTGAGATTATTTAAATAGAAATAAACACGTAATTCCATGAATGTTGAATAATATTAATGTTAATGTACATACCACCTATGGTCTAATAAACCGATATTGTTACTCAAATTATATCTGACATTTGAAACAATGAATTCTGAGTGATACTTTGCAATTTATTTATAACAAATATGCTCCAAAATAGTCGTTTCATCCCTAAAGTGCAATATCCGAGGATGCGAGCGCTGATCAGTTTTAGCTCAACAGTGAAAAACATCGAGCCTCTTTAGCTCAGTGGCAGAGCACTGGTCTCGTAAACCAGGGGTCGTGAGTTCAAACCTCACAGGAGGCAAATTTTTTTTCTCCTTAACCCCTTTACATCTTCCGCCTATGAATTTGAGCAAAAATATTATCGAATCATCCTAAATTTTATTTTACAAAGAAAAACTGCTATTTTTCAACTGGAAGTCTATTTAAAATTTCTGTTACACCATACAACTTTGCGTTACGATTCGAAATCTATTTCTCCCCTGGTTTTCGTAGGATATCTCCTTCTGCCTCATATTTTGTTTCAAGCTAAACTTCAAACAATGAATTCTCCACAATTTTAATCCAAAAGGATCACTTTACGTTTATAAATACGTAGAAGTACTTCCATAGAGTAATTATCCGATCCGTGTACTCTATCTGCATATAATTGTTCCGCTTTATATTATCCTTTTCGAATACCACTAAGAAAATTGAAAAAAAATTGATATGGAACCCCATTCCTAATCAGCTTCTTTTTAAGCAAGCATCGAGGCAGAAAGTGTAGATTAAGGAAAAATTAGGTAGCGCCAATTAAAAGGGATCGCTCTGGAAATACAGTAA
This sequence comes from Cerceris ruficornis, assembly GCA_963989415.1. Taxonomy (NCBI): domain Eukaryota; kingdom Metazoa; phylum Arthropoda; class Insecta; order Hymenoptera; family Crabronidae; genus Cerceris; species Cerceris ruficornis. Next base: position 19,098,097 of record OZ022519.1, read on the forward strand.
TTCAGAATTCAGTCGGCGTAGCGCAGTCTGTGAATGCGTCCCACGTAGTACGAGCCCGCGCATTCTCGATATTCAAGAGTTACACCGAACAAGGAGCCATACTGTTTCCGTAAAATGTCCGTAAAGTGGGAAGCCGGAGGTTGGCGCATACATAGCGATAGTTCAGGGTTTCGTTGAGGATCGGAACGAGGTTGGGGTTCTGAACGACGTTTTTTTCTCCTCGTTTTCATAGCGTGCAGTGAAAAAACGGAGACTCTGTGGAATATTAATTTTCGCGTTAGACTTTAAATGTAAAATCCATTTTGCTAGTTGAGATTTACGGTGTTATGAAGTGTGATAATCCGTGTCACATGTTACGTATACAAACTTAACACTGCAACGACCAAGGCAGTGAAAATAACAGGTTACCAATTTTTTCTAAAACTTCCTACAAATTGATGGTGGTGACTTGCAGTAAATATTCCACTTCTATCTTATAAAACCTAAATTATTTAACTAATCATCTAATTTACTTCTTCATTTCGCTATTTCCAAAGGACTTGTTCAGTATATCTAAATATAATGTATATAACGCCGGTAGTCCTAGTGTTAAAGTACTTACATTTGGCAATTCATTCCCAGAAGGTAATATATTCTTCACAACGAAAACCATAGTATTTCCACATTCAATTTCATTATTCTCCTCCAAATTAGTAGTTTTTAACATCTTAATTTCTCTAAGCGAATAGGAATAAGAACTACGTAGTTCTAGCGTTAAATTTGAATCGTAAAACTGACCCGTGTTTAAGCGAAATACCATATCTTACAATTACGTCTCTTCTGCGTGCGAAAAAACTAATGAAATAAATGAGAATCGATGGTCTTATTGTTTTCTAAAGCGTTTGTAGCTTTATATAATTTTATTCTTTATTAGATGGAAGAAATATTTAAGTCGTAGAAGATAGGTTACGATCGCCTCGATATCCACTAATCATGAAATACACCGCTAGATAGTTACGGCACTGCTCGATTCAAACCGGTTTTACTTGATCACGAGACTTTAGGCGATCGTTCGCGACGTGGGCGAGGTAATGGTCCGTTCGACGAAGCGAAAATTAGAATCTCCTGCGATAGACGCAAGTGTGAAGTAAAATTATCGAATTAACATCGTCGGTATTACGTCATTTTACGGAACAAACTTAATTTTATTCCTCGCATTAAACAGAACGATAAAAACTCCTATTTCTCGATCAAATAACGTGAGAAATATTTAACCCTCGCACGCTCATCGAAAATAGTTACACAAAACGTCCTCGGGTGACGTTCGATCCACTTTTCCTTTACGCTTTAATTAATATTATTTGCAATCAATTACACTATATTTCGCTGAAACTAAATCAAGTTGCAACATATTTAACTCTCTATGGGCCGAACGTTCTTGTCACTACCGTGGATTTTATTTGATTTAAATAAAGTTTGCATCTTTTAAGGAATTGGATCATAATAATTCATGTTGGAAAAAATGGTTTTGAAGAATAGAAGCACAGATTACGTTATTTCACAATAGAAAGTGTTCATAGAGGGTTAAAAAGAAATCAAACATTATATGTGCTGTTATTTTTTAAAGTGGTGTAATACCACTTTTGAGAAAAGTGCGTTTAACTTAGTTTTAACTAAACAGAGGTGTCTTCTTTTTGCATTTCAAATAGCAAAGTAAATAGAATGAAATATCCTCATGACTTCGTCTAAAAAGGTTCAACTGTTAGATGTTACATTAAATAAAAATTCTTGAATATAACTGTTCTAAGTACACATTTAAATAAACACATTTGAAGATGCACATACGAATGAAATTAAACGAACGGTCACATACAAGTTGCATAACAAACATTGCAAAAGTGGCCGAAACGTCATCATATATTTTGGGCATTGTGTACTTCTAGACGGACTTCCGCCGGCGGGAAAATTTAAAATTATGCCTGATCCGTAAAGTATACGAGTATGTTTATAGACATACGTGCACACACATGCATGCAGATATACGTATAGGCACGTACGGTGGTGCGTCGAAGCGTGAGGGGCATACCATAGGTATGATTCGCTTGCAAGAGAGCAAGTAAGCGTCTGAACGAGTGAGCGAGCGAGCTGTTACTCGCGTTGCGGGTATTCGCCGCGCATTCTCGCCGCTAGTATTCTAGTATTCCGTGGCGTGCTCAGGGCACCCTCGGAACTACGAGTCTACGTGACCGGCATGGACACCGTGACTCTTTCGAGAAAGGCGCCTTCCAATCCACGAATTGCAAAATATTCCACAATTACGGAACTCGCCGCGACGTACGTGGTTTTTCTCTCTCCCTCTCTCTCTGTCGCCCTTTTTCTCTTACCTCTCACTGTGAGAAAGAGTAGGAACAGCTGCAACTGAACGCTTTACTCTTCCGTATATGGACATGCCGCAATTGATAACTAATATTACGTGTACCTCGGTAAGAGCGTTGACGATTCTATGACGGTGAACTCCTTCTTCTGTTCTTTTTTTGGTATTTTTACAGTCCAACTGGTACGGTTATTTCATTTAAGGCATAATTTTTTTAAATCATCGAAGATACGATGTACTTAATGGTAATTTAGAAAATGTTTTTTGGTGTTGACAGGGATTTAAACTGAGGTCTACTAGTTGAAAGTTTGATCCTTTACCTCTATACTCACTGTAGCCTCCGATGAACTTAATTCGGAGCTGGAATTCCAACACCTTATCACCATCTCTTCCCCATTTTCTTCGTGTATACATTATAATTTTGATGGTTCAAAACTAACTCCAAATTATAAATCCTAAGTAAAATGGTCCCATCTATTAGGCCCGAGTGTCAAATCCTCATCACCCCCGGCGCATTATACCTAACTGATCACTTACTACGTCTTTAATCTAGGTGATTAAACACCTATCTGAAACGATAGTTCCTATACCAAATGATCGTACTAGTTAAACAAAAAAAAAAACACCAGAAGAAAAGAAAATTCATGAACCTAGAAGTATCTTCTGACAATAGTAGACGCTCTGTTCTACATACGCGCCTCCTCCGTTCGCAAGCACGAAGAAGCGGTACGTCTAACCGCTGCTACGTCACGCGTCCCTGCAAAGTAGCCAAGAACAAGAAACGTCTGCTGGCTTTCTTTATTCGCGAGACGACTCTTACGCGGTTGTATATCGCAATACGCGATAAGCGGCTTATCTCGCCAGCTACGACACAACGTCGCGCGGATAGGAGCGGAAGGGAAGAGGAGGGGCGCTTATCGGTATCGACACGCGAGGGCAACGTGACTCTCTAGCCGAGCTCTCTCTCTCTCTCTCTCCCTCACTCTCTCACTCACTCTTTCGATCGATACAAAAATTTCTCGTACGTGTTGCACACTCGTAGGCAGAAACGTAGTGGCTGTTGTGTACGCGTTCTCTTACCTACATTAATTTGAACCTCCTGCAGCCGTACTTAGAGTACACCTGCGCCTGCGATCGACTCGGCTCACGTGTTCCCACTGAATTCTAGAGCCATGTGTATTATACATTGTTACCTATCTGCGCCACTTGAAGACACGTTTCTCAGATATGATTAAGAAGGAAAAAAATTGATATTTTCTTCTGCGATCGAAGAAAGCTTTGACGCCGTTGATATTCTCAAGTTGATAATACCCTCTTGTCTGTCAGTATTTGGAGTAAATAATAGCTTAAATTATCTTTACTCGGTAGGTTGTTCGATGGAATATAGAAGATGCGGTAATAATTCTTGACATTTTAAATTTCGTTATCGTACAGCGATATTTCAGGTGCTAATACGCCCCCTCCCTATCTTGTATATCTGAATCTTGCTGTTAATACTCTTATCACGTAGCTAGCAGATATATTTATTCTAATTGGTTAAGATAATTTATACGTATATGTATATACGTATATATCTGAATATGGTATGCATACGTATGCATCGACGTTTTAAGTTATATTTAAAATAAACCTCTCCTTGGTATCACCACCCTACTGCTGCACCATCATTCCCACGTCCCTCTCGACCCACTTCACTCTAAACGAGACGCTTTAAAATATCCGTGCACGGCTTGCAAACATCCGATGCTTATCGATTCACCGACAAATCCATTGCCCATGATGATACCATCGTAAGGGATCCTCTCGAACCGTTCTCCAAAAATGAAATCTAGCTCGCTTAGATCGAGGTAATCCTCGTCTTCTATCAGGCGATAGAGGATCGTTCGAACTTCCTACATTTTTACTTGCGTTAACCCCTTGCCCTACGGTTTGCTTTGTAACTGCCACCGCAATAAATCAGAATTTAATAGCCAAAAGAAAAATTGATTAGTGATTCTTGCTATATCGTATAATTGAACGTAATATTAATATTACAGGAGTAATACTATCGCGTCGCGTCTCCTTAATATTTTCAATTTGATACATTCTGCAAAACTTGAAAATTTCCTCTTCCATTTACCTCATCACGAGTGTCAGTCGTTATTGTAGGGCAAGAGGTTAATTATGAAATAGCTGATAGAAGGTTACAGCTTTGATTTTAATAACTTCATAACAATCTTTCTGCAATACAGCGCCCGTGATTATGAACATGATCTAACTCAATAAAGGACTTAGACCGCTGTTGTAATTACCGATAATATTGAGCATCGATTTCTCTGCGACTTCAATACCATGAATGTACAATTATCGGCGGCTACATTGACTTATACGCGAGTTTATAACCCACGTGCCAATAAACTTATATCAGTGACGCGTACATAAATCGTAGATAGAACATCGGAAATTTCCTACGACTAAAGACACATTTTCACGATTGGCCGAGCACATAAATATTAGAAGAAACGGAGCATCATCAGATAACGATGCCGCGCTATCAAAACACGCCTATTTATCATTTTTATCTATCTCGACTTTTTTCCCTCCCTTCTCCGATCGCCTTGCGGGACTTCAAAGCTCAGAGTGAATCGTCCAAGGCAACGATTTTCCTCTCCGTCCATGGTGCAGCCAACCACTTCCGGTTTTTCGGGCCATCAGTGTTTTATCGTCAGCCTCGATATCCTCCATTTTTCTGGATAAACCGAACGTCGATGCTGAACCGCCGATATTCTTCGGCAGAACGATTCGGACAATTTGCGATGATCCCAACTGCTGAAATGGCGCGCGAAATATCAATAATCTTGATTTATCCGTAGCTCGTCGATAGAAACGGAAGACGTATAACAACGGTATCGACGATCCGTACCGAACATCCGAGGTCAGCGTTAATCGGTCAATATTTATTGTCAGTTCTCCACTTTTATCGACAAATATATCGTTCATCGAGACTGTTGATACTTTGCGGAGAACAGTTCCAATTATTTGCAAGCGTACCAGCTTAAAAACTATGGAAAATGTCGACGGTCCAAATTGATGACGTGTCGATGAAAACGAAGGATGAATGATACCCACATTTTTAATACCGACCGCTCGATGTCAGCTTTATTCTCTCAATACCTGTTATTAATATCTCGCTTTCTGGTGAACGATGTGTTACTTGGAGAACGTTTACAGTTTCAACTCGAACATAGCAAAAATAGAGTGACACCGGATTCGTTGATATGAACCATGAACTGACGTATCAATAAGGAAAACTGTTATAGCTCCTATGTTACAGGCTTTGATTCACAATTAGCGAAACCAAGTGCAAATTCCCGTTATTCCTAAGAAATTTATCCTCAATTATCATCCAACATATAACCCCGATAGTTCTACACCTATTTAAGGGGGGCATTCCCTTTAAACGCAAGTAAATTAGTCTTTTTTTATGAATTTTTTTGAAGGTGATAAAATTATCGAATCTTTTTGAAATTGGTATATCATTTTATTGCATATGTCTAGTTTTAGAAAACATTTTTTCCTTTTTTTCTTTTTACAAAATTTTACTGAGTCCCTACTTTACAGCATGCGGTGCCGCGCTCCCGATTATGTGCTATAACTTTGTTAATATTTCGAATTTTTATTTCTCCTTGATATAGTATACTCTCAACATATCATACTTTCGAAATATGCAAAAAAAAAATTGATTTTTTGAAAATTGTAAAGGGACTGCCCCCCTTAAACCTGTTCGACTCCTAAACGAGATAGGTAACGATAGCACCTAAATCCAACAATGCAAAGTAACGTGAGCGCACCGACACCCATTATACATTGAAAGATCAAGATGCAGAATGCAGCCAACGAAGCAAACTGCTGCGAGCCAGGTTGAGCGATGATTCGCGCGTGTCTCGAGGTGACACAAATATTTATCACCGGGAGCAAAAGCAGTGATTTCGCATACGAAGTGTATTCGTTGGCCTCTCGTCACCCCGTGCGATAAAACTGCCGACGCACCGATGTGTCACCGTATTACCGTGTAGTACGCGCGATACATTATCGTCGCATTTGCAAAGAACTTTTCCGCTTACGAGCACGAACATCGGTTTGCGCGGGAAGAGAGAGAGAAAAAAAGAGAATGCGATAGAATCGCGAGGCGGCGATTTTTGCGCTAAAACTTTTTACATAAGTATACGCGTTACGAAAACACAGACGGCCTAGACGTCGAATGATGATCCTTCGCGTTCTCCGACTGTTTACACTGTTAGGTAATTTCTAAGTATACCAGACGCTGATAAAATATTCGCGTTAAATCTGGAGAAAGCTCTTGTTGACTTTGCAAGATAACGACCCGTGGATCGTACACGATACGCGATTTCATAATTTGCATGACGCCCGCAATTGTATTCCTGTGCGAAAAAGAAGGAAAGATCGGCTTGATCGTTCGACGTAAGTCACGTTTTGCTTCTTTTCAGCGATGAAGAAGTGTTGAAAAGGAGCTGCTAGATATGTCCGGGCAGATTGCAGACATACTTATCTGTAAATAAGAAATCTGACGCGGTAAATATTGGCAATAAAATATTAGATACTACAAAGTACACACGTATATTTATTATCTAGAATACGATTAACCTAGTAATATATCTAATCGAATTGCCTGGATAGATCTCCAAGTACATACATGATATTAACGTCGTGAAGTATTGCGTCTACATCGTGTAAACTTAGTTTTTCTACTTACGTTAAATACCTTTCTTGTCGCGTTAAAAGAAAAAAATTACTTGCTAACAGCAAAGACACACAATTATGAGAGTTTATGTGTGCTTTTCACGAGTGCTCGAGTACTGTGCAGGTAGCATACGTACTGTAAGGAGCTGCGAAGATGGCACCAGTGACGTCACTGGTACCGCTAACCATGATTTGATAGCCGAAGTATTTTAATTTAAGAAGTTCTCTATGGAAGCTGACATCTATCATTTGGGCTCTCAATTAACTCGTATCATCTCCGTATCTTTTATAATTGTCGACTTTGACATCGACGCTTATTTCATCGTTATTTCACCACCCACTATTCTAAAAGAGGATAGCCCATGATCGTTGCAACCATAACCTCATCTTGCATCATAAAATCGAACAACTCCGTTGCCAAGTGAATGACGACGCTACGCCATGTTTTCTTCCTCTTGGTCCCCCTTTAAACTCCCCTCCTTCGGAGCTCCTTAAAGTACACTTTCTGTATTTAACTGATGCACCGTATTTGCAAGGTGTGCATAAACGTTTTTCGTAGATGGTGGTCAATTTTCAAAGGACGCAATGTACGTTTCTTATCTTCAAGATGCATTCTTTAAAGATCGAAGGCGTTCAACCAAACAATGGATATTATATCCAACGAAATGTGCGGTACCCATTGAAGTACTGCATATGCAAGTTGATACGATAACGTTATTGATAAGATAGTGTTTCCAACGCGTACGTCAGTCTCGCGAAGGAAGAAACGCTGAAAGTATATTAAACCGTTCGTCGACCGGCACTATTCGCCGGGTGTCCGTCTTTTTAAAAGGAGCTATACCTTTGTGGAACGCGCGAGACATGCCGAAGGAATGACTGCCCGAGTGGGAAAGGGAAACAGCTGTGATTTGAAACGATAACATCTCGTCTGGCGTAAATTCCCATTTTTTTCCCTTACTTTCGTCTAATCGAACGTTCTGGCAGCTGTTCGTCCCAATCGTTATCGTTGGCATACGAAGAAGTTTTCGGTCGAGCATGTCGGTCGATTCCACGAACCTCTAATTACCTTTTATTCCCAGGTATCGGTAGAACTTTCTTCGCGATACTTGTGCGCAGCAAACTAAAGAATATTTGACTATACCGATATGTAGTATAGAGTTTGCGTTCAATTGCAACATCAATAAGAGTACACCTATTCTTATTTTAGTAAGTTACATCATTAAGACTAAAACTACAAATACGGTGAAAATAGCCGGTTTCAAATTCGTCTTAAAATCCCCCAAACTGATAGGGGAGGCATGAAGTAACTATTCCACTTTTATCCAACGAAACCTAAATTACTTAACTGATCATCTTTTTCACCTCATGACTTCTCTTTTTCCAAATGTCAATATATTCAACGATAATAGATATATGATGTCAGTTCCAGTTTTAAGATCTTATTCAACACTTTGGCTACCGCGTGTCTCGTACATTAATTGGGTAATTTTTCCATACAGACTACCGACTCATTAGCCAATTCAATCTTATTCACGGTAGTCTATTTTCAAAGTCGTTCTTTCTTACAGCGATAATAAATGTCTCAAACTACCGACAGAAACATAACAAATTGAAAGATCCATTCGCGAATACGTTAAAAAATTCACCAGCACGCATAATTAAAGCAATACCGTCGCGATTAACGCGCGAATGCAGCAGCATTGCACGGAGGTCGAAAGCCCGGGGAGTTCTTTAAAAAGAAACGTTTAATAAAATTACCATAAAACGCTAGACCGATATCTACGTCTACGCATGGAGCTGCTCGTACCATGCAAGAAACGACGACGTAGGAAGAATGCATAATCGCATCACGTTTTCGCTATTCCATTCTTACACGTGACCGCACATACTCTCTCGTACGCGGCGCATATATTCAGAGACGTAGACAAGCATGGTTCATGCCACGTGTCCATGAAAAAAAGATGTTCCCGTCGTTATATTCGTCCGTTCCTCGGGAACGCCTCGAAGGACGTTTAGTCCTTCCGACGTTCTTGGATAAGGAAGACGTGTAGTTCGTGATTAAACCTTTTAGTATGGACGTGTATACACGTCCTCGCGTATCCGCTGATAGGTGCAGATATCATATGTGAGAAAAGGTGGGGTGAGATGAAAAAGGCTAAGAATTTCTCTACAATTTGTTGTTGTTGTTATATACACGCTATCTTTCGTTTAACACGTTGAATGTCGTGGGGGTCACCGGTGACCGATGCTATTAGTGCGGCAAATATTCTAATAGGAACCTATATGAAAGTTTATAGTTATAACTGTATTGTATAGAGATAAACGAACAGTTGTGTAAATTGTTTTGTAGAAAACTCGTAAATGATCAGTATAGAGCTCGATTACTGTACGGAGTTCGTGTCTCATTGTCAGTCTATGATATCGCAATCAGCAATGCTTCTCATGGAGTTAGAGCAATAAAGGTTTGGCATGCCAAAGCTAAACCTTTAACTTTTAACTTAACTGGTTAACCTTTTCGTTAGGGTAGACTTCGGTTAAAAATCTTTACCGGTGATTGACGGTATTGAGCCGTGGAAACGCTTTCATCGTAACATTTCCAGTCACATAAAAATACCTTATTCCATAGAAATTTATCCCAAGACATTCAAGCCTTCAACAAACCACTCGTCTCTATTACTTGTAACGTATTTTACTATTTTTAATTGCCATACGTGCCGGTGATTAGAGGAGTGTTCTCACAATAAATCATAAATATAAAAATTGAGTTACTTGACAAAGCTATTTTCTAAAAATGGCAAAAAATCCAACCATTCAACAAAGTTCATACCATTTGCAGAATTTTTCTTTATAAATCGATAGAAAAAATAATCCATTAATTTATCATCTAAATTCACTATTTATTTTACTAATGAATTCCTATGCAAGCGGTCTATCCGTAGAACTAGATACCACAACGTCTTTCGATAAATCTCATTCATCGATTAGACACTGCGGACAGACACGGTAATGAAATCAATTAACATCGCCGTGGTGATTCTAAGGTGCAAACTTCGTCTACCGGGAGGCGTTAGTTACAGCTAGTAACCCACATTTATGATAGACCGCTTTTATAACGCTTTCTCGTGTAAAGGCACCCATCTGTTGGGGCACCTGACTCGATTCACCTGCCACAGGTATGTACTTAGCACACGGGCTGGCTGCCTCACCGGGCGCCCGACTGGCGTCGTCAGGTGTTTCTTCGAGCGGCTTAACGGCGTACCGTCCCTCGAAACAAAGGATTCGAATCGATGGAATATTTCCTCGTTCCCTTTCCGTATCTCCGACCGATCGAATTTTCGAGTTTGCAATGGCTACATTTTTAAATTGGCGAAGAACTGTAAAGTTTACATTGCAATTCTTTGACAAAAGGGGATAATTGGAATAAATAACTAATCCAAGACGTATTTCTTGCTTTCGTAATTGTATCTTCAGGTTGGCAAACAATTTTTTTTCAATTTTTGAGGAAACGGGAGTAAGTTGGTGTAAATAACTGATCGATGAGATATTTCGTTGGTTTTTCTACTTATATTTCTAGAAGAACCCATAGTATTTGCGTTCTGCGAAAAATGGAGCTTACAGTAACGGGAATCTTGATACTGGAGTGATTTGTAAAATTGAAGTTACAATTTTACTCCGATATTTCTTATATTGAACGAAGATGCTGTACATATTTCAAGGATGATAGAATATCAAAACATTAACAACGTTTTAGGATAATTTACGGATGCGTAACGTTAGCTACGTCGTTCCTTTGGCCGCGTGGTATGACCGTGTCATTGCATCGGAGTACTTTCCCACGAGTTCTTAACAAAAGGATATGTAGACGTATACCATCCAAGTTCATAGTCGAGGAGTGCATTCTCCCTTTCGGGAGATACGCGAGGCTGCACAACGTGTATTACACGAAACTTACGAATGTTCTGTCTGCCTGTCGACTTGTACGCTCCTACATCAACAGCTGTACGATCAAACTATCGTAGTATCGCTCAAGATAATAAAAAAAAAAGCAGAGGAAGATAATTATCATTGTTTATCATTTAACAGCACTAATCCTGTTATACGTGCACTCTCTACAAACAGCGGGAAATAGTTGGAAATTCAAAGCGAGGGAAGAATCAAAAGAATTAAAGAGTCTATTCGTGCGGTAAAGTATTTAGTCGAGGGTCCAGAAATCGCGTGTAATACTCGCGACACACGCGACCAGCAAACACAGGACACGCGACATCGCGTTCGGAGCATTTCATTTCGCCTCGTTTCGTTCCGTTCGCCCCACCTTGATGCGGTGCGTGTGCATCGGTGTCACGCCATCGCGCCATTAACCGACCGGTGCAATATGCGTTCGAATCGTCGCTCGGAGGCATTGCCCTGTCGTCTTTGCGAAACTATTGAAAGCCTCCGGTGGTAAGAGGCAGAACTATCGGGAGGTAGTGCGAGTAAACGTTAGCGCGTATCTTGATACGCCACTCGAATATTCGAGTTGGCGTATACAGAAATTTACGAGAGACAGTACTTTAAATCCAATCGTTTTAGCGTGGAACGTAAAAGGATGTATCGTTGAGGAAAAGTCTATAAAATGAGACATAAATTTTGCATAAAAACGATACGTATCGGCCTGGTGATAAGTTACGAGCGAGACTGCAAGGTATGGTATTAATGCGCACTGCGCGTAGCTGAAACGCGATGTGATATTGACCGAAGCGTTAACTGTAGCGTAGCGGAGCACTGCTCGAGTAACCGTGCAGTACGATGGAGAAATACGTGGGGGAAAAAGCATGTCCCGCTGTACTATCATCAGAAAAATGGCGGACGTCGAGAAGTTTGGTTGTATGTAGGTGAGTTGATCGTTGATGAAGAAACGAGAGAGAAAGAAAGAAGCGTAGAGAATGTCGAGTGCAGACAGCAACTGCAGAATCGGCCAAGGAACTGGCTCGTTGGCTAGCTGGCTGACTATTATCCGTGCTAGAAGTTTCTACGCTCTTTGTACACGGGCACAACTCGAACAGGGCGAAGCGAAAACGATACGAGAAGGAACGAGTGGGGGAGGTCCGAGCGGTTCGGAAGACCGATGGGTTCGCGTAGAAAGAAAAAGAGCAACGGATAGAAACGAGAAGGTAGAAGAGGTTGAAGGATGAGGAGTTTGCACGCGGCGCAGAACCGGTATGGCAGAGCGGAAAGACGGGTAATGATGAAGAGAGGGGTTGAGAGGAAAGGAGAGGGGCAGCGAAGGGAGAGGGCAAGCACCAGCCGACGAGCCAATGGCCACACACGAGCGTTGCCATCGCGTGTGTATTCACCGTGCAGGCTGCCGTATGCAGGTAACAGCGAATCTATCGGCGCTACGACTCTTCGCGTATTCGTGTACTCGCGTGTATATACTTCCTCCCGCTCGTTTTCTCTATCCCCACGTTATTTTCCCCTCGCCCTCTCCCTTCCTCCCGGCTACTCTCGCGAGCAACTTGCAGCATGACGTCACGTTCGTGTACAAGAAAACGAGACGAACGGCATGGCGCAGCGAGTCTAGCCGAAGTCGTACGGGAACCGGGCGAAATGCTGCGCAGTCGGAACTCCCCTCTGCTTCCCTCCTCCTCCCATCCTTCACCGTCCTCTCATCCCTCCTTCTCTATCGTCTTTCCGCGCTGTTCCGTCGCGTTTTCTCTGCGTGTTTACAAACACGCGTAAACTCGGCCGAATATATGACATCATCGCGCAATCTCGTAAGCTGACGCCAACGGAAGGACGACGACGGCGACGACGGTGGCCGGTCGGTCGGTCGGTTGGTCGGTCCGTTCTCTCCGGCAGCCAATCGATGTAAAGTGACTGCCATACTTTCATTTTCTCACGTTGCGCACGTTTTCAGCGCGAGACGATGTTGTTAGGTTTAAGCGATTCGCTCAAAGAGGGAATCCTGGACGATAGCGCCGGTAGAAAAAGAGGGAGCGTGACCGACGAACGGCGCGAGGTGAGGGAGAATGCGAGATATACGCGACGTTGCACGGCGTCACGTTTCCGACGAATGGATCGAATGGGTAATAACCGTTCGTGCGAGAGTAAACCGGGCGCGTGTTGTGTCACGAGGAGCAGCGTAACGTAACGCATAACGTAACGTAGAATACCATCATTATCGGTTCGCTCATCTCTACAGCTCGATCCTGTGTCACGTACTGTCCGTGACTAGTAACAAGTAGACGAGCTATCGTGACGTCATCGTTTATCAGTAGGGTACTGAATTAGGTCACATATCGCGTGTATCCCTAACGTGGACCATTTCGAACGACCGGTGCGGCATGGAAGTTAATTCAAGGACCGTTTAGATGCTCGTTGATTTCTTATCATGTAAAAATATCACCGATTGTCTTGATCTCTATTAAAATTATATTTTGCTTCTTATACTTCAACGATTTCGTATTAAAATACTAGTTGTGGAAAGGTATATTGGAAACGTGATTTTTTAAATTTAGCAGTAGGTAGTTATTCTGTATAGATAAAATGATGAAATAAAAGTGTTCGGATACTTTCGATACATTGGGAATTATAAAGCTTGTAGAAGTTGCTTACTCCAGTTAATAATTACTTTTTCCTATTCGACCGTTTTTGCGTTGAAGGAAAATGTATTAAAAATGGATAAAGTTCAGGCATTAAAATAGACGTAATTGTCGCAACACGAGCAGCGCGTAAATGCAACTGGGACGTGAGAGTATTTTTTTTACCTCATTTTGTAAAAAAAAGAAGCACCGCTCGAAGTAAAAGGTATCGGTGTACGTGAATTATGCAAATGCGTATTACGTGACTTTTAACATTCGTTTATTACAGCCTACAGAAATAAACAATCTTCGAATTTCAAAAGTTTTCAACTTCGGACATGTCAATATGAGGGACACAAATTAACCGAAGGTCACGTACAACGTTCCTCCGTACAAATGGCACTAATTATTTATCACATGCAAATTATGAACACAAAAGGCATGAAATTATTTTAATGTGCCACGATTGTCCAAGGAAAACAATCGATGTAAAGTATAGAGTTCGAAATTTGACCTTATTTCGTGGACTGCTCCACGTTGATTCGAAAGAGCACTTCTTTCAACGACACGTTTCGCAATGCAAGTGAATATAAAGTTAATGCGGCCGGAGCGAATAAGCAGCGTGTGTGACATCCTTCGCACACAACAGTTTAATGGTTCGTATTACCGATACGAGGCCAAGGACACGGTCGAAGGTTGACATTCAAAATAATGTGACACTCGTAGACACATATGACATCCGTCACGATAAAGAAAAATGCCATATGCATCCGTGAAAAATTCGAGTATTTTACCTGGAAAGGTACGTGAACTCGGTAGAAATAACCTAACGCAACCTCGGGTCAATATCGCAACGGATCCTTGAAGAGCACAATGTTTTTCATACCGTTAGTACCCGTGCGTCGCTTTTCTACCGAAAGGTTAGTAGTAGACCGCCGGATTGATTTTCTCCGGCTAGCATGTTCTGTGACGTGACAGAATGGCATTATCTGCTCCGAGCAATGCGCCGCTTTTCTACGATCGAACCAGGAAGCTGTTTTTCATTAATAAACGACGATAAGGTCTCCTTAACGGTGATATCCTTTGAACTAGCTTACAAGTCAGAAGTCCAGCCGGCGCCGTCACGTACGGCGGAGGAGTGTTTCTACGCAAATTATTTTCGAAACAAACAGAAATTGCACGAATCTGCATACAGAGACGTACTGAATTTCCGGCGCATGGAGCGGCTTGACAACATCGCAAAATCATTCCCAACGTTGCCAGACCTATGGCTGACGTCACGAGACACACGATTCCCGCACGAGCACGTAAAGCAGCTCGCCGGCAAAGCCAGACTTACGCTCGGAAAAGTACAACGCTCTCTTTGTTACTCGACGGAATAATCGGACATCGCATCTGCCCGTCTCGTTTCGCTTCATCCGGAAACTACGGTTCCTGAACCACGTACGATTACTCGGCCGTTTCGAAATGTACATTTCCGATTTCGCAAATTTTCAAATATCATTGAAGTTTCAAGAATACGTGCGAATTTCACTGATACGTAAATAGAAAGCTATAGTCCTGCACCGATTTCAAATATACTTATTTCAGGTTACCGTCCAAACTATTCTTAAATCTCTGATAGAAATATAATCGTTTTCTTTCTATATTCGTTATGCGTTGAACGGTTATTTCTCTCGCTGAAATGATCGGCAGAAAAAAGGACTTATTCATCCGTAGAAATAATTCAACGATTACTCCACGGATTTAAAGGTCTCTGTGGGAAAGAACAGATGAGATTGCATTACGTCACGAGTCGTTGATAAGTCGCAATGTTTTCCCGCGCAAGTAGAGCGGTAGACGCATTCTATATTGTTTCTTAGCAGCGTAGCAAAGTGCGCCGTTGAGAAATATCGAAATTACATTACATAACGGTTCCAACAGTGACAACTCTGTGACATCTACCAGGTGTGCCCGGATATTTACTGTCAGCTTAAGTCATCGTATAGCAGTCTTTAAGGAATCGTTCGTATTCTTACACCGGATCTCTTCGTGGTGCGTAATGCTTGACTCTAGCGTATCAGATTCCGATTATCAGTAAACGATACAATAATCTCTCTAGATTACGACTGTAACGTTCATTCACGTGACTGGGTTTGTTCAAAAAAGAATTTTCCCGCCTTGGATGGATCCTTATCGAAGATAACGTAGAGATCCAATGACGCGCGGTGCACAATACTTCTTTTCTTGTATCGAGCGCAAAGAAATTTGCAAAATATGTGGAAGGCGATACGTCATATCTTGCGGTTTTCAACGTTACATAACAGTTTTCTGTTAGAGTAGCAATTTGTCAAGCATGAAATTCTCATCCTTTTCTTTCTTACTGGATTACAGAGTGTTAAAATTAAGTTTCTAAATTTTAAACTAGAACCAATTTGATCGAATTGGCTTTACAGATCATCAGTGATTCTCAGTTTCGTCTACCGTGAGTCTGGACAAAGCGAAAACAATTTTGCAACGCTTCGCGCTTAGATAAACTCGTCCTATCGGTTACCCCTATGAAATACAGTAACCTACTGACACGTACTCGGATAGACATTAGTTATCACGTAGCATCCTTTGTCTCTAGATGGTGTTTACGCTGCGCCTTTCACAATACTACTCATTAAGTGGCTGCAACGTAATCCATCATTTCAGTAAGACGATCCACGTACAGTTTTTGCGATATTTGATTCGTTCTTGTGTGGAGATATTTGCGTCGACTTCACGGACATTTTAGAAGGCGAAATGCGACCGACAAAACTCTAATTTTAGGAGATAATACAATTGGAGTGGCTTATAATGGATATAGAGTTATAAGCTGACACTCTTAATTAGTAGACTGGAGTTTAAATCTCTGTTGCCTTTGAGAGATTTTTTCTAAACTATTATGTATCGTAGCCTCAGTGATTTTGAACCTATTTAAAAGAGTAGATCTCTTTTCTTCAGATAGTAAGTCCTGATAACCGTAGGACCATAGTATTTACAACCGAAAAAATACAGAAAGAAAACGAAGTATAAATTAGAAGAAATATTTTTTAAAATATATAATATTACTTTAGTTCTATCTGTTATGGTTATATCGTGGATCGGCGATCTGCGGGTTTTAAATTCTGAAGCATCGCTGCGGTGATACGTGTTATATAGGAGAAATTTTTTAGAGATGACTGCAACTCGAGTCATTTAGGAACCTCAGGTTATATCCTCGGCGTCGCTGCAACCTCGTTATTGTTGTTTTTATTCTTCGCTTCAAACTACTATGATCACGTCATCCAAGACTCACAGTTTTAGATGGATTCCAAACCACTATGAAACACATGGTACATGGATGAAATTTCCTGGAGGCGATAGCGCTGACATAGCCACTACTTATCTGGGAATCCATAACTGTATCTCCATTGTCACAAAAATACACACTGAATTCAATTTTTTGCAGTATTTTTTGCCTCATTAAAAATACAGAAAAATATCCACATGAAATATCCTAAGCTGTTTGCCTCGAGGCTAAAGGAGACATTGACTTTACCTCTTTTTATTATTAAAGTAGGCAGACGACTAATCGATATACAAATTTCTTTTACTTAATTTCAAGATAAGCAGCTATTCTTTTACTTATTTAAATAAAATATCACAGAAAATCCGAAAGTTTCTGGGCCGATCTTAAATATATTGGAGCTATACTCAGACTGTTACTTCTTATTCTGCATGCCGATCAAAAAATAGTCGTGAAGGATGAAAAAATATTCTCCGTAAAAAGGAATTGCAACTTCCACGGAATACTTTGGAGTCGATACAGCACCAAGTATACGTCTGACCGAGTTATCCAAAGGTCACACAAAATTACCAATGCCCGGAATGTCTGTTCGATTATTTCTCGGCACATTTATGCGGTTTAGTAAGACCGCATATATGCTTGATATAGCTTTCGGTCTTGTTAACGGCATATCCTCGGTGAGATAAAGACTGATTATGGCTCAAGATAACGAAAATGATAATATCGTATTAGCGTCGGTTTTCGATGCAACATCCAGAAACATAACGAGGCGACGAACGTGTATTATTTATCGGACACAATAGCATTCGTACGAAACGAATGGAAACGAGATAGCAACCATTAGAAAATTTACTTATCGTGTACCTCTTTCTGTCTCCATTTAAACGGGAATTTACAACGACAAGGAAATCGTATTAAACGAAGGGAATTACTCAACCATTAGCATTTCTTTTTTTGTTAAAGTAACCATTGCGTGGTATAGACATTTAAATGATTTTTTTTTACATCGACGTAAAGGTTCACATTACCGACTCTGTGAGAGTCTATGATGTCAGAGTGATGTCATTTCTAAGAATTCGTGTCGTTTGAAGTTTAATAAAAACTCGAAGCGTAGATGCAGATGCATTCGTAACATTTCTGCCGATGATATGTGATCGATGATGTTGGAATGAACAGACAGCGGCATTAAAATTACTGCAAACGAGGAGTCAATTGGTTTTCCTGTCTTAATGTCGTAGTATGAAAAGCAATGAGGTACTGAATGTAATTTAAAATGATTTATATGGAATTTTTGATTGGGATTCAAACGAATCGATGCAACGGCGCAAGGTAGAATTTCCTTTCTTGAAAGATCAATTTAAATTCGCGTTTACTATTTCTTAGAAGCTATGGCAAGCGTAATGTTAAAGGCTAGGATTCCCAAGTAGTTGGTCCGAGTATAAATACCAGTGACTTCTAAGATATTTATCCTAAATTATTATTTAACATGTCATAGCCTTACCTAAAACAGTAGGCCCTAGGTAGTACAGAATAGCTGTTAAGGCTGGAAAAGTAGAAAAGAAAAAGAAATAAAACTGTCTCGAGCTACGGTGAGAAAGTGAAGGCTCAGGCTTGCAATCAGTGAGTCCAAGTTGACATCCTCCGTCATCTTTGAGCGATTTTTATAAATAACAATTTAATATATCACAGCCCCACTTGTTTGATACCCATACAAATAGTAGGTTCTAGAACCTCGATAGGTAATAGTAGATTAACAGTAGAGCTATAGTAACCCGGTAAGTACAAAAGAAAAAAGAAATGAGCGTCAGAAGCTATGGAGAATAACGAGGTATTCTCGGAGTCTCAATCAGTGAACTCAAGTTCAAATCCCCCATGACCTCTGCAATATTTTTCCTAAATCACTATCTAATACATATCTCCTGTAGACCCAAACCCATTTAAAACCGTAGATCCCAAGCATAACAACCACATTCGAACTCAAATAGTACAAAACGAGGAAGAAAGTTTACTCTCATTGGTAATTATATAAATGTTTATCAATCCTCGGTGAAACATGATACGAAGTCAGTGTCAGTGTTACGTTGCCGAAAAAGATACCGTAAAGAGTGAAAGTTATTTAATTTCAACGGTAATCGTGCATGCAATAAATATTCTGCTTTCGTTCGTTCCCATATCTTAATTGGCATCCTCTCAGAATTCTGCGATAATTGTACGATAATATTCATGATATTATTTTACACCGATAACATTTCAAGCAATTATTGTGCAATGGGAGAGTAAGTGCAGCAAAAAGAATCGGTCATCGACACGGCATTCGGTGTTAACTTCTCGGTGAGTAACCGCGTTGCATAACCCGATGTTTCGTATGCATTCGACTCGTTTATTGCAATAACAGTAATGCAAGTGACGATCGATCACATGAACGCGTACGAACGAGACGCCGAGCCTCCGTAAACTGCTATCGCTGATTCTCTTATCGCCGAAGGAAATACCGATAACATAGCACGGCGTTCGTACGATGGTTGAGCTCATACTACGGCATTACTGGTCATTGTTTATATTGTCGAGATTAGAGGACGAAAGAGGCGAGGTTGAAGCATCAAAGGCGTTTCCAGGTGTAGACTTTATAACGCGTTGCATGCCTGCGTTACTCTGTGAGAAAAATCTGACGATAAGTCTGATTAAATCGGAGTAGAAAAAATTGCCGGTCTGTATACATTTCTGAACTTTCAAAGCAAATTTTTATTAACGTGTATTATCGCTTATTTCCTTTTTATCGAGCGCTATTGTTTTAACAAAAACGCCACTGAATTTATCTTTGGAGTGTTACAATACTAGGAAAAAAGATGAATGCCTGAATTTGAAGAAATTAGGGTTTGGCACGATGAACAGAAGTTAGGTGTATTATTTGGGCCTAATGATGACCGGGATAGTGTCTCGTATTTCTAAATAGTGGACCCAAGATCCAAATCTCCCAGCTTCGGAGTAACTTTTTTGTGATATGTGTATCGTAGCCTTCATGATTTCGTATTAATTTCAAATTACTTCTATTCTTGGTATATGATGTTTCTTGTTTTATATAAAAACGAATAATACTGTATTTTAAGTTTGGGGGAAATTTGTTAATACTTTTCGATTATTCTTTATAATTTTGGAGTATTTCAGAAACGAATATTTTTGGTTTACAGTAGAAAAATAACGTTATAGTCTCGTATAGATAGACGGCTAATAAGAAAAATCGATTTTTCTTTCGTATGATTCTGTAGCACAGCTGTTAGGTCAAGGGCAATTAAACTACGAAAAGGCTGGGATCACGATACTACGATCATGTGTATGGTATGCGTGTTTCGAAATTACGTGCATAATAGCTCCACAGCTTGTTCGAAATAACATAATGAACTGACGAGTTTCACGTTGAGAATAAAAAAATACAGACACTTACGTGTATACGCTGACGTCTTCGTAGTTATTCTTGCGATTTTAATGTCGAGTATACCTGAAACACACTATTCTAAAAGCTAATTATACTCTGGAAATAATACAAAAAAATGCCTCTGAAAAACTCGAGATTCCACGGAATGCATCGAGATCCCACGGAATGCATCGAGATTAAACTGGGTGGAGCCCTATGCTCCAGTGTTTACGCCGAGCAAACCTTTATTATTCTATCCCATCGAAAAGAAATAAATGATATTAACCAATACCATTAACAAAGTTCAACACGTTATCGTAATGTACGATAAGCCAGAAAATTTCTTCCCATCCAACAAAATTGGAAAGTAGTTCGTTGGCAGGATTTTCTCGAGTGTAAAGTAGACCTCTCGTTGAGAAGAGTAAGTAGCGAGCGGCTGCGCGCGCGTGCTGCTCCCGTCTCTCTCGAATCCTCCGTCCTTCCTTGTCGGACTGTTCGCGCTCGAGTCCCGGTCGCTGACTACGTGTCCCCCTAGGGCATCCGACGGTGCGCATGCGCAGCTTCGCGATTATGACGTCATGCACCGTGACGCCACAACGCCCGATTGGCGGAGCGCGTCGTAGTCGTCGTCGTTGTCGTCGTTGTCGTCGTCGCCGTCGTTCTCGAGGCATGGATCGTGGAGGGGAGTGGAGGGGAGGGGACGGGAATCGAAACGATCGGCGAGGGGGGAAGGAGCGACACCCGTAGCTCCGCTTTACCGCCGCATTCTCGAGCGTTCGTCTCCGTTCGTCTCCTCGTACGGCAGCCAAGCGAGCGAGCGCACGTCGTGTCGCGCGCATACCATTATTTCGTGTCTCGTGTTCAGCCTAGAATACGGTTTCTTGTGTATACGTTTCGCCACCGACGCGTCGGTGCATCACCCCGGTGACGTTCGGTCGTTAGTTTTCTTTACGATAAGCGATTAATGCGAGGGAGCGAGTTCGTACGAAAAGTATTCGCCGTTCGGGAGCAACGTGCTCTTCTTTTTTTTCCTCGCTCCGCCTTTTCGGCGCGTCGCTCATTTTGGGGCGCCGTTGAAGAGCGCTGCCGAAAATTTCCGACGCAGTAACCCCCGACAAACTTTTATCCTCGTTCCGCCTGCGTTCGATCCATGCAGGTAACCCGGGGAGGTAAGCGGAAATAAGACGTGGTAGAAACGTCGGTGAGAATAACGAAGTGAGTTCTACAACGAGTTACGATACACGGGAGTGAGAAGCCAAAATTGAGTTTTCGTCGTACGTATATAGTGTTCGTGACCAAGATACGCAGTGATTCTCTTTTTTTCTTTCCTTCTCTCCTCCCCTCTCTCTCTCTCTCCAGCTTTTACCGAATATGCTGTAAAATCGACTACGTGTATCGTCGAGTGCGCGAAGAGAGATCCAGAGAACGAGGGAATCTAAAAACGAGGAAAGAAGACGTGAAAAAGTGGATGTGAGTGATAACCGGTTATTGTGAATCGCCGAATATTCACGGACGAAGAAATCAGGCAAAATGATGGGCAAGCGAACGCAGTGCTACTTGTGCGATCTGCCCAGGATGCCCTGGGCCATGATCATGGACTATTCGGAGCCCGTTTGCCGCGGGTGCGTCAATTACGAGGGTGCTGATAGGATAGACCTGGTATTGGAATCGGCGAAGCAAATGAAGAAGGCACACGGATTTCAAGAATCCAGATCATCGACGTCGAAGGCATATAGAACGACCGGGCATACCGAGCACAACGGCGGCACCAATTTGGACGTACTACCGATACAAAACACCGGCCAGAGCCATTCGAGGCATCACAACATTGCCGGTTACTCGCAACTTCATCATCGAAATTCCATCACCGAATTCAATTCTGGTACTTCGAGGCAACAAATATCGCGGCAACACGAAGAGAGTCATGATATGGCAAACGGCATAAGGAGTAACAATGTGAGAATTCCGAACGCCCACTTAGCCGCGGTGGCGCATCACGTGAATCTCAGCCACAATAGAGGGATTGCACAGCTCAAACGGGGCATTTCCACCATCGACGAGGACGAGCATGCCGAGAAGAGACTTTCCCTCGAGGAGCAGCATCCGGTCAGACCGCCATTAACGAGGGGTGATTCTTTGCCGGCCGTAAGTCTCGCGGTCAGTTATGTGCAGGACAGAAACAAGGAGAAGCATCCTGTCAGAGCACCCAGTTTCGAGACCGCCACTACGTTCAAGGCCAATGGTGAGTTATACCGAATGCACGATGCGAGAGATCCATGTTACACGTTGACGCGTACGCCCCCAAACGTTTCGCAGTATATCTCCATTCCCGTTTTTCTTTTTATTTCTATATCGCCCGAAGATAGGTACCTCGCCGTTTCGATTTTGCGCGATCAAGTGTATCGGGTTTCTACGTTACTGCGCAAGATACTTTGGAATCTTAAATCTTGAGACTCAATGGACGTTATTTAAAACGGGGAACGATCTTGTCATGATACGTATCAGTGAAACATTACAGATATTCCAGAATTCACTCTATACTTCCATTAGGTACGTGTAATTTTACCAGCGAACGCTAGTGCACAAAGAGCTGCCGTATTTTTTTTTAGCGAATGGCGTCTCTCGCGTTCTTATCGGTTGATAGTAAAAATAGAAAAGCACTCGCTTGCGCGTGTGGCCATCTGGTAAGAGAGAGCGAGAACCGCATATACACATTGAGACGCGTGCTCAGCCTTTCGACTTCGAAGAATCGTTCGCAGTAAAAGGAAGTTACATTTTCCTTCTCTCTTTCTCTCCTTCCCCTCCCACAATGGCTTCATCGCGGTTGCTAATTCCGTCCTCGTCGCACCTACGCCGAGCAGCTCCATTCCCGGCAAATCCGACAGTCGTCTAAACGCGTATAAAGCGATGTACGTTGAGCACGTGATGGGACGACCAAAAGATACATCGAGTTGCCGTGCCGTGACGTCCAATCGAGTGACGTCACTCGGTATATTTAGATCCAATGAATGAGCCCGTTGTCGCTCAATACTAATCTCATCTGGCTTTAAATAATTCCTCAGTTTCGAACTGACTTTTTGGCCCCGAAAGTCAAACTTCAACGTTCGTTCCTCCTTTACGAAATCACAATTCCCGCGCGCCCTTCGCCGACACGTTTCTTTCTTCCTTCGGAATTTCTCGATCGCTACGACTCCTTTTGACCAGCACTTTCGTGAGTTCCGCGTTCAATTACGTATCCGTGATATTTAGCTGCATCGCCGGGGAGGCTAACTGTAGTCTGCTCTCCTTTTCTTGCGCTCTTTTTCGTTGCACGCGGCTCATTGACGAAGCGGCAAGCCGAGCGCGGACCGAGCAGCGTTCACGTCACTATCCATCGTACCTACGTACGGTCGGGGTGACCTTGGTCATCGACCGTTATTTCGACACTGGCCACTTTCTAATTCGACCTTAACGTGGATGTTTACGGTTATCGAATAACTCCTACCCGCTACAATTACCGTAATCGGCTTAACACGGATTGCTGTATTAGTATTCTGCGAAGTTACTGTTTTGGGGTTAGCCTCTTTGTTGTTTTCTTTTGCAATGAGTACGGACTGTGGTTAAATCTTTAACGGTTTTGTGTAAAGTAGAGAATTTAACGCTAGAATGTAATCCTAGTAATAAGAAATTGTATTGGGGGATTTAATATTTTGAGCGAGTTTGATGTTAGGAGAATTAAAAATGGCTATGCACTGTGTGTAACTGTTGTTTTGATATCAGCTTGACGAAAAAAAGTATTGTACTGTCTTAATGAAATTGAAGACTTAAAAATATTTATGAAATTGAGCGCTTATTTTCTTATGAAAAATTGAGAAATTTCTTAGTGATTTAAATTGCCGATTATTCCCTCAACAGCTGATAGATCTGACGTCTTTCGACCAGATGACAGCGAAAATTAGGACCTTCAAAACTTTCTCAATTTTAATACTTTGTACAGTTAACTGGTTAACCATCCAATTGCCTGTACTAAGGAATTTCCCAATTTATTTCCTTCCTTGCATTACAAGCACTGTTTATGGCTGTCAAGTCTAAATCATTATTCCCGCCATAAGCCCACGTTCTTTTTTTAAGTCTCGGTACTGCTTCAAACGTGCGTCTACTTTTTTATAACGTCAAGAATTATTTCTTTACGTCTTAATCGCCTTTAACGCTTTATTAAATATTTAATATTTTATTTATCTTCGCGTTATGTAATTTAAAATCTTAACAAATACGAATCAGTTTCAATTCATGTAGCTATTTCTAACTTCCGTTTACCTGCGAACGTTATTTCTACCGCATTCGTGTATTGTTTCCGATGGGACAGATGATAGATTTTGGAATGTCCGTTCGTAAAGTCAAAAATCAATAGGTTTATTCACGAGCGACTAACGGTTCCGAAGAACCGTTCTATTCTTATGGCTCGAGGGATATTTAAATTACAGGACATCAGGTATTCGAGGAACGAAGCACCCAGGTTTCCTGGCTTTTCGTGTAAATCCGTTTTTGTAATTGTTCAACGGTCGTGACCGTCATCTAACCACCGTAAACACGAGCTGCAGAGAAAAACTCCGTGTAGAAATTTCTGCTCTCTCTACGAAGACGTAGGAAATTCCCCATTTTCACTTGTTTTGCATGTTTTTCTGCCTAGTTTTTTTTTCATCCTTGAGGTTACCGTTTCTGTTCGAAAGATAGAATCCACATTTACCTAAGCTCGTTTCGATAAAAATAGATTACCGCTGGCAAAGATTGGGATCTGGAAATAAACATGGATCATGAGAGGGCCTTTGAAATTGGGAAAAACTTTCTTCGCACTTTGCTTCCAGCCATTCACTGCTCGTTTAATTCAGAATCTTCGAATGGACGTGTTTAATTCACGCAAGGAGTGCTGGCGACGAGTCCATTTAATCATGGAAATTTCAAAAGCTCCGTTTTAAATGATATCATATCGACACAGTATCGCAACGCCGTTTGAATTACCCGATATTCCGACATATTTAGTATATTATTTATTTATCGCTCGAATTCTACCAACTTTCTAAAAGTTCATTCGGCAATGTTTTAATGATTCAGTTTGCCTTATACCCCTAAGCCGAAGGTATTTTCCTCTCGAAAATATATAGGTCTTGAAACGGCAATAAAATAATCAGCAAATTTTCCAACAAAATGCTTTTTGATCGAAAGGATAGGTTATTTCGTGTGCAAGTTGCTGCACGTAATGTGAAGTTTTCAACAGCGGAATCGTCAGTTCTGTCAGAATACGTGCTAAGAGGAATACATAGGACAGACGAGAAACGATATTCCATCAACGGTAGTAACGACAGCTCGAATCGTATTTCGCAATGATAGCTACGTTGCAAGTTTTTAACTATGCTCGATTGATCGCGTATAGATAGGTATAAGTACCCGCCGGTCTCTGCCCTACGTCACTGGGATGAGTGTCGCGCATATGTACACATATACGGTGTCGTAGATGTTCATAACTCATACATAATAAAATGCACAGGAAAATACGCGGGAATTCGTCATGCATTATAAATCGCATAAATTATTTGAATCGGATACCTGGCCCAGCTCACTTTTCTAATTTTCCCAAGGAGGATAATATTCCGTTATAAAACAAATGAGTTAACCAAGTGTATCAGGGGTGGCTGAACTTTTGAATATATATAATCAACTTTATCCTTAAAAATGTGTCGCGAGCGAACTTACCAAAATCTTTACAAACCAACCCATATCTAACCAAGATATTTCACGCATTCAATACTGTATCTTGTGTACTAATAACTACTAACTAACAAAAACTCGCTTCGCTATCGACTCATCGGTCATCCCTGTAAATACTATTTCGTACAAATCTCGGCATATCGAATCGACTGAATTTCATCGACGTCTCCCAACGTCAAAACATGTCATCGAAGATACTCCAAACATTGGAGAAACTTTCGAGACACCTTGTAGAGAGACGTCAGGCGTAAACGCGCGTGTTGACGACATCGACGACGCGCTGGAGGGGTCATACTTTCGAAACAAGGCCACTATAGTCGACCGGTTGGTTGGCAGCAATACACAGAGCACGAAGTGTGACTAAGCCGGGTCGCCTACGTGCGTGATGCGATGTGTCTGTTACAAAACTGCGCATGCGCTTTCTCTCCCTTCGGTGTTCCTCCTTTAAACTCCTACTATCACCTCTCCTCTCCCCTCTTCCACGACCTCTCTCCGACGCTTCTGCGCGCTTCTTTTCCCTCGCTTCCTCCTGCAGCTACGTTTCTTCGTACGATCCGGGATACACGGGAGACGCGCCGGCGGTCCGCGCGCTCTGTCGGAGTCGTCACGGAAAAGTACCGGTCACATGCTTCCCGGTGGCAGTCCGCGCTTTGCTCGAAAGACCTCGATGACTCGTGTACTCGCATCTTCTCCTCTTTGTGAAGAGGTGGAGGACGGAAAAGGGGGGCAGATGCGCGCGCGGATGCTGCGTTGCACACCGTGGAGAATAGCCGGGCACGAGATATCGCGTGTCACGCTATCCCTCCGCGGACGTGACAAAATGATGCTCTGTAATATCGATTTAGTTTTATCTACCTTCGGCGAAATACGCTTCTCTGAACGTGAACTTGGAAATGGGGAATGAATATTCGCGGGAAAAACAACGATTATGAGTATGGATAATCGGGGTTACTTGAGATTAATAAGATCGAAAGTTCGGGTTACACACTTTGAAGGTATTTCGGCGAAGTGACTTCGCGCACGCGGGAAACGGTTATTTATTTTCATTTTTGCGGATGTTTTTTCCCCGCAAGTTTCACCGTATTTTTTTTTTAGATCGAGACACGTGGAATTTCTTGCTTCTGGTAACGTTATACATTAACATTCCTACAAATTTACGAGAATTTACTAAATTCGCATTACAAGAGATATCTATGTTGATTTTAATGAAATAATTCTTCGAAAAACGTGGTTAACCTCGTTACGTGTTACAATATTTCACTCTTACATTTTATCTTCACAGATAAGCTCGATATTCCTGAACAGCGGATAATCCCATGATATTCAATTCGGTAATTCAAACG
Source organism: Cerceris ruficornis (assembly GCA_963989415.1). Lineage (NCBI taxonomy): Eukaryota > Metazoa > Arthropoda > Insecta > Hymenoptera > Crabronidae > Cerceris > Cerceris ruficornis. Next base: position 19,125,542 of record OZ022519.1, read on the forward strand.
TTAAACCGCATTCGCAGAGTATATAAGCGTAATTTATTACGCGCACTCGAGATCTCGACGAATTTAACTGAGATTACGTATCAAATTTCGAGGGCAGAGCGGATAGATCGATGCAGCGGCTTATCAGATAAGCGGCGAACGAGACTCGAAGGCTAGTGACGAGTACAACACGATACAGACACACGCATGTCGCGTAGGAACTGTGGTACGCGTATGTCGTGTTAATCGCTTTACCTCTTAAAATGACGCAAGAGAGTACAAGTAGAGGCTGAGTAAAGATTATCAAAATGCATAGCCTCGTGATGACCGGTAGTATCGAAACACGAAAATACTTTATATTCCGTTCTGTGCGTGCGACGATCGTGGTCATGAAGACGCACGAGTCACGAAAAGAATCCGCGCATGCAGGATAACAGCTGTGAGCACTAGTTTCTGGTTTATCCTTTATTATTCCTTTGTATTTCGACTTCGACTGCTATAGTGATTTTACCAAGGACCTTCAGCTTTCAATGAATTACGAATCGTATAGGGCAGAGATGGGAACACTTTTTTAAGAGCAGGGCAAAAGAAGAAGTTTTGCTTTCTATGAAAAATTTTGTAGAACCCATAAATGAATTTTTCTAAACACTGGAATTGAAAACATTTAAATCTGCAGCTGGATAGAACCTTGCAGGCTATAACATATTAAACGATAATTTAGAAAATACTTTCAGAGGTGACAGGGATTTGAACTCAGCTTCGCTAAAGGAGTCCGTCTCTTTAACTTTACACTCACAGTTTTTTTTTCCCTGTGAATAATTATATATATGTGACCTAAGTAAATGTCATTCGCAACATTGATTTTTAGACTCAATAGCTGCATAATTAAAGAGACCGCTGCGTATTGCATAGCCGTTCCGAACTTTTCTGTAACTTTTCTATTTTAAGTATTAGTAGAGGTTTTGGTCATTGGGGTCGCGCCGTCTCATTGTCAGTCCATGGTACCACGCCGAGTCGGTTGCTTTTGGCTTGCAGCGTGCTGCGACGTACATAGATTTAATATGTACAAAAGGCACATATGTAATCCTCGAGGAAATTTCATTCCATATGACACATAGGTTTCGAGTGATGCATAGTGTGACGCATAGCCATTCTCAATCTTCCTAATATTCCTCTGTACCGGAGTTGATCGTATCTTCGACGTAGTTAAAAATGTAGCACGTTGGAAGGCGAACTATACGTGGCTTAATAAAGCTTTACTGCACACGATATTATATTTTACCTGAGCCTAAGTGGTTATCTTTTTAATATCTTTTCTATTGGAAAATACTTTCTCCGAAACTTCTTCACTGTTAGCCAGAACAACATGACACCGTAGCTAAGAGACTTAAATTCTGATAGACGCGACGTACTTTATTTTTCGTTCCAAAGTATCTTGAAAACTAATAAAGATTTTATCGAGATATAAAAAAAGAGGTATAATAACCTAACCGCGATTAAACAGAACGTGTTTCCTTCCCGTGTTAATCTAAAATTATTAATTAATAATAGAGATGTATATATGCTTCTGCCTTCTCATTTGATTCATTATCGCATTGGCAAACATATAGAACGTCCCTACTGAATCGTTTGTAATTAAAGCGCGAAAGACTGTAGGAATGAAAGCCTTCTTGAACTTTCGATAACTGGCAATCGTTTAAATGCACACATAGGACGCTGGATAAAAATGATGACTGGCTGACCGAATGCTCCTTAATTTCAGGAGCATACGTTGGTCCGTCTATTCCACTGGCACCTGCGAATGTGGCTGCAAACGGTGGAGGTTCTCCTCTTCGTCCAAGAACGAGTCCTCCACCGCCTCCACCACCCACGCAAGAAGGTTCCACTGATAATTCACAGTCCAATCACCATCAGGTAAATGCAATTCCTTTCTTCTCTTTTAGGTACTATAGATATTTCTTTAAGAAGTCCATCATTTGATGTTACCTTTTTTCACATTCTGTCGCATTATATTTCAACATATTTTGTTATACTCGGTAATTACCGGCAAACCGTCGACTGATATTCGTATTACAAAATATCAGCTTTATAAATATAATTCTATCGAAAAAAGGGGCTAAAAATAATTTGGATTTTAGGGCTCGGCAAATGGCCCGTCACCCATGGCCGCGCTCATGTCTGTCGCTGACAACCTGACATCACCAGAATCAGTACCACAACCACCGAATAATCCAAGTCCCACAAGCAGAAGCCCACCAACTACGGCTACAAATGCTCAGCAACGCAGTGCCTCCAGAGCATCTCAACACAGTCCAAACAGTTCAGGTAACATCGGCAATTGTGTAACTACGTTTTATATTAAGTTTATTTCGTGTTCTTTTAACCGAAAGAAATTACGGTATCGTTTACAGGACCATCGAGCAGAAGGTCGAACAGTTCGAGGCACGTGTCATCAACGACGGTGACAACGTCCTCCGAAGGAGCAGTTGCTCAAGTTGCCGGAACGGAACAAGTGTCGGCACCTATATTAAAGTGCACCTTGTGTCAAGAACGTCTCGAAGATACACACTTCGTTCAGTGCCCTAGTGTACCACATCATAAATTCTGCTTCCCTTGCAGTCGAGAGAGTATAAAGAGACAAGGCGCTGGCTCGGAGGTGAATTTCGCTGATTTTATTTTTTTTTCTTCCTCCTTCGTAATTCTACTTATATACGTATTCATTTACGATCGATCCATGCTAAAGCTCAATTTGGTTGTTTCAGGTTTATTGTCCCAGTGGAGAAAAATGTCCACTGGCAAACAGCCAGGTACCATGGGCATTCATGCAGGGCGAGATAGCCACTATTTTGGGTGAAGACACCACGGGCTCTGGGCTTAAAGTGAAAAAGGAGAGGGAAACTTAAAGATCCTCTTGGAATTTGATCGGGGCTCAAATTTGTCACCCTCCCTGGGGAGGGTATTATATGGTGGAACCGTGAAGGTTCACCGAATACACTTTTGGTAAAGGTGATAAATGTTGGCAGCGCGAGCCAACGAACGACACGAGCCAAAGACGTTGCCGGTGTAAATTGTGGATTATAACGAAGTTGTTAAACATTGTCAGGGAAAGTGGACGATTTGGTTTCAGCGATATTGGTTGCTGTTGCTGAGTTAACCACGGCAATGTTGTTTTGATCGATCGTTTAATGATCGATCGATTGTTTCGGCTGGTCTTGAGAAGAAGTCTTTGGCAATTGCACGCTGGCATTGGTTTTGCACACATGTATATAAAGGATATCGGTTAATACGCGAAAGAAAACCATATGGTTCTTGATGAATATACGAGAATGAAATAGAAAAATCAAGAAGAGATATTTGTGTCTGGTTTGGGTTTGTATTTAGGCTCGATCGCCTCTCTTTGTTGTCACTTGTATCGTGAGAGTTCTCGCGACCTTTTAAACATAACGCAAAAGCAGACAGGTAGACGGACGGACAGGCAAATAGGTAGACAGCATGTTTACACACACACAAACACACACACACGACACACCTAAACACACACACGATACACCTAAACACACACACGACACACCTAAACTCGTAACATGATACTGTAAACTTTGAGCGGTTGTATTGTACCTTATTTTTAACACGCTGTACCGCGTGGTCGCGGGTTAACCGAAGTTGGAAGCATCGCTTCGGCATTAATCATCGGGCAAACAGCGATCGTCCTTTTTTTTTTAAATATTTTATTTGTATACTCTTTCTACTACACCACGCTCGTTGTATTATAAATATGGCAACATATTTAGACCCAGCGTACGGGTTTTCTGTACATTGTGTATATGTGTACATACCGCATTCATAATAATACTTACGACTAACGGAGTAATCATTCTTAAGTGTACAAAAGAAAACTTGCATTCGTTTTGCGTTCTATATATTAAATTATTTTCTTTTCGAATTAACGAAGTCGCGCGTCTGAAGTTTCTAAGGCGTTCGTGCCACGTTTGTCGCGACTTTGAATTTCTTCATTTTACTTTGACGTTTTTTTTTTGTCCAACTTCGTAACTAATATTGGTTTACGCGACTCGTCCCGATATTCGTCAAAATTTCACGAGACGAGAGATCGTTTTCTATTCAGTCAAGTCATAAACGAAACGGATCAATATCCGATTGTGTAACGTCCACTTTCGCCTTAAGTTTATCGCTAGACTTTAAGTGAGGGCCTTTTGGTTTTTCATTTTGCCGATGAAAAAGGTACGCCCGTCAAATAGGAACCACACACTCGCTATGTCTAAAACATAAAAAAAAAGAAGGGAAACGAAGAAGAAGAAGAAGAATGCAGACATACGTTCTTGCTGCGTCCGAGAATCTTTGCACGACTCTAACTGTCGGCAAACAAGTTTCGGTCGTCAGCAGCTCTTTTTTTTTGTATATATTTGTACAAAACAGATCGGCACAATGAAGGGGGCAGTTATCGAAAGTCTTTTCAGAAAAAAAAGCAAAAAAAAAACACGTAAAGCGCCATAGAACCGGAGTTACGCTTTATGCCATTAAAAAGAAAGGGGAATATTTCGAGTACCTCGAGAATTCACTTCATTCGTTAATGGCGCTCTTTGATTACGTTGCTTCGGCGAAAAACAATCGGAGCGACTGTCGAGGCTATCTGCGTAGCATAAGCAGCATATATAAAATATATATATATCTATCGAAGTATCGTGGAAAATTAATTAAAAGAGGGCAGGGAGTGTGTGTGTATGTGCACGCGTGCATACTCGCGTGCGTTCGTGCATGTGAACGAGAGAGAGAGAGAAAAGGAGCACAATTGATCGTAGCAATACATACAGAGGCTGTACGTGATATTTTTTAGCCCGAGGCAGGTAACTCCTACCTTCGATATTAAGTCGATTGCGACATGCGTCCGAGGGTACGTCGACCTGCAAGGGACTCCGGGAAATTAAGGTTCGAAACTTTCTCACGCAGATATGACCTCTTTCGTTGTTGTTTTTTTCTTTCACATGTACGCGATTGTAAGCTGTATTTTCGAGTAATGCAGTTTTATCGTATCGACGCGTAAATTTTGTATGCAATCGGGAGAGAAAGAGAGAGAGAGATAGATAGATAGAGAGAGTGTGTTGTGAGTGAAAGAGAAGAGCGCCTTCTCTCGGAGCTTGGTCGTCGAACCTAATCTGTCATTCTGTGTGCCGGTCGTTGCTCTTTTTAGTATTTGTCGTCTTTCATCTCTTGCATGCGCGATCATTTAAAGGCTTGCTCAATTTCGAAAGCTATTTTTGGACGATATTTTGACGATAGAAAGAAATTGGTTTCAATACAAACGCGTATATATACATACATACATATATATATATACACATATAACATGTTTGTAATCGACACGCAATTGCGTACATAGTTGTTGGATGCAAGGCTAACGGCCTGCATCTTTTTATCGCCGGTCGGCCGCGCGAGTGAAATTGGAATGCACGAGGAAACGACATTGCAGTGTTAACGATTACATTACGACTTGGATTCGTTTCCACGCGCCGTGATATGACACGATTCTTTGTACATGCATTTATCCAATTTCATTATCGACGACCAAGCCCAACTGTTTATTTCTTTTTTTCCTTGGATGAAGCACGAATAGCGCGCAACAGTTATCCGAATGGAAATGTCGAAAAAAGAAGAAGAGAATAATAAGAATTCTTACAAGCGGTCATTTTACACTTGTATGGTTCGTTCCGTTTGTTTTCTATAATTCTTGTATAGTTACACAGATACATGAAAGCGAAAATACGAAACAATACGTCTAATAGCAATTGTAGTAGTGGATAATAAAATTTTCTAGTATACCATACCTCGAGGAACGCGTAACACTGTACTGTTTATCGTATGTATGCAACAAGCAAAAACAAAATATATGTGTTGATGTGTAACAATTGTACGTTACGTCTATCATTTCTCCATGCCCGGACCTCCACCAAAATCGCCATGGATCTACAAATGCAGCCCTAATCATTTTGCTATGAATTACTTTGAAAATGATCACCCTGCAACTACTGGGTAATATGTTGTGCCAAAAGTTTTTTGACAATACAGTTACCATCTATTAGCTTAAAAAAGTAATTTCTCTTAAAATTTAAAAGGCCGTATATTTCGTACTATTTTTTGCTCGGGACGTGTACATCCCATTGGTAGCGAAAGGGTTAAAACTCATCTCTGAACGAAACCTCGTAAGATTTTCGTAGAATATTTCCCCCCAATGAACAACAGAACTTTCAGCTATCTATTTCTCCTGTGATATTTCATATTTATCAGCTTCTTTTCGTTTTACATGAAAATAAACGAGGAAACTAAAGGCTCCGCTTTCTACTGTGTCTACGAAGAAAAATATATATATGTCCGACGCGTACCTAACAACACTCCCGTTGAACCTGGAGCTTCGGAGGACTTCCTGAACTTTGAAAATCAATGCCAATGTTCAGCTGTGATAGGTGGGCCAAAGAGAGAGAAAGAAGAGTGCAAGCGAGAGCAGAGCCTCGCCGTGGCGTTGAAGGGGAGGAAGAAAGCGGCAAAAGCGACATATTGATCTGTCTCTTCCAGACGGCTCGAACGCCGGGCACACTCCACTGTCTGCGCATCGAATCCGCTCTTAAAGCGGATGAATATCGTTGCCCAGTGGATTTCAACCTGTCATAATGATTTTAATTCGTGGTTCAGTGAACGAGAAGAGTCAACTTGCAAAACATTATTGCTCAGTCTATCCAGAAGTGAATTGAGGTCGGTTGAGGTCACGGACGTCGAAGATAATGTTGGGCCCCTTAAAAAAAAGAGAGAGGCAGGAAAAATAAACTGTCAGGTTTTTCCGCTGATTCTAAACTTGTACATAATTAAAATTGCACGTGAAAGCAAACTTTGTGGTCAGGGAAAAGTGTAAAATTTGAGTTTTGCGGGACCTTTCAGAAATAAGGTCCCAGGGTGCGCACCCGATTAAATCTGTGTCTACCAGTAAAAGTGAAGAAAATCATTATTTTCTGTGATCATATATTCACTGATCGAAAAAAATAGTAGACGATAGACGTAACTAACTACAGATAAGGAAAACAATTGGTAAAATTGAGAAATATAGCTGACATAAAGTACGGACAGATTATGCTGTAATATATGTCCATGAAAATAGTTCACAGACGGTACAATTTTTCTGGCGGGAACATATGAAAACCGCTGCCTATCTATATAGAATGGAATATCAATAATACGAGTATACACCCAACGCAAATGAGCTTTTTCAATCTGTGTACGTATCCTCCTCGGTTATATTCCGAGATGGACTGGAAATTTTTTCCCCGACGAGTGTGTTTCGCGTGAAATAATTATCGAAGAATTTTACACGATAGTTACTTATGTTAACGTAGCAACTGCACGCGCAACGAGCGATATCGCGGTATCGGTATCGAGTGAATTTACGCCAATACGTGAGAAATCGGCGAGAATACGAAGAACAAACAGGTCACGTTACATCGAAGCCTGCCTGGCACACGTTGCATTCATTTTGTTCCGCGTAGTATAACGTTTATTTGGATCGTGACAGTATTAGGCGCCTCTTCGATAAGCGCGCAAAAAGAGCAGGGATTAAGTTCTGTTTGCAATAATAAAATTCCGAACTGTTTCCGCGAATGAATATTCTTATTAAGAGGTCGTTTAACGATGCAGATGTCACAATGTTTTGCATCGTCAAGGAGAGAATATTTCAAAGAATGAAAATAATTGGAGTTTCGAAGTATTCGTATTAATTTATTTGTCGAATGTTGAAGACGCGATGATTATTATTAGTATTAAGCGATTTTATAAGGAATATTTGATTTCACGTTGGCGATACTTCGACCCCATAGAAACGGTACCGTCACCTTTAAGGGTCGACATTCGCGAGCTGTTTCTATCTAATAAGCGCTATTACGCGAGGGTCACTCTGAAACTTTAGAGACACGACGAACTCTTGGGATGCATCATTAATTTCTGCAAAGGCACGTATGTGCAAATTTTAATGTTCTTACAAAATTTGATTTTTCTTTAGAAAGATCTGTTAAGGGGTTAATGTCGTATCAATCTTTGACTCTTTATCTATTAAGCTGAATGTTTCTAAAAATCTTTCTCTTTCAACACGTAAATCTTTTGATGTCACAACCATCTGTGATTTTTTATTACAAAATCTGAATTTTCTAAAAAAAAATTGTAAATTTAACACAAAAAAAAGGTTGAAATGCATTCATTGAGATTAACACTAGAACTACCCACGTTAAATCTGTTATATTTAAATGTATTAAATAAGTACTTTGAAAAAAGGGGAATTCAGAGGTGGAAAAGATGATCGATTCGATAATTTATGTTTTATGAGGTAGACGAAGAATATCTATTCTATGACTCTCCTGTAATCTTGTAGAATTTTTGGAAAAAATTCTGTACCAGTCATTTTGACTGGTTTGGTAGTTCTAGTGTTAATGTTTTAAATATCAAGCTCTATCGAAATTTAAGTCTGTTATTAACTAGAGCGATCTGAAATTTTTCATGAAATAAACTCAACTTCCTAAGAATATGTTAAGATTTTTATAAATTTACCGACTTAACAATGTTTAAATACATTTAACGATTATTTAACGTATATTAAAAGCGCGAATGCGAAGCACTTTCGAAATGACATTCTCCATGATCTATATCGCACAGAGGGCGATGCAACGGCCTCTCGAAATTATTCTAATGCATCGTAGCTAAAACTTTCGTTCCTGACGAAACTTCAGTCTCTTTTTGCTGCACCGAATCAACGATAACTCGGTGTGTCTGCAAAGTGATGACGAAACTCGCCGGATACCACAGGCACTCCTTCTTACGACATCATCGGATAAACTGCAACCGCATCGGATTTCATTTCCGACTAGAAGATATTGCACTGATAATTGCGAATAACGTAACTTAATGCCACGCGAGAATCACCGTTCGTTGATGTCTCTTATCGAGCCAAACGTTTCCATTGTAAAGGACTCCCTCTTTTTCCCCGTAATCGCATTGATATTCGGGTTACTTTTAGTACATCTTTCTAGAAATACTCCGGAGTGCTGAATCAAAGTGCTAAATAAGTTTGAATCGGATATCTTGTTTGCGTTGGTATTTAATTAGGGAAACGAGATGTAAAAATGTATTTTTGGCTATACCATATCCTCTATATTTGGAAAGCTATAAATTGCAGAAGAAATTTCTAATTGTACTCTATTAAGAATGTTAGAAGGTACCTGGGTATTTTTATTTCGAGTATTTAGAGCAGATAGAATCGTGCAAACTCTATTGACGCTATACATTAATTAACTTTGTAATTTACTATACTTCTAACTTGCACTATTCCCGGTACTCCATCCAAAATGTTACATTGGCATAGAAAATGAAATAAATTTTCTCATGTACCACCTATATTTATATACTCAACGGTATCGCATGTGTTGCATTGTTTCTGGCACTTCGTATTATTTACTCTCACTTTATACACCCACATTTCTGGACTTCTACTCGATCGTATAAATATTCAGCTTCCCGTACTCTCCACGCTTCTTCACGCGTTAAGATCTAGCATGGTGCACTATTTTTGGCACCGGGAAATAAGACTGTCGCGAGCAAGGAGGTAAAGGTTCAGACTTGCACTTAGTCGATTGGAATAATTACTGAGTTCAAATCCTCCCTCGCCTGGCAAATTTTATTCTAAATTATTATTTAACGCTAAAACTACCAAGGCGATCTAAACCTGTTCTCAACTTTTTCGAAAAATTCCCCAAATTGATGAGAAACGCATACGACAACTATTCTACGTCTCCTTTGTAAATCAAAAATTACTTATATGACTATCTTTTTTACTTCCTGATTCCCTCTTTTTCCAAACTATTGTACTTATTCGGTATATTTAAATGTAATTTCTATAAAGCCGATAGTTCTGACGTTAATATATCATAGGCTCGGTGCATCGAAGCCTATCTAAAACAGTAGGTCCTAAGTCCCAGGACCTAGAGTCTTGATAACAGTAGGATCATCGCAGTTAACCCTTTGCGGTCCGAATTATTCCGTCAATTTTGTAGTGAGCTAAATGAAATTAATTTCACATTTTCTATTGTTGATTATTCATTTTTTTTAATGATACCAAGAACTGTAGGTACCGACGGATATTTAGTTGATATTAGAAAATCATTAAGAAATTGGAAAGTCGATATTAAATCGTTTGAAAATAAAATGAAGTTAAAAGCTATGTCGAGTATAGCTCGACATAGGACTGCAAAGGGTTAAAGTGGATAAACACAAAGGAAAAAAGATAAGAGTGTCGTGTGTCGTAACCGTGTTAGTCCACGTGTCGATTATATATCCATAGGAACGTAATAATCATGTAATAGTAGCTACGGTGTACACCGTGATATCCTCTTTAAAGCACGTCGCGCATTACGTACCTTTGACGTACTGTTATTGATCATGGGAACCGGGAGCATTAAAGCGGGAGACCTCTTGAAGATGCATCGATGTCACCTTTAATGATTCTGGTTTCATAGGATCTTGAGAGTGACTGCAATGGTGCTCGTAAAGTAGAGAGAAAAATGATCGTTAGAAGATGGAGAAATTGACTCTGAGCGCGAGATGACTTCTTTCTTTTGGGAGCGAGTCGTTTGGTGCTGACAAGGGAAGTTCGGGAATTAATACATTCCGATTTTGATAAAACTTTGCACAAATATTGATTAGACATGTTTAAGAAGATAGCTGTAATGTTTAAGAGATATCAACCCCTTTGTCCTTTCTATATACGTGCTTGTAAGTCGTACAGACCAAAAGATGGCAAAAAGTAGGTAAAATAAAAGTTGCATGTACATTTTTTTGAAAAAATAATTTCTTTCTTGAAAAATTCTTCGCCCTATCTCATTGGAGAACCTTATTTAACTTTTCGAATCAGTAAAAGCGTCTTTTTATTACGACGAATGAACAAAGGGGTTGATATCCGTCTCAAAGTTGAAAACGAGTACAAAGGAATTACAGATATCTTCTTAGATATGTTTAATAAATAATTATGCAACGTTTTGTAAAAATCTGAGTGTATCAGTTCCCGAACTTCCGTTATGAGCGGTTTGTTGCGATCATTTATACTATTGGTACTATTGCAATTACTTGGATTCACAAATTATGAAGAATTGATGGATAGGATTTTGGAAACACTTCTCCAAAGAGATTTGAGAAGGTGCAGAAAAGTAGAGGGGTAAGATTTACGGAGAAATGTAAATGCTGTGTTTATCTTATCACTTGGTATGAAATAAGATAGAACACGATTTCACCCGTCATCACATTTTGAGAGAAAACATTGATTAAAACTGAATTATATTATCAGACCAACCGACCATTCTTAACTCTGATACAATTGTTCCTTAATGCCAATTAAAACTTCTCAATTCTTTAAGCCACTTCATTCTATTCAAGTCTCTCTTACGAGAGCTTTATACCTCTGCAAATAAAAAAAACCCTCACGTCACTGACCTTCTCCATGATGCACCCCTAAAATTCTCAATATCTTCGTCCATTCCTAGTTCCATTCCAGTTCTCATTTCAGTGCCAACGCCATAAAAGCAACCTTTCAACATCTACCACCAAGTCTATGATATATTAAATAATTTAGGAAAAATTTCCCAGAAGTAGCGAGGGAGGATTTTAAATCAGGTCCACTAATTGTGAGTCCGTGCCTTCACTTCCTCACCTACAATAGCTCCCTTCTTGCTTTGCATTTTTGCCACTTTAACTGTTACGGCCATTTAGCCTAGGTCCTACTGTTTTAGGTGGGTTCTGAGCCACCGACGAAGAATCGTTTCCCTTTAAGGATCGATACCGGTAGTTATAGGTGGTTCTCGACGCGCGTCCAGGAACGCGGAGCGTTCGACGACGTAGCCGATGCACGGAATGATTTTCAGCTCCGTTCCCGAAAGAGCTGGAAGGACGGGGCCAACCACCCCCGCTCGAGGGGGATTCGTGGCTTTATTATTCCTCGGTCCTTGAACCCGCCTTTCCGCTTACAAACGCGGGCCATTCCTTTCTTCTTGGCTTCTCTCGAAGAGCATTACGACGGTACTATACTTATTTCTTCGCTTTTTTTTCCACATTTTCTCCCCCCTTTTGCCTTTTTTCTTTTATTCGTTCTCTCTTCTTTCCTTCCTTCACACCCTCGATAACGCTTATCGTTCTTCCTGGAAGTTTTAATCGTTTCTGATAGGTTTAACGGTGCTGAAGAAGTATTCGTAACGTGAGGGTAGATAATTCAAGTTGTAAGAAGTTGTGTAGATGGAAGAGAGGGTTTTGGAGTTGGAATATTTGATTAGGAAATTTCGAAATTTATTGATTCTTTGGAATTTTGGTATTTTAGAGTGTTTGTAAGTTATTGTCGTCGGTTTAAGGAAAGTTGTTGCGGTGAGATGCTTGTTGGGTGGATGTCGATGTTTAAGATACCGGTTTTTGACTTTATGTTGCTGGTGTTAGATTTTTTATAAGTCTAGAAAAATTCAGGAGTGCTTTATTGACCTTATGTAATAAAAAGAGAAGTTAAAGGTCGGTACTGAATCATGACCTAGGAGCTATTCTTTCCAATCTGGTTATTTTTCAACTGAAATCGATATCTAGAGCGATCTCAAATCTTATGATTGACGAATCTTCGTGATTTAAAGTTCTAATAATACCCTAATTGTTTATATTTCTTCAAAGCTCCGGCAAATTAATTATTTATTACACTATAAATTTGGATAATACAATTTACCGAGTAATATGGCAGATATATCTATAGATCCTAGGATTTATGAAATACTTGTTTTACCAAAAAAAATAAAAGTTTGTAAAATATTTCACAGACCGGTTTGAATTGGCAAACCAAATTTTTGCGTATTACGACATAATTTGTTATTACTTGATGACATCGACATGGCGACTTTGGCCTAACAAATACGATTGCTTTTTTGTTACAGAAAAGAAGGCGATGCTGCGGATTCTTTGGAGACATACGAAGACTTTACTGTTCGTCGATCTGCAAGTTTAAGCGCAAGGATGCACCCGCAATCTACGTACGACTGTTACTGTAAAAAGAGCACATCGAGCGATCGTCAAAGGAATCAGATTCACTCTGAAAAAGATCGTACAACAAGAGAGCCAAAATGTTCCGTTCGAAAGAAAACTGTGAGAAGTGGGAAGAGCATTCCATGGAGTTCAGCGAGGGTTGTCGATGAGGAATCAGTGAGATTATTTGTTCAATTATTTGCTTCATTCTTTTCCGTATTTAATTTGAACTACGTTCATCCTTTCAACCTATCACTTTTTTTTAAAAATTACTAGAAAAATTCAAATTCAAATACAAATTTCTTATGTACAAGTTTCGAGATAATTAATATTATCATACAAATAAATGCGTAGGTCGAAATATTTAATTATACAATTTTTAAACTCTTGTTTACGTTTTTATTGCTGTCTATTTTTATTTATTTATTACAATTTTACTGTACAGCTCGTTAACTTTTTATGAGAAGAGATGAGGGGCTATGGAGAGGGTGGAATTAAATTCTCAAACTTCCAATCAGTATCGAGATCAAATTCTCTGACTTTGTAAACTTTTTCCTACGCGATAAGTATTATCATTATTTCTGGGAAATTTTTTCCATCTGATATACATACCATAGCAGTAAAAATCCGGCAGTAAAAATACAAAATAAATAGGAGATATAAAACTAACTTAAATATTTACCTCCTTGAAACTACTTAGGTCACAAACTATGTAGCTTTTCTAATTCTCGAATATAAAAATATTGAAGTTTCTAAATTTCCATACACTATGACAAAAAAATGTTTAGCAACTTTCCTTCCGTAAAATTCAAAGAATTGAATTATTATCTTATTCATTTCTATTTATTGCTATTTCTTTTTTTTCTATTCATACTATTTGCATATGCTAATTAACTATTCCCTAACGTTTTTACAGCCCGATACCAAAAGATGCACGGCAATGTCTCCGCCAACGCCAATTCTCAGTCCAGAAACTACAAACGCCCTTGAAAGTGCCGAAAGAATGATTAAAGACACGCGAATACAAATGGCAGAGATAAGCACAATGCTCAATCGCAATCATCCCCGTATACCTATAAAACTGTAAGTATGCAACCTAAGTTACCAAATATGCGTGCAATTAAAAAAGTATTGTACTTTGGATGCTAAGAAAAGAATTCTTTAGGGACGCGGAGGAACCAACCATAGACGACGAAGACGATCAGCTACTTTACGTGCGCGAACGAGTGTTAGTAAAATTTCACGAGGCAAATTATGGAAGCGGTGATTATCACGAAGATCAGAAAAACGAAGAATCTTTGAGCAACGAGAAATCTCAACTGTCTACGAAGAAAATCGTGGATTTTTCTGCGCCAAAGTTTCAGACTTCTACAAAGCGTTGCGAAGATTATTTGAATTATGTAAAATCTGGATTTCAAGAACGTAAAACTGTGACAGAGTCGAAGAAGAATTTAGATTCTGTTTCTCCGTTGGATGTGTTGAGCAATAAGAGGGTCGAAGAACGTGAAATATCTTCTCCTAGACGTGGAACTGAAGATTCTGGGTCGAAAAAGATTGGGAATTTTTGCGTGCAGGTTGGTCCTATGGTGAACATCGATAGGAAACTTATAACCCATAATTTAGAGGGTGTCCATATATCACCGGATCCGTCTTTCGTTCAGGAAAACGCGAACGTTGCTACTTATAATTTGCAACATAAATCAAACGAAAGGAGCGCTCCGTCTAAGCAGAAGGAGAAGGTTGCAAAAATATCAGAGGCTAATGAGGATGTTAATGATAGCGTGAGAACGTTAACTAGTAAAGCTGTCGAAGAGGAATCTCATCAAATTAATCAAGCGTTCTCGGAAAAGGAGGAAAATTCGATGCAATTAACATCGAAGATCGATGTTCAAGGAGATCAAGAATGTGCAGAGGTTGGCGGTCAGGAATCATTGATCGACGGTGCATTTACAAAGACTGTGCGTAATACAGAATTGAATGCAGCTTCAGAAATCAACGAAGAAGAAGGAAGTGAATTCGATGAAAAGCAACTGGTCGAAATTGAAGGGAGAATTGGAAATGAAGAAAATGGAGAGAAAAATCGAAAAGAACGAAAAGACTTTGCAGATTTAAGAGATAATGACAAAGCAGATGAAAAATTTGTTAAATCAGAACAGCGTGATATTGCAAAATACGAAGTGAAATTAGATGATCCGTCGTCTTTGCAAAAGTCGAAAGCGGAAACGCGTAAACGTGTTTCTTTTTTGAGCAAAAAGGAGAAAGAAAAGCGCGAAAAGGAGGAACGCTATGAAATCGTTGATCAACGATTTAACAATGTCTTTAAAACTTATTGTAAGCAAAGAAGAACAGATTTAAAGATGCCGGACCGCGAGATTCTCTTAACCGATGTTTCGGAGAGCGCTGAAGAAATCGAGGAAGATCTTGATGAAGATTTTTATTATCCTGCCATTGACGAACTGGACGAAGTAATAGCTGTTTACGATAAAATGCTCGATGGAATCGCAGGTGGCAATGAAAATATCGAAGAATTTTTATCGCGGCCCGAATTCGCTGAATATTGTGCATCGGAGGAGCAAGAAACGATGAAAAACTGCGAACTTTTTAATTCCTGCAATGCAAAAGATAAATTAGAAACGAAGAAAATTCACAGTTCCCATCGTTTTCGAAGACAGAATCATCATAAAAGTTTCGGAAGCGAATTCACTCTAGGGAGAAATGAAGAGGAAGAGACTAAAGACTTGGGAAATCGAAATACAAAAATGAGAAGTTTGTTACCGGTGACGAAGAGGAATGATGTCAACGCGGCAGATTATGATTTTAGAAAAAAATTGGAAAAATTAGAACTTGACGAGAGCAGAAGAAACGAATTAAGGAAGAAATCGAATGAGGTGAGAACAAAGTTGAGTACCGATGAATTTGTAAAGCCAATTTGTTCTTTTGCGAAATACAATAGAAGAGAAAAGCGTTTGGTTCCAGCGGAAAGTAATAATTCCGAGATTATCGCTTCAATGAATTCATCGTCTTCAAATTCGGAACTGAAAGTTCAAGAGAGGAATTTTGCAAAAAAGTTGGATAAATCTGGAGAACTTGACGAGTCAAATATGACGAAACGATGTCGTTCTTTGAATGAACTGAGGAGTAAATTAAAGGAAGAGACAAAACGTACATCTAAAAACGGCGCTGATAATAATTTTTTAATGAAACTGAACGAAGCAAAATCACTTTATTCTCTCGATAGATCTAACCGAAGAGAGTCTTTTTTTCAAGCAACGAACATCAGTTCAGAGACTATTTCTTCAATGAACCCTTCATCTTCAAGTTGGGATGAAAAAGAAAAAAGGGAATCGAGAACAATTTCGAAATCATCAATCGATGATGTAAATGAAATAAAACGCCTGGAATTCGATATAGCCTCAGTGGAAGACCGTTCTAAATTTGTAAAAATGGATTTGGAAAAAGTTAATTATACTGTACCTTGTCCTAAATCAGAATTGTTAAAAGAATCTTCCTCAGAAGCGAATAATTCAACGGGTCTAAAGGAAGCCGCGTGTATTTTTTCAGATAAAAAGAAAGCTGTTAAAGATACAATAATAAATATTACGAAGGAAACAGAAATTACGTGTGCGATGGTGAAGAAATTATTAGAAAACCTTCCAGATGCTGGAAACTTTAAGATGAGGGATTTCGGATTGTTTATCTTGAAAACTTTATTAACGAATCATGAAAATTCTGAGGGTACACTACCGACGCGGAAAAGAAATGATACTTGTTTAAAACTGGACTGCAATACAAAAGAAGAAAACTATGCAGTGAAATGCCTTGAAGATAAGAAACATTTGGGCAATGAAAGTGTCGAAGCAGTTAAAGAAATTGTAGAAAGTACCGAAAATGAGGTCGGTTCAAGAAACACTTACAATGAATCCGTATGTAAATCTAAAGGCAAAATATCGTCTAAAAATAACGTAAATAACACAAATTCGAAAGAAGAATATTCCAAGATTATTAATGAAACGAAGGAAATTATTTCTGAGGATGAATCGCTGAAGGAAATTTCTAATATAAAAAGCGACGGAAAGAACACTGAAGATGAAGATACCTCCAGGTCTGTGGATGTAAAAGCATTTAAAAACAACGAAGAAAATGCTGATATTGCAATCGTTTCTATAAACAACGAGAACGAACAAGTTTCGAAAGACAATAATCAATTAATATTCACTGCTTCAAGTCTGGGAAATGGAAAGAAAAATAAAAAGTCATGCATGCAAGATATCAATCAAGAAACTGTTGAACAAGATGTCACTTCTAATGGCGATAAAGAGAATTCCGTAAAATCACATTTGCTACAAAGTGAAACGGAAAATCTGAGCAAAGTAGCATCGAGAACTTGTAAGAGTCCCGTAAAAATCACATTAGCTTCAGATTCGTTGAACGACTGCGTGTCTCTTGAGGCAACTTTTTCTTCTAGAAAAATGAAGAAACCTTCTATGAACGATATTGAAATCCAGACCGATGTTTTCTCGCGAGAGTCAAAGGAATCTGAAAAAAATTCAAACGCAAGTATCTCATCCAATCGGAGTGATCAAAGAAATTCAATTTCCAAAAGCTTACCTAAAAAGGAGGTACTTCTGGATGGAATTGTATCCGTTGAATTGGACGAAAATATGTGTAAAAATGTTTTATCTTCTGTTCGTAATACGAGTGATCCTTTATCAGTTAATTATAGCCATAGGTGAGGAACAACCGTTGTCAATGCTCTTTATTTGTGTCCTCTTTTAATTCTTCGTGTAATGTTCTTCCTTTTCATTGTAGATCATTCAGTGGTTCGTCTGAAACAGAATCAAACAAGGTTAGAGAATATGTATATGGTTTTATATTAAAGTTAATATATTCTTTTCTTTCGAATGTGAATAATTATTGTGTATTTCTGTAACTTCAGGTCGAAATATCCGATGGCTCGCACTCGGAAGGAGAACTGTATATGCCGAGCTCTGGTTCTTATTCGCTCGGTGAAGTTAAAGTTTTACGAACTAATAATTTAGGAGTGGATAATGAATCTGAATCTGAAAGTAATACGGTTTTTGTTGTGAAGAATATGTTAGCATCGTGGAATGAATCATCAAATGTAAGTACTTTAACACTAGAACTACATGCGATATATCTGTTATATTTAAATATTAAATACTTTGGAAAAAGAGGAATCAAGAAGTTAAACAGATGGTCAATTAAGTAATTTAGATTTTGTAAGATAGAAGTGGAATATTTACATCATGCCTCCCCTACCAGTTTGCGAAGATTTGCGAAAAGATTGTGAAGACGTTTTGACCGCCTTGGTGATTTTAATATTAACATCAATAACAGCTAAATTATTTTTTCGTTATTGACTACATAAATACTATAATAATAGGGTTAAATAATCGACGATTATTAATATTTATTATTATAAGACGAGAAAATTTGAGTGCAGATGAAATACTTCTCTGGAAATAAAAAATCATACGTACGATTACGTGTATTTCATCAGCAGAGTCGATTTTCAGAAACATATATATTTCATTAAGCATTAAAAATATCAGAAATATCTTTATCAAAGGCACCCGATAATTTTACTACTATTTGTATTTTTTTCCAGTCACAAATACAAAGTGTAGGAGAAGTTTAAGATACGGTTGCTGATTTGACATAAAGTGCGTCGAATGGAATAAATGTCATCAATGTCATTGCCGAATGCATGAAAAACAGTATTGCGATTGAAGATGCAACTACGGTGACACGTTTTGTAATATAAATCATTTCAAAGAAACAATACAAAAAAACACCTGTCAGTATTAATAAAATGTCTTATCTCAATTCCGAATGATTATATTAAGTAGTGAAGTATTATATGTTACACGTAGTTAATGCGTAAATAAAGTACCCGTGGCGTGCTGTATTTGTTGAGCGTATCGTCGAGTTTTCGTTTGTCAGTAATGTATTTTTGCAAATATTTTTGAATGTATCTTGTACGGAAAGTAATCGAGAAGTATTAAATATGAGATAAAAATCTAACGCGAAACGTATACAATTCCT
The DNA here is from genome assembly GCA_963989415.1 of Cerceris ruficornis. Lineage (NCBI taxonomy): Eukaryota > Metazoa > Arthropoda > Insecta > Hymenoptera > Crabronidae > Cerceris > Cerceris ruficornis. The sequence continues at coordinate 19,144,673 of OZ022519.1, forward strand.
AGAATAATAGTGAACCTCAGATTTTCAAGCAATGCAAACATAACCTCGTGTCGTTATAAAAACATGACTATATTAAATGCAAGGTTACATTAAATAATAGAGTTAGTACAGTTAATTTACTAATGCAATAGTATCAAATGATGTGTAACATACGCTCTAAGAGGTAAATGATCGTATTCTATCACGAGAGGAACGGTGAACATTAATAATAAACATGTGCGATAAATATGTTATTGGATTTTGGATATCGGAAAAAAAGCGGCAGAAATTTAACTTGAACGATTTCTATAACATTTGCGAATCTGAAGGATTTTTGTTGAAGATGGTACGTAATTACAGTTTAATCATTATTATTGTTATAATCATGCAGGATAAGGTTTCGGAAAAGTGTAAGGTTATGTGTAATATTCACGATTTTCGTGGAAATATAAATTTTTAGTGTTTGTTGAAACACTTTGAATGCATGACTTTATAGATTATAGTTTTTAAATATTATTTTTTGTTTCAGGTCGATATAAATTTGAATTTTGAATCTCAGGGACCATTCCATGTTTTTATACATAAATTAACAGAAATGCTTACACATGCGGAAAATGGTGATCCAAATGTACGATAAGTTATTTTATACCCTTTTTTTTTATAATTAAAACTGGTTTATCCATCCATATTTGTTCTAGGCCAAAGCCATTGTAACGAAAATCGAAGAATACTTTTGTCAACATCCCGATATAATAGTTATCGATCCTTTTGATAATGTTAAAACTTTAATTAATCGTTATAAATCCTATGAGGTTATCCAAGAACGGGTACAATTTAATGGTAATTGAAGAATTAAAACAGTTAAAAGATATTTGTCGAACAGAAAGTTAAAATGTTATTTTTTCTATATTTGTGCTTTTCAGATGTATTTATTCCAAAGTTTGTAGAAATTAAGAGTAAAAATGTTATCGAAAATATATCACTATTAAGAGTGAGCAACATTAAATTCCCGATTGTTTGCAAACCATTAATTGCCCAGGGCTCGAGTAATGCGCATAAGGTACTTACATTATATTTAAATATTACAAATTATAAGAAGTAATATTCGTGGAAGAACATATCTGAATGAATTTCATTTTCCAGATGATGGTAATTTTTAATGAAGAAGGACTGAAAGATTGCCAACCTCCATGTGTGGTTCAAAATTTTGTTAATCATAATGCGATTGTATACAAACTGTATACAGTTGATCAACATTTTCAAGTAGTTGACCGTCCTAGTTTGAAAAACTTTTATGAAGAAGACTGTGCTGCGTTAAACACAATATTTTTCAGTTCACACGATATTTCAAAGAGTGGCTCTAAATCTAAATGGTCCATTCTATCGGAACAAAACATTCCATTAAGGGCAAAGCCGAAGTATGAGACATTTAAAAAAATCGTTAAAAAGGTCACTGAAATATTTGGACTCCGTTTAGTCGGCATTGACGTAGTAATCGAAAATCATACCGGAAAGTATGCGATAATAGATGTGAACGTCTTCCCTGGATATGACGGTTATCCGAACTTTTTTGTACATTTAATAGATTGCATTAAGAAGCTCTTAGTAGAACAGAAAGATTCGCAAAACACTAAAAGTTGTACATTAAAAAAGTGTTTGAGCGATGATCTAGATTCTGGCTTCGAAAGCGACGAGAGGAGAAAATATTCCTCAAAAGCAAACAAATATGAATGACAGGTGATGTAAGTAACGGAATATTTATACGAAGAGAATTTCAATACGCTATATTGTAATAACCCTAACAAGAAAAAAAAAGTCATTGAAGGAACAATATACATTTTTATAATAAAATTTTTGTTAATTTTTGCTGTCAAAGACTTTTTGGATGTATTTAAGCAGATCTGCGTTTTACAATCTACAATGCTTTTTTTTTCTTTTTATATACATATTTTCGTTTCGAAATCCATTATAACGCAATTATGAAAAAAAGGGAATCTACTTTGTTAATTGTTCAGTTATCGGAATTTTGTTAATAAGGTAATACGGTCTTGCAATAAACGCATAACTGCCAAAGAATATTTTCTACTTTTTACTTTTATACAATTTTGCACCGGCGTACCTAAATTTGCAGAAGTTATTAAGATCTTTGAATGCTACTTCTGAGATATTCTTCAATTTACAGTTTTCGCGAAGAATATAAAAATGTACATTAAAGTTACTATCAAATATTATACACTTTCAGCATACACGATAACACGTTTATTAAATATTGTAATATTTTTCATTAATTGACCTGTATGTTCTAAGTTTTGTTATTTACACTTTATTTGATCATTCGTATGTACAAAGATTTTGTATAAGTAATGACGTGTACAAAGGAAAACTTGAAATATAAAAATTTTTTACTCTACGAAATTTCCCAATCACATACGTAACATTGTTAAATATGAAATTTATGTAAAATTTCAGTAAATCTTTCCATTCTCATTTTTTCTTCATTCAATTCTATTGTCTATTCTATGCGTACATTTGATAGAGGTGAACTTGTTTATAGAAAAAAAAAATATGACCAATATTTATTTTCATACATAATTACTTGTTAACTAGCCGTCTCAGTTTGTGAATTTTTACTTTGATTATTTTCATTTAGTTCTTTCTGTTTCATCCAAGCCTTAGCTGATGCCAAAAATTTAAGGTTCGGCCGCTGGGACTCATCTTCAGGGAATACAAAATCGAATACTTCTTCCCAACCGTCGTCATTCTGCGAATAAATGAATAAAGTGATTTTATCATTAAACAACAATCCTCGTATTTCACTGTTACTCGCGAAAGCTGGATAACAGATCACTTACCCCATCTTCTCCGACAATACGCCTTCTACGTTTAATTCTCCGGGGCATTTTGTCCATAATTTTAGCTCGGGTTTCATCGTCACCTTTTTCATTTTCGAAATCTCTCCAAGCTTCTAAAAGCAATGCTCTGCTTTCTTTTTCTCCATTGGATCTCAGCGAGTCATTTCCACGTTCAAATATTCTCCTTGCTAAAGATATATTATCAGGCCCATCCTCCGACACTGGATTTGCCAATTCAAATTTGGCATATGCTATCCAAACCTGTGTAATGTATTTTGTGTTGAGTAAAGGATACATAGTAAATCAAACGAATAGAATTATATAAAAGATAATGAGCTCGTTCATTTACTTTCACATGAAGTGTACGTTCCAATAATCTTTCGAATAATTGTCTTGCATTTTCTGTTTCATCTTGTGCTATTTCAAAATCGATGTAGGATTTCCATAAAAGCTCCGGCATATCTAATCTACAAATTTCGAGAAATATTATGATAAAATGCGGAAAACAGAATTACATTTTCGTGGAGAAAACCTTTGTTTTACCTTGGCTGCGATATTGCTAATTCATAAATAGCTCGTGCGCGTTCCATATCACCTAGGAGCGTTTCTAATTCTGCAAACTACAATAAAATTATAATAAGCCTTTAATTGAAATTATAATTAGAAAGTGTAGATGTTATTTTAGGTACCTTCATCCATGTTGTACAGTTTTCTGGACCAAATTCAAGGAATTTCTCATACAAAATTCTGCATCTATCGAATTCTCTGAGTTGTATTTCTAAGTCGATGTAACCACGATACAACTTGTCTCTGGGACAAACACCGAGTGCCATGCCCTAAGACAATTTTAAATAAAATGATTAACACTTCAATAATAATTTTACCACATTTTACAATTGCCGATTATATAAAGAACTTACCAATGTTTTTCTAGCTGATGTTAAATTCTTTTGCCTTATTTCGAAGTACGCATAGAGCAGCCAAATTTTGGAAAATGTAAATTGTTTATGAGGGATAAGTTCTAAGCATGCCCTGAAGAATAGTTTTAAATAGTAGTTAAAAATATGTTAATTACACTTCGTTACTTTTAAGGCAATGTTTTATAATTACCTATAAACCTGCCGACATCTTTCAATATCTTCGGTGTCGAGTTCCTCAAAAAGAGCATAATTTATCCAAAGGTAAATATATCTCCTCCAAAATTGCTTTTCCTACAAAAAAAAGTAGCAGTTGAACATATGAAGAGTAGCATCTAATGTCTGACAATTTATGTAGAATATAAAATAAACATCACGCTTACTTTCGTTGGTGGTACATTGGCTATTGCTCGTTCATAAGTCTCTCTGATAAGGTCTATATTTCCTTCTGATTCCACTAATCTCAGGTAATCAAACCAAGCATCATAATTAGACGGATTTTCTTTTACTTCTTGCTCGTACTGATATTTCCTCTTACTTACAATTACATCTTCAATGCCTGTGAACATTTTATAATTATGAGTACATACTTAATTCATTTAATTTCGAGTAAAAAAAATTGTACCTGATCGATCTCCATATTTCTTTTCATGTATGGTATATGCCTTATATATTTCCTGTGTTCTATCTTTTGGAATGTGATCCAATGCATATTTATAAATTACTCTGGCTCGATCGTGCTATAGTAAAATGTTATATTAATAAGTAATGTTTATACAATGTGTGACAATGTATCTTATATATTATTTACTTCTCTTTGTCCTTCTTCGAATTTTGCAAAAGCAACGAATAACTTTTCGTCCAAACTTTCGTCACCGTAAAAATTGATGGCGCGTTCATAGACTATGCGTGCGCCGTTTATAAAACCATGAGACTCTTCAAAACGCGCGTATTTTATCCAATGTTTAACGTCTGGGTGAACCATCACAAAACGTTCATAAATTTGTCTAGCCCTTTGTATTTCCTTATATCTTAATTCAAACTTAATATAAGTCTGCCAAGCCTGCTCATCTGGTTCCCATTCCATCCATCTTTCAAATACCTGTCGTGCACCTAAATATATTTTACAAATGAAATTCTTCTGTACAGTGTTAAAAATATATAACAAAATACAAAGTTACCAGCAATATTCTCTAACATCTCTTCCATGTATGTGTATTTGTACCAAAATTGATTTGCCCTAGGTAATATTGTAACTGCACGGTCCCACAAATTTCTGGCATGATTAACTTGTCGATTGCGCATTTCCATTTCTGTGTACTTTAGCCATAATGTGATATTTCGATGATCAACATCCAGTGCTCGTTCGTATATGGATCTATAGTTAATAAATGCATTTTACTTTAAAGGTAATAATATTCTTAAATAGATTAAGGTGGACATTGCTTCCAACTCAAGCAGCAATTGTATTTAACATACCGGGCTCTTTGTATTTGTTTCTGACTTTCTTCCCATTGTGCATACTTTATCCAATTTGAAATAACCATGCGATTTTTTCTGATGTTGTCTTCAAAAGCTTTACGCTTTCTATGTTGATAGTCCGCTAATTCATGAGGATCAGAAATCTTTTGCTTTGGCGGCTAAAAATGACATGATTTATTAATTTTCGCCTTAATTAATCACATTATCATGTGTCTAACTATGGGGATATTCTTACCGGTGGTAAGATCTCTAGATCTCTTTCTTTAGCTTCTCGCAAAAGCTGTTCTGCTGTTATTTGAATCTCAGCAGGTGCTTTATTCTTAACCTATAACAGTAAATAATGTTAGTAATGTATTTCTCAATAAATATTGTTAATATTAATATTCTAATTTGCAAAATATTATATATCTATATATACATCAATAGAAACTAAAGAGAACGTACCTTTGCCACTTTTGGCATTTTCTGTGACTTCTCCATGATTCTTGAGTTAAGAAACACGAACTTCTTTAACAAAAACTACGAATATTAGAATACATAAATGAACTTATTTTTATATCTAATTTTATTCAGAAAATTACAATTGTGTTAGTTTGAAAATTCAATTTGTTTTCTTACAAAGGTAGATAAAATTTCTGAAAATTACAGATGGGCCATTGTACTGTGCATATTACTGTTATCAACTGAATAGTATTAATAAAGAGATATATTTATTGCAACAAACAGTAATTGTTCAACGGAAATTTGAACATAACAAAAAGGTTACGTACCGTTAAACCACGCACTTCTCGCACTGTCAATTTTATATGACTTTATAGTGCATTCAGTTTGCTAACAGAGGGAGCAAACTATTTTAACAAATATCATATCTTGTTAGTTCTGGTAAAAAAGCATCTTGCCTAGATGACGCGCATGAAAAATTGATTAAATACATATACCGTTGTAATATAGAATTATAGCCATATAATTTATTTATTATGTCTATAAAAATGATAGGTAATAAATGGGATGGTATGTTAAAAATAACAGTAAACTTTAATAATATCTGAAGGCAGAGGAACTGCGATGTTGGGTCACTGTATTGTACACGTAATTAAAATAGAAAAAGTTTCTTTACATAACATATATTTTTTTTTAACAATTCAAGGAACTAATAGTTCACTTTCTACATATCGGCTATTGCATTAAAATTGTACGTCGCATCATCGGTGTCAGAGTTATCGAATAAATCCTTTGACTTTACAATGTTTATTGAGTTTTATAAAGTCTTGTTGTCGATAGAAAATTGAAACTGTGAAGAAATTTAGAGTTTGTTCAGTAACAGATATCAATTTTCTTTTAACAGGTAGAATCAAAAATTGTGTTTATCGCATTAGTTGCTTCCAATAGTTTGAAATATTAATTCTTCGTCAGCAAATTTCGCATACTCTTTTCTCGTAGCAGTTCTGCGAAACCTAACAGAAGAGTGCTGTTTCTTTCTCATGGAAAATCCGCAATCATATCAGAAAATTCCTTCGAATACATCATACATTTAAATATAACAACAAACAACAATGGCAAACATAAAAAACGTCACAAAATTATCCTGTTTTTTTTTGTAAACGATAAATAACCTGAAATATTAATACTTTAAACATCTTTCGTGTTCTTCAAATAATGGATAACGTCAGCTGACAATAGTTCAATGCACTTCTATTACACAAAAACCAATTGTCTATTTATGATAAAAAAGGACTCGACAAACGACTCGTTATTTCACAAAATGAAACTTCATTCAATTTTTACTTTGTTCCTTGGGTGGAGGATGCCCATGGCCATGGTCGGGACCATAAGGGCCAGGCCCATATCCATAACCAGGCCCATACCCATGACCGTACCCATGACCATACCCAGGACCATACCCATGACCATGGCCATATCCATGACCAAAACCATGGCCATGGCCAAAACCATGCCCATGGCCATGGCCAAAACCATGTCCATGGCCAAATAAGTAGCCATGGCCAAAACTAGGTCCAAATCCATGACCAAATTGCGGAGGAATCGATGGGCCGCCCAATGGGGAATAGAAATGACCGGGAGCATATCCACCGTATCCTCCATAGCCTCGACCATAATAAGAACCAGCCAGACCTCCACCGCCACCATAGAGAGGGAATGGTGGGTGAACCGGAATCGGAACTGGTACCGGAACCGGAATTGGTACTGCCTGTTTTACCGGCACCGGATATGGCTGCTGAATGGGTATAGCGACTGGATGCTTTACCGGTATTGGCACTGCACGATCCACCGGAAATGGAACAGCCTTAGAGAAAGAGAATCGAGTTAATTGAGAGTTTCTGAGAATTTTATTTCCAGCACGAAGTGACTTTTCCTATTTGAGATCTAAGAAGTCAAATATTTTCAACTCTAGAACTACGATCAGGTGTAGTTTATCATATTAGGTAAATATGTTAGTAGGGAAGCGGTGAAAGGGGAAAGAAAATTATGGCGGTTCCGAATCCACTTAAACTAGTACGTTTTGGGCAAAATGACAGAATTTACAGCCAAAAATATTCAAAAACAAAGAAACAAGTTACTTCTGCTATTTTAGATGTAAGAATTCAAATATTTTTAACTCTGGAACTACCAAAGATCGATCCTGTATAGTTTAAGATTAAACTCTCTTTAGAATTTTTTAGAAATATGTCTAAAACTTAAGAATCCGCCATCTCGACTACTTTAGTGATCGAGCGTTAAATACTTTGCAGTAAAATATAATACAATTATAGAGGGTCATTAAATATATATATATAATTTAATTGGCTCAACTAATAATTCGGTAATCACTTTCACTCAATTGGTGCATTCCTACGATTATAATATCACATTGACATACCTCTGGTACCGGTATAGGAACCGGGATCGGTTTGTGAATGATCTTCTCAACCGGGATTGGAATCACCTTCTCCACTGGCACGTGGTATGGTTTTTCGATGTAAACTGGTTCCGGAACAGGAACTGGTTTTTCCACGACCACATGTTTTGTGATGTACACCGGAAGTGTCTTCACAATGTCGTGCCTTCCGGGTGGTAATGCAATTGCTGGTCCCCTACCGTATCCAAAGCCACCGTTCAACCTAAAATATCAAATTAATTGTATCTATATCCTAATCTTATCAATATACTGAAGATTCGTTTGAAGAAAATCATGAGATGTTACCCTCTATGAGTTAAGTCCACGACAGGTAATTTAAGACCTTTCCAAGGATTGTGATTGCCGGACCATGGCTGTCCGTGACCGTACAAATATGGATTTGGAATTCCGATCCATCCGCTATTATCAATGATACCCCGTTTACTTTGCTTCGTTTCTTCTGATTCCGCTGTAAAAGCGGAACCACAGAGAAACGCCAAGAGTAACTGTAATTGTTTTTTTAATGCCATTAGGTGGGGAATATTTAATGCACTGTTTATACCTTAACAAGTAATGCAAATAGTGCATCTTAATGTTGGTAGACTGAATGATTGTAATTTTAAGGAATTATCGTATAATAATCTTGTATTAAAAGTGTTTAGTTATTTTCCCAGAATACCAGACCGAGGTACGTTAAAGTGTTTATCTTGTATTCCACTTATCCGTAGTTTTTCAATCGCCGCGATGCTACTAATTAATTTCCACTATACAAAATATACAGGACGTTAAAAAAAAACCATTCAATATTTATATAGTATATATGACACTGTACTGAGTAAAAAAACTTTAGTAAGCATAGGTCGAAAGGTCAACCGTTTCTGAAATATAAACTTTTACGCGGAAAAATTTCCTAATCGAAGGGTTTTCTTTCACATGCTGTTTCAAAAACTTCACCGACTTCACCAACTTCAGTAGTAAGTCAATTATGATACTAGCAAACAAAAATGTTTATATCTCAGAAACCGTTGACCATTCGACCTATGTTTACTAAAGCTTTTTTACTCAGTACAGTGTGTCCTATATACCATATAAATATTGAATGTTTTTTTAACACTCTGTACGTATGCAAAATGCAAATATTCCATTATTCGTCTTGTAGAACTTGAAACAAGAATCAATCATACTCTAATAAGTAGAGTCTCAGATACAACTCTTCAAAACTGACTATTCCTATCTTTAATTACAACGGCACAGCAATTAATTGCATTAAGCATAAACTTTTAACGAATACTTCAACTCGTTCACCCATAAAGACTCCAAACTAAATGAAAAAATTATCCTACGACAAAAGCTAAATATCAAATTATCTCGTAATTTAAAGTCAAGTAAAAATGAATCACAGCCTAAGCAAACAATTTTTGAATAAGCAGACGTCCAATGGTCACAGAAATCGACGCAGTACGAACGAATCAACAACAGCAACAACGACAACTGAATAAATCATCGTTTGAAAATCAAAGTACACAAGGAACTCGACTAGAAAAAATTTGCAAGTTCGATCGTCGAATGATACTCTTTGTTTTAAATCGCGATCACAAGAACCCCCGCGTAATTTACTTCGCTTACCAGGATTACAAACATTGTTCTCACGTAGCGAAGAGGAACTGTTCGGGAGATCGGGAAAACGGTAGCTTTATATATTTACCGTCCGATCAACCAGATGGATCGAAGTGTCCAGATCGAGGTCCAGGTCGGGTTCCCGTCTTTGAACGGATCGGGAACTCGGCCTTGTGGATTGGCGTGTTTCGCGTTTTCCGGGGAAGAAAGTGGTCAAGTGCTAAAGCGAATCTGGTTCGGGTCGATACCGTAAAGAGAAGTACGATGTAATGCTTTTATTCTACGATTCGGAATAATTCCATGCGTCAACTTTATTAACACGTTCATTGTCGTTTGATTAGCCAGGAATTTATTCGTTCCTGAAGCTTACATGAAAAGGGAAGGATATCCTGGGAGCTCATTAAGTGTTTTGTGTCTTTGGATATTTTCTTCGGCTATTGTTTTATTCGGTAACTGAAACTTTTTCAGTTGGAATTGGATTTACTTGGAAATTTTTGGCAAGAGATATGATATGTATTAGGTATAGCGAAAAAGATGTCGTTTTCTTTATAATTCATTATGAGATATTAAAACCTGGTCAGTCATTACAGCCGAGGTCTTCTGTGTGAAATTAGATAGAATAAATGTTATATAATTTCTTTGTAATTAAATTTCTTTGCATTGTAAATGAAAAAACGATATTCCTTTCCGCTATACCTAATAAATTGCAATTGGATGGGGACAAAGTGTATTAACCCTTCACAGACTTATATCCAGCTATCGGACATTGATTTTACTGTGTTTTACTTCCTTTAGAACTTGATAATGATTTTTCACCTTCACCTTATACCTCAGTATCTCTTCTTATTACTATCATAGGATGGAAATGAATAAACAACAGTAGAGGATTTTACGAAAAATGAAAAAAAGGAACACAGACCTCGAGGGTTTAAATTATCTACCGAACTAGGACTCAATAAAATAATAAACATTATCTCTCTACATCTACAACTCTCTATAAGCATTAAACGACCACAGAAATAATCAATTAGGTCTTCACCAATAAAAATAAATACATTCGTAGCTTGACATCGATCCATACATCCCGATGGTAATATATGTATAGAAATTTATTATCACTGGCTGGATCGCAAGTCCCATTGTCGCTCAGCGGCGTATCGTTTACCTTGGATGACCAGGTAACTCGTGCCACTTACCCACTTCCGTTTTAATTACTCTCTCGTCGTTCTCTCTGGTATTCGATTACCATCACACGAGCAAGGATATTCGACAATTTCACGTTGCATATTCTCGTAATCCTCCGAGGACGTACAACGAGATCGACAATGAGAACCAGGTGGATGTTTCTTTAGACCCGCCGAGCGTTCGTTTCCGCATTGGCCGCATCCGCGAGAACTCGACTTTCCTAACTTTCATTTTCTAAAGCACTGGTTATTTCTAATGCCTTACGGCCGCTACCTGACATTCATTATTCATCGGTGTATTTATCTGCGAACGCATAACATGGCTGGAATGTGATATGACGAAACTCTTGGATGGCCAACTTGGACGAGAACGAATTAAGGGGCGTTATGGCGGACAAGGAGGTAAATGCATGGACTCGTAATCAATGGGTGCCAGTTCAAATCTCACGTCACCTCTAGGAAACTTTTTCTTCAATTATTATCTAATGTATTATAGTATTGATAGTTCGGAACGTAGCTAAGATAGATTCATGGCGAAATAATCATAGATGATTTTTATATTTTGGTGCTTTCATGGCTACAATCACTTTGCTGAGGATCTTCTATTTTAGGTGGACCCCGAAGCTTTATACGGATCTAGCTTCACAGAATTAACTATTTAGATTAGTTTTCTTTTCTTCTTTGTCTTTATTACCGCTGTTGAGATTTTGGATAGCCAGGAATTTATTCGTTCCTGAAGCTTACATTAAAAGGGGAGGATATCCTGGGAGCTCATTAAGTGTTTTGTGCCTTGGATATTTTCTTCGGCTATTGTTTTATTCGACAAGTGAGACTTCTTCAGTTGGAATTGGATTTACTTGGAAATTTTATTTCCAAATTGATAAATTTTATTTTAATTCTATTTTAGGTGGGTCCCGAAGCTTTATACGGACCTTGCTTCACAGAGTTAGCTATTTAAATTAGTTTTCCTCTCTTCTTCGGCTTTATTACCGCTGTTGAGGTTTGAGATAAGTGGTTCAGTACGTCGCATCGCTGCGATAGTACACGAAATGACCATATCAGCAATTTTTTAAAATTTTGGAGCTTCGAATGCTACGATGACTTACCCTAGGACATCCTATTTTACGTGTCTTCGAAACCACATAGTTTACAATCCACCGAGTTTCAAAGAGTTAAATATTTGAATTAGCTTTCCCCTCTTCTCTTGCCGTAGAATCTAATCGACGTTTTCGCCGCAAAGTACAGTGCTTACAATCTGACTCGTTTAACCACAGTGTCATTATTGTTTTTTTTCCAATAGAAAGGAAACAATCACGGTACTTCAGACAGGTATCTTTGCACTCTATTGTAAATGAAATTTACAAGATAGAGAGGTAGCATTTCCGCACTCAAGTTCACCCTTCTCACCTTGCAGACAATTCGATATATCCTCAAAGTTGAAACAGATATTGCTGAAAAAGCTATACCTACAGTGCAGGCAAAGAATAAAAACAGAAGCCTTCGACAAACTTTCTTCCCAAGAAATACTCGTATCCATCCTCCCTCTCGATAATTAAAATTCAAATATTCAAAGACCAATGCAGATCGCTCGTAAAATCCTGTTTCACGTAAAAACCATCCTTAATATTCTTCAGCCAACGCAGAGGAAACGCTTCCGCGGTGAATGAAAACCCCTCGAAGCCGTCGCGTCGTTGCGATATGACGAGTGTCGTTAAAACCGTGTCACGAACGGATGCTCCCTGCATTATCGTACTTATTAATTTGAATTTTCACGTAGGCAAATTTTCACCTACGCGTAACACGACCATCAGCGATAGCCGATCTTCGGAAGGCAAGCTAGCGTTCCAACACGCGAACGTGGAGCCTCTTCTTGCACCCGAGAGGCGTCTTCTTCCTTCGACGTATGAAAGAAAAGCGGTCGCGACCGTTATTTGGCCGTCACCCAGGATTGGGTAGCAGCGAAAGTCTCTCCCGATCATAGAATCGTTTGGACGTGAGGACAACACGTCGATGACACTTCCTACGATGATGCTCTATAAATACTTATGGGGGTCACCGATACCGAGCAACCGCAGTTTTCATTCGGTGCCGTTCCTGGCAACTAGGACTTAGGGAGACACCCTCGTAGCGATCATGAAGTTCGTCTTGGTACGATTGTTGCCGTGGCATTTTCTAGATCGTTTTTGATTTATGGAATCGGTGCTTGGTGAAGATTCAGTTGTTTGTGACGCGTTTGTGTGATTAGGATATCGGCGATGAGGATTTTATTATTTTACTGTCTTTCGTGTCGAGCCTTTGTGTTGGGGTTGTTTTCTAGGCGATGCGGCTCTTGCGGGATTAAATGGTGTTAACCCCTTGCCCTACGATTTGTTTCGTGACTGCGTCCGCAATAATTGAGAATTTAATTGCTAAAATAAAAATTGATCAGTAATTATTGATATATCGTATGATTTAACGTAATATTAATATTATAGAAATACAATGGTTTGCGTTTTTCGGGTTCAAGCTGCGTTGTGAAATTTTTAAATTATAGAAATAATTTTAACGTGTCACGTCTGGCTGACATTTTCAATTTCATGGGTTTTGCAAAGATTGAAAATTTCTTATCACATTTGTCTCAGCACGAGTGTCACTCGTTATAGTAGCGCAAGGGGTTAATGATCAGATATCTCTATTATTGTTGGGTTTTGTGTATTTTTCTTTGTGCCGCCTTTGTTGGACGAGTTCTTGTACGATAAGAGAGTAACAGCTGATAATCTGATTTTGCGTGCTCGATGTTTACTCTTCGATATGCTTTTTGTAGACGATACGAAATATACTTTTAAATGGTTCAAGATTGAAAGTTTCGTAGGACGGTTTAGTTACTCGATTACGTTATGCAATTGTATTAATATTGGTACATTTTTTGTCACTATCGTTTTCAGGTTTTATCGGTCTTCTTGGCAGCCAGTTCGGCAATAACTATTCGAGAGAATCCACACAAGAAACATCTATCAGTTACGAAAAAGCACGATAAAAGAGGACTCGCCAATTTGGAATATGGATTGCCCCAACATCTTGAACCTGCACCCATATACGAATCTCCAATTCCGGAAATACCACATCATGCACCGGAACACTTAGTGGCAGGACCTCTGCCTGCAATTCCTGCGCCGCCGGCGCCTCACTTGCTGGCGCATCATGTTCGTAAGTGCATTTCTTTATTGCTTCATCTATATTTTTAACACTAGAACTACCAAACCAGTCAAAATGACCGGTACACATTTTTTCCCAAAAATTCTCCAAGTTTATAGGAGAGTCATAGGATAGATATTCTGTGTCCATCTTATAAAACATAAATTGCCGAATCGATCATCTCTTTCACCTCTTAATTCCCCTTTTTTCAAAATACTTATTTTATATTTTGAAATATGATAGATTCTCTTCATAAGATCGCAGCTATACTGTAATCTGTAATCTAAATACAGTAATCTTTCTGTAGTATCTGTACTACTGATGACAGTGATGTTTAAATGTCTAACAATAAGGTCAATTTTTCATATTTTCCATACAAGCTACTATTATAAAGGCTCGAACTTTTAATTGGTGGTCCCAAGTTCAAATCCCCCGTAACCACTGGCAAATATTTCCTAAATTAACAATTAACATGTCACAGCCTCGATAGTTTAAAACCCACGTAAAATCCCAGCAAAATAGCTCTAAAATCTAAAGCTAAAAAATACAAGAAGAATAGCGCCATTATAATTACCATCACATTTACAGCCAACCATTCAAAACAAATTTTTGGAATTAGCATCTACTGTTATCCACCATTGCTCCAAAATTCACATGACTTCATTTTCATTCTCTTCTATTAACACTATTCCCACCACGACCGGTCAAATGACCGTTTCTAAAATTTCGATTAGACTTTCCTATATACAACGTAATGGAATCGCCTTTAAACTTCACGACTTTTCCTCAAATATACGTATAATACATTCACATTATGATACATTTTTCAATATTCACTTCTTTTTTTACTGTTCATTTTCTGGGAAAAAATTATCATTTGACAAATTCACCGGTTGCGGTAGGAAAAGGTATACGTGAAGTGTCGGTAAGAATACTGTTAAATCTCTAAGAGGACCAAAGCAGTTTCAATCCAATTAAAAATTTCTATGTTCCAGCCGCCGTTCCGTTACCAGTGCCTCACCCTGTCGCGCATCCGGTACCAGTACCGGTTCCGCAGCCGATACCACACGCGGTACCAGTGGCTTTTCCGGTGCCAGTTACGAAGCATGTTCCAGTTGCTGTTCCAGTACCAGTGGATCGTCCTGTACCCGTTGCTGTTCCTGTGCCTAAACCGTATCCCGTGCACGTTGAAAAAATCGTGCACGTCGACAGACCAATTCCCATACCGGTAGACCGACCCATCCATGTTCCGGTGGACCGACCAGTTGCTGTTCCGGTTCCTGTACCAAAACCATATCCCGTTCCGTACGAAAAGGTGGTCCACGTGGAACGGCCGTATCCGGTACACGTAGCTGTTCCGTATCACGTGCCAAAACCGTATCCGGTACCGGTTACCATACACGCGCATAAGTGGCACGGTTGGCGAAGATAAGTTGAAACCGTTTTGTTATTGTTGTTATTGTTAAATAGCTTCTTTTTTATTTTCAATATTTCTCCTCTGAATGTTTTTTAAAAGGTTACTAGTCTTATTTTTTTATGGGTCTGTTGCGAATCGGTAAATTGTTGGAAGATCGTTGGTGCTTCTTTTAGTTACAGAGTTTGTATTGCAATGGGAATTGGAAACGAGTTGCGTTATTTATGAGGGTATCGCTCGGATGTAAAAACGAATTTGGTAAAATTGTTTCTCGTAATGAAATTGAATTAAGGAACTTCTGTATGGTTTTGGTATTTTGGCTGTCGAACTGTAGGACCGAAGAAACCGTTTTGTCCGTATAACATAACAAAAGGATGGAAACTTCATTAATGATTTACTTACTGTGGTGCAAAAAGAGAGTAGCGGTTTAAGAGATTGTAACAGATAAAGAGATCGGTACTGTAGAAAATAAATTATTTATAAAACATCAATCTTTCTCCTTTGCCTTATTTACAGGTTTTTGAGATACAAATCGTTGCCTTGCTATATGCAACTTATTAATTAACTTTAACACATTTGGCGTGAAGTAATAAATAAACGACTACTATTTGCCGTGGAATTTACCACCAATGAAAGTATCTGACGAATTGTGGAACACCGAGTATAGATTTCTTATTTCTGAATTTAATTGAAATTGACTTTGATCTTCAATGTATCGACTTAAATCTGAGAGGACTTTAATAGCAGAAACGTGGCCATATCCTGAGAAATGCCTGAAAGAAAAAGAAACGTGGAAAATAGAACGGATCGAGCGTCACTAAAGGTCGCTCTTTCCACAATGTGATCTTCATGCATTCTTAACCAACGAACACCTTGCTAAAGTATTCTAATGGGACACTTGCTGCCTATAGCCCAACGTCAGAGGACGATGTGTTATTTACAATTGTTTTTACAGAATTCGTGAATTGCCAATCGATAATTATTGCATTGCTGATTAGTAAATAACATTCCCAAACGCCAGGAATTCTACAAGCTCATTAAATTACCTTTCGAGACACAATGCTGCAATTACAATACATAATCCTTAGTTTTGTTCTACGTTAAAATTACATTAATTAATCTTTAATATGAAGTCTGTAAAATTAAAGAAAATATTTAAAAAATTGACATAAATTTTACTTTATTTGTAACAAAACACTCTACGAGATCTGTGTAGTTTTAGTTTGTACTCGTTCCATTTAATTTATTGTTAAGGTGCCAACCGTATTGTTTATTATTCTTCAACAATTCGAAGGATTTATCGTAAAAATATTTAGCAAGTTTTCCAAGAATACATCGAGATAATTCGAGTTCTACCGCAGTCCATTATTTCTGAGTTCAATAAAGTATTAAAGTTCATTCTTTTATTATTTTCATTTGAATATTTAGAAATATCCTTCATTTCGAGACGGAGGATTTTTTCGGATGTTCCAGAGAAAATTGTGTACGAAATGCATTTATTATGCATCATTTATTCGAAGTAAACATTATATAATTTTGACGGATAAGGTACATCCAAGCATTCACGGGTCAAGTAGCATGAACTTACGTCATAATGAATGCCACAATAAATGAATTTGCAATGTTTCCGTCCACGTATGGGTAGCTGCAAATCGAAATGATTCCGATGCAATTTTATGGATCTGTGTCGGAAGCACCGAGAAAGTACATCTATTATCACAGTTTCATGTTCTTCTAACGTTGATTTCATGTTTTATATTGCGACGGAGTTCTGCACTATTCACTGAATTGCAGTCTTCACATTTTATATTTTTTTAACTGACATTGTATTTCTATACAAATTAATTTCGACTATTATACAAGGAAAGTTCGAGGATACTTGTCTACGAAATGATTTCTGTTTATCAAAGATTTTATCTTCTATAAATTTACAGTAGTTGGTACTTCACTCATAATTTTAGCTCACCGTGCTAGAATTAAATTAATTAATTGTTTCACTCTGCCAAATTAATGAAAATTTAAGCAATTGTTACACATTTCACAAAAAACGTCTCAAACTTTTTAAATACTCTCATACTCCTTTTTTCAGATAGTCAAGTTTAATGTTGTTTATTTCTTTTATCTTTTTACATTCAGATAGATACTTAGTTAACAGATTGTTAATGATTTCCTCAAAATTCAAAAGTATAGTGAAAAAATAAATTTGAAGATTGAAAATTACTATTTAATTAGTAACTTTAACCATTATTTCTCTTAATCGAGTCGTTTTTTTCGACTGAAATTCTTTGCCGTTCTACGAAGATGGAACTCCTGAAATTCTATTGTGGTTTTCAAGAAAAAGTTCTTACGAACAGTCGACCATAAGGCACTTCCAGGCAGTTCATATTTAATAAATTCCACGGCACCCTTACGTTCAATAGGCGTTACACTTGACACCAAAGTCCGACGTGGTCTACTGAAACTAGGTCTATAACAGATTAAAGACGATAAAACACCTTCGCGATCGAAATGGCGATGCAAATTATTTAGCTTCTTTCACCGTTGATCGACGTATTTTTAAATAATAAGGATACCGCGAATAACGACGTCACCGTGTGAAGCGCTTTCTGCAGGTCGTTTCATATTTCCTTATGTTCTCGTTTTATTGACCGGAATTTTTTTCAATTCAAATCTGGGATAAATCTTCGTGTTTTTTGGAAATTAATTTTTTAACTTTCAAAAATGTTTATTTCATTATTCTTCTACCGTATATTATACTGTACCTTTCTACCGTAAGATTCATGAGTAGTTTATTACTGTTCATCTTTTGACATTTATATAGATACTTGGATGACAAATTGTTGATGACTTGTTTAGAATTTGAGGGTAGAATTGGAAAAATAAATTTGTAGGTTGAATGTTACTATTTAATTTGTGGTTTTAATGTTGGCATTACCGGTGATTTTTATTTTTTTAATTGCTATTTGTATTTTAAGTTGTTTTCCATGAAGTACTTAATAATTACCATTCCTATGTAGTTAAACAATCATATTTTGTCACATTTCACTTAAATTATTGTAAGATTAACTATATTTGCATAGAAACAACATTCTCATTACCAAATTCAATCACATACCGAACCAATAACGAAAGCCCATGTTCCCCTATTTCCTACACCGATTCTTTGATGCATGTATTACACGTTATATATTATATAATCTTAATATTAACTATATGTTCAAATTTTATTTATTGCTCCAATAGCAAATAACTTCTCAAGTACCTATTAACATTGATCTCTTATTAGTAGTATCAGAGAAATGACTAACGTCGCATTGGCCAGGAAAGAAATGAATATAAATGTGTAGTACTTTGAACATTTCACTTTATACCGACAAACTGCCCTATGCAAAACGTGAACAAAAATTATATTCTGTTTCCGCCAGTGTATTTTTATCCAATTTAAATTAGGAACAATTTTAGTAAAATCAAAACCTTTATTCGACCCTCTCTCTCTTGGCCCCCTCGCATTGTGAGCTATTACCATATTATAGTTCCGCCACGGATAAATATACACAAGTATCTTCTCCCAAAATAAAATGCTTAAACGTAACCCGGACCTAACCCACGCCAAGCTATCAAAAAAGTACTCCACCCATTCAGAGACAATATCGTGTATTCTTGGTCACGTGCTTTCCGTTTAAAAAAAATCGCAAAGATCGAAAGAGTAAGCGCAAGTAGCGGAAAAATCAGCGGATGTAGGTAGGGACGCAGGAGTAGGCGCGTTAATGCACGGCTACGGCTAAGCAAAGCCAATGGTTTCGCATTGACGGACAGTCCTTTCGCGAAGAGCCGACAGTCCAGGAGGTGGCTCAGGTCGCGAATATTAAAGTTCTACCCAGGGTGTTCTTCTTAAGGTGTGCTTCATAGAATACGGAGGGAGTTGAATGTGGATTCATTATATTTGACATTGGGGACCGATTAATGGAAGAGTGGTGAAATATGTCTTGTTTATTGACCTGTTAATTGACTTGTTAATAGGAATAATTTAATAGAAGAAAAGGAAAGGATAGGGGAAGAGAATTATGATATGGAATTTTCGAGGCTTAATTGTAGAATGTGTTGAGGATTATTTTCATTTTTAATAGAGATGTTATGATGTATAGGATGTCTGGATGTATAAAGGGGCCATACTGTTGACGTCGTACGTAGGGAAAAAGACATCAGTAGTTCAATCTGCACTAGCATTTGGAATTGTTAATTTTATTTTTCCTAATCACGGTCATGTGTTGCAATTTTTCATTTCTAGAACTTTCTATGTCACCTTTGTCTGTATGGTCGTCTGTCTTTTTTTTGAGACAGGAAGATATTGGTAGATTTTGTAAAACAGAATTTATACAATTTTAGCTTCTCTGTGGTGTAAACAAGTATCGCTTTGTACTTGGAAATATCAGTCAATAATTATTATCACTGCGATCAATACGTTGAAGTGAGATTACAGAAGTTTGGGGGGAAGTTCGAGGAAGAAAAGTCGACAAACTGGGATCTCGGTGACGGAAACTGTGAAATACCATTGCATTGACGAAGTGAAATCGAGTAACAAGAATTTTTAAGAAAATGCACCTGAACAAACTCGCGTACGATTCAATCCGACGTCGTTTGTTCGGCGCGTCGTTGTTCTCCACGGTTTTCAAACTCTTCCCGTTTCTGCCATTTCTGCAAACGCTTCGCAAGGTGTCCCGTGCTACGAGCGGATGCAAGGTTTCGAAAATTTGATAAAGACAGGTTCCCAGTGTTTCTGCTTTCTATCAACATTCCTTTCGCCTCCTCTTTTCGATTTTTAAATTTAGCAGCCCGGCTAACGGAGAACCGCGGACCTTTTTTTACCACGATTCTACTTACCGGAGTCTTTTGTTTTGCAGTATAAATTTTAATTCGTTTTATTCGTCGCTGATGGCATTTTATTCGATAGGGTACCACTTTCTGTTTTGGGATTTCAATGGTATTTGAATTATGGGGAGTATACAGAAAAGCTTTCGGCTTTTATTTAGTTATCATTAGCAAATATTTCATGCAATTTTTATAATAATATTTATTTGAAATTCTTTTAATTCTTTGTTCATTTCTTTCAATATTTAAAGTTGTATTTAGTTCGATAATAATTATATTTTGTCGATTTCTTCCCGTTTTCAACAATGCAGTTGAAGTTTTTTGCGAATATCAGAATCAGTATTTGGGAAAATGTAATTTAGCGTGATTGCAGGATTAAAATTTATCGTGTAATCAGGACATTGCGCTAATTAACATTCGAAATTATCGCAGCCCCTTAAAATGGTGAATCCGAAGAAAATGGGAATCGGCGGTGGCTGTCTCTTTATGTTTGGCATTCTATTCGGCTGGATGGGTTTCCCTGCTCTTTTGAAGTCGCAGATAAAAAAGGTGAGTCGAAGAGATTTATTATATCGCGTTACAAACGACAATTGTATGTCTCGTTAAGGAAGTGCAGTCTTTGAAACGAGCTTCCTGTCGCAACATGCTGCAAAAATCCTTTCTATTACGATTTAAGTACTATTCATACAATCTGAAAAACCATTTAGTAGTCGAGTGAAGTTGACTTGGCAAATTTCTCTATCGATAGACATAAATTAATACGTGAAAACATAAATTGGAAGCATTTCAAGATGTTTTAAATAAATATCTGAAAAAATGCCATCATCGAAACGAGCTTTCTGTGATGATATGATGTTAAAATCCTTTAAATGACAATTCGCCTGTTACCTCTTTGTTGCTTAAATAATTTCCGCGAGTTATATTTGAAAAATTATTTTAATAATTTGAAAATTATTATATTCGAAATTATTACAACATCGGCAAATGATTTTATTGTCACTGACTAGATACATTGAAGGATACCTTAAATAATATTAAAAACCAATGCTAATCTCAGAAAAAAAAATAAAATGAATGGGTCCCTTGTTACGACAAAATGCCATGCTTGGTATACGACTGCGAAAGGTCAAAAACTTTATAATTACTGTTGATGTTCTGTCAGTGTTTTTACATTGTATCTGAATAAAAAAAGAAGTCATTGTAAAGTAGAAGGCATGTATTTTTACGTCACTATTGCGATGACCACACAAACAACAGAGAAACGTACGCGTTGATGTGATCCTTGAACTTTGTCAGTCATCACTCGTTCGTGACATGTTTCTCCACCGTACCAGTAATTACAAGCTACACGATGAAAAGTAACTTGAAATTAACATAATTTCTACTCATCGTTTACGTGACAATAAACGTGAATGCGACGTACGAAAGCTTCATAGAGCTCTTGTATATTTTACTATTCCATTTTTTTTATTCCGGTTTAATGCCTTTGATCGTTCAGAGTTATCATAATTAGTCACTGTAATTTTTGGAGACACTTTTAATAACTTTACATCTGTATTCGCGGAAGTTTCAAACGAAACAGTAATTAACGACATTAGGCTTTCACAGCTGTCCTTTTTCCTATCTTAAGAACCCTAAGAAATTTTTTTTTTTTTTCGGTTTTAACGAGTTACATCCAATTTCGTCCTGCACCTACGAACGATCAATTTTCATCGTGAAAATTCTATTTCTCTTGATTCGTCACCAAATAAAAAATCTTTCAGGCCGTAGCTCTCAAAGAAGGCGCCGAGATGCGTGACCTTTGGGCAAAGTTTCCGCTGCCCTTGGACTTCAAAATTTACCTCTTCAATGTCACTAATCCCGTCGAGATAAAGCAAGGACAAAAGCCGATTTTGCATGAAATTGGACCGTACTTTTACGAGTGAGAGATCTGATAATACAATTATAGTGAATTATTAATAAACGGTCTCGATAAAATTGACAGAATATATGAACAATCCGTAGTGAATACAAAGAAAAAGTCGATCTTGTCGATCGTGAAGAAGACGATAGCTTGGAGTACAGTTTGAAAGCAACTTGGTATTTCAACCCAGCGAAAAGTAACGGTCTAACTGGAGAAGAGGAACTGGTGTTTCCTCATCTTCTCATTTTAGGGATGATTAAATCTACCTTGATAGAGAAACCAACGGCGTTAGGGATCGTCAGTAAGTAAAACTTTTAATTTACCCAGGTGTTGTTCGCCAAAGTTACCGATACACAAAGGTCAGCCTTTAACTCGTAAGAATTCGAAAGTAAGTAACAAAACTGTATGCAAAGTGAAAGAAGTATTTTGCTTACAGTTACAAGCACTTGTTACGAATACCGATTAAAGTTAATGAAATATTTCTCTGTCCACTTTGTACTTCGTATCGGCCCGTTATCCAGTAAGCTTTCCCTTAAATTTGCATTTCTGTAGTAGCGCATAAATCGACACATACTTGCTTTATTATTAATTTCATTTCTTCCTTACTTTTAATACTTCTGATTTATAAATATTTCGCGGTTTCATTTACCTTTGGGAATTACTTTCAAGCTATTTGTTTATATACATGAAAGCTATAGGTGCAGAGTATTTTTTTTTCACTGTTTTAAGTGGAATTAAACAACTAAATTTTCCATTCGCACAGGTAAAGCGGTAGACAGCATATTTAAGAAACCAGATTCGATTTTCGTGAGAGCAAAAGCAAGGGAGATACTGTTCGATGGTTTACCTGTCGATTGCACCGTAAAAGATTTTGCTGGATCTGCGGTCTGCAGTATTTTAAAGGAACAGGCAACGGATCTTGTGGAGGTCGCAGAAAATCAGTATTTATTCTCGTTGTTTGGCGCTGTAGGTACTTCATATAATAATTTTATTTTTTCCCTTCATTAGTTCGTCTTTTATTATTATATTATTGTATAAGTCCTTTTCAACGCGGAAAAATCAGTGGCATGGGAAATTCATGATGGAACGCCTTTGAATTTCAGAAAAATGGAACGGTTCTTCCGGAACGTTTGCGCGTTCTGCGCGGAATAAAGAATTACAAGGATGTAGGAAAAGTAATCGCATACGATGATAAGCCTGCATTGACTATTTGGCCAGAGGATCATTGTAATGAATTTAATGGCACCGATTCTACCATTTTCGCGCCCCTGTTCACCGAGAATGACGACATTGTGTCCTTCTCGCCGGATATCTGTCGAAGTCTTGCTGCTCGTTTCGAACACAAGAGCAAAGTTAAAGGTACTATTGTTAATTAGATATTGCCATTTAAATCGGTAGAAAACATGCAGGTTTAAATATTAATTTCAATGTTTTCCCCGAGTCTGTAATCATAAACAAAATAGTATGATTCTACGTTTCTGACAATTTAATTATGACTTATGCAATTCCGCAATTCGTCTACAGATTAGAAATTGAATTAATTACATTGTTGAATGAAAATTGAGAAATTAATAAGTTATTCGTTCTAACGAAATTCTGCTTTTTGCCAAAGGTATCAATACTCTTCACTATACAGCCGACTTAGGTGACATGAGCACAAATCCTATGGAAAAATGCTTCTGCCCTACACCGGAAACTTGTTTGACCAAGAATTTATACGACATGACGAAATGTTTGGGGGCGCCCATTGTTGGGTCTTTGCCGCATTTCCTCGGTTCTGAGAAGAAGTATTTGCAGATGGTGGATGGACTCCATCCGAATGAGGCAAGTCGCTTTGATACAATGCATTCAAGAGAGATCATAATATTCGAATATCACGCATCGCAGTTGTAAGAATGGACGAAGTTGAACAACAATAAAAAGATATATTGTGATATTGAAGTAACAGTATCATTGCTTATCGTGCCGAGAATCGACAGGAGAGATGACATTATGATAATTATTTGTAGGAGGAGCACGATATTTCCATGGACTTTGAGCCGATGACTGCAACCCCATTGAGCGCACATAAGAGACTGCAATTCAATATGTTCATTCAACCCATAGAAAAAGTTAAATTGATGAAAACATTCCCGGAGGCGCTGCTTCCACTCTTCTGGGTCGAGGAAGGGATTTTGCTCGACGATGAATTCGTGAAGAAATTGAAAATGGTGTTTAACATGATCTCTATCGTTGGGTATGCATTCAGAATATTCTGTCCACGATGGGTTATCTGTCTTTCATTCATCTAAGATTTTCGTCCATTCGTTTTCTTCATCTCTTCAAAGACGATAGTTGTTCCTAACATTGCACATCAGCTTAAGATCTCATGTCGGTTTCCACTCCGGTTCTTCACTTATTCTGAGGCGAAGGTTGGATACTATTTGTAAATATTATATATTATATATTGGTATATTTAAAAATATTAATATAATAAAGAATAAAGTTCATTAATTATTATTTAAATTTAAATTAAGTAAAATTGAATTTTTCATTATTCAAAATATAATTTATTATATATTATATATTATATATTATATATTATATATTGGAATATTTAAAAATATTAATATAATAAAGAATAAAGTTAAATAATTATTATTTAAATTTAAATTAAGTAAAATTGAATTTTTCATTATTCAAAATATAATTTATTATATATTATATATTATATATTATATATTATATATTATACTATAAACTCACTTCTTTTCACAATAGTACTTCACTATTGCTCATCTACTTTTCATTTCACTTTAAAGGTGACAGCCTTCAATCGATCCTCAAATGCACATAGTGCCCTGATATATTACATCTTCTGCTACTCATTTTCTTCATTTATTCCAAGTCGATAGTCTGAACTTAGTTACTCTGAACTTTAAATACCGCAATAATATCTGATCGTAGATACATGAAGTGGCTGATGGTTCTCGGTGGAGTGGGTTTAGGAGGTGCAGGCGCAGCTCTCCACTTTAAACGTAGAGAATCGTCGAACAAACTCGACGTGACAAAAGTCACATCACAGGCTCATAGCAGAAAGGAAAGTGGAGAAGAAAAGAAGTGGCCACCTGCGATGAACATCAGCACGATACAAAGTGCAGCTGTGCCACCAAATCTCGACAGAAGTTAGAGCTTTTATTTTTCATTTATTTGCGGTATTCAGTTCCATTTTTCCGGAGGAATTTTATTGGTAACAGCGACAGAAGAGTGCCTTAATTAACAGTTAAAAGTAATTGTTACGATAAAGTGGTGCTCTTCTTGAAGATATTGCAATTCTTCATTATATTAATCAACTGTGAAGTCTATTATTTGTGTCTGTGAGATTTCACGGGAGCAATTAATATTTGACACTAGATCTACCAAAGATTACTGTAATATATTAACAAATAGTAAATAAATATGTTAGAAGAAAGTAAATGGAGGAGGTAAGACACTTGATGGATTAAATCGCTTGCAGTCAACAAGATAGACGTTGTAAATTGAGAAAGGAGTAGTATTAAAAATTACGGGAATATTTTTAAAAAATTCAGAGCAAGTTATTTTGATCGCCTTGGTAGATCTGATGTTAATTATCGTGTGCAGAGGAGAATTTTTGTGTGAGGATACTCCTTCTGATTTACTTTTACGATTTGCTTCAGGCTACAGAGACCTTGGAATCTTACTCCTTTGAAAAATGGGACAAAAATAATATATATTTTATTTATTGTATCAGGGTGTTAATTTTCATTTAAAGACGACCAAAGGTCTTATCTCTGTATCGTTAAATCTATTTCAATCTATGAAATAAGGATATACACTTCGCGTGTACATATGTATATATAAATATAATAGGATCTTTATAAATTGTTACTTCGAGAAATTTTATATGTAAATGCACTTACGACCACTTTATTTCAAATTTAATTCGTACGTTTTAAGTGCACTCACGAAGAGGTGCGATGCACCCGTGTTTATCACTTCTTTCAAATGGATAAAAAAATTATCTATCCAATGTAGACTTAAGTTGGTTGTAAGAGGGTCGATTGATGTTATTCTATAATTTCTTCTTTCAATTATCAGTTTTCACAGTGCACTAGAATTTATTTAAATTTGAAACTATGCACTGATTGAATTAAAATATAATTCAAATTCGTTTAGTTGTAGATATAATTATTTTTAGCTTGTCTCGTTAATTTAAGTAAACAATAACATAATGGTCTGTAAGAAGAGATTCAAATGTTCTCTTCTAATCGAATGTGATACAGCTAACAAGTTTTATTTGATATCACCATGAAATCACAGTGATATGAACTGTAAAAGTAGAAAATATTGAAAGTATTTTCATCCGTTACAAATTTTTATGTATAATATTCCGAACGGCCATTGTGAATTTATTTTTTTCATCATACACGAATAATTGCTTCAAATTCCTACTTTTTTAATAACTCATGATATACAAATATCTAAACTTAATGCGTTGATTAAAATTTCGAGTCATTCCGTCCATGTTCAACGACAGATTCTTGCAAGATTCACGATAATTTAAAACAATATTTTTATAATACAAAAGGAAAGAGATAGTATTTGACAATTTTTGCAATTCGAAATGACTTATTTACAAATCGATCGTGAAGATCGACACGAATTCCTTACATTATGTATGTGGCAACGTGATTGTAAATTAGTTTCCTACTTTCCATCAGAAAGAAAGTGTCAGAAAGAAAGAAAATAAGATCAATGTTTGAACAATCTGTCCATCCTGATTATATGTTAGATTGTAATAACAAAATGTTAATTAAGGTCGTGTGATTAAACAATTTAATTGAGTTTCTATAATATTCACTCACTTTTTACGATTATAAACGAAGTCTAGCAGTATTTGTAAGTCTATATAAAAAGGTTCATCGTATAAATTCTTTCTTGGCAGCATAATGCAATGTTCATATTTCTGACTGTTAATAAATATTGTTCCAGTTATGATATGTTCATTAACTTTGCAATCCACGTTCATACGACAAATATATGTTCTAGTTTCTATTAAGGTACTATCCTTATTTTATTTCGAAGTACTTTATAACTGTCTTATCTTTAACAATTTCAGAACTTAAAAACAGAAACAACATCGTGAGTACATATATTTACATACATTTCTCAACGGCTTAAGTTAGCGATTTTTAAATTAAACAATGTAAGTTTTAGAGAGATTTCGAGCTTAACAACAAATTAAGTTCCTGAAGAGACTTATAACTCAAAGAAACTAAAGAGGACCTAAGAAGATTTTTAACTCGGGCTAATTTAAACCTCTTTGACCAAATATTCTAGCTTTTTTTACAAAGCAAAACATTTTTATAAGCACTTCTATACTCCGAGCTCATGACGACATAAATCACAGGATTAATGCAGGTCGTCATATAAATCAGAATATATCCAGCAATATTAAGTCCTCTCCAATCAACAGTATCTCTAAAAGTCTTCGTGATAGTGATTGGCAAATAGCACACGAGAAAAGACGAAAAAATCACCAAGATCATCTTCAGCAATTTCTTATCTTTGTTACTCATTCTCAGAGCAGTGTCTGAATTCTTCCCTCTTCCAATGCTTCTGAACTTCGATTCCCTCCTAAAAACTTTAACTTTCTTCCTGGACACTTCAGGAGTGTTTGTTTTTGAAACAATGATTTCCATTGATCGATCCTTTCTCACAGAAGCAGTTCCTTGAAACCACATACTAGGCTCGATGATAAACGATGCTTTACTTTCCATTCTTTCTAATTTCTTTCGATTATTGGTGCAAGGTAGATCCAACGATTTTTTGATTTTATCAGAATCGTCGTTTAACAAGATAGTTTCCCTCAGATCTAAATCTTCATCTGCGAATGGTATGTCGTCTATTTCGATCCTGAATCCAGTTTTCACCTTATCACTGTCTAAAGACTTTGGATTAATGGCAAGGTCCTCAGATTTTGTTTCTTCGATTTTAGGTACGTCTTTTTTACTCGAGTCGTCTTCCTCTTCCTCTTTTGTCGGCTCTTGTTCCCAAGAGGATCGATCTTCCGATGATTTTTCAATTCCCGATTCTGCTGAAACTCTGGAATCTTTATTTCGATTTAAACAATTTGCAATCATAGGTGTAGAGGAGAAATTCGGACAGAGATTTGTTGGAGAACTGCATCCGAAGGATGAGAGTTCTTCTTCTTCTTGGTATCTCGATGGCGTTGAACGCTGCTGCTAACAATGAAAGTAAAGACACTTTCCTACGATATTTATTGGTGTTAAATGTTACGTTTATTTATTTCATGACGACTTTTACCTCATAATTGACGTCTAAGTCATTAGTACCAGCACCTCTTCCACTTTTGAACGCTGTCTTACGAACGATATAGAAGATTCTTGCGTAGCAAACGACAATAACGATGCAAGGTATTAAAAAAGCTACTACAAACAGAAATTCCTTTGGACTTCGACCATTTGGGTCCAGAAGAATCGAGCAGGAGCCGATTGCTGGATCTAGACCGAAACGACCCCATTTCTCGAACCACGTTACGATTAATACCCCAAATGCTATGATCCAGGTGATTAGGATCATTGGTACTAAATACTTCGGTTTGTATAATCTAAAAAAATAAAGAAGAAAATGAATCCATTAATGGAAAAATGAAATGAATGTTTATTTACTCTAGAGTTCAACTTTGCCGTAACTGATAAACTTCTTTAAGTTTTTCCAGCATGGTAAGAATAAACTTCGAAAATGAAATCGGTCGATTTACTTACTTAGGATAAAGTCTGGGATGACCGATCATGATGTAACGATTAATAGTAATTGTCAATACTGTAAAAAGACTTTCAGCGACAAGGCCGTATCGCAATAAGGGGAATAATCTGCATAAAAGTCCTCCATAACGCCAAGAGCTGTGCCAAAATGTGGACGTAGCGAGGGGTAGATTGAAACAGCAGAACATCAAGTCAGAAATAGACAGATTCATGATCAAGATTGCAGTGGCGTTCCTAAGCTGCAATGAAAAATGAAAGTTTAACGAGTATTTCAGAGAGATAATTTCAGCCGAAAATGTAGTTTTGACATTACAATATTCTTTCAATACAATTGTCTTTTCATTTAATGGTTTCTTTCTAATCTTCTGGCCTTGCAGAATGATGACCGTATTTACACGGGTGCAATTTTGTTGTCTAGCGCCAGGCTTCTTAGATAAAGATTTTTATTTTGTATTTTTTCGGCTCCAACCGCTATAGTCATTCCACTTAGGACCTACTGTTTTACGTAGATTGTTAATCACCGAAGGTATGGTGTATTAACACTAAACCTACCATGGCGGTCGAATGACAGCTTTCTGATTTTTTCTAAAAATTCTCCAAATTGATTGGGCAGCCATTCAGTAAGTATTTTAGGTCCATCGTATAAAACAAAAATTACTTAACTCATCATCTTTTTCACTTCTTCAAATGTCTTTTTCCAAAGTACTTATTTCGTATATTTCAAGATAACAGGTGTAAAACCAGTAGATTGGTTTAGTGTTAAATAATAATTTAGGAAGAATTTCTCAAAGGTGATGGAATTTGAACTCGGGCTCATTAATTGCATAAATAAATGCTAACATAAAAGTATTCTTTAGAGAAAGTTCTTCTTACATTAAAGCATTTGTTTCAAAGTTTATGTAACTTGCAATTTTCTATCTCATTTAAAAATAATCTTTTTGGCTCTTTCCTATCGAAAGGTTTCATAAAAGAGTATAGATTAAAGCGGGGAAAGTGAAGTATTGTTAATATATGTATTCTTGTAATTTGTGAAAAAGCAGAACAATAACAGGCAGAAGATAACTGCGTTGTCTTCGCGAAATTTCATATCTTTTGTTAGCTTCTTCCCCTCAGGTAAGAATTGCGTCGATTCGAGGTAAACCACTTATTAACATACCACATCTAAGATTTACCTTCCACGAGCAGAAGAAATTCGAGTAACCGAAACGTGTCAGCCGCCGCGATTCTTAGAAACGAATTCGTCATTCGGAATTTCTGCATTTAATTAGAATCGAAAGAGATTTAACATGGAAAACAGTCAGAATTAACAGATTTTTAAATATTCCTTGAATTCACGATGAAATAATAATCTTATTGCAATTTTATTTCAAATATTCACTTTCAACTGCAAATATTAAATGTCCTCTTAAATAATCTGTTTTTAAAGAAAATGAGTTCAATTATCAGAGCTTTGTTTTTCATTTCCTTCTGAAATAACTTTTTTAAAAAGATATACCCCTGAATTTACGAAACTTTAATTGCTATTTCTTTCTGAAATCGTTACTTTTAAAATACAAAATCTTCAAATATTGAAGCTTTAATTATTATTTCTTTCTGAAATTGTTTCTTTTAAAATACAATATCTTCAACTATTGAAGCTTTAATTATTATTTCCTTCTGGAATTTTTCCTTTCAAAAAATAAACACTTCAATCATCAAAGCTGTAATTATTATTTACTTCTGAAATGACTCGCTTTAAAAAAGGAACTTCTCAATTATCGAAGTTTTAACTTCCACGGAAATTTTCTAGTAATAGTAATTACTTCAAGTATCTCGATCCAAGATCTCGCAACTACTAAAATACGTGTAATTTAGATAGAACGAAAGATGTAAGATAAGATGCCACGACAACGGAATAATGACCTTTTTGGTACGAAAGAGCGCGACAATGGTGAAGAGATTCCCAGGAATTCCAACAAGCATAAAGAGTATACAGCAACCTGCAGCAAGATTCAACAACCATTGTGGATATCCAACGAAAAGGATTGCTGAATCTGGATTCTGGAGAGCACCTTCGATCTCTTCGTTACTAATATTGCGGTTGGTTTCGTTGCTTGCCATCCAATACTCCAACATCTGAAAGAACCTTATATTAAAAAGATATCTAAATCTTGATCGTTTATATATTGGAAGGCAGACGTAGGAAATCGGAGTTCTACCAATATAAAGTTAAGTAATTTCTTTATAATTCTATCACCAGTCATTTTGATTGTCTTGGTGACTCTAGTGTTAATTACCATAGCTTATTCATAATGACGTGGGAAACTTTGAAAGATTGACTAGAAGATTTGAACTTTTTTTGAGAAGATTGGTAAGAAGTTACGTACGTACAACTTAAGATTCTAAGTCCATATTATATCTATGTCCTTCCTTCAAATAATTTTCATATTTCTTGTTTCAATTAACTATGATAATATCACCGAAAATCTCAAATTCTGAGGGAACTTCGATCTTTTTTATTAAGTCGTAGTTGCATCACTTTCAAATGAATTTGCAAAAAATTTCGACTGCTTCCAGGAATCTTCTCACACATTATTTATCTCAATGAAAATGTGTTCCTGTCCTCTACATGTCTCTACTGTTTGCCACTGTAACTCTTTCTATTCTACGTTAGTTTATTTGTTTCTTCCCCCAACCCTATCCTTTACGTTCCCTCTTTCTTCCAGATCGTAGAAACGCCGCGAAATATCTTTATTTTTTTTCCACCGGGGTTTCGAAGAGGAAGAGAGAAATCTATTTTCGCCGCACGAGACGATAAACTCTTTCCTGCGAGAGCAAACTTTTCGAACGTACCTATCTTCTACCAAATTCGCAATTCTTAGGAAATTGCACTGTACTTGAGACTTCTTCCCCTTTTTCTCGCTCCTCTGAAAAACTTGTATTACTTTATATCAAACTCTATATATATTTATTTAAAATCATATTTGTGATTCGTGAATTTTAATGTAGCTTTTCAGGAAATGTTTTTTAGAATTTTAGTAAAATACAGTGAAAGAATAATGATGAAAATTAATAGTCGGGGTATCCTCTTTGTAATTAGAGTAGCTGCACTGTTAGAAATTGGTTTTCATTGCACACACTTTGATCGTAAAACAATAAATGTCAATGTAGCTAATCCTGCGGGCGAAGAATAATCTCGTATCACACAGATTACAGGCTTTTCAATTTTTCGGATTTATCAAGGTGTAATATATTCTTCCATATAACGTACCAGGCAATAGATCTTTCGTGTACATCATTTTCTCCGTTTTTCCTTTCAATGTTACTTATCTAGCTACAATCGTGTCACTTTTAATTCAAAATCACGAGGACCCACAGAGGTTTAATAACGCTATTCAATAACTTTCAAACATTTTTTTGTTTTGTAACATCAGCTGAATTATCCTTACAGAGATTCTCATTTTCAACACGAATCAGTAAACGGAATTTCTCCATCACCCTCAGTTTTTGTAAAATCGGTCGATTTCGACAAAGAAGATGGTATTGCGTGAAATTTAGAAAATTATATAAAAGTCAATTTTGACAATTACAATTGCTTCATTGGACAGAATTCAACTCATACCGTGAAGGAATAGTTTGACTATCTCGATACGAAAAATAAATGATTTAAATCACTGTCATAATTATCAGCAAAATTATTAAAATCCGATTGAGTACGTAAGAACGGTACACTGATACAATCATTTCATTCACTCGAATCCTTTACTTACAATTAGAACTGAATGAACGAGGCACTTACTTTCGCGAGAAGCAGATGCAGCGGTTTCTGAGTTCATTGATACGAATCATTTGTTAGATTTTACGAGCACTTGTGTTTATTCTTGGACTTTTGAGAATTTCCAATTCTCTTTAGATGCAAATCGTGTCTTTAATTCGAACTTTCTTACGGAAATTCATTCAGACGCGTAAGAAAAATGAAATTCGTTTGGCCACATTTTAGAAGTCATTCGATAAGTGCCAGTCATTGATGTGAAATTTTCGAGTATTTGCCTGAAGATTTAGAAGTGGACTTTCTTTATATTCTTTGCATTCTTTTTATTTGTCATATAATTAGTAGCATAGCATAAAGTAATAGCCAATTACTTGCACTTTTCTTGATCAACACTGTATCATTTAACACAATTTAATTTTACTGATAAAAAATGTAAATGATTTTAATTTTATGTTTTAAGTTTATTATATCAATGATGTATGGTATATTTAAATTTGACAAATCGTAGATTAAATTAATTGAATTTTACACAGAACAAAAAGTGAGGGTTGCAGAAATATCGAAAATGCAAACACGGAAGGGAAACTGCGCGAATTTCGGTTGCACGGAATTCACGAAGCGACTAACAACTCTGCGAACTGGACCATCGAAATTGTATCCACAGTATTGCGAATTCAAATAGAGCGCAGGCGTGAAGTTAATATCAGTAGTGTGCGGGAAAAGCAACGAAATACAGTTCAATGATTTCATGGAAAATCGGGAACTTTGCAAAGAAGGAGAAAATCTACGAGCTTTACTTCTTCGATTACTCAGAAATATCAAAGGAATACTGTCAAATTTTTCTGCACTTCTCCATAAATCGTTGTCTTTCTTTTCTTAATAATTCTACCAATCAAAAGTATTTAATTAATTAACAATACTTTTTAAATTTGGCATCCACATTAATTCTATTAAATTAAATGATATAATACGTCAAACGAAAAAAGTGGGACGAAAGTGAGTCTGCGACAAACCCTACGACCTATTTAGTCATATTCTTATTCATTTAATTAGCTTTCCATCGTAACAAACTCTTGTTATTTAGCTTCTTGTTATTTAGTAAGTACATTTCTATTTACGCGAAAACCCACAATGGCAATAAGTTTTCATACTTTTCAATTTTCTTCTTTTCCCATATCTTCATCTAAACAGTGTTACTTTTCAATATCCAATATGACAATAAAGCTAACAGCTCTCCTATTTTCTTTTTCTTCCATACTCTTATAAGAAATCACTGCATAGATAAGTAAAATTCACACGAGGGAAATGTTAATTTTCTTCGCATAATTGAGAAATCTTGTACAATCAGTGAAAAGTGGTAATTTTCTCTTAAATTTCATCTTCTTTGAATCTCATCCGCCGCATAAATGATCCGAGGGCGTCGTGAAATCAACGATGAAATCAGTGAACCCGCTGGATGAACGACGTTTAACCGTACCACTGTGCGGAGGCGTCGTTTTATTGTTTAACCCAGACCTAACCCAGACTACGGCCCGAACTGAACTGACGGACTTAATTTTTCAAACATCGATTTTCGAACCAAAAAATCTGAAAAAATTCTAGTGTATGTACGCCATTGGGTATAATGTCTGTGATTTTTTTCAGAATTTTCTATCAAGCCAAACGGGAGATGTCGAGCATAAACTGTAAAATACGTTTCACCCTGTAACTACCCCTACGGTATGGGTAGCGAGTTCATACTTTGAAGGAAGGGTTTTTCCAAAGAGCCCTATCGAATGGTATGCCTCACGATTAATTATCTTTGGGGGCACTTTTTCCATCCTTATCCGGCTAGGCTCCGCCTTATGACACTCTGCCTGACTTTTGAATCCGCCATTTTGTTTTTGGAAATTTTGAGTTCATATTCGTAATCAGCGACCCGAAAAACATCGGAATACCAATTTTTACGCGGAACCATTGATTTTTCAGTATATCTGGTCGCCATATTGAATCCGCCATTTTGTTTTTGGACATTTTGAGTTCGGATTCGTAATCAGCTAATCAAAAAACATAAGAACACTAATTTTTAGCTATATCGGATGTGTTTTGCGCTTTTGGCGAGGATTTCGAAGAGATCGAAAACTGTGCGAGGTGCCTGAACAGCTAGATCGACGTTCTGGACCACTGTGCGTCGCCGGCTAATAGAATCCATTACGAGACTCTCGAAACGCAATTATACCGGTATGATGTATTTATAGATACGTTTGGAAACTCTCTCCAACCTCGTATTTTACTTTAATGGCAAAACACTGCATTTCGTGGCATTCCTTTATGCGGGTGTTTGTCAATTAATCCGTGACGAAAACGCAGTCCAACGTTTGACGGTTTTGCCATTGCTTTTGAAGCTGCCTGCAGGCTGCTGTTGTTTGAACAACCTTAGATAGTTTTAAGCAACGAATTTTAAGTTAAAGTGCTTTAGCGAACGAAAATACGTATTTTGATGTGAAAAGAATTTTGCGTGCGATTGGCAGTTTTTGTTAATTCTTTGATTATTTCAGACTGCTGTAGTGATTTTAAAAATTCTTTTTGGATCAATTGCTTTGATAACTCTTATTGGAATTTTTTACATGAAAAGCTGTTATATTTTTCTTTGTTTTTACAATTTCGTGAGACCAAACTATACCGTAATGGCGTCGCTATAAACTTCCGGAGTGGAACGTTATTATGGCGGCCACCAAAGCTCATACACTTTGTTTCCCTATTTTTTATATTTACTTTTATAATTACTGAGATTACTTCGAAAAATATTCGAAGTTCGAAGTTATTGAAATTAGTGAGAATATTAGAAAACTTCAAAGTTTCAAGTTAGAATTCCCAGAAGTGCTCAAAATCTAAAAGGGACGAAATCAATGGAGGAATTGATTCGGTATAAAGTCAAACTTATCGTTCGCTTAAATCGATGATTTATTGAATGACTTCAAATGAAGAAGGTATACGAAGGTGTATATAACTGACTTATTACGCGATTCTTGAAAGGCCCTGTAAAGACAGCATTTCTCTATTTGATCAGCTGTTGATTCGTATCACTTGAGTCACCGAAAAGATACCACAATGTTTCATTCACAGGAAACGGGTTAAAAATCGCAATAGAAAATCGATCGATAACTGTATCCATTAAACATTGCCATAATTTTAATAAATTTTGATAATACTCAATTACTTCATACTAAATTAATGGTAAAAATAAACGTCGACAATTTTACGGATTCTAATTGACACGATATAATAACAATTCATAATAAAAATGCCACGAAACCTAAATCTACAAAATATTAACAATTTTAAGTACCTTATCGAGGCAGACTCAGCCTGTATCTTTCCACCATAGTCTCCAACAATGAGTCTACTCCATAATAAAAATTTAATATCATTACCAATAATACTTTAAATCTCTTTAATATTAATATATTTAAATAAATAAATATATTTAAAGTCAGTCTAACCCTATCATAAAACTTGAAATTAGATCCATTTAAAAACCTTCTCGAAATCAGATCGGTATCCAAGCTTTTACTAAAATTGCAGATCATCGACAACTTTACAGAATTCTTTCAAACATCCCTTGCCAAGCCTAATGAAGTCCACAGTTACCACTAAGAAGAACAACCCCTTGTCCACTCTTTTTCACCTTTCATTTCAACTCAATCGGGGTAGAAATTCAAAAAAGAAGATACTTCGAAAGAACCACCATGACGGTATACAAAGAAAATGATTTCTACGAGCATAAATCGAGTCATCGAGGATGCTTATTACCAGAGAGCACCTACGCCTCATCCAAGCCGACTGGGTCGCGTCCCGTCCGCTGGAAACACGATGGTCCCTACATCCTTTTTAAAAATAATTACATTTCTACAAGGGGGAGAGAGCAGCTGGGTACGAACGCCGACGACGGAGGGGTACGAGCACCGCGCCCCTAATAAATCGGAAGTGGCACCGTTCCTCTTTTTTTCTTCGTTCACCTCCTTCGCAAGGAGGAAATCACCATTCATATGGCCACTTTGCGATCGATCTAATTTGTTATGCCGGAAGCTGTGGAAATACGTCAGCGAGGGATTCTGGATGGAAGATGGAGATGAGTTTGTGGATTTCTTTTTCTTTTAAGGGAAACAGCATCGGCTGCTGAGGCCATTTGTGGGGAGGTTGATTGGTCATTTTTTTGCTTGAGTCTCTTGATATTTTTCTTGTTTATAAGATATCGTCTTTTGTTGATGTAGCTGATAATTGGATCTTAAAAGCATTTTTGTAATGTGGCGTATTGTATAGCAATTAAAAAAAGGTTGGGGATCTTTGAAGTAGAAATAGGAGACACTCTTCCTTACAAAAATTATAAAAGGCAAAAAATGAATATTATCATACAATGGTCTCTTTAATACTGAACAACTTTTGTCAGAAAAACTTTTATCTTACTCTCAGTGCTCCAAAGATATTCATGGTGCCAGTCATCGCAACAAAGTTTTTCAGATCAAAGAAGTTTAGTATTCAATACTCTCATGTCTCATAATCTTTACTTAAAAAATGTTCTCTTTTTTACTCCAAACATACTCGAGCTTTTTTTTAATCATTCTATATAGTATAAAATAAATTATAGTATACGATGACAGTAAGAAAACGCAAGAACACTAGACCATTAATCCGGTATATTGAACTATGCCATATAAATATCTCCGTAGAAAATGAAAGGGGAAAGTAATTTGATTAGTTGGATACTTGCTGCAAGACATTCATTGGAAATCACAGGAAATGTACCGTTATAAATTCGAGTAAATTTTACAAGCAATTACAAACCCATCATTTCGACTGCCTTAGTAATTTCCGGCATTAAATCGGGGAAAGGTAAAAATACAAAAAAAGGTTTCGTCGTGCAATTAATATTACGTTTGGACCTTCCAGAAACGAATGTTTCTTGCGATCCTTGTACCCGGATGCGGGTTCCATGGAAACCCGATGATTCGTCACAGGATATTAACATCATTGCTGCTTCCAACCAAAAGTTCTCTTCGCCCAAAAATGCGATTCGACACGGGAAGGATGCGTCACTTATATTCTTGTGTAAAAACGTTTATTACAGAATCAATTGTGATCATGAAGCGCGTTGACATTCTAATCGATGATTACATACGAGGAAAGAGGAAGAAATATAATAAAATCTCTGGAATCTGTTATAACTCGACAATGGAAATATTTACACAATTCCTTCCTGTGTCTAATATAGAAATATTAACTCTTTGAGGACTAACGACGCATATATGCGGCCTGAGAAAAAATGTAATTATAGTTTCTCGTCGCATATCTACACGGTTAGAGGGGAAAAATTGGAATGTGACGGTTGAAATATGATTACACAAATGGTAATTTATAATTTGTATACATTAAAAGTCTAACTTTCTGATAAAAAGGTGGTTTTGGATTATCAAATAAATTATTATCTCTTAATATTCAAAAATGTCTCCGTCCGCAAAGGGTTAAAAAATTGAATGCCAACCCGTCAGTTTCAACATCATTTTTGTATAACAGTATGAAGCTTTTGGTGGACAAAATTTTACTCCAAAATGTGCGATTGCAACGAAAAATATCGGCAGAGAAATGGGTATTTGCACCAGAGCCCAAATTCTATTAGCTATCTGTTATGAGTCCTTATTATCATGAAGAGACCATGTAATTAAATCGCAGATGATTGATCGCACTAATTAACAAAGCAATCCACATTTCCTACAATCTCCCATTAACACTAGCAACTAACAAACTACATAAGTATAACATATATTAACACTAAAACCAGCAAGTCGGTCAAAATGACCGGTCCCAATATTCTCTAGAAATTCCTGATATTAATAAACGAACCATAATTAAATATCCCCCGTCCATCTTACAAAATAAAATTTACCTAACTAATCACTTTCCTCACCTCCTGATTCTTCTTTTTCCAAAATACCTATTTAGTATATTTAAATTCAACAGATAAAAAGCCGATAGTTCTATCACTAACAAGTATAAAATTCAAAGTAGAAATATTATCGTTCCTTATCAGACGATCCAAAGTATTGTAGATATTTCATCCTGAATTTTCCTCTTCGCGATGCAAATGAAATTACCTCGATGAAATGATACGAAATAAAATAATGGCCAGTAATGACAACCGAATCAATCAAGTCCTCTGATTCTTCGCGATCGTACGCGCGCACGTCATCACCGTCATCACGTCGCGGTGATATTCGTCATCGTTCGCCTAAGTCCTTCCCCTTCCATTCGTTTAGCGGGCCCCGTAGAATCTAGCTTGGTAAGCAGTCCATCCATGGTGACGGTGACACGCGGAGCGCCGGGACCCTGCCACGGCTCGCTAAGCCTTTACGGTGATCAAGACAATCGATTTCCATTCGCGGATCTCTCGTTTGTCGATCGTGACACGTCCAATTGAGAATCATTCTTCTAATTTTATCGATTAATGTCAAAGATCGTCGTTAATTGCAATCCGCTTTCAACGTGACCGTGGACCGACACGTGACTGTGACGTCCAGTTCGAAGGACGATACGCGAGGACTTTGTTAAATTCCGTTGAAACAACGACACCTTACGCATCGAATCACGAATAGATAAAGCTGACGCGAAAGAAAGAATTGCTGTGCGAGAGAAAGAGAAAATAGTGAACGTCCTGGGTGAGTCAAGAGGAAACGTGGATTTTCCCTGTTTCGCGGAGATTCTTAATGAGTGCTTTGCAATGGATCGACGGAGTTTGAAGTAAACACCTGGCGTGGTGAGTGAAGTAATGGCTATATTGGGTCCTCGTTTTTTTTTAAATTATTTCTGACGGCTTGTCGATTCGATGTTTGTCGTCGGCGGAATTAATTGCTGCGTCGACAGTCGTTAAAAGAGGATTTACGTATGTGTGATTTGTGACCCAGTTTTTTCATGATATTTTCAATGGATGATTGTAAATATTCAACGTACTTTGTGGGAAAATATGAAACGTGTAAGATTTAAGCTTTGCCTGAACTCCTTTCGTAATTCGACGTTCTTCGGAGATATAAATTCTCTGGAATTCCATTGTCTCTCCGCATTCTATCACCTGGACGTGTCTACGTTTACACCGATAAGTGATAAAACTGAGCAGACAAGATAATATTTCCAAATGCGAAATATACATCTTTCGTTATCTTTCTCAAGCTGCTAATTCAAAATAAAAAATCGTGGATATGCATCTGTTCTACTAGATTGAACTAGATTGAATTTATACAATCAGATTACTGTCCAAATACCCAAAACACCTGCCACACACGAAACTCTCTACATCCACTATAAAAGAAGAAAAATAAACATCATATAAAAAATAAACATCATATTAGCACTAAAACTATCAAGACGATAAAAATGACTTTTCTAAGAATTTTCCAACTTGATGAAGGAGCCAAACAGCAAATACTCCACGTCTATCTTCTAAAATAAAAATTACTTAACTCATCATCTTTTTCACCCCTTAATTCCTCTTTTTCCAAAGTTTCTTATTTAAAATATTTAACAGACCTGCAACCGGTAGTTTTAACGTTAAAACGTCCACATGAAAATCACAATGCACATATTCCAAAGAAAACTCCAACTCCAACAGGGTCTTCGCTTTGAGCGTCAACAAATTTCTAACAAATCAAATATCATCATCCGCAAACGTATCATTTCGTCAGCCTCCCTTTCCCGCCTTGATTCTATTTCAATGAAAATTGCCGGCAGTCAATGAGTTTTGGCGGAACGACTAAGAACCCAAGGATCTTCGGTTCTCGAGACATGTGCACTGCCACTCGAAGACCAATGCCAAGAACGAGGCAAAAAAAGCGAGTGTATGCGTACGCACCGTGCAACGGAGAACGTTACACGGTGAGAAAAAGGCCATTACAATACGCAACACGCATGACGTCGATATGTTTCCTTTCCTTTTCTTCCTCCGACTAGTCTCTGTGGGTGCAGACGTCCACAGCACGTGGTGGTGTCGTGGGCGGGATTCTTGTGTGTCGCAGCTCGATCCGCTTTCAACAATCGCAAACTCTCCGTCTCGTAAGCCGGCGTGGATTTGCATCCGCTTATCCGAGCGTTTTCTTGCATTGGCATCCAGGACTTCGGAACATTGATGAATCTTTCTTTCTTTCGTACTTTTTCGCTTTTACTTCTGTGGTGATTTCGTCTAGGATCTGATTGTCTTAACACTTTACCGACCGCTATTGTTTAACGATTCTACCCACTTTAAAGGATTTGTTTCGGCTTAGATTGCCTAAAAAAAATTACAATCTCTTCGAAAATTACAAATGCTTCTCATCGACTCCTTAACACAGTTCCACTACAATAATAAATAACACGTTGGTGATTGCCGTGGGAACCGATTAATAAATTAAAAGTCTAACCGTTGGTGACAAAAAGCCTATTAATAGGCTACCGGTTGGTAAAGTATTAACACTAGATTTACGGAAGCCGTCAAATTGACGGGTTTCTACTTGTCTTATAAACATTTCTCAACGTTGAAGAGACGCTGTACAGTAGATATTTCACGTTTATTTTAGAATACAATAATGACTTAACGAATTACCATCTTTGCCGCTTTATCCCACTTTTTCCAAAATCCTTATTTAACAGATTCGAGACCGCTGACGTGAATTCACGTTTTTTCAAATTGTATTCCTGATTGCCGCTGACGTGAATTCACGACTTGCAATTTTTCTTTCTGAATGCGGTAACATTAGGTGCTTTCGACAATAACTGCTATCTCAGTGAGACAAGTGAGAATGTCTCAGTTGGCTCAGTAACTGTAAGCCGGCAAGTATCCAAATTATAAAAATCTTTTTATTTTAAACAACACGTAATTGCCACATTTATATTTCAAAACAAACTTTATCATTTTTATCCTTACTTTAACGATAGAAGTTTGCGACAACCAGCTTCAGAATTTCATTATTTTCGCTGGTACTCAGTATTACAATACGGAAAAAAATTTGCCTGTCGCGAATGTGTTAATATATTGCAATGTAACAGATTTCACGTCTGTAAATCTAGTGTGAATTAGGTTGCAAACCTCGAAAGTTATGATACATTAGATAGGAAAATTTTGTCAGAGGTGACGGAAGATTTGAGCTTGGGTGTGACTGATTGGAAATCCGAGTCTTTATTCCTTCATCCACCATTGCCACTTAATGAATGTGATCGTTTCATCTAGCTCCTTGCTCTACGATTTGTTTTGCGACTGCCTTCGCAATAATTCAGAATTTAATTGCAAAAATAAAAATTGATCAGTGATTCTTGATATATCGTATAATTTAACGTAATATTAATATTGCAGGAATAATATTATCGCGTCGCGTCTCATTAATATTTTCAATTTTATAGGTTTTGCAAAACGGGAAAATTTCCTATCCCATTTACCTCATTAAGAGTGTCACTCGTTATTACAGTGCAAGAGGCTAGTATCTACTGTCTTAATTGGTGTCCGAAACACCGAAGCAATAATATATTAAATAATAATTTAGGAAAAATTTTGTCTTCGAGAAAACTACTTTCGTAAAGTTCATTTGGAGCGTTGATGGATGGAGGTCATTCGGATTGAATTGTCTTGGTTGATTGGATTTTTATGATTACAGAAATTAACAGCAATCGTATTATTTTAGCCTAATTAATGCTACCTTATAAGAGTTACGAAAAGAGATCCAGCGAAGGCTGAAAACTGGAGGCGAATAACGAGAGTTTCGCACATACGAATATTTAGGTCTCAAGTAAACTTGTCCATTTACTTTTTCTTATCGGGGAACTTAATATAAACACGTTCAGGTGATAGAAAAAGGAGAGGTAGTACGATAGGGACGTATGCAAGGCATTTGGAACCTGGTGCAACAACTTTTACTTTCTTCCTGAATTCTCTTATCAGCTCTCCAGCTTAGCATTTGGAATTGAAACAACAAATGAGCACAGTTGACAAAAAAACACTGTTATTACTGTATAAAATTGTCACATTCAAGTTCCCTTTAATTTTCTTTTTTATTTAAAAATTAGAATTTAAACATCACAGCTGTCATTTTTCTGAAAGTAGCGTAGACAAACAACTACAATCAGCGTGTGAAATATAAACTGATACAACTGATGCGGGCAGAATACCGCTTACGTATCCTGGAAAACTCTTACGTGCCATTAGGAGCAGCCCTCGATTAATGACAATCGTGAATTCCTGGAAACTCTCGCGAATCTTCAATTGCATAACCATCTGCTCCATTTTCGTACCCGTACCCCTATCATCTCACACTTTGACCCTTGACACTTCAGCGCCATCGTCACCGAGACGATGTTTGACTATTAACGTCCCGCTCAGAGCGATGCTGCATTTTAAACCCTCTTCACGCAAACTACTTGTGTTTCGACTTTATAAAGCGATCTAATTGTAAGTCAAAAAAATAACAAGCTGAATCTATCACTTATTTTGTATTGCATCACATATTTATATCACGATTTGATGGAACGACTTTGCAGAAATGATAAAAAATAGAGGAATAGAGCTCAACGTGCACTCCATAATAATCATTTAAATATAGCGAGATAAATATTAGCTTAATTAGATTACTGGCATAATTAGAAGCTAATATTACTACTTCTTTCTGACATCAGCGTTCTTATAAGATTTCTTAATGATAATATACAAACAATGCACTTGGAATGAATGTAAAAGAAGATGGTATTACGTGAAATTTAAAAAATGATATAAAAGTCAATGTTGACAATTACAATTGCTTCTTTCTACAGAATTCAACTCATACCGTAAAAGAAAAGTTTGACTATTCCGATACGAAAAATAAATGATTTAAATCACTGTCATAATTATCAGCAAAATTAAATATCTCGAGATAAATATTAACTTAATTAGATTACTGGCATAATTCGAAGCTAATATTACTACTTCTTTCTAACAAAAGCGTTTTTATAAGATTTCTTAATGATAATATACAAACAATGCACTTGGAATGAATGTAAATCAGGCATCATCTTGTTTAAAATTTGACAGTGATATTAGAATTATGATTTTTGGAATGGTTAAGTAGTATAATGAGTATTTAGACGTTTCATGAACAAAGATTAGTTTAAATTGAGGAAATTTCAATGCAAGCCCTCCCGTCGAAGTGTGATGTGATCTGGATGCCGATACGATGTTTATCTGCTCTAAATTCGCGTGGGTGTACTTTCGCTGAGTTTCGCACATGTGTGATAGAAGTCCACGTGTTGCCGCCGAACTTTAATGCACCGTAAATCTGAATACGAGGCCATTAATAGCCTCGTTTTAGTTGTCTGGCTTACCGATAGTTGTATAGCAGTCTTTCAAAATTTTGCAACGAACTGTTATTGACAAATATCGAAAGAATTATTTATGGGTTGTTATTGGCAGTCATTAAAAACTTAGAGATATTTTGAAGCTATCATCGACAGTTACTGAAAATTTATTCACAGCCTGTAACCGCTCACTTGGAAAATTATTCACAAACCATCACTGACAACTAACTACTTGCAGAACTACTCATTCTTCGTTTGACTGAACGACACAAAAAGTTCATGCATAACCCTATCATCGACATTAATTAGGAATCTATTCCTAGACAGTCACTGAGTCATTAAAAACCTATCTCCCGATCAGTCTCCAGCAACCATACGACAGCATCATCTCATTCTATCCCACTGAAAAACACAAAACAACCTACGTACAAGCTCTGCCTGTAAAAGATACAAAAACACCAAAAGTCCATGACGAACAGTAAATTTTAAAACTATTCCTACACAATCAATGACACTCGTTGAAGATACTCCTCTCAGACAATCTTCAACAGCCACAGAAAAATCTCCTCACAGACTGTCACCGACCAAACAGGAAAGGAACAAGTGGATAACACCGAACTTAAGGAACCTGTACGTCCGCACAATCACGTGGAAGCACTGCGCGGACTACCAACTAAAGAAATCTTCGCGTCATGGTCATTCAAATGCAACGAAATAATTCCTTCAACGTACGCAGATAATTCCAAGCCAAAGGTTCTT
Organism: Cerceris ruficornis; assembly: GCA_963989415.1. Classification (NCBI taxonomy): domain Eukaryota; kingdom Metazoa; phylum Arthropoda; class Insecta; order Hymenoptera; family Crabronidae; genus Cerceris; species Cerceris ruficornis. Next base: position 19,189,580 of record OZ022519.1, read on the forward strand.
GCAACAAACGCGTTATTTATCGCACACCTAGCGCCCATCAAGATCCATTTAAAGTAAACTTCGCGAGAGACGTTGAAACTTAAAACCACGACGAACGCGACGAGAAAACGATTTGCATTTTCGCGGTTCGCGTACCGATCGCCGCGCGGGTTCGCTTCGAGTACTCACTTTCACCGTGAGTCAACTTGACTCATTCATTGCCATTCGCCGCGTGATTAACTCGGAAATCATTCGATGACGTCAGACAGTCACAGTGGATTCCACAGAATACTCCGTGACGCTCGTACGTCGTTTCGATACCCGTCATTCGGCGCACTGCCCGAGGAGAAATCGAAATTTGGGAAATTCCACTTGAGCTAGTTGGAACTTCTCCCTCCAGTTCAGTCTGTTTTAGTTGTTTCGTATTTTTTGAGGCTTTAAGTGCTATTGTCATTCTGCTTGGAACTTATTTTTTTTATAACAACTTTATTGATAGCCCAGAAATTTAGCAAAATATAGTGTGCCGCAATAGGGCAGAGAATAATTCACAGAAATCTAGGATCTATTATTTTAGACGGAAAAATGGGCAAAACTAATTTAAATACTTAACTCTTCGAAGCTAAGTACCTTATAAAGGTTCAGGACCGACCTAAAATAATGGATCCTAGATACATAGAACCTATTGGTTCGGATCGTTTAGCCACTTTGCCTAGGATCTACTGTTTTGGATCGTTTGATCATTTTGCCTAGGATCTATTATTTTAGACGGAAAAATGAGGAAAACTGATTTAAATACTTAACTCTTCGAAGCTAAGTACCTTATAAAGGTTCAGGACCAACCTAAAGCAATGAATCCTAGGCAAAATGACCTTAGCAATTAAAGCTTCAAAAGGAAAAACCCAGAACTGCTATGATCGTTTCGCCTAGAATCTACCGTTTAAGTGGATTCTGCGCTTCTTCACTAATTGCGAATCCAACTTTATCTCCTTATCCACAACAGCCCTGAACTACTTCTTTCGCACATTTTTTCAAAAACTCTCTCCATCCAAAAAAAATACAACATTATTGCTTGACTTAAATGAAATCAACCAATGAACATTTATCTTTGCACGTTTATCTACGCGCATTTAAACTAAATAGGGGAAGTTTATTCGCTTAAAATTCAATGATCGGTAATCTCTGTCACACGTTCTCCAGCGTCGCACAAACGGGGCATAGGACGGAACGAAACTCATTCAGCGTTAATTTATTTGGTCGGTATGGGGGGCCTGATTAGATTCACCTCTCGCGACATAGGTGCCACCGATGTGCCATGGGGATCGGCGTTATTCAGTATTCACCCACAGTGAACCGGACAGCTGTAAGTGATCCAGTTAGTCAATTGAGCCTTTTTTTCCTGCCCGTTCAACGACACGACGGCAACACGTGCTGCGGTTGGCTAAATTCCGATGTTTCCGTACAAACTTGACATTAAGTGAACTTAAAACTCGTGATAATTTTCGGACTAATTGATACTACATTAGAAATCAGATTCATTCTAGACATAGATATTGAATTTTTATGATTAAAACGGATTGTTTAAATATTTGTAATTCGACTCTGAAAGTGATAGCGGGTCTGTCGCAGTGATATTCTTACATCAGAGATGAAATTTTCAAAGAATACAATCAGAAATTCTTATAGATCAATCTAAAATTAGATCTACGTGTTGAAGAGGAACGATGCAACCGGAAGTTGGATGCATAGCATTCTTATCTGTTAAGGTTCTTATCCATGAAATGTTGAAAATACACTATGTACATTCCCCGTAATTATACCGATTTAAATTCAATATTGTGTTTTGAATATTATTCCCTGCAGTACAATAAACTAATCCGTACAGGGTTTATTTTACATAATTTATGTTCGACTCAAGTTACATTTAAAATTTCTTTTTGCGACAACCACCGACGTATCCGAGAAGGAATTTAAAACTCATAAAACGTGGAAAACACAGCCGAAGAGATTACCCGCACGAAATCGATTTCACGGGCCATAGCTATGGAGATAACCGTAGAGAATACCCATAGCATCGCAGAGGAAACGATAGCGCGACGATGAGAGGACTACAGCACCCGCTGATTCCCATGTCTCCCATAACTTTGGACGAGTTTTTTGTTACGAGGGGACGCCTAGTACCGGGTGTCCGTTAATTTCTCTTAATTAAGCTCAATCGAGGTTAATGCACCGCAGTTTGACCCTAGTTTACCAAATCCAACGTATCGTAGAACGACTGCATAGCTTCTTCATCGATAGATTCGTGGGGGCTTCGTTCTTTTGTATTTCCTTCGTCATTGAGGTTGGCAACGTTCAATGTAGTAGGACGCTGGGTGGAATTAATTTATAGTGTAAACATTTCCGTTGGCATATTAAAATTTGCGATGCAGTAATGAAATAACTATTAACTGATATTGAGTTGACGTTGTTTGCACACCATTTCTATGTCCTCTAATTAGCTTTAGACTGATTGATGTTGCAGAACGTATCGTACACAGGAGAAAAATTGGATTCAATTTAATAGTAATACTTTTGTTATGCAATTGGCAGTTGTAGTAGTCAAATAATTAGTGACTGATATTAAGTTGATTATATTACAATGCTATCTGCCATCTAGTTAACGTCATAATAATTGTTGTAGAACGTGCCACACATAGGGTAAAAATTGTATTGAATTTAATAGTATTACTGCTATTGCTGCACTTTGCAATTGTAGTAATAAAATAATTAGTGACTGATATTAGCTTGGCCTTATTTTAGTGCAATTTCTGCATCATCTTGTTAACTTCAGAATAGCTGTTGTAGAATGTGTCATTACCTAGGATAAAAATTGAGTTTAAATTAAGAGTAATGCTTCTATTATTGAAATTTCGCTGTAAAATATTGTGATGAGATATAAGATTGTTTAATAAATTGAATTAATGAAGTAATTTACGTATAACATACAATAATCATTTAACTTGTTTTTAATTATTTAAGGTGAACATCAACGTGCAAATATTTATAGTAAATGATCGCAAGAAACTAGAACGACCCCAGCACAATTTCTACGATCTTCTTGCAACGTCCTTCTTAAATCCTCCAGACAACCTACTTCCGTTGAATAAACGACACCCTTCTTACGACCCCATAAATAATAATGAATTTCTCCAGTCACTTCTTACGATTAATGTCTTTCCGACATGTTCCTACGACCGTCGAATTATTTTAATTCACCTCCAAGTATTTGCATAGATGACTCATCGTTCTCGAGTTTTAAATTCTATTGTTTCGAACAACATGAATCGTATTTAAATATTTTATATATTGAAACTATGTAAAAACGCTTGGAAAATGTATAAAAAACGAATAAGATGACAAGGAAAATCGTTTGAAATGAATAAAATTCTTTTCTGCGGGTTGCGTTTAGTGAGAAAAATTGCTCGATTAAAGGCACACTTCAATAGGTGATTTCGATTCCGGAAGTTATTTCAAAACAAGAGCACGATTTCCGCTTTGCGTCAGTCGTGAATGAATTACGCCGGAATTTCAGATCGTGGTTTCCTCTTTGCGGAAACATCGTGTCCCTCTCTTTTTGTATACCCAACAGCAATGAGGTACGCGTTAATTAAGAAATTGAAGTCATCGCTCAAATTACAAACGAAACATTCCCATACTTCGTTCGTCTTCCTCCGTTTGTATTTTTCATTCACACGCAGAGACACTAAAATTACAGCAATGGCAATTATAACAATTTATAATTCATTGCAATTTTAATACATCGTTTATCTTTATTCCTTCATATCACCCTCCATAAATCTTTTGAAGTACCAAAAAATGCGCAAATAGAATCTTTGTTTCTACTCTTAGAAATTATCTTTTGAACTTTGCTAATCAGTATAAAATAATTTAATTCTATAAATTCACAAATTCTTTTTGCAACTAAATACTCGAAAATCCAGATAAATCCATTACCCAATTATTCACATTTTTCCACGTGGTACATGTAATTTATCTAATTTTCATACGTAACAGGAATTCTGAATATAAAGAGTTTTTTATTATTGTATACCAATAACGAAATTTCAGTTTTTAAAAATCTCTAATTAAATTCCATTCTACTCTATTTTACACCGTAATATTGCTAATGCGACAGAAAATACTATAATATGATTAAAATAGAAAATTAATAATTATTTAAAAATAACTATTGTTCCTTGAATGCAATCAGAGGTCCATCAAAAGCTGTCTAATATGTTCAATCAACGAAATCAAACGGAAAGCTTGATACAAAAAGAAAGGTGCATGGTACGGCTACCGTCGTAAATTGATGATTAATTAAACTCGTGTCTTGTGCACTCGACGTAACAATATGATTAATCCGAGATACCTGACACCTGTCCGCAATGAAATAAAATAGAAAGTACGATGTAAATAGAAAGATACACAGTAAAACCACAGACAAATTGATTATTAATTCCACCTCACTATTCACGTGCTGAATGACCTCAAGTTACTGCACCAGTTGCAGCGTTTATCTATACATTACTAGACTGTATCTTTATACTTTATCGCGAACCATAACTTTCTCTTAAACGTTATGTATACCTAACGGATATATTCGTCCAAGTTGCAGCGCGACTTTCCACGGTGAATTCTCTCTTTCCACCAAATGGATTAAATTTCATCTTACATAAATATTTTGGTTATTGTAAAAGTGTGTCCCTATAATATATTATCCAATTATATTATCTTTCCACCAGACAGATTAAATTTAATTTTTTTAAATTAGATAATGCAAAATATTATAGATTAAAATTTAATTCAACACGTTGAATGCCACACGTATTTGGCTAATTTGATCATTGCTACTAAAGTAAAACTTTTTCTATTAAAATCGCATCCCTACGGAATAGAACCGTTAAAGGTAAAATTAGTTATATGTTCGTCAGTACTTTATTTTTTTAACGCCAATAAAAAAATATTTAATATATTAGCATGTTCGCGAATGTTGCAATTTCAAAGTCGTAAGAAATTTCAATGAACTCTACAGTGTCACTCACCGATGACTCCCATGACATTCAACGTGTTAAATAAGAAATATTTAATTTCATTTTCTTACATAAATTATAATAACAATATCCGGAGTCTGTATTTCGATTTATTGGTAATTTTAGGCCATCGAGCTTCGCCAAAGACAAATGACACTGCACGAAAGAGAACACAGCATCGAGGACACAGACATGAACAATCTAGCGACCTGGTTGCTTCGCGTTTCGGAGAACAATACGCAGAGCACAATCATCGATAGCGAACTTTCCAGGTGAACAGAATTAATCTGTTATCAGTGAGTCTAAATTACAATCAATTAAAATTTTGACAAATTTTGCATTGAAAATCTGAATGAAATTAGTAACGCTTTGAAAGAAGTTATCAAAATATTTCAAAAATGATATGAAGTTGACAAAAGTTTTCCAAAGTTGAAAGGTTAACAAAATTTTGCATAGTTCAGAGAAAGAAATTTACAAAATTTCGCAAAAAAAAAATTGACAAAGTTTGTCAGAGCTTAGAAAGAAGTCGAAAAAGTTCTGCAAAGATTAGGAAGAGCATGGCGAAGTTTGCCAACGCAGAGCTATTGTTTCAATTCGGTTTAATTGCATGTAATGGAGTTTTGGACGTAGGATTTAAGGAATTAGAAGCAGTGAATTCGTGTGCGTAGGTTCCCAAGGCCCTTGAGAACATTCGCAGCCGTGGTAGCGATTGTTATCATGATCGTCGGTCTTACCGGAAATCTGTTGACGATAATCGCCCTCTGCAAATATCCAAAAGTTCGTAACGTTGCCGCAGCTTTTATAATAAGGTATACCTTACGATATTAACACAATTTAAAATTCCCTTACCATTGATTCAGTATCATCCGATCATACTTTACCATATTTTTTAGAAAATAGAAAATAACTTTACTGTCTCCCATAAAAAAACAATATTAATTATACAATATTATTCCTATAAATCATAAATTAAATCTACAATGCAAACAGCTAGAAATATATCACAGACATTTATAATAAAAATTAATCTTACGTTTCGAAGTCGAAGTGTATCGTCTTAATAATGTTAATTGATAAAGTTTCTAATAAAATATCATGGAAATTATTACAGTCTATGCCTGGCAGACTTTGTCTTCTGCCTTTTGGTACTCCCATTTGATTCCATCAGGTTCGTCAGCACAACCTGGGCGGACGTGCCATTTCTTTGCGTCCTCGTGCCATTTCTGCGATATGGAAACGTCGGCGTGAGTCTTCTCTCTGTGGCGGCTATCACTATCAACAGGTATGCACGGACTCTTCGCAGAGTAGTGATTTCGCAAGAGAATCTTCTCTTGCAATCGCTCATATAACGGAGAAACAATAGAATCCTCGCCTTCTTGCATCTTGGATTAACTCCAGCAAATGGCATTTATACGATAATAATCAAACTATGGGACCTTTCTCCGTAAAAAGTGCAGTATTGCTTTCTACCGTAGCCATAGTTGATTGAGGTACCCTTGCGTACACATGATTGCTATCTATAATGAAAGTGGACATTATATGGTAGAAAATGTTTTTTTTTTAAAGATTAACATCAATTTTAATTATAACGTTCGACAAATTAAACTGCAAACGGTTAAGCAAATGAATGTAAATTAATATTCTATTAATTCATAAAGAATAAAAGGCTACTCTTATTATACACATAAATCTGCTTGATCTTGTGGTAATTGTTTATAAAAATTTGCTCGCTCATTAATAGTAAATTTTCTGATGAGATAAATAAAGAACTGAGAAATAAAAATTGTATATTCCTTGCAGGTATATCATGATAGCTCATCACGGCCTCTACAGTAAAGTGTACAAAAAATATTGGATAGCATTCATGATAGTCTTTTGTTGGCTATTCTCTTACGGAATGCAGATACCTACTCTTTTAGAGGTTTGGGGTAAGATGAAAATAGTTTTTCTTATTAATTCGGAAATTTCACTTCTCCCACTCTCTCCCTTTCCCACTTCTTTTCTCTCTTACAATTCTTCAAACGATCTTCAATAATTACTTCAAAGTCAAATGTCCAATTTCCTGATCGATCAAGTAATACGATAAATCAAGAAAATACTATTCATCGTTCTTTCTTAGGCAGATTCGGCTACGATACGAACTTGGAGACATGTTCGATAGTGAAGGACGTCAGAGGTCACACGTCGAAGACGTTCCTCTTCGTCATGGGCTTCGTGATACCTTGCGTCGTGATTATCGGATGTTACACAAAGATATTCTGGGTTGTGCATAGGTGATTTTCCCAAGAATGAAATCAATCTTCTTCAATGTCGAAAACCGTTTGTTTGATTGCATCCGTGTCCCCTTGATTTATAGATCCGAATCGAGAATGCGGAAACACGCGACACCGACGATAAAGTCACCGCATACACCCGGAAGGGACACCAGGGAGATCAAGCAAAAACGTAGCGAATGGAGGATCACCAAGATGGTCCTCGCCATTTTTCTCAGCTTCGTCGCGTGTTACCTTCCTATTACTATCGTTAAAGTTGCTGACGCCGATGTCAGATATCCAGGTAAAATCGACGAGTACATTAATAAAAGAAAAAGAGAACAATTTTTACTGCGAAAATATCGCATTTCACCGAAGTACTCCTCAGCAATAAAAGTCCATAGCTTTATGTAAAAGTGGATTTTGAACAACGTTAAACATTTTAGAATTAACCTGGGGCACAACATTCAGCACAATTGCATCAACCCGTTACCCTAAAATCTCTTACATAATTATCCCTAGATGTAACTACTCAATTTCTACCTCAACTCTGCATTTTGCCATCCGCCATCTCGTCTACTTGTTCCACCTAATCAGGTCAAATACCTATAATCTTCATCGATACTTAGCCAAACACTTATCAAATTCAATCAAAAGAACTACATTCTTAACCCTTTCGCTACGGAGTGCTTTTCCGCGAGTATGCTAACACGGTACGGAGCAATCCCGGCGCGGACGACAAACTTTTAATGACTAATGACGCAACACAAATAATGAATTCTTTATTGAAGTTGCAATGGATATAATACATGAAAAATAAAATCTTATGGTATTCAAAATTGTCGAACTACAAAATATGATCTAATAATGAATTCTTCGCGTGAAATTTCGACGGATGACTATAGCCACCGATAGTATCCAGCCAGTGTCAGTCTATAGTCACCGATAGTATCGAAAGGGTTAAAAAAAGAGAGAAAATGACAGTAACACGAAAACTTTCTAACAAGCATGAAGTAATTGCGTAACGATTCAGACCGAGAAAATTCGAACCTACCCCACAGGATTCCACGTTCTGGGATATCTCCTTCTCTACTTCGCGTCCTGCGTAAACCCGATAATCTACGTGATCATGAACAAGCAGTACAGGCAGGCGTACGCCGGGGTGATCGGTTGTTCGAGGATAAGGGCCAGTCTTACACCCTATGGGAGCAGCGCACCTGCTCACCATCACCAGCAGGACTACGGCCAAGGTAACTTCGAGCACCGTCGCGTGGTAACGCTCACCAAGCTCTGACCGAACGCGAGCTAAGCGACCACACTTCGCTCACTTCGTAAGTCAAGGGCACAATTTCGCTGCTTTCTAAGATTGCAATTGGTCCTGCTGCAGGCATGTTTCGTTTATCGTCTATTTTTTCCTCTCTCTCTGTCACTTTCCGTCTGCCTCTCACTTTTACAGGATGCGTGTACGTGTATCTTTATAATAACGTGGCAGACTCTACTTTGGAAGGTTTTTCTGTCCTCTTTGGCTTTAACCGTTTTAGTGCCACGCAGCGCGATCGCGCTGTTCGCGTACTGTGGTGAACCGTGTTGCGATGTTTGGTCACGATCGTCAATTCGCAACGCGCTTGGATCACAATTACTATTTTTTTCAAATAATCGTAAACCACCTGCATAAATAAGCTGTTTTTATTGAATTTACGTTTGTACGAAAAAAAGAGCAGCGCGATCGCGTCGATCGGCATTTCTTGCAGATGTCCGACACGGATTCTTAAAAAATCCTGGCACTAAAACGGTTATGTGGTCATTTTCTATGTGACCTATTGCTTTAGGTGGGTTTTGTACCATTGAGGCTGTGATATGTAATTAATTAGGGCAAATTTGACAGAAGGGCGGGAGAGGATTTGAACTTACAATTAGGCTCATTGATTACAGAGAAGAGCTCCTGCTTTCTTATCCACCATAGACATCTTTTTGTTTTATATTTCTGAAACTTGAACTGCTATGGTCATTTTCTTTAGGACGTAGTGTCCTAGATGGTTTCTTAAACTGTGGGGCTATGATGGATTTAACCCTTTGCACTATAATTGTTTTCCTAGTTTGTTCTCGGCCAACTCTGATTTCATTTTTGTGGTTTTGATATCACATGTTAGGTATGAAGTAATTGCTTGCAGTTATTTAAAGTTTAATGTTCTATTAACAATACGATTGTTGAGAAAAAATCACGGCAGAAAAAGTCACGCCAGAGGTGACCTCATAGTGCAAAGGGTTAATTAATAATTGAGGAAAAATTTCCTAGAGCTGACACGGGAGAATTTGAACTTGGGCTTAGTGATTCCTAGATTTACTTCCTTGCCCATAATTGTCGAATAATTTGTTTGAAATTTGGAACTTGTCGATATAAATGTGTTTGAAATTAGCAACTGCATACGGATAATTAATGGCAGCTTATGAATGATCGGCACTTTGTGCGATGAGAGAATATCTTTGGTAACTTTTGCTCCCTGCGTGTTATAATTATTGCGATAATATATAGAATGAGTAGTTTAATATTAGAGTCCAGAATATCTCTTTTTCGAATGATAGGACACGCCTAAAGAAACAAATATTTGTATCAGGGGAGCAGATACCGCGACAGATTTCTCTTTCTCAAGGTCAGACCTGCCGAGGCTTCAAGATCATCAACGTTTTTTAACTACGTAATAATTAACAGTATTATTAACAATGATTAACAGTCTAATACATTTTCATAACGGCGATAAGAACAACTTTATTTTTGTCGATTGTACGGCAAGGAAGGAAACTCGATGTCCTTGAAGTCTCAGAAACAATCAGCCGAAGAAAGAATCTTCTTTGTCGTAATATTCGCTGCTTCGAAGCAAATATTATTTCGGATTCGTTTATTATTACTCTTAGACGTTTTCTCCTATCGTTAACCCCTTGGCCTACAATAACGAGTGACACTCGGGATGCGGTAAATGAAACACCAAATTTTGAAGCTTCCCAAAAATTATGGAATTGAAAATATCAGTGGAACACAACACGATAAAATTATTTCTATGTTGTTAACATTGCGTTAAAATAAAGATACATCAGGAATCAGTGATAAATCTTTATTTTAGCAATTTAATTGCGAATTATTCCACAGGCAGTCGTGAAAGAAGTCGTAGGGCAAGGGGTTAAAAACAGCAATTTCTAATATTAACTGGCTCACCCTACATACATGATACCATGCCTGAAAATAATTAATTAAAAAGTCTACAGTGATAATGAACTTAAGCGTCTCCAAATTAGTGTGATCACGTTCGAATTCCCATCAGCCTTAGAATATTTTGTCTAAATTATTATTTAACATATCACAGCCTCAGTGATTCGAAAGCCACAGAACTAAAATAACAGCACGTCAGAAGAGCGAAGAATTCAAAATCGTTCAATAAAGTTCAAGATCGTTCAAGATCGACCGTTCGCAAGAGGATGATTCACTTCCAAAGTGGTCTCTGCCTCGACAACGTAATATTAACAATCTTAATAGAACTCCATTAATAACCCCAGTGTGTGAATACCAATGTTCTAACATATTCTAATACATCATTCCATTTTTTCTATGTTTTTTTCCCCAGTACGTAGTTAGAAAAAACAGGAGAACAAATAGCCACGTCCTTAAGAGAACACTGCACTCTTCTTTTCGTACGTCGCAGCGTTCCTTCCTTTCGATCTCTCCCATTTTTAATCTTCCCCATGGCGATAATAAATGGGTGGATCGTCTTCGGATAATCTCACATGACTCACACGAAGATCGATGACTGTACAGAGCAAAGGAACGAGATAAAATGAGGGACATGGATTCCCAGCTTTTACGTAAATACGAGGAAAGAAGGGGGGAAAGAAAAGGATGAATTAACATGTGCCCGTAATTGTGCTAACCACACTTCATGCATCATAGATTTACGGTTTTCCCCATTAATGGCTCTCTTTGCTTGCCGCCATGCAAATCTTTCTGTTTTAGTGAAAAAAAAAAAAACGAAGCGCGCGTTCGAAAGTTCAAGAAATTATGCTAATATTAGAAGAATTCCAGTGTTTTTTCATCGGTTTCTCGCAATTTTTTTCAGACTACTCGAAGGATTTCAGTAAAACGATGGTGTCGACCGTCTCCATCGCCATGAATCCCGTGAGGAATTCACAGTTCGAGGAGGAGCCCTGAAACTGGGAGAAGACGGACCGGAAGTGGACCAAGAGAGACGCGGAGAGTCGTGGATGAAACCTGAGAACGATTATTTCTTTTCTGAATTTGAAATTTCGTGATTGCTTTTAACCCTGACAAGAATTCAATTTGTAAAATAAGAAATGAACGATAGAGTTTGCTGAAAAGGGACGAAGAATGAAAATTCAAGTGAATTTTAATAATCGCCAGAGGGTTAATTGGAGGAAGTGAAAGAGAAAGAGGACGAAGAAACAGCAGAGGTTGTTTTGTATTACAGACACGTTAAATTATCGTGGATTTTAGTACCTAGAAACGTGGCTAGTATTCTGTACAATGTAAAATAAGTTAGTTATTCGTCGACGAGGAGAGCGTTGGTGTTATGCGATGCTTAAAGGAAGTCCTGCGAGACTTCTCTTCAGCATTGCATGATAAAAAACCGCGTAAGTCAAAGAATATTCCGCGTATTTAATATCCGCGATGTCTGATCGACCGCAAGATACAGACATCGGATTTTTACCAAAGCATGAACAAAAAGTATCTGTAAATAGAATTCTTCATCTATGTATAAATGAGATGTAAAGAGACAAATTGTTACAATAATAATAATAATAGTCATTAATTTCGAAAGTGTTTTTAATTCGATAATCTTTAATCATCTTTCTTTATTTTTTTACCTTTCATCGCAAACCTCGTGCGTTCAAGGAGAAAATTATTTTTGACGATCAAAATAACGTCAAAATAGACTAATTTCTATTCTTGACAGCAGAAAATTTATCTTGAGTATGAAATTAATATAAATACGAATTAAAATAATTCCGACTCCTTGTTAATTCGTAGAATTTTTGATCGTTAATGTCATCGACACAATATTTTTAATATAATTTATTCGTAGTATGAAAGTAATCCTTTTATTCACGAATTCTTCGCAAAATTATATCCTCTTGTAAATATCCTTTAACTTTTAAAATATCTCGACTTTAAAAATGCTACAAACGCGAATGTTCGTAATTCGGGACAATCCAATTTCACGAGTAACTTCTGTCGTTCTCAAGTGCACTTACGAGAGAAAGTTTTCGTATTTATACGTCCAATCCTCGGAAAATTACGGAGGCTCCGTATTTTTCTTTACAATTTGCAACAGCTGCTCTTTTCTGGAATTGCCGGCCTGTCGCGTAACCTGACAGAATCACGTATTCCACCTTCGATTTTCGATTTGAGAACATTCTCCACCAAGTAACGCATCGCTACGTCTGCATCACAGAAAAAAAATACAAAATCGTAATTACATCATTCATAAATCTCTCGGAAGGAATTTAAAATATATTTTTCATTCGGAATTTAAAAAAAAAATCGTATTATGATATTTGTTTCTATTGTTGCTGATTTTGTAAGTATTTTCAACAATTTCCATAAAATTCTATCTCGAAGAAGTTTTTACCAGCTTGCCATACAATAACGAGTGACACTCGTGGCGCGATAAATGGAATAGGAAATTTTGAAGTTATCCAAAAACTATTAACGCGTTAAGCGCCACGTCGGTCACTAGGGACCGGACGTTGATTTTTCGTTTATGTTGACCCTGAGCAATGAGAACCGACTTACCTAAGCTACGCTGTCGCGCCAGGACGATCCATACATAGTGGTTTTAAGTAAAAAACATATCATTTTATCAAAAATTAATGTAGTTTAATAAAACAAACAGAAAGATACCTTTCCTAATAAACGGAAAGTGTAGTACCGGTCTCTAGGAATCGCCGTGGCGCTTAACGCGTTAAATTAAAAATATCCGTGGGACACGATACGATCGAATTATTTTAATGCTATTAATATTGCGTGAGGTTATACGCTATATCAGAAATCAGGGATAGATTGTTATTTCAGCAATTAAGTCTGAGTTATTGCGGATTCAGTCATAACAGAAATCGTACGGCAAGGGGGTTAAAACCACAGAGGAGTCAGTCCCAGCTAATGAAAATACCAGAGACACCCACCGACATTCTTATTTTCTTTGGCGGACGTTGAATACCAAGCTCCAATGTCATTCTCCTTGCAGAATTTAGCGATTTGATCGTTCGGCACTACCGGATTCGGGATGTCGCATTTATTCGCTAAAAGAACCACCGGGATGCATGAGCCGTCAGGTAAAGAAGTCTTTTCTCTGAGATCGCACAGCCACTTTTTGATTGACTGGAATGTCGTTATTCGCGAAAGATCGAAAACCAAAGCTGCCGCTGCTCTGTGAAAATATTAGTGGATTTCCAGATTTGTTAACTTTTACATCATGATATCCGATGTTTAATGATATCCTGATTTTTCAGGGAGAAGAGGGAGTTAATGATTTGACTTACGCGTATTTGTAGTAAACTCTGGTCATGTATCCAAATCTTTCGTGGCCGGCGACGTCCCTGAAAGAAAAGAAAGAATTCGAATTAGCAATAGTTCGATTTGCAAGCACCATCGTGTATTTCTATCTGGCAAATATTGAAGTCAAGTTGCAATTCGTTGAACGAATCATTGTATATAGATACATTCTAATAGAATCTTCCTTGTATGATTAACCCTTTGCGGAGGGCGATATTTTTGACTATTGAGAAGTAATCATTTATTTGGTGATGAAAAAGCACCTTGCTGTCAGAAAGTCAGAGTGTTGATATGCAGCAGCTATAAATTATTATTCACGTAATCATAATTCAACAGTTGCATTTCATTTTTTCAAGTCGAACTGTGTAGCAGGAGACAATAAACTACAATCAGATTTTTTCTCGGACCACATATATGCGTCCGCCGTCCCCAAAGGGTTAATTACTTGGACATCATTTTGTTCATTACTTAAAATCATTACTAATTTTATGACAATTTTCTAGAAACTTCATGCATAGAAAACTGCAAATTTTTGTATGAATATTTTACGAAGGTAAGTAATTTAAGTTTAACAAATTTATAGTACAAATTCAATATAAACTTATATATAGCTCGCATATAATTATAAATTTGTATGTAATTAAACTTGTAACTTTAATGGCACGATTTCGACTATTCGTCCAACGATTGCAGACACAATTAAAAAAGGGGGGATAAAAAAACATACCATAATTGTAAGTTAATTTTAGTATGAGGATCCCAATCGAGGGTTTTAATCGCAAAATCAGCTCCTATGGTAATTTTGTAGTTCGACGTGAATTTTCCTGAAAAAAAATATCTAATCAATATTGTCGTTATGTTAAATCTCTTGTAATTGCAATTATTATTATAGCGAAACAGCGTTTGAAACGAGGTCAATTAAAGCAAGCTAAGAATAGAAACATAAGACTAAACATTTTTATCGCTGATTCCAGGTGGAAACGAAGACATGCATCTCGCGTTAGACAAAGCATTATAGATGCACGTTAATACTAATCCCCATACAGCCGTCCATAGAGAATATCGTCTCGATTTAACTACCGTTTCCAACTACAATAATAGAACTCGAAAGTGTTTTAAATATGTGAAATTAACGTTACCTTCTGTGTATCGCCTGACCACCGCGGTTTTACCTAGAAAACATTAACGTAAAGTTATGATTTCAATGTAAAAATTCGCGAACCTCGATTTTAATTTTATTTTTACGGAAAGACTCCATAAACTCATATAAAGAATGGCGACTCTAAAAACTCTATAAAGTTCGTACAGTGATTTTCTATATAATTATAAATTACATAAATTTGTCAAACCTACAATATATTTCTAAAATGTCCATAAAATAGACTCAAATTCATCGCGGCTCCCCGGAACGATAATTTATAACTACAAATTCTTCATTTGTATTTCCCACTATTTACTCGACTCCTAATATTCAAACGTGTCACAAAAAATTCACTGTGATAGATCTCAAAACACCGTTACCATCGCGAAGTAATCATTATCGACGAGATCCGCACAAGTTTCATAAAAAAAAAAGAAAAAACGATATAACGAATTCCCGTGCAATAAGCAAGAGGAACTGTGAAAGTATCCAAAATACTTAAGAAATCCATACTAACGGGACCCAAGTAAGACGAACACCGCAGTCGTGAATTTTCGACAATGAAGAAATAAAACAGCCTCGACGCACCGACACCATAGTCACCGATAACGAGGAACTTGAAGAGTAGCTCCTTATGTCCGAAGTTCGACAGCAGGACATCCGAGTCTCTCCTCGGTTTCCTTGCGCTCATTTTCTTCTTCTTTTTTTAATTACAATTATCCTCTCTGAGGGCGATCACGAATTCACGAGGGGAACTTCTAGAATTGAAACCCTTTCTTTACACGTCCTCGACTTGCTCCCGTTTAGGTACTAAGACTCTGATAAACAGAGGAAGACAAGAGGCCGACCTCAGGGGTCGTCTTCCTGCGTCTCTTGCTCCCCCTCCGTTCTCACTCTTGGTATCGTATTTCTCCAATTCCGAAGCTCATGCTATTATCGCCACTCAGCCACGGTGCTTTCGTTGTAAACAGCAGATCTCACGCGAAACCACGATTTTGGATATCTAACGTTCAGTAGAGATACGACGGAGAGACATTTTTGCGTCTTCTTTTATACATATTTCATGAGCACGGCTGAGAGATGCTGACACGTGCCAATTAACTTAACAGGTTGTTCGTTCAAAGTGGCAGACGTTCCTAGTGTCGATTTCACGTTTGTATCGTTTAAAGTGGAGGTGTTGAGGATGTTTCGTTTGAAGGACAGCAGAAGGGAAGAAGTTCTTTCTTTTGTATTTTTTTGGATCTAATTGATACGGTTAATTCGCGTAGGACCTAATATTTTAAAGTGGGTTCCGAACTACTTCAAGTTTCTTCCCCCTTTTTCTTGCTTTGGCATTTAGGACTTTTGAACATTGAGAAATCTTTGTTCTTTTCTACTTCTCGGTTTCGAAATTGAGATTGTCATTTTATCTATAATATAATGATTTAGGTTTGCAGATCACGGTAGCTGTGATATACTGAATGATAATTTAGGTAAAATTGCCTAGAGATAACGGAGACTTGAACTCAATTCTCACTAATTGCGAGTCTGAGCCTTTAGCTCTCACCCACCATAACCCCATATGGAAGAAGTACGATTAAAGGATTTAATCTCACTGAATTTTAAGGGGTTCGAACTATGATTTATTTTATTTTCCATTTTTTTGGTAGGAGATGTAGGGTCTTTTAATGTTTTTAGAATTTATTGAGATGGAATTCGTACTAGGATTTGTAGAGGATCGGTTGTAAGGATTTTAGAAGCTGCATTTAGAGTGGCTAGATTAGGTTCTACTTTATCTTTGATAGATTCGAGAACCTAATCTGAATATTCAAAGAGTTTCTCTCTGACGATGAGAAAGAGTGTTACTGATTATGAGTATATTATTACTACTCATAAAATTGCGAATATTATTATCCGTTTTGAAGATTTGGCCACATTTCACGTAATTAGGTGGAACCTCTCATTGAACATTCACCGAGAAAATAATTGAAATCGTATATTTCCATGTAGCATATTAATATAAACAAAATTTGTATAATATTTAAAAAAAAAATCCTTACGACGATAACCAAGTTCTCGGATTATCAATCGTAATTGTATCAACTTCCTTCTGAGTGAAGCCCTTCAGTAACATTTGCGGCAAGACGTTGTTGAAGATGTGTGCAAAACCGTGACCTCCGAATTTCATCTGAAAAAAATACGATATTTGATTAGTCATAATATTTAATGCTTCCTCAACATTTTATCCGATTATTTCGTAATCGATACCAATCTGTGTTTGGTGTGGATGTCGTGACTTAGAAGTACACGGTGCAATTTTCCATTGTCTCGAAGAAGCTTTACGCGATCAATTCGTTGAGCATCCGATGGCATGTCCAACGATGGTTCCAATTGGTAAAACGAGCATTCAGTGCCGCACAAATCAAATTGGCAGTAACATTGATTTTCGTCGGCAAATTCCAAGAGCTTCTGTTCATCGATCAGTGTACCTTTTAAACATTGATATTAAATTAAACCTAATCAAAGAAAAAGGACTGGATCCTTATTTTTTTTAAAAATTCTCCAAGTTTGTAGGGGAGCCAAAAAGTAGATACTCTACGTCCATCTTATAGAATATAAGTTACTGAATTAATTATCATTTCCACCTTCCGCTTTTTCTAATGTACTTATTTAATATATTTAAATATAATAGATTTAACGCTGACAGTTCTAGTGTTGCTTTTTTTCATTTTATATCTCGGATTTAATTGCTTTGGACATTTTATCTCGGGGCTATAATTTTATATGGGTTTCAGACAACAGTTGTTACGATTTATTGCATAATAATTTCGGAAAAGTCTGCGAAACATAAGGGGAATTCGAACTCAGGGTTGTTAATGGAGAGTCTGATAATTTAACACTATAGCAATCGTAGCTCCCTAGCTGTTGATATATCGAAAAATTCGGATCCGATATACGATGTTTACGAAATAATCCAATTTCTCTTAAAGTGATAAAAAAACGTATGAAGAAAAAACACAAAAACAGAAGGAAACGATTTATGACTATTTATATGGATTTGTGTTTTGCGTTCATTCAGTATTTTCCATTAAACAGCTTTAATCTGTTTCGAACGCACGAAAAAAACATGCCATAAATTACGGAGTAATTAAGTGGCGATTCAAGGTTCACGATAAGAGATAACGTTTAATCAAAATGCAGCGAGAAGACGAACTTTATAAAACCAAACTGTAATACGTTTCTTCGCAATGAATGAAAATGACATAAATAACGCGTAAATATCAAATTAACATATTACAGATTTCTAAACAACTTTTTGAGTCTCTCATGAATTTATAATAACAGCAGGAATTAACACTCGCAAATATCAGGTACTCCGTAAAATTACAAATTATAATTTACAAAAATCAGTCTGAAATTTAAACTGTAAAAATTCTCGATTGTCGTAGCATCAAATTAATAAAAACAAAACGTACGATCAAGATGAGAAAGAATGGCTTTCCGTGCGTTTCCACCAGCTTCTTGATAAATCCTCATTATCTCGAAGGGTGCTGCAGAATTTCTCCCAGGATGAAAACTAACTGCGCACTTCAACTGTGCCTGTGCTTCTCCGGTTGCAACAATTGCTCGTTTTTCAAAATCTATTCAAGTTTCCACATCGTTAAGTGTGCACTAATATTACATCAATAATTTAACATCTGATAAAATAAAAACAAGGAACACAAGGACATACGTACCTTCGATCGGCCAGGTACTTCCGACTTCTCCGATAAAACCAGTTTTCACATCCGGTGCTTCGTCACAACCGACAGTCATTTCCTTTATCATTAAATCGTACATTTGTTCCTTATTTAATCCAAGAATCCCCTTAGTTTGAGTCGCAGCAACGTAATAGCCTTACATTATCATGAAAAAGAATTAAATAATGAATTCCTCTCTCATTTTATAAATTAACAGAAAATTACATGGATATGCAATATTAATATATAACTTTAATCCAGCGATCGTTTACAACGCTTTTACTATAGCATTGTTACCGTTTAAGATGAAATTTCTAAGACGAAAAGAATCAAATTATACCAGTTCCAGCAATAATATTAACTCCAGTCTCGGTGCTGACTGCTTTCATTAACGAAATATCACGCTTTAAGCCATGGTTACTGTTCTCGACGATGGTACCACCGCCGAATTCACGAAACAGCTTTACATCTTCGAAAACAGCCTCTGCTGTGTCCGCGTCGTCATATTTTAAATTATAAATGTTGCTGTACCTACAAAATAAATAAGAACCATGTAACAATGTCAAATTAAACAGCTATAATAATATTTGTTACGATTTTATCATTTAAATGTCCATAAAGCAATCACAACGTTCGTAAAATTCCGCGCGTAAAATAGAAGAGCGCTGCTCGGGACTTAGTGACAAAGGGTCGTAAGTGAGCGCGTCCATTCCCGCGCGCATTCAAAGGTCAACGACCTATCGTTACCGGAACTCCGTGTCTTTTCCACAATTTACCTCTTAAAATTCCGGTTTCGTGGAAAAATAAGAAAATTTTCATACTCACGGATACTGCCTGAGGATGCCGAGAGTACGAATCTCGATTTTCCCCTCCAAAAATCGTTTTAAATGACTCGGTGGAGGAACGTAAAAATCAGTGAAACAATCCGCTAAATGCTCGTGCGTAAGTGTTCTGCCGAGCTCGGCCACCGACTTCTCACCGAGTACTACGCAAATTAATCTTCATCTATTGGATTCTCTTCGTAAAATGAACAAAAAACATTTACCTGTTTGCACATGACCAGCCGCACACTGCATATTTATCTTAATGATCGATCGACGTTCGAGCTATGATAAAAGCAAAGATATAAGTGCGAATAAGAATGTATCTGTTTTGTTATGATAAGCAACGATGAAGTAAATTTATCCTTGAGAAATTTGTTAATAAACAACCGTGAAATTTAGACTGATATACGTATCCTTTTATATAATTAGTTAGAATAAGTGCTCAACAGGAAGTATTTTATCAAGTATTATATTTCACTTAACGCAAGTGTCTACAACCAGAACGCGCTGGAACGTCCGTTACCTTGGCACGCTCAGCCCGAACTGCTGGCTTCGGTTTTAAATCAACACGCATTGCATTATTACGCAACGAATTTGTTGAGTGCGATACAGTTATTATCGCTGCATGGTAAATACCGTCGTAAAAGAATGTCTTGCGTTTGATCGAATTTGTACGTGATCTGCTTTCACCGATCTCAACGCGTCGGCGAAGATCAAAGTTCAGGTTTCAGGAGTTGTACTTGCTGGACAAAAGAATTATAATATTTTTTTGTTACTTTCTTTGTTTTCCTTCGTGTTCAAAACGAAAACTCTACAAAATAATTGGTACTAATTGAAAGTAATTTTGTGCGATACGATGAAGTAAGTAACTAAAGAATAATTCGGATAGATGAATGGATCCGTGAAGGACTAAAGGGTGTATGCGATAATGAAATCAAAAATTGATGAATGACCAACAAATGAAAAATTAAACATTGCTGTCTCGCAGATTCTATCGCAAATAATAATCGTGGCAAAAATACTAACTATTACATAAATAATATTTATTACTGTACAATAAATAGTAAATCATAGACCTCATGAGCTCAGTGAGGTTCTTAAATAAATTAAGAAGTAAGATGCCAAGATAAAACAAAGTTGGAATTATCAAGCGAAGAATTGAACGTGGTTCTCGGAAGATCGAAGAAAATCTCGCACCCTTCGAAATAACGAGACGAACATTTCGTACAAAGTGCAGACCTTTATTTTGCACATATACCTCTTTTTTTTTAACGGCTAAAATGGTAACGCTCGATGAATACACTGGGATCTGATTTGATTGTATTCTGTCGCAAGGATCAGAAAGACGAAGCAAATGATGTTACAACGCAGTGTCTTCTTTCACTCGCTAAATTCGAGCGTTCCTTAAATATCTCGATTACTCTTTTTATGGTGCACAGTGTGTCCCGTGCATTATTATTACAAATTGTCGTAACTCTGGGTCGTTTAAATTCGCGATTACCCTTCCTTAATTCTAAAAAGCGTATTAAACTTGTAGGCAACGATCAGACGTGGATTGACGATACGTCGAATGAACGCGATACAGAAAATGGATGGAAAGGGGGGGGGGTGGTCCCTTTCCGTTTTTATTTTGTAATATTACTTTTTTGACACGTTGACTGTCATATCAACGACGTGTAAACAGAAAAAAACAGTTTTCAGTTTCCAGATGCTATGCTAATTAGAACATTTAGACAACATGACGTAAATAAAAATTGTATTTTAATATCTTCATCCCTGGGAGTTCTGATGTACATTGCAAGGCTGATAGGATGTTGAAATTTAACAGTAATTATTATCATTGATTGAGATTGATAAATGAAACCGGTAAATTCATTTTTAAGCGAGGACAGATTGAAAAATTAATGGAAATCGTAAAGAGTTGGCTCATTAATATCAGTGAAATAGAACAATTTATGGCAATGTTATCTATAAAATGAAATAAATTTCGCACAGACCAGGGAGTACTGTAACTGACCGTAGATTAATAATCAACGTGATAACGGGTAAAAAAAAAAAGAATTGCTAAATGAAAGACAGTCGAACGAATAAATAAATAAGATGGTACAAAAATGTTAACAGTGAAGGATGAAAGTAAAACAGCGTGACCCAAAACTGTGACCCGCCAGTACTTTTAAAACGGCTGCTTTTTGTAGATGCACTTCAAGAAAAATAAATTAATAATCCCTTTCCTTCTTTCATCAGTAACGCACGCAATTGTCCAATATCTGCATCGTTCTCATCTTTGGAAGATTGAAATTTCTCTTTTTAGAATTTTATTCGATTATTGATAATCAAATGATCGTTTAACACGACGATATAATCGTGAAGAAATCCGTAAGACTTCATATGATTTGGGATACGCTGAAATTAAAATGATAAGATGGTACGACACGCCGTCGCGTTTTATGTATATGTTTGTATATATATATACACATTTCAGTCGACACAACTTGTCTATTTTTCCTTTCCTCTTCATTCCGTGGTTTTCTTCGCTCGAATGTATACAATATAAAATGCTACGCTCCTTCGAGCAATGCTTCGTGCAATATACGCATACATCGATTAGTACAAGAGTACAGAAGTCTACGTGTAATATGACATAACACACGTTTTATCCCTGCGAGTACGACGTAAGAACCTAAACAGACGTAGCTGCACAACAGAGAGGAAATTCTTTTCCGCACAATAAAACAATTCGGCAAGGCACGAGGTGTCCAAAAAGTCTAAGACATATCGATGCACATTCAGAGACATTTTTTATCCTGAATATTTAAATGCTACAGGCATCAGTTCTCATAATAATGCATGTTAAACTATTTCTTTGTTACGTTACGAGAAGGAAGAAAGGAGTGTAACGAGTAATCAAGTAGAATAACAATTGTTCTTCAAAAGAGACCTTTTATCTCGTGAAGCTTCATTTCCTTTAAAGTGATATTTAAAGTTACACCGATAAAAATACATCATAGACTTTCCTGACACCTTGTTGACACTCAGTGAGTACGGTTGGATTGAACTCGCCTGTGATCATCAAGTCGATTGTTCGTTGCCAACGTGTGCGATTAAATGCTCACAAGAATATTGGTTTTTAAGATCGATTTACTGATGACTTCGTTTCAGAACGAGAATTGCACGATCGTCCAATGACCACGGCACGTGGCCAAACACGTTCTTCACGATCACTAAATCAACAATGATAATAATATGGATAATAGTAATGATAACACTAATAGTACTGGTAATATAGTAATAATAATTTACATTTACACAAGACTTCTCCTTACTTACTCGATTAATTAATTATATACCTATCTACTTACGACATGCTTATGTTTACATTCGCCCAACCTTCGACGCAATACAGTCTGTATTCAACCGTAAATCCCTTAACGAAAGTGGTTAAACGCTCGAACATGTATAAAAGTAAAACGAGCAATCGTAAAAAATATACAGAGAAACGCGTAATATACAAGTCGATGAAATAGATATTGCTGAATTTCTCTCATATCCGAGAAACAGTTTCGAATCAATTTGAGGAGATGAAATCTACGATTCAGGGAATAGGAAGAAGGCAATTTCTCATTTAACCACCTAAAAAACGATACTGTTACCGCGGGGGAGGGGGGAGGGGAAGAGGGGGTGTAGGATAGCGAGAAGATCTGTAAGTATTATATAAAGTCTACGAACGCAACACTATTGAAATTGAATCGATGTGCGCGCGCGAATGTATGAATTCAGCACGAACCAGATTAATGTAAAAACAATCGATCTGATTAATATAAAGATAATCGCGCGAAGTAACGCGACATAATGTTTCATTTCATAACAGTCTTGCAGACAGTGGGACATCTTCATAAACTGTCGTCACTGTCATCCGCGTGAGGCTCGACCGAAACGTTCGCGGCTAGTCCCGCGGCATTTCCTTCCCGGTTACTCTCAACATCCTGTTCCATCGAACTGTTCTGTGCCTGTTGTTCCTCTATAATGTCAAAAGAATCCGCAGATTTTATAAATGTTCTCGATACGTATTCTTGAACGGAGAAATTCATTTTGTAGAAACTATAATGTAAACAATTTATTACGTTTCTCATTACCTGTCTGTGTTGCCGGGGATTCCTCGTCTCCCTGGCCTGGACTCAATATAGCTTCTTTAATCTGACTGTTGACCCCCTTCGGATCTAAATCCGTCGCCCAACTGAAGTACATCAGTGCGAGATGAGTATTACCCAACTTCTTATGCACCTACGATGAGAGTTGAAGTGTATATTAAAACATAAACGATATGAAAGTACGGCAAGTTCAGTGTAGAAACGTTACCTTTCCTATCGAATAATAGACTAGAGATTCTTTGGGTACAATATTCTTTAACTCCTCGAACTCTCTAAGTGCTTCCGAGTGCCGACCAATTGATAAATTAATGGTTGCACGATGAAATTTGCATAAAGTATTATCGGGATCGTTAGCAATCGCAGTGTTCAAAGTTTTTAAAGCTTGATCTGTTTTCTTTAGAGCATGCTGCACAACACCAATGTGACACATTATTGCGGAATTTTGCGGATTAATTTGAAGTGCACGTTTAAAATGTAATTCCGCTAAACTGTATTGCTCTTGTTTAGAAAATATTGTTCCTAATCCGAACCTACGTGAATAAAGAATGTTTGAAATTAATATTCTCATGATTCGTAAGAAATTCGTATTTAATTGTGAAACTAACCATGCGTTGTAATGCCTAGGATCAAGCCTAATGGCATTACGAAATGCAGTAATTGCCTTATCTAATTCTTCAGTCATGACATATTCATGACCAAGAAGTGTGTAAGCATATGGAAAATTTGGATCTACCTACAAAGTTTCAATACAGTATGTATTAAGTTCAACCGAATAAAAAGACAACGAGTGAGATAAAATTAGGAATACTGTGCAGCACAATGAAAAGCACACCTGAATGGCTCTCTGGAAGAATTTGATTGCAGTTTCGTGTTCTGTCTGTGCTGAAAATAAGTTTCCAGTAGCACACCAGGCAGCAGGTGAATTGCGATCCTCCGAAACGAGTTCCTGTGCAAGGGTAGAGAGCTGCACTTCAGCGTGTAAATGCCATAAAACTGTACTATAAATTTCCATGAGTTCAGTTCTTTGAGGTTCCAGTTGTCGTACTTCCGCAAAATAACTGTAGGTAAGCGGTATGAAATTTTATTACAACATTAGAAAGTTTCTTTATATCAGCCATCTATAAATCTTTTACCTGGCAGCTTTCTTGTAATCGATCATCTCAAAATGTGCACGAGCTAGCATAGAAAGTACCCATCCAGTATTATAGTGCTGTGCTGGAAGAATGCTTAATATTTCGACAGCTTGAGTACAATTGAATTGACTTAAATGTTGATATGCCATTCCTAATTCTCGTAACAATGACATTAAACCCTCTGAAAGGAACACACGAAAAAGCTATTTATAGTTTCAGTAAAATTATAATTTTATAGTGAAGTAGAATTATAATTTTATAGTGAAGCAGAATAACATACCGGCACACTGTTTCTGAAGTGTTACTGCACAATAACTGGCATTATTTTGATTGTTTAATGCGTTTGCAGTAGCTATAGCTTTTTCTGACGTAATAGTTTCACTTTTTTCTTTTTCATTCCGATTTCTCTCATTTAATTCATTAAAATTAGCTTTTGAAAGTCTAGCTTTTGTTTTCCGTGATGGTGATTTAGGAGTAGCGAACTTGTTTCTATTGGGAGACTTATTATTTTCCTACGGTGTTAAAAAAAAAACACATGTAACACGTACTTTCGTTTTTCGAGAAGCAAAACTAACTAATAAACACGTACCTTCACTGAATAACTATTGGTAAACAGTCTTGACGAGCGCCTAACATTGGTACCTTGCAATGTTGGCGGCGCGGGTGTCGGAGTAGTAGGTGTGACTGTTACAATATTAGCAGAGTTACTTGTATTTCCCGACTGTGAAAATACTGGTTTGCCCTGCTGCAAGGGTGTGTCTTTCCTTGATATTAATTGCTACAAATTAAATATTATAAGTACTGCGCACTAAGGGTTTTAAATTATATGCATAAAAATATATCATTCAATTCTTACCCCTACATGAGCCCTTATACTACTAACACGTTTTGCCAAACTCTTCTGGTCGTTTGCTTCTGTAAGAGTCGTATGCGAAGGTAAAACTGTTGGCTCAGGTGTATTGTTTTCCAATGGTAGAATACCAAAACTAGGTGTAAGAGGACTGATGGCACTATTGAACATACTTCTATATCGCGGATGTTTAGCTCTTGGTGATATCGAAGAACAATTGCTATAATGTGTAGATAAACTCTGTGGACTATCATCGATAGAAGAATATAACCGCACCCCAGGTGCTATACCATTCATTATAGTTGATGCCGTTGTTATTTGCATGGGTGTACTGCAATGGACAATTAGTGTAACTATATAATGTGAATGTACTTGTGCCACAATAATAAACATATACATACACATTAGAGCCATTTGTGGTAGGTGTGCCATTTGAATTATTAACAGGTACAATGAGATCCGATTCAGTAGTGTAATTTGGAATAGGTATACTACCATGACACATGGCAAAGTTATCTATCTTGTCTAATTGAAAAACTTTTCCAGGATCTACTACTTCGCCGACGTTACACAATTCTTCAAATGAGTGCCAAAGAAATGGGTTTAACTTTAGAGCTAATTTATGTGCATCATTTCCTTTCGAAGTACGCATCATCTTATAATAAATCTTGGCTATGATCTGAAGTGAAAAACATGCCTGTTCTCCAAACTGACTTATGATTTCTTCTAAATTTTTCAATTGCTTATAGTATCCCCCAATTATCGCTGCCTCTGCTTCCGCATATCTAAACAATTTACAATAAGGATAAGTAATTAGATTTAAATACATCCTCTTAAATACTCATTATACTTACTTTTCTAAATCGTAACAACATTTAGCCAAGAGGAATCTGCATTGAGCAGAATTTGGTGCCTTTTTGGACAATAAGGCATAAGCTTGTCTAACTCGTCCTGAACGATAATAACATGTTGCCAAAAGGAACAATGTTTCTTCTGTGTCAACTATAAAACATTCCAAAAAGTATTACGGTTAGAAAAAATACAGTAGGCACAGGAGGTATACGTCAGCTCGTGTCAAAGATTATAAAAATTACAAAAAGGAAGATCTTACCTTCCGCACATAACCTTTCCGCTAAAAATATTGCATCTGGATAAGCATAATGATTTAAACAATGCCATATGGCCGCCTGCAATCATGTGTATTAAACCATATTTAGAAAGTTGCCCATTAAAATGCATATAATAATTCTTATCAATAATATGCTTGGGAAGAAGCAATTTTCTACATAATATCTGTGTACCTATTAACATTATACAGCAGAATTTTGAAAATCATTAAAATTGACAAAATTTTTAATGATATCGAAAGAAAAGTCATAAACGCTAAATTATTGTGCTTATTTATAGTCGTGTCCCCTCCCATTTGCTTTCGCTTCATGAAAGCAAACAACCCTGTACAAGTATACCCCCAAGAAAGAATAAGTTTTATTGCAACATTAGACGGAAGCTTAATTATTGTAGAACAGAAGTGACATAATTATGATTTCGTTAAAGATCATACGAAATACGATATACGATTAATATTTAATACGTTAATAAATATACACGCGAACGGTTTCAATTTCTGAGATGTCAGTATCAGAAATCTAGATGCGCCCTGATACGAAATCGCACATCACTGCCGCTGTCTTTTCGAGATCTAAGAATTTTACCTGCACTGGCTCCTGCACGATCATCGTTTATACCACAGGCTTGGTCATAAAAGAATAGTCGCGAGCGTTTCAAGGGAATTTAGTGAAGAAAATCCAAAGTCGAATGACTGCTGTATATAAAAATTTCTTAGGAGTCCATCTTTGCTCCGATTCTTTTGAAGTGAACAACTGACTTCAGGATGAAGGGTTACCAATATCAGAGGGACGTCAGTTTCATTTGGCAGAATGCATGTGCACTGATGTGCACAATACGGCTATCTTCAATCCTATTGTTTTACTTTGGACGTTAGAATTACCTTTATTTATTCTCTAGGCACGAATATATGAAAGTTCATTGATACGGATCAATTTGAATATGAGGCTGATGTTAAGACTGACTTTACACCCTTTACACTATAATCTATTAATCATATATATTATAATATCTTCATTTCAATTATTTGAAATCTTTGCAAATTGTATAAATTTCAACCGTTAGTTTTTTCGTTAAGATCGAGAAAATAGACTTATGCGTTTACATAGAATTACTGTTAATAATTAAAAACAAACTTCATGAACGACATTATGAAACGGAAATTAAACCTATTCCAGGTTTCAGTTGGCAGCGGGAAAAAGTTAGTTTTAACAAGTGCTACTATATATTTAATAATTCATATAGAGAATCGTATTTTTTTTAATTAACATTCCCAATGTAGTTTTGAAATATATCTTTTTCATTATTGAAAACCTTGTACTTTTTTTCTATCTGCAACCCTTCCGTAATAGTTCAAAGCGTCCGCATTTCGAAAGGTTGTTTCACCCTTTTAACTTTAATTACCACGGCTGAAAAAATACGTGCTTAATGGTTTTTAAAGCCAACAAAGTTTCACACGAATCGGAGGCAAACCTCTCATGCTTCACGATAGAATCTCAAGAAACAAACAATAAATCGAATAATTTTTGCCTATCATGAGGTAACTATATTATTGTGATTGTTCTTTACAAGCTGTTTAAATTACCATTTGTTTATTCTAGGAGGCATTAACATTGAAACAAGTGGAAAATAGTAATTATCAATGTGTCATCTTAAGGGCAGTGTATCAAGTAATTTATATATAAATTCATCTATAATGTTAAGGTACTGATAATTTAAATTTGTACTACTCGTCAAATGTATGTTCAAATTATCTGCTATATTGTGGGAAAAGTGCACCATGTACATACAACAGTGAGAAGGTTATTTCATCCACATAATATAGCAGTTCATTAAAAATCTATATCTTTAAAATTTTATGTAAATACTGAAAAAACATACTGATATGTATTGGAATGTAAACACTGTCTATTATATTTTTCAGGTTCTAAAACAAATAATAAATAATAACGTATACAATTAAATAATATAGAAACATTATGTGATATTCTTGCCAATAAGGATGTATCGATTATTACATCGCTGTTTTCACAGAACCCTGCAATGTGCTTCAAGAGTAAAATTGATATATATCTTCATTTTTATTAGTCTTACCATTCTGCTAGATTTCTTTGGTATCTTTACACATTTTCTTGAAATTACATATGACTCAGATTTCGTATACCCGTATGAAGAAGATGTACATGAATTTGTGAATGCATTACGGCATAATGCAAAGCCTGCAGTTAATCCCATTAATGATTACAATTACAGTTATGTGATAGAAAACAAACAGAAATGTGTGGATGCTTCGTATAACAACTTCCGTGTTGTATATATAATTAAATCTGCCATGGAAAATGCTGATAGAAGGTCAGCAATTAGGAATTCATGGGGCTTTGAAAAACGATTTTTTGATGTACCATCGCGGACAGTATTCCTGCTGGGTGTTCATCCTAATGATGATGAACTTCAAAACAAGATAAAATTGGAATCTGCAAAATATAAGGATATTTTACAAGTGAATTTTACAGATACATATTACAATAATACTATTAAAACCATGATGGGTTTTAAGTGGCTGGTGCAGCATTGTTTAAATTCCAAGTTTTATATGTTTGTTGATGATGACATGTATGTTTCGGTAAAAAATGTGCTAAGATTTATAAGGAATCCTGCAAATTATCCAGATTACTTAAAAGAACCTAAGAAATTTGGAGCTCACAAGAGGGAGATTAATGAAATTGATCTAAAAGAAATGTTGGATATACAAAACAAAATGACACAAACAAATATCAACATTTCCAGTAATAAAAATATTTCTGTACATGATAATAAGCAAATATTGAAACAAAATGATGCTAATAATGCATTAACAACAGTTCCTCCTATTACAAGTATTATGAAAGGTGATTATAAAACAATTGATGGGCACTTAAAGAATTCATGGAAAGAAATGATAAAAAATCAGGAATACAGCAGATTAAATCGACCAAAGAGACAAGTTTTTGACTTTGAACTTCCAGAAGATGTTAGATTATTTGCAGGATTTGTAATTGTATCATCACCACATCGTCATAAATCTTCTAAATGGTATGTTCCTCTTAGTGAATATCCGTATCATTTATGGCCACCATATATTACAGCAGGGGCATACATCTTATCTAAAGAAGCACTATTAGATATGTATTACACTAGTCTTTATACCAAACTGTTCAGATTTGACGATATATTTTTAAGCTTAGTCGCAAAAAAGGCAGACATTGAGCCTTTTCATTGTGAAGAGTTTCACTTTTACAAAAAAGACTACACAAAGTTTAATTATAAATACGTTATAACTTCTCATGGTTATGGCGACCCTAGTGAACTTTTATATGTATGGAATGAACAAAAAGCATTAGGAAATGCTTAAGTTTTTAAATGCCCCTGTAGTACAATTTTATTTATTGTAATGTAGCTCATTACTGTTCATTACATAGACCAGTGCTATAATATGTTTCTCATTTATATTCATTCAATTTTCTTCTATTAAAAATGATATTACATATAAGTGATTTAGTGTCCACATATTTAAACAAAGTACAGGTTTTTCCCCATTCCAAGTACCCAGACAAGTAAAGTGCATATGGGATACTGTCTGTACGAATACTGCACTATGTTAGACTTCAAAATTCAAATTTTATTTTTTGTTTAGAAATTATTTAATTAAAGAAACTAATTTGTAACAGTGCTGACATAGATTAAAAAAAGGTTGAGCCTGCAAAGTGTTAAAAAGACTGTGGAAGGGTATAATTAAAGATTCTTGAAGAAGGTTGTTTCTTGAAGAAGTCTTAAATGTAACAATCATTCTTTATGTACATTATAACTTATTATGGTAGTACAGATATAGAATCATATATTTTACTTAATAGATTACTTAAACTGTAGATGAAGTTAATAAGTGAGTTATATTTATACAAGGAACACTTACATATGTATCAAATGTCAATATTCAACATGACACTTCATGTACAATATGTGCAAAACAATATTACTTTCATAGAAGTATCATGTACCATATAAAGATAAAAATATATTATGAAAACGTTTATGAAAATATAAAATACATTATTAATATTCTAGTGAAGTATTCAAGTGGTAAAAATAACTTATACATCTAGGAAGGAATATTTATAATTTTGTACTTGCTGAATCATCACTAACAGCCTTATCACTATCATACTTGTACTCTGTACTTAAATAAATATGTTTTCAAAATTCACAGATTTAATGGCTTTAAGTTCATTCTAACTTTTCTTCCCCACTCACTGCCGGTATTGTTGTTTATTCATATTTGCTTTAATTAATGCTTGATCAAGATTTGTAGCTTCACTTTTAATCATATCTAATAACAGCTGTGAACTTTCCAAAATCTATAAGAACGTAATATTATTTTTTTAACTATTTATTTTCTTTAATGCTTCAATTAATTCAACAAATTTACAATTGCTAAATTTCTGTTTATTAGTGCAGTCGTACGGTGTTCTAAACCGCTCATATGATTGATAAGAGTTGAATTATCTCAACGGTGATTAGAGGGATACCTTCATATATGCACTTTCCGTATCTTCAATAGTTCTGTCATATTCATTTCTAACGGCTATTCTCTTAGACAAACTATCATTTAAACATGTCAATTTATAAGACATTTTTTCTATTTCACCTTGTAAGTTATTTTTCTCCTTTTCCTGTAATTCAATTTGCGCTTGTAATTCCGTTCGTCTTACTTTCATTTCTTCTAGACCTGTGTAAATGCAGAATTCGACATTTCTACATTTAAATAAATTCATGATTTATAACCTCGAAGAATCAATTGAACCCAACAACAACGCCGTTTTCTTTGGCGAATCTCAGAAACCATTGTATCACAATTCCATTTGTTATCGCATAATCACACGTACAATTAAAATTTACAAACCATCGAGGAATTCAAATTTGGGCTACAGATTATATCCAGTTAACTTACACTTTACAAGTTCCTGATTATATGTTTGCAGAGCAGCACCGTGCTGAGACATTTCAAACGTTCTATACAGAAAATAATGTAATTACAATGTTCCTATGACAATTATAAACAAAGTTTCTTCCTTTGTATGAATTACTAACAATTTTTTTAAAAATCTTTGCCAGTAATGCCGGTGTAAATGACATATAAACGAAACCGCGTAAAGCTTTCAATTTTAGTGCGGAACTGGAACCAAACTACTTATAACGCGTGCGCGATTGTACCTCGATATTTACGTATGAAACTATACATCGTAATTCAAAACGGTAGCATTTTAAAACATTATACAACAATTACATAAAACTGATAATACTTTTAAACCGTATAGCTTACACGAGAAATTTATATATAGACGTTTAAAGATAAAACTTTCACGCAGGGAATTTTGAATAAGTTTTATCAAGAGCACTTCAAACGGGGTGAGAAATTCAGTTTCAAATATAAAAATCTCGAAGTATGACATTTCTCAATAGAAATGATTACAGCCAAATGATTAACGATCATTTCATAATAAAATTAATCGATGGCAATGGGACCAAAGACAGTATTATTCTTAATCATTTTTATCTACAGAGAATGCAACTTTGAATACTGTATTATTATCTGTATATGGAATCGGATGAAAAAAATTAATCTTAAGAATAGAGTTTTGCTCAATAAGACAGCCTCGCATCTATATAAATACAATGCTTCTTTCCACCTTGCCTTTTAAAGGTGCCGTGAAGAGATTTCGTCCGAGCGAGTTGCAATGAACGCACCTTTCGCTCGGAATCTCCACTCCAGCAGAAAGTGTGAGAGGTGCAGAACCGTCTAGGACTGTACTCTGTGTCTGTCGATTGATTAAACGTGGATTAATCCGTGTTATCGAAATGGTACTCAGGACAATCGTGCAAGTGTCTTTTAAAGATCAAAAAGTGTTTTACTAAAATGTAGAATACTGTTAACACAAGTACTAATGATAAGTTGACTGTTTAACACGTTCAAACGTTGATTTATATCTTACTAACGCTTTCACGAAGAAGAAAAAAAATAGTTTCTAAGTAGAGGGATATCTAGCCGCTGCGAGAAAGCATTATCTTGTAAAATTTAACGGAACCATTTGACAATCAATGCATTTCTTTCGGACATTTTCCGGACGAATGTCGAGGTAGGACTTTGTAAACACTCATCTCGTTTGTAGATTTCCTTAATACGGGATTAATGGCATTGCAGTTAATATTCAAGAATGCTTCTCAGTATGGAATTTTGTATTTACACGTGAATTCTATTTCGTTCGCAATAGAATGAAATGTTATATAAAAAGCAGCGCAATATGTGTTCATTTCCAAACTGATGTGATTTATGGCGCTTGCGCGGTCGAAGTTTTTAACTTGCTTTTAGCTTTCGTAATGTTACGAATCCGCTTATGTTTATATTAAAAATGTAAATGTTGCATTACATATTTGTCGTAATTAAAAAAAAAAGAATGTATCGTAAAAAAGGGCCTAACTCGAAATTTCTTTCTAAATACCTATCTTTTATCATACACTCTGGAATGAATAGAATATTAAGATAAATTGAATTTTACGAGCGTATTAGTTGAAAAACCAAAGCGAAAGAATTATCGGTAAAGAAAATTAACTGAAATATGAATATGATAATAAACTTCTGAGAGTTTCAGTGTTATTTATAATTAATTCGTTACCGATCGAAGATGTGCATGTGTCCTTGATAAGTGACATCACCATACTAAATTAGGAGCTCCTCGCCGGCGTAAATGCATTACGACATGACATACGATTGAAAAACAATTCTATGATAATAAGCTATGTTTATTCACTTTATAAAGGACATCACACCCACTTCATGATGCTTGCCTATTGTTTCAAATTATGCACTTTACTATTTTAAGAAACAAAATACTCAAAGTATATAGTTATAAATTTGAAATAGTCAAAAAATAATATATTTTACGTTAATGTTGTTTTTAACAAATTTATAAATTCTTGTACAAAATTAGGCAGCAAAAAAAATGTAACTTTTTGGAGGATAAAATTTATTTTCATTATTAATTATTATATTTAACAGAGAACATCATGAATAGCATGTACTGGTACAGGCAAGATCATTTTTTGAAGATAGAACTACAGTCATCATTTTTCTCATTGATATTCACTTATGGTAAGTAGACATTGCTTTGTAATTCTATGATTTGAATTTATTTAATAATCTAGAAGTTTTTTTTTTCTAGCTGACACTCTTAAATTCATGAAGTAGCACTGTAATTAATATAAGGGAGAAAATAAAGTACTACTGCCACAATGACTCATCATTCAAAGTATCTGGGATATCAGGGTAATCTAAATCGAGAGTACTTAACAGATGGTGAGGAAAGTCATCATGCCCCTTCGGACCGCACAATTTCAGAATATATTGTATCCACTGATCATGCAACAATGGTAATTTCTCATATAACATGAGAAAAATCGTAATTCATTTCAGGGGAAATAAAACATTTCGTCTCTAATGTTTGTAAATTTGACAGGTAAAGGACATAAGGAGGAACCCATCTGAAAAATATGAAAAAGAAGAAGAGAGACGATTGCGAAATACCCAAAATAGCCGAGGCTCGGTGCTATCTGGCTCTTCGAGGCATAGTCTTCATCCTCTCAGTAAAAGTGCTTCTCATGGTAGCATATGTGACAATGGATCAGATATATATGTGATGAATGCTACATACAGAAATTTTGATATAAGGTTTTAATATTTTACACGTAATGCAATATATATGACTATGTTTATAATATAGTTATCATTGGATCAACAGTCGTGAATCACATCACAGCCTGCCACCAAGTACAAGATCAGCTCATAGAGCACCTAGTCACTACAGCTGTGGCTCTGGAAGATCTGTAAAGACTCAAACATCTCGTAAAGATGGAATTATTATAGAAACCATGTCAACACCAAATCCTTTCTGTCCAAACACTAAGGGAGTTTGCTGCCTTATGCTACTTCTCAACCTTGGTCTCATTCTCGTTGCATTAGGTTTTGTTATAGTAATTCAATTTTTCCAGCCATTAATAGTTTGGTAAGTATACTTCTTTCGCATTCATTCAATTTTCAAAGAATCCTCCGAAATTCACATTCTCGAACATAAATACATCCACACGTAAACCTTTACTTTTTTTTAGGATTCTGGGAATAGTTTTTCTTGTATTTGGATTTTTGACTCTAGTAGGAAGTCTTATATATTGCGTGCACGTATTTAGACATGCAAAACATCCCCATGATGTTAATCCAGAAGATCTTTATTGGACACGATATTGGCAAGGACATGTCGGTTCAGTGCCTGAAGTTCATTACAAGGCAGAAGATAAATATCAAGATGATGGTTATAGCGATCGCCTTAGCAAATATTCAAATAAATATTATGACCGTCAAAGATATTGAAAGTAAACTATACCATGTGAAAGCAATGAGTATCGAAGATACTCTTTATATAAAGGTATAACAAGGACATAAACAAATAAGAGTTCATAGAGAGGACCAATTTTAGTGCAATAATGTTCTTATGTAATATGCATATCAATATTACTAATATTTTTTTATCTGTAATGGAATTTGTTCCCCTATATGTTGTATAAAGCAGTAAAATTTATTTATTTTGTATCCATATAGTTTGAAACTAATAAAACTTCCATTTTTTAACTAGTTATTTCACACCAATTTATTTCTAAAAAGTGAAAAGCATGAGGATCTGTTCACAAGTGATGACTTTTATAAATCATATTTTTAATATTGTAATATTCCTTTTCTTATTAGAGTGTAATTGTTTCCAATTTCTTTTATCATTGAAAGTTATATTCTTACGTACAAACACAATAAAATAAATAATGATAATTTCGTTAAAAGTACTTAAATATATAACACGTTGTTTATTTTATTATAGAAAAAATCCATTAAAATTATCACCAATCTTTCTTAATGCCTATAGTACTGTCAAAAAGATCTTCATTCATAAATTTGCCATTGATATCCAACAAATAGTAAAGTGATTTACCTTTAATCTTTAATGGTATAAGGTTTTTCTTATCACTTACCAGGTAAGATGACTTTACCTGAAAAAAATTATATACGATAAATTAATAAAATAAACAATCTTAATTTATTTTCCATTAGTATGTATGTTAATGCTGGTGCTACTTTTCAAAAATTACTTACATCTTTAACAGGTACAGTTAATGTTCCTCTACTCGTTAGTGGATGATGTGTAATAACAGTTAACGTTTCACCACCTTTGTTTAAGATAATATATTTTATACTTCTCGCACATAAATAATGTCCAGTAAGCACAATGCAAGGTCCTGTAAATAAAAGTGTATGTACAAAACTATTGCCTTGCAGTATAAACATAAATTGTTATTTACTTGAAGTATTATATAAAAAAATAATCAGTATCGTGAGATAACTGAAGTACTTCTTCAAGAACTTTTAATATCATATAGATATCTAATTAACTAATTTCACATAATAATATTTAAAATTTAATTGACTCCACATTGATTTATTGATACAATTGATTTCTATTTACATTACATTATCAATATAATGTAAAGATAATAATTACCTCCTATAATGGAAGTCACAAACAATACAAACATGGGTATATTGTTACCAACAACTTCTATTAAGCTTTCAAAACTTGTGAAAATCTTCTTGTATAAGGGATTGTAAGTCATATAAGCTAATCCCGACCATAAAAATGTTTGCAAAACACTAAATATATTTAATACTGTGAAGAAAGAACTATCTACATGCTTGTACAGTATTACATTATTTTTTATATTTGTGTTAATTTCCGAATACGCATCGGGATGTCTGAATCGTAATGACATCCTTTCTAACAATTTATGCTTTGATGATAATGTACATGTTGGTCCCCAATTAGTTTGCCTGCATAACATTTATAAAACTTAAGTAAATATTTATACAACATCCAAAATACAATAAAAGTTCTTAAATTTCTCTTAAGATAGCTTGAAAGAATTTATCATGTAATCTTTCATGAATTTCATATACAGTATATGAATATATTCTATACAATATATTCTAAAGAATATATATATATATATATATATCTCATTTAAATGTACAATTACGTCTATCATTATAGAGAAAAAATCATTCTTATATGAATGTAAATTATAAAGAACATTTTACCAAGCTACCTAAAACTTTTTGTAGTATCCATACGAGCAAAAGAAGAATACAATTTATTTGTTCTATGTTTTGTTAATAATCCACTGCAGAATTGTACTTTATTAATTAAAGTTGCATTTAGGACAGTATTTTTCAAATGAATGAAAATATACATCTTGGTGTTCGTCCTTTAACAAAAGATTATGAATTAAAAATTATTTAGAATATAATACTAGTTGATTTTGATATACATTTTTATTATGGTCTTCGTTGTGTGTCATAGTTTATATACTGAAAGTCCTACATTAACTATCTTCATTTTAGCAATTATGTCATTAATGTACCGGTATTTTGTTGTATCAAAAATGTGGTTAAATACGTTATCTAACGTATGCAACTCAGGTTTGGTGAACTTAACATGTAAGTCAATGTAAGTCAACACATGATGCAGGGGATTTGAACCTCACTAGCAAGAGCAAAAGCACATGGTCTAATTACCAATGGTCTACTATCTAATCTAATTACATACGCGAAGTAGAAAAAAGTAAATTCAGTAGCTAACTTAATCCTTTCTGTCTGCTGAGAGAAGGGTTACCAATATTGTATATAGTTAACTTTTTTATATTCTTATAAACTTGAATTATAAATTAAAAATATAAAAAATTTTTGATCTTTATTAATTTTGTAACATGTGATACTGTTAATTCTATCAATTTTTACGGTGTTACATGTATTGCAGGGATCTTTGCGATGCTGCGTACCACGACAATTAATTTTAAATTGCCTTAAAAATGTAACTAAATCAAATAATGAAAATTGTCTTTTTTCCATTCTTTACAAAAGGACAATACTTTTATGTCAATTTTACTTTGTTATATCGTTATGTATATATTTAACGTATGACTAGATGCTGTCATTTTTTTTAAAGTAATTTCACAACACAGTCATCGATTGTCGTTGATGGTTGTGCTGTCACAATGTTTATCTGTCATCATTATCAATTTCTTCCCTTAAAATAAAGTAAAATATCCAAAAATGGGGGATTTCCTGGCGGCTAATAATGTTTGCGGGCAAAATTTATTACGCTTAGTGTCCCGCGGGAATGCTATTATAGCAGAATTGATGAGATTAAAAGATTATGTGCCACCGGTATTTAGGTTAGTAGAATTTAATATTTCTTACATTCTGCACTCAAAATTGAACTGCTTTATACACGATTATTAAAATAACAGTGAATTTCAAATGTTCATATATTTACATTATTCAAGTTATAAATATTTTTTCTGTTTTGTAGTTTGGACTCTAAACAGTCAGTGCAAAAGTATGGATCAATTATAACAGACTTTGCATATTTTAAAGCTGTTAGCACTTATGAACAAAGAATTGAAGATGATCCGGTAAATAAGAATTACAGAGAATTATTTTGCCTTCGATATTTTTCAAATTCACATGGTCATGTTTATGATGAAATTGTAAATCATAAATTTGATGCAGGCCCTCCAAGAAACAGATGAAGAGCTACGCAATAACTTTTCTGATATACTTTCACGATTTTACTTAGCTTTTGAAAGTATACATAAGTATGTCACGGACTTAAATGTTTTTGTGGATGAGCTAGGAGATGGAATATATATTCATCAGTCCATAGATTCCATCATGCTTAACGAAGAAGGCAAGCAATTGATGGTATGTTTTTTCTTGATACGATATGAAACTTATTAATTTCATGATTTGTTTAATTATAGATTTTATAGAATTTTGATATGTATACAATATCTTGTTACCACATTTTTAATAAATTTTTGAAAAAAATGTATCATTTATTCAGTTACTATGTTTCAAGTATTATGTTTTTATTGGCAGTGTGAAGCTGTATTTTTGTATGGTGTAATGCTTCTCCTTGTTGATTATCATTTTGAAGGACGTATTCGAGAAAGATTACTTGTATCATACTATCGTTATAATGCTCAACGTTTATCTTCAACGAGGGTTGATGATGTCTGCATACTACTTCGGTCAACAGGATTTTCTAAAACATCTGTTAAACGGCCAGCAAATTATCCTGAGGAATATTTTAAGTAAGGCCTTCTTTTATAAAAAAAATATAAGTAAAAAGTTAAACAATAAAATAATGTCTGTAATAAAAATGTATGTTTATTGCAGAAGGGTACCTGTAAATGATTCATTAATAGACCACATTATTGGTCGTTTACGTACAGATGAAGTGTATAATCAGAGCCTTGCTTTTCCTCATCCGGAACATCGTAGTACTGCATTATCCAATCAAGCATCAATGCTAGTTATAATTCTGTCATTTAAACCAGCTATGTTACATACGCATACTGCAATTATGAGAGAAATAGTTGACAGGTTTTTTCCGGATAATTGGGTTGTTAGTATCTACATGGGAATAGTGATCAATTTATGCGATTGGTGGTTGCCATACAAAGCAGCTAGAACGGCTCTTAATAATACGCTTGAATTGTCAAATGTAAAAGCAGTTGCACAGAAATATGGTGAAAACATGAAGGTGAATGTTCCTTCATTCTCCGTGAAATAGATATATAAAACATAAAAGTAAAACAACAGATCTCATAAGTACACGGGGCACAATGAAATAAAATGCTATTTTTCAGAAACTAACAACTAAAACAGAACAAGTACAACTTGCTGTCACATTAGATGATGCTGAAATAGGATCGTTAGTAAAATTAGTAAGAGAATGCAATGTTACGTTACATTGGATACTTTTACATACATCTGCACCAACTATATCACTGGAAGATTCAAAACGATCACGTATGCTCAAACAGTCGGCAGTGACTGAAAGTAAATACACTATAGCCGACTGCCTTCGATTACTGCTAAATACAGCACAAATTGAGCAAGACGTTAAACAGCTGTATAAAGATGTATTATTAATATTATTTCTTGCTTTGTATAACAGTATAATCGGCTGCAGAGACAATTTATCTATTTTAAGTTTTGTTAATAGCTGCTGTTCGGGAAGGAAGCAAAATGGCTTAGGGACAAAGACGTGTGCGTTGAACGCATTACAGATCTTGCTCAAATATTCGGCGGTAATAAATCTCTTGATGGGATTGAAAAAAATCCAAATCTTCATGCATGGTTTATGGAGATTAGCAAACACATTGGTTCATTGCAACAAGAGGATGGAAGAAAGATTGTTCAATTGCTACAAGCGTTGGAGGAGGTCCAAGGTAACTGAACTATATCAATGACAATACAGTTCATTAGTATTTAATTTCGTAAATATTTGAAGACTCGTAATTATTTCAGAATTCCATCAGTTGGAAAATAATTTACATATTTCACAGTATTTAGCTGACACACGTGAAATATTGCATAACATGTTGCGTACAGGAAGTATTACAGAAGACACTATGATAAGTTTAAACATAGTGACAGATTGTTGCTATGCATGGAACATAATGGAATCTTTTATCGATGTAATGCAAGCCAGTATCAAAGAAAGCCCTCTCACTGTAATCAAGTTGAAAGCTCTCTTTTTAAAAGTGAGTACAAAATGAAACTCCAAATTAATGATATGTGATTTACACGTTTCTCAATAAATATTTTCAGATGGCTTCTGCTTTAGAAACACCTTTGCTAAGAGTAAATCAAGCGCGCAGTGCAGATTTATCTTCGGTCTCGCAATATTATAGCAGAGAATTAGAAGGATACGCGAGACGTGTTTTGCAAATAATACCCGAAACTGTATTTGGTTTGCTTGCTCAGATAGTACATCTCGAAACTAATGCATTTAAAGAAATTCCTACTAAATTACCGAAGGATAAATTAAAAGATTATGCTCAACTGGACGATAGATTAAAGGTATTCGTAAATTAGTAGTATTCATTTTCCAAGCTATAAATTAAACAGAATGTTTCTTTAGATGGCTAAATTGACGTACGCTGTGTCTGTGTTCACGAAAGGGGTACTCTCTCTAAGAAGTGTTTCTTTAGGCGTTTTAAGAGTTGATTCTCAAAGCCTCTTGGAGGACGGCATACGTCAGGAACTCGTAAAGAAAGTTACTGTCGCTTTGGACGACGGTCTTATTTTCGAATCCAAGTCAAAAGTAAATTTTTTTACTAAAATTACTTTTTAGCTTTTACGCATTCTACCATAATTGCAGTTGCATTATGTCGTTTTAGATGACATTCTTACAAAAACTTCAGAACTTAGCTTCGATCATGGATGGATACCGTAAATCATTCCAATATATTCAAGACTACATAAACATTAATAGTTTAAAAATATGGCACGAAGAAGTAAGCAGTTCTTTCATAATTTCCATTCTGATAATTTATAAATCTTTCAATAATGATTGACATCGGTAGATAACATATATCATAAATAATGCGGTCGAAGAAGAATGCACGGGCTCTTCTTGGACACCAAGTAAATCATGGAGATACTTTCAGGAAGAAAGATCAGGGTCCAATTCAGACAGCAATTCTGTAACATTTATAGGTAGACTTGCCCGTGAACTTATTCGTATTACCGATCCTAGGTAATGTTTACTTGATTTTATTCCAAGAAAAAATTCTTTACTTATCAGTTTTAATATAAAATATAAATCAAGTGGAAATTGTCTTATCTTCCGTTTTCTTTTTGATATGCTGCATTGAGTCTTTATTCTATAATGATTATTCTTAAAATCTATCTTTATAGAACAACAGTCTACATAGAACATTCCCTTGCTTGGTATGATCTTAAAACGCAAGCAGAAGTTTTAAATTATAAAATCTTCTCAGGGATATTAGAAAGTATCGGCACCCCAGGCTTGTCGGGACTCGACAAACTTATTTCATTTTATATTGTTATTGAATTAGAGGGTATAATTTATCATATAGAGAAAAATATTCGTAATAAAACGTGGACATCCATGCTTGATGATTGTGAAACGATATTAAACTCTGCAGACATTCCCAAAGGTATTGTTGTTACACTTTGGAAGATTTCAAATATTTGACAATTATTATAATTGCTCGATACGTGTTTAGGTAACATTTCGAAACTCAATCTTTCTATCAGCACTAACACCAGCAAATTATGGCCACAGATCCTCGATTGG
Source organism: Cerceris ruficornis (assembly GCA_963989415.1). Lineage (NCBI taxonomy): Eukaryota > Metazoa > Arthropoda > Insecta > Hymenoptera > Crabronidae > Cerceris > Cerceris ruficornis. The sequence goes on from OZ022519.1 coordinate 19,231,678, forward strand.
GTATTGAAAATAGGACATTTTCAGCTTCTGAGAAAGAAAATAGCGTATGAATTGAATACCGCTTGTAAATTCGAAGCCAAACATATGGAAGCAGCACTTCAAACTTTAAATACGTAAGTCTAGTTGGTACATTTTATGAAACTATAAGACGAAGAACAAATTTCATTTAATACATGACGTCTATTCTGAATAGAGCAATACTATCAGAAATTACTAAAATGGACAACATAGACAGTAATGAGTCTGAAAGAAGTACATTAATTCAAGAACTAAGTGTAAGATTGGACTGGGCAGGAATTACAGATCCTCACAATAAAGTTTACATTAAACCGCCAAATATAAGTAACATAGCTCTCGTTATGTTCCTTTTTACCGCGTCGCAGTTAAATAAAGTTCACTACTGTAAAACTACAGGTACTAATTATAATTGTAGAAATGATTGCTCGAAAGCATGTTGATATAAGTATTGTCGTATATTATAGCGAGTCTTTTGAGCAAGAAGAATCACGATCCTGTCGATGCCGTGGTATTTGCATTGGGTGTACAAACTATACTTCGTCAGTATCACGTTTCTGTAATAAATTCTTATGTGAAGTATCTCTGCACATATGTTCTTTCCTTTGTTATGCTGGACAGGTATGGACAATGGTTGTAATACTATGTGATTTTATCATAAATGGTGTTTATATTAGAATTGTATTTCCAGTGCAAAAGCAGGAAGCGACGGAGAAACGGAGGGAACTAACAGTTTACATTTTTTGGAGCTTTTCACCAAGTATTCTGGAATACCACGGTCTCTCATTCTCAAAGAAATTCCAACAGTTATTCTGGATCAGTGTCAACTTAAGACTGTAAAATAACTGATTGCTTTAATTACTGTATTATCGAACTTAATTTATACGAACGAGTCTAACGTGATGTATACAAACGAACAAATTGTTATATTGTATTTTGTACATATAATACAGTTATAATAAAAGAAACTGTTGCATTAGAAACATCGGAATCTCATTCTTTTACAATATTCATTTTACATCATTTTTGTTGAATTCCCCCTACATTTATTAGTTTTGAGAAATATTATTTAATATTTAACAATCCCTATTCTCAAAACTCATGTTAAACTGAAATCTTCAAAGCTAATTAATTAAAGCAATGCCGAAAGGTCATCCCGTGCCTAAGATACGATCGATGCCGAGTAATCTACAAGATCCATTAAGGACTGTACACGTGGAAATGTAATTACGAAAATACACTCAGCAGAGGCGTATTATTATAGACTGCAGTGAAAATCTCCATACGCATTGGCGGCTAAGCGTACAATCTGCGGCGGCGGCGGCGACCTCGGCGATCATCTTTTCTTATTTTACCAAAACGAGCGATATTACAAGAAATATCATGTCCATCAAAAAATCGTATAAATTATTTAAAATGTATTAGTCATAATTTCCCGAACAATGGCTGAATATTTCAATAAATTGTCGAAGATTACTGTACGCACTTTCGTCGGCAATATCGGCGGCAACAAGGACATGCGGAACGCCGGCGGACGGTCGATTTTATTGTAGCCGAATATAATATGAAAACGATGTTTAACAAACTTCATATGGATTGTAGAAATACAGAAAAATATATTATTTAAATATTTTATTACATTGATTCTATGAACATGCGTATAGTCATGTTTCATGGAATAAAGTGAAACAATTATGTACGGCGGCTAGGAGTGCGGTTTGGACGCCGGCATCGGCGGCAACAACGGCGGTGCCGGCGGCTTCTGTACAAAATGAGCTGCGGTAGGCTCGGAGCGTAGTCTTTGTTGCTCGTACGTATAGTTAGAAGCTACGTCATTTCGCGGTGGCCCTTTAAAATTTGGATCGTATTACCGTTCTGGCCGATTTACCGTCGTCACGTAGGAATACAAGGATGAAACGTGTGCCAAATAGAACGGCTTATATTCATAATAATTTTGCTGTAGAAACTACTCGCGAAGTCGTGTTAAATGTTGACAATGTTTCCGAAAGATCTCAATAGTAGTACGATGAGATTGCTTGGTATAATTAGGAATGGTTTTTCATTGATATTTCTCCTAACAAAATTGTATCTAAAGAAAGCGTAGATAAAGAGTAATTTTTCAAGTTTATACGTATATTTTATTTCTATTATTTCTTGATAATTGACTGTAATTTTGACCATTTTCTTTTCTGAATATTTAAATAAGTAGAGGCTTAACCGTTTGAGTTCTGTGCAGCGCGATCGCGTTGAGATTTCATGTTGAAAAGACTTGCATTTTATTCCTGTGAATGAAGAAGCGCCATCGCGCTGCTTCGCACTTTCCGACGAGATTCTGCCACTGTGCGTCGGGACTCAAACGGTTAATATAGCGAACGGAGTCATTTTGTTTTTTAAGTAAGTATGAATAATATTGATAGTCATATTACTGACTATCATTCTAAGTTTCAATAGGCTTAGTTACCACAAATAATTTTATATTCATTGTTAAATATCAATGCGGAGGGTACGTATAAATCTAAATATAAGTTTTACAGCAGTTTCGTTCGATCTCGTAAGAAGTTCATCATATTTTTAGTGTAAAATTTGTCAAAGCAGTTTCTGATATCGAATAGAGACGGAGATATATCTGTATAAACTTCAATTTCTTAATAATCGTCCGATGTTTTACATTACATGCAAAAATATATACACTGCATTATTTCTTGGTAGCTGCATTCTCCGTCTCTATCGTTAAACGAATACACTATTTATATAAGCGAATTATATTGCCTCCTTTGTATCTGCATGAAATAATGATTAATTAATCTTCCTTAATGATAGAAAATCATGCGAGGAACGGTAATCATCATCTTCGTAATCGCCACGGGGATATGCGTTTCAACGGCTTCGAAAAATCGTAATTACGCTTCGTTCATAAAGAATCGCGCCAGGCCGCGCGAAATTCGGGGTTTCAAGCCGGAACATATTTCTACGGCTATTGGCTTCGGAAAAAGGCAAAGTTTCGTCGATACATCAAAGACTAATAAGCGAGAACGAATTTTATCAACGATTTTGCAATATTTTCCACGGGGGTACGTAAAACTGTTATTTATTATTACGAAAAACGTGTATCATGTAGGCTTCTGTTCAGAACACTTCTCCGTATTCTACTTAGAATATTATTTTATTTTTCATTCATTGTCTAACTATTCTTACAAGTTTTAAGATCAATTTGTTGTTATTATAAATTATGGTACTCTATAGAATAATGATAAATACATATTTCGATTTCAGCATACCTGTGGAATGGTTACTACGGCAGATAAAGACGAATCCAGTATTTGCATCCAGATTGACGCAATTATTAGCGAACGAACATGGCGACCATCCTAATCCAGAAAAAATTATGTCAATAATTTAATCTTCCATTGTACGAATAATGTACGGAGTTTTTAGCTATATGTATTAGTTTAATAAACTTGCGGTACTTGAGAAATTGTTTTACTTTTACCGATGGATACATATTTCGTCTGTTTGTTAGATTTAATTTTAGAACAATTAACACAATGTACTTTACGTATCGAAATGAATAAACTAAAATCTGTGACATACTTCGTATGTAACTTTAATAAATACACTGAGATACCGAACCATTATAAAAGTCGAATTTCTAAATAGTTTAGCATTTGAGGATGAAAATTCAAGGTTATACTATTCTAAAGTACTTCTAATCATTTTGAAATATATTTGCTATGCGTTGTAAGTAATTAAGAGAGATACGCAATATGTTGTCGACAGTAATGTGTAAAATTTACCATAGTAATGAAATTGTAGCATCAAGCCAGCAGCTTCATTGACAACACAATAATTTGATACAATAGTTCTTACAATTCTTGTAACTCTGAAAGTTTAAACCAATTTAAACCTAAAGTGGTTCAAGCGGAAGTGAAACTATCGTATCTCGAAGCTCCTTAATTAAGTCACGATAGGTGCCGTTGCTGATCGTTGCCAACGTAACACCTATTTCTAGAATATCCCTAAATCATCGATTTAAATCGAATAGAAAAAAACTATAAATGTGGGCAAACCTTAACGATAGTACCATCTATGTGAAACTAGTTAATGGTTAGAGGTAATCAAGAAGGGCCTCTCGGATCCTGCGCTTCATGATTTTTTCGTTTGTACTTTGTCCTCTTTGAAACTTTCATCCTGCGGTGACTAATTAATTGGGGTGTATGCATCGTTTAATTGCGGGGTATATAATTGATTCGGTAAAGCTGTAAAACGGGTGTAGAAGAGAAATATCTAATCCGGATTTTCTGGGTGACGCCGGCCGCCTTAAGCCTCGGAGCCTTGAAATCTTCGAAGGCCCACAGGCATACGCGCGATCAAGGTAAGGAATCTGCGATACATTTTTGATCAATTTCATAATATGATATATATTTGTTTTAAACTGTATATGATATTCCGCGGTGTTTCCCGTATTCAGATTATTACAGGTTGGTTCGGAATAATATTCAAGCTCATCGCGTTGTTAACCTCAATATATTCATAAAAATATTTTTTACGATCCTCGAAATCCAGTGTATCGAGTAACGTGTGTCAAGATAGAACAGCGTTCGCCTTTTGAAATTGTTTCAATACACAAAGGATCTTTCTTATGCAAGAGTACCCTTTTCTACTGTTCTTAATAATGTTAACAATACATCTGGCTACTTTGAATAATATACATATAACATACCTTCAACAATATCCTTTATTTCTGTATATCATAGCTTGATTTGCAGTAATGTAGATGTCATTGGAATTCCTGTAACAGAAACCTTATGATGATAATGAGCGAGGACTAATTATGATAATATAGCATTCAACACTGTATAATTAAAGTTGGAGTAAAACTGCTTCTCACAGTGAAATGTCAAGATAACTTTGAAGAATATTATAAAGATGAAATACTGTTCTTTTATAATATTTTTTTCTTTGTAAGAAAATTATGCAGATTATTTTTTATCGTACCAATTTTTAAAATATGTTATGTATTATGACTAATAGACATTGAAATTAATAAAGTAATTTACATTTTATATGATAGCTATTACTGCAATCTGCTTTGTTTACAGACATGCATATACACAGACACAAATAAAATTGATGTTTATAATATAATTTTATTCTTTATGCTTCTGTGTGTTGGTCCTTACTTTTTAATATCCTAATTGCCATAATTACAAGTTTTATCAACTTCACTGTTAAAATGTTTAATAAGAATAAATTTTCTAATGAATAATAGTTAAAAATTTATCTTTGCTAAAATAGTTTTAATTTTTATGTCCATGTAATTCTAATTATATTTATCTAATTAATCCTGATACATTTTAATATACATAGGATAAAGTATAAATAATAAAAGTTGATGTATATGAGATTATTCAAACCTAGTAATCAAAACTACTTTTCTCTTCTTTTTGAAAGTGTACTCCTCTCTCCATATTTTCTTTCTTTCTCCATAGGCCCATAAAACATTCTTTCAGGTTCAAAGTTCGTTCGCTATAGTTTCTAGTGCAGTACAAAACAGTTTGCGGTTTACCAGTATTTCTTAGTTTGTGTTGTGTTCGAGTTAAAAGTTTAAAACGTAAATAAGTTTTGGGTGAAAAGCCCTGTAAAGTAACAGTATGTATTATATATGTGAAAAAGTTCAGTTTAAGTATAAAGTATAAAAAGTTACTAATAAAAAAAAAGTTATCGACGTGATATAAAAAATATGTTCGACACGGTATGGAACACGCGCGTTGTGCCTTCAAGAGCAAGTACTGCACAGGCTCTTATTGACACAGGTAAGCCCTGCGATGCTACTGATGCAGATTTTTCAGTGCTACATTCGGTCGGTATGGCTAAAAAAATTCACTTCTCAAGTAAGAGGAATTAAAAATTTGTTCGAACAATGGTCCCTTGTTTGTTATTCAACATCAGTGTTTGCATTGTAAGGAAATTTCTTGTTTACAGGCTAGAATAGTTCGCCATGTCAGACTCTGGTTCAGAGAGTTTCTCTTCAGAGGGTTATGATGGCAGAAGAAATAGACTCGCATCCGGAGGCGATGTGGCATCACCACGCTTTTCTCACCGTTCATCTCCATCTGGTGGACGTAAATCTGGTGCAAGTTCCATTTCATCGGGAGGAAAATCACCAGCGTCCGTAATATCAGAAAGAGATTCAAAGTCACCAAGATCTACTCCTATGTCACCAAAATCACAAAGATCTGGTTTGGCATCACCTAGTGATGACGGTTCCTCAAGGTCTACTTGTAGCCTATCTAAATCACCACCGGCATCACCAAAATCATACCATTTTGGAAATAATTCCTTTGATTCGCCTAGAACAGACCGTAGTTCATCTCGTTCTCCTATACCAGATGACAGATCGTGTCTTTCTACTCCTAATGACTCTAAATCTTTACGCCTTGAAGATGCAGAAGTAAAGCAATTTGAACTAGAGGGTGATACGCAAAGATCTGGAGAAAATTCACCAAAATCATATTCTTATAAGAATAGTGAATCTAGACAGAGTTCACCAAAATCCCCAAGGTCAGGACGTAGTTCAGCAAAATCTTTACTATCGGGCAGGAGCTCCCCAAAATCATTTAAATCTGGGCCAGCATCCCCCATGGATGATCAAGAATCAGACAAACATTCACCACCTCATTCCCCGCCAGCAAAAAATGGCTCATTTAATGAATTAGATGGAGAACAGATATCAGATGGAGATATCGAGGATGAACCGGAATCAATATCTAAATCAAAACCTACACCAATTACGCATGGTGAGGATTTATCAGATGTGTCCGACCTTGAAAGTATGGATGGTGTAGATGGGAATATCGATCATGAGTCGGAAATCAAAGAGAATCAGAAAACTGACGAAAAACGTTTAATGAGCAGTGAAAGCAAAGCAGAAAAAGATGATAAAAGTGCTCCTGTTGGATTAACAGAGGAAAGTGAGCAGTTGGACTTTGAAGCTGACGGACAATGGAAAGATGAACGTGATGAAGGTAAATATCGTAAAAACTGGGAATATCTAAGTATAAATAAATATATCGAACTAAGCCCAAGTAAATGTAATTTGTAACTGTATAATTTACAGGTGAAACGGAAGGACCAATTATTAAGGAGGGCAAAGAAAGTTTAGACAAGGATGGGAAAGACAAGGAAAAAGACAAAGATAAGCCAAAGATGAAAGAAGGTGGTGACGGGAATGATAAGGAAGAAGGTGAAGAAGATGGGGAAAAAGCAGAATCCGAATTAGAAGAAGGAGAGCTAAGCGATGGTGACGATGCTAGACCAGAAGAAACAGAACCAAGACCAGTTTGCCGTTTTTATAATCGAGGCCAATGTACATGGGGGGTTAGTTGTAGATTTTTACATCCAGGTGTAACCGACAAGGGTAATTATACTATGTTTGATATGGTGAGGCCAATGGCATATCCACCGCACGCCGCAACCCCACACGAGTTTAGACCACATATCGATAGACCAGCTATGGTACGACCACTGCCTGGCTATGGGGCACCGCAACATACTCCTAAAGTAGAAGACCTTCCTACCGAGTCTGCATGGGAACGTGGGTTACGACATGCTAAGGAGGTAAAGCTTCATTTTCATTATTCTGAGTTCATTTACTTCCATCATTGTTAACACGTTGAATTCCACCCGTATTTCGCTAGTTTCTATTAAAATGTTTCTGTTTCTATTAAAATCACATCTTTATAGACTAGAAATGTTAAAAGTAAGAATAGTTACGTGTTCAGTAATACTTCACTTTTCTAACAGCAATATTTTAATATTGAATATATTAGCATATCCGTGAATATCGCAATTTAAAACTCATAAGAAGTTTCATCAAATTCAACAGTGCCGGTCACCGGTGACCCCCATGACATTCGACGTGTTAAAGATGAGCATTTATTTGGTTTGTAAATTTGTATGTTTTTATTATTACTTTAAGATGATGCGTAAAGCAAATAAACGTAAAGAGTCGGACATGGATTTTGAAGAAAAGAAAATGAATTTGAGCTTGGGACAAGATGAGTTAGATAGAGAAGCAGGATACTACGTGAGAGCAGCTAGTCCAGAACCACCTGTTGAAAGGTGGCCACCTAGAGAAGCTCCTCGAAGAATACCACAACCAAGAATTACGCCAGAACGGTATATAGATGATCCAGATCCTTATTACGCACCACCAGCAGCACCACCAGAATATTATAGGTATGGTTTACGAGTTGCAGCCACTTCCAAATTCGGGCCGTATTTAATTAAAATATTTTCCACTTTAGGAGGGTGCATTACAAACCCGATTCTCGCGCTACCGCCGAATATCGAGAACGTGTCGATTATCATGCGGTTCCACGAGGAACACCACACTCCGTTTCTCCGCCACCTCACAATAGGGACCGAGAAAGGGAAAGAGAACGTGAACGTGATAGAGAACGAGAATATTATGAGAAGTATGAGAAGAAACATAAGCGTCCGTCAAGAGAAGTAATAGTAGAACGCATTCCACCGACAAAACCATGGCGCGAGGAAGAACCACCACCGGTAGAAAGAGGTAGAGGAGACGAATGGGCCGATCCCTGGATGCGGCGAAAGTCTCCTAATGCCGTACGGCGAAACACATCATCTCGACGGTCTCGAAGGCAATCTTATTCATCGGGCTCGTCATACTCATCGACAAGGTAAGTTTTGACTTAGTATCGCAATACCGTACATTTTCACACATGTCAAATAATTTCTAAATCCATAGCAGTGACTATAACGAATTTATGTAATATTTGGAGCTATCGTTCAATATTTTCTATTATATATTCAATCAATTCTATTATTATTTTTTAAATTGAGCACTTGTGTACGAAATGTATATTGTATGCTCTTTTTAGTTCTAACCGTAGCTCGAGCCGCTCTAGCTACAGTTCTTACAACTCCCCATCCAGGTCCCGTTCACCATCCCCTCCTTCTAGAGCCCGTGGTGCCGGCAAAGGAAAACCAGTCGTGACATCGCCACCTTCAAACCCTTCGACTGTTGCAACTGCTGCACCTCAACGTGGCGCTATGCTAATGAACCCACCTGCCCCTTCTCCTCGTCCACCCAAAGGTTCTATTTCCCCGACGACTGGTAATCTACATCGGCGTGCTGGACTTAACCCGCCTGCACCGAGCCCATTGTCATCCCATCAACGTCATCATGAAAAAGCAAGAGACAAAGCTGCAATCGCAGCAGCCGCTGTGGCGAAAGTTATTAAAAGTCGATCAAGATCCAGGTAAGAAAATCAGAAAGGGGCTGAAATTATGATAATAGTAAAATATCATTCGGTCTTTGTTTCTGGATATTTAGACCTTCGTTTTGGGGCACTAAGTTCAATTAAACCGTTCAATCGTTACTTCTAGAAAGAAGTTTTACTATATTGAAATTTAGACTGGTACAACACGAAATAAATGAGGATTCAATTTTCCAAACTTCTGACTTTAACCACTGTCATAATCACCGGTTCATTTATATACCTGTAAAGTCAAACCGGAGATTGTAACAAGTATTCGAAATAAATTAATAATTATGCTTACAGATCGTCGCACAGTAGTTCGGGTTCTGAGAGCAGTGGTAGTAGTAGCGATTCCAGTGAGTCGAGCTACTCTTCGTCTTCCAGTGAAACTCGTCGAAGGAAAGGATCGACTCCACCGATAACCCGAAAAGATTCCAAGGGTATCGATGCTTTAAAACTTAGCGGTACTAAGCAACAAATAAAACTTACATTGAAACCTACCAGCAATATAACGGCTGTAAAGAAGGTTGATCGTACGGCATTAATGGCTGGAAAGAAAAGGGGATTAGAATCACCACCTTTGATCGATAGCAAAGCTAGTGTTGCTGCAGCTGCAGCAAAGGCTGCAAAGAAAGCGAGCTCACGTCGCGAGGAATTATTAAAACAACTGAAAGCAGTTGAAGACGCAATTGCACGTAAAAGATCAAAAGTTTAATGATGCTTTTGTTGCCGTCTTGGAGGTAAATACGTATATACAAATATTTCCTATGCGTACTATATATGATTAGCTTACTACTGTGCACTGACGTACAACCGATGTAAATTGTACTTGCAAGAACAAAGGATGTTCTTGATTTTACAATTCTCCGATTGTGCCGTTGGTGTTTCTCTTTATCTTGGCTTTCTTTTTCGTAGATACATTCATAGATGCAACCGACAAGCATAGAGCAAATGTCATATTGTACAGTTTCTTTGTAATTCGAGACTCAAAACACGCGCGTTTCTTCATGTAAAGTTTCAAAAAAAAAAGTCTAGTTTCTCTTAAGGATCTAATGGTTGTAGCGATCCGTAGAGACGAGATAAAGCAAAATGCAAGATAACATCATGGAACATTTAATACACGCGTATAAATATATGCGTGTAATTTATTTATGTAATCACGACAGACATTTTGTTAGAATATGCAAAGCGATCACAATGAATATACCTTTCTAAATGAGAAACAAGTATAGTGATATTAAACGACAATAACATGTCGCGCCTGTACAAATATCTTAATCTTTTCTTGCTTTTTATACTAGGTAATTAAATTGTTTATTGGTTTGAAATGCACCGTAAATGCAAATTAATAATGTGCATAAGTAATGGATAATCGGAGTGACTGTGACTGAAGTTATTTAATTTGAGAACGTTTTTAATCAAGAGAAAGGAACTTCAAGCTAGAATAACATAATGAATTTAGTATTATATACGATGCACATTTACATTACCTTATTAAACATTGTTAATGCTATTTACAGAACTGCAAAACATTTAAAACGTAACACGACTCGAGTGTTTCTCCGCTACGAAAAAGAAATAAACTAGTATCAAATGTAACACATTATCCACGTGAACAATGGCCAAATTAAACATTCTGTAAATTTTTCATTAATACACTTTTTAAACGGATATAGTGCCACAAAGGATCGTCAAGATTTCATGTAATTTTCTATAAAAAAAAAAAATATCACGAACGGGTAGTCATTAATGCAATCATAATAAGGTGTATAAAATCAACAGTCAGAAAAACTCCATAACAAAACGGACATATATTTTGTACTTTCTTCTGGCATAAAATAATATATTACAGGTACAGTACAGTTTTGTCACAAATTCCCACCCGGTTTATGAGGCGAATAGTTTGTTAATAATAGAGTTTGTTACATAGAAGTTAAAAAAAACAGAAATCAACAAAGATGTATCAATGGGAACGATTATATTATAATTTTGACTGATTGAACAATCCATACAGATGTATCAAAAACATATATTTCACTTCATCATTTTGACACACATACAGAGCAGAGATGAGGACAAGTCCAGGTAAAGGAATACAGGTTCTATTGATTAATGCATCACAATGGTTTGAAGCCTAATAGCCAAACCACACGTCACGCATAACTGGTAAATGAAATTCAATTAGGAACGAAGTCGCGTGACGAATAAAGTAAACGCGTACGTCATACTTTATTTATTTATTCAGGCAAACCAAGTATCCTCCGCCGATACCACTATACCTAGAACAATTTTAGAGTTTTCATAAGGAAGAAGACACGAACGTATCAAAGTTGGGGTCGAACGGAGAAAACCATAAACCTGCTATGAACTTTATACCTGTACCGTTCTGGTAGACTTCTCTTCATCTCTGCATAGTACTTGATACACAATGAAACGTGGTACTTACGAAATATTCAATTCTTAATTTAATCGAAATTTAAACGTGATTTTCTTTAGATCGGGAAAACACTGCAATTTCTGTATATACAGCATTTGTAACTCCTATTACGTACGCAAAAAGTCTGGTTTTAATAAAACACCACCTTCCTGATACTTTTGCGTTTCACTCTTTACTCCCGAATTTCTTCATGTCCATATGAAATCTGACAAGGGATTACTCATACTTTAAATAAATAACATGATTTAATATTATAAATATATAGAGCATGCTGCAATCTTAAAAAATTATAAACGCCATCTTTTCAGGATTCTATGTAAATACAATGGATATTTACAAAATAATGGTGCGCATTCAAGAAAAATTACTATAGTCTTTATATTTTTGAAGTATCCACGTCCGATTGTCTGTTCGTACCGATCGTTTCGATATTATCCTGTCCCGTTCGAATGGGCAAACCCATAAATTTGTTAGCACCATTAAGGGTACTACGCCTGGCCCTGATCGAGGCAGTATCGTGAACTTTTATTTCATTGTATTTGAATAAACCGCCGCCCGGTGCGGGGATTCCGCATTTCGGTAATTTGTACCACCACTGATACGTGACGTACCACGTTAAAATTGCAGCTACTCCCCCAAGGAACTTTTCTACCATGATATGATAATAGAGCATAGTAGATATTAACATAATGTCCCAAAGCAGCTGTTGCAGAGTCATTGCAACGAAAAGACCCCGTAAATACGGAGTGAGCGCTCGATGCGCCTTTTTTAAGAACTCCAAATCGTTGTTAGACAAATTCCGAAGCGGGCCGGTACATGGTTCATTCGGGGTTGAACGCGAGTGCTCTTCCCTCATGATCAGATCTTTTATACCCTCCCATCCCACTAAAGTAGATCCTTCTTCGGCTAATATTAAGCTGGAATATATAAGAATGAAGGTATGACCGGATATATCGAGGCTGCTCCAAAATCTTCCGGACTGTAGACATTTCGCTTTCGATTGCAGCTGCGCGTCCCTCGTACTGAGACATCGGCCAAAGTTCGTTTCGATATAATTAAAAACTTTGATCCACATTATCCAGGCGACAGTAGAGATTATTAATCTAGCGAGGTTTTTTATTAATATCGACCTACGGCCGCATCCAAGTGTATGTGCAGTCAGTACGACCCATGGAACCGTAACGGTTAGAAGCCACCCCCATCCCCACTTGACGAAATACAGATTGAGCGCATTATCTGAACGTGAAAAATATGTTCGTGGCATTGTAAAAAAGTCTGCTATAAGCGACACTATAAATATAGCACCGCAATATATGGCGACCTTGAGTCTTGTATCGAAGAGCAACGACTTTTTGCATACATGCAAAAACATCGTCAATAGGATGAGACCTATAGAACTCGGTGCAGCGGTGGGCCGAGTTCCGCCCTTATCCTCTTGCGTAGAATTTGGCCGGAAGTTCAAGCGACTCGCTGCCGATCCATATGCCATGGAATTTCCAGTAGTTGTATATACTTTTCTTCCTTTTCTCGCAGCCATCGTGTTGTCAGTGTGAGGTTATTGTACACGGGTTACTTGTAATTCCGTCATACACGTCACATTTCAAGTAAAGAATTTTTACGATTGAGGTTAATCGTTAGCTTCTTGTACTGCTTTCTTTGAGTAAAGTTAATATCACCGACATATATTACGCTTTTTCGACCAATTGATACAAGTTCATGAATAGGTAAGCACTGTACGTGTCGGATATGTTACAACAAACTGGTACGTAACAAAGTCTAATGTTCAGTGGACACTAAGCTTACCGTAACCCGTAAGATTTGTTCAGTCATCTACTGACCGACTATCCCCACCATCATCTTACGACACGTTTCATATCATTATTTTTCCAAAAATTCGAGCATTCCTAATTATTTGAAGGAATATCGAATTTTTACCGCGAATGGTATAATTGCGATTTATGAAGAAACTCGATCTGATTTGATTTTTAAAAAATGGGGTTTTTATTACGGTTCTTACGATTCTGGCAATTTTTCAAAATAGAAAACTTGCGCAATGCAAAAGTTTATATATCGGTATTCATTACCATCACTGTCTAAAAATTGCTATATTTCAGGTTATAAAAAAAAACTTGCTTTCTCCTGGAATAAAATTAGATTCATCACCTTAACAGCAATTGTTAAGATTTGACAATTTTTAGGTTGGGATATATTATTATTTAGGTTTTCATTATGACATCGACACAACAGAGGAATATACCAGAAAACCAGTGTATTTGGAATGATAAATAATCAATGTACATTAATTTATAAGCAATTAATACGAATTCAAAAAATACAATAATACTAATATGACTAGAGTAAATATTTCAGCACTCTACAATTCTGTGCTAGCTTTTTTGCATGCAATAATTTTTATTATCTCTCGTGAGAAAGTTGCACAGAATGCTGTTTGAAATTAAAGGGGATATACCTCTTTCATTTGAACAATAAAGGAACTTTCCAAATGTTAAAAAAGGAACTTAAGTGTTTCATTTAGAACTTTTTAGAACTTTGTCAGAGATATACAATTCATAATACTCTTTCACCCAACATATGAATATTTTAACATATTTATCTCGTACATTTGCTTGAAATTCTTTCATATAACTTTTTCAAGGCACCATTGAGAATACATTAAAAATCATGAGAATTAATCGTAGCTTCATAAAATAAAAATTTCTGTTGTAAAGTTATTTTACAATCGAATAAAAACTTTCAGTGATAAAAAGAATTTTACATATAATGAAATTAGGCAATCGTGGAAGAACTATTGTTTCATTAATTGTTTCAGTTGCAATTGTCAATATCCATTCTTGCTAACAGATGTAAACACGTTTGTAAACACATGTATCTACTTGTAATTGCAATTTAAAATACAAAACCACTTTGAAAAGCTAAACATTTACTCTCGTAAAATTAGACATGATTGAATCTAATTTTACCACTTGAACTTTTGATGTCAACACCTTTGGTGATTCTACATCATACGAAGACCAGTAACTTACTAATTCTGGATAATCAGTGTCACTGATGTATGCAATCGTAATTGAGCTAAATCGAGCACGTGAATTTAAGTTTGGTTGACAATTGGTACCCTGACATAATTGAATAATATCACTCTGACTAATATCATTCATGACTCGTACATCCGTATAATTTACAAAAACGATTAATACTCGTTCTATTATTCTTTGCTCTGTAATAACAGATACCTTTTCCGTATGATTAGAAACCGAGTCGACCCATTGCCATAATTTAATTGCAAATCCGGAGGTATAAGGTTTTCCTGATACAACCAAAAATGCTGGTTTTGATACAAAAGAATTTGGACTAACATGATCCCAGATTGTTACTGGCTGCTTTCCCAATTTTTGCAAGGTTAAATTCACGCTAGCTTTGCAATATTCTCCAGGACACGTTCCCTCATTTTCTATAGATAGATGATGGTATGGTGTAGGCCTCCAACTGTACTTTTCATTATCAAGTTTTAATGTTTCAAACATGCGAGGTAATATTGTTTGTTTTATAACAAGTTGCTTATGTGCTTTAGATAACTTTGTAGCATGAAGTAATCCTTTGAAAGACATAGACTTCGTTATAGCTGCAAAGAAATAGATTGATATGAATCATTAATCAATATACATTTGTTAAATTGTTTGCTTATCTGATACATACATTTCCCGCTAGTATTAATGCAGATAAATGATATACTCTTATTAAAAACAAGATTATATATGTCAATAGATGAGCAATTTTCAGGAGAGTACCGTCCCAACAGCTGACCGGTTCCACCGGATAAAAGTACTAGGCTTTGTGTCTGTGTTACTCCTATTTCTATACTTAAAAAATCATCTACACCATCTGAGTTTATATCTGGTAGAATAACAGGCAATTTCTCAAACGTATGAATTTTAGAACTCCAATGTATAGTACCAGCAATAGGTTCGATACTAGCCATTAGGCCTTGTTCACCAACAACTATACAATCAGGTTTCCCAGATCGGTCCGTATCAATTGAAATACAATCTATTTCGGTCGGTGATCTTTTTAAGGAAACTAGCCATAATGGTAAACCGCTGCTTCCTTGCATTGACATAACACCACCGCCTTCTGCAGATATCTGTCCTTGATCTATATGATTTGTCTCGTTACCTCTATATCGTTGTCCACGAACAAGAAATATAAGATTATATGGCGTGCCAGGTACAACAGAAATAGGACCATGTAATTCTATAATAAAAAATTCACTGGTCTTGAAAATATCCATATTAAAATGATATATAAGGAATTTTTCCACAAATTCCTATCAAATTCAAGCTTAACTATTAATGCTAAATTCATTAGTATTTCATAAGACTTGCCTACTGCTTGTAAAATTTTGTCCCAAGATATTGACGATTGAGGTTCGACGACCGGTGGACAGACCATGGAATTATCACAAGGCAGAACATATAAAAACACGAGTATCGTTACAATGCACAATAATATAGAAGCAAACAAACAACTCCGTCTAAGGGGTGACATGTCACGACGTTTCCATAAATCATTTTGATCACTTCCATCGATTACCATTATAGGAATATCGTCTCTGTAGTACTTAAGAGTACTTTGCCCATTCCTTGTACGATTTGCTATATTTCTTGTTTCATCCAATGGATAATACATTCCATTCTCATGAATTGTAGTTGATTCCTACAATTTTATTTCATAGTACATTTTTTCTTTTTACTATTATCTTTTACTTTTAAATTGAGTGTTCTCTTACCGCGGTCGTATCCTCGGTATGTTCTTTATGGCTTTCAGTCGGTTGTGCCAAGCATTCCTCTTCGTCCTCGGTATCACTGTTGCTTATACTTTGAGGCAAAGGTGCGTAACCTTTTCCGCCGTGATGTTCGACCGACATATCAAACGAAAAACTGAGCGAAGCACCACGGTTTTGGAATATACGTAATCCAGTACTTATATATGACTACGACATTATTTGTGTCGCGACACGTTTAAAAAGAAACATTCAGTGGTCAGTGAATATAGGCAAAATCGATGTATGCGATGTGTATCACATTAGGCTACCACAACCCCGCTCTCTCCCCTCCCCACTCCACCCGCAATCGTCAGTGCAACGATATATGTCTACACTTTACTATATACACAAGGGTATACGTGCCGGCTATTGTAGTGGGGTGGTTTAAGTGACTTGTTCTTTGTTTCGAAATATTTAGGCTCTATTGTGTCGCGCAATGTGTTCGATGCACTGAGAGGATTATCGGCATCGTTAAACGGTTTAATTTTGTATTATCTCTATAAAATAATTTTACCATATTGTAATGTAAATCGATGTAACACAAGTTGCAGTACGTGATAACTTCAATTTTGCAAATGTTTGACGTAGACCGCTCACATAATCGTCGTTACATATATATTATTTCTTATGCTAGAACGAAGTATGGGGTTTAGTTCTTAAATTCCATAAGCTATTCGGTCTATGGTTACTTTTTGTGTGTTAATATGCCTTTCATGTTATTTGGTCTCCGTAAATCTCCGCCCTCTACATATATAAATTACAAATTGAAAAAATGAACGAAATATTATTCGTACGCCGAGAGATTTCAAAGTTACGCGGAATACGGTCAATAAGCGTGTCCGGACCTGCACCGTACCGTCAGACTAAGGCCGCGAGAATATGTAGTGATCTATGAACGCATCATCAACGGGAAGAAAAACTAACTGACAAATTGAGAGTAGAATTTGAGCACAGTTTTTGAAAAATGTTTAATAAAAAATGAATTAAACGCGGGAGCGCAATATTTTACAACTAATTGTGATCGAGTCGGATAACTGACGAGTTGTATCTACATATTCACGAATTAATACGGTCCAAGTTGTTCGCCGGAAATGATTCTCAGTTTCGGTAGCTTCTCTAATTTGAATTTTTTTTAATTGGACGGATCGGAAGTAGAGTCAGTGCATCGAGCAGCAACTGTGGAAATGACTTTCATCGGACAAGCCTTCATGAATTTAAATGTAAATTTCACATGCGCCGATCGTCCAGTGGAAGTATAAGTTTAGGGTAATCGGTGACCGATGTGTCTATCTTGTCGGTAATCAAGGTATTTACCTTAGTAATCGGTAAACGAGGTGTCTACCTTAATACGCCACAATTTCGGTGACACACGGTGAAATTTAAGCAATGCCTTTCCCGCTTAAGCTTGATTCACATACGTTCAGTTCAGTTTGGTACAATTTTACATCTTTCATATACATAGTACAAACAACATTGTTATAAATATGACACAAGGATCTCCTGTTAAAATGAAAGAATTACGTTTACCTATTTCAAGGGTAAAGACTATTATGAAAAGTTCTCCGTACGTTGATACGGTCGGCCAGGATGGACTGTATTTAGTTACGAAAGCTACGGTGAGGTTAATATAAACATTGACTTTAATAACGCTTCAAATAGCGCCAATGACAATAACTGTTTTATTATTATTTCTTTAGAATAATTAAGCTGGGCGGGGTTGAACAAAATATTTTGATATTTATGAAAATAATTCCTCTTAATATTCATAAGTTGCGAAAAAATTTTTGATAATTTATAACCGTACGAATAAAGTGCTGTTAATGGGAAACGTTCTTTTAGGAATTGTTTATACATTATTTAACTGAAGAAGCTCATTTGCAAAGTAACAAGGGAAATTCTTTGGATTATAAGCATTTGGCGGAAGTAGTACAAACTAATGATACACTGGAATTCCTTAGAGAAATAATGCCTAGAAAAATAACAGTTAGACAATTCAAAGAAATGATGGCAGCCAAGAATTCTACGAACAGTAGTTCTACAGAAAGTAGTTCAGATTCGGATAGTGATAGTGAGTCAGATACGGACTCTCAATCCGATAGTGAAGGAAGAAAAACAGAACACAAAGATGACTGTTCCAATAGCGAGGAGGAAAGTGAAACGAAAGAAAATGGTCAATGTAATTCAAACAGTGATAAAAGTGATGCCAGTGGAAAAAGTGACAGCGAGGATGAAACTAAAAGATAGGAAACCAAATAGTTATTTTCATCTTCATTCTCATAAGACAGGCTCTCTCATTATGTAAAAAACAAGCTTAAATTCTATTCATCTAATTAATGATTCAAAAATGTAGATCTTGTAAACAATTAATTATGATAAACGTAAATCATAAGTAAAAATGCTATTAGTATTTGATATGTTAGATGGAATACAGACAATAATGTTACAACCTAAGCACTATTTTTATATGCATCCACCGAAAGAATTAATACATTAAACATGATATTTTTATTTGTATCACAATTTATTGTCCATGCGCTTCTATGTTCTGTTAATATTAAGAAAATAGCACAGTCCTATATAAACAAAGGAATTTATTTATTTCTAATAATATAGTAATCTATAAAGCTACATATTAAGTGACAAAAAAAATAAATGCACAACTTTCCAGTGCTCTTTGTTTACTTATTCAACTGCTGCTATTCAAATTATTATCATTCTACATTGGCACTATATTTGCAACAGTCCACGAAATATTACGTGCACGAGAATGTTAGCGTATTACCAACCGCGGAATATCTCGCTCTCTACACTGCTAAAGTACTGCGCGCGGAAATGCGCGGTACTGCGGGTCGTCTACCGCGTTTAGAGCTGTGATGCAAATAAGTTCATATTTTGACACCATTGTATAAATTTTGATTGGATACATACAATCAATAAATCAATTCTGCATAAAGAGAATAACAAGTAAATTTTTATAATAGTGATTTAGAAATTACTCTTGGTGTAATTTCTTAGGAGCTGGTGTTGACATTACATCGAAACCTTCTTCATTCAATTTTATAGCTAAGAAGTAGATTTCTGCTAAGGCTATGACTAATGCGCAAATTATACCTAATAATAATCTAAACCCAAAATCCAGATTTCCAACTATTAATTCTACACCAATAAATCCAAAAGCAAAACCAGCCAGCACAGAGAATATAAACTGTGCAACAGCTATGAGTTGTCTATTTATCTGCTTCACTGTAAAATATAATGATATTATAATATCTATTTGATATAGTTTTTTAATACTTTATCTTGACAGTCTTACTTTGGTAAGCAATGGTATCTTCAGGTAGTTTTCTTCGAGTAGTATCAACACCTTTGGTCATAGCCTCATATTCTCGAGCGTTTTGCTGAGCTTTTAGCTTCTGTACTCTTGCTTCCAACTCAAGATTTCTTGGTGTAACTTTTGGTGTTGGTAATTTTATGTCTACATTCTCCAAAAGTTCATGTAAATAAACTTTTTCTTCCTTAGACTCTCGATATTCTTCTAAATATTTGTTCAGCCATCTTACATCATCCAGATTTAGCAATACACCTTTGCATTTATCTTTGTTGGACTTTTTCAAAGCCACAATCCCAGCTGGGGCATCATCAGCTTTTTTTAGATTACTCGAAATAAACTCTATTAATTTTTTATTTGGCTTTATTTTAATAGAAGCATCTTCGATAGATTCAATAGGCATTTTTCTGCTTTACAATTTCAAATACTGTATTACTAACAAAACAACATAATCTGTTAACATTAAATGCAGCATTACTTTATATTATTATAAGTATTCTAAGATAATATTTATTAATCCTAGAATATTACAATGCGTATACACAACAAGTGTTTTATGGTGCAATGTGTAATTTTCTTTCCAAGTCGATATAAAACTCTTTTATTTCATTCTCTTTTTCTTCAAAAGTCTGATTAACTTTTTCACATTTCTCACTCATATCATTAATAAATTTTTCCCATATCAGTTTCCGTATTTCTCTATTTTCATGTAGCACTTTATCCTAAAATATACATTTTATACATTAATGAGAATATTTTAAATATCTTTTAAATATCAATTATTAGGGGACAATAATAATTGATACATACACTGTCAAAATCTTCTTCTCCTTGAAGAACTCTTTCACACATACTCAATGCAACATCAACATTTGCTTTCAAACTGGGCAAATGGCAATCTCCAAGTTGCTCGGTACGATCGAGTTGATTTTCTTTTAATTCGGTCGAATATTCTAGTATTTTGAAAAGACGTTCTACTTCTCTGTCATCTCTTTTTTCCTAAAATTTGTATCAATATTTGCAAACTCCAACGTTTATTTTCATTAAATTTTTAAAACTAAAAATAATGAATCACACCATTTTCATTCAAAACCAAAGTATTTTAACAGTAAAAAAAAGTGTAACGTATCAAGGGTTATGACGTAAAACAAAGCAAAAATAAGAAGAAATTGCAATTTTAATTATTTTACATTCTCTCGTCAATTTTAATTCTAGGTTACGTATAACCAAAATTATATGGTAACGTAAATAAGTAAGAAATAAGTAAAAAATATACCCATAGTTAATACACATTTCATATATATTTTTTCGTTAGTGTAAACGTGCAGCATCAGACTTTCTATTAACATTCATTTACCTGAAATTCACGCAAGAAGAAAGTGATTTCACCTTGGATGAATGGTCGGTGGTCAAAAAGTCTGCTCCAAATTTCACCGGTGTCTATGAAAACGTGATATCGCGAATGATATAATGTTAAATAGTAAAAAAAATGAGAAGAGTAGCCTGATACTTTATATTCCTCATCAATCCGTGAATGCCGCACCTTTGATAACAGACGTCATGTTGCCAGAAGATATATACAGCTGGTATATTTATTTAAGCATGTGTGTATGCGTTAAGAGGAGGGAGCTCATGTGATCGTTTTTATTACCACTAATCACTACTAATTAGCAGATCATACATGTAAGAATGACGATCATTTTTAAAATTGTATGAAAATTGAAATTTGGGATTACAATTGAAAAATGATGATGTACTGATTATGTGAGAGGAATGCATCAAACTATGCATACATTTATAATTGTTACAATCCATTATTAAATTATATACGTAGTATGAACTTCGAAATGCAAATTGACAATTAAAATGTACATCGCCATTTATATTATGCAAGTTAAATACGGGCGTCTATAACACATAAAAGATACATGAGATAAATCTTTTGAAATATTAAAAAATTCTTAGAGTATCATTCAAGATGACCATTCATTTTTGTTTTAAATAAATATATTAATTCAGTATTACGTACTAGAATATTTTACATTATTTGGATAATATCATGATGCTTTTTACAATATATGAAATTTATTAATTGAAGTGTTAGCTGAACCAGAAAATTAAAACTTCCTATTACCGTCCGATGGTACGGGATTGATTTTTTTAAATTTTTGCTCGCGAGCGATATTGCTTTTCTGCTGGTTTCTTTTTGTTCTTCTTCTTAGTTTAAAGCGTAATATTCGAAACTTGTAATTTGTAATATTAATAAAATGTATTTTGTATTTATACCTACCTTCTGTATTTTTCTTGGTATCAGGACAAAACTTTTAGGGAGTTTGTGCTCCTTCGAAGAAACTGCAATTCTTTAAAATTTAATTTTATCTGTGACACTTTTCTTTCTAAGAAGAAAGATTTACCTAGAGGAACAGACTTTTATTAATAAAATTTTCTACTCTTTTGCTCGTATAAATCGTTCCTATAATCTTTCAAATACCCAAATGAACAAAAATTAAAGATACGAACGATTAAAGTGATGAATATAGTAAAATGCACTATAAAAATTCGATTCATAAAATTTCCTGAAATTATTTAAAAAATATGTTCTTCGTATTTTAAAATTAGTCGACCATAGAAAAGCAATTTCTCGTTGAAAGTATCAGAAATTCCTGAAAGAAATGATTTCAAATGATTGAATATTTAAAAACATATCTCATTAAAAAGTCATATACAATTTAACTTAAGCATAACAGTCTAACAATAACTTAAATAACATTATAATGAAGGTGGCAGAAAGTGTCTGAAAAAAGATCAATTTATTTCAATAAATTCTTGCAAAACTCCCGTTCGAAGAGTGTCGGTAACGGCTCGTGAACAAATTCGATTATCAAGATCCGAGAAAGTACGGTGCGCCCGGTTTTCGTCCGATTACATTCGATTGTTAATCGTTAAACGCCGATTTTTTCTCCTCCTCGGCGAAACGTGTGGCTGCAGAGCCGTTAAAAATCCCTTTAACCGGTTAACACGGCAGTCGATTGCCAAAGTCGCAATTTCTCGGTCGCCTTAACGGGCACGCGGATACGCATTCCAGCCGAACCTTTCCTGCGCTTATTTCTCTACTTACAACTAAAAGAGAAGAAGGAAAAAAAATGGCAATGAATAAGTATCGAGGACGAAGCGCGAAGGTTGCACGCGCGTGCAAACGAACGGAGCCTCTTTACACCCGAAATTAATTGTCTCGTCTATAGAACAAAGGAATGCACCGAAGAAAGGAATACATTATTACGTTTTCTTTGCGTTTGGAAAGCTATAAGACGAACACCTAACATTTACGACAGTTTGATCGAAATTCAATTTTTAAGTCGACCGATATTTTAATAAAAAAATTTCAAACTACGAGGAAACGAACGTATTGATTAATCGTGGGTATTTCGTGTTAACAGACGGAGAAAACAGCTGAGCAGAGTATGCTCCCAATTTTAAAAATAAGTAAAACAATCTCGAAGCGCTAAGTGCATCAAGTGATTCAAACATACGTTATCGAACCGTAATAATGTATTTGGTTTCTCCACAGCACCAAACACTTGCCCTTCCAACCGAACGAAACTATCCAACACTTCCCAACTCCATACACTCGATCTCCCTTACGATTTTCTCGCACAGTTTATTCTTTCCAATCGCAAAACCGCTGGCTGGAAATCCGCCGAAAATGAATCACATCGAGGCTTCCAATCTCGAAATCCATTCCAGCTACGAGCATTTCCATCGCGCTTATGATACCACAATAAGTTCTATTCTATTTAGTATGTTCTATCATAACTACCAGCATAGAAAGAGAGAGAAAGAGAGAGAGAGAGAGAGAGCCAGACTATTCTTCTACGATGCCTGCGATTAATTGTAATTTATAAATAACGCTCGAGGTCCAAGCAATCTTTCACCCTGTCGCAGCAGTCCGTTCAACCGCGGGAAGACCGATCTCACGGATTAAACCGATCACGCTGTTATTGTAATTCCTGTCGAGTTAAAGGACAACGGAGGGGAAGTATCAGGAGGATTTTCTGCAAATCCAATTCAACTTAACAACTCGGACGTCGTTGCATGAGTCTCGAACACAATGCGATACCGCCGATGAACCGCGACGTTCCTAGTTGAAATTATACACGGGCTGTCGATGCCACGTGATTCTTCCTGCGAACGAAATTACATCTCGAAAACGACGATGGACGAAATCGTATTGGACGATCAGCCGTGAGAGAGATTTTTCAATTTCGACTACTCGACGTGGAGAATTTGTTGGCGGCCGGGTCGCATCTGCAGACGCAGCAGGAAGGAAAGAGGAACCAATCCATGAAGATACCTTTACAGTCGTTGTCAGGATCGTAGGCGAGCAGTCGGTGCCATTTGTACTTCTGCTCGCAGCCGCAATCACCGCTGCAACGGTTTGTTTGAGTTTTTCTGGAAGGAGCAGATTTACTTTGGCTTCGTGTAACTCCAGAATTAAGAGAACCTTTTGCTGGAAAAGTCTTTGACTAGGGTTTTAATGATTGCTCTAACGATCTATCTTGATACTATTTGACGATCTTCTTGATGCTATGGTCAGCTGAAATATCTGCCGTTTGCCCTTGTACATTGAAAGAATAGAGATGTTAAAGAATTTGGAAAAAAAATATAAATTATTCCAAGATGACCTAGATCATAACAAACTAAAAATCAATTCGATGTCAGTTACGAGAGAAATTAAATATACACGTTTCATTAACCCTCTGTGGGCCCGTGTAACTTTGATGTAACACAAGACAAATCTAAGCTTTTATTCTTCAAAGTCAACTTTAACTTTTCCAAATATTACAATTTAGTTCTTAAAGATCATGACATTTTTTACAATTCAATGTTTCAAAATCAAGTTAAATATATCATTTATAACAGTACTTTTATCATTTTCTAATGTGCTATCGTGCAACTGGTCTTCAGACGCCACAGAAAATTCGGACTATAGAGTTAACAAACGTCTTCTCACTGATGCACGAAAAGGTTACATGTGAATCGACATTTACATCGTTCTTTATCCCAAGACCGTTCTAATTGTTTCCAGGAGCTATTGTATCATATTTAAATCAGGTGCATACTCACGAGCAAACCTCCTGATGAATGGCCTGCTCGAAATGCTGCGTGTTCACGATGGCACGAATTTTCCCTGCGCTGTTGCTGGCCCAGTAAGGTGTTACGATTTCGACCTTAGATTCGCAGGCATCGATTCTAAAAATAATCACAGGCGACCTTTTTCTCCGGCACGAGGAAAATTGCGAAATCGTGTCAGCTTAACAAATCTCGTTAATTTTAATCGCTGACAATTACACCGAGCAGCCTATGCGAATAACTGAATTGGGTCAAGTTGTCGATTCAACAAGTTTCACGACACGAACATGATGATCGTGAAATAGTAATTATCTCTTTAGCTGCGGCTAGCATCGGTTTTCAATTGCGATATCAGCTGGTGCAGGCTAACGATCAGAAGAGTGCCGATGATTCGTGAGAACCGTTTTAAGTTGGAGAGGTGTTAGAAAGATTGGAATTAGCTGCACTATACTTAACTCTTTCTTAAATTGCGTAAAGATCGAACGATAAAATAGAACGTGTTATATCAGATAAAATTCACTAGGAGTGCATGATTCAGGGGTCCAAAGATTTTGGCAGTTCATGCAAACATCATTTTCATGTGATTATGAGCTACATGAATGTTAGTAAGGCTGCATATCAGTTTAACGAAACAAAAGAATCCTTTATATTCAATTAACCCTTTGAGGACTACTGGCGCATATATGCGGTCTGAGAAAAACTCTGATTATAGCTTATCGAGGCATGTATACAGGATTAGAATTAAAAAATTGAAAGATAACCGTTGAAATATGATTCTGCAAATACTAATGTATAATTCGGATACAGTAACGCTCGTATTTTCTGATAAAAAAATAGCTTTTGATCGCCAAATAAATGATTATCTCTTAACACTCCAAAAATTCTCCGTCCGCAAAGGGTTAAATAATGATTTACTTTGATTATAAGTGTATATATAACTCCTCGCCCATTATACACTGAACAAAGAAACACTAGGTGCCATAGATCGAAAATAAGAAGGTACCAGCGATCAGTAATTGTTGATATTTCAGAGTTCCACGCAAATCAATAAAACAAGTGTATCAAAGTGCACAAAGTTAGTCCATAGCGTGTATATGAGATGCACAACAACGAATTAAATATCGTAACAAATGAACAAAATGTAAAAAAATCTTACCTGCCGCTTTCGTTGTTGCGATTCTTTCCAAAGGATTGCCTAGGATTTCTGGCGTTTCTGGTGTTGCCGAAGAACGATTCCCCATCAGCCTCGCTTTCAGGATCCAATCCCTGATCCTTCAAACTCGGCCCGCCATCCGGAATCCCATGTTTCGTTGCTTCTCTGCTTTTTCTTCGTCTACGAGTTCGGTGACCGGGTTCCCTCGTCGGCGCCCCGTATCCGGAATTCATCTCGAAGTCCCCGTACATCCTCTTCATCAGCGCCTTATTCTCATCGATGAACCGCTCTATTCGTTCTCTGGAAACGTATTCACCGCTTTACTTCTTTCAGCTTTTCATATATTGTTGCATTATCAGGATTTCATATGTTTTTTGGCGAATTATTACATTGGATATGTGTTTCCGGCAGTTGGACAGAACAGCTGGTGATATCTTTTGATGCACGGTGCACCACGTACCAAGTCTCCCCTCAGTTCGACACCTAGGGCTACAGAAAGGGCGGTCCAGAGAATCTGAAACACAGATTTATTTTCTTCCAGTGATGCGAAAAAAGTACTGTAACTCTTATGATAAAATTTCTGCCATAGGCGCATTGGCATTACGTATAATGCAAATAATACAAAGAAGAGTCCACAGTAATTATAGAGGCAAAGGATCGGACTCTCAATTACTAGGCTGCAGTTGAAATCCCTGATCTCCCTTTCTCCTACGTGATACATATATTATAACCTTGATGAAATGAAATGACCATATAAGCTGAAGCCCAAAAAGAATAAAAAATCCAACAAAGATAACAGCTCCTGAAAGAAGTCGATAACCATAAGCAACGACTGACCAGCGTCCTATGTTACCCCCATCAACAGCTGCACGAACGGTTCGATAAAAATCCAGTTTTTCAATTGCATAATCAGGCTGAACTCGAGGGGAAAGAAAAAAAGAGGAAAGAAAATTATCGACTAAAAAGGCCACCCGCCACGAAATATCCCGCTCGAAGCTCGAGTTCAAAAGGGCGCCAAAGTAGCGATATCTTTGCCCGCGATCGCGGAACACCGTGGTGGCGCGAGGAGAGGAGGAAAGAATTCTCGATAAAACGATCGTTAGCCCGGACAACCAATTGATATCGACCGGCCACGCCTTGTCAAGATTCAAGGTGTACGTGACCATTTTGAACGTTATATTCGCACCGTACACGCCAGCCGAGAGAACGACGGTCGTTTGTATCGATTCAAGGTTTACAGCGTGGCGCGCGTTGCCGGGATTGTACGTAGATACGTTGAGAATCGGCGAAACAACAGCGATGTCTCCGAAGAGGCTGGGTTTATTGGCACCCACGCTAACAGACGGCGATAAGAGCGCGTATTAGAGTCGCCGTTTGCAAATATCGTACTCGAAGACTCCACTGCCCACGTGGACAGCTGCCGTCTGGAAAAACAGAGAGCTGATAAAAGAGGACACCATATAAGACGGGCTTCGACAACGTACTCATAAGCACCTACGATCGACCGCAAGGACGTTGCTGAGGAGGAAATGATTGTTTTGTGGGAAGAGTGGAGAGATTTTTCTAGTGTATTGTATGGCGCGATATTAGAAATCTACTTCTAAATATTCGTCGTTTTTTTTGTTAATTTCAGCTGGAATTATATTAAGCCCTTGCCTTGCTATTTAATTTTGAAGTTTTCGACGTAAACACTATCATTTAATTTTGCATTGAAGTGGATCGATTCAAGCCCTTGCCTTACAATTTCTATTTTGACGGCGTGCGTAATAACTTAAAATTAATTCCAGAAATAGAAGTTTCTCTCTGATTCTTAACATTTTGAATAAAGCAATAATAATATTATAGAAATAATTTGACCGTCTCGGGACCGACTGATTTTTTCAATTCAATAGTTATTGGAAAACGTCAAAATTTTGTATTCCATTTATCGCGTCACGAGTGTCACTCGTTATTGTACGGCAAGGGGCTAATGCTATTTCACCTAGAATAAATAATTTTCTGGGGCTTTTATAATAAGTGAGACTACGATCTAAGCGATAACTTTGACTAAAGTTTTCGGAAGTGATGGGAGTTTGAACTAAGGGTTGCTAGATACCTGATGAGACATCACAAAGACATATATTTTTGTCACTGTTACTTTAGTTTTGTTGAAATTTCAAAAAATTCCTGTTTGGCAGAAACAGATTGCATTTTCAGAAATTATCGTTATATTATTGATTGAAAAACGATGCAAGCTAGGAGGTTCCGCTATTTCCAGCCTCTACTGGGTGGTTCTCTAATTAACGGTTGCCACCGGATGTTTCGATCTCATTAGCCTAACGCGTCTCGTGCTACCAGCACGTGACGACAGATCGTGGCTGTTTCGTGCAGCTATCAATTATGATTCTTCTCCTTCTTTTTTGTTCTATGATTCCTTTAATTCGCTTAACACGCCGACCGCTTCGATAATTGAGTGTTACAGCGGAAACTCGTTTAAGGGGAGCAAATAAGGCAGCGCGGAAGTTCGAGACGTCGTGTTTCTTCCTAATCAATCACTACTGGTTTCCAGTGGTAAAAAGAACCGTGGCGAAAATTGAATAATTGAGACAGGTTTATCCTGAATACACGGTCGGCTTCTACACTCGATCGGTGACACGCCGTTACATTGATTTACGACGTGCGATTGGAAATACATACTTTGTTATACCATACTAATTAATCTTATTAAATGGAGGAGAAATTAGAATCGCATAGATTTACATACCGAAAGTATATCATTCTCAAATTCATACGTAACTTAACACTTTACCGACCGGTAGCCTATAAATAGGCTTTTTGTCACCAACGCTTAGACTTTTAGTTTATTAATCGGTACCCACGGCAATCACTAATTTGTTATTTATTATTGTAGTGGAAGTGTGTTAAGGAGTCAGTGAGAATCATTTGTAATTTTCAAAGAGATTGTAATTTTCTAAGCCGAAACAAATCCTTTAAAATGGGTAGAATGCTCAAACAATAGCGGTCGGTAATGTGTTAAAGTCAATCATTTAAACTTCCCTATTCTTTCTTTAATTACCGAATCGTCTAAGAAATATCTTTCTTTCCTACTTTCATCAAGAAACTCAATAATAATGATGCAACATAAATAATTAACAACTCATCGAAAATGAAATATTGATATTACAATATTGCATAAACACATTTAGCTATCAACTATACACCATTAAATAAATTCTTCTTAACCTTTCACCAGATACAATTTCAAACTTAATTTATTTAATGTACTTATCAACTATAGCAAGTTGCTTTCTATTGCCATAATATCACGTTGATAAATTTTCAAAGTAGAGAAAACTCTCGCAGGGGGTAGGAAACATCGGTGAAATTATGCAAGATCGATCGGCGTCGCGAAAGAGCATGGAATTGCAGAATCACCGATCTATACCGGAAGTCGATTCCGTTAACGATCATCGTCCTACGGTCGTGTCTCCATTCAGCAAGTCAGTAGGCGTCATTCAGAGATTCGAGTGACTCGGGATCGCACATATGTACGCGCGAGAAGTATGACCAACGTGGTGCATTGCCCGCCAGATATGAATCATGCCGCGTGTCCACGCGAGTCAATTGCAATCTGCCGCGTGAATTGAATTCAAACGTTAGTTCGTATGTCATTCGGTTTACGAGTGAAATGAATCGGCGGTTCTTGCTTCGAGTAAATGTACTCGCGGCATTTAATGTCAATGGATATTTACGTGAAATTACCGTGACGCTCGGGGAATTAGTTAACACATTCGCGACCGCTGACGTGAATTCACGTCTTTCGAGATTCTATTCCTGGTCGCCGCTGGCGTGAATTCGCGTCATTTTAAATTCTATTCCTGATTGCCGCTGACGTGAATTCACGTCCTGCAATTTTCGTTTCTGAATGCGATAACATTAGGCGCTTTCGACAATAACCGCTATCTCAGTGAGACAAGTGAGAATGTCTCAGTTGGCGCACTAACTGTAAGCCGGCAAGTATACAAATCATAAGAATCGTTTTATTTTAAACAACACATAATTGCAACATTGCTATTTCAAAGCAAGCGTTATAATTTTTATCGTTGCTTTAACGATACAAGTTTGCGGCAACCAGCTTCAGAATTTCATTATTCTTGCCGGTACTCGGTATTTGATACGGAAAAAATTTGTCAGTCGCGAATGTGTTAACATGGCTGGAAATCGTAAGGGAATGGGTTTAAAGTGATAATTTGAATTTATTAAGGACAATTCCAAAGTTCTAAGATGTTTAGGCGAATTTTCAGGTGAAGAGCCGTAAGATAAGTTTTCCACAGAAACTGGTGGATGTTTCTGAGGTCACATTTGAATTATGACGCATTTCAAGCGCTGTTATGCGCCATCGATAATTAATTCCTCGAAGATCGAACTACCTGTCGTGCCAGACACGTGGGTAATGCATTGCTAATTGCAAATAGTACTCGCTCTTGATTGCTTTGCAATCGCAAACGCAGAAAGGGAACGATGAATTATAAGACCTGCTTTCACTTGACGTTAAACACCCCTGCATCAGCTATCCTATCGATCGATTCGTTAACGGCGTAGTTTTTACTTTTCTTTTAATTGCTTTGTTTATTATCGCATGATATTTGTTCAGTTATTTCGGCGAGTATTAAGAGGGTAAATTATTGAATGTATCGAGCAAGTAAAGATTCTTACAAAGTTTAGCCGTAATAATTGTAATCGGAATTGAATTAATATACACTTTTTAAACAGATCCAAGAGTTGAAATATAACGCAAAAACTTTCCATAATAAAGCAGAACTAAAGTCTACCTTCGCAGCAAAAAGCTTCCTAAGAAACACATCATGTTTCATTCCTCTCCAAATTCGTAACAATTTACAAGCCCTTCCCATTAAGTCAATGGCAAGCTCAGTTCCAAAAACCCATAGAATTTTAATGATCAATTCACAGTCGTCCATCGTCAGCCAGGAAGTCCGAAGTTTCTCAACGATCACGGCACGATGATACGCGTGAAAGTGCGAAAGTGTTTGGCGAAGGCTAAGAAGACCCATAAACGACCTGCGTGGGAATCATTATAAAATTAAATGAATTACCTAACGTAATTAGAATACGGTGACCTTAGAACGGCCGCCGCTTAAGAGGCCGTCCGGTCATAAATCTATCGCTAAACGAGTCCCTCTAATCCCATGAAAAATCGCCCAATGACGTCCGAAAGCACGGAATTATTCTCGCACTTCGACCTTTCGCGATGCGCGAAACCAAAGAATCCAAACCGGGACCACCTACCTAAAGAGCATCCTTCCCCCTTCGCCCCTTGAAATTTCATTGTTGCGACATTATCTGGATTATGGCTATCCTATTACCCTTTAGCCGAGCACTCGGGATTAATAGGAGAGGATTGACTAACGGAAGGCCAATCCTATTAGTCCAATTACGTCCTAATCGTCCTGGATGAAAGGACTGGTCTCATCCACATCGGGCGAAAGTCCGCTCTCCTCTCTCGACCTTACCGACGCCGCTTTCGGATAGACGTGCGCTTATAATATGCGCCTTATTAACTGGCCGAGCAGATAAATCTACGAGCTCGTTTCTGCAATCTCTAGTTAGGTCATCGACTATTTTTGCATTTCGTTGTTGACGGGAAAAAATATATGAGAAAGGAGCTAAGCCGATGTTTCTTGGGAGGTTGATGGGGAAAGAGGGTGTGTTTCGGAATGGTGGTAGTTCTTTAGTTTGTTATGGGACGATTTGAAAAGTTTGAATTCTTTGTGATTTATTTTTGTTGTTGCGGAATTCATTTCATGTAGTTTCTGATCGTCCCGTGGAATATTTGGGTGAAGGTACAAAGTCAAATTTAAGTTTCATGGTTTGAAGTTAAGGCGATAGGAAATTAAGTACTGCGGAAAAGTATGATCGGTTAACACGTTCCGTGCCAAAAATTGGTAGATATCACACAATATTTGATTACATCATTAATCCATAAGTAATTAGCTTGTTTAGAGTAGCTATTACGTCGTGTACCATGTATGGTACACGTGGCGCTGCAATCAATTCGATTGTAAAGTCAGTCAGATCGAAACTTTTCGATTAGTAAAAAGAATCTACCGTATTCGAGTTTGTTAAGTAAAAAGCGAGAGAAATAAAATATTTAACAATAGGGGGAGTAGATAAATATACTGATACAACATTTTGCGTTTTTCATTTGTTTGTGTTGGAAAACAAGTTTCTACTGTTAACTTTCATTAGTTTATTCTTTCATCTTTTCAGTTTTTGTATTGATAAAGTGATCCAACTTTTAATTTTTATCCCCAATGATAGGCAATATGGAAGTACAAGACGAAGATTGTATATATAAATTATTGTATTGTATTGAAATTATTGTATATATAAAATTAAACAAATTTATGTGCTTTGTTCTATACTGCATTCTTTATAATACCCCACTCCTTTGATAGAAACATATTTCACATAATTGATTTGCCATAAACTATATGTTTCTAGCGCATTAAAGAAATATGTCTGCGTGTACTATTTATGGTACACTTGGCACGGAACGTGTTAATAGACATTAAAATTCAACCCGGTTTCAAGATATCTACCAAAGTGCAGAACGTTGAAATTCGCAGATACATAAATATGCAAAAGCATCTCAATTAAAATAACAATTATGTAACACCGACAATCGTTCTACCTTGCGAAACGGTCCAAATAAACCAATTAATTCACTTAGTCACGAGTCGCAGAGTCGGCCAATTAAATCTCTTAATCTGCGTCTACGACTAAATACTTAAAACGGAGAGCATCCCCGACGAATCCGAAGAGAAATTCGAGAAATTGCTAATAAGAGGCATGAAAGGAGTCAAATCGTTTAGTAAGAGCCAATTAAAATTGAAATTAACTCGTCGAGGAATAATTTAGACGATCGCTGCGAGAACGAAGGCATCGTCGCCGAGAAGCCGATGAAAGGAGCGATCGTTCGAGTTTCGAGAAGAATCTAAGATCGGTTCGATCGACATTGAACCGATTAGACGATCTCTGCAGATGAAAATCGGCGGCTATTCATCTCTCGAAGCTCCCTCGTCTCTGTTTACTCCTACGAGTTTAACGATTTTATGGAGATTTAAGCGAGAGGGGGGCTAATTTATTTGGAACGCAATTCAGAGATTCTGGTGATAGATCCGGACAGTGAAAAATGTAACGAGATGTTTAAATGACAATAAAATTTAAGTTTTCGACATAATGGGCGAAGCGTCGGAGGAATTTAGAAATATTGCTCTTTTGTGAGTAATCGGGATCGTTGGAAACGATTGATAGTTTCCAGAATATTTCCATTATTGTATTTTGAAATACTTGGCAATTATTATTTTTCTTAGAGCCATATTTCTTGAATTTGATTAGGTGGATGTACGGTAATTCTTTACCGTTAATTCTTTGAATAAAGTGTTGGAGAACGTATTACTGTCAACCTTCCACTTGCATAAATGCAGAACTCAAGGTGCAGAACATCGTGTTGCAAAATATCATCAATTTTGCAGACGACTCCTTGCCAATTATCTCACTCGCGAAGAATATTATTTCCAACTAGCCTGGCAACGGTTCTGCAAATTTTTCAGCTATTCGCATTCGCACCTTTTGTAACATCTATGATATTAAAATTCAACTCCATCTCACAGCACGTAATAAACTTTTCCCCCGAGAGCAGAAACTTTGAACCGCACATTTATCAACTATCTACTGCACTTCTTTCCACCAAAACCAAACAAGTATTTTCCAATACCGAACCGCGAACTATGAAAAATTTTTAGCATACTTCCGCAGAGACATTGCTGAATTTCGATTGCAAAAATAACGGGAGCGTTATTAATTGCCCGTATACTTTTCATGTTACATAAGCCTCGATCAATACCGACGATTAATCCTTCAGAGTACGTGTCTCGATTTACCGTCGCCGATTTCAACGTCTCAATTGCAGATTGCAGTTACCGAAAGTGTCTCTCTCTCTTTCTTCCTCTCCCTCTCTGTCGTCTTTAGTCGCGCAAAGTCGAGAGGCAAGAGGCGATATGCAAGGATGACGTGGAATCGTAGAACGAACGAGGAAGGTCGTTCGCGTTTCTCCTTGACTTTCTTTTCTCACGGAACAGTGGTCACTGGATGATCAGTTCTCGAGGATGTCGGTCGGATCGCTTCCGAAACGGCAATACAATCGTACGGCGAATCCGTTCGCGGTACTACACAGCACTGTCGGCCGATCGTATCGAGAAGATCGCTCTCGACTCAACACGCGCACGAAATGGTCCTTCGGTCATAATCATAAAACCGATCGTCCGGAAGGATGAAACGATCGGTCCGTGCCCTGGTCCACAAATTATCGTAAACTTCGGTCAGTGAGACGAGCCGATAGGAGTTTAAATAAAAGATTGAAGGTTGTTCAAACGCGGATGTAACTGTTTGACGCTGCACGGAGGAGTTGGTAATTCCGTGTATTCCCTTTTTGGATGTTGTCGGGCTGGATACTTTACGACGATTGAAAGGAATGTGAAGAGGGAATATTAACATGGTTGTCGGATGAATTTTCTTACTGGGTCATGTGAGAAAATATCGGAACAGTAGTTTGGACGAGTGTATTTTTCACGTGAAGCTTTAACCCTTTACAGTCCTATGTCGAGCTATACCCGACACAGCTTTACACTTCATCTTACCTTCTAACAATTTCATACCGACTTTCCAAATTCATAATGATTTTGCAATAACATCTAAATATCCGTCGGTACCTGTAGTTATTGTTATCATTAAAAAAAGAATAACCAGTCATGGAAAATGGTGTGAAATTAATTTCATTTAGCTCACTACAAAATTGGTAAAATAATTCGGACCGCAAAGGGTTAAGGTCGTTTAAATTTCTATTCGATATGGCTATGATATAAAGTACTGAAATATTGCCATTTACCTAGAACTGTAGTGGAACTTTACCCTTTTCAAAGGTACTTTACCCTGACAAAGGATACAGTTTTCTATAGTACTTAATTAATTCTGCCTTTGGAATCCAATAATAATTCTGTACATTTAACCGAAGTATCCTTCAATATCGTTATTACAGCTATCATGAAATTCACAAAAGCATGCAACAGGAAGTATCGGTAAATTAATTTTTATTAAACATTGCAAGACCAAAGAGAAAGCTTACGTCAAAATGTTAACAAAACCTAGGCTTATATCTCGCATAAAAATAAAAACTCGGTTACCGGAGAATTGCGAGGTCTCGAAACTGTATTTCGAGCTGACACGGAAGAAACGTGAGAAAGAGCATTCAGAATTTTGCAACATCGAATTCTAGCGACGATCCGAGGGAAGAAATATCACCGTCAGCCACGTGAAAGCGAACGAGATGGGTCTGCTCTCTTAACATTTAACGATTATGATCTACTAGATCGCAATCGAAGTGAGTATACAGAAATGTTCTCCGTGTCCTCGGTCGCACAGGCGCCACGGCTCGACTTTGATTTCGAGCGGACCGGAAAGACCGGATTGCCATCTCGACAATTTTTTATACTTTAAAGTGGCCGCCAAGTGCGAGAAAGAGCAAGAAAAAGAAGGAAAAATTATCAAGCCCTATCATTTTACATCACGACAGCCCTTTCCCAATTAACGACACGTTTCTACAAATATTTGATTCCCTGGTTAGAGTTCAAATCACATCAACGAGAATGATTTGCTTTAACACTAAACTTACCGGCTTTATATCTGTTATATTGAAATATACGAAATAAGTACTTTGGAAAAAGAGATTTGAAGAGGTGAAAAAGATGATCGGTTACGTAATTTTTATTTTATACGATAGACCTAAGGTATTTACTGACGTTATATCTACTGAAATTTAAATATACTGAATAAGTACTTTGGAAAAAGAGAAATCAAGAGGTGAAAAAGATGATTAATTAATTAATTTAAGTTTTATAAGATAGAAGTAGAATATTTAATTCATGGCTGCCCAATCAATTTGGGGAATTTTTAGAAAAAATCAAAAAGCAGTCGTTTGACCGCCATGGTAGGTTTAGTGTTAAATATATTCCTTAATCTTCCCACGAACATTCTATTTCCTTCGTGCAAAAATATCGCAGGGGTAAATGCGGCAAATAGATTTAAAGGCAAACGGTTTTCCCGCATCGTTAGAACTCCTCGAGAGAGAGATCTCACTCGTTCTCGGTTTTTTCCTCCGCTTTATTTATTTGCACGAGTGACAGTAATTGAAACGTGCTGTAGCACCTCGAGGTAGAAAACGCTGCAGGCTGTAAATACTGCTTCACCAACCGAAAAGGTAAGGTTCGTGAATCACGGCTTGATTTATTACACAGCAATTCTATTCGACGATGTGAAGCATGTTACCCTTTCGAAATCACCTTTCGTCGTTCTGAAATTATGAGAAGCTGGCACGAGCAAACGTGCGAATTTCTGTGGACCATCTTTTCGAAAAGAAAGCAACATGGCTTATGGTAAATTATGCAGATAACACGAATCTCAGTAGATTCTTATCGTCCGACGCTGAAACTGTCGTCGTGGAGATGCGTCCTATTTAATCAGTGAAATAAAGTCATCAAGGAATCGGACTTGCATCTATAATGAATTTTTATTGAACCTCTGTTTCTAAAGTTCATACCCGTGGCACGTCTTCTTTTATTAGCTACATGCGCTTTCACCAGAAACTTCTTTACAACGATAAACATCCTCCTACAAAAACAATATATCAACATCTACGAAGTCGCAGACTTTCGTGCCGATGGTTCTGCCAAACGATTTTGCAAAGCTGAGAAACATCGCCAATCTCTGAGCGAGGAATTAATCCCGCCAATAAAAGCGTATGCAATTGATAGAAATCTAATTCATTGTTACCAGTCCCAATATAAATGCTCCAAATTTTTCCAAAAATCCGCAGAAAAGCACAAAAATGTAGTGAAACCACTTAAAAATTTCTCAATCGCAACAAAAGATACAGTACCTTTTATTTCAAAGTGATCATCACTATTTAATATCCATCAAGAAGGCTATCAAAAGGTAAACCTATTCCTCTCAAAATTCCACGTGTACCATTAAAAGAGACAGTATTAAAAAGAAAACATCTTTTCACCAGCAATAAAGGAGCCATCATGAAACGTACGATGATTCTTGAAAAATATAGAGGTCCCCAACTTTCGTTTCATCGGCGGGGTCAAGGGGTTACCGTCTCAATGCC
Organism: Cerceris ruficornis; assembly: GCA_963989415.1. Lineage (NCBI taxonomy): Eukaryota > Metazoa > Arthropoda > Insecta > Hymenoptera > Crabronidae > Cerceris > Cerceris ruficornis. Next base: position 19,269,095 of record OZ022519.1, read on the forward strand.
AATATGGCGGCTGACCTCAAGAGCGACGTTGTGCCGCGAATTCTTTTTTCCATTGTCGCGGACAACGTGGCCGCGAGTCGGCGAGAGAGAAACGTAAACGTCTCCACGAGGAGAAAAGAGGTAAAAGGAGACGGCAGAACAAAACACCTGGGCAGGTGTAAGCAGGTACATCCACCGAACCGATCGTACATTTGCAGATTCTAGGGAAGATACTCGGGGTCATGGGTGCTACGGGGAAATGTCACGCCGATGTTATAGACTTTGAAAGTTCCTGTAGCCACGGCCGCGTTCGATCACCTTTCCAACGATCCTCGAACGTGCGCCATGGTGTTTCAAGTACGGCTCCACGGGGAACATAAATATCGGCCGAGCCGTGCACAATGCGAGACACGGTTTCATCGGTGACGATATTTAAAGCGCGACGAACTTGTTGTTCTTATTATTTCGCTTCTTATTGCTGCGGCTGATTTGCATAGGTGGATTCTGAACCACCGCGGTAATAATATTTCCAGTTCTACTTGCATTTATCATTATTAACAATAGATTTACGGGCGTGAAATCTGTTATATGAGCCGTTCGGTGCACAAATCGATTAACTCCATAAAACTTAAAGTGGAGAGACGTAATGAAATAGTATACACTCCTTTTCAAAATTTTCTTCAAAATATAAATACAAATAAGTATTGTAGAATATATAATCGCATTTAGCTTTCCTCTAACGAAGTACAAAATGAATAAGGTGGAATAGCTTCGGAATTAATTAGATTAAGTTCTGAATTCAATTATTTATTATTCGATGGCCAAACAGACATCGTCATTTAATGGTGCTAATCGTTATTATTACGAAAATTTATTCTAAACTTAAAAAAAATCTCTCCATATCTCTTAAATATTAAAAAAATTCAAAAAGTGGAGTAAATCGATTTGTGCACTGAACAGCTCATATTGCAATATATTAAGGACTTTGGAAAAAGAGGGATCAAGCGCCAAAGATGATAATTCGTTAAGTAATTATTGTATTATAAAATACACGTGAAATATTTACTGTACGGCTTCTCTGTAAGTTTGAGAAATATTTATAAAGCAAGTAGAAACCCGTCAATTAGGCGGCTTCCGTAAATCTAGTGTTAAGTCCGTAAACACCGTAGCCTCCAAGCAGCGAACCAACGATTTACGGGTGAAACGAACCTTCGGATAAAATATAAATGGCTAGGATTGATAAACTTTGCGTTTTTCTTTCCCAAGTTCTACATAACATTCTTTAGTATAACAGATCTGATAATTATGCTACAATCGCATAATGAGTTATTGAGAAAGTAAAATCTCGAAAAGAAGGAAATAGTAGAACTGTTTTTCAGTGCCTGGCAAAATGATAGCTAAGAGAGAGAAAATAAGTATGCTGAAGTATGCTTCGATACGAGGAACGACTGACGTGTAAGTTAACAAGAAAAACTGACGAAATCTACTTGTAGACGCTACGCACGGAATTCGTGCGTGAATGGCTCACTATACTTTCTACCCACAACGAATTCTTCCGCGCTAACAACCTATGAGTCACCTCGCTGTTGCTCAGCATTTGAAAGAACTGCATGAACGAAATAGCATTACAGAATTCACGGTGTCACGGCTTCGAACAATTACAACATCGTCGGCACATTCATTCGTGGAAGTAAGCAGCTTAACAGCTTCTAAACCAAACGCGTCACAGCTGACGAAGATGAATCAATGCTGTGGATGTTGGAAAAATGATTTCCTGAGGAGGAATCGGACTTTTTATTTGGGCGACCTCTTTCATTTTTTGAAAGCATGCGAGAGGGCCTTTAATGCTTTGAAAATTGCTAAACTTTTTTTTTCGGGTTTTAATTGCTGCGGTCATTTTGCCTGGATCATGCTATTTTAACACTATTTCTACTTGCGGTTTTGATTATACCTATTTTAATGAAACGGGTCTTTTGATGCCTTTGCGCTTGAATGCAAATACCTTGGGAATAATTGTTAAAAAGTAATTTCTGCGAACTATTCTTTATTTTATCAGAAAGTTAATCCGACATTGTACTATTATTAACTACAAAATAGCGTTACACATGAAATATATCAGATGTCTTTCGACTCCTTCGGTAGAAATATCGTTGATTTACATATCACATAATTTATAAACTGAACATAGATCTGCATCACTGATATAAGATTTATTCTTGTAATTTTTTATTTGAATATTTTGTTTGAAGAACTTATATTTTCGGGTAAACGATGCAAGATCACATTGTTAACACTAGAACTAGCAGCGTCAAACCTATCACATTTAAATATATTAAATAAGTACTTGAGGAACAGAGAAATCAAAATATGGAAAAAATGATTAAGACTAAACCTACCAAGTCGGTCAAAATGACCGGTTCACAATTTTTTCTAGAAATTACCCAAACTGATAGGGCAGCCATGAATTAAATATTCTACTTCTATCTTATAAAACCTAAATTAGTTAATTAATCATCTTTTTCCACCTCTTGATTTCTCTTTTTCCAAAGTACTTGTTCAGTATATTTAAATTTCAGTAGATATAACGTCGGTAGTGTTAGTGTTAATTCAGTACTTTATATCTCATAAAGCGAACGTAAAGTATCTGCACTATGGCTCCCCTATAAACTTAAAGAATTTTTGAAAAAAATGTAGAACCAGTCATTTTTCCTGTCTTGGTAGTTCTAGCCTTAAAAATCTCTAAAATCCTAAAGATTCTATCATAAGTGCCAGGGTAACACCCAAAATTCATCCCTCTTCGAAAAACGGTTAAAAAATCATTTCCCATTATCTTCTCAGTTACCGAAGAATCTCAGGAACCGGATACTTTTCCATGTTACTTTTAATCTTTCCCTAAGAGTACACAAAAAGCGGAAAACCTACTTGCAATTAGTGGACGAAATCGGCGAGCAGTTTCCGTGAACGAAACGGAACCTCGACAGCTACTGAGTAACGCAGAAAAGAATAAAATAACATGCCCATGAGAGGAAACCGGTAAGAGGGAGACGGTGCTCTTGAGAAAGATTTTTACCGAAACGGTACTTTGTAATATGCAAATTGCACGGAACGAAACGGGAGCGCGAAAAGAAAAGGAGCATGCTGCTCATGCGGCCATTCTCTCGCTAAGTACCAGCAGTCCTTTGCGCTGATAGATAAGAGAAAGGAGACGAACATCCCGATATGGAGAACTGCGCAGAGGCTACATGCAATCCTGATGATCTTCGGAAAGTTCTTGACGCAAACGGTATCTTTCGTGAGAGCCACTTATCGCCAATTTATAGGATCTCTTATTTTTCATAAAGGTTCAGGATATCGCTGGTATTTTGGAGGAAATTTTTACTTATCATTTGTGATACCGTCTTGTTAAGGATTATACTAAATCACAATGCTAATTTACCGTGGCTGATTTGTTTAACAAGATCGTGAGATCAATTTTAGTAGTAGAGGAGTAGAGGATAAAGCTGACTTCAGAAAAATCAAGGTCCTATTTACTTTACTTTTTCACGTGTAGAAGATTTGAAGAATTTAGGAAAATAATGTTATAATTCTCCGGTTATCTAATTAGTAGATAAATAAGTCCTCTTACGGAATAAATTCTTGTTTTTCCGCTTATAAGGTTTTCGAAAGTACGAAAATGTTTCGTCGAATTATGAATTCTTGATGAAAAGAGATAAATGCGGAGTACAAATATTCCTTGATGGACGATTGACTGATTGTGAGTATTCAAATAACAGTTCGTCTATTATACTCGAAGAGAAAAATGTCGTTTTATCAATCTTCCAATGTCTTGTAAAGGCACGCGTTGTACCGACGATAACACCATTCGAAGGCGACAAAGCGGCACGTTGAAAATTCGAATTTGCAAAACGATTCGGGCGTAGATACCCGCGAAATAATGGAACGTATCGTTACTCAGACAAGCTTCTAACAATTGAATGTTAAGAGATCGAATGTAAGATGTTATTTCATACTCACAGGTATCTGAACGAATGTACCATTGTTCAGCTGAGGATAAGAGTACAATGGCACCACGGGAACGGAACCGTTCTTCAGGAAAATTGGACCTTGAATGGGCGTGACGTGAGCGTCCCTCGGAATGTCCTGATCCTCGTCATCGTAGTAGTCCTCGAAGTCATCGTCGTAGTCCAAAACAGCGTGGACCGAAGTCTTCGTCCCTGGTCCACCACCTCCGTTCACTCTTGTGTATCTTTAATGACCATTTACCAATTGTTTTCTTCAAAAGAAACGATATAATTGTGTACATTCGACGAAAATAAAAATAGGTTCCTCTGTCGCGTAACAATCCATATATTGGTATAAAAATTTCGCGCAGCTATAACTGTACAATTGAAAGAGTATCGAGGAGAAGACACAGATTACAAATACTTTAACACTATTCCTACCACGACCGGTCAAATGACCATTTCTAAAATTTCGATCAAAATTTCCTACATACAACGTAATTGAATCGCCTTTAAACTTCACGACTTTTCCTCAAATATACGTATAATACATTCACATTATAATACATTTTTCAATATTCACTTCTTTTTTTACTGTTCATTTTCTGGGAAAAAATTATCATTTGACAAATTCAGCGATTGCGGTAGGAAAAGGTATACGTGAAGTGTCGGTAGGAATAGTGTTAAATACCTCTTAAAATATTACAACAAACGAATGGTTTCAACAAAAGTTGCAGTGTATGCAAACAGCAACAACATGACGGAAAATTGATCGTCCCATTAAAAATTCACGAGAAATTGCCAATTACTTTCGTCGTACCTCATGTTGTTACTCTGCAATATACACAAGGTCATTGATACAATATGCGAAACGGAATATAATAGCCAGGGACGGAGTCGTGTTGCCAAAATCAGAAACAAATCGGAGCGAGTATAATAAGAGCCTACTTGCGTAACCGCGGGAGGCAATTAAAGTGCGTTAAACGCATGAAGAGCGAAAGAAGGGCGAAAAAAAGTCAGCGGCGTTTGAGCGAGGGCATTGCAAAGGAATTCGCATTTAATGACGTGGTAGAAATCGAAGCGGCAATATATCATCGATCCGTTCCAGATTTGCCCTGCTGCAAGAAGGAGACGTCAAATAAGTGTCTTTAAAAATAATTATCGGTCACATTGGCAAAAAATCGCCGGTCCATACATGGCCGACGCATTCGCGGCCGCGTTTTCGTATGTGATAATCCGCGACTACAAGAAACGTCGGTTGTGCGAAACGATGACATAATTGTACATTCGTAGGAAATAGCTGTCGTGTCGCCGACAGTACGAACGGATATTCGTCAGAAGTTCATTAAGAATTCGCGACACGTAGCGCAAAACCGTTCGAACGTTGCACAAATAATTGCAAGTGCAATTAATGCTGCTATTCGATCTGCTTTCGATGCATCCGAAGCGAGAATTCGTTTGGAACGGAAACGGCTGGTATGCGACGGACGACACTCCGTTAATTAATTCGACCTAATTAACCGTTGAAACGGTTAAAGAGATGAGACTTTTGAAGCGTAGCTTAACGATTCAGGTACTATTCGATGTTACTTCATCGGAAGCTGAGGATAATAGTAAGCTTGAAGTGAGAATACAGTGAACGCTCTGAAAAATGAAATGTTTCGTGATGAATAGGACATTGGCCCTATTTTCTGGAATGCAATTGTAAAATCTCTGGAATTTTGATGTAGAAATAGCAGTACGTGAATGGTGATTTTATGCTTTACTTTTCTTCTAACTAATTTGTTAGTTGTCTTCACTATTTTTGCGAGAAAAGTAGTATTTTCTATAATTTCAAGAAAAAGCTGTTACAGCACTTGATATTTTGCTAATTTAAAAATTACTATGATTGTTTGTACTATATTAGGTTAACAATTAAAAATTAGTTTCTCAAATGTCAATCTATATAAGGGGAAGAAATACTGTAAATATTTGTAAGAAAAAGCAAAGCAGTACCGATGAAGATGCATGATAACATAAAATATTAAGGTGGAATTCCAAACTTCGTCAGGAGCAAGATTCGAGGCTTTATGCTTGGCTTGTTATCACGCGTCCAAATCAAACTCGTTATTCCGATTGAATGGCTTAATCGGACACTTGTCCGGCGATATTTATCTACCTCTCCACGAATAAAATAAAACAACATTCCCGGCAGAAACTGTTAATAATTTCACCAAACAGCTAGCTCGTAACATAAACATTAGTATCAAACGAAATCTTTCAAAGATGCTACGATGTACATGATGTGCCCTTCAAAGATCAAATAAGACTCTTAACAGCATAAATATACCGAGGGATCAGAATCAAGGTACTTGAGGGGTAATTTGCCTCTCCCTCACGCATTTTCGATTTTGACCCGCTATTGGCAAGAGAGACCCGCACATTCGTTGCGTCGTCATGTGAACGACGAAGGAGTGTTTTATTTTCGATTGTCACTCGTCGATCTCAGGTTTCTAGGACCGACATGGCGGGGATAGGCGGCGCGAGAGCAATCTCCCCTTCCGTCGCAAGTGCCTTGTTTCTGGTCCCTCACTTTATACGAAATTCCAACAGTCGTAGAAACAAAACCATGCAGCTTTGCAAAGATATTATATCAGTGAAAACCAACTCACCCATTTGGTCTATCAGGATAACTTTCTTGCTCCGACGTCCTGGACGTCCTCAACGTATCCTGATCCTGTCTTTCCACCTGCATTCGCTGATGCTGTGGCGGTGGAGGTGGTGGTCTCATCTGTTGCTGTTGCTGTGGTTGTTGTTGTTGTCTAGGCTGCGTCCTCCTAAAGTCCTGATTGTAATTCGCGTATCGTGTATCCTGCGTCGAAGAGAAGGACGAATGCTCGACGAACGAGTCCTGACTACTCTGCTGATTATGAGGAGAGTGTCGCTGTCGTTGCTGATAAGCCGCAGGCGGTATGTAGGGTTCATTTTGAAATGGTTCGCGATCGTGGAAATTCGGAGCCGGTGCTGGTGGAAGTACAGCATTCAAACGAAGATTATTCACCGTAGTGTGTCCTCCATTTGCTCCACCGTAAAAGAATGTCGCGGGTGTAGCCGATTGATACGGTAGACTAAAATTGACCAGCGACATTTCTACCTGTTTGCCCTACGATCGCGTTTAGTGGCGGTCCACTTTGAAAGTGAAGGACGAATACTGCCACGTGTGCCTCTCTCGTGTCGGTGCTTCAGTTCGGAAGTTTCAGCTGGGACGATCGTGCTGTTGATCATGCAGAGAATCGAGTCTTGTCACCATCAACGTCATGATCAGTCAGTGAACTGTTTCTGAATTCAAGGCTGTCACTCGTGGTACGTCGGATTTATTAGAGAATACGACGTCCCCGTTTCGATCATAACCCACTCGTTTGGCGGTGTCTTCGCGGCGATTGTTTCCTTCCTTTTGCGCTTTATTTCTCAGATCTCCTCGACTTTCCGGAGAAAATTCGTGGTTCTTTTTCGTCTTCGATGCTGATGAAGCATGATCGATCACCGAGAACTACGTGGAAGTCGAAGTGTTTCGACGTCTTCTCGCGTAATTTAATCGAGATTTGAGATGATTAATGGCGCTTATCCTCGCTCGATTCTTCCTTAGGTGTAATACCACTCTTGTCGCGAGATCAGCCTGAAACGATAAAGAAACGTCGACATTTCGCGGAGAGAGATACTTGTGGAATTGAAACATTAATCATTGTTAGAGGTGTTTCTGTGCCGATGATGTAACGTCGAGGAAATAAGTGCATCGACTGCTTTACACCTTGAAGTCATCGGGCAGGAAACTAACTAGCTGATCATTTCCTTTTCTCTTAACATCCGGCTTCGCAAAGGGTATGCCGATTTTTTATCACAATTGAATTATAAGTCTATTAAGCTGTATCCGATGGATGTCTTACTATTATTATTAGAAAATTAGACACTAAAGTGTCATTAATCACTACAGAATTTGACTTTCCATTTTTTAAATTCCTACATAAATTTTAGCAACCACTTTTACACTATGATCTATAAAATTACTCAGGAGTGGTAGAGAAAAATCCTAAAAATTGCATATTTTAACCTGTTACCAATTCTCAGTCAAACCTTAAACTTTTATAACTTTTTCTTAAAATTGTACTTTCAAAATTCCACTGTCAATGGTTGCGACTCCTTTGAGTTTGCAGAATTACTCACACTTTTTAGATTACTTGGCTCGTAACATATGTAGTAAACGAAAAAACTCGGGGATGACTATGGGATTTGGATCGTAGACAGATTCAGCTTAATAAACTAGAATTTACGAGAACAATAAAAATTCCTAACATAAGGACTGTTGTTTGCATATTAAATCGCCGTGTATTAGCATACAGAAACATCTGACAATAAAGAAAACGTAGGGCAATAAAAAGATATAAATTGTACATAATTATATAAATTAGTTATAAATAACCAATGGAAAAGTTATGCACGTCTTAAAGTCAAGTATTAATTATCATTTAAAGCGATTCCACGAAGAAGAAGCGGCTCCTCTTTAGATTTACATCATCCCGAAAACTTCATTGAATACTAATTACAAAAATGGAAAAAGCTGAAAGATATTGTTACGGAAATTGTGATAATAAATCAGCAACGCTGCGTATACGCATTAATCGTTTAAGCAATTCTAGTGACAGAAAAATTACACCGTCTCGTTGGTTTCGTTCCCTAACGAACCGCCGGCAATTATCGCGGCGGAATTAATTTACGAGCAGCCGCGAGAGCTCGAGTGCAGAAAAAAAGGCCCGCCGAAAGAAAGAGCAATATATAAAAGCGTAAATGCACTCTCATTCGTCACGCTTCTCTCGCCACTCCAAGTGCATTTATTAACAGCCGATTTCCGTCATCCGTGGACAATAAAAAGCGAAGTATATCACCGTCATCACCGACCATGAAAATTCTCTTTCTCCACCTCGCACGGACATAGTATTTTGCGCGGTAACTTTAACGCGTCTGTTATGATAAACTGAGAGTGAAAGGTTCGTAAAGTAGTGGCAACGTTATCTATCATATGTACTGATGATTATGATAGCGGGCTAAGTTAAACATTTGACATTTTTCTTCGAGCTTATCAGCTATTTTGCGTTGTGACAATCTACATTACAGTATGGTGGAGCTACTTTGTGGAAAAGATAATAAATTGAATTGTTCAGCGTTGTGATAATTGCCGTACTCAAAATAGAATTCAATGAGCTGCTCAAAACAAAAATATCTTGGATTACAGTCACCCACCTATTCATGTATCCATGGATACCAAAGAACGTGAAAAATTGAATGATGAAAAAATACAAATTGGCAAAATAGAAGCTTACAAAAATAAAGTTACATTTCTAAACATTATTCTCTTCACATAATTGTAAGACAGGCTCGAGTCGACAAAAAACACACCCTTGTAAATTTTAAATTTCTTTTCGAAGCTTATTTGAGAGAAAATACAAATTGATTCGATTCCTGCAACTAGAAGTAAACGAAACAAATTCCCCTTTCCTTCCGAGGACTTCAAATTCAACAACTTCAATCGTGTTCTCCAGCAGATCGGTGCTCGTTTACGGCTAGCAAATTATCCGCATTAGGGTAAATCAGTTGGCTCGTCCGTAATCGGTCACGCGATTACTCTTCTTTTCGCGTGAAAACGGAGCAAGAGTTAATTACTTGCCTTCACCTAACAGAAATGTAATTCCGATGTGGGCATGGAATGTAAAACGTGAACTACATTCACGAGTCATTTCTGAGCCTCAGAGCTCAGCTCGATTCACGATCCTTTCTCGGTCGCTCGATACTTTTCTCGTCCGACAAAAGTATCACGTAACGAGTGCGTTAAATCGCGCACATTTACGCGAAGATTGTTCGATATTGGATTAAAAAGATTCATTTCTTTCTCATGCTCGTAAAGTTTCATAACTCGTTAATAATTCTCACCGAATGCGTTGCAGTTTCGAGTGACAGGGTACTCGAATAAAAGAATTACTGACGCAAATACGCGTCAGGGTGTTTCTGCACGATTCAATGCATATCAGAGCGTGGCAAATTAATAACTTGAATTACGCATTGTGTAGAACGTTGATCAGTTATCGGTACAAACCTGTCGCGTATTTTGCTAATTTTTATCGAACTGTGCCCGAGACTTATCGTACATTAACATAATAAAATGGAATGACGTTTTTTATTTACCTTCGATAAACCACCGTAAAATATTGCAAGTCTTTCTGTAGCGCGGTTAATCGATTCTGAGAAAGTTCGGCTATTATTATTGTCGAATTCTTTGGATTATTTCTTTTCTTTCTTCCTTTCTTTTCTTTTGTATTTTTCGGGGTTAAACTACTATGTTTATTTTGCCTAGAACCTACTGTTTTATTATATGTTGGTGCCGAACAACCAGATTATTTTTATTCTAAAAGTACCAAAACTATTTTTTTCTTTTACCAAATATAGGCACTGAGAGTTGATAATTATATTTTAATGCTTTACAGAACATTAATTACTGATTCGAAATAATAAGGAAGACATTGCCACCCCATTCGACTTTCTGACTTCTATCACAATCATAAATCATGTTATAGGTAAATTTGTTGTTAATGCGAATTACTGTATTTATTGATAATAGAACCACCGACGAGTAAAAGTAAATTGATCGACTCTGTGATCAAGAAACAGCGTTAGAAGTTTCAAAAAATTTCTAAAAAATAGTGCGACATCTTAACCCATCGTTAAAATAGTTTTATCATGAAAAATATTCAGCATCGAAGCACGCAAATTCTCGTCAATTTGACGCAGACTACAAGACCTATTATCACAGTGATTAATAACACCATAGATTCAACATGCTCTTTAAAAATGAAGACCGATGTCATTGATAATTAAATCGTAAACGTAAGACAGCACAACTTCAAAATAATTTCTACAGTAATTAATAATACTACACATCGACGCGCTACTAAAAAATCGACCAAGAAATCTCAGCTTCGTCTCACACAATCTGAACTTAAGTCCAAGCAAATTTCGCGCATGTTCGAGACCATTTCCCAATACGTTACATCGTCGAAGTTAGACAGTGAGGCGAGATTAACATAGAAAATTTCGTGCGCCCACCAAATTGCGGCTTGGACGTGCGCAAAGTCTACGTTCGCTCGTTACGCAATACGTAACACGCAATTACGTTTAGCGAGCAAGACCGTGGCATTTAAGGCCCCCTCTCTTTATCTTTCTCACGAAGATACGACGTATGTGGGTGTTTCCCATGACATACTGGCTATTCTTCGCCAGGAACGCCTTGGTCCCGGAAAATATATTTTCGTTTAGGTACCACATTGACATTGCAAAGAAAGAGTAACCGAGAAATGCCCTGCATCATGTTCTCCACGCTGAAATTAATGCTATGGAGAAAATGATTGATTTTCAACTTGTTTTACTAATTAGAAAAATAGCGGTACATCTTTCGAGACTTTTTTTTCATGCAACTTGTGAATTATTATATTGATTGATTTATAATTTTGTTATCACTTCTAATATCATGTTCTTAACGATGCAAGTAATGCTGCAGAGAAAATGATTGATATTTAACTGGTTTTACTAACTAGGGGAATTTATGGCGATGTACCTTTTGAGATTCTTTGCATTGCAAATTGCAGATTATTACGTTGATTGATTTATGATATTGTTATTATTTCTAATATCATGTTCTTAACGCTGAAGTTAATCCTACGGAGAAAGTGATTGAACTTGTAGTACTAATTAGAGGAATTCAAGCGGTGTATCTTTTGAGATTTTTTTTATTGTAAGTTGTCATTTTTTCTAAGAATGTTTACGTTGCATCTGGTTATAGCGAATTAATTAACGATAGTTCTGTTAATAATATTTGCAAATTACTTCAGTTAATTATCGTAGACCATAGGAGGTATGGATAATTGAAAATATTACTTTGTAGCCTGTTGACTCTTTGTACGATGCTAGTTAATGAACACCGAAGGATTGTTGATACTGTTGGTCATTTTTGGAATTGGGAAAAAAATAATCGCTCGTTAATGGAAGGCGTTCCTGCAAACACGGGATGAATAAGCGATGGTTTATTTAAATGACGTTTCTCTTTACGGCAAATATCGGAAAAGGATTATTCGAGGACGTACGAACGATGAAATTGTTTTCTCTTTTGTAAGCGTGTTTAATTAACACACGATTAATGTGTAATGATTGCGTAAAAGCTCGAGAAAACAATGGCTCTCTCGTGTAAGATTGTGACAATAAATGTTTGAATAGCAGCCGAATTTGTAGATTTATAGTTAAAAATTGTCATAGAATATTGCAATAAAATTGAACTGAAATACCTAAGAAAAATTAAAAGCTTCATCATCGCCTCTAAATTGGCATTATTTAACGGGAACCATTACACAATAAAATCCAAATATAACAAAACTTTCACCTAAATTCTCATCTATCGTTTATTCCTTTGCACTCCAAATTGTTTTTCTAATTTCACACGAAGTAAGGAATAATAATATTGAAAAATATTCTACTATTAGTTATTCATTTTGATTCAATAACAATAATACCTATAAGCACTGATGAAAATTTATCTGAAGGTCCAAGATCACTGTCAAATTTCAAAGTCGAAATTTAATAGCTACAACAACAATTGCACCAAAAAGTTGTATCCAGTTTAGGTGGAAAGCTGTGCAAAGTGTTAAAATTCAACAAAAGTGGGGAAAAATATATATAATTCGTGTCCTTTTCCATGTAAAATAACTCTGTCACTTTCGTCGACTCGTAGAAAGTGCTCCGTTACCGGATCGGCCGGGATGCAGAGACCGTCGACGTGTAAAGGATGCGTGAAAGGATGATGCGTGGAGTGTGGGATTTATGAAAGACACGCACGCCACGATGTCCACGTAATGCACACGGAGAAACGATTTCACGGTCTATCGTTTCTTCGTAGACGTAACGGTACGGTTCGTCACCATAGATCCATCGTGACGTCGACAATGCTAAATAATACGGCGTTGATACGGTGACATAAGAATTGCAAAAAGAACTACCGCAAGAAGGATGGCGGTGGTGGAATTCGTAAAAAGTATGCGTTTCACTTATATAATGGTAAAAGAAGAATTTAATCGAGAGTAGCTCTTTGACAGCGAGAGACAGACGTTAATGATTGTAAAGCAGAAATTGCAATGTCGTTTTTTTTTATTAGATTTATAAGTTGTTGGCGAAGCGATCGGTATCGTTGGGAATTCTTAATGGAAAAAGAAGTAGAATTGAGGAAGCTAAGGAAGAAGTATCCTTCGACGAGAGGAAGAACTTTAATAGTCGTGCTGTTTTGCAAATACGTCGAAGTAACAAGGGAAGTTATTGAATAACGACGCGTGGCAAGGTTAATGGTAACAGTAAACGCGTAAAAGTCTGACGAGTGAAGCAAGATTTATGAAATGTATGCGCAAAAAGAGCTGAGACATAGGAAAGGACTTCTCGCGTTACCGGTTGTTCGTAATGCCGATACAAGAACAATAATAAAACTACTTTCGCAAAAAGATACGTGACAACATATTGGTTGTATAATGCATGATTTATGAGGGCGGTAGTCTGCTCCGTGCGATATAAATATGAAATAATGATACAGCATTGTGCACCAGTAACTCGCATTCAGAAACAAACATACTTAGAAATGTATGCACATCGTTAATACCATATCTATGATTCTATACGAAAAGTACAATATTTTTCAAATATATGAAAATATGTAATTGACAAACATAATTTAAGCTAGACTCGGCTGTAAAAAAACTGTACAAAAAGACGGTACAATCGTTCAACAACGTATCAAATTCTCATTGAAAAGTATTACAAATTCCGCCAACTTATCATTCATCTATCCAGCATCTACAGACAGATCGTATTTCTAACAGTAAATAAATAAAATAAAACTGTCCTATTGACGACCCTTCTAAAAAGACGGCATCGATAAACCAACGTCATATTTTATCCATCAATGATCATGCAAAATTACGACGTCGTTCCTAACAATCGCATACCCACTGTATTACTGTACGAAATGCAAGGAAACGTCGCCCGTAGGTCGCAAGAGTCATCGAAATTTCTATGGTAAAATGATACCTCAAATGACGTATAATGTCTTCATGAAAGCAAATTATGCGAACGCGTCGGCGTATGCGTGGACACGTTCGGTCGTGTGAGAACGAGAGGATTCGAGGGAACAGCACGTGTCTACGAGAAATATGTTGTCTTCGCGAAATAGCGAATGGTAGATGATAATTATCATACCGATTCGCGAACACGATCAAATTCGCGCATCGCGGTCGAACAAGTTTGGCCGCTCGTCACTTTCGCCCGGCGAATTACTTTCTTCGTGGTTCCGTATGCAAAGCGCGTTTTCACCCGATGGTAAAATTTCCAACGTCTCTCGCCTAATTCGATAAGATAAATGTCTGATCCGTAGTTTCTATTTTGCCTTTTTCTTTTTTAATTCCGTTTACGTCGAATTCAGTTTACGACTGTCTACTCGCGCCGAAGTTGAATGTAGGGTAAATTACAAAGTGACTTTAATTTGCCTTTTTCTTACGCAAGAAAATCAAAACGCGCAGATTACGGAGCGATTTTAACACTGCTTTTTTTTGGCGGGGAAGTTGAATCCAATTTGTTGCTTTAGAATTAAGAATGTTTGTTAGGAAAAGTTAAAATCTGTTTAAATATAAAACGTTGTTGTTGAGAAATTATCAATTATGTTTTTAAGTATGTAAGTCAGATTGGTAAATTATCTGTGATATGATTTTATTAGAGTCTTATTTAGAAATAGATGATTACGAAACGTGAAATCGTTATATCGGGCGATTCGGAAACGAATGTGTTACAGGCTTGTGACATACAGTTAGAGCTTGTTACGAGATGACCTATACTTTTAAAGGAATCAAAGGAAGCCGACTACGCGTGCACTTTACAAATTGTCAGATGGATATTACTAAAAATGGATTTCGGGGAAGACACGAAACTCCGACGATATTTATGAGCATCTATAACAGGCTGACTAAAAATTCAGATACTCCTACTTCCCCCCTACTTCTAAACGTATTAAAATACTTTCCACTGTTTCTCACTAAAATTCATACTCAATATAATCAATATCCCCATAATTTCACCCCTTCTATCAAACTTATCAGCAGCCCTCTCAAAATCCAATTAACTTTCTCATAATTTATCTCAAACAATTTCTCCATCATAAAAGATACTAAAAAATCCACCGCAAGGAAGATTTCCAAATGAATATATTCCACCACCAACAATCTCTTGGAACATCTCTCTAATAATTTCCCAATATTTCACAAATAATATGTCAACAAATAACGTCACAAAGATAGGTAGAACACTGTAGGAAAGTTCTCCAAATGAAAATTACCTGATCGAACACCAACAATCTCCCATCCGCGAAACTAGAAAATCCAGGGCGCAAATCGACGCACAAGGGATCCGAAGAGGAAGACAGACGATCGAAAAGCACGTCCGATCGATGACACGCACCGGAACAAAAATCTCTCCTTCGGCTTTCACTTTCGGTGGTCCACCTATCTTCTCGGAGCAAATGGGCCGAAAATCCGTGTAGAAAGATTGCCGTGCGAGTATTCGACGTTGTGCAGCCTTCGTTAACGGGGATATCCTAGCATGGAAAACACGCTCGCGGACGAGACGAAGGAAACACACGTGGTCATTGATCGGTTGCGCGAAAAGTGATCGGCTCGTCGACGAAATTGACGATCGACGAGGAGAGGCATGCGTGACACGGCGCGCGAAACGCTACGTTGGCGAGCGACAACTGAAAGAGAAGTCTTTTAACCGGCTACACAGAATGGGGATAAAGCGAGGTGTCCCTCGCTTGATCATGAAGAGTAGCGCGCTTTGGCCTGCGGCTTCTCTCTCACTTTCCGCTTCTCTCTTGGTGTCCCTCTCCGCCGGAGACCTGGTACTCCCTACCTTCGATTCCGATCGTCGCCTCTCCTTTTTCTCGAGGAGGACCGTTCGTTAATGGACCGTACGTATTGCTTATTTCTTTTCCTTGTTGGCTTTTCTGTCGAGGTCTCCACACGCGGAAGCGCACGTTTCGCGGAGGTGGAAAATTGGAGAACGGGAAGAGAGGTTGGAAGTTTGATCATGATTGGTGTGGGATAAATGTATGGTTTCGTTATTTGTGGAAATTCTAGAGTATACGAGGATACTCTGTTGACGATGTAGAAGTCATTTGTGAAAAGGTGGAGCAAATATTTCCAACAATTTCAGCATATGGGATGGATAGGGGTAAACTGGGCAAGGGGATTGATAGAAATTAGTTCTAATATCTTAAGCATCGCTTCCTTCTGTATAATATTCAAGATATGATATAGAATTATATCGGCAACAGTTAGAATTATTTACAGTAAATTTTGCAAAGTAGGAATATTTCTGAACGAAAGTTTCAACAAATGTGTACGTGAGAAAATCTTGAAATTTTGCACATTTTTTGGATGCATATATTTTGAAAGCTTGGCGATACGCTTTACGGTATTCTGTGTTGTGAAGCACGAAATACTGTAAAACTATGAAAGTAAGCTGTAATTTAGTCACTTAGTCGGGATCGTTGGTTTTTAACGTTTACGGATTGCCCAAGACTTTGGTATCGATGATTAATTTAGAATGACTTCATCCCGAAAGTGACTTTCTCGTTATAAAGTATCGGGTCGCAAAAAAATCGTTCGTTTTATTTCAAAAAATGAATGGAAAGATTAAGGGAACATAATGGGGCATGAAGTTATGTGAAAATTACATGCTCTATCGTTTCGCGAGCACATGCGGTGCCGTGATCGCAGGAGCAGATTATTCGCCGTAGCACTTTCACTGCGTCGTTCCAAATTTCTTCTGAAATTCGATTCATTAGCGAATTTTACTTTTTCTCCGAGACATTACGTTATTGATGAATGGTTGCATAAGTAGTTATTGGAATCGCGTGTCCTTTTTTTCACAATCTGCGGTTTTAACTCGCATGCGAGAAGAAACTTGCACTTTTACGAGTTCAAAACCTTGAAAATAACTTTCTATCATACAGTACGACCATACATCCATTTTTTAATCATAGCAATATACTAATTCTGCACACCTTTGAGTAATTTCACCTTCAGACTCTATTTTCTTCCACTGAAGGAATAATAACACATTTAAGCCCATCTTAAACAAATGTTCCTTCTGAACGACAATGATGACACCCTCAATTCTAATCCTTAAGAATTACTTTGAATTCATTTAGATTAATATTCCCAAAAGCCAGAATCACCAAGTGTCACTCTGCCATTAGAAATGTAGCTTAACCACAAAATAACATGAAGTACCTATTGGTATTTTAGGGTTTTAAATAACAACACTTTGTTTAAAAGCTAATGGAATAGACCAAGATTTTATTCTACGAATATATGAAGAGGGTACGTCTTCTCTCTAAGAGTGAAAGTCACAGATTGAGGTCTAAAAGAATTCTGCAAGGGTCGAAGGACCCTTTTCGTTTATTACATAAAACAGACTGCATAGCTAAACAGCTGCAACCTCTTAAGCATTCCAAGAAGTAAATATACTAGTTGATTTTTGTATATTTAAAAAATACTATGCTCGTAGAGACATAGAAAACCAACAGTACCCCATGCCCCTACATTTCAAATATACTTTAGAATATTATTAACATAAAACACGAAGTCCCTTTCGATAAACGAACACCTTCGGAATAAAGCAGACCATATCCACCCATCAAGAATCACAAAAACAATCAAGTCGCCTTCTCTTCGCGCGTTCGTTGACCAGGATAAGCGCAAATAAAATCAACGCCATTACCCGGGATTAAAAACGATCGTCGATTCGAAAACACCGTAAGTTTCCACATATATTACGACTCTCTCACGTGCGCCTATCTCGCAATTCGGTCTCACGGGTCGTCCACCACGTAAGACGAGGCAAGATCCACGTAAACCCGATGAGATCAAAGACGAAGAGGAAAGAGGAGAAGAAAATGGAGTCGCGGGGAAGAAAGAGATCACGAGCCTGAACTGTATTCGCAATGCGCAATTATTACTGCTTCTATCACGTGTCTACATTCTATCGTTCTTTCCTCGTCGTTTTACGCTCCTCCTCCTCTTTCAATGATATTTTTATCGTCTCCGGGATGCCTTCTCCGCTCGGATCACCATGCTCCGGAACCTTTCATTTCTCTGCACGTAGACCGGTATAACTGTATCGGGATCTCCTGGAGGCCCACCTACGTTCACCTTCTTCTCGTTAGATGTACACGGACCGGTGGATGCTAATATCTTACAAGGCTTCATTCGTTCTAGAATTATTTTCAAAGAATTCTACCGGGACGATTCTCCGTAGGACTTAAGCAGAGAGTGGAAAATGCCCATGTTCAAAATTTCGCGCGTTTTTACGAGTCAATGCACCCGGCATATTTCGAGGCATAATACGTGGATTTTATTAATTCCTTTACTTTGGGGATTGTGCGATAATTTTGTTGAGAAATGTCGAATTAAGAATTGCTTGGATTTGTTGCGTGTTTCTGTAAAAGTCGTAAATATTCTGACGTTACAGATAAACATTGTGTTTTCTTGATTTCAATCTGAAGTTGATGAAACGTATATTTGTTGGGGGATTTTCTTATGGCTGATTCAATGGTCTTTTGAACATTTAGATGCAAACTTGTAATTTCTGATGGAATTGTTAGCGAGGAAGTGATTTCGATCTACCTGGATCATACAGTTTTAAAAGATAGATTTCTTCATTATAAAAATTATGAATTAACAGAAATGAGTAGCGGCTGCAAATTTTATGCCATCCAGAAAATTGTAAATCTGAATTTCTTTGCTGCATTATTGTTATCTTAGCGGCTCCTTTCCAGAATATTTCGAAATCCCGAAACATTTTATCGTAGATTTGAATTAATGCTTGGTAAATACAGTGAAAGGATAATTACTGTGTATCATAAATTTTGATTCTTCTCCGATATTCCTTTTTCTTCTATTATTAAACATTCAAGTTACTATGGTCAATGAATTTATGTACGTTTTGGTAAAAAGCAAATATCTTGAAATTTGGAAATTATACACCAATTTAAATTCAAATCCTCCATAAAGTTAACCCGGCGAAACATCTCGTATTTCAGACGTTATCTGACACGTGTAACGACGTTTCCAAATGTCCAGATTTTCTTACGTTTAGTTGAATATTTATAAAGTTTCGGAAGCTATTTTAATCACTTTGGAATAACGATAGAAAGTGACTGAGAAAACTCAGGAAACGTTAGACCATACGTTAACGTACGTTTAAAGGGAGTAATCGAACGTCAATTATCTTTTAGCAACTGTTACAAACCAGAAAGCAAGTATTGCAAATTACAGAAAATTTCCTTATACCTTGTACGACATATTGCCAACTTCTACATCGTTATGTCAATTCTTTCGTGCCGGCAAATTAACATGTTACAGGCCTGGACGTTAAAAACGAGGCTTTTACGTAAAGTATAATAATCGTTTTCACTGATTACGTATGAACCAATTAAATGTAGCACGCGATATTTATGGTAATCCCTCTTTGCCTGAAATAATATGTCGGTACGAAATATTTTGTCACGCACTTTCACGATATTATTCTGCACATCTCACATACAAAACTGATGAAAGTTCATTAATTTATAGCAAAATTATAATTCATGAAAAGTGTTGAATTTAGTTTAGTTAATAAGTGAAGAATTTTCTAACTGTACGAAAAGTTTCGAAATATCGCCCACACATATTTTATTCATCTAACTGCCATAGTAATTTCGCAGTAACATTAATCGAACAAAAGTATCCAGTTTTTAAGTGCTCATAAATTCCCGTATCGTTTGAATTTTATCTATTGCAAACATAGGTATAAAATGCATAAAATATCGAATACGTCACGGTCTAACAGTCATTTGAAATATTTATAATTCCCGGAATACAATACCGTTCTCATTAACAGGGTAAAACGTAAAATTTCTCTTGGAAATAAAAACTGTATATCGAACCACCCATAAATATATAACTTAACGATTAAAACCAAGCTCCTAACGCCGATACTCTCTCGAGAAAAAGATCAACTTTGAATACTGCAGGATGTATTGAGCAAGCGGCTTAGTCGTAATTTTGCGAATCGTATTTCTATCTAAACTTCAAAACTATGCACCGTTCGTTTCGTTCAAAAAAGTCTGGCCCTCTGGTTTTCGTCGTGGCTATATAGTGCCTTAAGTCCCGTTCGTTCATTTTTTTCTTTCCTATCTGTTACCGTGACCCGGGTGAAAACGGTACTCCCACCTCAATGCGCGTGCACTTTGACCCCTGGGCCTCACCCCCGGGAATTCCCAGACCTACCAGCTATTGTTTTTTTAGGGTTT
Organism: Cerceris ruficornis; assembly: GCA_963989415.1. Classification (NCBI taxonomy): domain Eukaryota; kingdom Metazoa; phylum Arthropoda; class Insecta; order Hymenoptera; family Crabronidae; genus Cerceris; species Cerceris ruficornis. The sequence goes on from OZ022519.1 coordinate 19,289,537, forward strand.
TACATAACAACACTTTGTTTAAAAATTAATGAAATCGACCAAGACTTTATTCTACGAATATATGAAGAGGGTACGTCTTCTCTCTGAGAGTGAAAGTCACAGAGTGAGGTCAAAAAGAATTCAGCGAGGGTCTAAGGACCCTTCTCTGTTTTAACATAAAACAGACTACATAGCTATACAGCTGCAACCTCTTAAGCATTCCGAGAAGTAAATATAATAGTTGATTTTTATATGTTTAAAATATACTATGCTCGTAGAGACGTAGAAAAACAAAACCAGCCACGTGAGCTTTCCTTTAGGTACAGGTTTCCCTCAGGACGATTGTTTTCGCCCTTCTGTCTACCCTTAACCGTGCATTAATAAATAAGATTGTAAATTTCCCGACCTTTGTCCATACATTCCTATATTCTCTGCTATTTTAACACTTTGCGGACGGAGACATTTTTGAATATTGAGAGATAACCATTTATTTTGCGATCCAAAGCCACCTTTTCATCAGCAAGCTCGGCTGTTAATGTATACACATTATAAATTATTATTTGTTTAATCATATTTCAACGGTTGTATTTCAATTTTTCAACTCTAACTGTGTGTACAAGCAGCGATAAACTACAATTCAATTTTTTCTCAGACCACATATACGCGTCGCTAGTCCTCAAAGGGTTAACTCTAGCCTATACTAAGCGCCGACATATTTCGGATACTACAATGCCAATAATGCTGTCCCCATTTTTTCCCTCTTAATTAGTTACACATCGTTACGTAATCGTAAGAATTCGATCCTATAAAACAGGAGAGTTTACGTCGAATTCAATTCCAAACGCGGTACCGCGAAACGAAGAGGCACGACGGACCAACGGCATTAATTAGTTATTTTGTTCGGGCGTTAATTTGCATACAAATACAGTGGCAATCGTATAAATTTGTTTACCGCTATAAATTCTCGATTTCGCGTGTCATTCGGCGTGGCAGAGGCAGTTAAAGCGAATAATCGTAAGTTTCGACGGGGGCCTCGTTTACGCGGATCACTTCACTTGCTAATAAATACATTCGACGGCGTAGCCTTAAGCACGAAATGCTTTAATGAAATTACAATTGCCCGGCGAAGCGGCCGATTAAATCCCTCCGGCTTCTTGTCTTAATTCGCGAGTTCCATTAATTCCTGCATTAATACTCGGCGGTGTATTAATTAGTAAGCACGGTGTGGTTTTCCAGCGTACGCCGATGGCCTTCGAGGGAACGATTTCGTAAATAGGGAATTTAAGAGGAACACGTACGCGCGATGAAAGCAAATCGCCGATTGGTGGAAATTTACGTGAGAAACTGTTGTTTTGGAAATTGATAACCGTAGAATTAGTTTGCCCTGGAAAAACATATTGCATCTGATTGGACTACGAAATTAACAATGCATTTACCAAGGTGGTCGAAATGACTTGTTTTAGAATTCTGTTAAATGTTCTTGAAATTTCTACGGCTTCATCTTGCTCAATTTTCTACATCTATCTTGTGAAATGTAGCAGATTAAATCTATAAAGTTTCTTGTCCTCTTCATTCCCTTTCTGAAGTATCTACCTGGTATCTTTAAATATACTAAATTAACAGTCAGTAGTTTTAGTATCAAAGGGCTTCTGCAAAGTATCGCATTTTTTTTTAAAAAATAAATAATAATAAAAGAAATTTTTAAAAATAAAATAAAAAGAAATTATAAATTCAACGTGATTTAAATTTACGCAGTGTAGTGTAATTTGAAAAAACAACCGAAGTATTGCGGCTGCACTAAACTCAGGCTTAACAGAAAGAAACAAAATCAAAATCAATTCCACAGAATTTAAGAAAATTCATAAACCATTCACATAAAAGATGAAATACACTAATACTTTATATTTTATAAAATTTCCTCAAAAAATTGAAAACTTTCGAATTAGTAGCGAAGCGCTATCATACAAATCCAATAAATGTAAGTAAAAGATATTAAATAAATATTTCCTTGCGAGTGACCCAAAAAAGGTGAACAAATTTTAGCGGGACAATATAATTTATTGCAAAAATCAAGAACATCGTAAAAAAATACTAGTATTTTGTCCATCGCTGCCACAGGAAGTTGACGAAAACTTTCGCAGCCCTTTGACTGCACATTCTATCATTAAAACATGACTCTTTAATGACGAACGAAACGTCATGCGTTAAGGGAACGTAGACGTGTCGGAGGTTTATTTATAGCAATCGAATGATTACCACCTTGCTCATAATTCCTTCGCTGACATATCGATTCTTTATTGGCCGGCGGGTTAGGCGCCTTCGTGAGTAAATAGAAAATAGAAATCACGAAGCGATGGAATCACACGTGAAAGACTTGTCTCTCTTTCGCCTACACCATTACGTAATCGTAATCTTGACATCCTTAGAAGACGAGAATGGCTTCGATGGTTTTCGTGCTGAAAGCGACGAAGGTTTCAGAAAAATATTCGGAACTCGATTTGCGCGGGGATTCGAACGTTTATTCCAATGATATACCTACATGTATGGATAGAAGTTCTTAGGATGTCCGAGGAAAAGAATCATTCTTATGTGATACTTTGACGTAGAAAATAACTTATGTACTTTTTTCTGATTTGTAGCTTTATTTGAAATATTTTGTCATCAATTCTAAAGTTCGTTCAAAGGTTTATTTATTTACGGGACGATGATTGGATTTAAAAGGTAGTATGAAATCTCAGTTTTACGGACGTTATTAACCCCTTGAGGACTATGAACACATATATGTGGTCTGGGAAAAAATCTGATTACAAATTATCGGCGCATGTATACGCGGTTAAAATTAGAAAAACTGAAATATGATTACGCAAATAGTAATTAAAACGTCTATACATTAACACTCGGACTTTTTGATGAAAAGGTGATTTTAGATCGCCACAGAAATGCTTATTTTTCAGCATTCAAAATGTCAACGTCTGCAAAGGGTTAAATATCCCGGTTGTCATGAAAGAGATCTAACGACCAGTAAAACATTTTGAAAGTTCGAACTTATTATTTATTTTTTATATTACCAACGTACATTACAGTACGGTCAAATTTCCTGGTACGATAAATTAAAAAATTGAACCGTTTAACAAAGCTAATAGTAGCATCAATATACAGATTTCAATAGTTCAAAAAAAAATTGTAAATATGTCAAAACGAAGGAAATCAATTTTCCACGTTAAAACCTCATCACACTTATTAAATTTCAATTTTACCATAGGAACAATAGAACTCCATCAATCCACAATAATAAACTCTACCAACATCTGCTTCGAATCCGATCCTAAAGCTGCCTACCGAATTCCGTATCCTTCGAACACTCAATTTCCGTAGACACTTAAATATTACAAGACCGTCCAAGCAATTTGCAAACATTCAGGCACTTTGCTCGACAAGCGAGAAATTATCTCGTTTATCCGCCGAGAGCATCAACTTCTCGATCAAGGTGCCGATCGAGACGTTTAACTCGATTGGACCGAATAAAGACAATGATAATTTCTCTGCATCCGTGCTGACAGACTTCCTGCAACCGTTACGCCTAAGGCATGCGAAGTCCTTGCCGAGTGGGTGGAGCAAGAATCGGCAGGAAGTTCTTTCGATATTAAAACACACCTGATATTTATCGGCGTCCCGTTCGAGACACATGCCGTGGTGAAATCGACTGCTGTGCGCGATAAGCCCGCCTGAGAAATTTCCACGAAATAAAAGCGCAAAGACAGCTTGTAATTACGGAAATTATTGGTTCGTGACCGCGTGACTTCGGAATTCGATTCGTCGATATCTTCGACTCGGTCACGCATTCATAACGGATTATGTTCTCCAAAGGGCATCTTTCGAGATCGTTGTATTTCAATTTTCCGATGCACTTGTCGGATGGATGATGAGTAAGGCGAGTGGTGTAATTCGTGCTATCGTCGTATTATTACGTTGTTACGTGGAACGAGGAGAATTCAATTTACGTCGCGAATGAAAGGGGAAAAAAGTCTTTTTCTTTAAGTACCGTCTTTTCGGAGGTTTTGCTGATTCTGCATTCTTTCGAGGAACTTGAAACATTTCTTTTAAACGGTCGTCCTAAATGTTGTTAAACATTTCGCAGTGCCTTGTTTCCATATTATTAACCCCTTGCACTACGATTACTTTTGCGACTCTGCGTGCAATAATTCAGAACCAAATTGTTAAAATGAAAATTCATCAGTGATTCCTGATATATCTTACAATTTAACGCAACACTAATAACATAGAAATAATTTTACCGTGTTGTGTTCCACTGATATTTTTAATTTCATCATTTTTGGGAGCTTCAAAATTTCCTATTCTATCTAAGGGTTAAAGAACAATGTATAAACTGAAGTATACGATTACCACAGATGACCCGAGGTCATCAAAGATGTCAGCTAAGTTAATTTCTACTCACGTAAATACCACAATTCAATTTGGGAAACTTTCTTTTAATATCATTAACAAATAGAATAGTTTCATCATATAATAAACATTCTAATATAAACTTACAAACGCAAACTATTCTTCAACAGAATTCAACTGCAACAATGCCTGCAAACATGCATACCCACTCTGCCGTCATAAATGATTAATTACACGCACAACTCCCAGCCGAGACGTCCGTCGATATATCAATTATTTCACTCCCAGCGAACCATCGAGTATTAATATAACTATCGAACAAAACGAACAGTTCCTTCAGTGTGGCATCTACTAAGAATCCTAATTAAAATCGAACGAACAGAACCTCATCCGCTCACGCGGTTAACCGCACGACCCCGGTAATTCCCACACGAAACCTTCGACAATGGAATCTGAGCTACCTGATCTAATCGACGATCGATCTAATTGAGAATACTCGAGCATCGATCATCGAGGACGACAATCGACGGAAAGAGAGGGGACATGGAAATAGGAATTCGTAAGGTGACCTCAAGCGTCACTCGTTGCGCCAGAAATTTCATTTCTTCGAGGTGATTCGACAAATTTCTTAGATCCTAGGCTGATTTAGTTCTTCTTGCTACGTGCCTTTCCTATCCTGAGACATGAAGAGAATAAAAAAACAACTGATAGAGTGTGCACTGAAAAAACCCAACGACGTTAAGTAATCGGTCCGTGAAGCTGTATCGTGGGCGATTTTGTTGAATTTCCGTGTAGCGCGATGCGATTGTCTTTGTTCGAGTTCGTGTGCTATTGTGATACACGGTTGCACTGTCACTTTCATCGCTTCGTTGATTTTCCTTTCGACGATTAATTCGAGTATCGCTAAGTAGATTCTGTATCTTTGTTGTGAGAATTTAATAGCTCCTCGGAGAGAAACGAGTTTCATGAGAAAATGCTAATCTTTGAGGATTGAGGCAATCAATTATTATAAAGGGATTGCAAAGATTTCTTTTTCTTTTGCATTAACACGTATTATTACAGTTTTCGGCGTAAGTTGTCGTTCAACATGAATTTTCATATAGTTGACAAAAAAAGGGAAGAACTCCTATCTTTTTACATTTAGTTTGCTATAATTCAAACCTTTTTAAGTAAAAATTGAAATTAGGCACTTTACTTTATTCTTTTCCAAGAAAAAGTCATTGCTCATGTAAATGAGGAATATTTAATGTTTTAATATTTTATTATATATTTTAATATTTAACTTCTCCGATAAAAGTCTCATTCAATAGATTCTACTTTTCAAGTCTCGAAATGGAAAGGGTATTCTTTGAAAAACTATCGGCTTTATACTAAATTAAAACTTTCACGTACCATTCGTTCCACGGTTTGAAAGGAGAGCAAACAGGAGTCAACGTTTTATGGAAAGTTCCATCGAAATCCATGACGCATAATTTCTGCAGAACCTGAAGTTAGCATGTGCGGAAGTCCATCATGATCTTACGATCGTGGACCACCCTGATCGTGAATGCATATCGTTAACTTTGCCATTAGATACTTCGCAACAGATAAATAGATCTCTCAAGTAATTAAGCGTCTATGTAATTTGTCTTTTAAAGAATTCCAATCGTTCGTTGAATAATCGCTGATCGAGAAATGATAATAAGGAGCGATAATTGAAATCGTTTCACCGGTTATACTAAACTTTTTCTTAAGTTTCCTATGAAAGACATTGGCTGCATGGATTTCGATGAAAATTCACTAAATGCAACACCCTCTATTACTTTTTAACCTGGAATGCGTTCGAACAAATTGCTACATGGCGCATAATGTTCTCCAGTTTCCATAGTAACGAAAGGTATTATATGTAACATTTCAATTCTTTTAAAATTGGTGCTCATTATTGGTACCGTGTCTCATTATCAATTTTAATCACTGTATACCGTAATCTTTTCACTTGGACACCTTTACACGTAAAGATTTAATTATTTCAAATAATGACTACAATTCAGTGATTCTTGTAATTGTATTCCTACCTTATAAACGCCAAGAAATATGTATAAATTGTTCCATGCTTATTAACATATGCAAAAAGCACGTACGCACCCCCCAAATAAATTGTATTCCATATTACACATATTTTCCAGGTATTTCTTTTTACCGAGTTAACATTTAATCAGATAAACTGTTACACGGTGTATAACCTTCCCTAGTTCCCACAAGATCTTATCGACTAAATGGCGTTTTGCAAAGGAGTACCTAAATTCACAGGAAATATGCCGATCGTTGAAACGACATCTCATTGTCAGCCGGTTTCTCCTTATTTGAACCGCACCTCGGTCAAAGAGTCAGGATTTGTGAAAAATCGAAATAATATCCCTTAATAACGAACGACGATTGCGTTGGCGTTGAGATAAATCTGAAAGTAATAACCCCGCGGCTGCTAAGGTAGCAACAAAGGACTGATAAAACGGCGCCGTAAATGCGTCAAGTGCATCGAAAACGTCAGAAGCAGGAACGTGTACAGCGCGTGAATCGACACACGCCAGTGAACCTAAAGAAAAGGCTGAAAGGGGGTCAGATGATTGGTAGGCGCGCAATACAGAATAATTTAATGCTGTTTACTTTTCTGTTTCCTATTACTCGACTCGATGAATTCTGTAAACGTTGTGCCATTAAGACATCCTGCACGGATTCCGTGGTATCGGTGTCTTTGAAATTACGGCGAACGTTGTACATTGAGATAGATTTTGCGTTTCAACCGTAAAAGATGCACAAAAGCTTTAATATGTAATTTTAATAGTATTTTTTGTGCTGGATTAAAATATGTATTTTGTTTATCTCTATCATGTAGGTTTTTTTTTGTAGCAACTACTTTTATAATTAATAAGTAGTACAATTTCGAACTTGAGAATGCAATTAAACAATATTTGCTTATTCATACGATGAAATTTTAGAAATATACTTCTCTGTTTAATGTAACATTATTGTCGTGAAATAACTCATAAACAATAAATGTACTTGTAAAGGAAGCTACGTATGACGATACTACCCTGCATGAAACGGTTGCGATGAGAATCACTGGCGGTACCTTGCGCCTTACGAAAATATTTGAATTCCTCAGCCGAAAAGAAAACTCGTGTTGCAAATTTCAGTTATGGTTTCCCCAAGAAAAATGTCTGCTCTATCGCCATCTGCTATTACAATTCCTCTTGGGCGTCTCGTTTTAAAGATAAATGGGAAAATGTCCACAAAAGTTGAGGCATTTTGGGCGTCGTTTTCCCTTTGAGCATTGTTTAAATATGTTTAAACGTTCATAACATTAAAGTAATATGCATCATTATATTCTAAGCAGTATGTACAATCATTTCACTCAAAAAAAAACATAAATAAATTTTACGGTTAGAACGCAAAAAAGTCGTGAAAATTGGAAATATGAATTCTTTTCAAAACTGATTTTTTCAAAGATGGAGACTGATGGAGACAAACGGTTTTCATATTCGTGTTCAGCGACGCAATATGTATAAGAATCAGCATAAATATTCTTTTGACAAAAAATCGCGTCGGCCAGTGTTATCTACCAAGTATGCGTCAAGTGCATCGAAAGAGTCGACACAAGTCGGTAGCGGCGAAGAAAAGACTGAAAGGGGACCAGATGCCTGGTGTGCAGGGGCCCGTGATCACTATACTCGGCTCGGTTCCTTGTGCAACAATGAACAACTTGCAAACGATTGCAATATAACGTAGTACGAGACGGACACGTGCACCTTTCCTTACCCTTGGAAGATGGAAGCCTCTGAACGAGATGGAGAATTATTGCGAGCACTTTCCAACGTGTTCGACGCGGATATTACGTGTGCTCGCTCGTTCCACGTGTTGCTTTCATACATGCACAGGGAACGTAACAACAAACAACGCACTCCACGCTAAGGTTCATGGAATATGGATTCAACCAATTGATCGCATTCTTCGATAGAGTGTTACAATTGCTATTTTCTGTTACTTCTTGCAATCGATCATTTGTTTTCGATGGTTTTGAGAGATACTCGATGGGAATTTACTTGAAGAATGTAAAAGAACTTCGAAATATTACGATTTTTAATTCTAAGTCAGGTGTTTTTTGTTTCCAGATATTTCAACTTTGGTTTTAGGCTTTGGATGCTGCATATTGAAACAGTCACAAATATTAAATAGCTCAATTTTATATCGTTTCGTATAAAGTAGTTTTCTTCCGTGCTGTAATAAATTCCATTTTTTGAATTTTTCGTTTTACCCACTTTCACAATCACATGTACTTTTCTTTCGCTCTTAATTCTCTAGTTTCAAATAAAAGCAGATAATTACACTCATGTCAGATAATCGTCTCAGACCACTTATAATGAACTGTAAGTGAAGTGGAAAAATTGAGTACAATTTATTAAATCACGAATAATAATTGTTAATTCTTCAGTACTTCGTTGAACGGGTTATTTGTACCTTCGATAAATGGATCGATAACGAGCAAATAAGAAATGGAGTCGAAAGAAAAAATAGCAGGGAACGAACTCGACAGGTACAAAGTTGCGATTCGTGCCTCTCGTATATTTTAAAATGCGGTAATGAATTTTAGGTGGGCGTCATTTCCGTGTTACAAGCAAAGAACCGCCAACGAGTTTACACGCGATCGGCATCCAGCTTGCCTGCCCGATATTTCGGTGTACCTGCAATTACCGGACCAATCGGTCCTACCGAGTAATTGTCTTAAGATTACACTTTTTACCGTGGCAACGCGGTAAAAACAATCGCCGAAACGATTCGTGAGTTTTTCGATTTTCCAACAAACCGACCCGATTCTGTGGCCGATCACTTTCCACTTAATTACCCAGCTTGATTAATGCCAATCAGAACGAACATGTTGATGGTAATTTAGATAAAGAGGTACGATAACTAACCTACTCGATTGCTTATCTATTACCGTAATGACGGTGAAATTATCATGACGATTAATCGCCTCAGTTATTGAATTCATTCGTAACACGAGATCGATATTGCATAATGCAAATTTCCAGAGTTTCACGCGTTACAGTTACAGCTTCTTCACTTTCAACGTTCTCCAAAAATTCCATCTCATTGAGACGTTCACAAAGAGACAGGATGGTTCACCTTTCGAGGTAGAGTGACCGGTGAAAAACAATTTTCGTTTGATGTTTCGGACATATTGACAGGAATTTCAAAGAGGGAGAGGAAAAAAAAGCGTCATAAATCGTACCAAACCGCGAAACAGTTTGAAATGCAACGTGCGTGAAACGATCAAGGTGAAAAATAAATAGTTCACGAACCATCGGTATCACAGATCCTGGACTTTCCCAACCCGGTGTCCTATCCCAGTGCAATTAACCGGTCAGTGGAGCATAATAAATGCAGCCGGAACCAGAACCTCATTAAAAGAGGAAAGGAAAAAAAAGAGGGCGTGCGCACGTGGCACAAGACTAAAGATTTCGTAATTTCTCAGTTACGAGTTGCACTTGCACGACAATTCCCTGATTCACGCATGCTTATGCACGCGTAACGGTAGCAATAAATTATTATCCTGCACGGCATAGGATCTTTTGTCATCCTTCGTGGTATGGCACGATCCACTGTAGATCCTGGCTGATTTGAATAAATACATGGGGAATATAGCGAGTCTTCTATCTTGATAACCGATTCTCGGATAAAATGCAAACCTCCAAGTAGTGTGATGTTTCAACTCTTTTTCTACAGAGATATTTGAAAGTGAAATTTATAATATCTTCGAATTTGCATTCCGTTTTCTTGTCATTTTATTTTAGATTGTTAACTTTACTGTAGATTTGTAATTCAACATGTCATTTGATACAAGAATTTTTGTTTATGCCTGATCTATCATTTCTTTCGAAGAACACTTCGACATTGTTCTTTTACGACGCGATATTTATTTAGTTGAGAATCGTATCAATGGTGTTACAATATCTAAAGAAGTATCGTAGAAATGATTCATTGAAAAGTTAGAATCAAAGTGTTCTCTCAGACATTTCGAGAAATTCGTTATTATAATACATTCTCCTCGAGGGAAGAGTGCCGCCGTTAATTTTATTTCAAATTAAATCAACGACTCAGCCGGTCGAAATGAACGCATATTTGAGACGGTAGCCAAGACGTCAACAAACGTTAACGTTTTCTTTTTGTATCTATTTATGGTAAATTGTCCATTACCTTTTTTTTCTCCCTCTACGGGTTTCAGGTCGGTGGAATTCGAAGGTGACAAGCACAGGACCAACGCCCACATACTTCGAGTATCATTCCGACCATCGATCATAATGTGTTAACGATTCTGACGCAACAGAATTCTGTTTGGTTTTACTATGAATACCAAATCCCCGGATTCGGTGGAGAAATTGTGACGGGTGTACACACGATCATTGCATAGCAGGACTATGGCAAATAAGAAGATAAAGACTAACTCGCAATCGGTTGAACCGATTTCAAATCCTGCTCCGTTAGCTCTGGAAAATTGTTCATATATTATTATCTAACATATCAGACGTTTATTTTAAAAGTAGCGTAAGTCACTTTATCAGAAAAAATCGAGTTAATGATAATATTAATTACAGCTTCACAGCTACTATGTACTTTGCTAAAATTTGCAATCAATACGATGAAAATAAATTAAGCTTTGTTAGCGAGAAATTTTGCTAGTTAACGGTTCAACAAATATGTTTATTTTGAAAGTGATATAAGTCTTCTAAACGAGATAGCGGGGTTTTTAAAGCGGCATTTTGCGCAGAATTGACTAATCTTGCGTGTAGATAAGTTTAAAAACGCCTGGGGAAAAATTTTTTTTTCGGCCATTTTCCGCAAAAATCGACGACCCCCGAGTGGGCGAAATTTCAATATCTTCAAATATCGATATCTCGAATTCTAGACGAGATAGCGGGGTGTTTAAAGCGGCATTTTGCGCAGAATTGACTAATCTTGCGTGTAGATAAGTTTAAAAACGCCTGGGGAAAAATTTTTTTTTCGGCCATTTTCCGCAAAAATCGACGACCCCCGAGTGGGCGAAATTTCAATATCTTCAAATATCGATATCTCGAATTCTAGACGAGATAGCGGGGTGTTTAAAGCGGCATTTTGCGCAGAATTGACTAATCTTGCGTGTAGATAAGTTTAAAAACGCCTGGGGAAAAACTTTTTTTTTCGGCCATTTTCCGCAAAAATCGACGACCCCCGAGTGGGCGAAATTTCAATATCTTCAAATATCGATATCCCGAATTCTAGACGAGATAGCGGGGTGTTTAAAGCGGCATTTTGCGCAGAATTGACTAATCTTGCGTGTAGATAAGTTTAAAAACGCCTGGGGAAAAATTTTTTTTTCGGCCATTTTCCGCAAAAATCGACGACCCCCGAGTGGGCGAAATTTCAATATCTTCAAATATCGATATCTCGAATTCTAGACGAGATAGCGGGGTGTTTAAAGCGGCATTTTGCGCAGAATTGACTAATCTTGCGTGTAGATGCGTTTAAAAACACCTGGCGAAAAAATTTTGTTAAAAGTGCAAGTAAATCTTCTCGAAAATTGGTACCGATATTTTGAAACACATTAAAATGGAAACCCTCAGATGCCTCGATTTAAAAAGGAAGTGACTTATGCCACTTTAAAAAGAACGGCTCGTATCATAGCCTCGGTGATTCGGAACAATACAAAAACAGTAGGTCCTAGGCGATATCACCAACCAATTGGAGCCGAAAAGTTTTGAAGTAAAAAAAAAAAGAAGAAAGGTTGCGTTTGGTATCGAGAAGAAAGATTTGTTGCGAGTGTAAAGTGTACATATAGAAAGGTTATAGTTTTTTCTGACACAGATGAAGAAAATGTTTCTTGGGGGCTATAGTAGGAAAGGTGGTAAAGATTCGAAATTAGCGGGCCGAGTTCAAATTCTCCTCCACCATCTTTGGGAATCTTTTCACAAATTATTATTTCATCTATTGTATTCCGGTGATTCAGAACTGACCAAAGAGAATAAGTTCCAGATGAAATGTCCATAGCAGTTGAAGCCGAAAAAATACAAAACAGACAAAAATCAGAACAATCGTTTCATGCGACACAAGCGCGTTACGTTCCTCATTGATGGCCACATTGGCAGCCACTTCTCAAGATGGAAATTGCACCGTTCCTGGCTATCTCTTTGTAACACTAAACGCAGCAGGTCGGCAATAATCTCTCTGTTTGGCCGTTTCGTAAAAATCCATGCAAGTTCCGACGTAAAATTCGAATGCTGCTCGGAATGTAAACACACGAGGGAAAAACGAGAACGTAGCCTTTCTCTTGGCTGTAATTTCACTCCACCGAAATATTCCTGGGCCCTCGCCCAATCTCACGGCAGTTGCCGAATATATACGTAACCTTGCGATAATTAAATCTGCTCGAGTAAGAAATAAAAAGTGACCGTTCAATCGTAGAATTCTTATTTCGAAATTTTAGACCGGTTGACTCCGAGTGAGAATATTTTACATTTGAAGAATTGTAAACTGTTGATGATACCATAACTGCCGTACGAGAAACTTTTTTAGGGAATTATCTAGAATTTGAGCAAATAAATCATTATCTCTTGCACTGATTTTACAATAAAAAGTGTCATACCTTGCAAAACGCAATCAATCGCAATCAAGGCAAAAATTATCAACACTGATATGCTGTCAATTTTAACACTAATCGTACCGGCACTTTATGGATGCTATTCTTACCAGAGAAGATTCTGTGACCAGTTATGAAATAACAATAATACCTTTCCGAAAGAAATGCAAGAGACTGTCAACTTAACATAGGAAACAACGTACAAAAAGTCTTTACTTAATAATGCAAAAAATTATGTATTTCCATTTCATTGAATCGGTAATTTCACCGTGCATGGTACGGTGAGTGTGAGACGTGGCAGAACTTTCATAATTTCCTAATGCAATAGGCATCAAATATATTGGGGAGATCAGAAAGTAATGTCGTTTTTTTACATTAAACTCGGACAAAAAAAATTTGTAACAAGTTTTTATTTTTAACGAATGAAGTAATCACCCTCGTTATCAACAACCTTTTGTCATCTAGTGTGCAAATTTTCAATGTCGGACCGATAAAAATCAATTGGTTTTTGAGCAAAATGTCTGGACAAACCACATTACTTTCCGGTCCCCCTAATACAAATGAAAGTTGCAAAAACAAATTCTCCTCATCTATAAGACTTTCCCTATGTGATATGTACACCATCGGTGTTTCGTATTCGCCATTACGTCCTAAGCTAATTGGCCATAACAGTTTAAGTAAATAATACAAAAAAGTGAAGTAAAGCACAGATATTCATTGGAATAAACATTGGATAAAATAAAGATACAATGCGTACCATCGCCAGACCACAACAGAAAAAAAACATTGCTTAACACTAGATTTACGGGCGTGAAATCTATTACATTGCAATATATTAAATAAGGACTTTGGAAAAAGAGAAACGAAGCGGCAAAGATGGCAATTTGTTAAGTCAATATTGTACTATAAAATACAAGTGAAATAGCTACTGTACAGCGTCTCTGTAATTTTAAGAAATGTTTATAAAACAATTACGAACCCGTCAATTTCACGGCTTTCGTAAATCTAGTGTTAAAAAGCAAGCTTGCGAAAGGGTTAAGGCATCGTTTAAACGCGGTATCGTCATAACCAAGTGTCTGACCATGAGGACCACACCCGTCATACTTGAATACCCTTGGTGGCGAGATAAGTCCCCCGTAACAGTGTACCGATATTCTATAGAGGCAGAAACACAATGGCGTTTATCGTCTCGCGGGCATTTGCATTTGTCGTGCGAGTACGCGAAATATTCGTCGACTTTATGGGTCACGCCCGTTGTCGGTCGGACAAAAGGACGATCCACTTAAGGACGACCACCGTGGACCGTTCTGCGTTGAATTCACGAAGCTATTTTCCAAAGTGCTCTCGCCCGATGTGAGAGCGCGCGCGTAAATTTCCCTCGCGGTACTTTGCGTGCAAATTCGCGATAAGTCATAAGACGGAAATGCCACGGCGGCCACACCCTGAATGACATTCGATACGGCGATATGAAAAGTTTAGGATCTCTGCATACCCTGAACGGCGCAAAGCGCTTTAAACTTTTCGACGTGACCGTCGGGGTTTAATGTATGCGCGGATGTCGAATAAAAGGAGATATTCCATTGAAATGGTCAGGCATTTTGGGTGATATTGAAACGAAAGCTGTTCGAAATCTTTCGGAAGTATCTCTCTGCATGAGGCGCGTTGGAATTGTAGCGGGGAAATTGCACAAGTTTTGTGACTCACTGTAGCGAGAAATTATAGTTTGAAAGTCATACGTAGATCGAGATCTTTTGTGCTAATTACTGATACTATAATTAATATAATTAAATAATGTATATTCTACTGTGCTAGATTTAACTATAAATTAGCAAGTAGTTTGAGCAGCACGAGAATTCTTCATCTTAACACATTGAAGACGGACGACGTGAATTCACGTTTTTTATTTTTCAACCGTTGCAGACGGGTGACGTTAATTCACGTTATTTGAAATTTCAAGCAACATCGTGTAAACAACTACAATTATAAGTAAATAAAACAATACAACGAAGAATTGTTGTTAGTAACAAACATGTGATGAAGGTATGTGCATTATATAGTCGAATAATAAAGAACCGTTATATTCAATTCAGTGTTATTTTATAATGTCAACAAAATATGCCGGAATTCAGGATTTTCATCACATACCGTTTTCAATGAGCTAAAAAGTACTTTTTTGTATGTGTTTTAATCATTTCAGAAAGTGTTGTAATACGTCATAAAGTTATCGTAGGAACAAATATTCTCAGGTCAATAAAATTACGGTTGATTGACGACACTTCGATTCTCATTGCTTTAAAAAATATGCGAAAGAAAGTAAGAAATATGTGAAAACGAGTTGATTCCTCGGGGCGTTAGCCAGACCGATTAGCGCCGAAGAATTCGCTCTATTTTTACTTGTGGAATGTGCTCGAAGGTAGGATCACCGTGGACGAAGAATGGAAAGAACACCAATGCCAGCTGGTAAGTGACATTTTACATGTACGTTCGTGGCCCACGACGATGATAAACTTGAACGCGCCTTCGTCCGTGCAAGTTGGCATTTGATTTTGCTCAATGGTGCACCGTGACGCATCGTTGTGCGAGAAGCCGTAAAATAAAGACAGCCACTCTTAACGTCGTCACCACCCATAGAGCATTCCTTTTACCATTCCTCCGACCATAACTATATTCCTGGTGACATAGGAACCAGTTTCACTTCAAGAGATCCGCACCGTCGCCGAAAATATGTGATACAATTTCTTCGCATTACTGGACGCGACTAATGCGAAAATGAGAAACGGCGAGCACTTGGAGGGCAAGACTTGTAGCCTCTTCGTTACTTCACACTTTATCTACCGCTTATTTTTTGAATATCGCGCAGAAGTAGATTGCGATTAAATGCGAAGTAATACTCATTACGAATATCATTCTCACTTCAGTCATTTCAAAGCAGTGCAATTTTATTTTATCATCATTTGAAACAGCCGATTAATAACCTATCAATCTATGAATGTTAACATCTGAAAAGCCGATTAATCGGCTAACGGTCCATAAAGTGTTAACGATACCCAGAAATCTTGGACGTTGAACGTGCTTATGCATCTAAAGTAACGCCAGAGGAGACTCGTATTAGCTTCATATTTCACCGGCAACCCGTACTACCGTATTTCGCAACCGATTCGTTGAATTTATCGCTAGGAGAATACGACGGGGCAGTAAATTTTTCGTTGAAATTACGCGTCTCTAAGATCTAACAATTTTACATAAACCTCTCACACTTTTTCTCGTAAATCTCCCTTCGCTGGTTACTCTACCGGTTTACATTTTGATCAGATAAAAGGTCGGATAATTCGATTCGTGTTCGCGTCTACGGTGTGCAGGAAACGATCGAGATCGCTTTACATTCGTGAAATGATTAATAACCGTCGGCGTAAAAAGGTACGAGGGATTAATAATATGCGGGATACCGGCCACCATAGAGCTGCGATTTAATGGCGCGGATGTATAAAGCCGGACACCGCAACAGCGTGCCGATGTTAGGGCTATTGTAAACGCCGAAGTGATAGCGGTTGGCCTTCGCACGTGGGGGAGTGATCAACTTTTCTCAAAGTGGGTTTATGTGTAGCGATAATAGTGGTATTTATTGTTGCAAAAGCGTTCCGGGGTAGACGCAGGTTAATTACACGGACGTTTCAGACCGATATGTTCTAAGGTTTGCCAATAGCTCGCGTTGATACTGATTTCGATGGCCGTGAGCAGAGAAGAAGAATTGTATTCTGAATTATATGCGTATCGTGTTGCTAGTTTGAGTGGATTGCTATTTGTGCACTAATATCGAGACTATTAATGGAGACTTAATATTTATGTAGGAAAATGTAGCATGTGGTGATAATTCTTTTTGGCTTATTGTAACACTAAACCTACCAAGCCGGTCAAATTACCGGTTCCCAATTTTCTCTGAAAATTACCTAAATTGATAGGGGAGACATGAAGTAAGTAATCCACTTCTATCTTATAAAACCTAAATTAATTAAGTAATCATCTTTTTCACCTCTTGATTTCTCTATTTCCAAAGCACTTGTTCCGTGTATCTAAATTTTAGTAAATATAACGTCGGTAGGTTTAGTGTTAAAATGTATCGTGATTGATAGTTAATTGTATTAATTGTATAACTGTATCTGACAATACTCTGATCTGAAGCAAAAGAAGTTTTTTAAGACTATTGCTCGATAAAATTCACGAATTTTAATAGCTTCTATATGTGGACATGTCTTTGAAATATTGGGTGGAGGGAAAAAGAATGTTCATATTTTAGCGCCAAAGTGAAACAAGCCTTTTTCATACTTTAAATGAAGTTTATTAGACGAAATATGTAATATTTTGTTTGACCACCTTTTGCCATTTTTAGTCTAATGTCATAATCCCGTCACTGTACAACTTCTACGATTTCTAAGCAAAACGGCTGTTTCACTTTTGCGTTAAAATGCGGAGGAACTTTTTCCCCAGCGGAATATAAGCATCCGGACGGAACATCTGTGAATTTTGACACTACGAAGAACCGAATTATTGCGCATAATTATCGATGAAAGATGGAGCAATGAAGCAAAAATGAACGAACCAACAGTATCGATGACAATAATAAATATGAAGTAGTAAGTTAATTATTTTAGACACTCGTATTATCAACGTCAGGTAGAAGGTTTATAAAAAAGTAGGGGCTCGTGTAAAATTCTGCAATTTCGAGCACGTTCCCAAAGCTGATAAAAAAAGGCAATAATTCGTCAGAACTGTTCGACTTCCTCGACTTGGAATTAATTAATATACGTCGACCACTGAATGCGGAACCAGGATGTCAGAGATAGCGACACACCTGACGAAAAGAGCCTAAATGTATAATGAGACATTCGATGTAGAAAACAGTCAAATTCTCTGATATCCTGTTACACATATATATATACCCGAAGGCAGTGGACGATGTTACCACGAAGAAATCGGGTTCCGTGATGAAAATTAGACGGAAATGAATATCAATTGCGATGGATAAAATTCAGAGGATATTGTTCATAAATCAGCCAACATCAGATATTATTACTTAAATCATTTTCTAATTGTGCGCGATAAGAATATATAGCGTGGGTGATGTGAAATTGTAAAACACAAAAATACGTGAAATTTGTGACGCGGAATATCAAGAAGTAAAGTTGAAATACCAATTGTGACGGTAATTATGACAGTGGTTCAATAAGTTAGTCACTTATTCTTCATTTTGAGATATTTCGATTTGTGCCTTTTGAGACATGAGGTCAGTGCTATCTACTAGCAATTTTGTATCATTTGAAGAAAGTGGATCTATCATATTAATTTTTAAAATCTTTAATTACGCCAGTTCCATAATAACCGGCACAATTATTATAAGTGGTTATCATGCAAATTATTTTCTGCCTGTACGTAGCAACAACATGCAATCTACTTCATGTGAAATTAAGAGATATATGGATTCGTGAAAACTCCTAAATTCTGAATCTTTTCATTAATTGTTAGTAGAATTCGTTGGCTTCGAAAAATATGGATTCGTGGCGACGTTTACGACTGTGGTGAAACAAGTCCCGCATCGTCCGGTGTAACATTCTTTATTGACTGAACATTCGTCGTAGCGTATAATATAGGCTACTAAATACAAAAAAATAAATATACATTTGGCAAATTCAGCCAGTACCTTAGAGCTTTTTTTTCGATAACTAACCCGGTGGAGTCTTTCTGAGGATTTAGTATGTATATTAGGCTCAAAAACTTGACCGTTTTATCATGAGTCCTATACGTAACTGTTCTATTTATAACAATCGTTAATCCCTAAATCTAAACGTATCTAAGGATATGTTTGAAGCTGTCCTTACACGCTCGAGAACGTTGTTAAAATTTCTTTTATGTAAAATACCTTCGGAGATATTCAAATTACATAAATAAATTAAAAGAATTTGTTTACAGTCCAATATACGGTACAATTGTGTGAAAAACAATGAGAAATAAGTCGGGGATAAGAGAGGATATAAATGCGAAGAAGTTTGTGAGGACAACTTAATACTGACTTATGGTACCACACATAATATTTAAGTATCACAAACTAATATTAAAATTCGTTTCCTGTGTTACAAGTTATATGTTTGGAAGAAATAATAACACTTAGATATTGTTCATGAATTATAGCGATAAACTCTCCGTTTATACTGACCGGTCAGTTTAAACAAAATTATTTAAAATACATTGCACTATGGTAATTGCTAATTTCCGAAACATTTGATGTTTAATCGAGAAGAAATAAATGATTAAATAAAATATGTACTAAAATTGATGAACAATATCTGTAATTTTTTCCCTACAATTAACGTTAAAAAATGCATTTATGCGTCTTTCTCTGTCAAGATAACGTTGCTGTTAAATTGAAAGAATATGTTTTGAAACCCTCTTCTCGGATTCACTCGAATACCCAAAAACGATGTCTGCGTGCAAAATAAAATTACACAGAGCTTCCTTTTATACAATTCTTATCATCATAAAGTAGAACACACGATATTTAATTTAATCTATAATACAAATAATTTCCTAAAAAGGAAGACCGTCAATGTAAAACCTGTGAGATTTCTCTATCACCGCACGTTGATTTAAAACATCCAAGCAAAAATCATTAGCTCAAAAGTTTCTAAGTTCTCTCTGAATTATTTCAAGTGCCTCAATATTTAGATACTTACAAATATATTGCTAAAATTTCCTAGACACATCGAATTTCTGTACGTCGAAAAAATGCAGTTTTATTGTCAACAATGGGATAAATAATATCTAAGCTACCTACAATGTATATCAAATAAATATCTTACGGTGACACGTCTTAGAAACCATTGGCTTCCCGATTTTCGTTCAATCCGATAAGTCGACAATGTTGAAAACAATACAGCACGTCATGTAAAGAGTATTTTCTCGTAACCATTATCGTGAAAGAAATTCATCACGGTAAATATCATAATTACTATCTACGTTCCTACTGTCCTCGAGTAAAAAAAACAAATAAAGAAATGCCGATAATAAAAATTCTGAATATCAAACAATTCTACATCACTCAAGAATATCAATCGTACCTTGCGATCACAATTAAAACGTAAATCAGATGTTGTACTTTGCGTATTATATATCTATATCTATGTATATAGAAAAAGGAAACAAAATATGAATAATAAAACCTTTGAGCCTAAGGATCATCGCTGTCGCTATCCTGCTGCTCTCTTGGCTCTTCCTCCATCGGGGGCACCCCATCCGTATTTCTCTCGAAGTTATGAGGATTCCAAGGGGAGAGCCATTTGTTCACAAACCACCAATGCACGGACAATCTTCCGTGGTTACATTCAGCCCTGTCGCATCTACCGAAATATTGGCAGATACCGGTAACGTTTCCACTCTGATTCCTGATACAAGAATCGTCGCAAGTGTGTTGACGCTCCGTCGAACGATTCACAGACGAACCAGCGACGTTCGAGGTGGAAGGATTATGTTGGGAAAAATTTGATCTTATATTGGAGGATGTACTAGGTTCGTTCACTGTAGCAGAAGTGGATGCGGTCGCGTTAGACGTCGACGCACCGGAATCTCCGCTGCTCGAAGGATTTCCTGTCGCGGATGCATTGCCGAGAGCAGAAACGCAAGACCGATCGATTCTACCGATATGAATCGTTGCGTAGAGGGGATTATTAACGGATGGACCACCTCTGTTAACCCAATCGAGGTATCTACCGATCTGAACGGCGGAATTCGAATTCGGGAGAACCTTGCATCTGCATGAACAATTGTTGGGATTTCTGCAGTGACATTCCATTCGGACTGGCTCGGTAGGACGAGAGGAGCTTATCGGAAGTTTCACGTAGGAGTATTCACCGCGGCAAAAGGGACATCTACAGTTTCTTGGTAACTGATATATGTAGTGCCTGGAGTTACCCAATGAGCTTGAATTCAAACCATCCTGATAGCGTAATCTGTTGTGCAAGTTATGACAATGGTGACACAAATATCGCGCGTCCAGTTGCCTACAAATCGGACACATACAGTTGTAACCAAGAAGATGAATCGAACGTCTTGTGGACGCGTAAGCTATGTTTTCCGTGGAGAAACAGTTACGGCCGAGTCTTCCTAAACGATTCTGGCAAAATTGGCTGGACAATCTGGATGAATCCAGGTAAATCTGTCTGGGTTGATCGTACTGGCCGAAGTTTCGGGATTCCATATCGTTCAGGAAATTCGGAGCAGGTATGTGATTCAGAACATGGTATTTGTAACAACGAGAATACGTTCTACCGTTGCAAGTATGACGGTCGTCTATTCTCTCGTAAGTACGATCGTCGACGTTATTCGTATTATTTTGTGCGGCCGGTTCGTTGCGAGATACTTCACCGTTATTTACGTTGTCGTCATCGTCGTCATTGTCTAATATCTCGTAAATATTTTCCTCCGGTTCCTGCTGCTGTCTACCACGATTGTAATTATGTATCAAATCCACTGGATTCTGATAATTTGGATTGAGATTGGGATGCACTTGCGCCGCGCCACTGGGTCGGTTTTGGAAGCCCCGCGAACCACGACCTGTATTCTGGTACCCATCGTCCCGATCTTGATTATTTCTGTTCTGATTCATAACTACAGCAGCCAATTCCCCATTCTCGTATCTCTGACAAACGCAACGTGAACCTTGACAATTGTGACCTCCACCACGATACTGCTGTAGCACGTTCTGGTCTGGATTCTGGACTTGCACACCGCTGGGCCCGGCTTCCCGTGATAGATCCGACGTCTCGGCACCCGGGTCCGTGTTTTGCTCGGTTACATGCCCAGCGGACTGCAATCCTCACATTGTTGTTGAGGTAGGCATCGGTTTATCAATTATCGCGACCCCGGCATAGCTGCGACCGATTCCCATGCTGGTTGGTAGAGTTGTCCAGGTATCGGTTCTCGGTGAATACACCTCGACGGATGCGAGACTCGACGAACCATCGTCACCACCCACCACGTATAGCAAGCCATTTAAGGCAACGACACCTACGTGAAAAATAAATAATATTTTGTAATTCGCGGTTAGCGTAAATGTTGTGATATTCGTCAATTAAACACAGATAGAGAAACTGCTCACCAGCATTTCGACGACACAGGGCCATGTCACTGACAGGACTCCATTGATTAGTCTCTGGATTAAATGCCTCTACACTTTTTCTAACCAAGGGTCCATCGTGCCCTCCTACTGCATACAAAACACCATCTAAAACGCCAACCCCGGCACCACTACGACGTGCAGACATATCAGGTACTGGATTCCACTGATCTTTTTCTGGATTGTAACACTCAACGCTAGATAGGCACTGCCTGGATGCTCCATCATAGCCACCAACCTATGGTAATACCTTTTGTAGTTCTAAAGCTCTAGATGTTTTTTTTTCAGGCTTCGTTCAATTATATTATTGAACTCACAGCATATAGTAATCCTTTAACGACGCCAACACCGACACTGCTCCTACGTGTTGACATAGGAGCAATTACTCGCCACTCGTATGTTCTTGGATCGTACACTTCTGCAGAATTTAGACCAGTGGAGCCGTCAAATCCACCAACCTATTTTACATGCACACTTAACAATAATCATTTATAGGCAAGTAATTTAATCGTTTGAGTCTCTCTCGGGGCGATCGCGATTTTGAGATTCTACGTTACAACGACCCACTGTATTTCACCGTAGCGGGAAAAAAGCGCTATCGCGCCGCTTGACACATTTCGACGAAATTCTGCCACCGGGACACAAACGATTAATATATAAACATCGTGAAATTAAATGTATGCATATGTCGGATGAAACGAAAATTGTAATACTTATTATATAAAAGATATATAGGCAAAAAAGAAAGTATAAAATCTGTACAGCGTAAATGCAGTTTCCCAGAACTGCTACACCAAGCGTCGATCTTCTGGCTTCCATTTCTGGACAAGGGGACCACTGATCTGCAGCTGCCTCATAAATATCAACAGTCCTCACTCGAAGAGACCCATTAAACCCTCCAACAGCATATACGCGACCATCAAGGACGGATAATCCTACGCAATGTAAACTATTGAATGATGTTTAGGAAATTCGAACTGTGCTGTGTAATGCAAGCAAACATTATAAATAATATTTACCAGCTCTGCAGCGGCGTGTGGGTAATTCTGACACTTGGTACCACTTCTCTTCTTTAAAATCATAACATTCCACGCTTCTAATGGCTTTTGGGGCTTGACCACCAACCACTAATAACACTTTTGGCAATCCTCTTGGCTGCCTCGGCTTTGTACGTGGTGTTTTAAATAATGATTTTTGTTCACCCTTAAGTAAATGGTATTTCAAAGCTTCGATCAAAAAATCTTTGCCTGTGTAAATTTGAACATTATAATTCTTCGCGTTTTCACATTAGATGTCTGTATGTTACGAAACTGACACTGTAAGTTAGCTTTAAGTAGAGGTTCTTCTTCCACGCGTTGTACTAGGTATTCCTGAGAGAGCAAAGGTAATCTCACATGTTCCATTAATTGAGCTAAATGGAGCTGTCTTTTGTCTAAATCATGATGTACCCATGATATTACGCATTCAAACACTTTTTCTTCCGATGGCACCATTAATCGATCACTGCAAATCAGTTTGGCAACCTGTTGTGGCGCCAGAGTTAAGAATTCATCGCCATCGACCACTTCCCTATAAATTATTTATGTCACTAAAAGGATATTTTGACATGGTCTGTTTTACGAGGGCAGAAAATATTGCATTATCGTACGAGAAATGTTGTTCAATGTAACTGTCTGCGTGTGCCAACAACTCCAAACAACCATGCAAATCAGCAAACGCTCGAATTCCAACACAATTCGACGGATGTAGCTGTGCTTGCAAAAAGTCACAGCATGCATCCCGTACATCTGTCAATTGTAAAAGATTTGCAGCAGGCAAGAGCACTTGTACATTGTCCTCCGTAACGTGAACTTCTGCCGAGTATACATAGTCTACTAACAACTCAAGAGCAGAATAATCTACTCCTTGTAGCGTTATTCTCTGCTGATCTCGTTCCTCAAAACTTGTGAACATGGCATAAAAATAATGGCTGCAAGCAGCGAGAACCATTTTGTGGGCAGGTACTTCCATGCCTCCATCCGCCACCAAGATCACATCGCACAACAAATTTTTCCTAAGCAATTACATGGTACTGTTTTAAACATTCTTTGTTAGAATACACTGATATATATAATCTTTATATACTCCAAAAAGAGTCTCTGAAATGATTTTTTCTCTTTTGGAGTTGCATTGTACATGTGCATTAGGGATAGAAGTTTTATTTGAAAGTACAATAACAAATTCACAAACAAACAAGGAAACGTGGTTTTTGCATACTTCCGCATTTCATTAATAACATCAAAGGCCCGATTCGTGTGATGATGATTTCTATAAGGTGGCTTATCTTTCCCACTTTCCCGAGGCACATGTTTTTGTGAACTTTCATCCAAAGAATTCTGGCTGGCATACCGCAACAACAGGCAACTATAGAGAAAAACGTGTATATTTTACTGTAAAAACTGTAAGAAATTTAAAACAAGTATTCCATTAACACACGATAGTTATAAGGTATTACATGCATAATATTAAAATTCGTGACTAGTTACAATTTTCGATACAAATATTACGTTAATATAATGTCGAACCTTCCTTTATTTTCAGAGCCGTCATTATTATTATTAGAGGCACTTTGCACCTGACCCTGTCCCGCCGACTCCATTTCAGCTGTTTGGCTCCTTGACAAAGCCGGGACAATATTGCGTTTTAATTTAGTTCCAGCTACTGATACGTTACGAGAAACGAAAGGAACTAAAGATCGTTTATATTTCTAAACTTTATTCCACTGAATCGTACAGTAATTGTCACATAATCGCGGTCGTTGGATGCGAAAGAAACTAAGGCGACGCAGCCGATTTCGTGTTATCGGTTTGATGCGTCGCTACACTATAAAGTGTCGTCACACATACACGCCACTTAATATTACAATCGGAGTTGATAAAACTCCTCGTAAGGCTGCAGTGACAATTGCAGACAGACAAACGACGTTCAACAATTATTGGGATTATTTTAATATCACGTGCACGCAAGTCGTTCCGTTTCTAACCATTTCTCCCTCATTCGGTTTCCCGAATGTCATTCACCGTTTCCTGCTGGATCCGTGAGAGCAGGGGATGCTAACTCCCGTGCTTTAATTTTCGACCACAGATGTGCTACCATCTAGAAACAACAGCGCTGCAAATCCGAACTAACTTTTATATATATATTGGCATACCATGCTATATATATCGTAAATGATATGCTTCCCGCTCGAATCCAGTCTTTTGCAATGATATATCTATTATAACGATAAGATTTACAGTACAAGTTGTTAACAATTTTCCAAGGTGTTTAAGATGACACGAAATTAATTTAATGTTACTTGTTTTATTATAGATATTAAAAAAATAGTGCCTTGTGTAAAGGAATGTAAACTTAAATGGATGCCTCCATGGTAACTTTCTGTGATTATGCCCTGCAGTGAAGCTTTGTGCACTATATTACTACATTAGGATCAATTAATTGTTACTTCCATAAATTTAGAGGGTAAAGAACATTAGCGCTTGCAAAAAAAATATGTGTCCTTAAATAACTGTTTTTACCAGTTCTAAGATAAAGAGAACACTGTGAATAATATTCTTTTATATAACTCGCTTTATTTTAACGCAACGCATTATAATAATGCGTAACTAAATTATCAAGTTACATACCAAATTATTTATAATCATCGTCAATCGTACTTGTGAAACTGTTAGCTGTCAATTTAACAGTTACCCGATATGTGAGCAGATATTGATATAACCAACAGAGAAAAGTACACAGTGGCGCTATAGTTTTTCATTTTGAAACTCAATCATCCTCTCCCATTGGCTGTTGCACTTACATTTAAGTTGTCAAACGCCAAACGGCCGCTAACGAAGCGGTTGCTTGCTTCGATATCGCATGTTCAGAAATGGATCGGATCATTGAGAGTTTATCTTCGAGTTCATCGACAGTGAAACTAATAATATATTAAGTAAAAGTAACGTTAAAGTGTGAATCGATATTAAAATATAGCACCGAAATGTCATCTCCAAGGAATCTTGATGCACCAGTTCGCAAAGGTACTCAAGTTTTTCTTCAAGAAAGCACTGCGAATCTTCACAATTCAACGGCTGTGCAGTCCCCTCGTCGCAAGGTAATCATATATTTGAATATCTTACCTGAATGACAACGAACAACATGAAAACATTCTTGTCGTGTAATATCAATATTCTTGTTGATTTTCCTTTTTCTCGTCGCAAAAATTTGCTCTCCATTTTTACTGCTAACGGTTTTGTCGAAGAACGTATTGCAATAAGTACACCCTGTATCTCCAGGAGCACCTTGAAGCAAAAATAAGTTTCGCAGCCCGCGTGTATACATTTCTTTGACGTTCGGAAAAAAGTGTATTCCTTAATTTGAGAAACTATCAATTTAATATACATCGTCGATAATTATATCGAAGTAATTACATTTCACACGTTCGCACGTATTCTTTTAAAACATGTATAACTGTATTTATTGATGACCTTATTGATATCGAAAATGTAATACATGCGTGGCATCTCAAGTTGATTAATTAACACTACGGACGATTTTGGGAACGAAATAGATTTTGTCTAAATGTTTCTTCAACACTGAGGTAATCTAACATTTCATTTACAAATTATGCTCAAAGGCACTGTATACAGTAAAGTATCCTTCTAACGTCCTTGTTTTTGCAGAATCTTGCAATACTTTTCGAATTATTATTCCGTTTTTCGAAATTACAAATCGTACATTTGTAAAGCATATTTAGGAGCGTTTAGGACACTTAAATTTTAGAATATTTTATTTTCCATCCATTGCTGGTTAAAATGCACGGGAAAGTAAATCAGTGCCGACATATAGTGCTCTTATCAAATGAGCGAACTGGAATTTCAAATAGAAGAATGTAAGATGATGTGGGATTATAGTGAGCAATTAGGCTAAAATCAATAGTTCGCGAATCGTGCTTATCTTTAATCTTAAAAATATACCCCGTCGCGTCGTTCCGTTCTCCGTAATCGTTCTACCCGTGTCACCGTACTCGTTCAGAAAGTCTCACTACCTGTCTGCGTGTATATCTTATCTCTTTCTTCGCTTCGTTTGTCATGTCTATATATTTTCGCTCGTCTGTCTCTGTCACTCGAAAAAAACGGCACGTCCGCCCCAGTGCGCGTGCACCCTGACCGCTGGGCCTCACACCTGGGAAATTCCTGGGCCTGCCAGCCACTTGTACATAGCCCCCACACTTTTAATTTTATTGCTTTCATATTTCTTCGACTTCAGCTACTCTGGTTCTACTTATTTATCAACTCATTAGGCATCATGAACCTTTACCTAACTAGGATCAAGGACCTAATGTTTTAAATAGATTACGAACCACCGATTCCATGACATATGAAAATAAGCAGAAATATCCCATTGGTGACTACAGAGCGTTTGAACTCAGGAGCACCGATTGCGTGTCCGAGCCTCTACCTCTTTACCCACTATAGCCTCCAGGACTTTACAGTTTTCACGAAATTTATCATGATAACATCAGTGTGTACGTTTACTAAGGAGTGTTCGTCTATCACTCTAGATAGCGCCACACCGGTCAGATCTTTTGTACTCGAATCGTGTCCCACCACTTCCACAGTTGGTGATCTTTGCGGCACAATGTCCGTACAACGTGTGCTCGGCCCGGCTTTACAACGAGATACAGCAAGGTTAGTATGTATCATCATGGCACGTCAGTGGTAATGATTCTTTCGTTGCCGATCTTACTAAACGACACAGAACCTTGTTCCACGTATACTACGATTTAGTCCGAACTCGACACGGTGTTCTTAACACATTGCGGACAGATTGACGAGATATCTCGTCTTTCCTATTCCGTCGTTAGGGGCCGTTGACGAGATATATCGTCTTGCATATTTCGTCGTTCGGCGCCGGTAACGAGATATCGCACAGTTGCTACGTGATTGTTAAGGGCAGTTTTTCGTAATTAGTATTGCTAATTAATTATTTGAAACTCTGAAATATGGATAGCGACAAAACGATTAAAAATAGTACAGAAATACTTGCGGACAGTTTATCGGATATATCAAGTGATGACGAAAATATGAATATTTGTGAGGACGATGACGACTTTCAAGATATTACTGAAGTTGTGATTCCTGTAAAAAAATGGGAAAGGGTTTTAAAGAAAATGGATAGTGACAGAGACAGTGAGAATAATTGCTATTCTGATGGCGATGAAAGTGCAGACAGTGAGATTGTTATGCGGACCAGAAGAAGGAAGGTGTTAATTTCAAGTGATTCTCAGTCCGAGATAAATGATCATTTAATTTTTAGCTTGCACAAATTTTTACTTATTGAAAAATATTAAAAAATCATTCGTTTTTAAAGTTGTCGTTGAAAATTAATATTTCACGTGACAATGATTTTTAACTACTAACAAATCATCCCTAATTTAAGAATATTTGACGCAAAAAAATACTTGGCCACTGAGTACGGTTAGCAATAGAATATCCGGTCCGCAATGTGCTAACAGTGATTGTAAAATCATTGTAAAAAGGTGAGGTATTTAATCTTCCACTGTTGTTCAACACCTTCGACTGGATGGAGATTTGTGAAAAAAGTCTGCCGCAAAATTCGCGGTAAGCGAATATTTTAGCTTATTTGTTTGACTAGCTTTTCGCATTCGTCTTGTTACGTAGGTAAAATGTCTGAGAGGAATCAATGGGTCGGAAACGAACCGTTCTCTCGCAAATTGACTTTTAATTGGGCCTCCGCGATTGAATTTTCGCTTACTTACAATTAGTAAGTGTGACTACCAGCTGGTCCTTCGGAAAGACACACGAGATATCCTTGCTGGTTGGAGTACTTTAAGCAGAAGCGTGCTACACGACATTAGAAACTGGGGGACTGGGTCACCGAAGCACTAAGAAAAGTGCAAGTGTTTATGTTCTTCTCCCCGGGAGGGCCCTTGAGCGAACCTGACACCGAACGCGGGTCATTGACGTCTTCCTAGCCTCCGAAAAGTAACATCGAAATATTTCGTTCGAAACGGAGTCATTTTCACCACCTTAATACAGACAGAGACGGATAAAAAAATACGTATTAAGTATTTCTTTGTGACCTACCTCTCAGGTAAGGTAGCACGCTTCTGCTGAAACTATTCGAGCCAGCAAGTATATCTCGTGTGTTTCTTTCCGAAGGACCAGCAGGTAGTCACACTTACTAAGCGAAAATTAAATCGCGGAAGCCCAATTAACCCATTTAGTGCCGGCCAGAAAAATGTATTAAAACATTACAAATCTATTTCAATAATCTTTGAAAATTGTAGGGTTATTGTTTACCTAACATTGTTAGGAAAAATTAACAAGTCGGTTACTGACTGTAGACAGTAGTTAAACATAAAGAGAATCATCATTTGGCCATAGTTTAATACGGAATAACGTAATATGGAGCATAAATTGTGTATTCTCAATTGTTTTCAATAAAATGACTAATATCATATGAGCAAACTAATTAATAATCCCATGATGATCGGTATTAGGAGCACGTTACATTACACCGCACGTACTTGGATTCACTGTCCTACGTGCGGTACTTGACCGCAGTACAGTGTCGACGATTCCACGGTCTGTTTTCTTTTTCCTTTTCCTTTTTGTTTCAACGGAACGCACCGAGGCCCGATACCAAGCACAGAATGTCGACTCATAACAGTTTCTGACACGAATACGCGAACGAGACTGGCGTGAATCGCTGCAGAGCAGAATCATTCTTTAACCCTCCTCCCTACGATATTTTATAATTAGTCTCAGCACAGGTGGTGGCACAATTCGTGTAGAAATTCGCGAAGTATACAGTCAGCTGATGAGTTCTGTTATTGCCAGTGAAGAACGGCAGACCGCGGATTACGCATCGTGTATGTTGTCGACGGAAAATGGGATATATCAATAAACTTCTACATCGTGCTATTCCGGCAAGGACACCCTCGCCTACGACGCCGGTATTCTGCATCTGAATTCCATTTATCTCATTCCCTCCGTTGCGTTTGAATTTCTGTACTTCAGACGGACGATACGTAGTTTTATAAACTACAGATGGATTTAACGCTAGAGATGATATTGATCGATTAATCGGAATTGTATTAAGTTTTTAATCGAAATAGAAATTTTGGGTAATTCAATGTATTTGCCCTTTAACTAATAAAATATTTGCTTATGTTTCAGGGCAACAAAGACAAGTCCCCATCGAAAACGGAGGAACACGAGGTGAAGGTCCGATTTGCCCGCGAGTTCGCCGACGTTGGATCGGTAACTTATTCGTCTCCAGAGAGTCCGTCATCGACCAATAGTTATCACAGTCTCTACAGTACTCTCAGTACTAAAAGCAATAGGGGTATATGTCCCGATTCATCCCCTCATACACCAAATGAGACTGCAAATAATTCCTACGTGAACAACAGTATTCCCGGTGTAGACGACCTAATTTTAGCCTGTGCCTCGATACGGCTTAATAACCAAGAGGAGCAAGCGTTCAACGCGTCTAGTAATAGTTCAGATTTAAGTCAAGATCAGACCTTCCAGTCTGCTACCGACGAGCCTACTCCGAATATCACCAAGGATTCTTTGGCAGAATTCTTCGTAGACAGGTCACTGAACGTCACAGATGTTAGAGAGTATGATACAACTGCGTTAAATTCTACATGCTCGACAAGTGAACACGTTCAGGATACTCAGGAACGACCTGTTTTATTTTTCGACACAACCTCCGTTAAAGACGACTTGTTTGTAACTCCGTATCCTCCGCATGATAATAGTGTCTCTCCGAAGATAGAATTATCAAGGGAGAAGTCCGTTTCTCCGGTTAAAAGTAAAGATATAGACGGTTTTGCGGCCTGCAATGTCAGTAATGGTTTAGATGAGAATTTATTACATGATCGTAGGACCGAGGAAACCAGTAACTTAAATTCTACGAGCAGTTTATCGCTTGATAAGTCGTCGTCATTGAATAATTCGGATATCGTTAAACCGGAGGATAAGGTAGTAACGGAAGATGCACCGTCTAAGGACTCGTCTTTGACTCCGAATTTATCCTGTCCTACAATAAATTCTGTTATATTTGCGACTATATCGGGAGAAAATCTGGAGGAATTGTCATTGCCTAGTATATCAACGATATCGACATTAGTCGAAGAATCAGATATATTTGATAAGACCAATACTCAGGACGTGGAAAATATAAGTGTCTCCCCGAGGTATTTGCCTACTGAAAGTAATGTCAATGCAATTGATGCATCTTTGGAAAATATACTAAAAAGTCCTGTCGTCCGGCAGGACGAACATAACAGCAATAATCAAACAGAGGCATTTTTAAATCTCTGCAACACTGCAAATGTGAAAGAAAATTGCACAAATATACCGAACTGGACATCTATAATAACAGAAACACCTGAAGTTCAGAAAGACATAGGAACAAATATTACAGAAGAATTTGAAATTCAAAATAACGATAAGAGTGATAATATAGTGTTGGATAAAATTGAAGCTGTTGTACAGGAAGATAATAATTTAGTAATAAATAAGTCTCCTTTTTGTAAAAAGCCAGATTCATGGGCGTTGGACAAGACTGAATCGTACGACTTTCTAAACGGAGAAAAGCAAGAAATATTGGAAGAAACAGATTCTACAAATAAAAAGTACGAAAGAGATATAGAGGAGAAGGTAATAGACGAATCTCTTAGCGATGAATTAAATTCTACTCTGGTTTTTGAAGATGTTTGTCTGAATTCAAAGACTGTACAAGAAGTAGAACAATACACAGAATTTAAGCCGCAGCGGCAAAGTACTACGTTAGCGTTAGTCAACGAACAACCAGATTTTCATGAATTCAGAATTGCTGCAGAAAGAGTTGTCAATGATATTTACAAATCGTCATTGGAATCCACAGAAGACAGTGATTGTTTTATCAGTGCAACATCTGAAAGTCAGTATAATTTTTCGTTTCATTGCAGCTACCTTAGTAACTGTCTCGTTAGACAATTATTAATGACAATTACGTTTCCAGTCTTTCAAGATCCGACGAGTTTCGACTTCCTATTAGCTCGTAGTAATTCAAAAACTATAAATCGGTTGAGGGCGGAATCTTTGTACGTTAAATTTGATCCCTTGGTATCCGATACAAGCATGTCGCCTGAAGGGAATGGTCAGCTTATAAATGAAGCACAAAATGGCAAAAATGAAAACGCACTTCCTAATGCTGTCGGTACACCAAAACGGAATCCTGCCATAGCAGCTATAGATAGGTTGCTCTTTTATAGTCCTATTTCTATCGGCACAACAACAAAGTCCGCGGAAACACAAAAAAAGATAGTAAGTAATATAACATAAACATTGTTTTATTATTTTGTTAATTTATTGAATTATATTATTTCTGACGCATTTACTATTCGCATTATATGTATGTATTCTTTAGGAACAACCTGTTGAACAATCTAAAACGGATGCTCCAATTATTGTTGATATAAATATGAGTAAAGAACTAGAATTAGTGAGAGCAACTGTATTACAATTAGAGGAAGAACTTGCAAAACAAAAGAAAGAATACGAGGAGGCAATTGAAAAGCAGAAAAATGCTTTCCAAGAAAAAGTTAACAAACTTGAGGCACAAATTGCCCAGAAAATAAGAAGTACATCTCAGATGACGTAAGTTCTTTACTACATGCAAATTCTATGAACATAATGGAAATGAAATTTGATTTGAAAATTATTGGATTTTAGGGTCGTAGTCGATGAATATGAAAAGTCGATTAGCCGACTACTCACAGAAAGAGAAACAGATCGCACGAATTTCGAAACGGAGAAAGCAAAGCTCCAAGAGGAATTGCAAACTACAAATGTTCATTTAACGAATATAGAAGCCGCGTTTAACGGTGTTCACCAAAAGTATGAGAGGCTTAAGGGAGCAGTATGTGCATATAAACATAACGAAACGATGTTGGCAGAAAGTATCCAAGCTAATTTGAAAACTATAAAAAGTTTAGAGATGCGGTACGATCACTTGAAAAATCATGCAGCGGCTCAATTGGAGAAGTATGTATTCACATTATTACGAAACGCCCCTTAATATTAAAGTATTTATAAATTTCTTCTACATTTGTTTCAGAGCCAATTCCAAATTAGAAGCTAAACAAAAGCAGGGCCAAGATGAAACAGTAAAACTCCATGCAATGCTGAGAAAAGCTGAGCTTAAAAGTAATTCATTGGCCGAATTAGTTGAACAGAAAACCAAGGAAAATAAAGAACTCGCACAAATATTAGACGAAGTAATAGCTAGGGTGGGCCATCAGAGTGCAGAATGAAACAGAAGAATAAACAAATATCGCGATTAACGCGATTACTTCTTATTTTTTTACTCGCCGCTTAATGTCTTAGATGTAACCATATCTTAGGTGCAATTAATATATAATATATGTATATAATAAATTAAATAAAATTCTCGTAGGTACGCGTATGCTTGCCCGACATAAAAGTATCACTGTTTGATCACTTCTTTTTTATTCCGTTCGTAAATAACAAATTTCACGAATAAGTGTTACGAGTCACATTTTTTGTGTGGTCAGTCTGTACTTACCTGGCTTACCACAAATGTTTCAAAGGCATCCAACAATACAACAACGAATGAGAGAAATTTTATTGGATTGGCTGATTGAAGTTTGTGAAGTTTATAAGCTACATGGAGAGACTTACTATCTTGCTATAACTAATAAGCATCACATGCCTCTTTACAGCAGCCAAGGTTTGTAGTTTTTATTTAAGCTTTATCATGTATTACTATTATATTTTATTTGCAATTTTACAGTAATTGACATTTTTTCTTAAAGGTTGAAGAAATGTATCCACCGAAAATAGCAGAATTTGCATATGTTACTGATGGAGCATGCACGGAAGAAGAAACTTTAGGAAAAGAATTAGTGATATTGAAAGGCCTTGGCTGGAATTTATCACCAGTCACTCCTCCTAGTTGGCTAAATATTTATATGCAAATTGAATCAGGCGATTGGTCTAGACCTAATGCATTTCTTTATCCACAATATTGAGGATTATAATATTCCCAAGCAGCCCAATTATTAGATTTGGCTACTTTGGAGTTTGCATCGTATACAAACTCATGTAGTTTATTTAAAAACGTTAGAAAAAGCACAACAGTGGCTAGCAGAAGAAACTTCTTTGGTTGACACAAAAGAATCTGATTCCAATGTTGAAATCTATAGCAGAGAATAATTTCGAATTGCTTTTACCCACAATTCAGATCTTGCCGCAGATTTCTGGAATTTGTGTCCCTGTGCGTCTCCTCCGGAACTGCAGCTAGGCACTGCACACAGTTTCCTCATTTTACCAAATATATAAAAAAACATCTATAACTAGTATTATCAGATTCTCAAAAATGAAAACTGAAAACGCTATTATAGAATGCTTCGATATTTTCAAATCTATGAAATATAGATTTAATTTTGAAAAGCCGCTCTCGGATTTCCTCTTTTCGCATCGGGTGTACTTACAGTACTGAAATTTTCCTGATTTTCTGAAATCCTGTGATCCTTCCAAAACGTTCTATTTTTAGGATTATCTTGTAACCACATGTTTTCAAGTGTTTCAAGTGCATGATGTAGCCGATGCAGTCAAATGTTGCTTTGAATAGTGTGGGTAGCGCGCCTCACGGATTTACTTGGCAAGTATATTCAAGTTTCTCACCGATTCAAACACCATATGTTTAGTTCTTACATGTAACGCCATCTAGAGCGTGAAGCGGCAAGAGTAACTAAAAAGGTTCCACGATCTGCCATAAGAGTTGACCCCCCACCCATGTGAGAGTACGAAAACATACGCATGGTGTCGCCTCCTTCGGAGAATTGTACGAACTATTCTTTCGTTTAAACTTCAAATCGACATTTCTGTCGAGCTTTTATTGCGTTCCGGATTTCGCGGATATATGTGGACGACGTGCATGTGCTGTAGTGAATTAATATAATTGGGAAATAGAATGCAACAAAAATGTGGTGAGTTCATTATTGTCTTATTAAATAGCTTCACGAAAAGTCTATTTTTAGCATACGGCTAGTAGAAACGTTGTTTCGATTCGTTTACAGGGACTGAGGTTGCGATATAAGAATTAATCGAATACTTTTATCTTTTTTTGCTTGACGACGGTAAAATTTGTAGTCGAATTTATCTACCACCTAATTGCATTGCAATTATAACAAAGAATTAACGTAATGTTGTTATTACTAGAGAAACAGTGAATACTTGTAGCTCAAAATAATTCAACGACTGGATGAAACGTGCTAGAAGTAATATACAGCATTTGAGTATACGTGAATATCAAACTATAGGTACTACGCCATATTGATGAAATATTTCTTACTTTCCTTACGCGCAGTGTTACTGAAAATTCGTAGTTTCTGTTATAAACAAATTCTAATTCGGATGCAAAATGCAAAATCTTCGAAAAATTCGATTTATATGCAAATTATATATCCGTTTTAATTAAATTCAGCCTATTATTCCTAACAATGCTCTCGAAGATTTTATATCTTGCAATGATATAATTTTACTTCGTTGCTAACTTCACTTCGTGTAAACATACTTGTCAATTACTGGCGGTACAAACGAAGCCGTCGGAATAACTTAATACTCACGTTAAACTCCAGCAGTCGTGTTGTTAGTTATATAACAGTTTGCAACACGCTTCAATGTTGTGAAGTAAAGTGCAAACTTATGTCATCGTACAGCTACGCTCCAAAACCGTATGTATCTTGCTGTGATTAACGAAACTTAATTCAATCAATCATGCCGTGTTAAATGTATATTATTACGTACAATTTTGATAGTGTATTCTTCATAAATCATGTTTGCCAGTGCAGACTTACGAAGACAGACCGCATTTCTCATCATATATTTTTAAAAAGTGACTTCAAACGATGTGCAGTGTTACATTCGTCTTTTTATCACTCGCGTGAGAAAAATTCTTCAAAGGCGATGGCGAATGAATTTCAATTCATGCTCGCTATTTAAAAATCCGGCGATTTATACTCATTTTTATCTTACCTCTATTAGATCATTTTCCTACGTAATCATTTGCGTCTCAAATATGTCCTCCAGACACACCGAAAATGTTATTATTTCTGATATCTATGACTTTGACCGCTACGGTCAGTTTGGCCCGCACCCACGGTTTCAGATGGGTTCGGAGCCACCGAACCGTGAGATTCTTGTCACGTAGAAACAATTTTTCAAAGACGACGGTGAAAGAATTTCAACTTGGGCCTACCAATTAAGGTACCGAGGTTGTATTCCTAATGCTACTACAGTTCTCTCACCTAGTGGTACACACTAATAAAACTACTCAAGTATCTCTCCAAGTACACAATCGCGTTTGTTCTCCCAATCTTTACATTCTTTAGTATCATCTACTACGATCATTTAGCTCAGGACTGAATCTACGTACAGTTTAAACCATCGAAACAAATAAAAAATATATTACTAGTACAAATCATTTATTAAGATACATTAATAAATGATTTGTGCAAACTTTGCTAAAAGTAGTAAAAATACAAATTCGACCATCGCAATAAAGCAGTACTTCTGTTTACCCCCCCCCCCCCCCCCCGCAGAATTAAAAATAATAGTATAGAAATTCGAAATTTCAATGTTTGGAAGAATAATAATTCTTATAGCTCTTATTGAGTTTTCTAATAAATTATATTAGCCGGTGTAAAATGCTTTCTGTTCTTTGGCCCGCACCAAAAAAAGTTTGCCCATCGCTGCAACAGACAATGAGCAGTTCAATGTCGAATAAGAAAAATATAAAACAAACAATCGAGATCATTCGTTACCCCAGCAGGCGTCATCTCATAACTTTTACGTTACCTCGCAAAATTCTTTACGAACTTTCAATGGCAATGCAAAGTCACAGGTGTTCGCTGTTCTTCCGATTAGGAGTTGCTTCGAAGTTCAGGGCGCCAGGTGTCGTGACCTCGGTGGTGGCCGATAGCACATTCGTCAGTGATCATCTGAGCTCGACTGCTGCGCTCGACGGTGCTCGTCGGTGTGCGTCGGTCCTTGTCGGTGCTCGTCGGCGCGCGTCGGTCCTTGTCGGTGCTCGTCGGCGCGCGTCGGTCCTTGTCGGTGCTCGTCAGTCATCCGCCAGCCTGCCGTGGAAGCGCCACGCCGCGCCACGCCAGG
This sequence comes from Cerceris ruficornis, assembly GCA_963989415.1. Lineage (NCBI taxonomy): Eukaryota > Metazoa > Arthropoda > Insecta > Hymenoptera > Crabronidae > Cerceris > Cerceris ruficornis. Next base: position 19,326,966 of record OZ022519.1, read on the forward strand.
CGTCGACGTCTTTCTTTCTTTTTCTCCGTCTCTATCTCTCTCTCTCTCTCTTCCTATCCCTCTCCATCCAACCCTCTCTTCTCTCTCCCTTTCCCCCGTTCGATACTTTCCTTCTCTGTCTATCAGCCGGCACGGTGGCGCGGCTCGAATATCGAAATTCGAGTACCCGCGAAAACGGGCTTGTGCGCGCAGTGTCCGCCGGAGAGCGACGCCATCAAGAACGACGATAAGGCAAGAAAAAGGTACGAAACAGTGAAACGAAGAAGCTTCATCGATCGTGAAAATCGAGCGGTCCTGGATCACGGCGTGGTGCCTCGCTGTCGTCCAGGTGCTCATCTTCGTCCACATCGGCTTGTTTCTTCGTTTTCTTCACGCAAAGGTACGTTCATTCTCTTCCTTCGCGAATCTCACATGGCCGCGCGACCGCGCCAATCCTGTTTAACACCTTTTTGCTCGCTCGAGGACAATGCACCCATTGATTCTTCCCCCGCAATTTCGTAGTAACCGTCTCGGCGTTCTTTGAAATGTTGAAAGTTTCAATTTACGTGTTATGCACGTATATACTCTTGATCGGATGTCCGTTACGTCCGTTTGTTGGAAACTGTCGAAGGTCTGACGATTAATACGTTAATTCCCAATGGCCCGATAAACAGTGATCAATCGGGTCTCGAGTTTGGAGTGTCGCGATGGTGTTTCACGATTTACACGTTCGTTATCGTATTGCGCATCTCTCTCTTTGCCGATGGACTCATCTTGATTGAGCGTTCAGCGTCGATCGACGCGATGCCTTCACGATAACCGATCGATTTAAATGGATACGATATCGGTGATCTCGTGGACGGTCGTGCATAAACGCGACGGAACGGCCGTGACATATAGCATCGCGTAACGTTTCTGTGTTTTGTTTCTTTCTTCCCGCTGACGGACTCGGGGCGTACTCTGTTTTGTTTTGTACCTTCCTGGTAAGACGCGACGGTCAAAGTCATACTCCGCGTGGAGAATCACACCTGGGAAATTGTAAATACGTACAATTTTGTCGACATTGCGTGGCAACCGGTGCTGGTACACTTCGATTGTTACTTTTTTTTTTTGTTACGACACTTGTTGATTGTGTGTCGGAGAAACATTTATCTTCTATGGAATAACACGAAACCAGAGGCTCGGTGGAGCAGAAGGGACGTTTCCACGAATTTGTTGAATGACAACGACGACAACTCAACGGCAGGAAGGTCAAAGTCGTGTCGTTGAAGATAAACTCGACACTAGTAGTATGAATGTGTAGTGTTTGAGGAAAGGATGGGATAGTTATTTAGTATAATGATTCTTTTTGTTTTTAAATACAGTTTTCCTGCATATTCTTGGCGTCAGGTGGAAGAGAGATGTAGGATTGGAGAGAGAGAGAGGGAAATGTAAGGAAAAGCGATGTAAAGAAAAAACTTACTGAAATAATAAATAAAACCGATTCGTTATTCTTTGCATCGCTTTTGTATACGCTTCTTGATAAGTTCCATCTTTTATAACATTCTGTCATCGTTATGATTCGTATACGACTAATTAGATTATTCCAAGGAATGATAATCAAAATATTTAAATTTTTCGACGACTCACGAGCCTTCAGACAGTCTTTAATGACAAACTGTCAAGGTGTTCATTTCGTTGTAAGTTTTCCTCAATTGTATTTCCAGTGTATTTCAAGTATTAACGAAGGAAATGTTAATTTATTTCTTCATTTATTATTAATTAGATCCATTGCTAAAAACAGTGATGAAAGAAGGAATAATTTCCCAAAACGACCTCATTTCTCCTACTTGCAACTTTTTTAGGTATTCTTCTTTATTTTGTATTCTTCAACTGTGATAGCTATAATTACTTTACCTATGATCTACAATTTCATGCGTCCCCTGAAAACCACCAATTTCTTTATGCATATTGATCAAGTTAATTTCTACAAATAATCCACCATCCACAATTAATCAAATAATTCCCCGAAATAATATCAGGAATGCAAAAAATCCTTCCATAATTTGCAACCTTTGCAAGTACAGTCACCATCCAGTTCTCAGTATCAGCACTTATCCCTCAGTTTCCTTTGAATATATTCTACGATTTCGTTATCTCGTCCACGCTATCGGAAGCGCCTCGATGCATACGTATTTTAAAATAATAAAACGTGCATAAATATACATACATACATATCATCGCGTTCGTTTAATTTGCAAGATCGTATTTACACAAACCTTCCGCGGCAGCCTCGAGCGATAGATTCGATATTCCTACCGGAAGTGGAGTCGCCTCGGAAAGGAATCCCTTTCCCCGGTTACTTTCAGGTTTACCGCTGCCCTATTTTTCTCTTTTCGCTCGTCGACTTCCTTCCTCGTTTATCAGACTGTTATTAACGGAACTTCTGCTGTCTTCGTGGTTCGTTGCAAAACGAAACGCGTCATTGCGAGAGCGGGACGGAAAAACTTCAAATATCGTCGCGCATCGGACACGTTGCCGACTATCGCGGTTTTTAAGATACGCGGAATACGTAACAAATTGCTCGTTCTGTGCGTTTAATTGGAATTACCCATTGGTATCTCCCTAGCGGTCTTTGTAAAGTGGTAATTAATCACGTGACCGTAGCGGTCACGATGTATAGAAAATGTAAACATTTCACGAGGCACAATCGTCCGGTCGCATCCGCTTCATCTCGTGGATTTGCAATTGCTGTTACGTAGACGATTTGCTCGCTATTTTTCAATCTTTTAATCATCAAATTACCGCTTCACTGCACGATAAATTAACCTGAGCTTTCGGAGTGAGAGTAATTTTTTGTTAAGAACGTATCTCCAAATTTTCATGTTATTATTATTACGTAGCCTGATCGTTGTAATTATATTTATTTATTTGTTTCCATGAAAGGGACAAACCATTTTAACGCATTTCCTCCTGCTGTTCAAAAATTGGAACAATAAATATAATGAGATGCAAGTAATAAATTAAGTTGTCGGATGTACCATTTTTGGAACAGCTTTAGCATGCTATTCTTTTCCCAAATTTTTCCTCATGTAATTCCATTGTACCTGGTTTTTTGTTATATTATTTCTCATACATATTTATATTTTACAAGGATGAAAGATTTTTTGCAACAAATTCAGACAAAAATGGGTTAATGTTCATTTATGATAATATTGTTACGCATTCGCGGAACTCTGTTATCATTATGAATAAATCAGCACTATTTATGAAGATAAATAACGTTTATTTCGAGCTGAGGACGTCACACCATAGAATCTCTTTTCCTAATATTTATGGCAATTACCATGCCTCGTAGCATTGTAACATTGATTCTACTAGATGCTTCACGCAATAACAATATCATTACAGATATTTAGAACATACAGCACTTTTTTTTTGTTTCGCCATGATCAAAGTACCTAATCTATAGTTTTCTTGTTGTTTGAACTTCCACCTTTCATTAGGAAAAAAATCGTATCGATGAGTCATTTAGTTTCGTTTTTATCCCAATTTGAAAATGGAAGAACAAAAGGCACATTTCAGACATATTTTATTGTATTCTTTCCGAAAAAGGAACGCATCCTAAGCATACAAGAAAGATAAGCAGTGTCAAAATTGATTCGCCAAATTTCTTTCTTAATTGAACATTTTTTCACCATTTTTTGCTCTTTTCCCAAAGTACTTATTCAGTATGTTTATATATAACAGATATAACGCCAGCAGATCCAGTGTTAACAAAACATTTATTTATTTATTTATTTATTTATTCGTTTTAACGGGCAAATTGCCCTTTAGTTTACATCGAAAGCACTAATAATTTCGGTAGTCATGACACAAAAATGCAAATGAAAATGGAAATACTACACATATATCAACAAATGTAAGATAAAATTAAATAAAATAAATATTATATATAATAAAAAAAGTGCACGAATAATAAGAGAAAATAACAAAGTTCAAAATTTTTAAACAAGTTACAAATATTCCTTCGTAATTAGATGGTTTTCAACGGAACACTAGCAATTCTATGTTATTCCATCTAATTGTTCCTGCAGTCGTACATCTGTATAGTCACAATTTCCAGAACAGACATTATCCCTTGACAATTTTTCTTCATTTAAATAACAAAAAAGGTTAGAACCAAACAACAATCCAAGTAATCGCGCCATAGAGCGTACCGGCATCACGGAAGCGCCGTCTCTAAGTGCATGTGCACCATCGTTACAAGTGCAAGGTTACCTGCAACGTGCATTGTGTATCCGGACAATTATTTCCCCACTGTAAACGATTGTCGTCGATTGGTTGTTTGCACACACGAGCGATACCTTTCAGTCTGTTGGCTTTTAGTTTTCATACGGAATTGAAATTGCGCACGGGAAGAGATTCCATGCGTTTAAAATCCACGTAACTTCAGCCTATGGCGAATATTTTCCAACTCGTTTAAAATCCATGTAACTTTGTCTATGGTGAATATTTTCCGTTCGTTTAAAATTCACGTAACTTCGCCTATGGCGAATATCTTCCGTTCGTAAATTTGCATCGTTGAATATCTCTCGACGATCACGATGCAAATTTTTCCTGTTTCGAGTCGGACGAAATTAGTTGAACATTTGTGATGTTAATTAGTGGGTATAACTTTAACCGAAACTTAATTAAGAAAAGTAGGTCGAGGTATGACTATTCGCAATTTAGGCGCGATCTTTATCTCACGATCTTGCACGAGTAATCGGGCGTGAGCGATATAAGCGTTAAAACAGACGTCAGACTTTCGTTTCAAACTGTGAGAAGTTTTATTTGCAATTGCGAATATTTGCGGGCGATTGGGCAAGTCTTTGGAGAAATGTTTCGCTGGATGATTGGTGCAATGTCTTAGAAAGGAGTTGGAAGTATCAATTATCGCGGTTATTATACTCTTAGGGCATTCGTATTTAAGTATCGCAATTTAGTTCTTGCTTTGCGCTTAATGCAAGGCGTGCACGAAACAATGTAATTATTTCAATGTTTTATATATTTTTACATATAGCCTGTTATATCTCAAATAACGAACATAGAATTTGTTCGTTAGTTATCTATATTAGTCTAGTAATATTTAAATATCGCATATTATTTTATTTCTTTCTCATAAGATGTTCACCGACTGCGATAATCGGTTGTTGATTTGGTTAAAAGAATTGCATTTTATCAACTTCTTTCCATAATATTGTCTTCTCGTCTGTTACTAAACTACTAATAATTAAAATTCAAGAATATTAAACAAAAATTTTGTGACATCTCAGTTTGATCGACCTGATAAATATAAATATAATAAATTAAACATAGTACATGTATACGGTAATTTCAGAAGTGATTGACCAAACTAAGTGATATTGACACCCTCTGTTTTCACGACAAATACCCTTTTACATGTAATAGAGTTTGATAACAACCCTACATCAAAGAAATGATCGAAAACGATTTTCTTTCTGGCGACGCAATCCATCGACGTCCTGTGTTAATATTAGTTACTATACCTGGCCACTAATATTTAGTTTTCATACATCACTTTATCCCTTGTACTTTACACAAGACAAGCAAAAAAATGAAAAAAACGAATTATCGTGTTTTTCGTAAAATCGAATTTTATCACGAACGTTTAGAAATATTGCTTTTCCATTGGTCTCTGCATTCGGCTACTTAAATCGCAGTGCGACACGGTAATAATTCACTCGATCGTTTAGCAGTCAAATCGCGAATTCAAGTGTGAACTTGCCTTTATGCCACCCACGTAAACTTTCCCGTGATATAGCGTCGATGAAGTCGTGAAGTACGGCGATCGGAAAATTAATCGGTCGTTGAGCTGCGTAATCGAAATGCCGAATTCACGTTGTCGCTACTTACGTGCTAACGAACTGCATTCGACTTAATTATTATTCGATACGGTGACATTACGTCAGTCTGGGGATGAAATCTTATCGGGAAAATTCACGGTATTTAAAATTACATTGAAACTGCCCTGCCAACGTGTCGAGTAAGAAGGATACTTTGTTATTTTACTATTCACTTGACTGCAAAGTTTTTACCATACAAGATTGTTAATTAGACTATGTAAATATTGATGATAAATGTAAGAATACTGTCAGGGTAGTTCTTACCTTTTTGTTTTAGTATTTCAATATTTTAGGCGTTTGAGACATTATGTATATTTAAAATAATATATATTTTGTACGATGTAATGTACACTTTACAGTGTATGTTATTTTATATGAAAATTCCGAAAGTTAAATTTTTTATTAAGATCATTTGAAATTTTTATAAAGAGATGCTGTTATACAAAAGTTGCAGTGTTCTGTGAAGTTTTCAAGAAAATAATCGGTTCTTCAAGCGTTATTGTTATTTTTCAAATATTTGGCTAATACAAATGTTTAGAAATAATTAAAAATTCTATTAAATGTAACAGCACCCAATGAACCGTATGGCATTGAACACAGCATTCTACGCACTTTATTAATAAGTGGCTTATCATTAATTGCATATTCACATTATTGTTAAGAAATTTATTTAATAATACCGTTTAGATTTCTTTAAAATTCCATTAAATTTAATAACATACATCACCATGGTATTTAAAATAATACGCTGTATGCTTCAAAAGTAAATGGCTGATCATTAAATCCATATTCTACTTGCTGTAAAGAGCGGAAAAGATTCGTGTGAATATAAACACGGTAGCGTTTCTTTTTCAAGTTACAAACACTTTTTATTCACAACGAAGTTTACGATGTTTCTTTTACTCCTGTGAAAGTACTTCGAATTTGTATTATCGCTTCTGGCAGCAAAGTTTGAAGTACTCCAGGAATTCTTTAATATCTTTGTCGATACGTGCGACATCGACGGCATGCGTTGCCAGAAAAAGAATTGTTTCCGATAATTGCTTCAACGTAATATTGTTATCAAGCTTTTTGTTTCTTAATCCAAATTCGTAAATCATTTTTCCATTGGATGAAAAATCGTGTGGTGAAAAGCAGTCAATAAAATTTAATTTAAAGTAAATATCGTAATATGTTATGCTACCGTTGATATTTCCACTGGAATACCACTAGAATACACAGAATTCGCAATGCAGAGTTATCTGGAGTCCATCGCAATTTATCCAGGATTGAACGCGCTTAATTGATTTCAAAGATGTGGCAGGAATATGAGTTTCCCCGTGTATCGTCACATTGCAATTTTTCACGCGTGGGTCTAGAATTTCTGAAGCATAAATTCTACGTAAAACTTAGATAATTACTATAAATTTTAATTCAAGTACAAATTCAAAAACATCTGAGAATATCAGAAAAATCGGGAAGATAAAATTTTTCCTTCGCGGGAAAAAATATAAAAATGATATGTAAGGCCGTAATGTTGAATCAGTGGTAATCTACATGAAAGTAAGTAAATTAGACATAGCCCTGGATTTTTATATATTTATAACAAAATTAAGAAGTGTTTAATTGCACAGGAAACATCATTTTAAAAATCGTATAAGAATCAAAAATACAGCTCTCGTCATGCAATTTATTAAATGGAACAAAACATTGCTTCGGTTTCATTTTCTTATCTACGTTCATAAAAAGTTGAATTTACATAGCCATGTGCAGCTTAATAATAACAAAAGTCAACGAGTATCGAGACACCCGTTACGTGACCGGTTTCTTTCACTTCGCTGAGCAAACGTCACGAAGTTATGAAGTTTGATAGGGTCATCTTTGACGTAATATGATTGATAACTTTGCGAACGTAATTTGAAAGAGTTTTCACACTTTATTATTAGCCCGGCACTTACACGGAGTCCCTCGGTCGGTTTCTCTTTTCTTAATACTCCGTAAATCCAATGTTTTTGTTACCTCAGTGGAAAGTTCGCGTAATGGCAGATCGTCCGGCGATAAAGTTGGAATTCAATTATCATCATTGAGTCACTGCTGCAGCCGCAGAATTTTACCGAAAGTTTGAAAACCCTCGCCATATAATTTCATTAAATCCGATTACTTTATCGCGCGCTATTCGCGTTGCAATTTAGCCCTTAATTCAAAGAGAAAATAAGCGTCGATGTTTTGATCCTCCTACTTTATCAAATTTAAAGCGAGTGGAAAGCAATAAAGTACTGTTTCAAATAAAATACTTAACTCTATTTATTATATAATTATATTTCATATTTTTTTAACTAATACATTCAATGTCACGGGGATCACCGGTATCCGGCGCTTTTGATTGCAATGAAATATCATATGACTTTGAAATTGTAATGTTTACAAATTTCTTAACGCGTTCAATATTTAAATACACCTAATTCTGTTTTTACACGGTAGATACGTTCCAGACAAAGCCGTGTAAAAAAAGACATGAAGTACATACATGGAAAAAGGGGATTAGTTCCATATCCTTCAACCCTGTAAAAATAGTTAAATTAAATTTATTAAAAAATTTATTTTAAGAATATTTTAGATTTTTTAATCGTGCTAAATGGAATGAAATCGTGTAAAAACGGAATCAATTTTTTTTTCTAGACCGTGTTAAATCAAAACCGTGTAAAAAAGGACCGTGTTAAAACAGAATTGGGTGTATTATACCATCTTGGCGCATTTGACATTTTACAAATCAATGGAAGAGTTTTCGTCGCCACGAAATCGTCGGAAACGAAAGTCGGACGATTTGATTTACGATGCCACCCGTGAAATTTCTAATACGTGTTTGTACGTGCGGTGATTACAAAACAGAAAGTCGTCACTTTAACCGGTAGCACGTGTTTGGTGAAAAACCAGTGACGTGGCTTTACGTTTTGGTACTGCGTGATCGAAGACACGATGGCTGCTAAAATTAAACAGATGCCGTATTTTTGTAATAATTATAATATAAAAGATCATCCTTCAAGTTGAATTTTTCTAAAATCCATTTAAAAGTTTCAGAAGTTTCAAATATTTTCTAAAAAGTATATAGACGAAACGTGATGCAGTAATTGAAGAATTGTTTTATCTTGTAAACTCGAAAAGATTGTTTATCTTACGGTTTATTTTTCTTGGAAACGCGCAAAAAAATTCGTACTTTGAAAATGTACTTAGAAACTGTAGTTACCGGAAGTTTACAATTCCTTCGTCCGGCAATTAAAGCGAGGATACGTTGCCGTAACAATACACGATATACAGATTTCATTCGTGCTCAACTGATAAATCGTTTGACATCTTCCGTGATAATGGATAAACTATTATTTTCGAAGTATAAATAACCACTGAAATTTATTGCTCACATCGTTGCAAATGTAGAAATTAATATAACGTTCAATTTTTAATAGTTATCGATAATAATAAAATTCAGAATGCTAACTTTATTTTACAAATAAAATATTCGATCGTTAAAGCTATAAAAATTAAAATTACGGATTACAGTAGATACCAATTATTTTTAATCAGAAAAAGAGAAAAATCGTAGATCTTTTCTCAATGACAGGAGATGATTAAACGATTGTCCGCTGATCGCAGTTTAATAATAAGCGATCAATTAATAGTCCACGGCATCTTAGCGTTCTTGTACCTTGGACGATGAGAAATACCACGGTGTGAATAATTTTAAACCCAGATCGATAGCGCAGTCGGGTAGATGTATGTATTTGCCGAGAATGAAGAAGAAAATGGCTCATCCTTGCGCGTGTTTATCGTCGGTGCATTTATACGATCGTGAGGATCGTAAAAAGTGAAAAACGTTTCGACCTTAAGGCGCCAGCCTTTGAACTATTTTTTCCTTGGTAAACCATTCACGAGAATCTACGTTGAATCGGTTACTGGCGTGCGAACAGAACGTCTGTTCGTGGCATGTATTTCTTATCAAAACTTTAAGCGGAGCTTTTTAGTATCCGTCGGTTTTTCTGCCCTTACTGTAATTTTCATCTAAATAATTACTGTTGAAGAAAGAGGACATTCACTTGGAAGACTATTTATCTCTCTCGGGTCTTTTATCTCCTGGATTTACTCAGAAAATTAGCATTCTTTGATACCAATTGATACGTACAATTAGGACTGGCAGCATATTAATTTATATTTCTCATATAGGTATGTAATAACGTGTGACATTCTAGACACGATGAACGGAATAGGAAATTTTGAAATTTTCTAAAAACAATTAAATTGAAAATATTCGTCGTTCACGAGACGGTGAAATTATTGCTATACTAGCAATATTACGTTGAGTTATACGTTATATCAGAAATCAGTGATAATTTTTCATTTCAGTAATTAATTCTGTGTTATTGCGCATTCAATCAGTTAATAAATTTTGGACAAGGGGTTAACGCTAGAGATGTCTCTGAGGGTCTCACCTCTGAGGGTCTCACCTGACCCCACATGTATACTTTGTGACTGGAGATACCACTCACACTGTTAATTAACCGTTACATAACAATAATATTTAGGACAGAATTTCATACATCTAAATATACGATTACTAGATGACGTATCGTCGGTAAAAATGATTTTAGAATTAGATCGAAATTTAAGTATATTGTATTCTAATCGACCTCAAATTTTTACGCCCTCATTGCCACATCAAATATTCGTTCCCTTTCACCAGGATTAAAATTGATCCAAACCCCAATAACGTTGCTTCATCAACAAACTCCGGTACAATAACTTGTACTTTACTAAAACATTCTTTTCTATCAACATTTATCTTCAACATCGGCAATCCTACCCCTAAAATCTACAGATTACCCCACCCTCTTTGCGAACACCTATCCACGATTAACCGGCATTTAATCCCACCTCATATCTACTCCAAAAAGTATCATCAAACACTGCCATCTCGACACGTACGTGATAACGGCCACGGCAACTCCGAAAACATATTGGTAGGCATAGGTGAGTGAGTCAACGAGTGCAGCGAACCCATCGCTTAGGCACTTTAGATAATACTAGGATAGCAGACATATATCGTTATCGCGACGCGTCGCCACGTTATCGAATGGATTCAGGCCAGAAGTTCCGTGAAACCGTTTTCACAAGAGAGGACGAAAACATCGGCCTGGCCCGCATCCGCTTCTTTCTCCGCGACTTGGTTCTCCTGCCGGAAACGGCGGTCTCGCTCCCCTTCGCCCCGGAAGCCCCCCACCCTCGTCTTCTTGGTGCACCATATAAATGAACGCATCGGTCTTTCATTTCGATCGTGAATCGCGAAGGTATGTACTTGGCTGGCAAAATTGGCGTGCACGTTGCTGCACCTTCGTTGGTAGATCGATCCGGTGAGTCATCTCGCTTTCGCATTAATTAACGTCTTTCCTGCTGAGTCGTGACGCTCGTCGTGGAATCGGCATTGAATTTTCCATCCTCGATCTTCCCGTCTATAGAGTACATCGACGTCAGAGCTGTAATTGTTGATGGATCGTAGTACGAGCCGTTGGGATATCGGAACGACAATTCGATTAGGTAGTTTTAAAGCTGCGGATCTTTGATGTAGGTTTATGGGAGGGTGATAAAACGGTGGAAGGTTCGTGGAACGATAAGGGAAGACGGCGGATATCGAGGAATTATTGGGAGTGATTCTTTTACGCGAATGGCTGCTGTTGTTTTATCGTTGATTGGAATGAAGTCTTTTATTGTTAGGTTTGCTTGATGCTATTTTGCTTTTTGCGGCTTTTCTCATCGATACTTGTATCTTTAGACGGAGTTTATCTCAGGAAAATTGAGTTGTGCATGGAGATGTTAGGATTAAATATGCCGCTGATTATGAAAGTAGCTTGTGTTGAAATGATGAAAAATTGAAATTTTTACTTATGTTTTGTTGCACCGAGGTGTATTATGATATGGTGAATCTATTTTGTTGAAATTGGAAGGAATTGAGGCGCTTATTGAAACAGAAGTTTGCTTATTACATAGAGTTCAACGCATCCCGAAACAAAACTCGAAGTATCTTCGGGTGTAGAGTAAACGTAGAATAATCTTGCAATTAGACAACTTTCATAATTATTAGCACGGGTAACCATAAGTTCTATCGACATTTATTTATAATATTTATAGGATACCAAAATACTGCTATCAATTCAACAGTTATAAGTATGAATATATTAAATAACCACATAATTCTTGCCTATTTTTCGTCATAAAATTTCACTTTATTAAGGAAAAATCGTGCAGTTAATTCTAATAAAAAGTCAAGCAACAATTTTACATTTCACGTTGTAAAAGGACGACCATTTCGTTCAATTTTTGCACGAAAAGAAATTCCCCTGAATCCTTCGCGCGGCCAAGGTGTTAATTCGATAAACCGAACGATTTGTTTCCTGCATATTCATGATTCGATTGATGCGCACAATTTAAAAGTCTGAATATCAACGACGAATCCTGAAATTATTCCGCCATATTCTTCGCGTTATGGTAGCACATTCACCAGGGATGAATTATACATCGTTGTTTCCTTCGTTTGAATATAAAACACGCGAGGATATCAGCTCGAAAGGGCGCGAGCCAATTGCGATTTATTTGAAAGGATGTTCCTTCCTGACTCCGGATCCATTGTGTTCCTTGTAAATGACGATTGCCTATTACGTTCAGTAAATTACGGCTGTCGAATAGTGATTGACGAGCGACCGTTTTAATGCAGAATTATTTCATATCGATTACCTTTCCTCCGTTGAAATCCTTCGCGACATGTTACGGATTTCTCTACGACGCCTTTTACGACTATTACTATATTGGAGGGAATTCGTTTGATGTCTTCTTTTTTTTTCGCGATAAATTTCATGTCGACTTTCCGAAGAATCGTTTCAGACATCTTCGCAGATACTTATCAATTTAAATTGCAAATATCTCTCAAATTATGTATATGGGAATAATAAAAAATTCATTTTAATGTTACATTTAATATAAACCTTGAGGATTTATTAAATTGATATGCAGTTACCGTGATTCTATGCAAAATGAAAGTGCAATTTATTGTGAAAAAGAAAGAACTTTTTGACGTCGGCTTCTTCTGAAAGGAATGTCTGGCAGGCTCTACAATTTGTAAAGTCGAAGGTCCAGATTCATAATGGATTCAAGTTCAAATCCTTGCTACTTATCTGGACATTTTTTTGAAATTATCATTTAATATGTCAGCCTCGGCGGTCTGGGAACTATCAGATATTGGAAATCGAAGTGAAATGGTTGCAGTAATTAAAGCCGGAAAATACAAAGCAGGAAATTCCTTGATAACTCTAAGACCTAATTGTGAAAGAAAGAAATTTTCCATTGTACTATTTCCGACACTAAGCGATATAACTCTGCTGAAAACATTATGTTCATAGGTATAATGACCCAACCGACAATTCATTTCAAAGTTTTCTTCCCAATGAATCACCCCATAAAAAATTGCCCCAACGCGCCAAACATTAAGCGCCACAGTAATTTTCTCAGTTCAAACTTGAAACCCAAAAGATTCAGCCACTTTTTATGACGACGAATGAATGACGATAAGATACGTCGTTTCTCACGATCGGACTTTCGATCATCAGATAAGGAATTTTCCTTTCACAATGGGGAAAAAAAATACGTGCCAAGTGCACTCCGAATGCGATTCACACCGTTTAGTCAGCGCGAATAAATAAAAGAGAGAAAAAAAGAGAGAAAGAGAAATGCAGAGGACGAGGAAGAGAAAGAGAAAGAAAGCACGAGGGAAAAGACGACGACGATTGACAGCGGCGCCAATGAGTCTTATTCATTATGTATGATGGCGTTTTTCTTTCTCCGCCACTCTTTTTTTTTCCTCTCCTCTCCTTTCGGTCGCACGAGTGTCTAGAGTCGATAAATCAATCGGTGATGAGATCGATCCTCTCTGACAAATGGACGTGTATCCGCGATAAAATAAGACGCAGAAAGAAGGTACTGCATACTGCAGCTACGTGTCTGTAGGGCATGCAAAAAAACACGATTCACTTCGCGAGACTCTCTGCACCGTGGATGACTTCATACACGGCGCATCCTAACGCGATTCTGCTTGAAAAGGACACCGATCCCTGAAAGGGGCAAAAGTCCTCGTGCGATTGATTATCGGCCATGGAGAATTTCCCGATGCTTCGAACAAATCGCACGGATTCTTTCGCGAGAGAAATATCCTGCCGGAATCAAATTTCCAACGTGCTCTTCAGAGTATTGACGAAGTGGGATAAATGCTATTTTTTGGAGAATTTTCTTATTTGACGATGACAGATAAATAGGCTAGATCGGATAGCTATTGGACGTTCCTGTTAGCCTGTGATAGACTTCATTCTAGAAAGTTTCAATTAACAGGGAAATCTTGTTGTTTGGTTTGTTATTCGCAAGATGTGCACAATGTAAAACAATCAGATATTACATTAAGTTGGAAACTTGAATTTTACTGATCACCCTCAGAATATTATTTTTGCATCTGCTACCTTTGTCTGGCTACTAGTTCTCAAATTCTAGATAGTCTTTTTCAGCTAGAAAATGCTTGTATAATCATATTTTACCGAAAATGTTACTTTTTCGTCATTTCCTTTATTTAGCTATGGCTACCAATTATTGGTTTCGAGTTTAAACTGTTTTCACATCCGGGTAATTCTTCCTATATTATTATTTATTATATTACAACCTCATAATTCAAACCCCACCTAAAATTGTTCGGTCCTAAGCGAACTGACCTTAGGGGTCATAGTCAGACCACGGTACAACAAATCTTGTATCATTTCCAGGCCGCAACAGCCTATAGACATTTAAGTAGAATAGAATATTTAATATAAAATTACATAGTCAATTGTCGGCGAACAGCACGGAAAGAATACATCGTTATGTTAAATATTAAAAGACTAAACAAAGCAACACTAATAACGATAAAAAGTTGCGTGGTTTGTTGTACCTCAGTCTGTAGTTTTGTTCGGCGAGATTTATATCGGAAATATCTTTGGAATGTAGTTGTTTGGGCATAACAAGCGATTTTTGAAAGTATAATAGGTTTGAATATAATCCAATAAACATGAATATAATTCATAACTACGGAACAGTGTAGCAGAACGTGAAGTAGAATGTGCTATGGATTCATTTTGATTCAGCCAACATTACACGGTGCTCAATCACTGTCTCGAGGAGATAAAACAGTATTGCATGAGAGACAAATTGTTCCTTTAAACTTCATACATTGCACAGTGCACGCTGCAGGGGTGTCTAATAAATATTACATCACGCGTTGTATATTTTTGCTACTTTTCAGCGTGCCGAAGGCATCTATTCAACAAATGTTACATTCAAAGTCAGCCAAATAGTTCGTCCATTGTGTTGACATAAAGGAACGAACTATTTTTATTAGAATAGTACGTACGCGGAACTGTTCACCCTGCTTTGTACTTTTCGATGTTGTGATTCATTTGGATCGGAAGTATTTCACAAAAGATACTGATTTATAAGACAGACTGTTATTTATCGGCCGATATTTCATGGAAATTTCGACGTTCTTGGTTAATGTTTCTTCGGCAGATTTTTATCTTTCCCTTTTATATTTTTCGCATTAAATATTGCGGTCGCTTTGCTCAAAGTGTACCGTGATTCATTTCAATTGGAAGTATTTTACAAACGATGCGTATTCATGTCGACGACTATTATTTAGTGGTTGTTATTTTATGCAAATTCAGGCTTCCTTGTTAACGATTTTTCGACAAGCTTTTGGTATTAGTCCGTTTGTTTTATATTTTTCGCATTAATTATTATGGACACTTTGCAAAAAGGGGACAGTTTTGGATGGAGTCTGAATAACTGAGCTGTGACATATTATCGTGTAGGAAAAGTAATTCATTCTGCCTTCAGAAATTATGAGCCTTCTGCTGTAACAGTATTCTGGAAAGTGAATCATATTTGGTCATTTTAAGCGTCTTTGCCTACAGAATCCAGCAGTTTGTAATTTAATAATACATATTATTAAGGGTTTTATTCAAATGCTCTCTCGTAAATCAGAACAAAAAGCTGAAGAACTATCTACTCGTTGCAATTACAATTACAAATATTTTTGCCACGTTTATCTTCGTACCCAATTCACTAAAAGAAAAAAACACAATTTTTGAAAATTCCCTTCAACATCACGATTACAGTGACTCATTCTTAATACATTTACGCTCAAATTCCTTTCACACCAACCAAATCCTATCTGCACATAAACTGAAAAAATGCAAAGAATAAAACCTAAATTACTTAATCAATCATCTTTTTCACCTCTTGAATTATCCTTTTCCAAAGTGCTTAATCGGCATATCTAAATTTCGGTAGCTATAACATCGGTAGTTTTAGTATTAAATTCTACATAACAGGTTCTTTCTTCTCTTAATGTAACATAACGAGACAAAAGTATTCTCGTATCAAACGAACGTTACTACGGTAATTCTATAAACTTAAAAGCTAATCCAAAATAGCGAAAAAAACAAAAGACGATTTAAGGAAGTGGCGCACCTTAATTACGATCGAGAAAGTGTTTCTCGCCATAGGTGAAAATAATTTCGTTAATGTCGATGCAGTTGCGGCACTGGCGGTTTCGCAGGTGCATGCAAATCCGAGGATACGTGGTCAGAATCGAGCCGCGGGAAGTGTATTTAGGTATACACATTTCTCTTGCGCAATCCAACGTCGGCACCCAATTGGAATGTCGCTTCGATTATGTTAATACGAAGAGAAGATATCGCGCGATGACGTTAAGTTTCCGGCGAGCCACATTTTCGGGGTTACCGATCGTGCGGGACTGTTAAACGACTCGACGTGCGTCAGATACAATTTCAAGGAGAGAATGAGGAGACATTGCCGAGCAATTACGTCCGTAGTACTCTACTTATAGCCGAGGCATCTAACGGAGAAACTTAGTTGTATTTTGATGAGAGAAACTACTGTTTTAGAGGTACCATTACCGAGGTTTCCCTGAAATTTCGATAAACTTCCGGTAATTCCTCTTGGGAACGGTTGGGATTTTTCGGTGAGAGAAACATTGGGAACTACGGTATGACCCTTTGTGATTCAGGTTTGGTGGGTGTTCGATGAAACTATTACTTTAAGGGTGGTGCTTTTAGGGAGTTTGAGTTAAACGCGGGTTTCATTAGGAAGTTGATGCGATGATTACGTGAATTTCTGGGAGTTGTGGAGGAAGTATTGGACTTTTAATTTAAGGAAAGTTTGGCCCTATGATTTATATTTGGTACTTTGAGATACGATCGTATATAATGAAGATAGTTTCATTTTATGGAACTTAGGTATCTGAGATTTATGAGGTACTTCAACAATTCTGCCGTTCTTGAATTAAACCGGCTAATATCAGCCGACAAAAATTCTTCGGAGCACCTGATATATTTGTGTTCAGATAACATTCAATATAATTTATATAATTCAAGTAATTTTTGGGATCGCTGTAATAATTCATTATTATCCTTTGAACACCCACAAAATATTGAAATGTACTATCATAAAATTTTAATACCTGCATAAATAATTAATATTTATCTCACTTTTATGATCAGATTTGCAGTACACTTCATGTTTATTCATGCTAAGTCTACACGTGATCGATAGGTCATTACAAACGTCTGCGACATCGCAAAGTTACTTAACGTTCCATTGCCGATTATTAGCACCATCTAATCGACTAATCTTCTTCATTTTTCCTCTCTGCGTAAACACAGAGACAATGACGCGGATAAATCCTGCAATGAATCTCGTAATTATCGCTACCTCATTATCCATTGCTGCATCGTTTGCAGTGCAAATTTTCCTATCGTTTAAATCTTTCGTTCTACCGTATACATTTCTTCCCATTTTATGACTTCTTTCGAAACTTTTGCCCCCACAATGAGCCCCGAATTACTCCGAATATTTTCCAACCAGTTTCTTCCAAGTTTTGCTACCAAAACTCGGAGGAATTCCTGTAAGTGCACTAAAACGTGGTGCCGGTCTTCTGTCTCGTTTGTGACGACGAACGAACGGTGCATGGTTGCCTGTGCAAAAAAAATGATTGCAGTTCGAAGGCATTTGAATCGCTTTTTCATTCAAAATCTTCCTCGTGAGTACTTCGCGACGAAACACAACGATTTTTAAACGATAGGTTTATAGTTAACCCTTTGCACTATGATGTCACCTCTGGCGTGATTTTTTCTGATCAATCGTTCTGTTAATATAACATTAAACTTTAAATAACTGCAAGCAATTATTTCATACCTAACATGTGATATCAAAAACAAACAACAAACTAGGAAAATAATTATAGTGCAAAGGGTTAATAAGCAATAGCTTGCGTCTTGTATAATGCGGTGCTGGAAAAAAGTCCCACGGGACTCTAATTGTCCTTTTGCTTTTGCTTTTTAATTATACAATCCGATGAGCGTACGTGACCTTTATCAAATAGGGCGTTATATCCGAAAATGCATGTTTGAAGACAATGATATGCATATTTGCATTTGAAATGAATATTTGAAGAGCGTTTCTTCAATTTTGATTCATCGAACTGGCATTGCTTTGGAAATCCTTCTTCGTGAGTTTCCAGCACCGCATAAGTAATAATACGTCGTTGATAAGTTTTATTGTCATTGTATTTTTCTTGTAGCCATCCAGTCGAGAGTCATTTTTTTTATTATTGGTAATATCGGCAGTTAACAATGAGAAATAACTGCGCTCCTCGCAGCGCAACGGCCAATACGGAAGTTATTCTTTTGTTCGGCGCGATTAAGCTTGAGTAGCGAATCGCTGGCATGTAATTGCATCGAGCCGGTCAATTAAGGTAAAGTCTTGGCGCGCATTCGCATCTACGACGTATTCGATCGTTGAAACTTAACTGCGCAGAAACCATATTTACGAGATTGTCGAGAGTTTTCACGTGGTTCGAACGGAAGAAGCGGAAATGCAGACGCGGGGGAGTTTGAAAATCTCATAGAAAATCTAAATATATTCACCTATAATTCCAAACCGTTACTGTCTCATAATTATCCAGAAAATGATAAAAATCCATTTCAAAAGGAGAGATCCTATTGTGCATATAAAATTCACCGAAGTATAAAAAGAAAAGAATATTTTTTTCTGTTTCCATGTCTCTTGGAAATAAAATAACAACTGCAATATGTCTAACAGAATCTTTCGATGCAACCGTAAAACAGTCACTTTGAAACTATATAAAATCACCAGCCATTTTAAACGTCCGGAAACTCGCTCCGTAACAAACACACGTCCGATTTCTTTATTTTCTCGCTCTTGCAAAAATGACCATCCTCTTTCTTTTATTCGCGCGTAGGTCGACTAAACCGCCAGCGAGTTCCGCAGGAGCCGCTGAGACATGTTTTCGTCCAGAAACCATTCGCCGATTGAAAAATCGCATTCCTCGTGGTTCGAAGTTACCGTGAAATTTCTGCCAAACACGAACGCTCCTCGACGTCTCGTCATCGTGCCGTCCGCCATATCGCATCTGCGTCACGGGTTTCCGTGTAGTCGATTTTTTTCCACCGCCTCTTTATTCGGCATTCTTCATACCTTGCCGCGTAAACATCGAACGGCTCGTTGGTCCTTTCTTTCTTCACCGTGGAGAAATTTATCCTCGCAAAAAGAAACGCGATTCCTTTTCTTCCTCCCCGAAGAAACCGATCCTCTTCTTGAAACATTCCATACGTTTCGTGCGTGCCCCGAGCGAATACGTCGCGTGGTATGGAATTCCATGAAATCCCACGGGGGAAAAACGTACGTTTAATCAACGAAGTGTCTCTCCGACGTTCGTAAATGGCTTTTCACGCACGACTTGGGGCTCTCGATCTTTTCCGGTATTTATGTACGTATGGGTTCTGGAAGAATCTCGATTAAGAGGCGAGGAGACAAAGAAACTAGATGCAATCCGGTCGAGGTTCCAACTGGTATCGGCTGACTCACGTGGCATTAAGGTTCCTCAAATTTCTTTGGACCTCTCTTACAGTTCTCATTATCCCCTACCTGCCTCCATCCTTTTTTTTGCGTTTTACGGACTATTATGTCGGCGGACCCTCCCACGAAAAGGAATTCTGTCTGTTCGAATCAGCGATCCGAATAAGATAGCGCGGGTATCAACTCCATGTGTTTCCTCGTTGGTGCTTATTTTGTCTGATTTGAGGATAATTCACCTTTGTTAATGCTTGACAATGATTTAGTACCTTTTCTGACTGCTTTTTTTGGATTAAGAGAAATAGGGATATATCGCAGGTTTCAGTTTTGTTTTTTTATGCTGTGAAGGATGAAGAATTTTGAGAGCAATCTGTAGTATATTAACACGTTGACTGCCATGGGGGTCACCGGTGACCGGCGCTATTGAATTCAATGCAATTTCATATGACTTTTAAATTGTAATATTTACGAATTTTGTAATATATTCAATATTTAAATATAGGCGTTAAAAAGATAAAATTCTGCTGAATATACATCCATCTGCGCCTTTGAAGTTTCTGCGTTGTAAAGATGTGATTTTAATAGAAAAAGTTTCGCTTCAGAAGAAATGATGAAGCTAGCAAAATACCGGTGGCCTTCAGCGTGTTAAGTACATTTAGTAACGATTTTGAATCCTTTGATTATTTTTGTCTTGGTCGAATCAAAATCTGGGAAAGAAATTGCTACGTATATTTCTCTGTTGCTATCTGACCAACATTTGTATCGATGACTCTAATGGTTGTATAATTGTAAGTCCAAATTTGAAACAATTGGACTTTCCACTCATTTTTCATAGCGCTAATGTATATTACAGCCTTGGGGAAGTTCTTTCCAAAAGTTACAAGAAACTTAAAATCTTAAAAACTTAAAAGTTATAAGAAAGTTAAAATCTGATTCGTGTCTGTTATATGAAGGTCCTAATCTACTTCGTCTGCGGCATTCAGTTTTCTTCAATTTTAATCGTAATTCGTACCTCGAATTGTTTTTAACTGTTGTACCTCGTTTGCTTTTAAGAATACAAATATTCTAAAGCTCACAAAGCAGTGTTTCGGTATCAATCTGGCGAATACTCATAACATTCATCTTGTCCTTCCTCCGCAAGAAGCGGCGCTTCCGCCATAAAATACGCCTCGCTTTTATAGAGGGCCACTCGCAACGGAGATGATCGATCGTAATAAACCATAAGTGACTCGACTTTTCGATTTACACGGCTGTTATATCGATTGTGAGGTCGGAGGAAAAAATAATCGGCGTATGAACAGACAGCAGGCACTCTAGTTAATTAACCCCGAGAAATGTGAGCGTAAAATGAGAACATAATTGCACAAAAGAACTTTTGTGCGTATCTTTCTTCTTTTTAAATTCTATCCTACGTGTCATGGTATAATTCAATCAAAACATTTTGATACGATTCAGAGGTATATGTTCTTAATAAGATACCTGTTGATTTCTGTTTTATTATTTGTGACTACACTTCAGCTTCTTCATTCACGAATTAATTGCGGTAAGAAAGATCCCAATTGCCTCTTTATCTAACACTTCAAATTTAAGATTAACATCAACAAATTTCATACAATACCGACCAGCAAAAAATTGTAAATCATCAAAACCCTACGTCAGCGATCTTATTCGCACGTGTCGTGCTGACTTCCGCAAAAGTTGCCCCAATATTTTCGTAATTCCAGCGAAACTTCGCATTACCCAGTTCCACTTTATTTTCCTCTTCAAGACTTTCATAAAAATCCTGTAATAAATCAAACAGCAAAAAATGAAAGATAAAAGAAATCGATATGACGACTACTGGGAGGGAATTCGTCACATCGTTGTTATCACTTCCGAGCAAGTAAAGGGAAGCCCGAAGACAAACTCACGCCCCCACGGGAGATCCGGAAACTGCAGAAGGAATTTCCGGAAGCAACGAAATGTCAAAGGTGCAAGATATCGAGCCGCGAAAGTTCCAATTCTTTCGTAGAATTCGTACTATCGCAAATCGAACGTCTCGTTTGTCGATCACTGCGACACGGACACCGTTCGATTGCAAATTGCCGCGTAATTGCACGGAGTCCTCCTCGATCCTTGCAATCACGATCGCTGATTTACGAAGAAACCGGCATTCGCAATTTTGTGATTCGCGACGCACGATACGTATTGCGCATACAAATTGCCACTGTATCGGCAATTTACGATGTTAATTATGCGCCGACGAATCGAGGCTACTGAAAAGGGTTTTTTCCTGTAGATTCAGCATTGACTTGCAATTGCTGGCTCGAAGTTTCGTGGAACCGTTATACGGAAAATGAGACGTGAATCATGACAAAGGGTTGACAAGCCCTTTGAAAGGACTCTCGCAGTTCGAGTATATATCTCTTTGTTTCTCTCGCTCTCTGTTCCTCTTCCTCTCGCGTACACGAGTCGCAACAAGCGAGCAATTATTGACGGAAAATCTGGTTGTTTTTAATGAACCATGACAGAATCGTTTATGAGCGCACGAACACCCGTGAAATTGACAGTGCGAAGCTTCGAGGAATCACTCGAGTTAACTCAAGCACGAGTCACGGGTCACAAGGTATCGTTATAAAAACGTTTATTCTCTGCTTGTTCATTGAACTCTGGTTCTTGGTAAGTCAGATCCTGAATTCCTCGAAGATTCATGGAACGGAAGTGTTTTGTAGAGTTTGTCCGAAGTGGTCATTCAATGATTTTGTAATTACAAACATTCCAAGTGTGCGGAAGATTGATTCTTTTAAATCCGTGGTAATCGATAAGAATGAAACACTTTTTAAAAGTAGCATCTCTTATCTTCAATATCAGAAGACTACTTTTCTCTCCAAATTATACAAACATTAAAATCAATGTAAATTACATCAACTCCAACGTGGTGACCGAAGGAAACATTATTCAGGTTGTTACACAATTTGTCACAATTCTCAAATAAACTTAACCCTTTGAGGGCGGCGGACGCACTTATGCGGTCTGAGAAAAAATCTGGTTATAGTTTCACGCTGCATGTATACATGGTTAGAGTTGAAAAATTGAAATCTAACCGGTGAAACATGATTACGCAAATAGTAATTTATAACTTCTATACATTAACACTGACTTTCTGATAAAAAGGTGGTTTTTGATCGCCAAATAAATGATTATTTCTCAATCTTCAAAAAATTCTCCGTCCATAAAGGGTTAAAAGATCTCCCGATCCCACTTTCAACCCTTATCCACAAGTCGAAACATTAATAACTATATAATTACATACTTTCCAGCAACGATACCTTAATTAGCTCAAAAACGTACGACTCAGGAACTCGGTAATCGGCCTGCGACCCTTTGACCCCATCATTGACCCACCCCACAGTCCTGAACAGAGAGCTCGCGTGCAGATTAGCACGAAAGTCGAAAAAATATCGGAAGGAGCATTATTCCGTGCAAGAATACACACGTGCATATCTTGGAAGCGAGCATAACGAGCGATCGTTATCTTGGAACGACGCCGATGCCGGTCGCGTTACCAATTAGTTTTATCTGTCAATAAGCGGACGGCCTTAACGATTACCAATATGCCCCACGTGTATTGCGCCCGAGTTACACCTATTCCTGTGATACACACCAGTATGATCCAACTGCGTGTTATTTGCGAGACGAGAGCGTTATTTGTCAAAGGGACGATCGATACGGCAGTGTCAATAAGGAACTATGCCGGTCTACATTGTTCCGGTAGGTTCACGGCGGAAGAGACGAAGAAGTAGCACGCTACTATATTCGCGTTCTTCCTACTTCTCTTTCTTTAGCTTTATTCTTCGATCGTTTTCTTCTTGGTCCTCCCACTAATTCTTATGGCATGGCGTTCAGTCGTTTCAACGTTCTTTGGAATTGCCGTGGTTAAAGTCAGTGGTATATCGCGATGTTTTTGTGAGAAGGGGATGAAGAGGAAGTTTAACCCTTTGCGCACCGATTTCTTTTTCGAACTTTTTTTAATCTAATTTTTTAATTAATTTGATGAACAAATGTAGGTACCGTGGGATATTTATGTTGAGATGGACAATTATTGTTGATTTCGAAAAGTCGATGATTAGTGGATGTTGCGTTAAGTGTCATGGAAATCTGTGTCGAGTGTAGCTTGACATAGGATTGCAAAGGGTTAAGGGTTGATGGGGTATTAAGTCGCCACTGCTCGAGTAGATTAACGCTAAACCTACCGGCTTTTTATCTGTTATATTGAAATATAGGAAATAAGTACTTCGGAAAAAGAAATTTGAAGAGGTGAAAAAGATGATAAGTAATTTTTGTTTTATACGATAGACGTAAAATATTTACTGAATGGCTGCCCAATCAATTTGGGGAATTTTTATAAAAATTCAAAAAGCGGTCATTTGACCGCCATGGTAGGTTTAGTGTTAAGACGTCAAATGTCAGACATTTTTCGTTTATTACATCATCAGTAGTACAGTCACAGTTTTGCTGTTCGTATCATATCATTGTGCAGTGTCAATGCTAACAATGCAAGAAGTTATGTATTTAACGGTATTTGATTTGTTTTACGGCAATATTTTAATATAAAATTTATAAGGACATGGAAATAATGCCATTTATGAATTTGAAGTTTAGCAGTATCGTACTTCTAGCACTTTTGATGATTTCATTATTTGAAGCGTGGCACCATTTTGATCGTTTTACGTAAAAATAATAAACTCCAGACTAAAAGCTCTTCCCTGAAAAGGTTAACCCTTTGCGGTCCGAATTATTTTCTCAATTTTGTAGTGAGCTAAATGAAACTAATTTCACAACATTTTCTATCATTGGTTATTTATTTTTTTTAAATTATAACAATAACTGACTAAATTATAACAATAACACTGACGTATATTTAGGTGATATTACAATATCATTATGAAATTGGAGAGTCGATATTAAATCGTTAGAAGATAAAATGAAGTGAAAAGCTATGTCGAGTATAGCTCGACATAGGACTGCAAAGGGTTAAACATAAAAAATATCTCTTCAAATTTAGCTACACTGGTGATATGCATGACATTCAAGGAGTTGAAGAGAGGCTGGAAATTTTTGAAAAAAACAAATGATAATAGGATCAGCGAGTTGAAATAAGAATTATAAGATAAAAGAAGCGGGAAGAATCGAGAGCTTTTGCACATTGGGGGATGATCTTTGCAAAGTGTCGCATAAAATAGGAAAGATAAATGAGGATTACAGCTTTTTCCCTCTTATTTTTATTACAACTATTTGCGCATATCTTCAATCAGAATGTTCCGCAGGTTCGTATCATTTTCGCAGCGGTGTTATCGTTTTTTGATAAGCGTCTAGGGTGGTGCCTATGTACCGTAGTTTCGAAGAATTCCGTTCGGTAGCGTTACTTGCCAACAACCTAGGGATCATTGACTGTTCGTAGAGAACGTAGCGAGTTGATAATGCAGGTCTCTCTGATCCGAAATTTAAATTAGTTATCTGTATTCCTCTCACGTTCATACAAATTCGATGAAAAGGCAATGTGTACTCAACTAATTGCACCCTTAACGGTGGACAGTTTTACACGTTATTTGATCATCCGCATTGCCGCTGTACTAATTAAACACTTTTAAATTCTGAGACTTCGATTTCCCTGGATTTGAACATTGCAGCATAAGGGAAGGGAGTTTCATAACTATTATTTGTAAAATTTGCTTGTAGAACGAAATATCTTTATTTTTCAAGATGAGGAATTGCAATTGTCTTTGTGCAAATCAAATGTACAAATTCTTCTTTCCTCTCTTTTGTAAAGTACTTGATATTTCATTTTGCTTTATTCTTTTGTTTATTGAGACACGATGGATGATGTATAGCTTCACTGATTAAATTGGGAGAGTTACCAACGAGAAACTCGAACTTGGATGAACAACTTAGGACTTACGGATTCTTATCTCGTCGTCGACGTAATCCCCCACAATTTTGTGATCCGTCATTTAATCGTTTGCAAAATTAAGTTATCGAATTTCAGCCAAAGAAGTAGAACTATTATCATCTGCACTGCTGTTATCATTGCTATCCTTTCTATTATATCAGTAGCTTTAACAGTAATTTCAAACTAGAACATAGAAACCGCCGAAGTTTCAAATTTACATATAAAAAAAGAAATTAGAACCAACTTCAATACCAATGCCACCTCTGTACTTATCAGTCCCTAAAAAATTCCAAACTTATTACTAATCTACAAAATCAATTACTTAACCCTTTCGAGACTAACGGGACAATATATCCCAAACTAATGTTTATTTAAACTGCTGGGATATATAATCTCAATATAAAAAGCTGGTGGGATAATATGCCCCGCTTACAAATTTCTAAATTTTGATAATTTTCAACAGCAACATATAATTATCTTGTTCAAGCTTACATCCAAAATATTAATAAAAACTGGTTACACTCTGTTTCAAATTAAATATAAAAATCCGTCTCGAAAGCGTTAAACTTCTTCAGAACCATAAACATCTCCTATCCACCTTCAACAACACCTCAAAACCACCCCGCACATCTTCACCCTTAAAAACACTACTCATCTTCCCGACTACCCTCAATTTCATGTACTCACGTCATCCACGACACTTTGATCTACCTCAAAAGGAAAATTCCCAAAGGTACCGACAAAGTACCGGAACTCACTTACTGCCGTACCGTAAACGCCCATGAAAATGCCACCCCCTCTTGAATTCTTAACAAAACCCGGGCAAAGAATTGTTGCGAGACACCGCGTATAGGCGAGGTCAGGAAGACGGTTAGTTTGGAGCGTGTTTCGCCCCTGGTAATCTTCCAGGACTACGGTTCGCGGCACGTGGAGAGGGAACAAACCGTACTCTCTCTCTACGGGGTTTTATATAGCATATGGCTACGTGGACTCTACCGACCGACACACGCTTCGCCATGTGACGGAGAGTAGCGTGGCGCGTAGTCTAGACTGTCCTGCCATAGCCAGGGTCGGATCAGGGGTGGATCGTGACACCCTGCATAATGTTACGGGTGATAATGCATAATTTATTTCACGGGGATGGCATTATCGTCGACTCTTTTCCTGTTTTCGAATTCCCGGCAATTAAAGTTTAATGGTGGGTTAAAATGAAAATTTCAGGTCTTCTGTGCCGTTGATCAAAGTTTGAGGATCAGTAGGTGGAAAAATTCAGGAACTTTGGGGATGGAAGTTAACTCTTTCGAGCATGCTGTTTTAAAATATGTCGCAAGTTTTGCATAACTGGATACGTGGTGGAAGTATGTTTCAACTTGTTTCGAAAAATTGAGAGGAAAAGTGGGGAGATTTAATTTATGGTGATTCAATGCTGATTTTTTTTACTGTAGGTTATAGGTATTTTTAATTTGGTATTAGTGCGTTGATATTTGTTACGTAATTATGGTAATTATTGTTAGGATGGGAGGTAGCTTTTAATGGAGGGTGTTAAGGGATGTGATGTATTATGGTTGATTGTTTTGGAAGATTTTATGCGGTGATTTGAACGCAAAAATTGCCGGGGTAATGGAGATGCACGCTGGGATTAAAAATGAGGTTGGACGTGTCACTGAGGGTGAAAAATTTATGGTTGTTTCGTAGTTTAGTCGTGTTAACTTCCTCCGGCGCGTTGGACGTGAGTTTTGTTCTAATTAAATTCGGCGGAAGGACAAACTTTGAACTGTTGCTGTTCAAAGTTCGCGAAAAAGTGTCGTGCTTGTGTGGTCCTGCTAACTTGTCGAAGTTAATTAAATCTGTGAAAGGCACTCGAACACGGCAAATATTTCAGGCTGGCGATGATTTAAATACATTTCTATGGCTGTTATCGTGCAACAACTTTTTGAAGTCATTATTCACTGTGAAGACATTTAATTGATGTCGATCAATTAATTTTACAGAATACAGTTTTTAAACATGGAAGCTGACGTGCTATAAAATATCTGAAAGTATTTCATCGAGAACCTATTTAATTGTTTTCTGTCGATTCGCAACAATTAAGAAGAAACAAAATTACAAATAAATACACGTCGCGAATTTTAATTAAATATCGTACATTACAACAAAATCACGTACGAAGTTAATGTATCTCTCTCCTACACGTTTATTATTTACAATCAAATGCTGTTGTTAAAAGCAGAAAATTAAAACAACCAAATGCAGATTACGTCAAATTGCTTAACAAATGCGATCAAATTTATCCGGCGTTAGCATCAAATACTAATTAATCAAAAATCCTACAATCTTTCCAAACAAATTTGTACATCAAACACAAACAGTGACTTTCAGTCAAATAAACTTCAATGTCAATATTCCAATATCCCCACAAAAATCTCTTCCCACTTCCACAGTCCGTAGGAAATCGAAAACAAAGAAAAATAAAATAACCCATTCGCAAATTTCATCACCCAAAAACCCAGCAAATCTCGTGACTCACCGTGAACAAAAACGACCGACACAGCAATTGCAATCAAGTAAACCTCAGTGTCGATAGCCCAATCACTCGATAAACTCACTAAAATCTATTCCCACTTCGAAATTCCATACAAAGTCCAGAACAAAGAAAAATGTAAGAATTCAGCGCAAAATCTGATCGTCCAAAAATCCAACAAATCTCGTGACTCACCAGTGAACAAAAACGATCGACACATCAATTGCACTCTAATAAATCTCAGTGTCGATAGTCCAATCACTCGATAAACTCGCTAAAATCTATTCCCACTTCGAAATTTCATACAAAGTTCAGAACAAAGAAAAATGTAAGAATTCAGCGCAAAATCTGATCGTCCAAAAATCCACCAAATCTCACGACTCACCAGTGAACAAAAACGACCGACACATCAATTGCACTCAAATAAACCACAGTGGCGATAGTCCAATCACTCGATAAACTCACTAAAATCTATTCCCACTTCGAAATTTCATACAAACTCCAGAACAAAGAAAAATGTAAGAATTCACCGGAAAATCTGATCGTCCAAAAATCCAACAAATCTCGTGACTCACCAGTGAACAAAAACGATCGACACATCAATTGCGATCAAATAAACCTCAGTGTCGATAGCCCAATCAGTCAATAAACTCACTAAAACCTATTCCCACTTCGAAATTCTATACAAAGTCCAGAACAAAGAAAAATGTAACAATTCACCGGAAAATCTGATCGTCCAAAAACCCGACAAATCTTGTGATTCAACGGTGAATAAAAACAGCCGACACATCGGACGAAGCGACTGGCAAGAAAAATTGACCGGGCCGTTGTACTTTCTCGCGCTGAAAAGTAGGTTGTGCACCGCGATGCGGGAATACGGCCCTGCCGATAGCGTGTGTATAGCACGCGGTCGTACAGCGGGTTCAGGTTCTATCGCACGGCCAGACGAGAGTCAGTGCATGCAGGCCGTGCGGCAGGTTCGCCTGCTTCAGGTTTTCGTCTCCTGCGAGAATCGCCGGGTCTCGTCTCGTCGAGCAGCATCTGCCTACGATTCTTCTCAGCGCGAGACAGTTCGTTCCAGGACATCGTGAAATTCGTCCTGTCCGCTGGCCACAGGACCACCGCGCGTCCTTCGCGTGTCCTCTGCGCATTGTTCGCGGACGAGGAAGTGATCTGTGCGTTGGCTTTCATCGTCGAAATGATCCTTTGCGAGTCCTCTTGCCGATCGAGAGAACCTGGTGTTTGGGTTTCGTGTCGCGTATTGGTAATGATCGTGGATTAATTTGTGCTCGGAGGAAAAATTGTGGAGGTTTAAAGAGGAATAAGTAGGTTCGCCTGGAATTCGCGGGACGGAGGGGGTTTCTTGAGAGTATTGGAGGATTTTGAAGGAGGATGGATAGTGTACTTTGGTGAAGGATGAACGTGACAGGTTACATGGAGTATCGATGATGGAATGTGTTTCTGATATTCGGAATGTAGAGTACGGATATGTCTTGTTTGTAGAGTAGGATATTTGTTATTCGTGTGTTTGTGTCGGTTAATAGAGGTAGGTTGTTTTATTTATTTCAGTTACATCGTTGCTCAATATTTTCTTGTTCGTTGACTTCTGATATTTCGAGTGATTCACTTTCGATTTAATACCGTCAAGTACGAAATTAGTTTGGAATATTCTCTTTGAAAATCATCTTCTCTACACGCCGCTATCGATCATCCGTACATCGGCATCGGTCAGGACAGTCGAGGTATTTCTGTTTTTCCGGCTTGCACTTGGATCATTGCCGAAAAACACGTTAATCTCCAATTAGAAAGAACAGAACGGCGAGGAACGTCGAGCAGGCTTCTAGGCTCGGTTGCTCCGAAAATAAACGCGTCGCACATATCGCTAACTCAGCGTTGCCTCGGTAAGATTTATCGAGGATTTACGTCTCTGTTATCGTGGATTATTGCCCGATCGTTTTTCTGATAGCTTTGTCGTGAACGAGTACAGGTCTCTCGAGCCGCTAAATAATACGCGAAACGACTGTCGTTCGTGGATTTCTCGAAAACTTCTTCGCAGACGCACGCATACCTCCGGCGCATTTCCGCTCGTGTAAAAGTGCAGCTTGGTTGAATTTTGAGGGAAAGCCAAGCCTCGCATCTCCGTCTTTCCCTCTGCGTGCTTCGAAGATCCGAGAAAAAGCTATATTTTCGACGAGAATCGATGGATCGGGGCGAGCGTAGGCAAAAAGGACGTTGGAACCGGAGGATTCTTTTCTAAGGCGAATAGGAATATTTGTTTCTCCATTCCTCGAGGCACTCGCTTCCATAAGAGCCTTTTCTATTTTGAGAGAAAATTCGGATTGTTCGCGGAGAGTGCTCTGTAGTTTCTTTAGGCTCCGTTGAAATTTCGATCCTCTTCCAACGAGATCGACAAATTGAGGAACGATAATTTAAACATGATTCGTCGGCCTTGGGATCTTTACGTAACGCATCGATGTAACGTCGCCTTGCAAAAGTCGCATAGAAATTTGCCCGTTAAATGAGGTGCTGTCATTCGCCATTTCTGCAAAACCGGAAACACACGGCTGTTCCTTTAAGAAGTAGCTTATCTCTGCGGTCTCTGTTAGTATTACTGGTTTGCCACGGAGTATGGACTTAGTTTCTTTGGATTACTGTTTGATATCATATAATATTTTATATTATTCCATCTTGAAAATTCAATACAGCGGCTCTCTATTTTATAACAAAATATTTCTTCCGATTTTTAAATCCCCAGTAGTATAAATTGCATCTTGAAATAATAAATTTTATCACATGTCGATGCAACGCGCACGTGATAAAACGAACCATCAAAAAGTCATCTCAATCGGTCTACCGATCGAAGCTGTATTTGCATCGAGTGTCTCGCAATCCCCATTTATATCATTGTCAATTAAAATTATTTATAAAAATTGTTCTACTCGACAAGTGTAATTCAGAGATCTAAAAACTTTAAAAGAATGCAACCCCCGAAGTTAAAAATGACAAAAGGCTAAACAGCACTATAGCAACCCAGTGTTTCCAACGCGAAGAATGATGGGCTGCGAAGTATGTCGCGCAGTATTCGCGACGGATATCTTTTTTTTCGAAAGAATGCACGACGTGCATCTGTTAGACGCCGCCACGTGACTACGTGTGCACAGTTGCATGTAGCGCGTGTACCAGTGCACACGCGTTTTGCAGCAGGCTGCATTACGTCAACGACGCAGCTCGGTCGTGGAACTGCAGCTAACAAAATATTTTTCTTCGTCCGACGAAGGCTACGTGCGAACGTCGAACGTTGTGATTATGGAAATCTCGAACGCGCAATGTGTATTATCCCTGATTTCGTGTGGACCTTCTTTTTTGTCTCTCGATGCGCGATTACAAATTTCGGTGTCGCGGTTAATCGGAAGTTTTCTTTTTAATTAATATTCCATTGAACTTCGCGAGCATCGAGGATGTTTTTGAAGAATTTTTAACGTGATAATTATTCGAATTATGAAGATCGAGGTCATTCATTGGATTTATAGTTTTTTTTTGTAAGACTGAATTGGACTGGTGATTATTACAGTGGCCAAAGTCATTTGTCCTTCTTTCAAAGCAGCAGCTAAGTAGCAAAGGACAATTTTACTTCGCACATTACTATAATTATCAAAATAAAGTCTGGTTGACTCACGAGATATCGTAGCATTGTTAATACTTAATTAGTTTACATTTGAGTTCTTGCAGTAAGTAGATCACTGTTCGCATAAAATCAAACTGTTCTCGTGTAAAAGGCTGCGCAGAAAAGTCTGACTAAAAAGAATCTAATGATCTCATCAATGCGTTTGATAGTTGTTCGTATCGATTCTCCCTCTACAAGTCAAACATTTCATTCAGGGTCGTTCTAATTGCCCAAAGGTGATCCATAAAATTGATTCCTTCGGGCCGAAGCGAAATTTCGACGCTCATGAAAAATTCGTCGTCGTTGAACGTGCTCGATCAGCCGTTTAACAATGGAGATACGTAACGAGTTTTTCTCAGTTCGGTTTACAGACGAGTCGTGCGTTACGTGACAATATTTACGTGCATCATTTATTCAGGCATTGCAACGGCAAGTCATCCGATCCATAACGGCGTCACTCTCCATAATTTTCTATCATTCGTCTCATTATGCAAGAGGCAACAATGTAACTGCCAGCGGTGAGATTGTAAGTTATCTCTTTGCAGTGCCGTGTATCGCAGTAAATCATTATTCTTGTAGATTATTCTTTAAACAAGCCGAGTTATCCATTTGCAACGCAGAAGCGTGGGCTGAGAACAGCGCGCGTATCGCGAGGCAGACTCGAATGGAAAAGAGGAATCGGGACTTTCGATATTCCATCATATTTAAAGGCATGTTAGTTGAATTCGCTTGCGGGAATATTCGGGTAAATTCTGCAATTAACCGAGCCGCGTGAGTACATAAATTAGCGGACCGCAGTAGCTCGTGAAATTGGGGAAATTGAAAGAGCGCGGAAGTATAGTTACGGTTAAATTTGCGAATATGGAAGATATTAAAATACTGTCTCTCGGTACGTTTAACATTTTGCATGAATTATTTACATACCAGTATCATTAATTATCGCAATATGCAGCTCGTTTAACGGAGATCATGTAGATCGTGCTAATATTTTCAACCATTCGCCGATCATTTTCTTTATCAACAGGACAAACCATGTTTCACTGGTCTATGTTTTATTACATTCTGTTAGGCTAATTGTAAGTCGCCTATCGTTTTATTACAACTAGAGGCAATCTCAATGCACTCACTTTTCCATGAAGACAACGGCGCAAACTGAAAAAGTCTTTAACGATAATACGCTCGTTCGTTGAGTATTCACAGAAAAATATGAAGCTTTTAACAGGAGATTCCGTTTAGCATAAAAATCCGCAACCTCTCGCCCTCACCGGACGCACCATATGTCCTCATAAAGTTTACACGATAAATGGATCACTGTGCAAACTTTACGTCAATCTCCACTTCGGTTATCTCTTTATCTCTCTTCTCGATAACAGTATTATTAATCATATCCTGTTTGATTGACGAGCACACCTACCCGCTTGATTTACGACTAGCCGATTTCTCAGACGTCGCACCAGGATGCCATTGTCATTACACTCCATCGGAGAGTGTCCGTTGTTCTTTCCTTTGTCGTACGAATCGCAGCGTGAAACGTTTCGCGCGCGTAGTTACGTGAATTTACGAAAGGTCATCGATAACGGGAATGCTCTTTAACGCGGGTTTTTTTCCCCTCCTTCTTTCGAAGCGCGAAAAGCAGCACATGTGTCGTTCGTATTATCAGTCTTCGAACCGTCATTCGCCACTGCGTCTGCGTTGCAAAATCGTGCAACCGAAGAAACTTGCATAGTCGTGACGTGAATTGCTAATTCCTTGCAGCACGATTTTTTTAGGGGCAGCATGTGACGGTTACTATAACGGTGGTTTAACTCGAAAATGTGAAAAATTGGGGTTTTCAGTTATCTTGCGTTTCACCAATGTTTATTGTAATGTGGTGAAACTACTTTGCAGAGGCGATAAGAAATCGAACCGGTTATAGCTGGCAAAAATAGCGAAGTCCTCTGGCCTTTGGTTTGTTCTGATTCGCCTGACGGATAGAGACATCCCCCATTCTGACGTCATTTACGATTCTTGCGCGTGATTGGCCGAAAAAGCCGCGCATTCGTTGCGTCGTCATGGGAACGACTAAAGGAGCGTTGCGTTTTCGGTTGTCATTAGTGGATCTCAGATTTCCAGGGTCGATATGGTGGGGATAGGCGGTGCTAGCGACAGTCTCTCCTTACCCCGTACTTCATACCGCGAGACTTCACTATTTTTGCCAACTATAACAAAGTTGACGATTATCGCATTGCACGGAACTCAAGGCGTAGCTCGATACAAAAGTATTGATATCTTGAAACGAAGAAAAAGTAACATAGACTACTATCATATTTGGCAACACATATATGTTGTAGTTAAATGATAAAGAGTAGAATAGCAGGAAATCTGACGATTGGTTTTCTTCCTCCGCATTGGTAGTTGGATTCGTGTCTGTTCTATGACCATCATAATCTACTTTGCAAGCCTGACGCCGATTTGTTACGTTTGGATCATAATTACTATGCCGGATGCTACTCCATTATAAAGAAGGGATTAATTTGTAGATTTATGTTCTTCTTCGTAAGGGCATTTTCTATTGATTAGCAGTGTAGCGGTCAAAAACAATTTGTTAACTGATTACGCTTTTAGCCAGAATAGAATTCGTGTCTGTTCCATTTGAGCTATAGTCTTATTCCTCAATGAAGATGCTATTATAAGACAGTTTGTTCCATTATTGTCACACGAATATCAGCATTTTGAAGCAAGAGGTTAATAATCTGGAATTGTTTAGTATCTACCCAATCTACTCTGTGCAAGTCACAGAACTTACAGTGTTATTTAGAATTTCAAGTTGTTGTCTTCTAATAACAGTATCAAAATACGCTCAATAAGTTTGATTTGATACATCGCAATTGAAGTAACAACTAAACTTCCTATATTAACAATTTTGAAGAACCATCGACAAGAATGTCGTCGCCGCATATGACTCCAAGATCATCGAAGGAAGACGGCGATATGGAAATGGATGAAGCAGCAATATCTTAAGAGTACAACCATACACGGGAATAAAGAGTGTAACGATCATTTAACGTTAATTCATCTCGATACCAAAAGTTTAAAGAAAAAGAGCCAAGTGACTCGTTCACGCCGAACTATACCGGCGTGAATTTCCACGAGAATGTATATTGTGGGTGTGTGTATGTGCATACATGTGTAAAAAACGTATCCGAATTTCCGATTGAATGCACGAGGCTTCCTGGTGTTGTTGGATCTCACAAAAGGAGAACCGGAAGGGGCCGAATAAAAGCGGAAGTCGTGAGTTCACGACAAACCAGCCATGTAAGTTTTCCGTGAATCTATATGACGCAAGACACAGCTTGGAAAATCGTTTCGCCAGGTAGACATAACGTCAGAATTAATATCAGCATTAATTAACATATTACACGCTGCTCAAAGCATATCATACGATCCACGTTAAATTTATTGACCGTCGGGAAATTACGAAGGTTGCGCGCGTAAAACGTGCGTGAATTCTTTTGAATATCAGGTTCGACCTGTAGAAGTAGAGAGCAGGAAATTCGATGACATTTTTCGCGTTATATTCTTCTTCGCGGCTATTTCGTGCAAAAGTTTAACAACGAAACTTCGTTTCCGAGGATATCAGTTGCGTAACTACAGTACGCCGTACTTGGAAAGAACTTCCTTCCGATCGTCTCATGGGGATAACATCTTTTTTTCTTACCCCCGATGGCTTCTTTTACATTCTCCCGTCCTTCTTCCACCGTTTCTTTTTTCTTTCCCCGCTTTCTCCTTTAAATTATGAGAGCACTCTCGTTACGCGAATTTCGCAGACTCCGGTCGAGATCATTAGTGCGAGTTCGAGGTAGCACCGTAGATAACCGAGTTCCGTGCATTTGAAAGGAATAGGGTTGCATTTCATAACAAGCGGCGGTTCGTCACATTCGCGCTACTAATTATGAAACTCGTTATGCGAAACTAATTAATTAGTAACAACCGCCGGCCCGATTACTAACACCTACGTACGATTTTCGCGGATCACGATCGGCCGAGAGATTTTGCACGAACGGCCTGCTACGCTATTGAGCAATGACTTCCTTGGAATTTAAACATAATGACGTTTATTTGAAGGACAGTGTCGAGAGAAGTAGTTATCGTAATTGTACGAGTTGAAGAAAATGAGATACAGTAAAACCTCGATAAAGGCATCAGAAGTTTCCCTCGATAAATGCATCATGACTATCCCCTCCACATAGGGGATCCCCCTTGACGAACCTCAACTCTCGACGAGGGAGCGGTGTTGCATGATACTACCCGAATGTATCGGTGAGGCAATACTAATTGGAGGGTCAACCGTTTTCATTTTTGATTTTTTTTAAAACATTTTTATCGTATTTGTGAGATTTTTCTGATTAAAATGATACCAAACACGGTATAGCTTGAATTATATTTACTTAACACTAGAACTACCGGCGTTAAATCTATCATATTTAAAAATATAAAATAAGTATTTTGAAAAAAGGGGAATCAAGAGGTGGAAGAGATGATTGATTCGGCAATTTATGTTTTATAAGATGGACGCAGAATATCTATCCTATGACTCTCACATAAACTTGGAGAATTTTTGGAAAAAAATGTGTACCAGTCATTTTGACTGGTTTGGTAGTTCTAGTGTTAATATTTAATAAATTTACTTACTATTTACATATTTCAAATTATGTTGTGTTTGGTGTCATTTTAATCATAAGAATCTCAAAAATACGTTCGGAAAAGTTATATTTAGAAAAATTAATATATAAATAAGTTTATTGTTGCTTGTTCTCTCTGACTCTTCCACTGTTTGTCTTTTTTTAAGTTCGCGCTCGGCTCGAGCCCTAATGTAAACACAGATTCGACACCGGTACTCGATAAGAGCACTGCTTTGTCCCCGAAATCTGTGCATTTATCGAGGTTTTACTGTATTTAGGTTGTTAGAATTCGAGTTGGAAACATGAATTTTAAATAAATCAATTTGGAGTAATTTGTAGTATTCGATGACTGAAGTTTCGATTCAAATGTTAAAGTCTGCCGCGAAGATCTCTTTAATTTTTGGAGCTTTATATGATATTCATGGAGCGATGCAATTATTTCTAAATATCGGGAATCTTTGTTAAATGGGAAATATACGTTTGTTACTGCGGAATGTCTTGAAATTTGGAGTGCAAGTGACTAACATCAGTCGAAGGAACAAGTAAAACTGCAAAAACGAAGAAAATTGAACACTTCCTATAAGTATATCGGTGAGCGTGTCTCTTAAATAAGTAATTTAAAGTCAAACCGAGACACATATATTTCTTGCTATACCTAGTCATGTAATTATTATAATTTACATAATTATCAGCAAAAACTTCACTTAACGTATATTTCACCGTGTAATATCACGGTACATTTCCTCTTTAATCTACATAAACGTCGTTTTCTAAACATCTCGTAATAGTTCGACTAGACGTAACACACTGATGATAATTAATAATCAATCCCATTCCCTCGAGAAATCCAACGTGTTGCATTAGAAACGAAATGAAAGGGCCGTTAGCTATTTTTACTTGCTAAATCTTGCAATTACTAGGATCGTTTTACCGTTAATCTCCAAGGACCCGATCGTTTCTGGGGAGTGCAGTAGCACCCAGTTAGCATCGTTAATTGATATTGCACCGGTTACTCGGTAGCTGCATGCAACAAGCTTGTGCCACGACTTTAAGTCATTAGGGTTATTGATAATTGTACCTGTTTGTCCTCGGACAACCTGTCCGTCCAGTTGTAACAGCCATGCAAGGATGTCCCATGGAGAGGATCTTCTTTGCTAACGCGTAAATCTATTCCGGAGTTGTCGACTTGTCTCGTTACGAGTGCAATAATCTCCCAATAATTCAGCTATCGCGATAAGCGCTTTGAGCTCACTTTACTTATTATAGTCCGATGTAAGACGAGAGGCAGGACAGGTGGGATGATACTATTCGCTCGATTAAATTCC
The DNA here is from genome assembly GCA_963989415.1 of Cerceris ruficornis. Lineage (NCBI taxonomy): Eukaryota > Metazoa > Arthropoda > Insecta > Hymenoptera > Crabronidae > Cerceris > Cerceris ruficornis. Next base: position 19,364,922 of record OZ022519.1, read on the forward strand.
AATCATTGTGGACTCGACGTCGACCCATTCAAGGTCGGCGAAGATACATTTTTTTTACAAAAATTTGTATTTAACACTAGATTTACGGAAGCCGTCAAATTGACGGATTCCTACTTTTTTAAAAACGATTTCCAAAATTATAGAGACGTGGTACAGTCAATATTTCACTTGTATCTTATAATATACAAATTACTTAACCGATCTTCCTCTTTACCCGTTGCTCCCTCTTTTTTCAAAGCACTTATTTAATATATTTAAGTGTGACCGATTTAACGCCCGTAAATCTAGTGTTAATGGGGATTACTATGTTACTGCGTGTATGTTGTATTTTTGCCAATGAAATTTGCGGTTGTCTTCAGGGTAGATTGTGAAATTTTGGATTTTATGAAACGACTTGTGGTAGTATTTTATGAAGATTTCATAGAAGTTGCTTCTCGAGTTAATGAAGTATACGGATATAGCCTTAAGCCCTACGGTTTGTTTTGCAGCTGCCTCTGCAATAATTCAGAATTTAATTGCTCAAATACAAATTGATTGGTGATTATCGATATATCGTGTAATTTAACGTAATATTAATATTACAGGAATAATATTATCGCGTCGTGTCTCATTAACCCTTTGCGGGCGGAGACATTTTTGAATATTGAGAGAAAACCATTTATTTTGCGATCCAAAACCACCTTTTTATCAGCAAATTAGGCTATTAATATATATACATTATAAATTACTATTTGTTTAATCCTATTTCAACCTATTTTAATTTTTCGACTCTAACTTTGTATATAAGCAGCGATAAACTATCATTACATTTTTTCTCAATCCACATATATGCGTCACTAGGCCTCAAAGGGTTAATATTTTCAATTTGATAGATTTTTCAAAACATGAACATTTCCTATCCCATTTTTCTCATCACGAGTGTCACTCGTTATTATAGGGCAAGGGGTTAAAACAGAAGAATTAGGTGAAGTGTAGAATCTCCACTATATCTGATTAAAATTTAATCGAATAGCAATATTCAACTGATCTGATAGTTTTTCCTCCAAGAACAGTCGTCTCTCAAAACTTCAAAAAATCCACCCACTCGTTATCATTATCATTAACACTAGATTCACGGGCGTGAAATTTGTTGCATTGCAATATATTAAATAAGGGCTTTGAGAAAAGAGGGATGAAGCGGCAGAGATGGTAATTCGTTAAGTCATTATTGTATTATAAAATACACGTGAAATACCTACTGCACAGCGTCTCTGTAAAATTGAGAAATATTTATAAAAGAAGTAGGAACCCGTCAATTTGACGGCTTCCGTAAATCTAGCGTTAACCGTACACGATACCGCCTCACCAATAGTATTTTAAATCAGAGAAGGGCAAAGAAGCTTCAATCTATATCTATGAACGAGGCAAGAAAATCTTCGAATCCTAAATTACTTCGTGAACGAGAGAATGTTCCAGTTTTAATATTCCCTGTAAATACAAAGCGTACTGGCTGAAATTTAAGCCAGGACCACAGACCGAGGCACGGTAATGAAATTTCCATAGAGATACGCTGCGAGGATAAAGCATAATGGGCAGAAATAAAATGTGCCTCGCGGTTTAATTAGGGTACTTATCTGTCCGGCGATTAGAATGGCAATGTTATCGGGGTTCATTTTTCGACGGGTGGTATCGTGACTCATTAGGGATTTTATTGTACCGAGTGAATTTAATTAAAATACAAATACGCACGTACAGGATGAACCGAGAATAAAGACGATCTTCCATGGACGAGCATATGTACACTCGTGCAGTGCGTGCACAGAAATTTACACATACGGCATCGGAAGCTCGTAACTTTTCATCTGCCAAGATTCATCGTGTTTGCGTTTCATCTTCTACACGTTCGATACGCCATTGATATCGATAAACCTTATCGTTTCCCTCCACCATTTAATACCAAACATCCTCCCCTCGTCCCGTTATCGCGTTTCGCTCACGGATAAGTCGGTTTTTCTATTTAACTTTTTGGACGATAGCGAGCACCGCGGTTGGCGTCGCGATAAAGTACGTATTTTGCGAGGCCGAGCTTACGAGTATCGCGTTGCAACACCGCGAAAGTGTAACGTTACTAATTTATTGGCACTTCTGCGTCGACGTAACGCGTTCCGCCGGTCCCCCGATTGTAATAACGATACGATATGACATCATTGAAATTTCACGTTTCGCGCTTGAACGTAAAAATCGACGAAACGTCGTCCGACAGTCACGAGAGGAGTCGAGCAAGGGGGGAGGAAAAAGAAGAAAAAGTGAAGAAAAACGAATGATTCAGCGATGAAGTAACAGCTGCTCCCGATGTAATTACGATCGATCGTGTTCATAGCGTGTATGAAATATGGTAGTGACATTCACGGGGCTTAAGGGTTGGAGGAATTAATAGAAATCCCAATGGCAATCGAATCGCGACTCGTATTTTCCGAGTCTCGCATCGCGATTACATGAAAATACACGCGTTTTTACGCTCGTTAAAATCCCCGAGAACGATCGCAAATCGTGCTACTACTATCGTGGCTTTCCGAAGTTCATCAGAACTTTATCTTTAGGGGTGAGCCATTCGGCTGTCATAAAAATACGCGGTCACGTTGGATGGAAGTAATTTTCCATAGCTCTTTCTGACGTAGGTGGAGTTTGGAGGGTCCATTCCGTCTTCGGTTTATGTTCCCTCCTACTCTTCTCTTTACTTCCCTGTGGCTCTTTCTCTTTTTCTCTTATCCTCTCTTTCTCTACGTCTCTTTCATCCTCGCGGACCCCCCTGGCGTTTCTTCGAGGCGGTTCTCCCTCTATGTTTATACACCTTAAGTTTTTGCTCGTTGAAAATTGTCTTCCCTCCTTTCAGCTTTCTTCTCGGTTTCTGCGATTTTTTGGTACTCACTTCTTCGTTATCTGCTTTTCCATTGTGCTGAGTTGAATATTTTCCCGCCATTGCTGCGTGGCTGTTATTGTAAATGTGCATTATGCAAATGTATGGAACTGTGGATGAAAGTTGCACATTTTCTTGCAACTTGGGTAAATGTAAATATAATGTCCTTTATCTTTAAGTTTCAAGAAAATTTCACGGTATTCTTTGAGGAGATCGAATTAAAAGGACACGTTAATCGAATATGGCGCGAACTCGGTGAGTGAAACTACCACCGAAAGTTTTCACGTTTTGTGTTATCTTTGAAGCTATTACGGATACAGGGAAAGTTTTTGAAATGAATATTTCATAATTTCTTAGCTGTAACATCAACAATTGCAGAATAGTTTTGGCCGAAGTAAAAGGCGGCATCCGAGAGAATTTAACCGGCGAAGAAGAGCGATTTTGAGAAAGTTAAATGAACAAAAAACCTTGCAATCTTCTTCATACTTTCTCCATTTTTAGGCAACAATTTGTTCTTCAAAAATGTGAAATTTTAAGAAAGACATGTCTCCTTAAAAACTTGTCTGAAAGCGGGCGTGTTTTGAAATTGCTGTAGGCTACATTTTTATTATTTGTTTAGGAAAAGTACACGTTATCAGAAATATTATTGCCACTAATAAGAAACAAGAACCCCTGAAAAAGATATCCAAAGAAATCACCGAAATCATTACCAGAAAACTGCGTTACTGTTCTGGCTTTATTACTCTTTAATTATATATCTCTTTCTATTGCTATTATTAATCTTTAATTCGTTATTTTCCCTCTATAACATTCTTCAACGAGAACGTGCCTACAAAAATCCATGTAAACGCAAAATCATTATCCATTGCACAAAATTCCATGCTACTGTGAGAAAGAAGAAAGTAACGTCGAATAAAAAAAGAATGCCGAAAATTTCTTATATTTGAAACACTTCCGCGATCCTCCATCGTTGAGATTCAACCCGGCGTTTATCTTCGACGCATTTCCGTAACATTTAAATCCGCTTGTACGTGGAGAAATTGGAAATTGGAGTCGAACGTTTTAGGACGAGAAGAGCAGTCCGCAAGCAAATTAGAGGCCCTCGGCGAGTCTTTCAGCTTGGAACGCCGCCAATTCGGACTTTTGTTTCTACAGTATGGGAAAGGAATTGAATTCCGTCGAATTACCAGCTTGGGATCGGACCGTAACGAAAGATCGCTAATTTTAATTTCGCGAATGGTCCTCGTCGTCATTTGTTTGCTCCTGTCTTCGCAACATCGTCCCTTCCATTGACGTAGAGATCGAGAAATCTCCGATCGACTTTCCTTCAAAATTCACTGAAAGTTTGATGAGTTTACTCAAAATTCGGAACTTCTTTGTCCTCGTTGTTCAGAATGGCACTATCTCATGCTCTTGAAACATCTAAAATGGCCAGTTTAATCCCTGTGACGTCGAAATCGTAGCGCTTTGTGTAATGGGAAAGTTAGTACGCCATTGGGATTAATACATCTCGGGGTTCATATATCAAAGTTTCTGAAACGGTATGCAAACTGCACGAATTATTGTTTCTCCACCACAGAGATCCAAACAGGTATTTAACAGAAAATTCTGCGAAGCGATTTATATTCGTTATGTATTATGAATTTACAGAACGTGTGTTCGCAGAGTTGTGTACGAATGGAAGTTAATTAATTTGCTGTAACATTTATTAAACTGTTTGAACAAGACCTTTTGAGCGATAGACGTATTTTACTGAGATTCTATTCGTTTCGAATTTTTGTTTAAATTCTTGATAAATTAAAAAAGACATGGAATAAATTACTTTTATAATAAATTTAAAAAACATGTCACTTAGGAAATTGATTAATCCAGAGCCATTTTGCTCTAATTTACTTATTATTTTTATTCTATGATATATTATATATATAATCATAGTTATATATAATTAAGATTGTTATTTTTTTAATAATTCTACACTTTTTGCCATATCATTTAATTTTGAAAGAATTCATTCTTATTTTTTATGGTAGAATATTGGTTGATGTATTATTAAATAGGTTAGATGTTTAATATGGTTCTTTATTGTAATCTGAATAATATCCTTTTATGTTTAATTGGGCGAAGCAATGTTCAACGATCGAACATCCGCGTTTTCTCTAATTTCACGGGAGAAGTTTTACTCTATGTTTCTCTGCGGCTCACAGTTAGTCGGCCATGAAAGAGAAATACGGCAGCAAAGAGATTATCGATACTTATTTCCCTTGAGCCCTCGGTTAGGCGAACGAAATGGAGTGTTTCTCTAAATACGAGCTCGCTTTTCACTTCCGATAGACGTTGCTGAAAAGCTCTTACACTTCGAATGCACGTTTCCTTTTTATCGCCTGAAATGTTCACCATATGAAGTATACACCTTTAGTTTTCAAAACAATTTGAAATTTAGTCACTGGAATTTTGAAAGGCCTAATACTTTGCGTGACTTTGGAGCAAATGCGAATTTTCAATGACTAAGGATTTCCTGAAATTATTACAATTTTGATAAACTTGTGCGAAACGAAGCTTCAAGTAAAAATAGAGCATTTGTTAGAAGCATAATTCTTGCGACTTTCTAATAAAAGCAAATTTTCAGAGGCCAAGAATTTCCTGAAATTGGCATCGATAATTTGCCACAAATTCGTGAAATCTCAAATAAAAATAGAACATTTCTCAAAATTTCTATAATACCTGCAACATTCTAGTAAAAGCAAATTTTTAGAAACGAAGAGCTTCCTGAAATTAGTTTCAATGAATCGCCACGAGAGTCGTGCAATCTCAAGTAAAAATAGAGCATCTCCTAAAAAAACTTATAATTCCCGCGACTCTCGGGAAGAAGGTAGCTTTCAGTGGCCAAGAATTTCCAGAAATTAGTATCAATTAATCGGCCGAGAGTTAAGAAATCCCAAGTAAAAACTGAAATCTACGGTGATTATGTTGAATTCACGGAATGAGAGCACGGAAGAAAGTTTCACTTTATCCGGGTAAAAGATTTTCCTTCTATATCGTAAAAGTTTCTCTTCCACAAACGCTCACGAGCCCATTTGATTTGCGCCATTACAAAGGTTCCGAGATTTCGGCCGGCGTGTACAGACGAAGGATCATTATCCCCCATGGAACTTGAAATTCGTCGAGAGAACGGAAAGACCATCTGGCAAATGTCGCGGGTTCCTTTCACGTTTAAGAAAGAAACGCTCAACGAAAGACCGTGCTTAATTCCGACGAATTTCGACTTCTAAAAAAAAAAGTCTCCTCCAACTTGGACTTTTTCCTTCTAACGATATCATTCGACGGGATCGAAAGAAGTTACCGTAATTTCGATATTACTTAATTTGTTACTATCTCCCGACGTTTCTCTCGAGCATACTCGCGAACGTTAGCTGATTTTGCATTCCCTTCGCAGCAGAAACTTTCCTCAAAGCCACGTTGGAGTTTGCAAAGGTAGAACTTCCTCGAAGGAAATAAGAATATTCGAGGATCCAGTGAAGAAGAGAGGCAGGAGATGTATTTACATTTATCACGGTGCAAAAGCGTCACGAGAGAGAAAAGAAAGTCGTGATGGCAATAGGGGAACACCGAGGAAAGGATCCTTTACTGTAACCTTCGTCGATATCGTCGATTGGAAGATTCGGCGAAGGAAATCTCTTCTTTCGCGAAGATTCGTAACGAATGCGCGAAAATATACGTGGAATCCCCCAACCGCTGAAACGTGTTTGCCATTTTTTTTTCCCAATGGAAACTAACTTTATCTTGATCCACGAAGTGATACGATACGAGGAATCGCGCGGGAAATTTGCATTTCGTCACATTTGTAAAACGGAAAATCCAACGCGATATTTCAACCGGCTTCTCTATCGGGCGGCTGTGATTGCGAAATTAATCGAGAATGATTTATTATGACGACGTTATATACCTTGTAGAGCAATTTTTTAAAGACGAATTACCGAGGACTTAATCGTGAGTTTCTACTTTGATATCGTATAAAATCATTCCATATAAATTCAATTAACTTGTATTTTGTTCAATTACTAAGAACAAGTTATTATTCTATACTGTATTTTATCAGTGTATGCCGTTGCACTGTGCACATTAACACGTTGAATGCCATGGGGGTCACCGGTGACCGGCGCTATTGAATTCGATGAAATTTCGTATGACTTTTAAATTGTAATATTTACGAATTTGTTAATTCACTCAATATTACGCGTTGGTCTAAAAAATGTAAATTCCTGCTGTCTATAAATCTCTTTTTGTCTTTAACGTTTCTGCCTTGCAAAGATGTGATTTTAATAGAAATAGTTTCACTTAGCAGAAATGACGAAACTAGTGAAATACCGGTGACATTCGACGTATTAAAGTAGATCAATTTTGGTGTTTATCTCTCAAATCAAAATCTTATTTTACCTTATATAAACATTTATTTACCGTATTTAATTTAACCCTATTTAATCTCTTATATGTTGTTCCACAAATAATTCTTTGCATAGACTTTCGCGGTTAAAAGATGTCCCGTCAAAATTTCGTATTATGTTCATTTTTTTTAAGATAAGAGGAACAATTCCTTCGAGTATATTCCTCTCGTGATCGATAACACGGAGGAGGAAAAAGGTGTGCGTGAAAAGCATTTTCCCACTGGCGACGTCGAGTTCTCTCTCGAAAAAAATTCGTTGTTCTCCACGAACGACGTACGCTTTGACGATAGGAATATGTTTATACTGACGTCAGACAATAATCCGATTGAAAGAGCATCGAATAAATACGTAAAGCCTCCGGCTATTTCTATATTTCATATCGATTGAGGTTCGATGATGTCACACGTGCTGCATTAGAGCTGTACAATAGAATCACGAATATCGAGGATTTTTCTCCCTGTGGTATTCTAAATTTATACTATCGTATTCCTGGAAATTTATTTCGGATTTTCTATTTACAGACATTACAAGAACGGAGGAATTTATTTGATTTTTTTCTTTAAACTGATAATGAATTGATTGTTGTGGCGTTTTAAGGGGTCTTTTTTTGGAAGATGAAATTTTCGATTTTCAACGAGTAGAGGAGTCACTTCAGAGAACTTTGTGGTATTTTGTATTTAATATTATGTTATCTGTGGAATATTGAAGATAAAGAATGATCTTATAAAGAATTTCATTCACGAAGCAAATATCGAGGAAACACTCTGCTTTCGAAAAGTAAATTTTGACCTTTTTTGCTGGATAATACGAGCACAAGACCGCGTCACAAAGTTTAGTTATTTAAATTACCACGAAATGCAAATGCGTATTAATTTTTATCTACTACAATTTAACTTAAAACTATATTAATGCAAAGTTATCTACTAATTTACATACTACCAATTTCACATTCACCAATATCTTGCTGCAGATCTAGTTCCCCAAGAAAATTAGTGCCATACGAATTTAATATAAAATCCAGAAACACACACGATTCTCCGCAAATCTAATCCAACACCGACAAATATCTATCACCGATGATTTACATGACATGAAAAAAATGACAGTACTCCCACAATGTGGTAACTTTCTGTCGGTGGTGCCAACAAGTTACCACACGTCGCGTACAAAATGAGCAACGACTTCCGTTACCTATCAACCTCATCGGCACGGAAAAATCTGAGAGACAATGGATTTTTCAATAATCCCGTTACAATTCGTGCAACATCGGCGAACGTGGTAATTCGTTTAAACTTACTCTCACGACGTATACGCCCACTGGTTTATGGTGTTACCGGATGTACGGTGACATATTACAGTACGTTACAGTTCGCCGTCATGACGTAACTCGTTTCGCTTCGTTGCATTTACAATGGCAGAATTTACGGCGTACAATTAAGCTCGATGATACGGTCGGTCCTTTCGCGTTAGCCCACCTTGGAAAGTTTCGATCGGAAAGGAAAGAAAGGGCAGGAATCATGGTCAACTTTCGGGAAGAATCATGATAAAGGGCGTCGACGGTTGCATGACAATAGTTGTCGGTATTTTCGGTTTGCTAACCGGCGAGATGTAATTGTTTTAATGTTCTGTAATTATCAAGATTCAGTGCGCTCTTTTATCTTCTTGTTAGTAGAATAAGAACGTTTCCATTAGACGCTTTTGTTCCTTTGTTAAGCGTGAATTTGTTGCGAGTGACGAGTGGTCTGAATTGTGATGTTTAATTGAGCGATTTATTTTAATGTGGCCATCACTTTTTAAGATATTAGAATTTTTACATTTTTGTGTCTTTGCAAAATTTTTGATAAGTGCTACGCTCCAAATTGTTTCGACTGTATTGTGTGTGACAAGAATTTTATCGTTTTTCAGTCTTACAGTAAATACTTTGTTTTTCTTATTTATAAACGAAAGTCTTGTATGACAGCATTCAATGCTGTTCTTTTAATTAACGCTAGATTTACGGAAGCCAACAAATTGATGAGGCCTTCCTTGTTTTATAAACATTTCTCAAGTTTACAGAGAAGCTGTACAGTAGATATTCCGCGCTTATTTAATAATACAATAATGACTTAACAAATTGTCATCTTTGCCGCTTGATCCCACTTTTTCCAAAGTCTTTATTTAATATATTGCAATGTAACAGATCTCACTCCCGCAAATCTAGTGTTAAGTTTCTCATAAAAATCATTTCCTTTGCTGCATTGCAGTTTTCCTTCTGCTCTTAGAACTCATAATCTCTTCCAGCGAAAAGGTCAAAAGAAATTATTATAATATACGGAATGGTGAAAAATCTTCGTGTTCTTAAAGGTATCCAGTATTCTTGTCGCTTATATTTTACTTTAAAAAAAAAGAAGGAAACAGCGGTACATATATCCTGGCTCAAAAAGAAGACCCAGTCGAGTTCTACGAAACCTGCTCAATGGAACGTTTATCCCGGTTATTTTTTTGCGGGACGGCGGTAACGCAACCGTAACCTCACAAATTACACAATGTATCCCCAACTTGACGTACCGTTTAGCCACGTACGTGGACGAAATTCTTCCAACGATTCGTGGGCGGTTAACTCTCTAATACTCGGAATATCTTTCTTCCTTGTATTCTCCCTAAATTGGATGACAAGGATTATTCCATTCCCCTTAGCGATATTTCATTAAATCACGCAGAAAATCCGTACGAATGGTGAAACTAAGTCCGTTTATTTGTCGAGTTATTATCGGTGCCATTTGATAAGGGCACTCGAATATTTATGTTAAGTTCAATTTACTTTTTCTTTTAAATAATAAAAAATTTGGTACTATAAATTTGCAATGATCTGGCAATGCGTGTGGCCTAAAGCTTGCTGTAGTTAGCATTGATAAATCGGGGAAGTTAAGTCCGTTTATTTGTCGAGCAGTTATTATCGATACAATTTGATAAACGCGCTCGTATTTTCACTTTTTATTCGTATTTGTTACAAAGAATACAATCATTGACATTGCACTGGAAAATAGTAAGAAATATAGAGTCACAGAGGTACATTAACAACTTTAATATATATTAGTGACTCACAAAAAGTCAGTCATTTTCGACATCCAAAGACGTCATCGTCGCAAATGTATTAACACTATCAGGTACGCCATATGGACTACTGATGACTCACGAGAAAAAATATACTATATTTGCGAGATATATCGCAAGCGTTTAAAACAATGCACAAATGAATTTTATCAACGTACACGAATAAAATATAGCAGAAAGTGCAACGCTTAGGGAAAATGGGAAATTGTACTTAACTGTATCCTAGATATAATCTCGTGTACCTGTTGGCCATCTCTTCCATTCATGGCGAATATGTTTCAGCATATCTATCGTTCAAATATAAGCAAATATAAATTATGACCTTCATAACTTCTATTTCTTGCCATCTTCTGCATTTGATAGCTGTTACTGATATTATCTCATCGCCTAGGACTTACACATTTAGCTAGGCTCCAAACTATCAAGGCTCTAATATGCAAATATTCCTAAATGTAACGTATATTTAACACTAGATCCACGGCAGCCGTCAAATTAACGGGTCCCTACTTTTTTAAAAATATTTCTTAAATTTATAGAGAAGCACTACCGTAGATATTTCACATGCATCTTATAATACACAAATTACTTAACTAATTGTATTTTTTGCCGCCAGGTCCATCTTTTTGCAAAATACTCACTTTATTTATTTAAATATACCACATTTAGCGGCCGTAGATCTAGTGTTAAAGTCGACCCGATTAATTAGAAGGTTGAGCCTTCGACACCATACCAACCATAACTCTCCTTTGCACCTTCAATCGGTCGGAATCGAGCTCGGTAATTTCTCCCTCCAACTCTACCACATTAAAATCATAATCCACGCTAAGAGAAGCCGCGTGTTCATTCGTCATTCACCGTTCCTCTGCCGTGTATTACCGAACATCTCGTACAATGGGGCCACGATAAATTTCGTGGGAGGATTTTATGCGTTTCAGAATGGCAGGACCGACGTTAGACTCGGTAAAACGGCAAGCCACATCCGTGAATAGGATAGTGTCAAGGTCTCGTTTGTCAGTGAATCGCTTCACGTCGCGTTACCGATCGTTGAGTATGGTAATGGCAATGGTAATGGCCAAAGCGTGTCCTCCATTGTCGGCTCCTCAAGCCTTTTGAATTTGTCAGATGGCACTGATACGTGGGCACGCGGACACGGCGTGTGCAACGTCGTTTCCTCCTCCACGTCTCCCGATGTTTTGCGCTACGTGAAAAAGGAGCCGTTCCGGATACCGCGATGCTCCATCGAGGAAAGATTTCGTCGGTTTTTCTTGGAAAATCCGATGACCCAGTGACACCTGAGAGACGCATTCGACCATCGTAAAGTTCCTTGCTTTCCAGCAACGGATTCGAGGTAGAGGAGAGAGCTTGATGGAGGAGGATGTACGTGAGGTCGTCGAGGAATCGACGGGCTTATCGAGCGACACAGTTTTTGGATACTAGGATGGAAGTAACGTATGGAAATGTCGTTTGGTTTTGCGGACTGATAATATGGATCTGGTGATATCTCTAGCAGGGAGAATAGTTTTTGTCTCCTATTCCTGTTCCCTTTCTTTTTGATGGGTAAAATACGAAGTTTAAAGAAATTTTTAACTTTTATTTCTGTTGTGGTCGAAACGTTGACGTTTCTATTTTCTCAACGTGTATCTTTCGTGGCTTGAAAATTTCCAGGGAAGTAGTAGATAATTTATTGGTATTATTAATGAAGTCTACTGTACCTCAGAGTAGTATAAGCCGACCGAAAGTTGCTTCATTATTCAAACACTTGTCAATACTGGTACAATTTGGAATATGTTAGGAAAACATCTATCATCGAGGAACCTACGAGAAACACTTTGCCCGACTTGCCCGCGTATTTTCACTTGCATAACGTACAAACAATTCGCGCCACTTGCGTTACGTACACCATCGATTTTTGATGTCTTTCAAGAGGAAGTCCAGTGGCGCGATAAATTTGAATTCGAACGGCTGCCGAGCCTTTTGCCAGCTATTGCATAACCGTCTGTTCTCAATGAAAGAGCACGGTGCACTCGCTTCTCGCGGAGGAACGGACGATAAATATTTTCGAAATTATACGAACGCGCCGTAATTTTAGTTCGGCCACGACAACTATGCGCAGCGATTCGATGTTTTACGTAATCCCTTGGAAATTTGGCTTTTATCCCAATGGGCCGAACGATTGTCGTACTACGGAATAGAAATGCGACGGTCTAATACGTAATTCATAGATTTTTTGCAGTATTCGGCATTGAATGTTAAGCGTAGAATGTTTATCGGATGGCTTATGAATTTTATAACGAACGTAATTTCCGGAGAATTTTTCCTCCCATCGTGGAAAATGTTGCCACGTGATTCGAGAACGCTTTCAAGTTCTTGTTCGGAATTACGGCATCGATTTATTCATCCCCGTTTGGGATGATTTCTTTTTCTCTCTCGACTTCTCTCTCGCTCTGGGTTATCTGGATGCATACGAAACACGTGTAATGACGCCCACCTTCGAAATAAATAATTCTTCGGGAGAAAGTCCGTATCAAATGCGTTATGCAAGAGCATGCACTTATCGAAAACGCGATTTGTCAAATGGTTTAATCGCCGAGTAAAGCGCTGCATTCAGAATTAATGACTTAAAGAAATGATAGAGGCACGGCTATTAAACAGATTTCCTAAATATTTTTCATTTCATGTTGAATTTATGTTTGAAAAAATAATTCTGTGATTAACAATTAATGCTAAAGCTTCCAACTTGTTATTACATGTGTGTCGATAATTATGGAAGTGGTATAATCGTAAGTACAAAATTTAAGAAATGGATTTTTTTATTTATTTTGCACGAGAGATATTATTTATTTTGTACTTTAGAATGTGGATGAGCTATTTTGCAGAAATTATAAAATGTCGAACCGTTGAATGGAGCTGAGAAAAGAAGGAGAATCTCAAAGCAAACTGTAACTTACTTATTAGACCACTACTATAATTGCCACTGCATATAAGGAAAATGAGGAGGCTGCAAATACCGGAACAAAACTTTGTACTAAAGTAATTAACCCTAAGAATCTAAGAACAAAAAGAAAACAATACAGACTTGAGCTGTTCCAGAGTTAAATTGAAACTTCCCCGGGTTCAAATTCAATTACCGAACTTCCTACAATGTCTCCCCAATTACAAAATATTACCTGCAATAATGAACAGCTCTCACCATCGCTCAGAAAGAATTTTCAACACCCGATATCTCTTCTTTACGCCTCAATAATTCCATATCCAACGAAACTACAGTCACCCGCTAAAATCGCCATAACCGTTAACGCCAAAAATATGAAAGCACCGAAATACAAGAGATACGAGAGTTAAAAAAAAATACTCACAGCGCAGAATAACGTCACCAACATCGAAGTTTATGTTCTGAAACGATAATATCGGCTATTCGTCGGCGCCCGCAAACTTTTACACCATACCTATTTACGAACTTACCAGACGCGTGTTATTACACCTACTTGAGGGTGCACAGGTAACAATGTGTCACGTGTGTATGTATATCGAGCGGCGCCAGCGATCGTGTATCCAGATAGCACGATCGAATTGCGAATGGTTAACCTATGTACGATCGTGTAACCAGGTGGTATTTTGCGAAACGATCCGGCATTGCGCACTACTGACCCGCTGCGTTTCGCGTTTGAATCAAGACTGTAACGCATATGCCTCGCTGACGTATGAGGTTTCGTCTCAAAACGGCTGTTTCCCTTCTAACTCCGCTCTCTTCTCTGTTCATTCCACTAAAGAAATTTCGGATTTTTATTTGACATTTATTTTATCTGCTTTTTCTTTGATTTTTGCAATCAGCTTGTGGTAGTTTTATTTTAATTAATGGTGTTTTCGTTTCATCTTTGTAAGCGTTTGCGGTGGGTGTATTTTGTTTGTGTTTTCGTTTGATTTATGCAATCGGTTTGCGACAGTCTGATTTTATTTGTGGTTTTGCTGAATTTTTGAAATTAGCTTCTAGCAGTTTAAGTTCATTTGTGTTTTCATTTGATCTTTGCAATCAGTTTGTGGTACTTTAGGTTTATAATTGTTTTCCTTGGATTTTGGAAATCAGTTTGTGGTAGTTTCACCGTATTTATGTTCTTGTTTTATTCCTGTAATTAACTGTAGCTTTATTCTGCTTCCGTTTTTATTTCGTTTGGGTTCTTATAATTATTGATCATGATCTCTATTTAACTTGCCTGTTGGCTATCGTTTGTGTAATTTCATTTTTTAATATCATATTTATCGAATTTCTTGCTTTATTTTGTTTCTTTTATTTAAAATGTTAAGTTTCGTCGATTCTTAATTTATTTTATTATAGGTGATCATATATGTCCGTTGATATTTCCACCCTCAAACTCAAAGTATTTTTCTCCCTTTTTGAGGAGTGCAGTTAAGATAAGTTTTCGCCGAGTAGAAAACTTTAAAGAATAGATATAATTTGCTTTCCGCTGCCAGTATCCTTCTGTCCGAAGACGTCCTAGTTTTTGGATGCACGGTTTAGCTAATCCGAAAAGTGCGTCGTTTCATTTATCAGGTATTGGCAGATTTAAAGGTATTTCGTTGGAATAGAAAAATTACGACGTCGTAGACGTCGCAACGAAACGATTCTAGACGGCCATCAGGAGCGTTGGTGTTTGCGACGCAGCTTTTAAGGAGATTCGCATAAAAGTTCACAAATAGAAGAGAGCTCCGTGCGTAAAATGGCTCGATATATTTTCGGACGTGGCGTTGGGCAGCTGTTACTACGGCGTCCTACGTACTTTTTGCACGGCTACGAAATTCGTCTCGATTCGGGGGCAGAAATTTATCGCGATTATTGCCGGCTCAGTTTTATATCTGACGCGAATCGTTTGTTTCGATCTTTTGTCGAAATCTGTCTGTCGTTTGGTCAAAAGACTTCTTGGAACAACTGACGTTAAAAATAGTACCTTGAAAACGGGACCAAAGATTTATTTACTTGGCTGTACTTAAAAAATGTTAACCGAACAAATAAATTTGTCAATATGTTTTAGAGGAATCGTGAAAATTCAAATTCGATATTTCGGGAGAAAAAGTGATTTTAACCTCTTGTCAAGTAATATCGAGGCGTACTTGTGTTTTATAACATTATCATTAAACGAGTTGGAGTTCTAAACGTTTTAAGTTGAAAAGGATCATCATTTAATAATTCTTATCTCATTGCCTTTATGTCAAGATGTAAAATATCTCTGATATTAAAAGTACATTTTTATTTGATCAAATTAAGGCTTCATTATCCGACGCACCTCCAAAAGAAATTTTAACGCAAAAGATTAAGAAAATCACTGATATTTATTTTCATGTGCTACAGGCTTGATAACAAATCGTTGCTCTAATTGAAAGGATGCGATTTGTAATGCTCGAAAAAATTTATTATTCATTTCCATTGTCAGTCATAGGTTGTACTTACGAGACGCATATTTTCCCTTTTGTTAACTTGACTTGCAAAGGGTTCTCGCAGAGGGATAGTCAGCAAAAAGACCAGAACCTTGTAGCGAACCCGAGATCCTAAAGAGATGGAGAAGCTTTTCTGAACAAAGGTCTAACTAAGCGAAAAATTGATCGAGCACTAAAGACTTGCCGTAAAACGGTCACGTAGAAATTTGCCGAACGTTCCAAAGGGCTTTGCGCGTTTATAAGGGCGTGCCTTATTTATAGTCTGCAAAGACGTACAAAACTTGGTACACGTTCGCTATTCACGGTCGAATTAACTAAAGTTTCTGATGAAAAGTGGGAGAAGGAACGTGCACAATATTGAATACTTCTTCCGTTGCGTTACAAAGTTGAATTTTGCAAATTATCATATTTAATCTTAAGATCATTTTAATTCTCCATGATCGGAATTTTTGTCGCGTCGGAAGATTGCCTGCTCAATAATACACTAACTAACATTGAATTAATTTTGTAAATGAAAACACACTTTTATTTAATGATAAAGTGAATATTCCCTGACTCCCCTATTCATTTATCAAAAACAATAACATCAGTCGACGTTCCAAGCGTCAAAAACACTTTAGGAACAGATATACCTCGCAAAAATAGAAAAGTCTCGTGGTATGAAGTACAAGGTAAGGAGAGAGTGTCGCTTGCACCGCCAGAGATATCTGAGGTCGACGAATGACAACCGAAAACAAAGCACTTTCGTCGTTCCCATGACGACGCAACGAATGTGCGGCTCTTTCGGCCAATCGCGCGTTAGAATTGAAAGTGACGTCAGAACGAGGGATGTCTCTATCCGTCGGGCGAATCAGAACAAAGCACAGGCCAGAGGACTTCTCTATATTTGCGAGGTATAACTATAGACGTATATCCTGCGTAATTCCTGCACAAGAAGCTAACTAACTTCAAGCTAGAAACAAATCGAAGCTCTCAGTGTATCGTTTTGCAAAACACTTTATGTTTAAACTAAAATCGTTTAAGAAAGTCTCTGAATAAAACTTGCCCTTTTTTCTGCCCTGTTCGTACAACCCGACGAATTCGACTCTTCGAGACATCTCAGAGATGGAGAACGCTCGTCCGCAGGAAATCGAATTCCCCAACGTTAGCATCCGGTAACAGTTTACCGGTCATCGAGGAGAAGGAGGAGATTGGAGACGTGGAAATGATGCGGTGCCCCACTTGGCTACCCGCAACTTCGGAAATTACGCTCCCCGTTTTCGTCCCCACATCGAATACTCTCCCGCACGTAAACGATTTGCCATCGTGAGAAACAGCCTGTGATAACGAGAAGGCTTCTCACGTTTAGAAAAGATTATTTAGAAACGATTTTTTTAAATTGTGAACGTATCGCTGTCTTGGTTAGCAGTTTTTGCATCGATGAAGTCGTGAAATTCTGTTGTTTCTTGCATCTGGAATCGTTAGAATTGCTTTCAGTGAAAAGCCTCTTAAGGGAAAACTTTTAACGATGCAAATTTTTCGTCATATTTTAGAACCTACTGAGGCTTTGGGAAATTGTTTGTTAAGTGCTTCGAAGCTGCAGCTGATGAAATATTAATACTGTTTTTTTTTATTGAATTATAATTAAGGGAATATAGCAGTTTTCGTGTATATTGCATTGAACTATTGACAAATGAAGTTACGGCGATATTAACATTATTCTGGAATTGTTAATTACGCATAACAAAAATTGTAAAGTCACTTTTCGTTACTTTCGGACGAGAATATTCCCCGGAAGTCACGTGGCATTTAACGTGTCATACTGTAACTTCAAAGAAATATCGTGGAGTATATTTCAACTACAAACTACTTGTTAATTTATCTGTAATTTTTCACGTTTACCAACAGCATGCTATATCATTTATTTCCACGCGGGAGAAAAAGTTTTCGTTACAGTGGGTTATGTAATTCGAAAACCGTCAGGGGGGCATTAATCAAAATTAGTCTTCGCGGTACGTTGCAAAAAGCGTGACGTTGACTTTTTTCGAATTTCATTCGAAACGGCAGTTTCACGGGAACGTTACACGATATCCTTCCACCGGCGTTAAAGTACACGGCGCAGGAGACGACAATGAAAAATACTAACGATAAATTACGGTACAAGTTGGCCCTCAACATCCCTGTCGTCCTCATTATCACCATGCCGGATGATATTTTATAACCTACCGCTCTCGTAAAATCCAAGGAGCGGCATTTGCGTAGGACAATAATATTTTCGAAGCCGTTGACATGCGCTAGCTTGTAAAAAATTACGACTCGACAGACACGGCCCCGTGAATTATCGCCGACGGTGATAAAACACTTGCGACTGTTACATTAATTATTTCTGCAGTTCGACGATATCTCATCGTCACGGCATTCCTTCCCGATAAAATATCTTTCTCGTAAATACACAAAGGAGAAGTGAAACCGCACGAAGCTCCACCCTTTCCGGTGAAATCAAAACGAGATATTACAAACGATATAAATAATAATCCGACGTAAAACTGATACAAGCTCACCCCTCGGAAAGCTGCCTGTTAACGGAACACATCGATCCTCGCAAATGTCCTGTAAACTTCGCAAATCTCTCCCCTTCCAGTATCCGCCTTAGCCGAGAAAACGTCACATCGACTTCCCCCAGCTTTCCCTCGTAATCGGAAATAATTTGTCGGCCTCGTTTTCCTCCTCGAACGACCAACTCCCTGCAGGCGACACCGAAAATAACGTTTCGCCCACAAACCGGTAATTACAGTTGTGGCCATTAGGTTGATGAGGTCAGAAAGTGAAGTCAGTCCAGGACACCGTGGTCATTTAATCGGCTTTCCTATTACTTAACGATCGCGCTCTTGAGACGAAGGAAACAATCTGTTCTTCCTTCGAACTTGTTCGACATCGAATGTGCAAGCAGAGAGAGAGAGAGAGAGAGAGGCAGAAAGAACGTGCGAAAGAGGACAGGGTGATCCAACGAGAGGAAGGGTGAGTGAGAGAGAAGGAGGGAGAGGAAGGAGAGACAGAAACTCGGTAGATGTTTTGAGGGTGCTCTCCGGGGTAAATGAGGAATCGTATCGTAGCACGCACATCGGGACTTCCTTTTCACTTAATACTCGCCGCCGTGCAGAGAACGAATTCGCGTGATAGCTCCGCCTCTCATTTCGTAGTATACCTGCCTACTTCGACCCTGTCCCACCGACTCGGTGAACAGGACGCGCGTCGGGTGGTGGTGTCTTCACGGCCGCAATGGCAGTCGGTCGTCAGGCTCGTTACCAGATTAATCGCGAGACCAAAAGGAAACTCTTCTGCGTTTGCACCTGCAGCTGCACCGCCGCATCCAGTCCCGAGAACGACGAACGGACTTACTGTTTTCGTAAGTTTC
Organism: Cerceris ruficornis; assembly: GCA_963989415.1. Classification (NCBI taxonomy): domain Eukaryota; kingdom Metazoa; phylum Arthropoda; class Insecta; order Hymenoptera; family Crabronidae; genus Cerceris; species Cerceris ruficornis. Next base: position 19,384,177 of record OZ022519.1, read on the forward strand.
GCACTCACGAGAAGCATCCGTGTCAGCTTGATGTTTTCTGTGTGCAGTTTTATGTTTAACCGTGCCTTTGATGGAGGGCTGTCACTTTATTATTATTATTTTCACGTTTTTCGGAGAGTCGTTTGTAAAGTATCTTGGTATTGTAAGTAATTTCTTCCTTTGGGTGTGCATTTCAAGTCATTGAGGGAACACGTGTGTACATGAGGCGAGTGATTTCCCTGGGGCGACGATAGAGGGATTTAAACGGAGCCGTTAATTTAGTGTTCAGAGCCCCATCAACGACATTGCCTCCGATACGTGCGTTAACTGGAGTCACTTAAATTCGAATTAGTATGGACTCGAAACTTTGCGATATTGATACCGTGCATAACGTCAAGTTAGAATAATTATTCGGTTGAGGCTTCATCGTCGATGTTGCCAGCGGTACGTGGATTAGCAGGAATTATTTTTTGAATTAGAAACTACAGATATCCCCACGAAATTACACGATATTTTTTTTCTTCAAGAAAATACTTCTCACATGACAAAACTGCTGAATTGTGATGAAAAGTGATCATGCATCTTCTCTGCATCGTTCACCAGATTGCACCTCCATCACGGGACCAAAATCGCCTCTTTCCCGTGTGATAATTCGCGTCGGTGCAATGTGATTCTATGAATACTAAATTCTTAACTCTAATTATATCTAGAAAGCTCGATGAATATTTTACAACAACGAATAGAATAAATGAAAATATGTCTGCCCGCTTTTCTTCTCATCGTCTTCACATGTCGTTAAGCTTTCGCCGTTCTATGTCTAATTAGACACAGCTTTCTAGTGCAATTAATATTTTACATATTAAATTTTTACCTCGGAATTTATCAATGACCTTATACGTTCACATAAATATTCCTCAGTACCTTTAATTATTCCTGTTATCGATAAAAATGAATGATCAACGGTTTTTCCAAATTATTTTTGCTTATTTGACGAATAGTTGGGAAAATAATTTGGAGCGCAAAGGGTTAATGCGGCATTGTGTGCACCGATCTTAAATTAAGCCTCGCGACGGGCATAGTTAATTTGTGAATTAGCTTCCCGTGCATTTATCGTATGTGATCAGAGAGCAGCTTTGGTCCGAACGCTGGATTTATTGTTCGTCAGACTGCACCTGCATCGCGACGGGTCTCGTGTGCAGCCTCCTTTTGCTGCAGCTGTTCGGCGGGGAGGTTGTTCTAAAGTTTCTGCACCAGACTTCCGGGAACGTTGAAACAACTGCAGCTTCTCGTTCTGCGTTGCTGCAACATTTGTCGCGGTTTAATATTGGCCAAACGAACCTGAGTTACTGCAACGAAAGCAAAAGCTTAAGTTTTTCGACACCTTTTATCTCCCTCGGTCCTGCCGACCATTTTGAAAATTTTATACAATTATAATGAGTGAATTAATTAATAACTAATGAATTAATGAATTATAATGAATAACGAAGTGTTTGCGATTCTTCGCATGATAAAATACACAAACTGAAGCTTTGATCCGATGACTTTCTTCATTAGTTGCTAGAGTTACAAGTTGTATATTCGATGATGTTAATGGATCACTGAGGAAAAATATTGCAAATACAAGATACATTTAGCATCCAATTTATCGGAAATATCGCAGGAATTTCTCTGAAATTTGATATCCGCGTTTATCGAGGATATTTTGAACAATTCTCGCCGGTGCGAGGGAATGATTTATCGCACGGTATTCGTAGAATCTAAATTACAAATTCACAGTCAGTGAAATCATTGTAGAATAAGATACATACGAAACATATAAAGTTCAGCAAATAACTCTCTTGATCCCTCTCAATATAAATTTGAACGCCCAAAAGGAATATCGCTAATACCGCAGCTATAAAGTATAATTTTCGCCATGGAATATTACTCATACGTTGCGACATCCGCCGTTTTGGACATTCCGCTCAACCACGACATGCTTCTTTTATCGTTCGCGATAGCAGCACGATAAGGAAGAGTTTGGTAACGCGATAGAAGATAGCCGAGGTGGCAAAAATCGCAAGCAAACGGGCCCGGTGATCTTCCGACGGACCACCGGTGTTACCGCGATTATCGACGGCTCGTTAAAGAGCTAATGTAAGACGAACTAATCCGACACATTGCCTCGTATTCCGTTTCGTTATCGGCCATGATAAACGGATGATGGTCGCTCGCAAAACGAGTGCAGCCGTTCGTCAATGCCGTATCACTTTTCATAATACGGGAGAAGAAAATATGGGTCGCTGTAGATCCTCTGAAAGGAAAAATATGGTCGCCCGGAAAATAGAGGTGTTATCGGGAGGGTATCGTTTGCAAAATAAATCTGTATACTGTCTCTTCGATATTCGGCGTATTTGTTACCCACTTGGAACTATGGTGTCGAATAATTGATCGTTCGAAGCGTACGTTTTAACACGTTGAACGCCACCGGTATTTCGCTAGTTTCATCATTTCTACAGAAGTGAAATTTTTCTATTGAAATCACATCTTAATAAAGCAGGAATTTTAAAAACACAAATAGATATATAGTCAGCAGGACTTTAACTTTTGAACGTCAATATTTAAATTCTTAATGTATTAGAAAATTCAGAAATATTACAATTTAAAAGTCATATGAAATTTCATCGAATTCAATAGCGCCGGTCACCGGTGACCCCCATGGCAGTCAACGTGTTAATTTCATCGTGTTTCGTATGATGTCGAAAAATGGCTAATCTACGAGACGATATTTATGACAACGTTTTGCAATAATGCAATCGTATGGAGAATAGGATGGTATATTGGTGTTTCACGATAATAAAGAATGTCGTTCAAGTTATTTATGCGTTGCGTTTAAAAAGTAAGGTAAATATTGAATGTGAAAAATTGACGGACCATGCAAGCCCGATGGAACCTGTCGAATTGCAGGACGTATTAATCTTTGCGCGATTCACTGAGCGAAATCGATAAATTAAAAGTCGTGCGTGCCGGGTGAATTAATCAAACGGCGCGCGTTTTGTCGGCATGCTACGATTCGCGCCAGTTTCACGACGGTTTTTTGCACGACTGCCAGAGAGGAAAAGCACGAATACTTTAATCCAGCTTTCGCGTACCATTCGGCAATGCAATTAATCTGTATCCTGGCTTTCTTCTTTCGTTTTTCAGGTACGCGGAACGCAGTCAAGCTGGCTGCCTCCGCCGGTAACCCCTCCGCTGCCGTCGCCGCCTCCGCGCATCCTCCTGTGCTTTGGAGCTCGCGCAGGAAGCCGGGTAAGTGTAAACATTAGTTTTCGTTAACGTTTCACTTGAACATAACGTCATGGAATACTTGAAAATGCACAGGGCATGTTTGCAGTGTGCGTGCCGTGCGTAATTTTGTGCGATATGTAACGTAGAAGCGAGGAAATACCGTTCTTGAAATAATGTACTTGTGTTCTCTTGAGAAAGGAGATGGCGGTTTACTAGAGTGAGTAACTGGAGCGTCTGAAGTGAGAAATAGTGTTTTTTGTATTGTGGGAATAGTAGTTCTCGAAATAAGAAGGTTGCATTTCTGTAGAACAGTGTAACTGTATTTTTTGTTATGTCAGAAGAGAAGGAAACACGGTTTTTTAAGTGGAACCTTGTGTTTTCTGGAGGAAGGAGATGGTATTTACCAGAGTGAGTAACTGGAGCGTCTGAAGTGAGAAATAGTGTTTTTTGTATTGTGAGAATAGTAGTTTTCGAAATAAGAAAGTTGCATTTCTGTAGAACAGTGTAGCTGTATTTTTTGTTATGTTAGAAGACAAGGAAACACGGTTTTTGAAATAGGAAACGTGTTTTTTCTGTAGGAAAAGAACAGTGGTTGCTGAAGTAAGAAGCTAGTAGCTGAAATGAAATACAATTATTTTTATTTATATACCAAAGAATAGTTATTCTTAAGATCAAAAAGTAATTAGTGGCAAAGAACGAAAGTATAATAACGTGATAATTCCGGAAAGAAAGTTTTTGTAGAAAAGTGAATGTTTTCAATAATATAGAAGCACTATAGGTAATCGTCAGAATTGTAAAAGAAATAATTATTTATGTCGTTTCTTATGGAATCGCGAGTTGTCAGGAGCGTGGAAATTTTGCAAAGCACATTCAGAAATCGACATTTAAATATATTCCGCTAAACGATTCTGTCAGCTATGCAAATTCGATTATTAATCCATTCTCCATTGAAGTCATCGATGAACGTCATTATCCGTCGAAGTTGACTCTAAAACTGAAGTCATGTGCCCGATAGGAAGTATGCGTAATCTTTCATTTTGTCACGATGACCATACAAGCAATTACAGCTAAATTCGTTCTTCGTTCAAGATTTGACTTTCAAATTCATACTATTCCCCGACCTATACTTCACGCGTACTCAATATTAACGATATCATCTTCCGACAATGCAAAGATATACTGCAATTCAAACTATAGAATACTCTTGAAAAATTAAAAATCCTATCCGTAGTATTAACAAAATACCATACAAATATTTAATAATAAAATATCCTAATTTCCTTAACTGTCACAGTAGAAACAAGAAACTTCATTAGTCTCGACAGTTAGCTATGATATTTTGATAGTTGAAGAATTCACTTACAAGTAAACACGTTAGAAAAGGTATCAAAGCATCGTGTTATTGAATTCATGAAATTCACGGAAAACATCAAAGCGGCAATTTAATAAATTGTACACGGTGACCTTCCGCCTACGGGTGTCGAAGAAGCGTTTCGAAGGGCGCGCACGTTCTGCTTGATCTTTGGATTGACCGCCGCCCCTTCATCTTTCTCGTGTGTACACATATACATGCGTACATAACATACATACATACATCTATATATGTATGTACGTCTGTCAGGAGTGCGAGCATGCAATTGGCCCGGGGGTCAATTTCTCCGCGACCGGCTAATTCGATACGAGCCGAGCACGTTTGACCCCCATTTATTGACCTCGGTCAATGCAAAATCTCTCCTAAAATCGTTGGTAACTGGGACACGCGAAACGCTGCGGATTTTCATAGATCGTTACGCGTTCGTTCGTCGTTGCAATAATGATGCAATCGTAGGTAATAACTGGTTTACTAGAAAAGCCGGACGCAATTTGTTGTGCGATATCATCAGCGATACGGATTATACGAGTAATAATTGTCTCGTTTTCGGCGGAAGATTGCCTCGTTTGCCTAGATTGCAACAATTATCCGTTTAACGTCAAACGGCCGCGATTAACCGAAATGTTAATTGCGATTCGTTCAATTTGATTTTCACCTATCTCCCTTCCACGCTCGCTTCAGTCGGTGGCAGGAAATTGGCCGGTGAATTAAACGGTATAAAGTTACTGCACCAATAATCGTTTCCATCGTCGTAATCGTTCCTCACGAGCGCGAAATTATGTATGAAATTTCGAGCGATGGAAAAACCGCCGGTAAAAAGCGCACTGCTTGGGAGGACATTGATCGAAGCCGTGTCTCGTGCAATGTTAACCTTTAACTCGGAGATGGATGAATTAATAGAGCCAGACGAATGCTCGATCGAACGACACGAGCATGACATTGTTACAGAACGTGAAATTATAATTTATCGTACTTCAGGAGCACGATTTGCGCGTCGAGACGTTGAAAAAAGATAGGATAAAGCGCCGAAAGAAATGCTAGGATGGTGGGCGCGCAGATTAACCTAATGTCAAACCTAGGAAAAACTGCAAAAGTCCATAAAAAAATATGCAAATTGTCTAGAGAGCTATTAATACAGGTGTCACGATCACATTCAGCCCAGTGCTAATCAATCCTCAGAATGAAGTGGACATTCTCAACTAAACACAGAAAGCGCCACTTCCTGCTGTTAAAGTCACATCTGTCCATCTCCACGTTGAATTTCCAAAAGCAGTAATCCCAACCTACCAAAAGCAGCATCAGGAAACACACCTATCTTACAATCAAAATTATTATAGCCATTACTCTGGATATACAGTTAAAAGTCCGGGCTCCCAAATTCAAATCTCCTCTGACGGACTCTGCTTAATTTATCACTCGATAATAGAAGTTTCAGAACCCACCGGAAACTGTAGAACCCAGATCAAACGATCATATAATGCTGGAACGCTACCTTGGCAGCTGATGGGTAATTTGCTCTGATTCGCCCGACGGATAGGGACATCCCTCTCCCCCTCACGCATTTTCGATTTTGACGCGCTATTGGCTGAAAGACCCGTACATTCGTTGCGTCGTCATGTGAACGACGAAAGGAGTGTTTTGTTTTCGATTGTCATTCGTCGATCTCAGGTTTCCAGGACCGACATGGCGGGGATAGGCGGTGCGAGAGCAATCTCCCCTTCCGTCTCAGCTGCCTTCTTTCCGTTCCTCCACTTTACCACCTAAATCCAAAAACTACAACCGAACAAACACCAAAGTATCTAGAATCAACCCCAGACGGAAGACAATCCCGTTGCAAGACACCGGAAGATGGAACCGAGAGGAAGTGCTAGAACGGAAGAAAGCTCCGTGACCTTGATATATCCAGAAACGACGAAACAAGATGATTCGTTGTCTCGACATTGACACTCTTGCCAATGCCAATGGCAGACCGCTCGTCCGGCAGGCGCTCTTTCAGACCGATCTTTTCCTCCTCTCCTCGGCGTCTGCGTCTCGCGATGTATCTCGCGTACGAAACGAGTTATTATTACTTTGGTCCGTACGTGGGCCGAGAGCGGAAGGTCGCAACCTCCGTGAATTAGCGGCATCCTAATTGACGTATCCGTTGGAGCGTGTTCGGCTCGAAGAAGCGCAGCTGCGAGGATCAAAGTCGGAAGAGGAAGGATCTTATTGAGGCGAAAGGCACGGAAGGGTGGAGCGCGAGGGTCGGGCGAAGAGGCGGAGGGAATGGAATTCAAAGCGGATTCCGAATGGAGGATTTTATTCCTCGAGTGAATCAGGTGGTATGTCGGGGTTGTAGGCGGAATTGGATTCCGTGGGATTGTTCCGCGGAGGGCGGCGAAATAAAAATATTAAACGCCCCATAGTTTACGACCATCTGCGGTTTTACGTGATGGTCAGCGATGGACGGATTGCGGGGAAGGTGGGATAAACTGGTGAACGTGGTAGCGTTGAAGTATGTGCACTTACTTTTGCGAAGATTGCACTATTGTATTCCGTTTTTTGGAGCGAAGTTTTAGTGGGTGAGTCGTTTTTACGCTGTCGTGGAGAATCGGAGTGGAAGATCGATGGACTTTGCGACGATGTGGAGTCGAAGGTAGAAATCGAATGATCGTCGAACGATTCTGTTTTATTGTTAGTTTTACAACCCACGTTGCGTTCTTCATTTAAGATTATGTCGTTATTCCTTTTTCCTTTCACGTTTTAATGGAGACTGCGATGGAATAATGTATTGAAATACAGTGGATCGATTTGCTTTCGATTAATCGTCGAGAGGAGTGAAACTACAATGGCGAAAGTAATTTCTAGTTCATGCTTCACGCTGATGTAGCACTTGTATGTCTATTCGTGTCACGTTTGGCAAATACTTCATCCAAAATTGCTGCTCGGATGTGTATGTATAACGGTATCGTTTCATATCGTGCGCTGTGTCGTGCTGAATCTTTTACGCCATTAACAATACATTTTTATCGGAGCATTATATTCTTCCTGACATCTTTTCCACGATTCCTAAAGTTTCAGTTGAGCCACTGGAATCGTTGTTTTAGCGATGGATCGAGCATAGAATTTTTATTTTACCGTAGAGTACGTACTTAAATGTCGAAGGAAGATTGAAAAATAGAGCGAATACTGATCGAATCTTTTTGCTCGAACATCTCGAAGTTTGAAGACCCCAAAGGCCCATAAACATCGCTTTTCTTTGGAATCTCGGAAGTTGAGACTCGTGCCAATGAAAAATCTGTCGATATTTCGATGTCATGGTTCTCGACGGGCGAGTGAAAAATAAAAGGACGAGTCGCGTGAATGGAATACTTGATCTCTGATTTTAGGCGAAGTCATTGCTTTCCATGAGCTTTCCTTCCCTCGTAAGACCACCCGAGGTGAATCTGGAAATATCTTGCTTCGGTGAAATGCATCGGTCGTACGTGAGATGGAAATGAGGATTCTCGTACTTTTTGCAAATTTCAAGTTCCTATGTTGAACTTCTTTACGGTTTAAAGTACACGAGATCGAATTATTGATTGACGTCGCAATGGTTTTAGTGTGATTCGATTTCAAAGTTAGAGCGAAATCGAATTTGCGGGAACGTCGAATAAATTTTACACGGAGATTTTCTTTCGTCTCAAATAATCCCTTAAATATGTCGATGACTATGCAAGTGTTTTAACCCTTTGCGGACGGAGACTTTTTTGAGGGCTAAGAGATAATCATTTATTTGGCGATCAAAAACTACTTTTTTATCAGAAAGTTCGACTGTTAATGTATCCGAATTATACATTACTATTTGCACAATCATATTTCAACGGTTATATTTCAATTTTTCAATTGTAATCGTGTATACATGCCTCGATAAACTATAATCAGATTTTTTCTCAGACCGCATATATGCGTCAGTAGTCCTCAAAGGGTTAAGTAAAAAATGTAAATTCTTCATTTTCCATTGCATCGATATAGATTACAGTATGGTGTGTGATCCTATGTAGAAATCAGCTTCTTTTACACACACAATTTCCACAATTTGCAATTTTTTGCTCTCGGTAGAGTGATGTATCAAATCGGTGCACTATACAGAGAGACGAATCCTCTTCCTCTCGAATTTTCCAACAAATCATCCAAAACACAAGGCTGCTCACGATTCGTTGGAAATAAAGTATCTCAGACATTAATCATGAAATTTGTAACTGTGCGAAAAGGATCAAATCGGATATTCGCCGACAGTCACAGATTCCTCTCCGAGGAATCAATTCCATGGTAAATCTCCCTCCAGCACGAGCTCACTAGATTTCCTCGCTGTCTGGAATTTTGGAAATTTGATAAAAATTGCAATTCCCACTACGAGAGAATTTTTCAAGGCAGATAACAAAACGCCTTGCCTTTGAAAAGCGACGAAGATTGCAGCGGCAAGAAACCGAAACGTAACGTAGGAACGTGCCGCGCGAATGCAAGCTTAGCGGAAAAAACGATGCACGAGTTAATTACGAGATCGCTGCTAAGAGAATTCCTCAGCGAGTTGCCGATTAGAGAGTTGCAACTGTCGGTCGTGAGGTAACGGTCGGGAAACGTATACGACTCGAGAAGAGAAATCTTCCTCGTCGTTTCTCCTCCTCGATCGTGAGGAGTAACGGCAGATAGATGATTCTGAAGCTCCTGTGCTTGTCGGACGGTTCGCGGGAAAATTCGGATTCGAAAGAAGATCGATCTGTTTGCGCGGTGCAGCAATCTGGTCCATTGTTTTGGCAGGAAGAATTTAGAAATTTTTTAAAACAAATTCTTACCCGGTCAAAATGGCCGGTTTTCAGTTTTTTCTAAAATATTTGCAGATTGATAGGAGAGCCATGAAGCGATTATTCCACTGCTATAAAGTCTAAGTTACTTAATTGATTATCGTTTTAATCTCTTGATCTCTCTTTTTCCAAAGTATTTATTCAAGATATCTAACAATAAGTATAACTGATTTAACGCCGGCAGTTATAGTGTCAATGAAGGAAGATTTTATTAACCCTTTTACGCACTGGCACAGGGTGCATTAACCATATGGATATTATGGTATTGATCTCATACTTCGTGCTAAGTGCTTTTAATTAATTAACTTTAATTTACTTCTATCCGATTTATATAATAAATCGACAACTGAGTTCGGACTCGTGAGGGAATTCAAATTAGACGAAATTTTTCTGTGTGTATGATGCACTAAATTGTCTCGGCAATCAGAAATTGAGGAGTCGTTTAATTAAATGTTTAACAATGAATTAGATTTCCATGAAAGTTCCGTTTTCACTGGATAGATAAAGTTTGATTAAAATTCTGCAGAGACACAAAGAATGTTGGGATTTACAAAGAAGGACGTACATCTCTTTTATTCATATAAAACGGGGAAAATTCTCCGACATCATGCTCACGTTCGATGTACCTCCCGCCAGTATACTCACTTTTATTTATATCACCCATTGTCTCTCGTATTAGCATTTTCTATATTCGCCGCGAAACATGCAATTTACATTTCCATCCGGTCGATGAAATATTGATAACGATCTAAATCAATCTGTAAAAAATCATCGGCGCAAAATGAATTACAACGAAGCCGACATTACGTTTCTGCATTGTCCGTGGTAGAATTGTCGATTCAGTGAAACCTTTCGCAACCATGAATCGAAGGTGTACGAAGACCGAAATTTACGATCCAACGAAATGGCGCGTGGCCATTCGTAGGAATGCATTTTAATAAGATTTCGAAAATACCACCGTGGCTGACGTATTCGACACTTCGCGGATCAACGTGCAATCGGATTTTCTACACACGTGCACCCGACTATTTTGATTCCCTCCGAAGTTTTCCAGAGAACGCTGTAAAACGTCGTGATAGCTGTTGGGCCACGTCCAAGAACGCCCTAGACGACGAAATGTTTTTTCACGGAATTCGTATCGATTCATTTCACCCGCGGTTATAACGTTGCATTTAACCGTGAAACTTCCGATACGATAAAACAATCATCGAAACAAAACCATTCCCATTATTCCCATCCGTTACAACGAAATCGATTGTAATTCCGAGAGCTTCCGAGTGCCTCTTTGATTCCTGTAAATCGACGGTACTCGATGGAACACTCTACCTCTTTGCGTTACATCGATTACGGCCGATAAATTTTCAAATTCTTCGAAAGGTGTATCATACGAAAGCCCGCCAACTTCCTTGAATGCAGATTCCGGATAAAGTGGAGGTATAAACTCGATACTTTATGAAACCGCGTACACGGAATAGCATAAATCTCCACGATCATTAATTGAGATCGTTAATGGATTCGTGCATTATGTCGCGACGTATCAGTGCGTTTCTTCGCCGTCGTTACGAATTTAATTGCGACAGATTGTTTTGAAGATGTTTGACCGACTTCGACCAGTTTCTTCGTCGCCTTTTTTTTACATTCTCGCTTTTTTCCCTCTCTCTCTCTCTCTCTCTCTCTCTCTCTCGTGTCTCGCACAGCCGACGGCAAGGCAAGAGGTTAATGCAACGTTTCCTGAAACATGAGGTAATCCCCGATCTACAGGCGACGTTTCTGTGCTCGGTACGACCGGACAACGCCCGCGCTTCCAGTCGTTATTCATTATTTCTGTCGGCAAACGCGACGACATCCGCAACGGAATTGACAGTTACGTAATAATTGGGGATCGTTTTCTTTTTTCCTTCGGATTATCTATGTAGAACTTCTGCCTGTACTGCCGATTGTCTTATGTCTTGCAATGAGATCTGCAAAATCACGTGGCAACGTGAAATTACGATTTAGTGGTTGACGATTGTATTGTTTATGGTGCAAGAAAAGAAGAGGGATTATAATTCTTTATTAACCCTCTATGGGCCCGTGTCACTTTGAAGTAACACAAGACAAATCTAAGCTTTTATTCTTCAAAGTTAATTAACTTTGCCACATATTACAATTTGGTTCTTAAAGGTCATGATATTCTTTACAATTTAATGCGTTAAAATCAAGGTAAATGTGTTATTTATAATAGGAATTTTCTCATTTTATAATGTGCTATCGTGCAACTGATCTTCAGATGCCACAGAAAATTCGGACTATAAAGGGTTAAGGTTAAACTTTCTTAAGATGGCAGCGATGTATAATTGTAGATTTTATTTCGTAAATCGTTCGTGGCTCTTGGGGTGTCGGCAGAATGATTTACCAAGGGATATTTCGAAATTGTAATTTAGTGTGCCTGGCATTAATTATTTTTGGTGGTATTAAACATGAAAAGATGAAATTCCTGGGTAGCTGGAGAATGTAGATTTTAATTCTTGAATTCTTTGTGACTCGGTAGGTGTAGACATTTGTAATTTGCTAATGGATATTTCGAAACTGTAATTTAGCGGGGCCCAAATTAGTGGTTAACACCTAAAACACGGAATAAATGAAATATCCGTGGTTATCAAGAGTTGTACGCGGATTGCCGTGAAGTTTAGCCATAGATTTGTATTTGATAATATAAATACTAACTCGGAATAATAATTAAAAAAAATTAATGTAATCAGAATTAACCCTTTGCACTATGAAGTCACCTCTGGCGTGATTTTTTCTGAACAATCGTTTTATTAATGTAACATTAAACTTTAAATAACTGCAAGCAATTACTGCATACCCAACACGTGATATTAAAACGACAAAAATTAAATCAGAGTTGGCCGAGAACAAACTAGGAGAACAATTATAGTGCAAAGGGCTGAACGAATCCCATTAAAATTTCCCACATTTCAATTCATCAATTTCTATTTGATTATTATAGCTTCCATGTAATTATTCGTAAAGAAACTCTTGCAAAATCAACGGAAGATGTACGACATCATATACCACGCGCTCTAAAAGATAATGCCACTATTTACCATTCGAATCAGTGATCGATCCTTGGCGCGCAAAAATCAAATTTACAATCTATAATTTAATTTACAAATTATAAAACATTTCCATCCCATCCTATATTCTATACGACAGAAATTAAGAAGACACCTCGAAAACTCAAAAATTCAATGGAATTATCGACAAACGTTGATCGTTGACCACTTCATACGATATTCCCAACGTCGCCTTATCGATTGCGCAATTGCGTGCGTGAACTTCGGCGCATCGGGTTCATCATTTTTCTACGTAAATCAATTTAACGAAGCGCAAGCTAATTGCGCATCCTCCAGACAACCAGTCTGCGTCGAATGTAAGAGCAACGATAAAGTCATGGAAACTTTGGAGCGACTACGACGTATCGAATCCGGAATTAGGAGACTCCGCTGCCTCGTTTCTTCAGATTCTGCAAAAGAAAACGAACACCCGGGTTTCGCTGACTGCGAACGACACTCGAGCCGACGTTGATCGTTTCCCAGCATACCGTACGATACCTCGAACGCAACCTCATCAGTTGCATAATCCACGGCTTGGACACTCATAAGTACATATGCGCCAGGAAACCCCCCCGGCTGTTACACGCGTCTCTCTCCTGGCTTAAAACGTGATGCAGACATTTTTTCAGCGGTTGCGGGAGTTAGGTCTAACCCTTTTCGGTTGAAACATGCCTCCCAGGTGTACGGAAGACTGGATTATCCGTCGACTTCCTTGGGACCGAACGAACGATTTTTTTCTTAACACTAGATTTACGGTAGCCGTCAAATTGACGGGTACCTATTTGTTTTATAAACATTTCTCAAATTTAGAGAAGCTGTACAGTAGATATTTCACGTGTATTTTATAATACACTGCTTATATAATCTTTACTGCTTGATTTTTCTTATTTCAAAGTCCTTATTTAATATATTGCAATGTAACAGATTTCACGCCCGTAAATCTAGTGTTAATACCAGATATTTCAGTTTGAAGCGACGAACTTGGTTTTATATCTACGCGGACGGTTGAAGCGACTGGTTTCTTAGTTTTGCTAAGAATCATTGTAATTTCTAATGGCGCACTTTTCTTGATTTTTTATGCCGTATTTGGACAATTGGACGTTCTTAGAACGGAAATGATATCGTTTAAAAAATGACCGATGCCACATCCGATTAAAAACGTTAACCCTTTGATATCGTTTAAAAAATGACCGATTTCACATCCGATTAAAAACGTTAACCCTTTGCGGACCGAATTATTTCGTCAAGTTTGTAGCGACCTAAGTGAAATTAATCGCACATCATTTTCTGTTGCTGGTTATTCATTTTTTTTCTAATGATGGCTATAACTGTAGGCACTGACGGATATTTATGTGATATTACAAAATCGTTATGAATTTGAGAAGTCGATATTAATTCATTAGAAATTAAAATGAAGTGAAAAGCTATGTCGAGTATAGCTCGACATAGGACTGCAAAGGGTTGAGTTTCGTCGAAGGCCCGGTCTCTTTGGATCGCGCGCCGTTCCTTCTTCGTTCCTCCTTCGATCTTTCTGCATTCTTCCTCCATTCCTCCTTCGAGCTGCTTTCAGCTCTAGCTCCCTCTTTTCCTTCTCAATGTTCCTCACCCTCCCCTTGGTCCCCGAGTCCGTTGATAGAGCCGACAACACACGACTCACGTGCGTGCACGACATCACGATTCCGTCTGCGCGTCTCGTTCCTCTTCGTTGTCGTCATCTCAGCCGATGATGCGAGGCGAGGCGAGACTTCGTGCACGCTTACGATAAACATTGTATTGCTGAACGTTCAAGTAAAGTCGAGCCATTTCGTAACTCAACGACGTTCCACTGATCGAGGAATAATGCGATAGATGCGAAGCTTCAAAAATTACGGTCACTTTGGGACTGGTATTATAAACCTGCCGGAGTCGGGCTCTTTTACAAATTGTTCCTAGGGCAGGGGTCGGTGACCTGGGGCTCGCGAGTCATCTAAAATCTTTTTGACCCTTCTGTCTAACTAAAAGAATTAAATTTTAAATCAATTAATCTCAATTTTGTTCATAGTTCTTCGTAGAATTCACTGAATAAATTGACAGATAAATGAATCTCCACTAAAAACAGATTGTCAACCCCTAGTTTAGAACGTAGAGTTTCAGACGGATTCCAAACCACCGAGATTCACGTAAGATAGAAATTTTTTTACAAAGGTGACGTGGATTTCAACTCAGGTTCACTAATTGAGTCCACAGTGAATGTTGACCGTCGCTATCGAGCATCCTTGTATTCACGGAACAAACATGAACCACTAATTTTTCCATCCGATCCCGCGCAGTCAGTAGGAAGTATCGTCCCGTCGACCGATTATCGCAAAACGGCAGTACATTCGAACGTTTAAAGCCGAAACGAGTGCACAAAGAATGTTGACTCGTCGCTATCGAATATCTCGGTGTTCTCGGAACAAACAGAAGAGGCTAATAATTTCTGCAACAGGTCAGGCCGCGCGAGCCTGAAAATCTTCCCTTCGAAACGATTTACACCGACTCGTTATTCATTGACTGCGAAACGACCGGAGGGAGCGAGACGTACTAAGACCTACAACAGCCGCACGATAACCCTTAAATCGTGTTTCCCTCTCGCCTAATTATACTTCGCCACGGGTATCCTCGGGCGGTCCGATGCTAGGATTATTTCTGGGCGCGTAAAACGGTGCGCCACGTTCGATTCCACGCGTCTGCGTCCGACAGTCGTTAACCCAGAAAAATCGGAATGGCTCTAGGCGATTTGCTAACAACTCTCGTCTCGCTCTTTCTTTAACCGTCTCGATGTGTCTGCCTCATTTTCGCTTTTCTCTCCTGCTTTCTCTCTCATTCTCTCTCCCTCTGCCTCCGTCTCTGTTAACACTTCTTTTATATTTTTTCTGTGAAATATTTGTTGTGTTATGTCTATGACAGTTTTCACGCGCGACGTAGTTATGACATTTGCATGTTAACTTTATGTCCATTGTTACTTTCTATTTTAACGTTATCGGCGTTGTATCTATTGTCTTAGAGCATAAGAATAAGGGTAGAACCATATTAACACTAAAACTACCAAGGTGTTCAAAATGATCGGTCTCAAATTTTTAAAAAAAAATCCTGAAATTTATAGGACAGCCTTAAAGTAAATATTCCACTTCGGTCTTATAAAATTCAAGTTACTTAATCAATCATCTTCTTCACCTCTTGATTTCTCTCATTACAAAGTACTTATTCAATATATTTAACACGTTAAGCACGGGTGTAGAGCAGATATTTTTTCACTAAGGACTGTAAATTATTTTGGTAGTATTTCATCTGCAAAGAATTTATAACAAATATTTTACATAGTTTCAAAAATTTCAGTCCAGTTTTATCAATTTTTAGTTAGTTAAATTCTGGAGCATCATGTTTATAAATCATTGTCTTTAAGTAAGACAGCCAGTGGGGCATCAGCGTTATGCCACACCGTGCCAAACGTGTTAAATATATTGAATAAGTACTTTGAAATGAGAGAAATCAAGAGGTGAAGAAGATGATTGATTAAGTAACTCGAATTTTATAAGACCGAAGTGGAATATTTACTTTGTGGCTGTCCTATTAATTTGAGGATTTTTTTTTAAAAATTTGAGACCGATCATTTTGAACAGCTTGGTAGTTTTATTGTTAATATGGTTCTACCCTTATTGTTATGCTCCAAGACTTGCTTTACCTTTATCCTTATTGCATTTTTACTTAGTCGCTTTGCAGCGTATATTATAAGATCGTGGAGGACAAAGAGCCGAGGCATAGGATTTTAATAAAATTTCGGTCTTTCTCTCTTTCTCTCACAGGATTAGCTCGTTGTCTTTTTCACGTGCGTCTTGTGTCACATCCAGGGTATTTTTTCTACGCAAGTATGCGACTTATTTGCGGCTCTTGCATATATAAATATGTACAGTCGTTGTTTTTCTTTCTACTCGCACTTCTGTCTTTGCAATATTTTTATTTCAGTTTACGTTATTGTCACTGTATTTCCTCTTTATTTTTATTCTCCTTGTTGTCCTTCCTCTCTCAATTCTGTTTTCTACAGCAGTTTTGTTTTACTGTTATCATCATGTTCGCTTTTATTTTCCCTCTTTTTTATTCTTACAGTGATTCTTCTTTGCCTCTTTGCTCTCCGCGCTGCAAAATTATGGAGGCCAAAGGGCCGGGACTTAGAATTACAACGTAATTCCTCTTTTTCCTCTACGTGCATTTTTTCCGGAAGGTATCTCCTACGTCACCTCCATGGTGTTTTTGCATATTATACAACTTAGCTGCAATATTTATAAAAACTTCGCCTCTATGCATGCCGTAATGTTCTGAGGTTCAAAGGGCAGCCGCCGAGGATTCTGCTAAAAGTTCCATTTGTACCTTTCCGCCGACAGAGCGAACTCCAGAACGTGGGGGATTATAATGGCCACAGGAATAAAGACTCAAACTTCCATCCTGTGGGTCTGAGCTTAACTCTACCACCTCTGAATAAATTTCTGCTACGTGATACCTATCTGTAAAATCCTCACAAGGGACACTATTTTTGCACGTATGTTGTTTAAATTGGAGCAAATCATGACAGCATCTTTAACATTAAAACTACAGACGTTAAATATATTATATTTCAATATATTAAATAAGTACTTTGAAGAAAGGGGAATTAAGAGGCGGGTAAAGATAATCGATTCGGTTATTTATGTTCTTTGAGATTGACATAGAATATCTATTCTATGACTCTCCTGTCAACTTGGAGAATTATTGGTAAATATTGTGTACCAGTCACTTTGACTGCCTTGCTAGTTCTAGTGTTAACTGATTCAACCTGGTAATTCACGAACTATTTTATGAAAGAACGAGTACAACCTTCTTTCACCACTTCCTTCTACACCTCGCAAAAATAGAGACGTTCTTCGTGCAACCGAAGAAACTTGCATAGTCGTGACGTGAATTGCTGATTCTTTGCTGTGCGATTTTTTTAGGAACAGCATGCGACGGTTATTATAACGGTGGTTGAAGTCGAAAATTTGAAAATTTGGGGTTATCAGTTATCTTGCGTTTCACCAATGTTTATTGCGATGAGGTGAGACTACTTTGTAGAGGTGATAAGAAATTGAACCGGTTATAGCTGGCAAAAATACTGAAGTCCTCTGCCCTGTGGTTTGTTCCGATTCGCCTGACGGATAGAGACAACCCTCGTTCTGACGTCACTTTCGATTGTGACGCTTGATTGGCCGAAAGAGCCGCACGTTCGTTGCGTTGTCATGGGAACGACGAAGGAGTGTTTTGTTTTCGTTTGCCATTGGTCGATCTCAGGTTTCCAGGCCCGACAAGGTGGGGATAGCCGTACCTCATTCCGTGAGACTTCTCTATTTTTGCGAACTATAACGGTGACATATATAAAAATAAATCTGCAATTCCACTATCAGACAAATAGCGTTCCTTGTCAGTAATACACGAAGCAATTAAATCTGTAAGCCCTAGACAAAATGACGTTTCCAGTTAAATTCAAAGATACAGAGAGAAAAAAGTGACAAACATAAAGTAGAAGCTACTCGTGCGAGTAAAAGTAATCGAAGCATCTCCGTCGCGAAGGTACTCGACGGTGACTAATCGTCGTGACGACATTATTCCGGCCCACGGCGCACGGCGAGACTCGTTAGCCAGAATTCATTGAAAACTCTCTCGCAGGCCAATATATTGTCATGTTTGTTTCGTCACGCGTAAGTGAGCGTCTAATTAACTCGCCCACGTAGAGAACGCGCGCCGCAATTCGCTCGAGCGGGGCCCGCGTGCAGAAAACCGCCATTAACTCCACGAAATTGATATTTATAATCGCACGTCGACCCCGCACCCGGTACGTAGCCCTCCGTGGAAACACCGCGGTCACGACAAACCGATGTGTTTATTGCTAATTTAACGAAATTTATCACGCCACATAATTGAACCGGAGCGGTACATTCGCTCTGAAATGTTTTCGGAGATTGTGCCGGAGTACCGCTCTTCCGGTCTGCCGAGGAAGTCGAACGTTCGACGAAGTATTTAACACGTGGGTGGTTCGACAGAGGTCAATTTATGCCCTGAAAATTCTGATTTTAATGAGACTTTGGGGGGAATGTTTGAATATTTTGGGACTCTCCAAAGAATATGACTTCTTGCGGAAATTATGTTTCAAGAGGTTCAAAGTACTCCGGGAAGATTGACGATTTTTCGAATTTGCAATGTAATAGATTAACTATCAGCTGGGGGAGAATATTTATTGTACGTAGAAGTATTATATCGTGAGATTTGTTGACTTTGATAAGAGAGATGTAAAGTTTAGCTAAACTAGCAGGAAACTTGCATTGCGAATGAATTATAAATATATTTGCATCAGGGTGATTTATCTTGTACAGTTTCATTAAAATCCGAATTTCTAGGTGGCAAATGTTCTTTCAAATTGGAAAGTTTGTCGACTACGAAGGCAATATTCATTCCAAAGTTTACTTCCTAATGAAATTCTTAATCGTTTTCCGTCGAGGAAAGTTTTTCTAAATAGCCCAATCCGTTTTAACATCTCCGTTTATCCTTGGCATTTAACGAAGAAAGACTACATCCGCAATATAATACAACTATTTTTTTTCGGCATAACGGTAAAAGTCGCAGATTTATTTTTCCAGAGGAACGTGAATCTCGCGCCACTGAAGGTGATCCGTGCTAAAGGAGTTTCGCCTCTACATGGCTCCCGGGTTCAATTTCGTTTATCCTTACAAATCTGCATAAGTCCGAAAGTCCTGCTCGCCCTTCCAGGTATTCGAACTAAATGACTCCTTCGAGTCGTTTCTTTTCTGTAGTACGAGGCCCTGCTACAATCTACTCGTATCCCTTATTTCCTTCTTCTACTCTTCTTTTCATCTCTTCGCTCTCTTTCTCTCTCTCTGTCTGTCTCTCTTCTTCCTTCCATCCACCTTCTTCCTCTCTTCATTTCTGCATTTCTCTCTCGAGTCGTTCATATACTTATGTAAATATACGTACGTACAAGCTCGCGGTTATCACAAGAGAGGCGATGTAAGCACACACGCGTCAGGCAACGGAATAGATAACAGTCTTTATCTGGGCAGAACCTCGACGGATGAAATGCCGCAGAAAATCTTCCTTCTTTTTCGTCTCGCGCCAATGTCAATGCATTTCCTCGCAATCCTCCGACAGCCAGGCTTTTCAGCAAAGCGCGCAACCTCTACCTGCACGTGCTCGACTCGTCCCGAAGGTGAAATTGCAAGTGGGAAATTTTGCATAATACGAATCCACGCTTCTTTGTTCCTGTCGCAAAAATACTCCGACATTCGACGTTGTCCTGAAACGTGACTTATCGCTCTGGTCTGTTGGACGATCTTCCTTCTGGCTCTTAAGTTTCTTTATCGTAGGGACTTTCATTTCGTTCCGTCGCGTGTCGTCTTCGTCTCGAAGGTCGCAAGATTTTGGCCAAATTCATTCGAATTATTCGTTTCCAATTGGAAACGACATCGTTCAGGACGCTTGTCGAACGTGAAATTTTGATCGTCCTCGATACGTTCACTCGTGGTTCAGCAGACCTTTCAATTTCGCGCTCTAAGCCGTGAGTTGGTGGGAGACGGAGGAAGGGAGGAAATGAAGTATCGCGTGCTGCTACACCCTCCCACGCTCCAAAACGTATTAATAATCGAACAAATGATCGAAATCGGCTGGAACGTTAATCGAACGAACGAAACTCCCTGTTGACATAGATAGCGAACTTTCAATCGTTGCCGGCACGTTCACTCGCTACGGTTTCGTAGTACACACCCTTTCCGAGTTCTTAGGCGGGAGGAGTCGCAAAAATATGCATACTTGCCGGATGAAAAAATCGTCGTATGCAATTCCTCGGGTGTTACTGTCGCTAAATGCCCGAGTTCCCGATCTTTCCTGCCTTCTCTATCGTTCCCTCGACTTTCCAAGCTTTTTCTCTCTTTTCCGTCGACGCCATGGAAAATTGAAATTCAATCGCTGCTCGCGCATTCATTCCGCACACTTTTTCAGTGCACACCCTGTCCGATGAAATTAAAATTCGACGCTTTCCTCGCATTCGTTTCATGCACTTTTGCAACGTACCATTTCTGAGCTCTTAAACGAGGGGATTCGCGAAAGTATGCAAACTTGTACGGAAGAAACTCCGTATTCGATTTCTACACTGTTATCCGATCTCCTCCGTGCCCCTCGTTCGTCGATTATTGCAAACTCTACCTTTACTTCAATTTGTGAAGTGTGGAATTCAAATTCGATACTTTTCTCCAATTCGTTCGGTATACTTCTCCACCATAAATCTTTTCTCAGCACCGAAACTGCAGAAGTTACAAAACGTTCCTCACACCTCGAATAAAAAATTGTATGCAATTTCTTGTTGCCTCACATCTCTCTCTTTCTGCTTCGAGTTTTATAATCTCTCTTTTCTCTTTCCAGCTTGCAGCATCTTAAATCTTCCTTCTTCCCTCTTGCTTGCTGCGAAATCCTCCCTCTTCCCTCTTTCACCCTCTCTCTCCGTCTATCTCCGTTCCTCCCTCGATCACTCTGGCGCATTCGTTGTTCTCTCTCTCCTTCTCTCTCTCTCTCTCTCTCTCTCCCTCTCTCTCCGTGAAGCAGATCTTCCGTCGCGCTCTCTCTCCCACTCCTCGCCGAGAGCTCGGTCCGAGTCCGCGAGAGAGTCCCTCGATTCGAGTCGACTCGGCAGTCGCGGTTAAACTCGCGCACGAAGCGCCACGCGTGCAATTGGCGCGGATCGCGGATTATTCGCACACTCACGAGGGAAGTCTTCTCTTCGTCGTCTCCTTCGCATCGACCCTATCGAATTCGTGATACATGCAATCGAGTGTGGCATAGGTATTAAAGTGAATAAAAAAAGAAATAAAAATAAAGCGACGTGAAATCGGGAAAATCTCGATGATCGCACAGTGAAATCGCGAAACGGGAAGACGATACTCGAGAGCGGATAAAGGTCGATCGCGAAAGGACGAGGGGATACCGGAGTGGCGACGATCGTGTTTCGACGGTGGAGAATCGCGGAGCGGTGAGAGGACCGCTCCGATCGAATCTGCATTTCGTAACGACGGTGAAAATCGTCGGTAGAGTGGCCGATCGCGAGCGGGAGACTCTGCCGTTCGTCGGATCGAGTTCGAAGTCTGTCGGGACTGAAAAGTGAGAAAGTAAACAAGCCGCGCGGCCAGATACCGACCAACACCATGTGCGCCGAGATCGAGAACCGGGAACGTCGATGACTCCGAATCGATTTCGTCGGGTTTTAAAGTGACGGACCTGCCGAAGAAACTTGCTCCTTGTGCAGTATTCACACAACAAAGATTACATAATCTGTAAACAGTGATCGTAAAGTACTTTGAAGCGTATTATTTTAAACGTGTGCAACGGTCGGACATATTGGAATGATAGAAAGAACCGATCGGTTAAAATCAAGAAAGTGTATTTAAAAAAAAAATAGTGGAAGGAATTTATAAAATCAGGCTCGAAGACGCGAGCACAAGAAACCGCGTTTTCCCTCCACGACGAGGGGAAAGACGAGGCAGGAAGTGGGGTCCCCGTAAATCAGGGGCTCGTCCATGTTCTTCGACGTATGAATAATAATCTGAACGGCAGATAAGCCTTCGCGATTGAGCGTGCTCCAAATTGCGCGGAGAGCCTAACTCGGAGTCACTGGGTGATAGGCGGCGAAGTCAGCTGTTCCACGAACGTAACCGCGCGAATTCTAGTCGTGGTTAATCGGTTCGATTATTTCGAGTACGTCCATAGGCTACGTTTCGTCGGTAATCGTTGAGTAGTTCTCGGAACAACATTCAACCTGCCATTGACTTCTTCCTCGAAAGAAATTCACGATCGTCCTTAAAACGAACCATTCGATCGTTCGTGACTCGTAATTGAGTACGTAGGCTCTTGGGTTAACCGATTGTTCGTGAAACAATGTCCATCGACGGTTGAAAATCTCTCGAAAATCTGCCGCACGTTTGCTCCACGAGTTAGTCGACCGATTAGCACCTTTCTACAAACTTACTCAGTGACTAATTCCTGGACCAACGACGAAGGTAGTCCATCAACAGTGATCATTCTCAATTCGATCGTTAGCATCGATCACATCGAATCTTCTCATCCATCTACCGATTTTCTCGGAATCGAAGTTACTGAAAATTCGCCAACTACGACTTTCCGCGGAATTCTGCACGACGCAAACGGAGGATCGGTGGTCGGTCTCGGTCTCCCGGCTGGTCGAGGCCACGTGGGTGTTATCGAAGTAAATTTGCCCCGAGAGGTCGAGCCGGTACGTGGGAGTGATTACACGAACGAACGAGTTCATTCATCGTGCGGATTCCAGCGCGCCGGAAGTGACGACGGCAACGACTACGACGACGACGACTTCCTCGGAGCTCGACGTCGCGTGTCAACTTCTCTCCGCTCTCGTGCACGCACGTTTGTGCGCGTGACACGGAGGAAGCGCAACGCGGAGAGAGACGAGTGCGTTTAGTCACGGGAAGCGAGAAAGGAGAGGAAAACGCAACGAGAAAGAAGAGGAAAACTCGCCGAGGAAGAAGGATGTCGTCGCTGTGGACGTTCGCGGTGCGTCGGCCAAACGTACGTCCTGGGTGGACCACTGTCGGTTCATAAACGAGCGGATTCCGCGATTTTCTGTTATCTGGAGGATGGACTGCGCTTATGGGCGCCAGTATCACGCGAGACGACGAGAACTCATCGATTATTGCGCGAGATCGTTGGTTATGAACGTGATCGTTCCAGTTCTTCGAGGTGCCTCGCCACGGTCAGCGCACGATTATGCAGCTGAAGAAAGCGATGCTTAAGATATTCGATCAATGTGAGTTGCCGATTTCACTTGACTCTAGTTGCTCCCGTTTTTCCTTCATCTCTTTCTTTTTTCCACTTTTACCTTTATTTTCACGCTTAGGCGTCAAGCTAAGGTTTCGCGTCATAGAAAAGCGCGTGGACGTAGATCCTCTGATTTGGTCGTTGACGCTGTTATCCGTGGCAATTATTAATGGAAATTTCATACGGAAGTTTGAATTACTTTCTCACGATTTTTGTCGTTCGACTCGATCGAAATTTCCGGTATTCGGACGTCGAGAGGGATTTAAACGAGTGGCGGGAAAAAATTGCGGATTGTTGTTTCAAAGAATTAACGAACATCCTTTGAGCCGAGACGGAGCAAAAACAGATGTCGAAAGCGCAATGACCCTAGGCAAATGTTGTTTTCGCGATACCGGTCGGCTTCTTTCGGCATTAAACGCCGGGGAACGAGGCAATGCAAAAAATGGCTATCCGGTCTTCGATGCTCGGCAATCGAGTATTTTGTTACGTCTGTCTGTATGTTCGCGTATACGCGATCGCCTTCGAAACACGGGGCGATGATAAAGTGCGTGTTGCGTCTTCGAGATTACGGAAACAGCTGCCGAAAAGTATCGAACGAATGACGACATTTCGTTGACCGTCGACTTCGCGTTACAACGTGTTTCTTTCCTCGCATTACTTGCCACATTTCCGAGCCACTTTTCTCCGACTCCGAGTCGACGCCGAGAAATT
The DNA here is from genome assembly GCA_963989415.1 of Cerceris ruficornis. Classification (NCBI taxonomy): domain Eukaryota; kingdom Metazoa; phylum Arthropoda; class Insecta; order Hymenoptera; family Crabronidae; genus Cerceris; species Cerceris ruficornis. Next base: position 19,408,305 of record OZ022519.1, read on the forward strand.
ATGCAAAGAGGAGGTATCATTTCGCGATGCACGTGCCAATTTGTCCGTCAAAACGTGCACGCAAAGACACTTTGATCCATTCAAACGAAATATTTCCTCAAGGTCGAACGTAATTTTGGCAAGGTCGATTATCGAGCCTCCAATTTCTCAACGTTACCTCAAGAAATATCGACTTCACGAGACTATGTTCAGAATTTCTTTCCTCTCTAAACGACACTTCTATCTTCCATCTGCTGACTTAATCTCCTCGAGACATTAATTAAACAGTAGCGAAATAGCCTCGTCAGAAGCCACATCACCGCGTACTTTCGTCGCGATTCCCTAAAATTCCTGACAAAGAGCGCGGCATTAACGAGAGGCGATAAAAGAATACCGAGCACACCCGCTAAAACCCGCACTCTACAAAGTTCCGCCGTTACATCGTCGAGCAAACAGATCGCGCAACGTCTGTCGTCTCCGGCTCTTATCACTCCTCTATCATATGCAATCGTGATAAATCACGATTCTCAGATAGAAAATCTCCTTAGACTCTCTCGCGAGACGGTCGGGGTGGCTTTGGGGGAAAATGGAGAAATCGCACGAGATCGTGTCAACGTCATCGGCGGCGTTTCGTTGGAAAAAGAGAAGCGCAGCTTGTTTACACGACGCAGAGGCGTAGAAACGTCGCTGTAAATACGGCGAGCCTCTCGAATGTCACGTACGAGAGCATTGTATCTCGTGTAACCATTTTTCCCGACCGTTAGAGTGCAGCCTCCTCTGGTGCAATAGTCGGAGGTCGCGTTTCCGCGCAGAGGCGCGTGCACACGCGTGACCGTAGATGCATGCGTGCGTAACGTGATTCCTTCGTGCACAGCATGGGCCCCATTAGTGGCCCCCAGGTCGTAATAGCGTAATAGCTCGGCAGGTTTACCGTGAGGTATCGCGAAAACCCATAGTCCCTTCGTGATAACTCGATCCCCTGTCGCGAGCCGTGTCACCGGATAAATCGACGCGTAAATTTGCCATGCTGAGAGTTTAACTTGAGATACGGAGACGATGACGGTTCGGAATTGCGATGACGTTTTCTTGGAGAAATTGAGGAAATTGTCGATCGGGGACTTTAATCTTTTTCAATTTGCCTTCACGTTTTGAAGCATCGTAGAAAAGTAATGCTTTTCGAGTCAATTATATTGGAACTTTAGGTACGTCTTTTGTTCGATGGTAATGTTACGAAACGGGCACCACTTCGTCTTCGCGAGGGAACGTATTAACTCGCCAGTACTAGATGTATAGGTATATATGTATATTGATATTTGTCTCTTTTATTTGCCTTACGATACTCGGTGAAAGGTCAGTTGAAAATTGTATCGTGCAGGGTCTTTGGGAAAAGTCGCGGGTGCGGAAAATTAGGAGAAGTTAGGAGTGAGGAACAGGGACCTTGGGAAGTGAGGATGAGGTCTGTGAGGAGAGGGATGGGCCCTAAGAGTGGTCGTTGGGCATGCTGCGTGTCTGTGCATCTGTTTATGTGTATGTGCGCATGCATATTTTACATGAGGTATGAAAATTAATAGCAACAATAATAACAATAGTAATATAATGATAATAACAATAATAAGAATAATATAATAGTAATGTTGACGATGATAATGATGATAATAAGAATAACAATCATGTTAATGATGAGCGATATAGTGCGGAGTGTGTCGGTTGGGGTAACAGTAAATTAAAGGTAATGTAATGCGAACTCGGATTTTCGCAGTTTTTGCAGGAATCACCGAAACATAGAACTTTTTGCTTTTGATTGTATTGGATATTTCGATGGAGCCACGTACAGCACGACGGAATCGAGTAGAGTTTTGTAATGAAATGAATCTTGAATAGCATTATGTTGAGGGTTGTGATAATAATGAGTGTAAGAGTGAACTTGTAGAATTGTGAATATTGAGTATGAGGAATAAGAATGAGTTTGTAGATTTGAGTTTGTGATAATAATGAGCGTAGAGTGAACTTGCAGAATTGTGAGTATTGAGTATGAGAAATAAGAATGAGTTTGTAGAATTGAGTTTGTGATAATAATGAGCGTAAGAATTAAGAATGAGCTTGTAGAATTGAGTGAACGTTCGCGGAAAAGGACGCAGAGTTTTAAGGACTTTAGAGAAAGGAGTGGGAGAAGGATGACGGAGTTTGTTTTTCAAGATGGAAAATAAGAGTTTTGCACTTGGAACGATGATTCGGAGATGATTAATGATAGTGGTGACTGAGGATCGAGTCACCACGTCGATGAACAAAATATTTGTAAAGGTATTACTAATGCTAGTCGAAGGGTCGGTACATTACATTAAATTGTACATTTTATTAATTCTTCTGTCCAGACCTATATCGAAGAAAGATAAGTGAAGTTTCTTTATTTGTTAGAGCGCCAAAGATTAATATTTTTGGACTTAATACGCCAAGTCTGCTCGAATATTGCTACATTACCGGGGATATCGTGGATAATACGACGGAATAGCGATTCAAATTACAGAGGTAATATCGCATTTTCCTCGGAGCAACTCCAAGTGTTTCATCGAAGGTTTCAGCCTAGCTATTTGATTGTTCCACCGAAAGATAACGGCACTCGGCGAATAATCGTAGGCGCAGTTAGTAGCAAGGGGGTTAATTGCACTCGAATCAACAGCGTTCGAAAGTTTGAGCATCTTCAGATGTTCCAGAAGTTTCAATGGCAGGTCTAATCGTATTTCGCAACATTAATAATCCATACCCTAGAATGCGTCTCATGGACTGCCATAAGCGATCTGCATCGGAGTATGGACGACGTAGGATAATTGTTTAAACAGGTCTCGCGTATCGCGTTGCTTCAAATACAGCTGTTTTCCAGCTGATACGCGATACACCGCGGATGCGTCGGATGTTTCCTTCGATTCTAGAAATTCGCTGCGGTAATAAGATAAATCATGAGATCGCGAAAGTTTATGTAAACATGGCAGCGATGTTATTACACGTGCATCACGTTTTCGCGGGTAACGAGAGTCGCTTAGAATCCGGTACTGATCGTTTCATATAATCCGTGTCGTTCGGCCGAAGAGAATTGGATTCGAGGCAATTGTTAACACTAAACCTACCATGGCGGTCAAATGACCGATTTCTGACTTTTTCTAAAAATTCCCCAAATTGATTGGGCAGCCATTCAATAAATATTTTAGGTCTATCGTATAAAACAAAAATTACTTAACTGATAATCTTTTTCACCTCGTCACATCTCCTTTTCCAAAGTACTTATTTCGTATATTTCAATATAACAGATATAAAGCCGGTAGGTTTAGTGTTAAATCAACATGGCCTCTCTTCCTCAGGTAACTTTCGTTCTGGGATGCGTTCGTCGATCGTCAATTTCGTCTCTGTTCACCGGTCTTCGACCATGAAAACCGCGTCGTCGCCGGTCGACGCAGCTGTTTCCATTTCATTATCACTTTCGACCCTCCCACGTTATCTTGGCTGACGTACGATTAGAAATTAATTCCTAGGCGAGTCGAGAGGCTACGAGAAATCTTGTTGGGTGTCAAATTTCATCGACATCGCGTAAACCGTGGAATTTTCATGGTTCGTGGATGGAAATTGTTAGGTATACTCGCTGCTGCAATATTAGATATCTTTTTGGTACACGTCATCGCTGAGGATTGTTCCTTTTCGTTATCGTACAATCAATTTCGCTGTTACTTGTGTCAGAGGTGGATTTCTTTTAACCTTTGCCCTATAATAACGAGTGACACTCGTGATGAGGAAAATGGTACAGGAAATTTTCAAGTTTTACAATACCTGTCAAATTAAAAATATTACTGAGACGCGACGCAATAATATTAATCCTTTAATATTAATATTACGTTAAATTGTACCATATATCAAGAATCACTAATCAATTTTTGTTTTAGCAATTAAATTCGGAATTATTGCGGTGGCAGTTACAAAACGAACCGTAGGGCAAGGGGTTAAGAATTGCAGATAGAAATAATTCTCATCTAAAATATACCAAAGAGATTGGATGTACCAAAGAGATCACCTCTCTGTCCTTTAGGAACGAGTGAAAAATTCCACGATTATAATCATAAAAAATGATTAAGCTCACATACATCGTCTATCTGCTTTTGCGTCGATGACATACCGTATTCTATAATCAACTCGCAAAAAAAAACCCACAAATGAAATAATTATATAAAAATGTACTGATGTCATTATTCGTGGCCGAGCTTTGCCCATGGAAATTTTTGTACGAATCTCCATACCAACGAGATAAGATGTATCGTAGAGTGAAAGCACGATGGGCAGATAAAAGAGAGAGGAAAGTACCAAGGATCCACCAAGACCGCTAATTATTCCGGATAAGATCATCGGACGGTGATAAGGACGAATTTATCTATCGCAGAGGAAGAGACCGAGACGCGTAGCCGCACTTTCTGTCGTATGATGTAATTTTTTGCGAGAAGAGAGAATCCACCTGCGCGTCGATCGATGTATCGTTTATCAGCTTACAAATCCCGTGCCGTGATCTCGGCTAATACGAAACGACGATAGGATCTGCTTAAGCTAGTTGCGACAGAAATTTATCACAACATTGCATCGCGTTTTATCACTGGCCGTGGAGAGGACGTTATTGATTGTAGCCGGGGAAATTCGTTTGGTTTTTCCATACGATCCTTACTGGCGATAAGATTTATTGCAAGAAACGTTCCGAATTACCATTGACTCTTTGCATGTCTCAGTGATATTAAGATTTGCAACGCTGGAATAACGAGAATTTACGTTTTGATTTATTTCAACCGCGAATATGGAGATTGAAGGCCTTTCTCGGTAGTTTTGGGAACTTTCCATTTCTGCGATATGATGAATCGTAGCGTTGATTGTTTGTAAAGTATTTACGGAAATTATTTGAAACGATTGCCGCCTAAAACTGGATTGTATTTGTGAAAGTGATTCTCGTATCGGTATTACGCTTGATTAAATTTTCCAAATAATCCTTGCACATGGTAATACAGTGTATAATGTAACGCATAATACAGCGTAGAATATATTACACCCTATTAAATGCCACACGGGAGGGTCATTTGAGGAAATTAATTAACCATTAAATTAATGGAAAAAGACCTTTCACATATACCCCTATAATAATGCAGCCATTTAAGAAATCTCTGCGTATTCGCAGAGTGTTGAAATCGCAATGAAAAACTGCACCGATAAAGTCGTCATTGAGCTGCAAAATTTGCCCAATTACGAAGCTCGCCTTTTAATTTACGGCGGAGGAAGTAACGACTTAATGTTCGTCGTAAAATCCTATCAAGCAAATCAATCGTGCGATATCGATGCAGATAAGCGAAAGAATAGCATTATTTAAGATCCGCGACGGTGCAGGTAGGCAGGTGGGTGGAAATGTAAAATAAACAGTGGAATTGCAGGCGACCGAGTCACTGGCCGCAAATTAAACAGCCACCGATCACGAGGCTTGCCCTCGTTAAACCCCGTGAACGCGACTTTTAATTGGGACAGCAGAATCGCGGATTATCAAGTACGAAAGCAAAACAGCGAATGTCCGCGATCTCGAGTTATTTCACGGGAAGTGTTCGGGGCCAGGTATAAACCGCGAAAAAGAGATCATAATTGGATCCTCGAAGCGTCGTAATTATCTTAACGATCCTTCCTGGATCCGTTGCCCTGGAATGCGCACCCTAAATACTGCTCGTCGTCTTTCTCCCCCTTTTTTTTTTCGTCCCCTTTCCATCCCCTCCTCTCTCTGGCCGGTGACTTTCCGCGAAGTCGTTTGACGATCTACCTGGTGGAAAAGTTGGACGGTTTTTGCGAAAGCGACGTCGCGAGAGACGCCTCGTAGTTTGCCATTTCGCGGCGGGGAACAAAATATTTGCTCTCGGTCAACAAAACCCGAAGAGCCGGCCCCGACCGAAAGGCGGAAGTTCGCAAACGGTTGAAACACAATCGCGATTCCGCTCGGATCTCCGTCGGCCTTCGATGCGAATTCGACAAACAATTCGCTCGCCGTATTGGAATTTCCGTTGCGCTTTGCCTCTGATTTGTTTGCTGCCGAGGAACACCGAATGCGAAACGATAATACTGCTTCGTAACTGTTCGATCCTTCGGCGATTCCTCGATGTTGCGAAAATGATATGTTGGTAGGAAAATCTTTACATTGCTGGGTGGAAAAAATCTATTAGGGTGGAACAATTTTCTATGTGAATGCATACGTTGCCTGGGAAAGCTGTTTGGTCACATGGTTGTAATAATTACCGCCAAAAGAATTATAAAAGAATTTGGTTTTATTCAGTAATTTATTAAATATGTAATTAACAAGATATTTCTTTACTATTCACGATGAGGTCGATTAAAGCGATTCGATAACTGTAAAATGAAAGATAAAAAGCTTTAACACTAGGAGTATGAAGGCGGACCAAACGACTGATTCTTAATTTTTTAGAAAAATTTTCCGTATTTATAGGGGAGCCATACAGTGGATATTCTATGTCTATCTTATAAAGCATAAATTACTTAATTGATCACCTCCTTTGCCGCGTGGTTCCTCTTTTTTCAATATACTTATTTAATATAAGTAAATATAACAGATTTAACGCCGGTAGTTACAGTGTTAAAGATCGGTTTAGATCTAATGGAATAGAAACAAATCTTAAACTTTAAATCGTTCAATTAGCAAATATCGAAATACATTAAACATATGCTTTATAACAGCATTTATAACGAAATATCAATTATCGATCATAACATACACTGTCATCAATTATGCCGTACATCATCGCCAGAGATAGCATCGCGAAAACAGTAATCTCATCAAAATAGCAAACATCCGTGCATTTTCGTCCGTCATCCTACATACGTTTCTTCGATATACGTTAACGGTGATAATATAATTCCAGTTCTCGGTATCTTAGGGACAAATTTGCAGGGTAATCTCGGCACTCCGAAAATCCTATGTCACCGTGGGAATTCGCGAAATCTCATTTAAATCTGAATCATCGTGCCCGCTAGAATTTCCTTGTTAGCCGCGAGAAAATGGGCTTTGCGTGTTCTATCAAGCTGGAAATGAGAACGGGAGAAAAGTATAATCGAGGAGAGTAGAGGCGAACATAACGGGCGGAAGATCGCCCTGAAAACATGCGAACAACATTCTTTCCGCATTGTCAACACTTTTCTGCGCGCTTCGCTTCCACGATGGACACGATCACTGTCACGCTTAAGCACGTAGACGAAAAAAAGAAGAGGCACGGGGATTAAAATGCACGAGACAGATGTAGCCTGTGTATATAGCCCGGCAGAATTTATGATAATTGCAAATTAAAATTCTCCACTCCGGCTTGCGTATAGCCTGCAAGAAGCACTTCGATGTTTATTTGCGAGCGCATTCCAATCTGCAACGCGTAATAATGAAACAAAAGCCTTTTACCTCGGCCGGTTTGCGATACCTTTCCGTTACAATGTGTATCTACTTTCAAGTCGATTCGTTTCTTTTTACAAGTTTTTTCCAACATTGGGATCCGTCCTTGAATTTAAAACACTCATGGTTTTTAAATTTCACGGTCGGTGGGATTGCGGAAGATACTGCAACTACGCGAATGATGGATCATCTTGGGGGTGAATGATATTAGTTATTAATGAAACTAAATATTCCACGGCATATCTTTCTTTTTCTGACCTCATATAAAAAATGTACCGAATGGCAACAAATGAAGATTGACCTTTTGCCAATTTCTAGAACGTTAGATACACAATTTGAGCCTAAGTTACCAATTTTGCTGTATCTTACAATCTAACGAGAAGACAAAACGAACTACAGAACGCAATGCGGTTACCTAAATATTGGGCCAGTATCGTTATAAAATTGATAGGAAATAACGATTGTAAATCGCATAAAAGCACATGCAACCAAGATATTCGGCAATTTTTTAAAACTTACAATTAGATCCCCAATCTGAGGCTAAGTAAGCGGTTCCGCCGAATGTTATAATGAGTCAAAAAGACAAAGCAAACGACAGAACGCAACACGGTTACGTAAACATTGGGCCAGTTTCGAGAGAAAATTGATAGGAGATACCGGCGAAGAGATCACCGGCTGAGAATCGCATAAAAGCACACGCAGCCAGGAGATTCGGCAATTTTTTAAAACTTTCAATTAGATTGCCAATCTGAGGCTAAGTAAACGGTTCCACCGAATGTTTTAACGGGACAAGAAGACAAAGCAAACGACGGAAGGCAACACGGTTACGTAAACATTGGGCCAGTTTCGAGAGAAAATTGATACGAGATACCGGCGAAGAGATCGCCGGCTGGGAATCGCATAAAAGCACACGCAGCCAAGGGACCTCGTGCTTCCCGTAATCGGCGTTGTTACGCAATGAAGCAACGCCGGTTACCTTGGGCAATGCAAATACACGTCGTTATTCGTCTAGAACGCCTGCTATCACGACAGCCAATCACGCGTGACCACGAATGCACGTTTTAAGCCTCTTAGAAGTTGTGCATGTTGCACTTCTTTATGCTGATTACTATCGAACGCTTTGTTCCTCGATCCGACGATGATAATCGTTCATTATCATCCTGGCGATAAGAGAAACATTCGAAGCGTCGTTTCGATTTGTTGTTGTTATTGTTTTGTTTTACACGAAGTGTTATGTTTTCATTGTCTAAAAGCTGTGGAATTAGAAAGATTTCGAATTTACGAAACTTGGAAGAGATTATTGAAAGCGGCGATTGGACAATTCGAATTTGGGTCCACTGTTTCCCGTTCTTTTTATTGGCATAATGTTGCTGTTTCTTTGGTAATTACTAGGAGATATGATCGGAGGATAGAAGACTTAGAAAGTATAAACCATATTTTGAGAATTATCAGTTAAAGGAATCGTCTGGCCTACAGTAAAGCTTACGGGCAACTCTACCATCTGGCTGCATTTATAACAACGTCTCGTTGCTGCACGTTTACAAGCGTATGTAATACAAGAGGGAAGCCAATAACTTGTAACAATATGTTTACTTGTCAATGTTATTAATCACTGAATACATAGCTCTTATCTTCAAAGACTTTTCTTGAAAATACTTCATTATGAACAGCCACCGTTGTATTTATTATTATCGGTTTAATAATGTACAATCAAGGGCGTCCAAGTTCAGTTAGCATTTGTATCACAGGAGAAATTTTTCTCACAGAAAATGCCTCCACATACGCGTCACATTTCAATACGAACTAATAGAAGTTCCATCATCACAGTCTCCTTATTATATCACACTTTGATACGGTTCATTTCAACGTTATTTTATCACACCACCGAGAACTATGTCTCCAACGAATTCTAATTAATCCAGGCCACGATTAACATACTTTATGGAAGGAATTTTTCAAAGATGAACTCAGACTCGTTGTTCAGAAACCTCAAGACCAATTCCTGTCGTCACCGCAGTCCCGCGAGAGGAGTCGTTCCATCGGAAACTGAGAACGGCGTTTGCGGTATTGAATACTTAAACTAACTAAAATCCAAATAGAGCCAATAAAACCGGACGCGGCACGTTCGAATTAAATTGAATTATTTATTGAATTATGCGGCTAGATTTCTCTTTGGTTAGGCGCAGTGCATTCGCCGGTAGCGATTTGCTGTCTCTTCAAGACAAATGGAATTGACCCTCGGGCGAAACGCTCCGAATCAAGTTGTGCGCCGGAGGTGCAGGTTATTCTACTCCCTTTCGAGCTACTCCTGCTACTTTGTCTGCCGGTAAATTGTACTTCCTGTATCGATGATACCTAACCGCGTCTGAATTCGAGACAATCGAATTTATCAGACGAAGAATCCTATACTTCGAATTTACTCTCTTGTACCTAGAGCTGGAACGAAGAGTACCGAAGACTCGTGCATCTAGAAAATTTGCCCAATAATATATTAATGATTAATAATAATAATTAATGATTTTAACACATTGAATGTCACCGGTATTTCTTTAGTTTCTTCATTTCTACTGAAGTGAAACTTTTACTATTAAAATCACATCTTTACAAGGCAGAAACTTCAAAGCACAAAGAGATATATGGACAGCAGGACTTTCCCTTTTTGAGACCAACGCGTAAATATTCACTGAATTAACATATTCGTAAATATTTCTATTTAAAAGTCATATGAAATTTCATTGAATTCAACAGCACCGGTCACGAATGACCCCCATAGCATTCAACGAGTTAATACGCAAAGTGTATCGATGGAAACGTTTACTGGTAAGAAATTTTCAGAGAATTTTTGTCAAGTATTTGATCGAATATTCCGTTATAAAATTTAGCTATGGAAAATTGGGAGAAAATGTTTAATTCGGATCGGATCTTAAGTTAATCAAAAGAATATTGTAATGAACTGTGGCATTATAAGAGATTGGAAAAATGGTATCGCTGTTTAACATTACAACTACCAAACCAGTCAAAATGACTGGTGCACAACTTTTTCCAAAAGTTCTCCAAGATTATAGAAGAGTCGTAGAATAAATATTCTACGTCCATCTCTTCCGCCTCTTGATTCCTCATTTTCCAAAGGGCTTATTTAATATATTGAAATATAATAGATTTAACTTCGGTAGTTCTAGTGTTAAATATATGACGATATTAAATCATCAACACTGATAATCGATGTGACAGAGAACGCGTTGGTCTTCAAATAAAATTCAAAATTAAAGGTGGATGCCGATTCCAACGTTCTGGTCTAAGATTCATAGAAGACTCCTCGTGGTGTACAATTATTTTCCGCGAGTCTTCTCCGCAAACTGGAAACCTTCCAACTAGTTTGTAATTCCAAGTCCTGAATCATCCGCGGAAATCGCCGGTTAAAAATTCTCTCCACGTAGGTCGGTTTATGTTCCACGGGTGATGCGATATTGAAGAATAGCCGTCGAAGAACAATAAATAAACCGCGGCGAAGGAGAGAATCGAAGCAACTCGAGAATTCCGCTCTCCCCGTTCCAACCAGCCCTCCGATCGAACTTGTTTTCAGGGCATTTCCAATTTCTACGATTTTGGAAACCTACCAAGGAACTTCCAGCCTCGAAAGTTCATTGAATCTTCCACCGGCGTCGGTTTAATAATTCCGGATTATTCGACTCGCATCTACGAAATCGAACTGGCCCGTATTGCCTCCAAGTTTCAGCGAACTTTCACAATTTCTCCTTCGACTTGCCATCCATAAGTTTCGAATTTCGGGCGAGCGAAGTTTCGCGCGAAAAACACGAAAGATCGCCGTACGAAATCGTAACACGCGTATCTCTCGCGAATCCCTTCGCGATTTGGAAATCTTCCAAGAAAAACGCCCAAGGAACCCGTCGACGAGACGTCGGCGAAGGAAATCGCGTGTCGTAAAAATTCCGTGAAAATTCTTAGCACGCTTTCACGCAGGAATTTCAAGCCCTGTTCGGTGATTTAAGGGATTGATTTATCGTACCGGCGTGATCCCACGTCGGGGAATTTTCGTCAAAGAATTTTCCCGAAGCGCGGTTTTGAGGGTGAAGATATTCCAAGACGGAGAAGGGGAAAAAAAGGAGAAAGGCACAGGGCGAAAGAGGGACTTTTTAAGGGACGTTCAGGAGGGATAGAGCTCCGAATCGAGCGTTCGCAAGAGGAGGAAGCTGGATCCCCGGTTAAGCGAGAAAGCTCGACGGTGCTTGCAAGCTCACGAGCTTACGCGGGCACACGGGCTGTGTCAGGGCGAGTTTAATATAGCCGCGTGTCGTGGCGCGTTCTCCTCTTGCATACCGAAAGTGGACCTCGAGAAGGACGGGCCACCTCGCCCTCCCTGCCCGTGCTCTTCTTCGACGATGCGTTTTATTTTTCCCTCCGTCGATCCGTCGGGCCAGACTGTGCGCCGACATGGAGATAAAACGCAGAAGTCGATCCTGATAACGCGCCACGACGGAGGAAGTTGAAGCATACGCGTTCGAGATGGAGGAATTTCAAATTCTAGAATAATTCAGCCGCTCCGATCGACGTATCAATAGTCCGGATCAATGGACAATCGATACGAATGGTTCGATCGAAACGGTACAGATGTTCTGGCAGACTGATACATGCTGGTAGAATCGCTTTGGGATTTTTGGTTTTGTCAATTTTGGATTAAGTATCTGTGCTCGTGCAACTGAGAAGTTACAGTGATGGATATCGCAGTTGTGCTGCGCTGCTTTGTTGAAGCTTTCGTATTTTTTAGTTTCAACCGAGTATGGTTATATTGTCGAGGATTTACCGTCTTAGATGGGTTTTTGCCAGAGAGAAGATAGGATTCTGAGTAGACCGTTATCTGGACGTCTGAGACTCTATCCACTTTGTTGCAATGATTGTAACATCTACATGAGTGCGGGATTTTTTGTAAAGTGGCAGCAGTTCATGAAGTTCAGTATGCGCTATTCAAATGTTCTTCGTTAGTTGCAACCTCTGAGAAAAAGTCTTGGAAAAAGCAATATTCATTGAATTTGCAGATGCATGAACTACCTTGTACCTTGATCATCTAACTGCGGTGTATACTTATCGGGCGTTCCAACTTCTAAGCGTTCATCGTAATACGTAACGTAAGAGAGAAGTAACGAGCTTAGTTCTTAATGAGTCCGGTTCATAAAGTCATCACAGTGTTGACGATACTGCAATCGATGGGTGATTAAGAATTATACGAACAAGGAGCCGTTGCTTATAAAATATAAAAGAGTTTTGGTTTTGTTGCTGCAGCACATTTCACTGCATACCTTTTGCTTCTACCTATATGAAGTTTTTGCAAGCAAAGAACAAATATAGAGGAAGAGAAACGCGGCACCTATGTTTTTGCCGTTCGGTAAGAAATTAAATACGGCAAAGAAAGAGCCGATGAACACCGCAAACAGAAAAATATGAAAATATGTGATCCAGTTTTTCTGCCCCGTATCGGCGCAAGAAAGAAGATTAATCGAGCGTTTCTGGAGTATTTCCGCGAGGCTTTTACGCGTCTCCTATTTCCTGAGTATCCTGAAAGCTTTTGCCGATTTGTATGTGTCTCGGGTGAACTGCACACGAGGGAATACAAAGTGACGTAACCGCGGAGTAAACGATTATAGTGCAACGAACTCCATTGGATCTAAAGAAATCCCAAAAGTGCATTATCTTTTCCTTGCGGTACATTTAACACTAAAACTACCGACGTTATATCTACCAAAATTTAGATATAACGATTAAGTACTTTGGTAAAGGAGAATTCAAGAGGCGAAGAAGATGATTGATTAAGTAATTTAGGTTTTATAAGATAGAAGTGGAATATTTACTTCATGACTCCCCTATCAATTTAGGTAATTGTTAGAAAAAATTGCAAACCGGTTATTTTGACCGGCTTGGTACGTTTATTGTTAAAGATTTATATATTGTATAACCTGCTTTCTTTATTTTTCATCATTTACTTAACACGTGCACCTTCGTATCGTAGTACATTGGCGTTCACAAGTTTAATTAGACGCAGTAAGTTTTTCCATGCCACGATTCTTAACCCTTTCGTTACGGGCGCATCGAATTATATCGTATCTGTAAAATATCTCTCGATTATATTGACCCATATTAGATTAATCCAACTCAAAGCACATTTTTAGCATACGTCATACATTTTGACCGTCGAGGAGAGCTTCTGTTTTTTTTATTCGACAGTGGAATATTTGTATGATTAGAAAGTGTTGCAATAAAAAATCTTTTTTGAAATGTGCACACTTTTTTGGCGCGGTGTCGCGTTCAGTGGCAGCTCTCCGGTGGAGCGGACTCCCTTTAACGAAAGAGTTAACACTAGAACTACCGGCGTTAAATCTATCATATTTCAAAATATTAAATAAGTACTTTGAAAAAGGAGGAATGAAGAGGTGGGAAAGATAATCGATTCGGTTATTTATGTTTTGTAAGATGGACGTAGAATATTTATTCCAAGGCTCTTCTATAAACTTGGAGAATTTTTGGAAAAAATTGTGTACCAGTCATTTTGACTGGTTTGGTAGTTGTAGTGTTAATGAATACAATTACCTAATTACAATCAATTCCATAGCAGAAACATCTCATCCAACGATTGCAACGTATTTCCTTTGCTGATGCTACGTTCAAGCCGCCTGAAATCTCTACAACCAGAATTCCTCGAAGTAAACCCACCCACGTCTGAAATCAATGTAAACAGGGAACAGAGGAAGAGAACGAACAGGGAAGAGCGTAAACCCTGCGAGCAGTTTCGTTAACAGCCTCGTATCCTCTCGTAATCTTAAACTTCCCCAACATCGTAGTTTCCCACACGTGAGGCATCTTTCCTCTCGCCTTCGAAACCGCCCTCGTAAAACCTCCGAAAAATCGACTTCATCCCCGATACTTCGCCGAGGGGATGAACGCCGAGGAACAACAAGGTTCGATTACGTGGTACACGTTAGCTGACAGAAGGGAAGCCAAATCGCTCGGGTCGAGTCGCATCGAGCCGGTGTGTAAATCACTGCTCGAGGTAGCCGAGTTGCCTTCGTGTAAATCACGAAGCGCTAACCGATACCCGATAACGATACCGCGATGTCGCAAAACCTCACGCCTGTCCATCGAGGTTAACTGTCAACGACTGCCATGCGGCACACATTTGCTTGTCAGCAATTACGCGCGTGCACGTGCGTTCACACAAGCGTATGCGCGACGTCTCGTGCTTACGAACGATTTCTTGGTAATACGTGGAAGGAAAACTTTGCCCGGGAAGCGAAGCGAATTGACGCTTCTTTCCGACATACAACATGAAGAAATGTTGCTTTTGGGGTTGACCAGAAAGGTCTGATAGTGAGTGTAGGGTGTATAGGAAGATTAGAGCTCTTTCTCACACAGATGACGAAGAAAGTATTTGTGGGGGCTATAGTAGGTAAAAAGGTACATGCTCAGACACACAATCAGTGAAACCGAGTTTAAATCTCTCTCCGTCATTGCTGGGAAATTTGATTGACGTCTCGTGTTTACGAACGATTTCTTGGTAATACGTGGAAGGAAAACTTTGCCCGGGAAGCGAAGCGAATTGACGCTTCTTTCCGAAATACAAGATGAAGAAATGTTGCTTTTGGGGTTGACCAGAAAGGTCTGATAATGAGTGTAGGGTGTATAGGGAGATGAGAGCTCTTTCTCACGCAGATGACGAAGAAAGTATTTGTGGGGGTTATAGTAGGTAAAAAGGTACATGCTCAGACAGACAATCAGTGGATCCGAGTTTAAATCTCTCTCCGTCATTGCTGGGAAATTTGATTGACGTCTCGTGTTTACGAACGATTTCCTTGGTAATACGTGGAAGGAAAACTTTGCCCGGGAAGCGAAGCGGACTGACGCTTCTTTTCTACGCTGAAGATGAAGACATGTTGTTTTTGGTGTTGACGAGAAAGGTTTGAATGTAGGGTGTTAGGAAGGTTATAGCTTTTTCTGATGCAGATGACGAAGAAAGTATTTGTGGGGGCTGCGGTGGGCAAGTAGGTACAGACTGTGACTCGCAACCCGTGGGCCCGAGTTTGAATTGCTCACTGACATTAGTTTTCAGAAAATTTTTCCTACGTTATTTGTATGTCATATCGTTGACGTTTCGAAATCCACCTAAAATAGTAGAAACCAGATGAAATGACTACAGTAGTTAAAGCCAAAAAATATGAAAGAAAAAAGACAGATGAAGGAGGGCTACTTTTCGTGTTAACCACCTATAGGCCCGTGTAACTTTGAAGTAACACAAGAGCTAAGCTTTTATTCTTCAAAGTCAATTTTTTAACTTTGCCAAATATTACAATTTAGATCTTAAAGATCATGAAATTCTTTATAATTCAATGTTCCAAAATCGATTATTTATAATAGATTTTAAATGTTATATAATGATATAATGTTAAATCTATTATTATTCTTATTCTATTATTTGTCTTACGTGATATGTAATGTATATCACAGCATCGATGGTTTGAAACCCACCTAAAGTGGATTTCCATTTTAAAAGTGGAAAGTTTTTTACCATTGGCCTCGATAATAATTTATACTATTATCTCGATGCAGGAAATTCTAATTGACGTGCTAGTTGAAATGAATGCAGTGACGTTGAGTTCAAATGAAAATGAAAAGAAATTCATTCAGTTCGCATACGTACATATGTATTCCTGTTTGCTTGTTTCAGTTTTGTCGTTAGCCATATCGTTGCTTTGCATTTCGTTACATTGAACTATTCTTTTGTTAGTTTCAGTCCTGCCATTTGTACTTTTGCCGAATTTTATCATATTCCTTGTGAATTAATTTTAGTTGTATAATTTTCCTGTTAACGCGGATCGACGACAGTCGAATGCAACATAAAAATTGAATGATATTATCTACATTTTTCTTTTCTTTTGCAACGTAACCGAATAGAATTTTCTGTGCTCAAGAAAATGCAAATCTCGCTAATTGATATGTTGCAAAAATTCCCAATTTCCTTCCTTACGGAAAGAATATTTTCCTCGAAGACTAATTTTCGATACACAAACACGATCGCATCATCACGGTGCGCCGTAAGAATTTTATGCACGAACACGAATTTCCCGGAAGGTTTTCGTATTTCTTTGCGTTTACGTTTCATCGTAGCTACAATTCTCATACGCGATTCCACATTTTACGAGTAAACTTGTTATTCCTTGCAGCTACGTGATTCGATAAGATTGAAGTTTAAGAGGAATTTCAAAGACACGCGTTGAAAGTCCACGCTAGGAACGTTTAGAATACTAATTGCAGGCTTGAATGAAAATTCCATCGGTACGTGCGCCAGCTCGGCTTCGCATTTCCGCAACCCAGCCGCTCCGAATCGACCGCAGACCGTTGCGATAATTCGCAGACGATGCACGATCCTGCCAGAGCAGAAATGCTAATTTACGTCAACGACTTTAAACGGGTCGACGTTTTGCGAAATCGAAATTCGACGAACTTCTCGAACCGTTACGTGTTTTGCTTTATTGTTTCCTCTTACTGTTTTTATATTGATGTTTTGAGTGTCCGTAATTTACGATGAAATTTTACATAAAATACAGAAGTGTCCGATAATCGAAGTGGTTTGCGTTATATGCATTCTGCGGCAACACTGAAATCGCTCGGTGAACGAGGAAAGCAGTCACGTGTTGCGCTCATATCTGAATCGTCCACAATACCATGCGATTGTCCGACCATGCTTACAGAAGTAACGTAGTATTTTTTTATTTGAATACAGACATTTTATTCGTAACATGGGATTTTCGTGAATCGCTTAAAGTAATTTAAAATTTCAGTCGGCTGATCGAAATGATTCGACACAGTCGTAAAATCATGCGAAAGCATCCCCTGTCGTTGTTCACTTCTTCCAGCCATATGCAGCCGCAACCGGACAACTTGTTACCCCATCCCCCCATACACAATCCACACAAAAATTCCAAGCATATTCTCCCCAACCCTACAATCTCTCGCCGTTATTGGCTTGCAATCGCTCACGTAAACATAGGAAGAAAAATAAAAAAGAAATAAAATAAAGGGAGAACATCAGCTCCACGTTGCACGGTTTTGCGAATAAAAACGACGAAAGAATTGGTTGTAAAATCGAGGATACGTCGTTTGAATAGTGCGCGTGCGCATACGTACACGCATCGGCGATGTGTCGAAGGAATATCTTGGCGCCACATTTCCGTAACCTCGCGACGACGCCGCTCTGGATCACCGGTAGGCCGTTGTGATAACTCTCGTGTCAGACGGCTCACAATCGCACGAGCAAAAAAAAAATGCACACTTGCATCGGCGGAGAAGCGTGTAACGGCAGCGCCTTGTTGTCGTCGGCACAAACGGTATCCGTTTTAACGCGAGAAACGAGAAAACGCGGGCGTACACACGGCGCGTATCCGCGTATGTAGCACGCCATACATATTCACCGGCGGGGAACCCCGACGGCAGTGGCACGCTTTACGATTTCATTCTTCGTCGCGCACTCGCGGAATTTACGCGGCTCGTGCGATACGTTTCGCAAGCCGCGAACGGCCGTTACGTTGAAAAACGTTGAAGCTCGACGATGAAAAGATTAATAGGATTTTTCGTCGCGACAGATTGATATCGGCATTGTAATAAGTACGGGGAGTCGGGGACTTGGCTGACGGTGTTCCGCCGGAAGACGGAGTCTGGAAGACGATGATGGACGAGGTTTATGCGATCGTGGAATTTAGAGCGGAAGTGTTGTGGGTGGTGCTGTGTTTATACGCGGGGGTGTACTTTTCGAGGCTATGAAATGTTTATTCGTTTGTTTGGAGAGGAATGTTTGGGTGGAATAATAGGAATGTTTTTGGACTTTTTTTTTAATTAACGACAAATCGATGGTTCTTGATGAAGAATGAACACTGTGGGATTGTAGAAGAAGAGATATATTAAATAATATATATGTCGTAATTGAATTTTGATAGGTGCTAAAAACAGAAAATATTCAAAGGCAATGCAATTGGCTCTTGAAATTTAATGAATGAATTTTTAATAGCGCAGGACGAATGTATCTTTTTTACTGAAAGCTGACATTTAATTATAAATCATAAAAACCTGTTTGTCCAACGAAATTTAACTTCCTACGTCTACATCTTTTGCACTATTCATTTTCAACAATAATTTTCTACCATATCGCAATAAGCTTCGAAACCATTTACGTCGCGCAAAAGAATTTGTAAATTTACTCAGACTCTAATAAATTAACCCCTTTATAAACCAAATTAACCCCTCACCCTACAATAACGCATGACACTCGTGGCACGGTAAATGGAATAGGAAATTTGCAAGTTTCCTAAAACTTATAAAATTGAAAATATCAATGAGACGCTTACGCGAGCAAATTATTTCTATTATACTAATATTACGTTAAATTATACAATGTATCAAGAATCACTGCTCAATTTATACTTTACCAATTTAATTCTGAACCATTGCGAAGCCAATCAGAACAGAAGTCGTAGGGCAAGGGGTTAAACACGGTTTGCCTGCTTGACACTAGACCTACCAAGCCGGTCAAAATGACCGGTTCCCAATTTTTGCTAAAAATTCCCTAAATTGATTGGGGAGCCATGAAGTAAATATTCCACTTCCTTCTTGTAAAACCTAAGTTAGTTGATCAATCATCTTTTTCACCTCTTTAATCCTCCTTTACCAAAGAACTTAATCAGTATATCTAAATTTCGGTAGATATAGCATTGGTAGTTTTAGAATTAAATTCTATATAACAGGTTCTTTCTTCTCATAATGTAACATAACGAGACAAAAGTATTCTCGTATCAAATGAACGTTATTACGGTAATTCTATAAACTTAAAAGCTAATCCAAAATATAGCTTTAGTGTTAAAGTATAGCCGGTGCTTCTCTATTGTAAGAGAAACCTCGATGCGAACGATCCAATCAGGATTTGCCTGCGTAACGGTCCCAATCGTACAAACAATTTGCAACGAGTTTCCACCGAAGCAAGGGTGCACAATAACATCTGGTGGCTGTCTGAAATATTTTTGAAACACCCTGTACAAACGTGGAGGACGAATCACAGAGGAGACTATACACGTAGAAGCCCATCGCCGGGCGATTATGGTAGCCGGTAGTCCGGCAGCTGCCCAGCTGGCTACCAATGACGTACGAAAGAGGCGCTTTGACGCACGGTAGCCAGCCGGAAGGAGAGAAAGAGGTGGATGGAGAAGAAGAAGAAGAAGAAGACGAAGAAGAAGATATAAGTATCCATCGGGAGCCGAGAGAGGTGAGCTGAGGGCTCGAAAACAGAGATCGGCCGCGAGACGAGACGCGTAGGAAGAAAGATATCGGGGAAGCTTCGAAGAGGAAAAAGAAGAGTGGAACGAGTAAAAGTGACGGGGGCTCGAGCGAAACGAAAACAGAGAGGCTTGGTGAGGCGGACGGAAGGGCGGCAGGGGAGGGAAGTTTTGAGAGGAGCACAACAGGATCTTGTTTTTTCCCATTTGGAGGGTGAGGATCCTGGAGATGACGGTGTATTAATACGTTGCAGACCTTAGGATGTTGATCGAGTAAAAAGTCTATTCTGTGGTACATGTAAAGCGTATTTTTATATTTGTGTGCATTGATTGCAAACAGATGTATGTTTTCCTTGGTTCTATTTGCTTTGTTGGCGCTTCTCATTGGGAACTTTTTCGACGAGATGGGCGCACGATTCTCATTTAAAATCCGAAGTTTCTCGGAGAAGCAAT
This sequence comes from Cerceris ruficornis, assembly GCA_963989415.1. Lineage (NCBI taxonomy): Eukaryota > Metazoa > Arthropoda > Insecta > Hymenoptera > Crabronidae > Cerceris > Cerceris ruficornis. The sequence continues at coordinate 19,428,513 of OZ022519.1, forward strand.
CGTCGCCATTAAAAACGGCAGATTTTAAGAGAAGAGTGTGTATAGTTCTGAGGAAAGAAAATATCGAAGCTACGCAGAAAAGCAAATATTCCTCGAAAGTTTGAAAGCAAACATCGAGAATAAAAGAGTAGAAACCAATGTACCTCGAAGTTCGCCGATTAAAAGTACAACGATCCCGCAACTGACAATATCACAACACCGTGCAAGTCCATACCGAGAATACAAAAGAAACCGTTACAATTCTCCGAAAAACATGACCAAAAAATGGTCGAAGCCATCGCAACAAAAGAAGCATCAACCAATCACGGATCAATCCGGGGAATTCATAAAACCCAAATAACAGGCGAAGCACGCGACATCGTTGAAGCGGGAAGAAAAGTACGTGCTCGAGGAGCGTACGGTACCAAAAGTGGGCGAAAAACCGCAGATAAATCAAGCAGCAAAAGGTCGCGAAGACGAACCGAGACGAAAAGCCAAAGAGAGGGTGGACGGATCGAGGGTGAAGGGAGAGGGGGGACGTTCAGGCCCAGGAGAAAAAAACAGACAAAGAGGGAGCAACATACGAAAAACGGTAGCATTGAACTTGACACGACGACGAAGTACGTGGCCTTTGCGGGAGAAGAAGAGGAGCGGTGGCATCGGGCCACGAAGAGGGGATGCGATGAGGGCGACCGGTCCCAAGAGCAGGTTTCGGTGGCCTCTCCGTATAAATTCGAACGTAGGGGGGCCCCCCAACGGACACGAAGAGGGATCGACGGCCGAGACTCGATAAATCCTTCTTCGTTCCGCCTCTCTGTCCTCCGGAGTCCTTCGACCTTGTCGCAGTTGCGGTTACAAGCTCGACTCGTCGACTCGAGCAACGTATGTCTCGCGCTGCCCCGCTTCCGGATCCTAGAGAACTGGTTCGAGGGCACTGGAGCCAGGAAATGCGCTGGTATTATCTACTCCGTTGTAAAAGATCCTGCGTAACGGAATTTTTATGAACGTTTTAAGAGTCCGTAACGTTTTACTGGGACGTTACGAGACGACAGAGTTTTTCGAAGTGTCTCTTGCCGTGTAGTTTTATGCGTACTACTTCACGGGTTAATCTCGATGCGTTTAACGTAGTTTGGCGTGGGAAGATGGACGAGGGGAGTTGTAAAATTGCATTTCCTTGATTTTGATTGCACGTTCAGTTTTGATGGCGATAGTTATTGCATTTGGACGGTACTTGGTGGAAGTGGAATAGAAATTTAACGAAGTACTGTGCATAATTTCTTCAGTTTTGTAACACTGCGAGGAATATCTGTTGTTTATTAAACGTAATAGAAGCACTTGAGACAATTAAGGAACGCTGGTCTCGTGGAAGAACTTAATAAAGAGTTCTTAATGGCACTTCCGTTTTAATGCAATTACTTGTAATTTCCGGATTTCCTTTTTTCTTTTCTCGTGTTTGTCCTTTTAATCGTGGATACGGAGAAAAGTGTTATTACACTTTTTAACCTGGTCGCATGTGCGAGAAAGCACGGACATGTTTTGTAACAGTGAAAATCTCGTTTCTCTGATAAACATTGCTATCTCCCCATTAACGACCCCTTCGATCTTATCTATCGGGAGAATCGAGTGTCTCCGGATGCATCGCTTCCGGATCCAGGAGAACTAGTTCGAGGAGATTCCAGACGAGAAATACCACCGCGATCATTACGTACTTCGTCATGAAACCGATGCATAATGTACTCTTTGTAAGTGTCCCAGTTCCTCGCATCATAGTATTTCATACGTAAGACTTTTTCACCATGATCATAGGAAATTTCTTAAGATTTTATGAAATTTCAATAAACCAGCTTCCAATCACCAATTTCGGCCCATCAAGTGGTATCAATGTAGTCCATCGAACACACATGCATCCTCGAAATTAAAACTCGATCATAATCCGACCCACCGAGTTTTCAGAAGACTGCCAGAAAACTAATTTCTCTACCTACGAACGCGTCTGAGGTAATCGCGACGAACCTTGCGCGGACGAAGAAAAAGAAGCGAGCGATAGGAGTTCTCGTGCGATTACGCGGTGCATCGTGCTTGAATCGTTGAAAACACGTGCACACAGAGGCACACGCGCCGGTACGCCTGAGTCTCGTGTGCGTACGTACGTTCGTACATGCATACGTAACACATGAAGAAAAACATGGTTGCGCGAGCACGTCTGCACTTTCCTGCGAGGCAGTCAGGCAAGCATGGGCAACAGTCAGGCAGCAGTCTCAGGCGAAGGAAGGCGAAGGAAGGCGAAGGAAGGCAAAGGAAAGCAAAGGAAGGCAAGGCAGAGCAAGGCGATGGCAAGGCAAGCCGTGTTGGTGGAACAGATAGGTCAGCTTGGCGCCACCAGGCCGAGGCGAGGCGAGTGAAGGCCGGTCGGTTGCATGCTCTTGTTGCTGCCTTACTGTTCTTCGATACCCGACCAACACCACCATCGCCATCGGCTGCCGCCGCCACCATCGTCAACGACCGAACAGCGCATTGTCACTGTCAGCAAAACCGAGCACGACGAATGCCAACTCGCAATGAGTAATATTCCATTGCGCGACGCGATCCACGTTTCGTGAAAAGCAATGCGTGTCGCGACGGAAGATCTTCGCGGAAAGTCTTATCGATACGCGAGACGAGCCTGGGTGTCTGCACGGATGTTGGATGCACCGAGTCAACGTTTATCGGAGGAAACATTGACGGTGGTTATTAGTGAGGAGATTGACGTCTTGAGAGGTGTCGGGAATTTCGTATGTGGATTAATTTGCAGTTAGTGATTAACTATGGATTCAAGTAAAGTCCGCAAAGACTAGAGAAGTCCTCTGGCCTCTGGTTTGTTCTGATTCGTCTGGCGGATAGAGACATCCTTCGGTCTGACGTCATTTTCGATTCTAACGCGTGATTGGTCTAAAGAGTTGCACTTTCGTTGCGTCGTCATGGGAACGACGAAGTAAGTGTTTCGTTTTCGGTTGTCATTAGTCGATCTCAAGTGTCCAGGATCGATATGGTGGGGATAGGCCGCGGGTCTTCTTTGACTTTTGGCTATAATATGAGATATTATGAAATACTAGCAGGCCAAGTTGATCTCGTGGTTGGTAGAAGTAAGGAAAAAGTTGAATTATCAATTATATGAGAATTCCCTTGTTTTAACGAAACGATACACAATTTGGTAAGTAATACGGTGCACGATGTCATCTTTCATTCAGGAAGCACGATATCGGTATCTGTATGAGTAGAGACAAATGTTTGAACTCCACGCGATTGGGTTTTCTAAGATGACGAATCGCGGAGTGACGCTGATAGAAAAGACTGTGCTTAGAGTTGGCAAACAGAAATGCGAGATCTTTCGTGGAAGTTGGCTGACTGAATAAAGTGGACGGATCCGGAAACTCTTCGGAGGAAAAAAGTCAGCGAGCAGAGATACGGAGGAGAAAATCAACAACGATGATATCGTCGCCTGGCCTTCGCATCGGTCTAATATCGCTATTTGTCGATTACATTGCTAGTGCGTAAAGCCATCCCGTTATTTGTTATAATCGCGAAAGAAAATTAAAGAAAATTGTGCAACAGCTCTCGAAGAATCAGATAAGATACACGGCAGATTGCCCGATCAAATTGATCTTGTTGGGCGAATATTTTTCTCACGTTATCAGCCATGCACTCGAAGATCGACGGAAGTAACAATAGCCGATTACATTTCCTGTATTCTTCACCTTTCACGATGACTCTTAATTCTGCAGTTCTGCATCGTTGCATATGCTACGTGTGCAACATTTTACCGCACATTTCATTTTCTCAAATACTTGAAATGAATTCAGAAACATACATACCAATGTTATGTTTTGCAATTCTAGTTGAAATCGGCCATTTTCTAACTGATAAACAGAATTCAGAAGTTTTATACTTGGAATTGCGAATACTTGTTCATCGTCGATGAAAATCGACCCCTCTGAAAATTACACAGCTTGGAATTAAAATCCTTGCTATCCGTCTCATCCGAAATATCCAAAATCTGAAAATACCACGAACGAAGATAATCCCAGCTGACATTCAAATGCCGAACATCCAGCACATGATACAACAACGTCCGCCGTCTCGTCTGTTCGCGTTTCGATCGAGCCCTCGGCCATTAAACTGCAAATCTACGGTTTATAAAGTAGTTTCCGAACCGTCGGAGGCCGCGATACAAATATCGTATGAAAATGTCCAGAGGCAACGGTTGGCATTCAAATACAAGCCACCCACGTAGGAGGTAAACTTTTATTCGCTTGACCAGGACGTCTCTCCGTTGCTGTTTCGTCACTCGCTCCGTTCCTATTGAGCGGTGGAAATAAACGGGCAACATTGTTCACTCGAGCATTCTATTCTCCTCGATCAATCACCATTGTTACAAATTTTTGCAACATCCTCCATGCGAAGACGAGAGAGCACGCAACCCATGGTCGAGTAAAACCGCTGGATACGTTGGAGAAAGTCAAGCAAGAATGATTACATCCGAGCCACCGGGGTCACTTCGATCTCCCTCGATCGTTCCTTCTTATTTTTCTTCTCCTTCTACATATCCTCTCTTAATTCGATGTTCCCCGTTCCTCGATCGTGCACGAGATACCATGGAGAACGCAGCGTAGACGATCGAACCGCCGGCGCGGCGGTTGCCGTTGCCGTTTCATTATTTGGATTGGTTATCATCGGACGCAGAAGATAAAGGAGAAACGTTGCGCAGCCAGGCTGGTATTTTTGAGGAAGTCGAGCAATCAGGCAGGGCAACCATGTCGGTGGAAGAGATAGGTCAGCTTGGCGCCACCGCGCCGAGCGTCGAAGCCGAGCGAAGGCCGCTCGACTGCATGCTCTTGTTGCTACCTTACTGTTCCTCGCCGCTCGACCGGCACCACCATAATGCGATCGCTACTGTCACCATTAGCGGTAACCGGTACGCGTCGATTCCATGCTGATTCCAAGACACGGTTTTACTCGTCGGGTCCGCGAGAAAGGAAAAAAAAATACGAGATAGATGTCCGCGCTTCTCTACTCTCAAGTAATAATCGCTGGCTTGGGAAATGCAGGAATTACCGGTGGAACTTCTGGATATTACTTCGAGTAATGGGGAGGGAAAAAAAATAAATGAAAGAACCGATAGAATGACGCAGAAAAGCGGCTGGTAATCCACGCGGAAGGATTACGTATTATCCGTGAAGATAGAGAGAGGAATATGATTAATGTATGCCCGTTGAGTCGTGGATTTATGAAAGAGACGATCGACGATAACGATTCGATTTATTTGTATGTTAATTCCACGTACATTGTTTCTCCGATATTGCATCCGAATCTGGAGATTTTACCAAATTTCACCGTGACAGTCGAGGCGGTAATCCTTAGACGTGAGCAGAGGAGATCACTCGTGACCCATATTTCACGTTGGTAGAATAAGATACGGTCCTTGGCATTTACCGTACATTATCGTCTGCGGAGGATTTGGAGAGCTAATAAACTTCAACAGAATTTGACGATTGCTCAAGGTTACCGTTCGCCATTACCGAACGACTACCGCAACATCCGTCATACGACGATTAATCTACCGCCTTCGTTGCAACGGAGATATCATCTTGTCGATGATAATTTATTTGATCGCCCGTAGCCAGTTATCAGTCGTTATCAATTGCGCCTCCGGTTCGTTTATTCGTCTTCATTAATACCGGCGTGTTTCGCGCGAGTCGTGACGCACCGATGCTACCGTTTCACGAAGCGCACGCAGAAGATTCACCGCGGAATCCACTCGTCGTTGGTCGGGCCTGCAAAACACCATGTACCATTAATTGTAACTAACGTCCATCTACTCCATTAATTACGATTTGCGATCGGCTGCGTTCCTGCTCGTTTCGTATGTGTACCGAGAATCGTTAATGCCACCTGATGGAGATGCCCTCTCGGCTAACCTCGAATGACCTCGGATCGATCATACATGGAGAGATCGGATCGATGAGATCGACGAGGAATATTCTTTTATAGTGTCGTGGAAGAGGTATTAGACGATTTAGAACTGGAGGTTTCGTTATATGGGGTTAGAATATTTTAAATCTAAACCGTGCCTCATATTTCTTTCTTTGAACTTTTTCGCTTCAACTGCTACGGTTATCGTTTTCCTAACTTGTACAGTTTCAGATCGTCATGGCCATGATGTACAGGCGGCCCTCGATTTTCGCACGTAATTGGTTCCTGAAAATGTGTGCGAATGTTCGAAAGTAGACGGATGTAGAAAAAACATTAAAAATTGTATTTTAAAATATCTATTTATCAGTATAAATAAGATAATGACGAGTGTTTAAGCACTTTCATGTGTTTTTTTGCAAAGTTGAGATACTGCAACCTTCAGTAGGCAATACTAGAGGCAATAGTATAACATTAGAGAACCTCTAATAGTAACATCGATTGTTAGAATTGATTTTTTTCAAGAACAATTTTTGCAATATCGACAAACGTCTTTAAAAAATTGAATTTTTAAAAATGTGCGAAAGTCGAAGACCGCCTGTATTAAATTATAATTTAGGAAAAGTTTCTCTGGCCTGATGGGAATTTGAACTCGGAACCATTAATTGGGAGTCTGACTCCATACCCACCATAGTCTCCTTTAATTTGTCTGACAATGAACCGATTACCATAACGTAAATTCAGTAAACGGTCACCGAAGCGTTAAAAGTTGGCGTGAATGTTAACGCTGGTGAGATTTACGATGTATTTTCTTTTTAAAAACTACGTTAGTATGAAAGGTTGTTATAGGCGATGAAACAGGTGTATCTGTTAAGTATCATTAACGATTTTCACACTAGCAAACTAAATTAAACGGCGTCTGCAATAGCCACAGAAGATGAGAGACCTCATAGTTTCTCTTTCACACGAGATTAATTATCTGACTTCATGAAGACGTTCAAATCGTTGATAAAGTGGTCATTATGATCGTGGGGATAAATCTTGTCGTGTGGAGTTATAGGGTTAAAGATGAAATTACGCCACGCATGTAGTATTGCAAACTTATTGCCATGCTTCGTGAAAGCGCGCCATTTCATCTTTCCCACCTGAAATTTCGGCTTGCGTAAACCTCACAAAAAAAAGTCGCATGTATTTCTCCTTAGTGAAAGCCGGAAAGGCAAAATCATTATCAGTTTTTGCACCAAAAAAAAAATGTAAAATATTTTCTTATCTGCGAGCGAGTGCAGCTTGCAGCTCGAAGATACGAAACCCTGATTACTCCGGTCGGTGAGAAATCAGAAAAACGCGGGAAAGCAATTACGTTTGTTTTTGCAGATTCGCCGTCGCGTCAGCCGAAGTCAGTGAGCGATAAATCTTCGATCCGTTACTTTATCGAAATCGAATCGTATAATTAAATGATTAATAATCAGCCGCCGGCAAGTATGACGGACGCGCAGATCTTGGACACCGATAGATGGAATATCGCGCACGCGAATCACCATTCGACGATGGAAAAAGGAACTTGCGTTACACGGAGAATTATGGAACTGCGCTCGATGACCGTGCAAAAAGTTTCATCGTTCAACCTTGCAGGGTTACACGGTGTTTTGGATCCACTCCAGAATTATTACCACGGCCGGACGTGTTTTCACGGCGTGATAACGAGGTGTGGTACCTTAATCGACGTTTATTTTGAATCGCGAAACGACGAGCATGAAATGTCGGAGAGGAAAGCGGTCTGGGTTGTGCAACCAATTTGCCCGACTTGATGTACTCGCCAATTTCTCGCCGGCAGGTCGTTTCGGACGGACAATACCGCGCAGACGTAGCAAAACTGCCGTCTAACGAAATGTCGGCTAATTAGGGGAATATAATTTTAGAATGCTCGCACAGCATTACGATAAGTCAGGCTCATTAGCCAATTTGGCAGAGGCTGGTTAAACCCATTGGGAATATTCGCAGGTATGAAGGTATCACGACTTGAAAGACTTTATTTGGTTTAAAACATTGAAAATTAGTAAGAGATTTCGACATTTCATGATTTATATTTTATCGATATTAAATTTATAAAACTTCAATTACAAAAGTCAGTTGACATGTGGTAATTTCTATGAATGCGAAATGTATTTAAACGATACGTACGAAAGTTTCGTTCAAATCCAGTCAAACTGTGCTCGGAAGAGGTCAATGAGAATTCCAAATCATTTCACTGAAATCTTAATCCCGATGTTCCAACGATAACGGGATCGTTGACGCGCCGATATTGAAACGCGTCATAGAACGTAAGTCGCGCAATTGGAAGAAGTACCGTGCCGTTTTCCTTGAAATAATACATTTTCGCGAGCGAGGAGTTTTATTCGTTTAGCGAACGATCGTCTTAAAGTTCGCGCGAGCGATTCGAACGGTAACTCGTGCACTTTGCACGCGAGGAATACGACGTAGACCGTCCTCGACGGCACGACCGTGTGGCGATGACGTTACGTGGTTTTCCTCTGATGTGCAATATCCGCTCGCAACTATACACTTACTCTATGCGTGCACCGCGTGCGTGTCGACGAAGAGGGAGCAGGAGAGAAAAAGAGCGAGATGCAGCGAGGGAGAAAGAGAGAGAGAGAGTATACGCACAAGCGCGTGTATTGGAAAAGGTGGGGTTCGGGTTAAAGCGGAGTTAAATGCACGAGTCGAACGATCGAAGGTATTCTGGTTATTGTTCTCGCAATTGCATTGCAAATTACAGTCATTATATTTTATTATCGATATGTCGCGACGAATGATCGCAATATAAAACGGAACGTACCACTTTGCAAAAACGTTGCCCTCGGGATTTTCCATTATGCTCAATCATGACACGTGATCCGTCCGAAACTCCAATGCCGCTGAATCTTGAGAGCGAACACATCGTGGTGATCGGGTTCATTAGGATTTTTTGTCATCGGGGTGCAATTTTACCCATCTGATGCTAATTCGCCCTCCTTCCACTAATCATCGATCTAACAGTCCCGTTTTTGTAATATTTACTTTAACCCTTTTAGTGCCGAGCGAAAGTATCGCACCTATGCGAAGAATACCGGGGCTATTTGACGAATTTGCTAAGGTTTGGAGAAAAGCTCATAAAAACCAAACTAAAAATGATAATAACTTTAATAACTTTTTAATAACATTTTTTTTCTAAAATGATATAAGAAGACAAACAGATTAAAATGAACGGCTATCTTAAAATTAAGCGCCAAAGTTTGAAAACTCGAAAACCGACATTAATTTCTTACCAACCTAATATGTGATAATGTTTGGGATAGAAAATATCCCAGTACTGTTGTAAGGGTTAAAGGGTTAAGAATTTTCTGAAAAAGTCTTTCCACCTTACGCTATCAAAATTTCATCTATCCGAAGCACTCAGCCAAGAAGAAAAATTCAAATTAGAATTGTCCCCAGTGACGCGACGCCGTGTCGCTTATGGGGTTCCTTGACCGTCGTCTGTTCACCCCCCGTCTCTCGTTGGCGCTGGTTTGAAATACGAAAGAACGGAATAACCCCGGTGCGAGACCGCGATTCAGTGCACCGCCGGCGGAGCGTTCGAAACCCATGGAAAAACACAGAGAGAGCCGGCTTACCGGGTAAAATTCCTACGTGGCCGTTGCCGGCCCGTCCCCGCTGCAAAAAGTCCCATGCTAATTCGCCGTCGAGGTGAGCGCTCGATCTCTTCACGGATGAGCTAGCGCGCCTCATGATCCTCTGCAATGTCGAGCCCTGAATCTCGATTATGGGGCGCGGGGGTGACGGCGACGTTGACAGTAGCGGTAATAAACCTTCCATGGGCTTTCTAGCCGAACGGGGGAAGAGCCGTCGTTCCTCTTTCTCTTCGCTTGTCAATTTTCTAGACCTCCCTAACGTAATTCGTCTCGCGCGGATTTTATAGTTTTTGCGGCACGTCGGACCAAGGATTTCCGTAAATGACGCCTGACGACGCTTAAGCGACTACGTAATTGGATTACCTTCTGTTTAATGCCGTTTTGCCAGCTTTCGCGGAAGGGGATCGAGTCGTTGTTTTTGTTCAATCCTCGTTTACTTCGTTTATATTACCTCGTGTCGAGTAATGTAAATTAAGTTGGATAAGTCGTTTTGATAGGTTGGGGGTGAATTTTATTAGATAGGAGACAATGTTTATGATGTGGTTCTCGTAGGAGAATTAAATTCGGAAGGAAGATGCTCATACATTCGTGTAGCAAACATCCTCAGTGTGATCATAAGTCTTATAAATACGGTAACAAACTCTGTCTCTCCGGAATAAATGAATCGAATCTCTATTCATTAATTGGTCTTTTATAATCTCCTTAAGAAGACAAAAACCGTTTAAAACGCGATGAACTTATCGACAGTTGAAAAACTTTAATATCCCAGTGCAACGTATCGATAACAAGCAAGAACGAATAAAAAAAACGTTTTAAATACCTGCAAAATTTACGACTCCACATAATTAAACTTAAGAACTCTGCTAATCGTTATATTTCTCCGACGCAGAAATTCAACGGAATTCATGTGACTAGCAACATGTTAAATAAACAATCACATCGATGATACCACCGCAACGGAACAACCGGCACGGGAGTACTTGCTATTCGTCTCTCAACGTGACAATAATTCGATTTCCATACAAAAGCCCTCTTCGCCCTCCGAATCCGATAATATCGTACGAGCCACACGAGAGTCATCGAAACACGCTCATCGGCTCGTTAATCGGAATGCAAATTGTTATCGATATCGAGTACTAAGAACCGACGTGTTCTCAATTGTCTTCCGAGTCGCTCGCAAACAATATACGAGGACCGATTGCGCAGGTGGTCAAAACTCCGAAGAATTCCTCCTTGTATGTCAACATTTCCAAATGACACGTCCACGTGCACCGAATAACGAACATCCGTTTATATAAATGACCGATTGTCGTGGGCAAGTATCGGCGTACTTTCCGAGTGCAAGCAACGCGACGACTTGGAGAACGCATGTGTATTTTAAGTCCCACCCCTATTTTGCAGGCTGCAGAGCGCGGAAGTCGTCGAAGCCGTTGCAACCTCTTCGGCATCGATTTCCGACGAGACAATGGAAATTATCATAGACCCTCGACTGGATTCCGAGACAGTCACTTTGGCAGGCGTTATCGTACGCTCATTATTGCCTCCGCATATTCATGCGATAGGGACGCGAAAAAGAATGAATTCCGTTCGCGATAATGCGGTAATCGTTGCCGCAAAGATAGCGCGCCAACGGCCAAACAACTTCGATTATTCCCTTAAACGCGAGCCGATAATTGGGCGCATAGTGAAATTAACGATTAGGTTATCTGTCGTATTATCGTGCGTGTCCGAAGTTACCCCGATGATTGTCCTCGTTACCTACTCTTATTTTCGACGATGCGAGCGTGTGTCTGCTTCTAATTCACGATCGCATGTCCGTAATTACGCTTATCGTTGATCGTGTTGTCGGAGAGCGAAAAAACGTGCTTGCAGTTTAGACTGTAGACCGGGACGGTTTCTTCTCCGGCAAACACTTCTGGAACGTGCGACACATTGATATTTTCTTTTGGATGTAGACGAACAGAGAGAATGAATCCCGGAGAAGAAATTACCACGTAGATTAAATATTATTCCTGTATATTTAAAAAATTCGATACTATTTGCAAGAAACAATTACATTTTGCTACTGGATATTATCTGTCGTCATTCTCCAAGGATACAGTGTTTACTAGCAAACTCGTAAGCTCTACGGACCCGACTGAGCGTTATTTATTACATTGTGGTGAGCAGAGGTGTCGTTTCTTTATTACTAATTGCATCAATTTGGATTAGCGATATGATCTGCGCTACTTTTCCCCGTTTCGTGCATACAGGCCATATTATATAACGACCGTTCGTAAGTTCTTATCGGCATCGTAATACACGCCGCAGAAAGTTGCCGGGCGATACCAGGATAGCGGGACCAATTAAAAGATCAGTTCCTCCTCCAACGCGGCTGAATTATCGGCGAAATTCACCCAAGTGGTAGTCCTTCTGGCGGAAGCGATTAAAAAGTTGAAACGTTATTTTCAACTGGGTTAATTCGCGAACGCGTAAAAGCCCGGGTCGAAATAGCCTAATTAATTGCACCGATGGCGCCATTACACTTGGCGGTGCTTCGATACCGGAATAGTCTGTCGCCGGGTGAAAATTGGGACTGACTGCTTGACAGAACCGATACGGCTGCGTTTCTTGCCATCTAATATCGAATATCAGAAATCAGTGAAAGTTACCCGTACGACTTTCATTAAGTTAACAAGAAGTTCGACCGTTGCGATAAAATGAACAAACAAAGTTTCCGACTATAAAAGCAGTTTTATCTTAGTCGCAAAGAAGTATCCACTTTCTCGAGGAATCTCTTCGAGAGTGGAGTTACGAGACTGTTACTTCTTTCTTTTTCTTTTAATTCTAGCTTTAATGGCGCAGAGACGTGTAAATTGCTAAACGGTATGGGACGTGTGGGTGCCGTTATTCGGATAGTATCGTAAAATAAATGAATATGGTACAGTTTTTGCAAGTTCATTTTAATGTCTAACAGGTGAAGCTTTTAGCGAAATAATAAAATGTTTCCTTCTGATTAGTATAATTGGAATTTCAAATAATAGAATTTGTTGGTTAAGGGACTTTAATGTAGATTATTCCAATGCGAGAAGAGTTTCTAAAGAGGGAATTCATTAGTGTTCCAATGTACAAAGCCGTTGTAGAAACCACTTATAATTAAGATGCAACTTTAATTTACAATTAAGATGTAATTAAGATGCCATTTTTCGAAGTCCTGATGTCGTATTCCCTGGGTCTTCAATAATATAATATTTAATCTTCATGTATTTGTCCTTTGATATTACATCGCAAAATATGAAATAAAGGCATGAAAAGAGGAAATGAAAAGAGCATGAAAAGATATGACGGAATAACTCCATACGTAATGTTTCTACGTGATCGTAGCTCGACGATTTACGTTTTATCAACTTCTACGCTTCATTATCATTCTCAGGCTCATTTTTTCGCAATTTCTTTCCACTAGTTCTCGCAGTTATCGTTTAAAACCGCAGTATCATAGACTTCCTCCTTTGACGACCACTTGCGACATTGATAAGATCTTTCTAGTAATAACAGCAATATTATTGACGGAAGACGTGACGTAACGAAACCAATGATAATTTCCGAGTCGCTTTAACGCCATTTCCATGATCCTTTGATGTTTCGCGGCTGGAAATTATTATCTCCGTTTATCGTTAATGGAATGAAATTAATTTAACAAAACTTTCAATGCCAGATGAAATTTCAAAGCCAAATTTCATTTCATAGGCAATTAGCCGCGAGGGAAAGCTGCGAGCGACATGGGACCGCAAATGGAGAACGGGTTTAACGATACCTGGGTCATCGAGGTCGAATGTTACCAAAATGAATGGAGTTCTTCGTGATTCGTTAATACAAATATTCAAACAGAAACTCTATCGGTGGATTTAACGTTAAATTATTAATTTCAAAATTGCACGATTCGAAATACTTTCACTTTCGGCATCCACTCTCAGATCTGACGTGTTTTTAAGCAAATAAATACTTGACCTGGACGTAACCGGAAAGACAAACGAAATACGTCCAGCATTCAACGTGTTAAATAAGAACCCCAGAGGCTATGGTGACAATGACAACAAAGCTTTAGTCTCCGAAATAACGGATCTCCAAATCCCCTCTTCGTCTTTTCTGCGGCGTCCACCTAAATCTGCGGATCTTTCGTGAAATGTTCTCAGTAATCCATACTGAAAATGCCACGACGTAGGAAATAAAATCCAGAAAATCGGCCATCTTCAACAGTTCAAAAAATCGTGGAAAATTCGTAAGATCGAGTTTCTTTGAAATTATAAAAGAACAACCTTCGAGTGGCATTCAAAGAAGGAAATCCATTCTGGATCGTTCAAAATCCATTTTGGATCCAAAAGGATGGTCGAGATCGACGATTTTCAAAATCAACGTCCTTCGGTTTTACCTCGTCGCGAATCCATCTCTCCCTAGGCGCTTCTTTTGGTTTCTTTTTTTCTCGTTTACCTGCCAATTATATTTTCATAAAGTCAGTCCGTATGGTCGTCTTTTCGACACCCAGCCAATTGGAGAATTATTAGGGCGCGGGATTTGCGAGGAAGATGAGAGTTCCCTCGGCAATTAGGCTCGTTGATTGGCTCCCAGGAGATCCACTTACCTGAAACGAACCACGAGACCTGTTTCTCACGTGAAGGCACCTACGTTCACGTAAAGATTGACCGTTGACGCTCCTCGGATTGGTTCCTCTCGATGAACGTCTTCCTCATGAAAAAATGACGCGTAGAAACGCGAAAGATTTATGGGAAATCTCCTAGAAACGGGTTCCTTTGAATGCGTCGCGCGGAGTTTTTGTATTTTACGATTTCTTATTATCCTCTCGTGTATCCGGTGTTAACTTACCACGATTCGCTCGAAATTTCATAAATGATAAATCACCTTTGATAATAATTGTAAGTTATATGAAATTTTTATTCTGCTCTCCATATATGCACGTATATTAAACTGCGAACCGTTAAAAAATTAATAAGTTGTGTCGACATTTGAAACCAGATATTTGGTGCAGTTAGAGGTTCACGGACGGTCTAAATTCACGTATGAACACCCTCCGTAAAAGCAATTTCAATGTTTGATAGGTGAAATCGGATAAGAGGTTTTTAACACTAAATTTACGGAAGCCGTCAAATTGACGGGTTCCTATTTGTTTTACAAACATTTCTCAAATTTACAGAGACGCTGTACAGTAGACATTTCGCGTGTATTTTACAATACAATAATGACTTAACAAATTACCATCTTAGCCGCATCGTCTCTCTTTTTCCAAAATCCTTATTTAATATATTACAATATAACAGATTTTACGTCCGTAAATCTAGTGTTAATATGTCTTACAAGCAAGCAACAAAAATGTACTGCATATGCAGTGGGTGATCCATCAAAAGGAAGCGACAATACTGCATATACAGTAGCCGTCCGCGAACGTGTTAATGCTACGGTGTAATCCGATAAGACAATTTTCTTCGGGTTGACATTAGATAAGCAACATTTTAACGTTCCTTTCTCACACGACGATCGACCTTAATCCAAGGCGAGTCAAATGTTTCGGGCTTCATTGATCGGTCGAAAGCAGCCAAGGAAAAGAAATTTAATTAAACCCGGCAGGCCGATGCTTTCAATGTCTGGACACCTGTCGTCCTCTATTCTGTCTACGCTCATTCCGCTTTTCATTTGGGCCTTGTCCTTCCTCCCTTCATATCTGACAACCGTCGTGTAATGTGACTTCAACAACTGCAGAGAAATAAAAATTTTCTCACCCTGACACGTGCACCGCCTTTATCATCCTCGTCCTCGGTAAATCTTTACAAATAAGATAAGTCCGTTTCAATTTCATGCAATACCGCCGCCATCGCCGGATACCGGCGAAACGATAAAAAATTATCTGAACACCTTGCCGATGCTGGGCTGCTTTATGGAGCGCTTAAATTTCTGCGTGATTTGAAATTCAGTTTTCATATGGAAAAACGTGGAAGTAGTGTCGCGTTGTAATTTTGTTCGACGTACATAAACGCAAGATTCTACGAAATTCAAGAAAGTTTCACTCGAATGAAATTGAAAATTCTATAAAATAAACCGTCAGAAATGATGGAAAGTTTACGTATTTTGTAGAATGCCATGTTATCCGGCGAACACTTTTAAAATGTTTATGTATACAGATTCTATTTTGATATAAAAATACACGAATATTCGATGGCTGCGCGGAACGAAGTTGGAAGCTAAAATATTTTATGGTGGAAATATTCGATGTATTCCATAGAAGAACATTGTACACTTTTACAGCGACGGGGAAGACTCGAGATTGAATAGCGTGTTTCTTTCTCAGGAATAATTTCATTCTTCTGCAAAGATAGTTCCGAGCACCAGCGATCTTAACAACGATGTATATAATTTAATTAAACGTGCTTGCATATTTTACAACATTCTCAATGTATTAAACACAATTACAGCTCGTAGAGTGCGATTGGTATTTTTAAAACAGATCTAAAATTCATAAGCAACTTTAATCGCAGTCTACCTCAGCACATTTCACTACTTTAAATCACTGATCGTCGTTAATATATTACCGTGTAATTAAACGCTTGTAATTCATACGTATGATGACTTGAGAAAAAGAAAGATCATCGTACAATACATTAAATTTCTCTCTGATACAATAATTCCGGATTACACCTGGTAAATATAAACACTTCAACATGACGGTACAATACTTTCAGTAAATCACGCTATGCGGTCCACCTAAAGTGCACAAATGGCGACATGATATTTAAAATACGATGCAAAATCAACTTCAAACACTGAAGAGATATTTAACCCCTTCGGACCCTGTGCACATTGTAATGTACATAATACTCTTCGTGCTGTATTTTACGTATAGGTTTAAACTTAGTTTCACTTAGTTTTTTTTATGCAAATATTTCTCAGGATCTCCTTAATGTTACAAATTTTGCGTAAAGACCATTAAAATGTACATTTACAAATTATAAATAAAAATTATAATTTAAAAATTCGGGTCTTAAGGGGTTAAAATGAAATTAAAAAAAAGCACAAGCTACAGGCTGCAACGACTCGGAGAATGGATCTCATTACTCGTGTTAATTCACTGCATCATGTGTGAATTGCATTTTATCCGAGCGTTAATGTAGATCGACGTGAGATCGAGATTATTTCCACTCTCCCCGGTGAGTTGCTGCGGTTTTACTGTCCCTAGGGGAGGAATAAAGATCGAGTTGGCTCTGCAAGACCCCCGAGCCCGTTGCATCGGAGTTATTGCGCGAAACGTTTTCATCAGCCTTGCCGCTTAGGTTCTTGCAAAAATGAAGAGTTACGATCTCGGGAAGCGTTAAGAAACATCCTGGATCTCCCTCGGCTATCTAGGATCAAGGACACTCGACTTTTCGATGTATATACATACACGTTCAACCCCGAGGAAGCTTACTTACCGCAATGCGTATAGACACTCTTGCTTACACTCGATTTTTTCGCCCCTTTTCTTACCAAGTGCTTTCCCGTAAACACGAATTTCAGATAAAGCACGATCCACGAAGAAAGTATCAGCAAGGGTGACTCTTCCTTTTTGCGACGGAATAACGGGAGACGTCGATGTTCGAGGTGCATTTAGGAGGATGCAAAGAATGCAAAGTGCTGGCGGGTTAATTGCGAATGCAGGACGGTAAACGGAGTTTGTTTTGTGCGGTTTAGAGATGGGAGAGTATGAAAACGTTTGTAAATGGGGATTATGGTGACGCGGTGGAGAAAAGCTTCTGTGGGAGAGTTTTTATTTAAGTTTCGTCGTCAGTACCAGAAAGTTTCTTCGTGACATGCTTGTAGCAGATTAGGTTGCTTCTAAAGTGATTTTACACGAGGATGTTTAATGCGAGAAATTGGGCACATTTTTTATTTATCGCGAAGTATTTTGAAGAAAGAGTACCCCGACTTTGTATCTACAAAATTTATCTAAATACGGCGAATGGAAATTAACGGAATGATGAGAAACTGAATTTAGCAATTACCCGGAATGAATACGATTTATTATTTTCAACAAATTATCTTCCAAAATTTGATGCAAACCATTTCGTAAATAATTTGTCGATTTACACTTCGAGAATTTTAAAGTAGGATACATTGCATTCTACTTTTCTCCGCGCCAATCGATAACACTGTCCAATAAATTTAAAACTTTGTTCTTTTTAATAACAACGTCCTACACCATTTTTGTTTTCCAATAGCCACAGAGTGATTCTTTTGGTGTTCGTCGTCCTGAACACGAATCCGCCAACGAAATTTCTCTATCGCCCTCTGTTTTCGAAAAACAATGTTTTGTGGAAGTGTTAGTGCCGTCAAGTGACAATTACTCGCAGGGTTTTTAGATAATTATATAAACTAAATATCCTAATATGAATGTCAAGTCTTTCGTCGAAGACATCTAGAATCTCATGCAATGCATACAAATTACAATTTTTAATTTCACATAGTATATAAATTACAGTTTACTTTCACGAAATATCAAACAGACTTCGTAATTCTTCCCCGCTATCTTCCACTCAAACTCAAGCTCCAGATATTATTGATAAGTAAAGGTCTTACGTTATACCCAAGAAAATAAATTCAAAACTGAATTCCCGAGATGCAGGAACACGGAACACGACAGAGCATCCTGCTGGCTTTAACGGTGGCTACACCGATCGTTATTATAGTACACTCACCGAATACGAAACATTGGCAACTGTCCGCTCGTAATCCACAATGAATTTCGCCGATACGAGCGGAGAAGTTTCAGGGCAATTTAGTCGATTTTTATGTTGAATAAAATCGTAACTCGTACAAGCTCTTGTTCAGCCAGCAGAAAAGTTACTCCTGCCTCCCGTTGCTCGCAGTATTCGAGGAAATATTTATGCCCTCTGTGACCTCCCTCTGCTTCAGCGAGGAAATCATCCCCGTTACAATTTCGCATTGCTGCATTATATTCCGTCAACAACGATACGACGACTCTTTCTTTTTGATTTCAAATTTATCGTCCATCGGGAAGGTCGTAATTTTCAGCTTCTCGTTCGACACGATCCTCGGGGTCGCTTGTAGTAAAAATGTATGGGATCGTTTTCTGTCCATGGGGAGATAGGTGAATACTTTCGTCATTTTAATAGCCAGCTGGCTACGGTGTATCTTAGATCTTTGCTTCGTTTAATGTGTATCCTCCTCCAGGTTTTTTGCGAGTACATATCTTCCCTGTTTGAATCAGCGAATATTACGGAGGAGTTCTAATGTTATGGGTTGCGCGGTGCATTGGAATTATGGGGTAGTTCTGGCATAGTATTATAGGAGGAAAGTATGGTAATTTAAGAAATGTAATGAACATGAGAAATTTGTTGTTATGCAGTCTTTTAGGAGTACGAGCTAACATTACCTCTTTACGGTTTTATATTAAATTTTATGAACTCCTGTTATAGTTAATTTTTTGTTAAAATAATGCGAATTTTGGAATTTTAATATCAATGAAAAGGAAATATCTAATGATAATAAGTGTTACTATATTAATTTTGGTAAAATGACAGTAGATTGAAAAAATTATAGGGATCGCAAAGGGTTCTTTTCAGGTCTACGTGTACGGAATTACTGAAATTTAAAATTACTATTTACTTAATAACATGCTCACTAATATCAGAAACTGAATTATTAGTCCAATTGACACATTTCAATGACATTAATAATTCACGAGCTGTTCCTTTTTTAATTATTACTCTTTTAACAGCTATATCGTACGAAATACTATATTAACATATTAATAAAGATAAAAATTATTGCCCATCCAAGAAAAGATTGGCCGAAATGCGTGAATCACTTTAACATCTATGTTGTACCTCTTGCCCCTCTTTTACGATATATAAACTAACGTCGTAAAAATTTATGGTGTACTACTTCCCCATGAAAAGGAGAACGAACGACCAGTACTTTTGGCACTGTCAGTCGTCCATTATTCTGTAGTTCCCACGGACATGTTTGTTCGTCCTTCCTCTCATTTCCTCCGAAAGTACTTTATCGCTAGCAAAAAGGGCGAATCGGATGTTTCATTGGTACCGAGAAAATTTCGTGCGCGCGAATGAAATTTAACGGAATTACAATGGATCGTTTCATCTCCCTCCTCTGCCGCAAGATGTATCCTTTACAAAGAGGCGTTCCGTGAAAGTGGAACAAGAAAGAATATTTTACGATCTGACGTTATATGTATGCAAATAGTAGTAGATCTTATAAAATTCCAGGTTATACACTACCGTTCAAAAGGGGTCTTCTTCCCCGCATTTTCATGCATAATGATACTCGAATTTTTTCGAGAATTCCGTCGGTGAATTCAGACGAGATTTCTCGTGTAATGATTTCCTTCGCGTTGCCGCGTCATGCGGAATTTTTCTCGCGAATTTTTCCACCATCCTTTGCTCCCCAATTATTCGCGAGGAGGAAAATGTTAATTCGCGCGCAGCTGCTCGTTGATGCTGCTTTTCCAACGTCTACGAGGGTTTAATAAAGTTCTTCTTCCTTTTCTTTTCCATCGTACGACGTACACCGCAAGATCTGTTGCGAAGTAATGGAACATAAAGGACGTTTTAAAGTCCGTTTCGTGTTTCCTCGCAGTTTTTCTGCGTTTAACAAGGCCCTCGTGTAACCGTGGAACATCGCGTGCTGATGCAGCCTAGTTGAAGTAGCTATTCTACGGTGGAAGTTCTCTTTTCTTTTTACATTTTCGACTTTCTCAACGTAATTCTCATCTTACGCGAAGCTTCGCACTGAATTAACAATGATTGCGAACTATCGATTAATCTCGACCTCCTTTTTGGTGATTCCCTTCGAGCTCGACTTTTAAGCTTTTAAGCTAAACAGGAGGATCGGTGTTAACCCCTTTCAAAACACTTTATTACTCTTCCATTTATCGCTTCAACCATGGGCAATAAAAAAAACCTAGTCACGTTACTTGACGTGCGAACGAAATGCAAATTCGTGTCACACTTTTTACGTTTCGTTATGAAATAAAATGACATTTCCTCGTTGAAGAGCTTAGTCCTGCGTACGTACATATGTTTATGTCTACTTGAACTTTCCTGCCGCATTTTGAATTTTCGTGCTTTTAGCTTGATGCTCGTTGATAACATAACTCTTTAAGTGTGCGCGTGGAGTTGTACTCATTAGCGTTTTCATTTATAGATAATTTTTCATCGGCTTAATTTATGTTTTTGAGGTGCAGGATAAGTTTCATTTCACTTGGATATTTTTGCACGTAATTATAACAGTGGTATAAGCTGTTTAATCTTTGTTTTGAGATATTTAGATTTTCGTTTTGGTCTGTGTGCTTAATTTTGTGCAATAAGACTATTATCAATTTTTTTAACTGATTCAATATTTTATTATTTTCAAAAATACTTCCCCTACAATATAATTTGTATTGGCGAAATGCCAAATATGTGATAAATTGCTTTTTTCACTTAGATCATTCTTATAGTCATCGGTACATTTATTCTTCGACATGGAAAGTAACTTAAATAATTAAAAATTTCTGAGGAAAGGTAATTAACTAACTGAAACGTGCGACAATAATTTGCACGGCAAGGACTTGAATACTTGAGTAAATTAAGTAAGCTTCATAAAATGTTACACTTCCCTAAAAGGAAAAATTATCGTCCCTCTAATAAAACGTAAGAGAAATGAGTCATTTGAAGTACACCAATTAAAAGCAATCCTCTCTTTACGACAATTCAACCAATCTCAAATTTGCGTCTTAGTTATATTATATATTTCAATTGCACCGCATTTAACGACACATTAAAACAACACCTTAATGTCTTCGTCGCACCAATATACAATAACATAAAATTGTAATGTGCCCTTAAGTGCAATATGGTGGAAATTTTCGCGGCTAATTTGGAAAGTCCATTTCCTGGTATATAAATATATGTATTATGTTTAACAAGAAATAGGATTTCCGAAATGAGATACAGAAACTGCGATACGATTCAACGGAATGCGATGAAATGCAGGAATATTGGATTGAAAAACGAAAGTAATTTCAGCGTTGCCATACTGTGAAGTCTTAATTAACTTATGAATAATACGGAGAAGTATAACTATTTAGTTATAAATTTGAAATTCTTTATTAAGCACTTCCATAATCACCAGCACTATTGAAGAATTTCCGTTTGAAAAAATAATTTCGTTATCGAAAATCATCGGTGCATATGTTTATAGAGATCTATAAGTTGAGAAATAAAACTCAAGGAGTTAAAAGAACTCTGAAAAAGTCGTAAAAACTTCT
The DNA here is from genome assembly GCA_963989415.1 of Cerceris ruficornis. Lineage (NCBI taxonomy): Eukaryota > Metazoa > Arthropoda > Insecta > Hymenoptera > Crabronidae > Cerceris > Cerceris ruficornis. Next base: position 19,450,416 of record OZ022519.1, read on the forward strand.
ACACCGCAAATAATCAAGTGTATACGATGAAGTTCCAATTTGTCAAGTAAAGAAAAGTTTCCTAACTACAATTCAGTGGTAATTTCCATGTTTCTCATCCAAAAACGTGTGCCTCGTTACACGTTTCCTTGACGTCGTCAAAACTAACGGAAGGAAACTTTTGAAATGGCACTCGAGTCGCTCGTGAAGCGAATATGAATTTCGGCACGGAGACATACTGTCTCGGAATTTCCGGCACTGTTACCGTACCGTCATTCTGCAACTCTTGTACCATCTCCGCTACACCCTCGGCAATTTAACGAGGTCGTTGCATAATTAAAACGACAAGGACAACGGTATTCCGTCGAAAGAGAGGGTCGTTTCTTCTGTTTCACGACGGTTTCCTCGGTCCTCTCGATTCCTCCTCAAATTGACACATTATCCAAACACGTGAATTCATCGGTCGTCTTCCAAGTGCCATTTTAACGTGTCCTTAAATGTTTCCACGATATTTGCACTTCAGCTTCCTCTCGTTCATCGGTGTCTCTATTTACTTAAAACGTTCCTCGAACAATGTAAATTTGCAGTGCGCAAAAAATCTTTAGAAAATTGAGTACGAGGATATTCCTAAAACGTATTTGTTTCTCCGACTGTCAAAGTATAATCGACCATCTCTCCTTTTCCGCGAAAAATCATACATGGGGCAACGACTCTGGCAGACAAGATTGTACGAGCTGAAAATAGACCGGATGGTGTATATGGTCACGTTGGGAACCATGACGGTTCCTTCGACCGAATAAAATCCCCCGTAACCCTCGGTACAACCTACGTCATTTTTTCCCGTTGCCGTAAGCGCCACCGTAAACATTTATGGGCCACTTCGAGGCTGTGAAAACAAGAAAGAACGTCGACGACACTCCGCGTTGCGTCACGGGATCCTCTTTGCCCGGTTTAGTTGTCTTTTTGAGAAGCCCTCGCCGAGGTGAAACGTAAAATCGTAAAAAGCTGTTACGTCCGTTGAACAAGGAGAGAAGCAACTTTCCGGGCAGAAATTTCGTTCTCGATGGTTTTGGTCTTGCACGTGAAAATCGTGGACGATGAAACGATCGTATTCCAGAGGTTATGTTATTATCGCTTTTAAACGTGCATACATTAATTTTTCTTATTGAAGCGTCAGTTGTAGTCTCAATTAACAGCTATATTTTGAAATTTGCTGTACAAATTTTGCTACGTATGCGTAAGGTTACCGCGGAATATTCAAACGAGAATACATTTGCAAATGGACGGAATTTGTATTAAAATGGACGTGTATTCAACTCTTTGCACTCCGTTGTCGACGCAGCGGCGACATTGTAATAGATAACTCCGTTGTCAGGTAAATCCGGTCTATTTTTATATTTTTTTTATATTATTAAATATAATTCTAATATGTATACGCTTCTTTTTTGCTGACAAAGCAAGGTTTTCAATTTTCCGCAGATTTGTACTCGCACAATTGTAAATAGTTCTGGAGTAGCTGACAGCTCATAGTAAAAATGACTCGGAGTACAAAGGGTTAAGAAAGTGGAAGACTTTTACCCGATTTACACGGAAGATTAATGCCTGTTGTTTTTTTTTAAAAATTCGTTATTTTGTAAACCGCGTAAAAACGAAATCGTACAAAGTGCCGGAGAATAGGCGTAATGATTTTAATATTGTACAAATTACAAAGCAGTATTTTGCAGAAATTTTGTATCTTTCATCACTATTATAAAATTGATCACTTTCACAAAAATTTTCTGCTGGTTTCAGGAAAACACAGCAATCAAACGTACACTGCGTTTTATCCTTTTGAATTTAATCCAATTGCGTGTCGCACACGCGAAAAAATATGTCCATTTTTTTATGATAATCAACTGAGCAATCGATTAAAGAAAATGCTCCTTTCAAGGGCTGTGCGATTTCGCATGCGGTAAATCCGGAACGACGTGCAGTTTCATCCAGGATAAAAGCGTCATCTTTGTTTCATACCAGGCAAAGTATGGTCGTAAAAATTTACGAGATACTTGCTGATCATCGGAACGAAAAGAAACGTTGATCCTACGTTCATTGTAACGGACCATTTAAAAGAAACTCGATCCCAAATCGACCTTACCGAATGACACGTGTCATTAACTGGTTTAAGTTCAAGATCAACATAAACGACAGCATTTGAACATTTTCGCTCAGACAATTCAAATCCCTCAATCAAGAAATCCCTTTGCACAAAAAGAGGAACTGTCCTTACAAAAATGTCGCATACAGCATATAAAAAGTGCAAGTCAAATACACTCGTTAAAGCTGAACATACTTTCCCATTTTCCACGGTGAAAGTCTTCTACCAACGACGTAATTCTACGCAGTAACATTCCTCTAATTATGATCTCTCCAGAGTAATCCGTTGACAGTACCTTTTGACTTTTAATTACCCACTGAGACGAGTCCGAACATGAGCGGTCGTAGAATTTACTGGATCTTCCTTTCGAGCCGCTCCATTGCACTCTGGTATAACAAAAATCGGTTTAATCATTAAATTGGCATCGCATCTTACGACCCTGAAAACGAGGTCGACTCGCGGATGTTGCTCCTGCTTTATCGAGCCGTAAGATCCCTCTGCGCTCGTTATGCTTCCTCGTATTCGTATGACCGTTTAATGAGGCCCTTGCATAACGGCCTGCAACGACAACACGCGTGCGGCCGTTTGTCAAAGACCGACGTAGAGGTCGCTTAAAACTTTCAGGTCCCCTCTTTCGTTTGCATAGACTTCCACGTATGTGTGTGTATTGCTTACAGTGTGTTTAAGTATTTCGCAGGTGCCTCGACGGGCGCGCAAACCCCATGTGCTTTAGGAAGGATGTTATACCTCGCAAAAAAAGAGAAGTCCTCTGGCATGTGTTTTGTTCTGATTCGCCTGATCGATAGAGACATCCCTCGTTCTGACGTCATTTACTATTCTAACGCGTGATTGGTCGATCAAACCGCACATTCGTTATGTCGTCATGGGAACGACGAAAGAACTGTTTTGTTTTCGGTGGACATTCGTCGAGGTCAGGTTTCCGGGACTGATATGGTGGGGATAGGCGGTGCGAGCACAGTCTCTCCTTACCTCGTACAGCGAGACTTCACTATTTTTGCCAGCTATAGTATTATTTGGCTATGGGAATGATGGCGCGCGGTATGAGAGACGGGGTAAGGAGAGAGTGTCGCTCGCATCGCCTATCCCCATCATATCGGTCCTAGAAACCTGAGATCGACTAATAACAACCGAAATTAAACACTCCTTTCGTCATTTATATGCCAACGAAACGAATGTGCGACTCTTTCGGCCAATAACGCGTTAGAATCGAAAATTTAATATTTTCGGGCAATAGGTTGAGATGCATGCATGGAATGTTTCATTATGTCTTTCCTTGATCGATGGGAAAATTATTGTGGAATTCTTGCTGGGTTTATATAACACATCACTCAATAAGTCTCCGGTCTAACTAAGAAAAACAATTTTTTTTTTAGAAATTACACTTTATTCATCAACATACTCTCCTTCAAGAGTGATACATTCATTCCAACGCTCCTCTAACTTTCCGATGCCCTTTATGTAAAACGATTTGTCTTTGCTCTCAAAATAAGCCTCAGTTTCGGCAATCACTTCTTCATTTGAGCCAAATTTTTTTCCCTGAAGCATCTTTTTCATGTCTGCAAAAAGGCAGTAGTCGCTGGGGACCAAATCTGGAGAGTACGGTGGGTGGGGAAGCAATTCAAAGCGTAATTCATCCAATTTAACCATTGTTTTCATCGACTTGTGACACGGGGCATTGCCTGGTGAAACAACACTTTTTTCTTTTGCATGTGGGGCCGTTTTTTCTTGATTTCTGTACTCAATCGATCCAATAATGCCATGTAATATTCACTATTGATAGTTTTGCCTTTCTCAAGATAGTCGATGAACAAAATTCCTTGCGCGTCCCAAAATACGGATGCCAAAATCTTGCCTACCGACGTTTGAGTTTTTGGTCGCTTTGGGCGACTTTCACCGGCTGCTGTCCACTCAGCTGACGATCTTTTTGATTCAGGCGTGTAGTGGTGGATCCATGTTTCATCCATTGTCACATACCGACGCAAAAAATCCTTTTTATTTCGCTTGAACAGCTTCAAACAGCGCTCTGAATCGTCGACGCGTTGTTCTTTCTGGTCCGGTGTGAGCAAACGCGGCACCCACTTCGAAAGCAACTTGCGCATGCCCAAATTTTCATGTAAAATTGTAAAGACACTGCCTTCTGATATCTTCAAGGTGTCAGCTATCTCACGCAACTTCATTTTACGGTCATTTAAAACTATTTTGTGGACATTTTTTATGTTTTCCGGAACAACTACCGATTTTGGGCGACCAGAGCGTTCGGCATCATCGGTGCTTGTACGACCGCGTTTAAATTCGGCATACCAGTCAATAATAGTTGATTTCCCTGGTGCAGAGTCCCCATAATGCATATCAAGCCACTGTTTGACTCCAACAGTATTTTTTCCCATCAAAAAACAGTGTTTAATCAACACACGAAATTCCTTTCTATTCATTATCTTTAAAGTTATAAAACTGGGATCACTAAAAAGACTATAACTTCTAAACTAACGGTCAGAATGCCATGAAATTTTGACACATACTGTGTGAAGGTTAGTATTACCCGGAAATCACGTGGGTCTGTCAACAATGTTGCCATATATGTGTCAGACCGCGGACTTATTGAGTGATGTGTTAGGTTCAGCGTGGTTTTTAATGGTGGTATTTTGTGAGGCGTGGATGTAAGGCAAGGGAGTATATGGGTCTTGGAAATGATCGCGTTATATTTAGGTAATCACTGTTACTGATTGTTCTTACGTAGTTTGAATTGGAAGTACAAGATTTTGAGGATAATTAAATGTGGAGGGTTTAATTTTTTTGGTTTTGTTTAGGTAGGTTGTATCTATCATATAAAATATGCATTTTGGAGATTGAAATCTCCAATGAGGCAGTCCTTTTGCCAGGCCGATAATTAAGATATTTGGCTTTCAGAAAATTAATAGTATTCCGTGGGATTATTTTAACAATATAGAATTTTATATATAAAATAATTGCGGAGCGCATCGTATAATCAACATCTATCAAACTATACGACATCCGAAAAATCAAGGCAATTTTCACGACCCCATCTCGTCGAAAATGTCATCCAATAAACGACACATCATATCGAAATAACTATCCATAACCCGAGGCAAGATACTTCACATCCTATAATAAATCCCTGCAGGGACAATGCCCTCGCAAAAAATTTCCAATTTCTCCCTTATTAAATACCTCCCCTTCCGTCCATGCAAATAAAACTACGTTACTTTCGACAACTGCTCACTAAAACGACACGTACAATTGAAGAAATAATTCAAAGAATGCATTCAACCAAAAAACAATATTGACTCGTTGAATATAAACACTTGTAACGTTCCGTCTCTGTCGTATTAAAAGGTAAAAAACATCTTGCATTTACACGGTACAAAAGGAGAAGTCTGACGATGAATCTTCTTTTCTGTCAAGTAGGCCTGCACTTGCGGAGCATCGAGGAGCCGAGGATGACGGCGGAGACGGCAGCTCCTTGTGTGCAGGGGGTGCAAGGGGTGCAGAGCGTTATGGCAGGTCAGGGTGCACTGCAACAGGTGCAAGATGGGAAATCCAGCGGTGGATACTATTCCTCGACTTCGGCCGTTTACGATCCGGAGTATGCCCGCATGGAAGCCTGGCTCGACGAGCACCCCGACTTCGTCAACGATTACTTTCTAAGGTTCTTCCACGTTTTCTATTAATTACTAGATAATATTTTTTATTATATTAATTTCTGATCATCCAGAGAATCTCGTAGATGAAGTAGAATATTGTGGTAAAAGGTCATTGGAGCGAATTCGGAATTAAATCGTAGGTTTTATTCACGTGGAAAGTATGAAAGGTGGAAGTAATTCGAATTTTTGTGGGTGTAAGTTATTCGATATAAGGAACTTTTACCTATTGAGTTGTTGAAAATTGTTCGATTTTGTGAGCGGAATTTTTAATTCAAATCGTAATTGAATTACGTGGTGCTGGAATTGATACGTCAACGTTTGCTGCGGAAAGGTAGTTTAATTTGATAATGCGATCATTCGCTGAAATAATATTGTAGCTTCCTGTTGATATATAGAATTTAAGTTGGTGTGTGTAAATTGGAACGTTACATTGGTGTAGTATTTGCAATATAATTGCGATACCTCTTTGCCGACGTCAATCAGGTCCAAATTAAGTAGTTTGTTCCGCTCGCTGCCAGACGAAATCTGGAATACGCGATGATTATCGAAAAATCAAGGCTGACAACGTCGACTCGTTGACTTTGGTTTATTTTGAAAAAAACACTCATTATTTAAACACACACGGAGCACCTGGTTTTCTGGTTCTGTATTAATTACGCGGATTGCCAAAAAAGATACAACGTTATCGTATAGGTGTTTACATACAAACGGTGATCGACAAAATTGCATCCCTTTATGCATCGTATTATCTTCTAATTCCACTTTCCCTCATTATTAACATCTTCATTTATTTCCCTTCGTTGCAAGCTTTCTTCCGGCTTTTGCTCAATCCCATTATCATCATTTATTTCTCCTTGCTCAACATTCTTCCCTTCCGCTCATTTTTACGATCTTCATTTATTTCAACCCATTCGATATTTCTCTCTCTCTCCATAATTTTTCTTCATTTTAATCATCTCCATTTATTACTTTCCATTCAACCTTCGCCCATCCTCCTCTTCCATCCAAACCTAACAAATTTCTCTTTCAGCAAAGAATCATGTTCCAACGTCCATAGATTATGAGACATTATATCACCACGCACATCGATAAACACTTTAGCAAATTATTGCAAAATAACGCGTAAAATCAAATGCACAATCGCAGCCATATAACGATTGCCAATCAACGCGTACAACGATCGGCAGTCGACGCAAACGAACAATTCACGAAACGCTCAATGCTCCGAGTCGAACGACCGCCGAAAGCAAAGCGACGGCGTGCTGCTGTCAGTAGCAGACAGATCTAAATTGCCGGCGATACCGTGAATATTAATGATCGGCGATTATGCCGTGCCGATCGGCGCGGCATTACCTGCGTTACTCCATTAAGTTTCGACCGAGACGCCGTGAGCGGCAGCAGTCGCGAGATAAACTGGAGTCTTGGGAAATCTTAAGATCGTTGGAGCGCCACTTTTCTAAATGATATAACACGGCAACGATAATCCGATCGTGAGAGTGCAGGAGTATTCTGATATAAATGCCGCTAGAACGATGAGCATTTTAACGAAATTTACGGCCGTTATTGCCCCAACGATCGCATACTCTCTGAACATTATTGCCTCATGAAAGTGTCCCTTATTTACCGTTTAGAAGTCTCGCCATTTATTAACTCCGAGTATTTTTTCACTTCTTGTATACATATTGACTTCTTATGTATACATATTCGTCGCTGAATTTCCGATCTTACGAGGAAGTGGTATTTTACGTACTTGATTTTATCTAAGAGAGTATCGATAAACAGCGAACCCCAGGCGAGCGGAATTATCTCTAATCGCAGATTATTGGAGTGTTGCACCGATTAGCACCGAACTACCGTGGCAATGAAGAGTGTTACTACTTTGCGCAACATTTCCCAAAAGGAATGGTAAATCGTCTGTGACACGAAAGGATTAAATAATGAGTCTCTTACAGTTCTTCTCCCTTTAACGATTTCTTACGACATTCCTTCGCGAATGATAGAACAGTGCTCTTTGAAGTCGAGTCTCACGGTGAAGTCGGTGATTGAATTATTAGCTATCCCGTAGGATGTATTCGAAGCGTTTGCTTGAAACGTTCACGAAGCCATTATCCATTGCCATAAATATCGCCGATTAAAAATCCGCTTATCGGCTGAAATTCGCAGCCGGGACGGCCATAAAGTACAATCTCTCGAATTGAAATCTGGAATAACTCAGGGCGTTTATTTTGCAAGTACAGTTTATCGTCGTGCAATTACGTAGCTGTTTCGAGTCTCGGTTCCATTAATTCGTCGAACCTTTTCGAACTACGTAATACACGGAGCAGAGTTTATGCGCGGTAAACGTGAACCAGCGCATGAAACTGAGCACTAAAATATCAACTACGCTGGCGGGTATGCTGAATGCGGAAGCAGTGGGTGCAAATGTAAAACATAACGTTCGTAGAGAGTATAATAATTGGAAATGAACAGGATCGATCCGCGTGAAATGCACGGCGGGATGCAAATTTGAATGCGAGCCAGTTCGAGCGTTGAATATAAAGAGATATCATGATTAACCGACCCTTCGACGGTTCTAATTTCTCTTTGTAGCTGTTCACGTAAGTCCGTTGTAAATATCATTCTTGTTTGCAAGTCGTAGCGATTTGAAAATTTCGAGGGACGCACGAATAAAGGATGTATAACGTGTTTACGTTGAAATATCGATCTCCTTTCTTCTCTATTTTCACGAGCATATAAAGAAAATTGGCAATCTCTGGGTAATCCATCATTCCACGGAAAACAATCGATCTGCACACGTTGACGTTCAATTTCTAAAGTAATCAATCTAATCGTGCATTAACTCACTACTGTTGTCTGGAGAGTAAACCTCGCTATCACGCGTTCTTTCGGTGGCGAACGGTGAAGTGACTTTTCGACTTGTAATTAGTCTCTCTCAAAGTTTCAAACTTTTCGGCACCTTTTACTATGTCACAGCACGCAGACAGTATACGATTGTTGCAAGAATAGTAGCCACTAAGGACCCGAAAGATAAACTTGATAATTTCCACAAAATCTAAACCTTCTTTATACAGTTTTCTACTTTATGTGTCACTCATTATTACAGGGCAAGATGTTTAAAAAAATGCCCCATCTTCACAACCTAAATAACAAATCATATAGAACTCTTAGACAAAAAAAGCGCGTACATTTTTCAAATTGAGGGTATGGTGGATAAGAAGGTCGAGGCTCGCAATCATTGCCACCGAATTCAAACCGTCCATCATCATTTCTGGGAAATTTTTCTTATCTGATATGTATATTTTATCCGGGGTGATTTATAAGCTATCTAAAACAGTAGATACTAGGCAAAACGATCATAGCAATTAACGAAATCATAGCAATTAGCTGAAAAAATATAAAAAAACAGGGGGCTACGATGAGTAAGGAGGTAAAGGTTCCAATTTACGATCGGTAGGCCAAAGTTCGAATCCTCCCTCATTGTCATTAGGAAATTTGACCTACATTATTATCAAATATGTCGTAGTTCAAAACCCACTTAAAAGAGTAGGTAGTTGGCCAAATGATCATAGCAATTAACGAAATCATAGCAATTAACTGAAAATATATAAAAAAAAAAACAGAGGGTTACAATCAGAAAGGAGATAAAGGTTCCAATTTACGATCCGTAGGCCAAAGTTCGAATCCTCCCTCACTGTCATTAGGAAATTTGACCTACGTTATTATCATATAAATCGTAGTCCATCGTAGTTCAAAGTGCACTTAAAAGGGTAGATACTTGGCAAAATGATCATAGCAATTAACTGAAAAAATAAAAAAAAAAACAATAAGGAGGCTATGATGAATAAGGAGATAAAGGTTCCAATTTACGATCGGTAGGCCAAAGTTCGAATCCTCCCTCACTGTCATTAGGAAGTTTGACCTACGTTACTATCAAATGTATCGTACTCCATCATAGTTCAAAGTCCACTTAAAAGACTAGGTACTTGGTAAAATGATCATAGAAATTAACTGAAAAAATATAAAAAAAAACAAGTTTGCTATGATGAATAAGGAGATAAAGGTTCCAATTTACGATCAGTAAGCCAAATTTCGAATCCTCCCTCACTGTCATTAGGAAGTTTGACCTACATTATTATCAAAAATATATCATAGTCTACGTAGCTCTAGGTCCATTTAAAACAGACGAAATGACGATAGCTGTTAATGCAGAAAAAATACAATACATTCTTTTTCAGCGCAATGTAAAAAATAAAACACAAATGAAACATCCACAGGAAAGTGACGAGACAAACGGTGGACATGTGGCTGGTCTCTCACGCGACGCCAACTTCCTCGTCGAGCAGCTGCGTGGAGCTCTCGAGTCCGACCCACGCGGGTGCGACCTCTTCTTCGGGAAGGGGTGGCTCTGGTGGTTCGGGTGCGACGACTCCTGTTCGCAAGATCTCGGCGCATGAATTCGAGCGTGGTGGTTTGCTGAAGCCGATCGTCAACACGATCGACGGGACACCGACCTTCCTGAGCGTCTCACCTGGAGAAACGGGCCAGTCGGGGGGCCAGCAGGTTGGGCCTGGAAATTCAGGAAGGCCCCAAAGGCGGTCGAGGCACGAGCTCAGGCACCTCGACGAGAAGGATCTCATCTTCGAGCTGGTACAGTTCGTTTTTTCGTTCAGTTTCGTTGGATGAAGAACGTTTGCGTAAATTTTCTTACGATTTTGATTAATCGGAGGATTTTTCATTTTGGTGAATGGAGTGGGGAATTAGGGTTGGTTGAAGATAGATTTGTTTTTGGGGAAAGAACGCGATGGATAATTGAAATATATTTTGAAATTGATGGGGGATAGTTTTATTCTTGTACTCTATGTCTAACAGTTTATATATTTGTCTTTTTATTAGGTTCATTTAATCTCCTTAAGTGTCTGTAAGATGAGTAATACCTTCTTTCACCGAAATGTATGCGAAAATGTGTTGTAAATGATTCAAAGCAGAGGGAAGGCTTTATCGTTCGTTTTCGTTGAATTTCAATCACACCGACGAGAATTAATCGACGGCGTATCGATCTAACTGGAAGCGGTCAACAATCTTGAGTGTTAATGATTAATATCATTAATTTCCAGTAACATAAAATCCTGTATTTCGAATTTATTGTTTTCATTGCTTCACTTTTGACAGAAATTACATGCACGATAAAGTTGATGTCTCATCAAAGATCACTAATCTCCTAGCATTCGTATTTGTGAAAATCACGGCACAACAATCCTGGAGACTGAGGCCGATTTTCTAGAAATTAAGCCCCCGGAGAATACTTTCTAAACGGATCAAACGGCTCGGGTGTAACAGCTGATTAAAATTCAACGATCACGCTATATATTATAATTAGATGCGATTATGCTACCCGATTATACCGTCGTTAATAACACCTCGTATTGATACAAATTGAAACCATACACTTATCGCGCACACCGATCGAAATGTTCGAGCGTAGATTTATTTGATTCGTTCTTGACCTTTCCTAAATGCTTATCACACACTTTTCGAAATGTCAGTTGTCTGTTCGAAGAACGTGCTCGCATTATCTTCCTTATCAGCGAACGACCGTGCGATACTACATACTTACAAGGATACTAACTATACGTTGCTCCTGTTATATTGTTATGATTGACGTAACATTGTTCCGCGTTATGAAATTACTTTTCTACTTTCTTCGTAAAGTGAACGATGCCTTGGTGAGATGCGGCTATCAGACTCACTGCAAATCAAAAAGTCGGAACAAATGTCAGACGGCTAATAAATTTTGACACATTTGTTTAATGTATGGTCCGTATATATTGTAAAATTCCGCAGAGAATACTTTACCGGTTGTTACGCGAACAATAATTACAATTAATGTCCTTAATAATCCTCGATGTTCCTGAATTAAATTGACGGGAGTACATTTACCTTAACTTTTTGAAAGTAAAAGAAATGTCTACCGGGTAGGATTTCCACGATTGACAATTGATTTTGTGAAGTTATTAATACGGAGTATTGCGAAATTTGCAATATTAACTACTCAGAAAAACCAGAAGATTACCCATGATAATAAAAGAAGCAAGATACTAATACCATCCTTCAAAATTAGACAATTAAATAAAGACAAACCGCAATTCCACTACGATCTCAAAAATCACACCGAGCCTTAATTAACAGAAATTCCACCCTTCCTTCTATCTCATCACACACTAGTATCGATTGCCACCTCCCGTCTCGAAAGAAAGGAAAAAAAAAATAATGAAAGAATTCTCTCGGAACCTTTTGTTCGTCGGCCCTTAATCACCCTTTCCTCATCAATCCTTCCGTCACATTCAGGATATCGTTCGCAGATCACGTTCCGCAAAATTTCCCCCACAAATTACACTCCGGCAGCCCCGGGAAATTTCCCCGTACACCGCACTCCATGAGAATCGATCTTGAATGACAGGTCAAGGACATCTGTAACGAGCTGGACGTGAGGTCCTTGTGCCACAAGATCCTGCAGAATGTGAGCACCCTTCTTCACGCGGACCGTGGCTCCCTGTTTCTCGTGCAGGGTGAGAGAGGTGGTGGTTGTATGCCCTCCTCGCATAATCACGAGAACATCATGGCCAATTCTGACAATTCCGGTCCACGTAGAACCGGAAACGGTAGCGCCGAGCACCGCGGAACTGGATACACGAGGAGTAGATGCCTGGTGTCGAAGCTCTTCGACGTCTGCTCGAGGTCCACCCTCCTCGAGATGGAGAAGAAGGACGAAATTAAGATCCCATGGGGCACGGGGATCGTCGGATACGTTGCTGAGAGCGGGGAACCTGTTAATATACCGGACGCTTATAAGGCAAGGATTTGCTGATTGTTACGGGAAGCGGAAATGGAATTCTGGGAAACGGGGGTTGGATGTTATTGTTCTTTTTTTTTATGTGTAATATTGTAAGTTACTTGGCTGTTTTCTTTTGTTTAAAAAGTCTCTGATTTGCTTTTTGGGAAGATTGTCGAAAGCTTTTTGGGATCTTTTTCACAGAGGTGTCTTCAATGTGGATTTGTGTAACTTATATGGCCACTATTGCGTTTATAAAGGCTTTGAATGGATTTGGGAAAAAATGTCGTAAGATTTTGGGAATATTTTTCAGGGGAATGATTACTGTGTTATAACGTGTGTTTAATATTAGAACTACCAAGGCAGTCAAAATGACTGATTTCTCATTTTTTATTATAATTTTAACCCTAGAGTAAATATTTCACGCTTATCTTATAAAATATGAATTACTCTGTTGATAATCTTTTCGCCCTTGATTCCTCTATATTTAATGTACTTATTTCATACATTTAAATATAATAGATTAAACGCTGGTAGTTCTAGTGTTAAAATATCCTAATTCACAGTGTAACAGAGGTATTTCTTATTTCTATTAACGTGGAAAAATCATGGGACCACTGAAAGGATTTGGCCCTCTATGATTGATGCACTTTAGGTTTTAATTTTACAGAATTGAAGTAATGGTAAGTTCGTAACTGCTAATAAACGCTACATATTTTCAAGAGCAATTAATAAATGAATAATAATGCGCTTTTGTACGTGTACTCTTACGGGATTAATTAAAATCTAAAATGATCTTCGAATTTTACGTCGCTTTGTTGTGTTACTAATTTATTTCTTACCAATTCAGAGACAACATTAATTTCTGAATTATCTTTTATGGCTATACAGTGCATAGAAATGGGAAAATTGACAACAATCCGTTCTGACACGATTCCATTATTTTTATAATTAATTTTCAACTCACTCCTCTAAAAGTATTAAATGCCCGTGTCATATTCTCTGTTACTCTTTAATTTTTTATTATTAGTAATCATATTCAGAATATAATTTTACAGTAATATTCGCGTAAGCAACGATGAAGCGTCATGAAATCGTGAAAGAGAAAACAGATAGGACGGTTTCTCGAAGTTGTCAAAGATTTCCAAAAAGTTATCAAAGTTACGTGAACTTTCCTCGTTCCCAGAGAAAATAATACCGCGAACAATGATCCGAGTATAAAACATTGCTTCGCCTTGTTAAAATAACTTTCGAAAAAAATGAAAGAACATTGCTATACTCTTTTCAACGTAATCTATAAAATGATCAATTTAGAATACTACTTTTTTTTTGTAACGTTTTAAATTATATTTTTCCTTGTTTTTTTTTGTAAAATCCTGGTAAATTGCTATAAATTATTTAATGTATTTTTAGTTTATGAAAAATTGTTGATAATAACATGCAATTAGACTTTTAATTTGGTTTATTAAATTTTGCACGTGGAAAATCTAGGGAAACAATGTGGAATTTTGGTTTTCACTTGTTGTACATCAAGTCACCGGCTTCTTGACATTATTGCCACATCAGATTCGTTTTCCAATCGTTCCGATAAAGCAAACGAACTACGAATCTCGATTTCGCAATGACTCATCCCGAAAGATAATTTTTCCCGCTTTTGATTGTTTTTCATCGAAGCAAGATAAGAAGCGCGATGGTTGTCAAATCGAAGGTTACATTACGAATGTTTTCTCTTTAAAAGTTGGCTTTTAAATCGTAGAAAAAACAAGCGCGCACGTCGTTATCTTTGTTCGATGTAAATCACGGTACTTTAGCTGTCATCGAAAAATCTTTGGTATTATCGATGATTCTTACGTATTTCAAATCGTCACACTGTACTTGAATCGAATTTAAAAGAAAAGTTAGATGCTCCTTTCAATTTTATAGAATGTTTACATGTTAAATCGTGAATCTAAGTAGTTTTCTATTTCTTTTCACTTAACTTTGAAATTGCATGCTATAGATAAGCCTTTTAGATATGTTAATAAATTCTGAATGAATTCTCAAATTAAAAGATTACAAAAGTATTTTAAAAATATTAAAAATACTAGAATATTACTAACTCTCAATTTCCATGGTGCAAAAGACATTTTAAATTCGTCATATGCCCCCAAAGAAGCCAATAACGATATTAATTTGTAATTTAACAGATTACAACAAAATTGCTTTTATTTTTAGAAATTTGTATGGTGCATATATGACTACAAACGCTTAAGAATATATTTAGATATCATTTTTATAATTCGAATTATACTCTGGATCGTTTTCGCTGAGTTTCACGTAAATTGCACTCTATAAATATCCCTTTAAGTAGGGCGTATTCCGTTCCCAATGACGTACGTGCGTACTTATTAAATCTACATATTTGTCGTGGATTAGTATAGACTTTGTACTACTTAATAGTATTCCAAAAGTTCCCTCGGTCTTCTTCCTTTGTTGTTCGAGCGGAAGCCAGTGTCAATTAAAGTACCCACGAACTTACCCTAAATGCACTTCGCCGGAAACTTGAAGTTTCACGGTTAAGTTCTAATTAAATTTGCGAACAATAAATTACTCATTGGAAAGACCATTAGAATTACAGAATCACAGGCTACTTATAGTCAAATAATCTTTCAAATAGATTCAAGTGTATAATTATTTCATTATTTCTTCTAAACACGCATCATTGTAAAATGATTGTCGTGGGATATCAAAAAAATTAATCTTTTTATTGCGGTTGCATTGACGCTCAATTAAACTGCCGGTTTTACACGTGCATCTCATTGTGGGTGTTTCAATTAATGCCTGTCGTTTGTATTATCGTTAGCTCCCGTGCGACCGGAGGTAATTTCTGAAAAATGACCTGCTTAGTCAGCAATTAATTTCGGCCGATAATGAGCGTACAATGACAGCATATACGTTGCCTCTCGGATCTCTGGTAAAACGATACGGTGCTTCTGTCTCGGTTGATGGGTTTCCAGCAAATATCAATTAAAATTAATACTGTCTGTAGTCCGTACAACAAGATATACCCGATTTTAACATTTTACGTCCGTTAGCTGCTACGCAATCTACCTGACTCGGTAAATTAAAATCTCAGAATGTAACTAACGTAATTTGTAAAAATTGCATCCATTGTCGAGATATTCGTAAATATCTCCTACATTTAGCAGCCGTTGATGCAGTTAACATTGGAACTACCGGCGTTAAATCTATCATATTTAAAAATATTAAATAAGTGTCTTGAAAGAAGGGGAATTAAGATGTGGAAAAGATCATCGATTCGGTAATTTATGTTTTAGAAGATGGACAGAGAATATCTATTCTGTGACTCTCCTATAATTTTGGAGAATTTTTGGAAAAAATTCTGTACCAGGCATTTTGACTGGTTTGGTAGTTCTAGTGTTAAATAAAATTGAAATCTCTTTGTTTCATTGATTCTATACTTTAAACGAGTCGTTTATATATTACACTCGTCAGAGAAGAGTTAAAAATTAAACAATTATCGCGATAGAAGAATCATTATAAGGTTTATCGAGGGATGAATTACACTTTTAGGATTCGAGGTTCAATCGGGAAATCGATGCACTAACCGGGTACAGAACTAGAGCCCTGTTATGCATGCCGATCAAAGATTGCAACGGAGACGTGATTGGAGTTGCACAGGTGATCAACAAACTCGGTGGCGAGGGCCAATTTACGGCACAGGACGAGAAGGTCTTCGCCGGATATTTGCAATTCTGCGGAATCGGTCTCAGAAACGCACAACTTTACGAAAAGAGTCAATTAGAAGTGAAGAGGAATCAGGTAAGTCAATTGGCGAAGTTTTCGAGAGTAATTCACCAGGGTGAATTCTATTTTCCCTGAAACTTTGAAACTCCGAATGTGTAGGCGATGGAAAAATAATCGGAACGTAAGGAATCGCTTCTAAAATAGGAATCATTTGTTTATGCTAGGATTCATTTTAACGGTTGATCTATGCAATATCCTTACGAGCCGAATACTTCTCCAGGTTTCTTAAATCAGACTCCTCGAATTGTTTATTTATCAGTCTGTATTACGATCGCCAGGTCCTTCTGGATTTAGCCAGGATGATCTTCGAAGAACAGAGCACGATCGAACATATGGTACTGAGGATTTTAACCCACACGCAGTCTCTCATACAGTGCCAACGAGTCCAAGTAATTTGCATACTTTTACTTCAACCTGTACTTCGATATCTTTACGAATGATCTATCGAAGTACTGGGAAAGATATCGACTAGAATCGGTATAATTTCCATCTGCTGAATTTAACACGAGACACTGGTATGAATTCTCCTCAGGTTCTCCTGGTTCACAAAGCGTCGAAGGGTAGTTTCTCCCGGGTCTTCGACTTCGAGGCGAACGACCTCGCCGGCGAGGACTCAGATTCTCGCACTAGGTGAATGAAGTTTGTAATTACGCTCTTTACTTTTCTTTATTCGATTACCATAAGCGTGTCGATATCCCCGGAAGCCTTACACGTTTTGTTACGTTCTGTTCACGCAGTCCATTCGAGAGCAGATTCCCTATAAATGTCGGCATCACCGGTTACGTCGCGACGACTGGTGAGGTGAGCAGATATCGATCTCCTTTCCTCTCGTACACTTCCGTCTACGGTCGATGAATCGTCCAAGCTCGGGATGTAGGATTTTTAAAGAGTGCTTAAGAGAAACCGATACCTTTCGCAGACGGTGAACATACCGAACGCCTATGAGGATCCACGATTCGACCCCTCGGTCGACGATGGTACCGGTTTCAGGCATCGTACCATTCTCTGCATGCCCATCAAGAACTCGTCGGGTCAGATCATCGGTGTCATTCAGCTGATCAATAAGTTCGACGACCTCGCCTTCACGAAGAACGACGAGAATTTCGTCGAGGCGTTCGCCATTTTTTGCGGCATGGGCATTCATAACACGCATATGTGAGTATCCCCTTGAAAATCGATGCACTTAACCCTGTTGATGGTAAAACGGTGCCATGCGGCATGGATCGAGTGTTTGCTGATGTTTTAGCAAACTTTTCAGCATTTGTAGCACCAAGTCCCTTCGGTAGATGATATTAATCAAGAAGATTTAACACTATTCCTACCACGGCCAGTCAAATGACCGTTTTTAAAATTTCGATTAGAATTTCCTATATACAACGTAATTGAATCGCCTTTAAACTTCACGACTTTTCCTCAACTATACGTATAATACATTCACATTATAATACATTTTTCGATATTCACTTCTTTTTTTGCTGTTCATTTTCTGGGAAAAAATTATCATTTGACAAATTCGCCGGTTGCGGTAGGAAAAGGTATATGTGAAGTGTCGGTAGGAATAGTGTTAAGTAATTTTATACTTTCGAAATTATATTGTTCTTTTGTTGTTGTGTTTGTGGAATTATCGACATGAAAAGGGTTCGATATTTACTGGAAACTGAAATGTACAATGATCTTAATAGGTACGAAAAAGCTGTGATAGCGATGGCCAAACAGAGCGTCACGTTGGAAGTATTGAGTTACCACGCTTCAGCGTCGTTGGAGGACGCGCAGAGATTAAGGGTTGGTTTTATTTTGCCCATTTTATGTATAAAAATATTATGTACATTATTATAAATATTTAATTAATATCAGTACAAAATGTATGAATATTTTGCCGTTTGAATTTCAGGGCTTAAGGGTCCCCTCCGCGGCGCACTTTCAGCTGCACGATTTTAAGTTCGACGACATCCACATGGAGGACGACGAAACCCTCACCGCGTGTCTTCGAATGTTTTTGGACTTGGATTTCGTAGAGCGATTTCACATCGACTATGATGTACTTTGTCGATGGCTCCTCAGCGTGAAAAAAAACTATCGGAACGTCACTTACCATAATTGGAGGCACGCGTTCAACGTCGCCCAAATGATGTTCGCCATTTTGACCGTGAGTAAACTGACAATGAAGGATATCGACAATGATAAATTTGCAAGGCATCTCACTTCGTGCGAGGACATTTTATTTGGTATTTTTTATTACTAATTGTTTAACTTTTCGCAGGCCACGCAATGGTGGAAGATTTTCGGCGAAATCGAGTGCCTCGCTCTGATAATTGCTTGCCTTTGCCATGATCTGGATCATCGTGGAACCAACAACTCCTTCCAAATAAAGTGAGTGATATCTGCAATATTTTAATGTCACGATACTTTATCATAACACAAAAGAGAGCACATCAACTTGCCCTCGGATAAAAGAAATATCCGTCTTCCTCCCTCGCGGTATACTTGGCTCAAACTTTTCAAGAAACTCGAAACTTTTGCGTGTATAAGATCGAATAAAACGTTTCCACGCACGTTAACATTCTCCCGGAAGCTCCCTTATCGCACGGAAACTTTTGCACATTTTTCAACCCCCAGTCTGGAATTAATCAACTCACTTCTTTCGCAGAGCTTCTTCCCCGTTGGCACAGCTCTATTCAACCTCGACGATGGAGCATCATCATTTCGACCAGTGTCTAATGATCCTCAGCAGTCAGGGGAACCAGATCTTGTCGAATCTGTCACCGGAAGAATACTCTCGAGTGGTGAAGGTCCTCGAGGAGGCGATTTTGTCCACGGATCTGGCGGTTTATTTCCGGAAGAGGGGAGCCTTCCTTACATTAGCACGAGGGGGTGGTTACAATTGGGCGTACAGCGATCATCGAGAGCTTCTAAGAGGTATGCTAATGACCGTCTGCGACCTGGCAGCCATCACGAAACCATGGGACGTTGAAAAGAGGGTGGCGGAACTGGTCAGCAGCGAATTCTTCGAACAGGGGGACATCGAGAGGCGGACTTTGAATATTACTCCTATCGTAAGTATGCGTTTTTTTATGAATTCAGAAAAATTATTTTCAAGTTTACACGAAGTAGAAGATATTTATTTAAAATTAATATATTTTTCATTGCTTTTTAATTAAATCTTGGAACTTCTTTGGAAAATTCGTAGAAGTTAGAGAACTACGATTTTCTATATTTTTCGAAATTTTAAAACACATAAATGTAAATACATTTTCCTTTTTTTTAATCTTGCCTGAATCATATAAACATTTTAAAGCAAAACGTAATGAACATGGAATGAAAGAAATTACGTTTGGATGGCTAATTTCAGAGTACAATATGAAGCTTGATTCTTTCACAGATTCTTGTTTAATGTTAAAACAGTTTTCGCAACATCGTTTTGAAACAATCATTTTTTTTACCGAGTGGGAAACAATAGCTACGAAATAGAATTTCAGAAAGTACATTACGATGCATTGTTAACGTGGGAACAAATAACAGTTGTGTCAACAACGGTTGAAAAAACTCGGTTTATCAGTATTTTGTGGTTTGAGTTGAAGTGTTATTGTTTTCTTTCCTCTCGTGCGATCGCGTCCGCTGTTCCGTCGGTGTTGCTGTTTATTTAGTCGGGAATGAGATTTTTCGAAATTGTATCGAACGATTTAAAAAGGAAAAAGGAATTGCAACGATACGAATAACAATCAAATTCTCCGTGATCGATAACGCGGCGCCTCGCTTGGCATTGCAGGACATTATGAACCGAGAAAAGGAGGATCAGCTGCCAGTGATGCAAGTTGGCTTCATCGATTCGATCTGCCTACCTATCTATGAGGTAACTTCCTACGATATCGGCAACACTGAATTACCAATGATAACACTCTCCGTTATTGTAACAGAATTAAAGCACCTGATAAAAACTCCTTCATTCCATACTTTTTGCAAAACAATACTCGAATTCTATTCCCAACGACAAGCATTACAGTCTACTTATTTTCAGCGTGAAGTCAAGTACGAAAAATACTCTTATCATCAACTATCCACTTGTTAATTCTAACATTTACAAATTTCCAATATCTCCCAAGCCTTAAATAATTTATTTCAGATTTTTAACAGCTATTTCCAACACGTTTTACCGTCATTCTCAAAATTCAAACATTATTTTGACGAAGAATAATTCCCTCAGATAGAAACTTCCAAAAATTAACGTTCTAGCAAAGAAAGAAACGTTTCCTTTTTGTGGAACTTTGTGGTATCCAATCTCGGCAACCAAACTCTCGCCAGATTTTCTATTACGAACGAAAACACGTTGCAAATTCTTTTTAAACAGGCATTCGCCTTACTGTCGGACAAATTGAAGCCGTTAGTGGACGGGGTGAAGCATAACAAGCAACACTGGCTCGAAATCGCCGAATCCAGTTGCAAAACGGAGAACTGCACGAACCACGACAGGACGCCGTCGATCTCCGATAATGAAGAGACCAGCGAGCAGGCGGACCAATAGTCATTATTACATTGTAACGACGCATTAAAAGAAGGAAACTTACGATACGGCAGGTGATAGGCATCGTTCACCTGCCGACGATACGGAGTGTGCGAATCGAAGCTTATCAAAAAGAATTCAGGGTGTCTTGGCACCCCGTAAAATCGCAAACTCCTCGAATACCCTCCCCCTTCGTTTCGATTTTAGGTATTGCAGACGTTCTACGTTAATTTATTAATTTATATTCATCACTACGGAATCTTACTTATTGTTAGTATTGATACCGACGAGTCCGCGTTGGCTCGCGCAAGAAGAGTTCTCCTGATTCTTTCCTTAAATGTTTTTTTTTTTTATTTTTTTTTGTATTTTAAATAACGAACAGTCACGCAGTGCCGATTGTTTACGAATTTATCTCGAGTTTATCTCGACGACTTTAAAACGTGACGCGCGAGTGAATCATCCCAGAATGACCCGACCGTCTTAAAACGAAGAGGAAATGCTTGCTATCGAATTACGAGATGTTTCGGTGAGAATTTAAGGCGATCGGGAAACTTCGTCCTCTCTTTGAACATAAAACAGATCGACCCTGAGAATGCTACTCTTGTACCTGATCGTATTGTACGTATATTTACTATGGCAGAACTTTGGCGTCGAGAGAGGACGAAGAGGAATGTGGGAGAATGTCTAGGAACCTCAAAAGGAATTTGCACGATTGGTATTTTCGCGATTTTCGATGCGGATCGAAGACCTGCGACTTGCGGCGAGCAGATTTGATGGGTATGGATATTTTCGACTTTTGGCAGATTGTGTTTCAATTTTTGCAAATTCTAGAAAGCTTGACAATCGTGTCGTCGACATGGAAAGTTTGAAATTGCTGGCATCGCTGGTATTAAAAGATGAAAACGGTATGACGGTTCTGAAATAATTTACAAATTCAGATATTATCAGCGACGTTGATTGGCTTTATTAAACAGTCTGATAATCAATATTATAAATTTTCGTGTTGCAAAAATTGCAAAAAATTCCAAGACATGCACAAGTCGCTAAAAGTTGAAATAACAATACAATTACACGAATTTCAATCCAGAATTTTTTATCGATTCATTAAAGAGGCCTGACAAAACCTATCGCGACAAATTTACAAATTCGTTGCTGCAAAATTCGCCGCAAGATCGAGGTAATCGAGAATCGAAGAAGAACTTAACGTAATTGTTAGAGGGATCGTGTGGACACGGAATAAAAGCGAAATTGTTCCCAGAGAAGAGATAAATTGAAATCCTCCGTAGTTACGCGAGACAATTAAGCACCCAGGCCTTCAATTAGCTAGACAGACGATTCATTCTTCGACGGAAGGAAAGGGCAGGATGGCTCTTCCTGAAATTACGTTTACCCCGAACTTTTTCTGCGACGCGACTCGGTTAGATTGAAAAGCAACCGGGCCATGTCTGTAATTAGGTAATGTATTCGTATACCAAAGTGTACATTTATATATCGTGGTCGATCGTGACCGCTACTACCCGATGCGACCGTGATTTTAATTGTCTATTGTGCGTGCTAATTAATTAGTGGTTAGAGAAAGTGAGACAGGACGATACCCTTCTCGCTGTTCATTTTGCTTTCTAATCTCGAAAATTTCGCGGGACCGTTTTGAATACGGACGATCGTTTTCCTCTTCGTTTGGAGCTGTCGTCTTTTCACTAGGGTAATTAAAAAACAAACAAACGAAAATGCAATAGAATAATTCCATGATTTTGAATTTACGACGAAATCGTTTTAACTTATAACGATAAACTGGATTGATACAAGCTCGTTACGATACTTGGCTTGCGCGAAATTAGGCGAATTACGGATATATACTCTAATTGTTACATAAAATTCTATAATCGAAAGGAAACATATCATTGATCGCTAGTTTCGTACGACGTAAGATCTTCGGTGTCGTAGAACCTCGTTGTTAATAATTTATCTAGATTGTACCGTAGATGTATAATTCAATTCGATGTGTCCGCGATTCAGATCATGGAAACGATGGAAATCCCAACTGGTCAAAACGTCCGCTGGAAACGTTGATAAACCGTGCACGAATTTTGCCGATCCATGTATTATATTTCTAATTAATTGCAAGGAAACGTTAATATTGTGTGCACAATGATCGGAAAATCGTTCGACGGATTTAATTAATTAACGAGATTTTGAAATGATTTCCAATTACAGGGACCAATGATAGTTTGGTTGCCCATCTCGTGTGTCGTTTTATCAACGTATTCAAATTTACGCAGCCTCGGCGAAGAAGGAAGCCAGTCAGGCATTCGTTCGTGTGTGATCGTTACTTATAATTATAGTCCATTTCTCCTACATGTTCCTTTCGATCCTTGAAGTGTCCTCTTCTTTTATGTTCTTTTCTCTCTCTCTCCTTTTTTATGATTATTATTACTATCATCATTATTATTAATATTATTATTTACTATTATTATCGTCGATCCGAGAAACGAAAGATCGTCTCCTGTTGGACGAAAAGGATGGTGTAAGATGTGTGTGATAAATGATGAGAAAATTCTTTTGTGTGCGTGTTGTGTCGCAGCCGTGGATGAATGTTACGAGGAAGAGAGTCGAGATGTACAGATTTGCCCGTGTAAATTATTGATACGACGAGATGGCGGTGTTTAGTGTGTATGCCGTTTATTGTTACGATTAACGATAGCACGAGAGTCATATATTATATGAACAATATCTAATATATTAAAGCGAGACTAAATTATGTGATACACGTACGGATTGTCGTTGATCTTGTTTATCCTGCTTGTCGTTCGATCCTGTCCTTTATGGGAATGCTTTGAATTCTACGGAACACTTTTTGCTTTTCTTAATTAACAGAGAGAATTTAGATATTTTTTCATTTTAAATTCAACTTATGATGTACTTATAGCTGACAATTGATATTTGACTTTCTTAAGGTACGATTTTCTGCCTAACTTTGTATTAATTTCGTTTTTTTTGCTGTTGTCTAGATTACCATGGATTTTTAATTTTCTTATTCTATAATTTTGATGGTAGGTAATTACAATTGTGAGGATAAAAACATTGCAATGTTTGACGAGAAAGTGGCACGTTTTAGCGGACAATTTGGGATAGGTGTTCTTGCTAGTTAATGATATTTCGGTGAAGTGTTTCTCAAAAAATTGTCTGGAGATTTACCATCACCTTCCAAACAATACTTGCCACTTCATTACATGTGAAATTGATTACCAAACTGGAAATTTTTAATCTTTTCAAATATTACGGTTTAAACTCAGAAAGAATGCCAAAGCTGCACGATTTCAACGATTACAACAATCGCAAGCACATCTCCTTCTCCCGTCTTGCAATTTCGCGATCAAATGCCATTAAAAATTGATACGAACTTCACGAATTTCCCTCTGCAAGCTTTTACCCATGTCACTGAATAATTTACGTAATGTGCACATCTCGAGAAATCTTGGTGAGATAAAGGCACACCTCATCGCTTCTTATTCGTCTCAAAGGTCTCTTTAATTCGAGGGTCTCGCTCTCCGAATGAAAGATTCCCTTGCAAATATTCCCACGTTTGCCGTGAAAACACGATATTTCGTTTATTCCTTTTTCACACTTGGCCTAAGTGCAAATCCGCGTAACGAGGCGCACTTAAGGCGCCGAGCAGCCGTTTAAGTGGCACGACTTAAACTGCATTTTAAAATGCCACTTTAAGCCGAACGATGACTCATTGCCAGAGGAGGCACGATCGCAGAGGAGGACGGATCGATAGTTGACAAATTGTATTTTGCAATGTGGGTCAATCGGCGTCACATAATGACAACGCGATGTTGCAAGCCCGTCCCGATGGACCTTGATTATCGTTGCCAGATCCAACGTGAACAACAGCCAACAAATAACGATACCTCTAATCGCGAAGAAATTTTTGCGCTCGTTATTGCCACGTTGAAAATACACTTCGTTCCCGGTTTCATCGCCTGTATTAATTAAATGGTAAAAGGTTTCCGAGCTTGAGGGAACAAACGGTTTGGAGTTTCCGTGCGCAGAATAGGAGCTGAAACGAGGGAAAGCTGGTGGTAAATGTTAGAATAGCAATTATGATTATGACGGGTAAGGAGATAAAGGCTCGAATTCGCAATGAATAAGACTTAATTCAGATTCCCCGTCACCTTTGGGAATTTTCTATGTGTACCATAGCCTCGATGGCTTGGAACTCACCTAAAACTGTAGGTCATAAGCGAAATGACGTAGCAGTTGCGACTGAAAAAATACAGGAGAAAGAAAAAGAAGAAAATAGCAGTTTATGTAAATACTGAAATTTCTATAGTATCTAATAAGAACACAATTTTTTTTTATTTTCTTGCGATAGGGATAGAATGCGATGTCTATTCATGATTCAAATTTTATGCATTTTTTGTTGGAAGTTTACGTATGTTTGAGTATATGATTTTTTGCGGATCAAAACATTGAATTAACATAGTTGTTGATAATAAGGAAAATATATAAGATACTGACAGGCAATTATGCCTCTAATTATGAAAGTGGTCTGAGACAAAATTTTGAAAAACTGAACTTTACCGAATACTTTCTGCCCGGGATAATTCAATTTTTACTGATATAAATTACGATAATCAAGGAGTAAAATGTAGGATTAATGATTCAGAAAAATAGTCGTATATTCTCATAAATGTGAATTTATTATCGCGCAACATTTACAAATGGTTCGTTGAATTTACAAAAGGATGACATGTCGCGTCGAAGCGTGAAATAATCGCGGAGAAAAGGATAAATATTCGTCACTCTTTCGGTGCTCGTTCGAATTTTAGATTTCGTGCAACTGTTAACGTGAATTCATTGCCAGCCTTGCGAATTTGATCGTGGATCTCGTCGTGCCTCATATGATGCACGGTTACTCCGTTTAGTTTGGTGACTATATCACCGGCTTCCAATCCAGCTTGATTGGCCAAACCTCCAATTTGCACCTTCCGAAAAAATTGCAAATAAACATCATTAAAATTCTAGAAAATACATAGAAGCTTCTCATAATTTTTTTTTAATTATAATCTAATATATTATTTCAGAGATCACTGAAAAGTCTTGATATTCTTTCACTTTCTCATCGTAAAGACTAATAGAAATTCTTATTAACTAAAAAACTCCAAACTGAAAACAGTTAGAATGATGAATATGTTAATGATTCGAAGCTTTTACAGGTAAAAGCGTACACCGGAATCCTGAATCTCCATCGGCCAAGAATTTGAATTCCTTTGAAGGACCCCGCGCAGCGGAATTTAATTAGGAAAAATTTACATTGCTCAGTTTTCCCGTTTTAAAGTAACTCCATGACACTCGGAACTTATTATTCGGTTATAAAGCCGCGAGCTTTTAACGCTTGAATAATTCGAAATTTGAAATTTCATTTATTTCGTAAATCTCCGTGATTCCTCTCCACGGATGGCTACCTTCCACGAACGATTCGTGGCATTCGAGGGTAAAAAATTTTTTTTTGAAAATTCAGAACGATGCGCTAACATCGACTCTCGTCTGCCTTTCGATTAATAACTTCCTCTCGTTTTTTTCAAGCCGATATCCAGTAGGACCGACCGCAGAATCGAGGCCAAACGAGAACCGGGTCATGCGATTCGATAGTACAACGCAGCTGCGATAAAAATCTGTAAAACCGAGAAACGCGAATGCTTCACGCGACAATTTTTCGGGACACGAGAAATCATTAAAATGCTTTTGCGGTCTCGGTCTCCGGATAAACTGTACGTGAAATCGATTTCAACTTACCTGCGACAATCGCGTTTAAATTGCAGATGGAAATTAAATTGAAAACTATTCCGACGTTTTTCATAACGGTCAAGAATTTTAATATTTTGTACTATTTAATTTGTTGTATCAATCTGTCGGCCTCTTAATTAATATTTTTAACTAAAAATATTCGATAAAATTATCAGAGTTTTTAAGACATGTTATTCGGAATGGTAATATATTTTTTGAGGCAAAACGAATAGTTTAATACGGAATGTATTAGTTATATTTCTAGAAGAAACATAGATTATTATTATAAAGTCAAATAAATGTGTGAATTTGCAAGAGAAATGTACTTTCATGTTTCAACGCTTTAAACGAAAGTAAAGTATTATCAGTTGACAGAACGTCGCTGTACAACAAAAATTTTAAAAATAAAAGGAATTACGTATGTAATATTCTTCCTGTGTCACAGCAACATGCCAATATTAAGGAAATATATATAAGTAAATATATATATATAAATAGCCAACATATAAGTATAGTAAAAACTTTCATAAATACCTTTCACCCCTTGCTCTAACAGAAGTGATACTTCTGGTACAGCAAAGTGGGATTAAACAATTTGAAACTTTCATTTGAAAATTTATTTTTTCATGGAATCATTCACATGCTATTAGTTTGATTTGAAGGTATATAATATAACAAAAACTATTGTCAAACTTGTCAGCAATTCAATGCATACTTACGGCATACACAGTCGCAACAGAAATGTTAGGGCAAGGGGTTAAAGAACTACAAAAAGTTTCATTGAATTTTAACTATGCCTTTTGACGTCTTAAAAGTGGATTATTTCTCGCGTCCCGAATAAGGTGTTAATTGTTCCGTCTTGATTACACGGCGCCGCCACAAATTACGTCGCGCTAAAATTTAAAAGCAACAAGATTCTCGCGAGGAATCCTCTCCGGGAATAATTAACGCCACGTATTAGTGTTTAAAGTATTAATGAGAGCATGTTACCCTGACGACGGTTAAAGGGAAACTGAAATCAACCCCTCCGGATAAACGGAAGCCCCAAGGTTGGTTGTTACTTCTTGAGAGTTTTATGTCGACGTCCATAGTAGCAATTAACGTGACTCGAGAAAGGGTGCTGAAAGCAGAGACATGAATTCTAGTGAATAATTACTCCGGGGGTAATTATTGCCCTGCAAGAGCAGAATAATGATGTCTTAAACCGTAATACGTCATTCTGCATTGTGACGGAAAATCGGATGAGGGTAAAATGGCATTTCTTTTTTACCTCGATTGACTCGTTCATTACTCGCCTTAATTAATTGCAGTGCTGATGAAATTATTTAATAATTTAGAGACGGCAAATGTAGACCTGGGATCGTTTCAGAATTTATGGCGTCATAGAGTTCACTGCTGTGACCATTAATATTTCGTACGTGCAATTATATTGATTAAATATTCTATCAGTTTTATGACACAATTTTTTTTAACAGAAATTTTTTTTATCAGCCGTTTTTCTTAATTCAACGTCTTTTCTTTCATTCTATGATTACATACTACAGATATTAACTGAATGTAAGATGTTTGCAGTGTATCCATTAGCACTTCTATTAACAACGATAAATATAAAAATTTGATTCCTCTACATACTTGAATTCCGAATTATATTTTCATTTATTGAAAATTACTCAATTCGGGGATAATTGCAGTTAAACGGTTACAACGAGAGATATCGTAAAAGAGGCATTCGATTTCCTTTTACTGTAACAATTCCACCATTATGGTTCTTGGCCACTTGAATTTTCTGATGCCAAGTGAAGTTGATGATTTCGTGGTGAGGTAAAACGATCTCATGCTCTCCGAAATGTATGAAAATATTAACTTTGATCCTTCACGATAGAATTTGCCGTGGAATAAGAACCGAAAGTCGAGCTTGAATCTCGTATTTAATCGGAAAGTCATCCGGCAGCCGTCTCTCTTTCACGATCTATCGGGAATGGAGTTTGTAAGAGAGTTTCTCGGCTGATCCGGGGGATACGGCGAAGGAAAAATGAAAGTAGGCATTCTCACAAATTGAACGGCTCACCGTGAACTTTTTGATTCTTTATCCAATGCAGTCGGATGAACTCGCAGAACTTGGATGAAATACGTTCTTCAAAGGCTGCCTCGTCATTTTGTACCGTGAACGGGAAAATGTGTGACTTAGCACGATATAAATTCCGGGAATATTTCATAGAATTGTTACGATAATGAATGAAATTTTATTTAAGGGTCTATTTTTCCAAGAACACATTGCATTTGTATAATTTCAATTTTATACAAATTTTTATACTCAATATTAAGAGTATTTTGACAATTTTCATTCTTGACGTTATGAAATATTAATGAAGAGATTATATTCGAATTCTTTATTTATTCTGACAATATTTCAAGCTTAAATGCCTATTCGATCCGCGATGCAGAGACACCCGTGCACCGAAGCTGCAATCGACGAAGAAAATCCAGTTTCTTTATACTAACACGTTCTTTTTATTTCAGGAGTATCAAATTTCCAAAATTCGGAGGCTGGTAGAAAAATCCCAAGTGTCACTCAAACTTCATTCAATTCAATCAAACATTACAATGACTTTCATCGATGCCCTTCAAAATCTCGTCACCCGTTCAAATAACAATCACGATCACTATCAGAGAGGAAGCACTGACAATAAAGAATTACAATCACTATCAGAAGAGTAGCACTAACAATTACAAAGTCCTTCTACGAGTCTGAAATATCGAAACACCATTTAAATTTTTTATTTCACATCGTAATAATTTCCACCGATGTCAATCATCCTCACGACAACCACGATCACCAAAAGAAGGAAGAGGGTTCCGTTACTCACCCCAGCGAATCGGCAATCCGAAAGTACGATTTTCTTCGAACCCTCAAGAAGCTCGATCAAGCAGTCAACGAAAGACCACTGTCGAAGATACCTGTCGTTCGGACAGGTGACATGTCAGAAACGCGCGCACACGCAAATAAACGAAACCCAATGCTCGAGGGATGACCATAGCCATGAAACGTGGCATGAAGTGGCCATGTACGAATTTCGGCGAACTATAGACACGTTATAGCCTAAATACCATTTTAGATGCAACAAGCGCCTCGACGTGCGCCAAAAAGAAAGCTCGAACTCCGCTACCATTCTTCTCGCCATTCGTTCGTAACTGCAGAGGAAGAAATAAAAATGTAAGTTCTGTTTTTATACGATTTATATTGGTAATTAAATTTCTTTGCAGTTTTTAATTTGTGCCACAATTACTGTGACCACAAATTATGTAAGTGGTCTAAGTCAAAATTTAAAAGAAAATGAGTTTATCAGTTATTTCACGCCACATTATTTTAAACTAAATTAATTCAATGTCATTTTCACGATATTGTCAAAAATGAACCATTAGATTGTGGTTGTTATTTGAACATTGTATGGAATTCATTTAGTGTTAAGTATGAAGGTGGTCTGAGTCAAAAATTTAAATAAATTGAGTTTATCAGTTATGCTTTTCACATTATAAAAATGTGATATTACAGTGAATTATTTAACGTTCGTGTTGTGCGTGATACTTCAAAATCTCTACACACAGCAAGAAATAAAATGATTCGAGGCTGATAAAAGTATGTTGATTGAAAATATGAGATTTATCGATGTAATCTCCCGTATCGTGAAAAGAACGAATTAACGAGGCAGGAAAATTATTTAAAGCTACCGATGCATGGTAAAAAGAAATCAGCCCTTTTATTCCTTTTTCGTGAAATAATAATCATGATCTGTAATATAAAGAATCTTACTAGATGTCATTTATTACACTTTTCAACAAATGTAAATCTTTTTTCTGTTCTCCAACAGCCACATTTTGTGCTAGTAATAGTTCTCTACGTGAAAATGCGCAGTTAATGCGTAGAAAATTTGTTGGCAGTTATTTATTACCATTAAAAAGTACGGAATATTATAACTGCTCACATCTGTATACTCAGAAGACCCTCCTCTATTTTTTGAGACCAAGAGGTATTTTTTACCGTTTGTAGTTTTCACGTAAAACCAGCTTCTTTGCCGAAGTCCACCGTTTTTACAAAAACTGATGTTTTTCGAAAACAGAGGGTCATAGAGAAAAAATGGTGTAGGACGTTGTTATTAAAAATAATTTTTAAAGAAGATGAATAATCAAAGAAAGTTAGCATTAATATGAAAATCATAAGAAACAGTTCAGAAGCAGACACAAGAGTTTTGTTTTTTCTACGTAGTTTAATTGCAGAGATTTAAAAAATAGATATAAATTCTGAAAATCGTGGAACTTTTTTCGGTGACGAACATAATGGAACTGCATCGATCCTCAGGAACTTCCGTGCCGGAGAGGATGCAATTAAAGCCGCTCTCGATCCGCGTCCGGATTCGAACACCCTCTACGTAAATTTCCCTCCTACTTCCGGAACACTTTTCGTTCGTAATATCGAACGTAACAAGAACGAGGTATTCGTTTACCATTAAAACGATGTTACCCGTAAAACATGAAATTTTACGTTGCTAAAGTCGTAAACATATTTCTTATATATCAGCTTTGAAAATTTAAAAGTAGGGTAAAATCGAGGATTGCATTTTCATTAAAGAAATTCGTTAATGTTCTATATTTTTACTGCATTCTCCAACTTTCATTTCGCACTTCTAAGAGGCGGAAAATAACGATAAAAATAAGCGTGTTTTACAATCGGAAATATATGGTTTATTAATAAAACGATACTTAACGAAATCAATCACAGTACAAAGGTTTTCATCGCAGCATTCAAATTGTATGGTTAATAGTATAATAGAAGTGGAAAAGATAAAGTTCGGGACACAAAAGGAGTTTCAGTGATAAAGTACAGGTAATAAAATATACAAAATAAAATCCTTACTATAGAAAGTTAACTCTGGGAAGCAAAAGTCATTGTTATATCTGCATGTTTGTTATAAACTTCCCTGTTTCTCTGACAGTCTATATTTTCACAGAATAATCGAAACATAAAATATTTTCCCTTTCTTTTTCGACGTTCATTGAAATGCCACGTCGCTACGAATGGCACGTACTCTCGAAAACGAATCATGCACACATGCGTACACACGATCGAGCAAAATTTTTCGCCGACAGTTAACAACAAACTCTTTTTGCTCGATCACACACAGCTCGGAATTGCGAGAATGGGAATTCTTTTTGAGAATTTAGTCAACTTGTCATTTTAATCGGTACCATTAATAAAGTTTATTTAAAGATGCTTGACGAAAGAAAATTCAAAGAGCAGAATTTCTGAGCAGCACGTTAAATTCATATCAACGTTGAAGAAAATCTAATATTATCGTAAATGCGAATTTTCCCTGAGAAACGCGTTTGCAGAAAGCCAGTAGAAAATTCTATCGTAGTCAGACTGTGAAATTTCCTTCTCGAAAGTCAAGTTTGCATTCTCCGAGGATGTCTTTCGCTTATTGCTGCTTATTCTAACGAGTGCATGTTACGATGAGTGGGAGGAATACGAAACACATCCAGAAATGAACTGAATTCGAGGAAGTTTAGGGTCATTATGCTTGCACTCCACGTGCACGCAATTTCATTCAAATCTTGGCAAATATCGCGACTTTAAATGTAAAGCGGTTAATTGCAATTTCTGACGATGGATTTATTAGGTTTCGTTTTCTTTCATCTTGGAAATTGCGAGTGGCGAGAATGAAATAAGGGTGAGTTTGAAAGTAGGTTTACAGTTCGTTATACTGTGTGCAGATCGTTTATAGTTGAATTTGATCAAATTATCTTTCTTTTACTTACAAGGGAACATCTCGAGGTGTCAATCACCGATTTTGATGAAACTCACGTATAACGTAGTTCTCAGAAAAATATTTGATACCTATTTTTTTTATCGGCAATCATTCATGTTAAGGGGGGTGAAAACCGCCTCCAAAGTTAGGATTATAAAGTATATTTCGGCGAATATCTTGGAAACTACAAGAGATAGAGTAATTGCGTAAATTGACGAAATTTGTGCCTTTTAATGACGAATTAAACGGTGAAAATTATTTTGCAAAATCTCAATTTGTTTAAGTAATATATGAAAAAATAGCAACTTTTTGTTAGTTTTTCCACTTTAATGTCCAAGAATTCTCCTGAGTATTTGTTTATAGGAGCTATATATCCGTTGAAAATTACAAAATATATCCATTGAAAGCGCTGGATATTTTTCATAAGTGGTTATTAGTTCTTTTGCCATGTTAAATAGGTATTCACGAAGGTGTAGCTCTTGTAACAATGCTACTTTTGTTTGTGAGCAAAATTATTTTTTATATGAACTATTCAGTTATGTAAATCTTCGAGTGAAATATAATATTCGGTATAACCGCGATGCCATATAGAAATAGTAATTTGCACAAATAATGCGTATTCACGTCTAGCCGATAGTCATGAAAAAAATCACTTGATTTCCTCTTGGGCCGGTTTTTTCCCTTTTTTCTCCTTCTCTGTTAGGAAATTTGTTTGCGTCGCTGACGCGATTGTTTAGAAGACATAAATAAGATTTAGGTAGTACTTTAATGGAGGATTTTTATCTAGATACCTTCCACTAAGCATGACGAATGCTTGAGAATGGCTGTCTCGCAGGAAAATAAGTCACTACGTGATCGTCCCTATTTCTGCGAAAAGGAAAGCCACTGAAGAAAAATTGCATTGGCAGTAATGAAAAGTAATACGACTATTGAAGTACATTTCCTACGAAGTTAATAATTTAACGGATTAATTTAACCAATTATTCGAGAACTGTTAAAAGTAAAGAATAGACTTAACAAATATTGTCTTTTATTTCTTTAATAAAGTTTAATTTCGCATTTTTAAGTCATTAGTAGCATGTGATCACAATTTTGATTGAAATTAAATATTTTTATTACAAATGCACGATGAATTTAAGATGAAACGTTAAATACTTGGAGAAATCTGCCTTTTTTAATTGCAATAAAGATTGAATATTAAGAATTCGCTAGAAGTTTTAATGCGAAGAATTTGTGGATAGAAAATCAATCGAACTGTAATAACAATATCCATCATACTCTGACTTCGCAAGTAAGAAAACAATGGAGCATGCGAAAGTGGTATTTTCCAAGAAATCGTCACATGCCAGAAGATTTTTCAAGAAAAACTTTTCCAATAGAAAGTGAAACGAACTCGGACTGAAGTCTAAGAACAAATAGCACGCCGAAAGCTATGTAGTTTCGGATCTACCCTCGTCAATAAGCAAAAGAAGACGAGAATAACTATTCGAATAACGTGAAAAGTCGTAGAAAAACTAAAGAAGAACTGTAACACATAATACTTCGAACTTTGAAGTAACGGGTTGTTCCAGAATCCTAGTTATACTTTCATAAAAATTAACATACTCATTGATCATATCACGCTATTCGTAAAAGTAATTTTAATATATCAAAATTTAAAGATAACATTTCTGAGAACATTCCTGATTATTTTTTTTTCGATCCAAAATATAATATTTGTCAAATTTTCTAGCAGAATTTTGCAGTCTTCGTAACAAAGACATGATAATAAAAAGTAAATGTATTATATTTAGATTGTTAATATTCTTTCGATACAAAAAACGACAAATTCGTGCTTTTGACGTCGAACTTTTTTTTATGCACGATGTAGTAATTGCAAAAGTTGACAAGAAAAATGGTTATACTTATTGCACACTAGACGAAAGAAGCTGGGGCTAAAGGTAAGAAACCCTCCCCTCGTCTGGCACATAGCGAAACTTCCCAGGGGTAACGACAGTGATCCTTACTTTTTCAGGCAAGCATGACAGATACCACCCTCGCTTGGGAAGTAAAATAAATCAAGAGACACAATACAGGCGAGTCTTCATGAGCCTGCGTAAATATCACGTCTCGAACACTTGCAAGAAATCGCCGCAGAACTAAGTATTAAAGAAACGTCCAACCCTTTGAGAATCCTTTTTTCTTTCCTTCTCTCGAGAAGAATTTCTTTTATGCTGTGACGGTAAGGTTCAAGGTATAATTTATTTTTAATAAGGAGAAGAGCAGAGGATTTTCCAGCAAATAGAATTATACTTAATTATGTTAAATATTTCACCCGATTTTCTTTATAAAATACTCAACGGTTAATTAGATAAAAAATAATTGATTATTATGAATTTTTTAGTACTATACGTCTTACAATTAGTCGCTCATTTCTTCTTTAAATTAATTGTATTTTAAACCGCAATTTTTCCAATCTTACGTTTCAAATGGCTTCATGCTTTTGAGCAACATAGAAAATAGTAGATCACTGAAGGATCTGCTGCAAAATCACAATTAATTTATGACCACCGACAAAACCATACATAGTTAACTAGACATTATAAATTCCACCCTGTGAACCCGACCAAAACGATAAGCATAAACTTCTTCCCACCCTCGCTGCGTGGTTCTATACCAAGGTGACCGACATCAACCCCTTCTTTTTTTTTAGTGGGGCATTAACGTACGCCTAAGAGCTCGCGCCGAAAAGTACATCAATTCGCAGCCACCCTTGTCTCGAGAGGTAGACAAGAGAAGATCAGAGAGGCAAACGAAGCTAGAAAGAACGAATAAGTGGTAGAACGAGGGGAAATAATGCAAAGTGAAACAACGGGAACAGACAGAGACACAGGAAGGTAGGAAGGCACAAAAAACGATAAGGAAAATAGACAGAGGCAGGTAAAGAAGCAAAAAAGACACCGGAAAAATAGCCAGAAGTAGAGACAGGTAATAAAGGACAAAATGAGAAAAGGGGAGGAAAGCAGGGACAAAGACAGGTACGACAGCAGAAAACTAAAGAGAAGAGAGACCAACAATATAAAAATGAACCACAAAAAGACTGCCAGAGAAGAAAAGAGAACGACGAAGTAAAGAAGTCACAGTAAAACAGAGAACAACAGAGTCAGCCGCAAACAGAAGAAAACATGAAGCAACACAGAACGGGGAAAGAACCACAGGCCAAAAGAGTCCGACAGAGGGTAGCAAAGAAGCAGCAGAGGAACAGGCAAAGGCAAAAAAGTGAAAAAGAAGCCGACAGGGACTCGCAGAGAGGAACGCGGAGGTACAGAAAGCAATGGGGAAAGAGAGGGTAGCACAATACACGGCAGCCCGTCCGTGGATTTTCTCGAGTGGAGGCAAAGTTTGATTTTGCGGAGGGCGCACGCCCCGGTCCCAGCTGCACAGCCGAGTGGGCTTTAAGCAGTCACGAACGAACCTTCGTTCGTCGCAGCCGCAAGGACGGCGCGCGGCTCTCGCACCCTTGTCGCGCGATTTTCATCCCCCTTGTCGAGGCAACGAGAACGAGCCCTATAAGGAAATACCCTCTACCAATTCCCGATACCACTTGCGCGTGTGTTTTTCCTCCGTTTCTCCTCGAAGGTGCAGGAATTCGTCGTTGCACCTGTTGGGCTTACCTCCGGGCGAGAGATGCTCGTTGGGGTGGAGAACAGGGGATGTTACACGTAAGTACGTCCACGTATATGTTCCAAGGTTTCAAGCGAGGCTTAATATCACGTTTAACAGTTTTATGGGGTTACTGTTTCAGTATTTTGAAGCTTGTAGAGATTGTGGGCTTGGTTCTGAGGGGTTTCGTTTTGTTGGTGGTTGTACGGATTTTACGGGGTGGAAGAGGTTCGAAATGTTTTGAAGATTCTGAAGATTTTGCGAATTTTGAGACAGGAGATGGATATTTTGTTGAGTGGTCAGGTTTTCTTTTTTCTGAGATGAGCAATATTCTGTGATAAATAAAATAGAGGGTGAAGATCACAAATGTTTAACGGTTTAACGGATTGACTGACCTCTTATTCGTGTCCTTGGACAATTGTTAATTCAATCTTCAAGATTTTCCTGTTGAGAAACAGTTTCAGCAACGAAGTACCATTAATCGAGCTGGTCTTCTAATCGTTGAGTAATTTCTCTTCGTTAAGTGTCTCAAGAGTTAAGTGAAGGACGTATTAGAAACATAATAAAAGGTACTCGGTGATAAATAGAACGAAACCGATCGATGGTGCGCGTTTGTGGGAAATGTTTCGACACAAAATGGGGTCCCGGAGAATTTACATAAAACGAGC
Organism: Cerceris ruficornis; assembly: GCA_963989415.1. Lineage (NCBI taxonomy): Eukaryota > Metazoa > Arthropoda > Insecta > Hymenoptera > Crabronidae > Cerceris > Cerceris ruficornis. The sequence goes on from OZ022519.1 coordinate 19,487,253, forward strand.
GTTTCACGCGTTGATACCAGTGAGCAGATTTCCCACGGAACACCGTCCTATGTAAAATCTCCTAGATAGAACTACGAGGTATATAAATGTTTAATAATAAACCAGTTAGCACGCCCACTGTCGGTTTTTCGTCCTCATGCTCATCCAGCCGTCGATGCAGCGTGTTTTCCACTTTAAATTCCATATTGATCATTATAAAGTGCTCGCGCGTACACGCGTCCCACGAGATCATTATTTTCTGATTCTGCGTGATATATCGCGAATAATATCAGATAAAGCAGCCGTGGACGGCTTTTTCAATAGGCGAGAATCGATTTTCCGATAGAGGCGAATATCAATTCACCAGTTTCATGGTGCCACGAAAATCGCTCAACATACGACTCATTTGCACGGTTTCCGGCTAAGCTATTTTTGTTTCGACCGTTCGTCGTTTACTGCCATCGAAAAGAGACGAGATACGTTGAAATAGATGGTAAAATGTGATGGAAACATGAAAATATGTATTCTCTAGAGATTGGAGTATCCAAATAAATGGAACTCCGTGTAGAAAGTGAACTATCGTGTGGAACGTAAATGTGGAATTTTCTCTATACGATATTAATATTTTCATTGTAACTTATTATGGTCGAGTTGAAAGCTAACGTTAAGATTTATGGGAATATTAGAAAATGTTGGAATTACTGAACGTTGGGTGAAAAGTAATATTTATTTTCGATAGACACAGCATTTTCATTAGCAAAGTATAACATACCTGTTCGCAAAATAATCTTAAGTTAGTAAACCCTAAAATTTCGCCAACCAATTCCCTATCAATCTGTGCGCCCCATGTTTCACCGAACTCGAATCGATCTCGAATCGCTAAACCTCAGAGTCTGCAAACAGTTCCGATGTTAACCTACGCGCAGTCCTAATTTTCCTAAACAATGAAACATTGCCAGAAAGGACAGCCACTCTACGTTTCTATTTGCAAATCATTCTATGGTCGGTTACTTTGCTCACGCGATAGAACGATCTGTCAGAGGCTAAGAACCGAAAGTCCATTGTTTACAGAACACAATGAAATGCTTAAGAAGCTGTTATTAGCGTACGATCGAATGACGTAGAATTAGTCGCATGGCCGTCGCAATTTCGCACTTTTTGCGACCCTGACTCTCGTAAACATTTTACGTGCGTGTAGTAAAATACAAGGATCACCGTCTCTGCTCAGAATCGTGCAACGTAAACGTTGTTTAAGGCCGTCGTAAAGAGCGACGTGTCTGACCTTTATTACTGGTTTGAGATAGGCACGCTTATTGGGTGATTAGTTGGTACGATGGGAAATGGGACTCCATTCTCTGCCGATTTCTGTTGTCGGTGTGCTACATTTATAATTAGTTTTCGGCTGACTGACGAAAGTATTGGAAAACGGCTCATTATGGTGCGCACCTTATAACCGTCATTTTTCGTGTTTGCGTTTAACGGAACGGTTTTAAATAGAAGATATGGAAATTTCTATGTTTATTCGTTCTTTTGTGGAGATTTTTTAACTCCTTGCTGTACAATAGCGAGTGACACTCGTGGCGCGATAAATGGAATAGGCAATTTTGAAGTTTTCAAAAAATTATTAAATTAAAAATATCAGTGAATCACGATATGAAGAAATTATTTCTACACTATTTAATATTGCGTTAAATTACGCTATATCAGAAATCAGGGATAGATTGTTATTTCTGCAATTAATTCTGAGTTCTTGTGCGTTTAGGCACAAAAGAAAGGGTACGGCAAGGGATTAATTAGGAAGTTGATGCTTTTTTGATGATTTAAGGAGACATATATTTTTGAGGAATTGTTGCAATAGAGAGAGATTTTTCACTCGAATAACGTCCTTTCTCTTGGAGGATTAAAATAAGTGGACTTTGGTTGACGTAGATTATGCACGGATTTACGAGGGATTGTTTCATTTTTGTACGTTTTCAGAGAAGTGAATTGCGTTTTATATAACAGACGGCTGATCCTCATGATTCGGAGGGAAGATACGACGAAATAGAATTTTCCAAACTTATTTTAGCACAGTCAATCTGTGTGGAAGTTGTCTTAAATTCGAGCTAAACGTCTGTCTCGTGTGACAGGCTGAAGTTGCAAGTAACACGTTTACCTAAATCAATTTTAACAATCTCAACTCGATATAGGTAACGACGGTCTTCATTAAGGTCATCGACATTTACAGTTATCTTAAGCGATTGAGATTGGCCGACAGAAAAAAATTTCTGAAAACCCCTTGGCATTTATTATCCGTCGAAATTGCTACCCGATCAATGTAAATTTTGTGTAAAACATTCACGAAGGTCTACAATTCACAAAACCCTTAACTGTAGACAAAAAAACAATTTTCCTAACAATTCTAACCTTTATGACGTACCACAATTTACAAAACACTTAGCTGCAATTCAGAATCAATTCTCACGATAATTTCGCTTTAATCCAAAAGCACCACCTCGTTAAACTACCCTCCCGTAGCAGAAATTTTCAATATCCGTGACTTCCAGCGATGCAACTGCAACTTTCAAAATCAATCTCTTCTTGAACTCATCCATTTCGATTGCAAAAGGGTTGAACGTAATTTACTCTCACGTTGAATCTCGTTCATCAGACGGCAAACAAACCGCGACTGATATACGTTTTACCTGGTATCGTTGAAATTCAACATTGAATTTAATCGCGCCACTCCACGTTCAATTTGCATAATCGCACGGTGCACGATTTCCCAGCCATTTTGGGGAATCCGCGTCACGGTGAACCATGGACGATTCATCTTCGTCCCCGGATATCGCGAAATCACGCCGACGAAACGGACGATGTTGAAAGTCGCGTTGAATTCGGCCGGTGCACCCCTACACTACCCTGGCATCAATCTCGCCCCGTCCGTTTGGCTCTTACTGGCCCCGAAACACCCCCTTCTATTCTCTTCCGTTCTCCCTTTCACCTTTCTCCCTTTATTGGCAGCCGGCCACGAGCAGTTTCCGACATTTGATACCGCGCCGATCGTGCGTGATATCAGCGGAGAGGTTTAAGGAAATTTAAGGGGTTGCGTGCAAAGGGTGAGCTTCACCTCTTTTGGATTTTCAAGGGAATACTCGGTGTAAGCGGAAGGCGAGTAAATACGTCGGATGGAGATTGAATTATCAGGGAAATTTAAGAGGAATTCGAGTTCTCGATGTAGGAGGGTCCTTATTATCAAATAATAAGGTTTACAGTGATGGGAGGAAATGTTGAGTATTTTTAACCTGTTAACCGGGGAATTAACTTTTGTTCAACTCGTTTCAAACTGGAGACTTTTTTCTTCGCAGTGAGAAATAATAGTATCACATCTAAAGTACCACGCTAGAATTTAATGGAAAAGAATAACGTAAAACGTAATGCGTTCAACATACCATATTTAAAAATTGCCACGATGAAAAACATCGTCATACGCATTAGAGTTGTCTTCCTGGTATGACGAAATATTACGTCCTACTCGGTTAACAGGTTAATGAAACAACAGCAGATCTAATGGATTGGATATGTGCTGATAATTATGACAGTGGTTTCACTCTTTGAGGCACGGAGATTCAGAAAATAAAATGACCCATGTTGCACAGGTATTTTTTCTTTTAATTGAACACATGAACGACATGAAGTTGTCGGGTTATTTTTATTATCAAAGTTATAAAATAATATCAATTTTCGAGGTGATACAGAAAATATCCCACCGTGCATATTCGCGCATCAAAGAGGTGGGACACTTTTAATCAAATCAAAGAGTCAAGTCAGATTTATTCTCCGTTCTGGGATATTCAGATATTTATAAATAAAAAATTTGTGTTTATCATATTGTAATATACCTGGGCACTACAACAAATAAAGAGCAAGTACTTTTCTACAAAAACTTGAATCACTTTCATAATCTCTGACACATATGTGGATTAGTGTTTGAGAACAAAAAGGAACAGTCGACTTGAAGTCACAGTTTCCAAAGGGTACAATCATTTGTGAATGTTCAAACTCTAAGATAAAGGTTGGACTTCGGAAAAGTTTCTAAGTTAAAAAAAACATCCTTCTCTTGATGTACACATCACAATTTGAGTAGTTTAAAATTCCTTTAAAATAGTAACTCTGGTTAGTCCCGAATAACATTACCGTCTTAACTTGCAATTTTCTTCAAACGTTGCAGCAAAGCAGCACAGAATTTCACGGGAAGCTTCAATATTCATTTATATTCCGAGCAGGTAGATTTATCCATTGTTAGATACAGGCAACTACTCCTCGCTGTTATACTTCTACAATTGTCTTTTTCCTAGACGTTGCCTATACACCTGAGTGTAACTTTTCCATCTGTTTTCCGTTTACTTCCTTCTCTTCCTTTTGTTCCTCCTTTCTCGTTTGTCTCTTGTTTCTCTCTGCCTTTGTTTATTTCCCTTTGTTTCACATGCGCTATGTTTACCGCGGGGCGTGTGCCGTAAATAAACAAATCAATAAATAAGAAAAAGTCCACGTAAATAAACGATAAAAATCGAAGAAACGCCAGTAGCAAGTAAATATCTTATGCAACTGCTAGGTTAAAGAAAGTGATAAGCGAAGTGATGGTGCCTTGATTTTTTGTGGACCGAATTATTTTTGCAACTTTTTGTGAGCAGAGTATAAGAAATTTTGGTAAATTCTTTGTCGTTGGTTATGCAGTTTTGTCCGGAAATTGAAGTCATTAACGGATACTGAGGTATACTTAAACGATGGCGCGGAATAATTTTGGAATTCCAAAGTCAAAATTACGTCGGTAGAAAATTAATTATGTTAGCAACTTCCATCGAGTACAGCTTGGCACATAATAACAAACAGTTAATATGAAAGTACTGTGAAATTCCAAAACAGAAATTAAATCGACGGATATTAACCAGAAAGGAATTCTTCGTTGATTACAGTGCAGCAAAGTAGCAAGGGTTTATTACAAAATACCATAATCCAAATTAAATTGATAGAAAGTTAGTCATAAATAAAAGTTAATTAATTACGATGGAAATTTCTACCAAGTGCAACTGAATATAGAAGAGCAAACTGTTAAAACAAAATTACTATGAAATTCCAAAGTCCAAATTAAGCCGGCAGAAGATTAACCGCGGCGGATATCTTCTTCAAGAACAGTTCGATGTAAATGTGCGAAGGATGTCGGTGAAATTACTAAATTTCAACGTGAAAATTAAGTCGTCAGAAGATGAACCACAGTGGATGTCTTCTTCAGTATCAGCGAAGGGTTAAGATAAAATTGCTGTCAAATTGTAGAGGCCAAAATTAAGTCGACAAAAGTATAACAGTAAGTTTTGTCCACTGTAACTTGACACAGGAGAGCAAAGGCTTAAATAAATATTATTAAATTCCAAAATCAAAATAATGCCTATAGTTGATTAACCACGGCCGAAGTCTTCTTCATGGACAGCTAGATGTAAATATGCGAAATGTAAAGATGAAATTGCTGAATTTCAAAATCAAAATAAAGTCGTCAGAAAATTAGCCACAGCGGATATCTTCTCCAAGAGCAGTTCGACATAGATCAGCGAAGGGTAAAGATTAAATTGCTGTCAAATTGCAAAGCCGAAATTATGTCGAAAAAGCCACAACAGAAAGCTTCACCGAATGGAACTTGTCACAGAGCAAAAGTTTAAGTCAATATTACTACTAAATTCCAAAGTCAAAATAAAGTCAGAAGATCACCACAGTAGAAGTCTTCTCCAAGAGCAGTTCAACATAGATCAGCGAAGGGTTAAGATAAAATTGCTATCAATTGATAAGTCGAGATTATGTCGAAAAAACCACAACAGAAAGCTTCATCGAGTGCAACTTGACACAGGGCAGCAAATGTGTATGTCAATATTGCTATTAAATTTCAAAGTCAAAAGATCACCACCGTAGAAGTCTTTTCCAAGAGCAGCTCAATATAGATCAGCAACGAGTTAAGATAAAATTGCTGTCAAATTGTAGAAGGCAAAATGAAGTAAACAAAAGCATAACAGAAAGGTTCATCGAGTGCATCTTGACACAGGGCAGCAAAGGGTTAAGACGTTGGTCGAGCGAAAAGGTCGCGCGGTGGCTGCACGTCTCGATAGCTCATCGGAAATAATGGACGAAATTAAAAAAGGGCTTACCTAGTCCTTCTCCTTGCAGACCCCCCTCGATTCTCAGCAGGGCGATATCAATCGAGACGCGGTCTATCCGGTCTATCGATTTTTCCTGAAATCCGTTGTTGACCTTAATAGCCGACTGTCGTCGCTATCTCTGTCCGCCTCGCCTTCGAGTCTTCTCCCAGACGAATCGGCTGCGAAAATCACCTCGCTGGTCGACGATGAGCTTCGATGGAAGATGCGAAAAGGTTCGAGGAAATGTGCAAGTTTTTTTCTGGGGCAACCTTTAAGGCGATCCTGATACAAGAATGGAGCTGCATGCGCGTTATGGAAGAATTTAATTGCCATTCGAGACCTAGATCTCGTTTGCGATATTTTTATAAATAGGGGAATTTGAATATTGTAGGAATAATTTAATTGATATTTCGTGCGGAATAGCGGCAGGGAAAAATGAGTCTGAGGTCTTACGTGTTACGTGAGAAACGGTAGCACGCATTTCGAGCAATATTAAATTGGAATTAGAAGTTTCGCAAAATTTTTGGACAGGCTTAACGGTGTGTTTGATGATTTTTTAAAGGAAGAAAAAATTTAGTGTATTTTACTGGTTGAAAGTAAAATGTAGCACGGAAAGAATTATGCAATGCGATAAAGAATTGCAGCCTTGTCGATTTCGACGTTGCAGAATGTTGTGAAAAACTCATACGCTACGTTTGGATTAGTGTTTTATTTTACAACATATAATTATTATATTCTACGAAGCAAGCTTCTATTTCTTTCTTATGTTCTTGCTTTCAATGTGACATTCAGGGGGACAGATCAATGGATCAAACAGAAATTACTCTTTGCAGTATAACTCGAAACTAAATTTTCATTCGAAAAATTTACGGCGAAATTGGTGCCTACAAAATTTTAATAATCGTCGTTTTAATAATTTTTATCGTCGCGATAATATCCTTCCAATGCATCCATTCAAAAGCATCAAATAAACAGGTACACTTTCGATTCAGTGGCCAACAAAGGACAATAATGGCGCGAAGATGATGAAGAAGTTGTCAGAAGTAAATCGAAAAGTGTCTTCACGACGGAAAATGAGTTCTTATTACCTCGAAGAAAGTTTCATCCGTCGGAGGGAGGAAAGTCCTAAGGAGGATTCTGGTTAATTATCCGTACTCGAAGTTCCAGGACGATTTCGTAAGTTGGCTCGTCACGGCTCCATGTGTCGGATTAATTAAACTGCACAATTAACGAGGAAGATGTACAATTGTTTTTCCTGCTCCGTCGAACGTGGAAAATGGAAGAAGGAAAAAAAAAGAGAACGACACGGTTTACCGTAGAGACGAAACTTACGATAATCGGATTACAAAGTTGAGAAATGCAAAAATGCTGGAAAGTACGAGATTGAAGAAGTCTTTATATAAATAAAACTGCCCGAAGTCGGATTGTATTAACGTAAAATGTGAAAGGAAGTAAAGAAGGAAACGAAGCTTGGAGAAAAAGCCGCAGACAGTCGGAAAGTTTCAAATTATCGGCGTTTTATTCGTTATCAGGTATCGAATGAATTATTCAAACTTCACGAACGAATGGAGAAATCTTCTTATACCTCGAAGCAGTTTACGATAAAATATTGAAATACTTCTCCCCTCGAAATAAATGTCCGGTTAACTCGGCTCCTCCATTGAAATTTATTACGAAAAATTTCATCCTCCTCTTCCACATCGCCCGAAATTAATTTCAGCTAAACAGATCGTACTCCCAAAATTTATGCCTTTCTGTTAAAGAGCGGCTCGGATTTATGGAAATATGCGAATTAAATATCTTCGATATTGCATCGTGGATTTTTAACTGGAAAAAAAGAATATTAATGAGGAGCTTTTAATTCAGTATGCTTTACCTTTCATATTACATAGATATATAATCCGCTCGTTTTTTACGTTTTATGGCGCAATGTTTCATAATTTTGAGTGTTTTATTGTCTCGAATCGTTAAGTTAGGATGATAATTAGACGAGAATAATTTTTGCAACGAACACAAATTGCGAGGACGAGGGGAGAATGTACGATTTAAAGAGAAATCGTTCACCCGACGACGAGAATCTCGTGCTTACAAATCGGTACTTGGATCTAAGCTGAAACACTTTGCATTCGATTTCAGGAGGAATCGAGTCGGTGCATTTAAGGAAGTCAGATTAAATTGAATCTCCTCGGAGATTCGTCGTTTTCGATTTCCCGTTGGAATTCGGCGAATCCGCTGATTCTACGGCAAAATATATTTCTCTGGCGGCCTTTCGCGATTATTCTTGTAGTCGATGAATTCTGTGTCACGATGGAGAAAGAAATTGTAAGGAAAGCAGAAATTTGTGAAATATAATCCCCTGAGTTATCAAAGGAAAACGAGATCTACATTGGGGATTTTTGTAATGAATTTTTTTAAAAACGGCGAAGAAGTCAAACATATAGTCCTGCCGATACACAGTAAGGGCAATATTTAATTTAAAAATGTTGAACTTTATTCTAAATAGAGTACGATATCATAAGGAACGATTGTTAGAATATACTTGGTAAATAATACCGATAAAGTGTCCTATTTAAGTAATTCAGAACGGGAATGTTCTATTTCTACTCCTGAATTATCAACATTTGTGCTACAAAGCTCGCAGGTTATTTTATATTACAAATTTAACAACGAGAATGTCAATGAATTCTGTTTTGTGTCAGTAAAACATCTTCCACATCATTAAATATGAATCACGATAAACGAAGGATCTCACAATCAGATTAAAAATTCACTCTGTCTCTCTGTGGCACGTCATTTTTCCCGCAGACCTTTCTAATGAGGCCCTCGAGTTCTTATTGCGTTCTCCTACATTTTTAACTCTGTTCTCGTTGTTCTTTCCCGGATTCATTTCCAGATATTAAACGTTTTTTCGACACCACTGTGCCGTGCGTCAATCGGCGCCATTTATTTTAATTTTACCGTGTCACAGATGCCCTTTTCGTACGAAAAACATATTTTATGTGAATGGAAACGCTGAAAGTTGTTTGCGCGACGGTAATTGACATATTTTTATTGATTCATACTTTAAAAAAATTGCTGTATTTTTGTAGTAAACATTTTTAATTGGAGCGTAATATTTAAAAGCCAAAGGCAATCTCCTTTTTGTGAAATTATCGATTTTAATATTGACTTTGATATTAATTTATTACTTTGAAAATTTTACAGAATTATTGTCATATTAAATACCACTCGCAACAGTTTACATTTTAATATTTTATTATTTCATTGTTTGTACTTCGTATGAAATAAAATTGCCAAAAAGCAAACATAATGAAATGGTTCCATCGAAGGAAGTAAAAATGCATTGTCGAGTTAATAAAAACATAGAATTCCGTGGAAATTACTTTCATTAAATTGACGGTATAAAGTGAGATTCTCCGGTCGGTTTGACTCTGCGGTAGAAAAATATGATAATTTCAACGGGCAGCCGAGATGAGCAAAATTTTATTAAGTGTTCCGCGTCTATTCGAGATAAATTCTCATTATACAATTTCTCTGCATTTTCAAAGGTTGCAGCGTGAAATTGGCGTGTTTCTATTTGCCCATCTAGAAAACACTTGCAACGGACGGCTTTCAAGTTATTCCAAGAACCACCCCGCAATTTCCATTCCCTCGAAAGATCAATTTATCGTGTTCTTCTCCTTTCTAAACTTCTATTCATAAATCCACCAGCGAATTTTACGAGCTGCCCATTTTCCTCGCCACGTTTGTGAACTGTAACGCCATTTTCGTGGGAACAACCCCTACGATTAACTTTTCCAGCCGTTTCTTTGATTTAACAATGTAAAATAGAATTGCCCTTAAAAAGAAAACAAATAAGGAAACTGCATAATGGAGAAAATATTTTATGAACAATTTTTAAACACCTTTTATTCGAGAAACCTTTCGGTATTATCGTCGGAAAACGTGGAAATCATGGAAACGCGATTGAAGACAGGGAATGAGGGGTTGATTCATAAAAAATCAACTTTCGACTCTTCTTCTCGCTGTAATAAAGAGACGTTAAACAGTCGCTTAAGAAAGGCGAAGAAAAAATGTCGTGATTAAAAAGGGAAAGCAAACGATTGGATTTTGCAATTATCGGAAAACCCGTGAATGATAGAAACGCGATTAAAATTCGTTTCCGGAAGATCTACCCACAAAGAAGTACTTTCGTAGTTTTATTTCATAGTGCAAGTATAAAATGAATTTTACTCGTGCAAAAATTAATTCCTCGTATTTGCAATTAAATAGAGATGTTTTAAAATTAATTTTAATTTGGAAGAACTTGCAAAAGATAGAGATTTTGCTCCCATTTTTTGGAAGTATGAAAACGTGACAGGAATTGCATGAAAAAGTTGATTTATGAATTTTGATCGGAGCTGTTTGTACATTTTCCGAACAAAGAAACACGTCGGTCAGAGAGCTAAAACTCTTCCGAGGAAAATTACTTTTTCAGTGTGCAGTAATTCGTGATTCCAGTACACTCGTAAGAGCATTTCTCGGAACTCCGAAACATTTCGCAGTGAATCGTCCAGGAAATGTTTCCATCAGATGTGAATGAAGCTGCTTTCGCGAATCGCTCTCGTCTTCTCAGAAGATTTCCTCGTACTATCTACAATTGATATTTTGATGTGTCGTTGAACGCATTCTTCGTGTGGAAGTCTATTCCATATTATAGTAACAGCTGTCCAGCTTGAAAAGGAAATATTTAATTTTCTGAAATTAATATCTTAAGCTATTTCAGCTTTGAATTCAGTGTCGGAGTTTGATTAATAGATTTCTTTGAACTAATCATTTTCTATTATCACTTTTTCTTCGAGGATCAATTTATTAACATTTCATTCTGTTTTTGATGTAAGATACAAAATCTGTCAATATGGAAAACATATGAAATTAATATTATTGGATGAAATTAAAGTTTAAATTTTTTATTAAGTGTGAATTAATTTCAAATCGTTATTAAAATGTACAGTACATAAACGTGACACGCTGGTCCAAGAAGATTTAAATACATCTTCTATTTTTCTGCTTTCTAATAATTACGGTACAATCGGGATTTTATTCATCCGAATTCCATTAATTTCAGGAGAAAAGGGGAATCTGGTACGTTAAATTGTTCTTAATCGACGGGGCGTAATTCATCGAGCTGAAATTGTACGAACGTCAATGTTTTACGTCTATCGCGTCTCATTTCTATTAATGAAAATAAAATCGGTATTATCGGTACATCGGTACGAACGCAGCACGCAGAAATAAATTAGCGCACGACATAGTACGTCGTTCGCCCGGTTTTCATCATTTCCGGGAAAATTGTGAATCTCTCATTAAATCGTTCCGAAGCGAATAGGGAAAATTCATCGCACTTAAATTGCACGAATATCAACGTCTATCCTGATTCATTTCTAATAATCAAAATAAAATCAGTATGATCGGTATATGAATACTATCAAACCGCATAGATATAAATTGTTGCGCGATATCGCACATCGTTCACCAGATTTTCGTCATTTTGAGGAAAAACGGGAGTCTCACACGTTAAATCGCTGGAAATCGGTCGGGTATGATTCGTCGATCGTAAACTGCACAAATATCAACGTCTATCCTGATTCATTTCTAATAATCAAAATAAAATCAGTATGATCGGTATATGAATACTATCAAACCACATAGAAATAAATTCTTGCGCGATATCACATACGGTTCACCAGATTTTCGTCACTTTGTGGAAAAAGGGGAGTCTCTCACGTTAAATCGCTGGAAATCGGTCGGGTACGATTCGTCGATCGTAAACTGCACAAATATCAACGTCTATCGCGACTCGTTTCTAAAAATTAAAATAAAATCAGTATGATCGGTATATGAATACTATCAAACCGCATAGAAATAAATTCTTGCGCGATATCACATACGGTTCACCAGATTTTCGTCATTTTTAGGAAAAAGGGGAGTCTCATACGTTAAATCGCTGGAAATCGGTCGTGTACGATTCGTCGGGTTTAAATTGCACGAATATCAACGTCTATCGTGATTCATCCCCTCCCGTAGGCCGATGGAGCTTTTCGTCTGGAACGGAATTATTTTAACCGCTGTATAGCCACCGGGTAGGTCTACACCGTCCCATTCCTTTCGTACGGATCATCTCTATTTAAATTCGTTCATTCGACTCGATTTGCAAGAATAAAGACGTAACGACATCCCGTCTCTCTGTGTGTCACAAGTCCCGCTCTCGTCGATTCCGCTTATCCGATATCTGCAACAATAGCACCGAATTCAATTGCGGAGTTCCAAAATGCGACGGTCAATTCAATATCTGTCGAGGAGCACTTGAAGCGATTCGAGGCAATTTGCGAGTTCGTCGTTACGATCCCCGGAATCGGCGGTATAATCGACAAACTTAATAACGTCGTTACTGTTTTCTTTTGTAGGCCGAGCTTAATATCTTCCGCGCTAATGGCCACGGTCATTTCGATTTTTGGCACACTTCGCCCGGAGAGAAAGGAATAAAGGTTATTGGTGAGAGTATACGCGACAACGGCCTCGTAAAATTTTTTTAAAACGATGTAGAATTGTATTGTTAATCCTGGAACGAATTGTGGCTGATTTATCTCCTGAGAGCACTTAAGACCTCTTGTAAAATTAGGTTGTATCAAGTTTAAAGTAAATGGATTTGCACGTAGTTTTAAGAGAATTGGAGAGGAAGAGCTTTATTTGTGAAAGAATATCAGTATCTTCTCTTTGTAATGAACTTGAACAACTGAATGAATTTTGTAAAGTACAAAATAATTGCCTTTGTACGTGGCTGATTTAGATATATTTACATCTAGAAAGAGAGTGAAGATTTTTTGAAATAACAATTGCGTTGCCCTATTTCCACTTTGCAAGGTGAAACGGAATAATTAATAATTGATGGGGACAGAGTGAAGTAGGAACAATACAGACTGCCATATACTCAGTAAAAATCCTAAGGCTACCAATTAATTAAAAAACATTGTAATCCGCAAAGAGAGTAAGGATATTCTAAGATAAGAACTACGGCCCCCTATTTTTAATTAAAAAGATGATAACGCAATTAATAATTGGAAAAACAGTGTAAATTAGGAACGATGCAGAGCCCCATAAACTCCCTTAATACCCTAAAAATGATCCTTGGATTAATGGCGATGTTAATGCCGCTAAATTAGATAAATCCATCCCGACATTGTATATGCTAGTCAGTGAAATTAATAGCGGTATTAAAGTCATCATGTTGGCTGAAAGTGGCAACGATGTTAGGGACGCTGCATCGATGCAATTAATAGCAAAATTGAAATTAGTACGTTAATTGAATCAACGGCCGTGTTGGAAGGGATGATGCGTTTCCCTTAAAATATCCAAACCCGTTTCACTTTATACGTGCGCGTTTTATAAATGCAAATTTGCGCATTGCTGTTTTCGCTAACTGCGATTCATTTGCGCGGAAAAATAATCACCTAACGAGCGCATATTTTCCACTGCAGACCAAAGCATTTGAATAAATTTCCAGAACGGCGATTCGTGAGAATTTTGTCAACTATACAAAAGTATGAATGTCATTGCAATGTTTCATGATATTCTTTAGCACTAGATCAGTCAAGATTCGCAAAACAACTTTTTCTGAATTTTTTCTATAACCGAATTCCTAAAATTTCCAAAGATATCCCTTTTGTAATTTTCAACGTCCGTCTTGTAGACTGCTAGCGATTAAATCAATAAAGTTTATTTATCCCCGCCTCTTCCTTTTCTTTTTCTTTTACGCATTTAATTGATATTTTTAAATATAATGAATCAATCGTCGCGAGATCTGGCATTAAAAATATCAGGAGAATAATACGTACGTTAATGCAATAAATTTCAGCTATAAATCACGATCTCTTTATCCTCCTTTGGCTGCAGATAAATAATCCTGAAAGAATCAATTCGAGTCATAGAAACATGCTCTTTCGTGTCACGATTTTTTCTCCCTTTCATTTCCAGTCCCTCGGATGACACGTAACGAAATTTCCGATGTGTCGGCCACACGTTTCGATCGAATGGCCTCGAATTCGCCGGATAAATACAGCAGTGTTTCGATAATGCCGAAATGCACCGTGACGCTGTATGGCTACGAATGCGATTATCCTGTCAGCGAACAGGAACGATCGTAGCTTTGCATCCATCGTGGCAGTATCATGACATTCTCTTGTCAACGTTAAACAAGTTGGCTGGAAAATGAATTTGTGGCATGTCAATAACGAATGAACTTTGAACAGCATAAATTTTAAGCGATCGGGCGAAAGCGAGGAGAAGAATGATATTAATGGAAATGCGATCATGGATTAATTTCGTTATTTGAAATTTTATTGGAAAATGTTGACTCTTTATACCAGTCATTTGGATGTTTCGGTATTTTACTTATGAAGGTTTCAAAGGATTCAAATTAGGGGGCTAAGGTGAGTAAGAAGGTTAAGGTTCAGACTTGCTATCGGTGGGACTGAGTTTAAATTCTCGGCCGTCACCTTTGGGAAATTTTTCCTTAATTAATATTTAATATGTCTTAGTCTCGGTTGTTTGTTACTTTCCTAATAAAAAAGGGTAAAAGGAAAAAAGAATTTGAATTAAAATTCATACATTAAGAAAAATCTCGTTGAAGGTCATGGTGGAAAAGGGCTGCAAAATCGGCTTCACTATCTGGAAACTCGAATCTTTTTGCATTTTATTTGCCAAATCTATCTTCCTATTTTCAAAATGAAATGATAGAACTTCTGCCAAAGAATTTTCTGACAAGAAGACTCTGTAGTTTTACAAGGGTTTCGATTTCCTGAATTTGGATATATGTTAACACACATTTTTTAACATTGCTTTCAATACAGATGTACTATAAACTTGGAAGAAAATTTCTCGCATGCAATTAAACTATAAAATCTTTACGACGCTACCACAGACCCATTAACAACCTGTTACTACGATTTCCAAGAAATATTCCTTACTTTATTTTGTGCCATAGCAAAACTTTAATTATCCGTGAAATTTTAAGAGTTCATCTATATAATGAAAGCTTTACTTTGCCGTTATAATCGAGCCGAAACCACTGAGACAGTCGTCCCTTGAGCGAATCGTTTGTAGAAACGTACACGTGATATCAAAATAATCGAGGACCAATGCAAAAGCAAGTATAATCAAGGACTCTGTCCTTTGTCGCGGTTATAAGGCACTTTGTCCGAGAATAGCAGTTTCAAAGGCCACAGGACAGTCCCAAACCGGCGACCTCCGAACGTTGTCTCGTTTTAATCTTCATCTTCGCAGCAAACCCGACGAGATGAAATTTGATGACCTCGGTACACATACAACGTATGATTGTTTCAAACAGCCCTGTGATTCGAATAGAAACATAGTTATTCGGTGGAGATGAGAATTTTGATTAACCATATCGTGAAATCGATGTATAAAATAGAAGAGAATCCTTTCATAATCGAAATTGAATGAAAGGGCAAATAAAACTGCAAACGGTGTATTTGTTTTCCGTTAATTAAGGGTCGAGAATTCCGTCGGTTGTTTATCGATTATACGATTGCGCCGTGGGAATTTTCAATTGTGTAATTATTTTTATTTGATTATCATTGATATTTAATTCGTTTGGTTTTATCGAATAACATCGAATTCGAATCATAGGATATTCGTTAAATAACTAACTCGATAATGCAAAGCAGGAAAGCGAATATAAATGGAAAAATTACATTTAATATTGAGCGTGTAAATTATATTAACATCACATAGTCCATTTACATGTTCGGATGAGAGGAATGGAATTTTATTTGATATTTATGAAACACCGTGTCGTTTTCCTACGCATGTTTTATTTCAAAGCACAGCACGCAACATAATTAATTGGCAATCAGACTCTTGACAATTTTCCTCGTTATTCAGTCCCCAATTTGTTCAATATCCCGTAGCCGATTTTCATGCTCGACGCGTCCGAATAAAACATCGCCGTTGAATCGTGTACCAGAAATGATTCTGTTCCTTTTTCGCTTGCCTCTCAAATATTCCATTTATTTCGGAAATTTCTGTAGTAAAAAGAAGAGCACGATAAATCGACGGTGAGTCGCTGCGAAACGCGGGTCAGCGGAACGACGAAAAATCAATGGCCTGCGCTTACAACATTAAAAAGTAAACAAACCCAACGTGAAGTTTTGTATCGGGACTTGCCGGCACAGTTACGAGCTCGAAAAACAAAAGACACACGCGCTGCATAATTGAAAAGCTAACAGGAATATTGAGAACGAGGTGAGGAGATGACTGAAAAATTGATAACAGACATTTTTTCACTCACGAATATGAAGTATGGAAATATGGAGATATAGGTAGGCTGGATGGGACGATGGAAATGAATTA
Source organism: Cerceris ruficornis (assembly GCA_963989415.1). NCBI lineage: Eukaryota > Metazoa > Arthropoda > Insecta > Hymenoptera > Crabronidae > Cerceris > Cerceris ruficornis. The sequence goes on from OZ022519.1 coordinate 19,503,806, forward strand.
AAGAGGGAGAGGCAGACTTGGAATAAATTAGAGGAAGTAAATTCAATTAAGGGATGAAGAAATTGCAGGAAGAAGAATATAGAGAGAGGAGAAAGGCTGAGTTAGATAAACAGGGATGGCGAATGACAACAAGAGAAATAGAGAGCGCAAAAAAACTGACCTAGAACAGATAGAAAGAAAGAGAAGGAAATACAAAAATTCTCTATCTAGAGGAGTCTAGACGGAGAGAGAGAAAAAATGGAAAATAAGAATTGCTAAGGTAGCAAAATGGAAGCAGAAAAAGGCAAGGAAACAGAGATGAAAAAGATATGGACCTGGAGGAACAAAGACGTGCAAACGACAAAAGGGGAAAATAGGAAATGTAAGAAAATTCATGCTAGGTAACGCAGACAAAAAGGAGCAAAGAGAAAAAATGACAAAATAAGGGTAGGAAAAAAAAGCAAGGTGTAAGCCTTCCAACACAACGTAATTATCGAAAGAGGCGCTGCGAAAGATGAGAATGATCGGTAAATTCTTCAGTTTACGGCAGGCTCGTCGTATGGATCAATCGATTACGGATAGACAACTATTAGGGGACTCTTAATCAACCGTGGTGCTCCTCATCGACGGTAATTAAAGAGGCAAGGGGGTTGCTAAGGGACTCTCTACCCCTGATGCAGCTTGAAATACCGCTAATATAGTCGCCACGAGGTGACCTTAGTGTCATGTAAATACAATGTTTTAAATCCGGAGACGACGATAAAACAGACATGCAAATCTGTATCGCCAGCAGCATTTTTCCCCCCTTTTACTGCAAAGCATGCAAATCGAGGCGAGCAATAGGCTCGTTGCGTCAGATTGTTCGACGGCGAACAACGATGCAATTTTGGCCTTCGATTTATAGAATTTCTAATTCCTTTCATCGTGTCAACGGTTTTATTATTTCATTTTATTCCGGAATATCGAGAAATTTCCGCCAAGGTTATGAACGTTACGAATTTCAGAATATTATTATTTATATTCTCGGTTCGCCTCGTTAATTTCTTGTATTTCGTGTTTACCTCGTTCACTTAATTGTGTCGGTAATTATAATAGCTGAGTGATTAATTCTTCTTTTCAAGATATTTAGATTTCTGCTTTGGTGTACACGCTGAGTATTTTCTTATTACTCGTCTATTTTTATCATTTCTATAAAACGTAGTTCACCATATTTTAATGTACATTGCTTCACCACAATAAGTGATAAGTTCAATTTTTCATATTTTTCACTTTAATTTCCGTTACTGCTTTCCATCCTATTTGTAATTCAATTTGTTCTATTAATCATAACGAGATATTAAATTCCTGGAAAGTGTACAACTTCTCTAATATCATTCGCTCCAAAACACGTTCCAGCAACACAAAGTCTGCAGTATTCCAGTAAACAGTAAACAGCTTCTAATTAACGTATTTACCAAAGAATTTCAATGTTACACAACCCCAGTACTCGAATCGATCCTCCAAATCACGCTGTGCGTCAAAACCGTAGATTTTACCTTCGACAGAGAAAAAAGTGTAGACAATTTCGTAGACTTTAATTCGCACGGACTGTAACTCGCGAAAACACGAGTTGCTTTTGCGGTCGAATTACCTCCGAGACCCAATTACCCTGAAATTTTCGTCGAATTGCCGCGTGACACGAGAAAGAGTACACGCTTTCCCGTACACGCAGTAATCACTTTATAAGCTCGAGCACCGTGTCACGATATCACTTTCGTCCAATAAATTCGCGTGACCAGTTCGCGTTTCGGCTAATCGTAACCTAATCGCGAAAAGCAGTCATAGCAGACGTATTACTCGATGCCGTTCAATTTGTACCACCTATTGGTTTTCCTATTTCGTCTTCTCTCTTTCGTTGCAACGCGCTCGCTTTACTTCTAGCTTGCTATTTTCGCGAATTATTGGATATCGTGCGGGAATTGTATTACGGCATGGGGCACGAAAAATCGTTTTTGAATTGTCGGACAAATTGGAGGAATTTGTTACTCGGACGGTGAAATATTCATGGGACGAGGATTTGAAGGAGATTGATTCTTTTTGTTGTTAGGTGGTGTGGAAATTGGTGGAATATGGGTATAGTGGAAAATTTCGAGCGGAAGTGAAATTTTTTATTTTCTTGCAGCTCTTACGGTTTTATTCTGGACGTAGATTCAAATTGTTTTTATTTACGATTTTACACGACAAGTGTTAGGTGGATATTTTCATTTGTAGACAGGAATTTCTAGATAAAATGATCGGCAATTTTAAATTTCACTTTGGAATATTGTAGCAACGGAATTTCTTACACTCATTAATAGTATTAATTTTTGGAATTTTAGTGTGGATGGTTTGTATATAAGCGAGAGTGGATGTTTAACCCTTTTAGTGCCGGATGCCGATATATCGTCGTTAGCAACACTCCTAACGCCGATCCTCATGGGATTATTATTTAGTTTGTTCAAATGATATTAGTAATTTTATTGCAAATAATTGAGAATACACAATTTATGAACCATATTACGTTATTCTATATTAAACGATGACCAAACGATGATTCTTTTTGTTTCTAATGAGTATCTGCAATCAATAACCGATCTGTTCATTTTTCCTAAGAATATTAGATAAATATTAATCCTACGATTTTCAACGAATATTGAAATAGATTTGTTATTAATTTAATAAGTTTTTCCGACCGGCACTAAAAGGGTTAAAGTACGTGGTTTGGATGGCGACGGATGTCAGGGCTAGCATGAATGTTTAGTCTATGGATAAGGAGAAAATGAGTGAGTGCAACAGAGAACGCATGCTGTGAGAAAGACGAAGAATTCATGCTGTGAGAAAGAGTAGCAAGGGTGGATGTGAGCGTGAATTTGGGAAGAGTCAGTTGAGTTGAGAATATGCAGTTGAGTGGAGAGTTACGAGAGCGAGAGACATAGCGTGAGTGGAGAGAGTTTTAGTGAGAGATTTATATTTACAATTATATTAGTATTATTCAGAGTTGTGTATTTTTGTATAGTTAATAAAGTTAGTCATTCATTTTTAATTACACGCGGTCAGTTTAATTTCTAGGTTACGATATTGTTAATTAATTCTAAGGGAAACTGTTCGGTTTTTTCAAAGACGAGTACCTATATTCTTTGGTCGCTCGTCTGAGACTAAATTAGAGTAGGACCTTATAATATTGTCATTGTGTGTTACATTAAATTTTGTGTGACGTAAATTTCGAAGTTTAGACCGTCGGAACTTCATTTTTATAATCGCTGCAGTCCATCGAATGTTCACTCTTTTTTTATCTTCCTGTTGAAGTACTGTCTGAATCAAAATTTCGCTATTCGAAACCTGTGGGAGCAATGCATCCCCCATAAAATATCCATACTACCCAAAGTGAAATCTGAAGGAAAATCTGTACAATATCCATAATATCCAGAATCGATCATCTAACGTTATCACCTAACAAATTGCATTCCCACAAAATTATTTTACCCATAAAACTCCGCAACATTTGCAAGAAAGATACTTTCGAATTTCCTGTTAGAAGAGAAATTTCCAAGGTGATAAAGTTACGTCACACTTTCCTGTATAAAAGAAGAATATTGAAAATTCCAAATTATAAAACATGCTCCACATCTTCCTCCGTGTATGCGGCAGCTTATTATCCAAGCTTCTAAAAACTTCGCAAGTAACCTGGAAATTGACATTTGACCATGAAGAAATAGATTCCAAGCCACTTTGCCAGAGGCATGAAAGCGGTAGACGAGAGAAAAAAAGGCGAAGTACACTCGGAGCTGGAGTCGGGGATGCATGAAAGGCTCGCGAAGCAAACAGGATGCTGATAGGCCGGTTGCAGGGGTGGAAGTTGCTGCAAACTGAACGGAAAATGAGAAGAATGAAGGGAGGGATGAAAACAGAGTAAAGTTGAAAGCCGAGGAAATAAGGGAAAGATTAAAAGAGAAAAATAGGGGGAAGAATAAAGTAGAAGGGAAGAGCGGAATAGGAAGAACAGGACAACGAAGGGTTGAAAACAAAGGTAGGTGCACATACAAGTGAAGAAAGAGATTGTAGTAAACGGAACGAAAGAGTAAAGAGAACGAGGAACGTTTGGAAGAAGGGAGCAACATAATGCGATTTGAGGGAAAATAGCATTAGGATTGTTAAGGTGAAGAAGACACGTTCGTTGGGCAACGAAGGGGAAGGGGTGGAAAAAGAGCAGGGAGAATTGTACGGTCGTCGAGTGGAGAACGGAAAATGCGTGGTCCGAGAGAAGAGAAAAACGGGTTCGGTCTGAGTCCTGAGGAGGAGTAAGTAAAAAGTACTGAGAAGAGTAAGAGAAAAAGTACAAAAGTGAAAGATGCATGAAAGCAAAGAGAAGTGCGAAAACAACGTCGAAAGCTGAAGTTCTTGAGGGAAGAGGGAAGCAGCAACTGGCACACAACTGGTAGACTCGCAGGTGGTGAAGGCATGTAAGAAGAAAGTCAGAAGCGTTATAATTTCAAAGAGTCACTGTTTCGAAAGCGACGAAGACACGTCGTATTTTCATTCGAGGTCTCAGTCGCGTCACAATGTAGAAAACTTTGGTGAACGTTTTCTGCAAATCGCAAAACTTGACAGCCTCTAGTTTGCCTTTGCACAGAGTAGCAAACTTATTTCCAAATTCTTCCAGAAACTAAAATTCATTTAATATTACATGAGCTCGTATTCCATTTTCTCCTGACACTTAACAAGGGAGATACCACAAGTGGAAAAGCAACAGCAGGAAAATAACAGACACAAATTACCCGGCTTACAAGGAAACCGCAGAAACCGCGGAAGTAAGGCGGAAGAGATAAGGAATTTCGAAGAATAATTCGACCACATGCACAAGAACCAACGAAACCTGGAAGTGCCGTGAAATTCGCTTTGATACAACAGCGAGAAATAAAGAAAGAGCAACGTGGAAATAGGGGTGGGAAAAATTGCGCGGATGAATTATAAAGGATATAGAACCGATCCAAGAATCAAGCCAATAAGGAAGAGCAAGCCGAGGACACCGATAGAAAAACGGGCCACCGTTAAAACGAGCCACGTTGGAAGAACCGATCGGAATTTAAAACGTAGACGATCCCAGCAGGTAGAGAGAGAATAGAAAAAAAAGTGCGAAAGACGTGGAGAAAGAGACGTAGTACGGAGGGAGGGAAAAATAAAAAGCAGAAGTGAGAAGGGAAATAGAGCGAGGGAAAGCAATACGACCGCTTCGACGGTAGAAAGGGAGAGAGGGTGAGAGAGAGACAGAGAGGGTGGCAGAGACGTGGAAAGAGGGAAGAGGGACGTACGATCTGGGGGTGGCTGGTTGTGCCGGTGGCTGCATCGATCGTCCCTACTGCGCTGTAGAGCTCTCGCGCGGACGATGCGGCCTCGGTTCCCTGAAAAATATCATAAATCGCGATAACGACTCATTATACGAGTCGGCTGCCTCGGCTATTCCCATTCCGCAGCCTCTAAATTGTGGTCCGCGTACGGCCTCAGCCGCGAGAACCAATAAAGGGGAGGAAAAAAAGAGGCGAGAGAAAGAAAAGACAGAGAGGGAGGGACGCAGGGAATCGAGAGGGTGGACTAGTTTCGCGGCTGCAATCTTCCAATCGATCGAGATGTTTCCCTTATTCCGAGTCGGAATTTTCTGCGGAAGGTCTTGCGTGCCTGGACGGGGATGGTTCGTCCTATGGTGAACCTTGCATGGTTGTGTCTTCGTGTTAATTATGGCGGAAGGTTGTGTTGCGAATTACAATTTGCCGAAGGCGCGCCGCAAATGTTACATCGGAAATGTAGATTGCGAGTGTGTTGGACTTGGAGCGATCGTTAAGAGGGACGTGCACTGTCGGTCGTCGGTAATACGTTAATGGTAATTCGTGGATACAGGGGGATGAAAGGATTTTAAGGAATGAACTATTTCTGGTGATTTTCATTTGTGTACTTTTATTTCGTGAAATTCTGTGCCACGAGACTCGCGGGTCAAGCATGCGTACTTTCCACTCCTGTTGCATTTAGAACGCAATTTGGCAAACAGGTTGCAAGTGCTGCGTGGGTGGCTGGAATTATAAGTATCTAATTACAGAGACACTGATTTTGTATGATTCTTTCTGGTATTAAGGAAATGTAATGTAATATTAGTTCAGGCATGGGAGGGATTGGAATATATAATATAATATGATAAACAATAATCAAGAAACACTGTGTAGAGGTATATTATTTCAATCGAGGTTAAAATTTTCGAATTTTCTATAACACAGAAATTTCCTACGGTGCTGTCGAGGTCAAGCATGCGTACTTGTGACTCGTATCGCGATTTATTAAACAAGTAGCAGCTGCTGCATGCAAATTATCCATTATGAATGCATATCACCGGCAATTATTGCAAAAAATGATTTCTTAGCATTCACGCTCTTTTTGTTCTGGGTAGTTTATCGTCAAGAAGAGTTAGATCGGTTCGAAAGACGTCTAGAAAATCGCGCTACAGTTTTAGGTGTAATTTTGTCATTTTCGCTGCTTCGACAATTCTTCAGAAAGCTTTCTAATCTTCTTTCAAAAGATTCGAGTTTGCGTAAGTTGTGATATTGCTTTATCTTGTACGGTACTCCGGACTGGTGTTGCATTTAAATTGTAATTTACTCGACCACCAGCGTCTGCCGTATGGAAATTGCAGATTAGGAGAACATACTTATGGGAATTGTTGCGACATGCGGAAGCTCTGAATTACTGGCGCATTGTTCTTGGGAGTTCCAGCAAAGGACAACATTCCGACAAGGATAAGGATTAATTTAAACGCGGATTATTTTTTACAATTATACGTTCAGAAAGATAACGATATCTGTCGTGATTGTCTTATTTAATTTCATATTGATGATTATTATTCCCGGCAGGAGAACTAATTAAATGGTTGTGCACTTGGGATTAATATTTTCTTGGAATTAAATGTAATCCTTGAACTTTTTAATGCGGTGTATTATAGTATGGACACAAAAGAATTTTGTGTTCTCATTTTTGTAAAAGTTTATTCTCAGCACTACAAGCTTTAAATAAATATTTTCCCTCGTCCAAACGAGAGGTTTTCCCGAAGTTTACGAGGTTTATGATAAACATTTGCAGACCCTAAACGTTTCTATATTTTGTTACTATTATACCTCAAACTTCTGTCTTATTAAATATACCTTTTCCCATGTTGCCAACTTTCGTAAATAAAATACGTACTTTATCTATATCTTACGTATGAAATAAAAACTTTAATGTTTACTATTTTAACGAAATTTTGCATTTCTACAGAAAATATGGAATTAAAGATAAAATATACAACAGTGAAATTCGAACAAAATCTTTTAAGATACAAGGAAATCATGTTCGGTTTACAAAAAAAAACGTTATTTTGAGTGCTCGAAGTAAAAATGCAAAAAGAGCTCCTCCTTTCCGAGACTTTCGACTGGTCGAGAATGTTTCCTGTTTTTAGAAGTTCCTTGGGAAAAAGTTTCGGAAGCTCCTTTCGTTACACGTACCTCGGCGGAACCTCTCGAGCGAACCGGAAGGAAAGATGTCGCATCGGAGTGCCTTGCATTTTCCAGCTGGGCGGTTTTAAATGCAGAAAAATATCGATATTGCCGTGGACTTTATTAAAACGATCCACGTATAAAGATACACGAAAAATGTCCGCGATCGTAAAGAAATTTCGTTGAGTTGACCTGTTTAATTCTAAAATCTACATATCTTACAAAAACATATAGTTACAATCAGTACATAAAGCAAACTTCTGGTAAAAATTCCAAACTATGTAAAATATTTTCCACAAATTTTGTATATTCGCATATCAGACAAAATTAGTGTAAAATTAAATTATTAACTCTAGAATTACCGACGATTATTTATCATATTTAGACAAACCGGCTAAATATGTCGGAAAATGAATGAAAGGTTATTAAAGTAACTGATTCAAAGTAAATATAAAAGAGTAAACAAAGAAAGGAACAGTTGAAAATTTTGCATAGTTCTGGAAAAACTAAAAAATTAGTCATTACAAGCACCTTAGCATATCCAGTGTTGAGACGAGTCCCATTGCACTTGAAAATCCCACCTTCTCAATTCTTTCCCAGCTTTCATTAAATTCACTTCAAGAATTGCAAATTTTCTTCACTGGTCCAGCCGCAAATTCAACAGAATCGCATGTTCGCCATGGGGGCCATCCTTTCATTAAAATTCATGCAATCGTCCGTCAGCATATTCGCTGGACGACTCGAATAAACGCTGACGTGAAATCGATCCCTGTGACACGGCGTGTCTTACAATCCACGACGACCTCGAATACCCGAAAAATATCATAAATCACGCTACGATTAAATCATTCCTTCACCCAAAGAAGAAAAAATGATACCTAGCTGGGCGAGAAGAGCCGGGACGTTGCGAGATCGCTGAAAGCTCTCGTACGAGAGGGACAATAAATTATGTCTTATTATAACGGCCGATTCGCGCAAGAAGCTTCGGATTTTGGCGTATTCTCGGTGGAAGACGGGAATCTCCTTTTTTGCTTTTGGGATTCTCTTCTTCTTCTTAGGGTGTTATTTAGCGTCGCATCGACTGCAAGGTCAGAAGAGAAAGGATGTACGATATGCTTCTATCTATTTGTTGATTCAACCTTTCTAATGATTTGGATTTAATTAAGTAATTCATTCGGCCATTCGTTTTTGACAATTGTTTACTAATTTCACTTCTTAAGAGGCCTTTGAGAAAGAGAATACTTTCCAAAAATTCTTATCACTGTAGAAAATAACGCTCATTACGTTACTAATGGCGAGTTTTTAAGCATGTTTATCAACGTCATTTTTTCTCTTTAGTTATGATTTTTTTTAAAATTGTAGTTTTCTTAAAAGAGTTATAGTAGCTCGATATTGTATGATGTTAATAACAACATCTATTTTTCGTAATCGATGATAATGCCATAAAGCGGTAGACAATTTACATTTGCCTCATTTAAACCTAAGAGATATGTAAATAAGTTAATTCAATTTTGTTGGATGCGACAGATTTTATTTAGTGAGATTTAGAGAACTTTTTGTAAGTTCTTCGATCTGTAGGATTTTGTATGGTAATTTGTGAATTACAAAAGTTTCTTATGAGAGCCTGTAACATATATAAAATATGTATGAAGATAGGAGTCCCACGTATATGCATTTAATAGTGATTTATTGCCGAAATGTTTTGTATCTCTTACTTTCTTCTTTCGTTATTAAACAGAATCGTAAATTTTTTGCTTCGAAGACACTATAAACTTCGGTACATTCAGCGAAATACTTTTCGCCAACTTTTTCATAACAAAGATGACAGGAATAAAGAAAAATCACGAAACACCCCAGAAGACTTTTGCAGTAGATTAAAATTCCTAGAAAAATTCCAGTAACATGGTAGAAATAAGAGAAGATTCTCGAATGCATGGTAATTTCAGGAAAGAAAAGGGCTCCCGGAAACGTATTACACTTTCAAAGAATATTACACCTTTAATGGAGACGGAGGGCTATGTAATTTCCTCTCTCAGGTAAAGAAAAAAGAAGGATGGAGAAAAAATCGAAGCACCCTTTATTGTTTCCTAACGGCTTCTCGAGTATCTTTTTACGCTTTTAATGGATCGACCTCTGTATCAGCCAGTTTGCAGCTTTCCCCTTTCTCCAATTGACAGTATTCCCTCGGTCGCTTAAGTGATTCGGTAAAGTTTGATAAATCTCGACCGGGATTTCCTTGGCAAATTTCGTTTCGATTTAACGAGCCAAAACGATCGTTAACGCGTCTTTCCCTTTTTCTCTTTCTATTTTGTCTCCCCCTATTTTTCCTCGCTCTCTCGAAGCTGTATAATGACGCGACGTTTCTTCTTTTCTTTCTTATTCTGACCTTTAAGAAGGTAGAGAATCTTCCACATAGATCTGTCACCTTGGCTCTAAGAAAAGCTCCCGTTGCAATACGTTCCCCGCGTTTTAATATTCCGAGTGCAATGGTTTCCCAGACCTTCAATTGCAGTCATACCGATAGAGAAATGTATTACTTGTACGCGGCCTGTTTTATTTCTTCGTTCGTAATCCATCATCGGTCTGAAATTTCGAGCTTGACAACGGCCCGGAAATTACTGAATGTACGAAGGATTGCTTTGGGTTTTCCCCGTCTTTATTCTTACGAAATAACACTGCTCGGAGCCCAGTGTACTTAACAGCGAAGCTGCCGTTAATTAATTCAGTACATTTAAACATAGTAGGTAACATTTTACAAATAAATTTCCGTATGATATTTCTAAAATATATATATATATTTCTGCAATAACAACAAAATTCTATCATAATTCGCGCGAATAACAGAGTGTGAAGTAATTTGATTCTTCTTTATTAATGACAAGTTAATTACAGTCCTACATAGAAAGGTGAAGGTAATGATTTTTTTAAGAACATGCCAGGTATTTTATTTTTCTTTTATTCCTCAAGTTTCTAAATGTACGACTCTCATTTTCTGCGTCTACCTTACGTTTTTTTATGTAAATAAAGTGGATGAAAGTTTATGAAAGATGATGAAAGATGAGGGAAAAAAAGTAATCGATTTTGTAAATTATATTATAAGAGAAACATACAAAAATCAGTGCTGTACATTCAGACAATTGGGAAATTAAAAAAACAGATGAAGTACCCGCGAAATTCATAAAGAAATCATTACTTTTACGTTTTTATGCAGAGCTTTAATTAATTTGTCGTTAACGAAGACGGAGTGAATTCTGTGGTACTCCGTTATTCGCAGAAATTATGATGGGATGTTACTGCGAAAAGATACCTGGGAATATATTTCAGAAATGCGATAGGGGAATTTATTTGTTAACTGACAAATTCTTAATGGAAACACGGTGTCGATGTTTTTAAGTGTTAATTGCGAAACATACGATCTCGAGAAAGCGTAAACGAGCTATTAAAACATGGCCTGCTTTGCAACTATTTATGGGTTTTAATTATACGGAGTTACAAGCCGTAAAACGCAATAACAGAAACATGGCTTGGTTCTGCGATAATAATCCGTTCCCTGTGCATTTCGTTGCGGAGGTCGACGTAGTTAATTCTGAAATCTACGTTAATTTAAGAGTATTGCCAACAGCTATGCAACAAATTAGTTCTCATTTAGTTCTCATTTATTTCTCGAATAAATAGCTAGAATCTCCAGTAGCGAATCAGAAAGAAATTCATCTGAAGATGCTAATGAATTTCTCTCGTAATTACCCGAATATTTCAAGCATCTCTTTGTAGAGATGTACATAAATTCCTTACATTCTTTATCTAACAATAATTCTGCTGCCTTTTACTATTTTAGTGGAGCAAAGCTACTTTTATATTTTCAAAATTCTAATTAGACAGAAATACTAAATAATTTGTTACTTTCTATCAGAAATGGTATCCAGGCATCCGATATTCAACATCTGATTTTTAATTGATCAAAAATAAATATTTATGTACCAGTATTTATTACATTAGTCCACCAAACTAAAGTACTTATTCCTTGTTTTGAAATATTTAAACTTTCGGAATATCAACTCCCCTAAATCATTTCATTCTTTATCATTCCAGCATACTAGTTCCACCATAATGTCATGTAGATTGATGCAAAAGAAAACAAGTGAGGTGTTCAATTACTTAAATTCTTAAGTTATTCCACGTTTTTTACCACTGGCACATTCATATATCAATGATTTAATTATCAGAAATGAAGTTACAGCAATCCTGAATTTTCAATCGAATAAAGCATAGAATATAATTTATAATTACAACAGAAAGAAACATTTAGGCATCCTAGACATTTCCTTAACCCTTTCATCACTGAATTTTATTTCTTCGGAAAATGACTAATTTTTAGCAGTGTATATTTTGTGACACAGGAAATGGAATAAAAATACAACTGAGAATGAAATATATTTTTTTTATTTCAGGAGTTTTCAGATTTTCAGCTGGGATAGCATAGATCCCAGTAGTATGTTACTGCTGGAATATTTTTATCCCAGCAGTAAATATTGTCGTATAAACAAAATAATATATGGAAATAAATTGTACAATAATAACATGAAAATTATATGATAATGTTTGGGACATAAAGTATCCCAGTAGTGTTGTAAGGGTTAAGTAACTAAAGTAGCTTCCAACATGTTAATCCTTCAATGAAACCTACGTATGCCAGCTTTCATGTTTATAATACGAAATATTTGGACATTTCGGGTGAACAGAAAGGCGTATGAATTTATCCAAATCGTTTGAAAAAGGAAATTCAGGATGCGCAATAAAGAAGAAGATGGGCAGCGTGATTTCATAATACTTCACCGTGGACTGGGTTCCCGGGGGCAAGGAAAGTAGTTCGAGGTCCTGCGAGGAGGAATATTCTAGCCGCTTATCCTGAAAGCCTTGGCCGTCGTCCTTTACCTTCACGCGTTTTACAACCACCCTGAAGAAAATAAGCTGAAATGCCTTCGCGCGCGATACGGACGAGAAAGCAGAAAGCAATAAAGGAACGAGCGAAAAGTATTCCAGCAGCGAATTTAAAGCTGTAAAACTTCTTACAGTCGGGGCTATCTCAATAACGCAGTGAATTTTCGAAGTTAATGCAATCGCAGAACATTGGCGCGAATCGCGAAACGTTTGAAAAATTAATTCTTTCACGTTCGAGAGCGGTAGACAATCAGAGAATTTGCAACTCTAATTCTGTCTATGTACAAATGTTCTTTTCTACTTTGCTAATCTGAAATTGGAGAAGATACGTGTAAAAGATTTTTATTATATTTTTTTCAAGATCTTTCATCTTTTCGACAAATCTCCAATCGCCATCCAAATTCTACAAAGTTACAAAAATTATTTTACCCTACTAACGGACATCTAACAGTCTTCTAGTATTCTCACAAAATGACAAACATCCCTTCTCTTCCCCCCCTTTAAATACGCACCCTATTAAATCTAAAAATTCCATTTATTCAATGCATATAACAAAATTCGTCGACTTTCAATTCTCCATCAGACTCCTCGCAATTTCCGAAATTTCTCCTCTCCACGTCCAAGAGTCACGAGAGAGCTAAGAAATTCTCGTAATTTCTAATAAACTCGTAATACTTCGATGGCATCGATCCTTCCTCATTTCAGCAGCTACATCCTCGATACGAAGGATACACGAACGAACCGATGGAATCGACAGGTGGCATTTGTTTCCAAGTTCGCACCTTCTCCTCGCGCCCCGTCTACGGTGGTTTTTTTGTTGTCCTCTTTCGACTATATCGAAGCCTCAGGCTTTTGTTTGTGCCGTATCGTTCGATATATTCCGTGGGCGAGGAGCGGAACGACATAACAGAGGATTTCACGGGGATGGAGCCGGCCGTGTCGATGGTTGCGCCCTGAAGGATGAGTCGATATTCGCGCTTATGGCTATCGTGAAATAGATCCGCCATTGAGCCATTGGGTTTCATCTGTAACGATAGAGAGATCTTTTTCGCGAGTAAATAGCTCGAAATTGACAATCGGGCTGGTGTATGGTTGGAATTCTTTTAATACCTGCAGAATGGAAATTATAATACTTCCTTCACCTTCTTCAACACTAGAACTATCAAACCAGTCAAAATGACTGGTACACAATTTTTTCCAAAAATTCTCCAAGTTCATATGAAAGTCATAGAATAAATATTTTACGTCCATCTGAAAAAGCATAAATCACCGAATCGATCATCTTTTCCGCCTCTTGGACTCCTCTTTTTTCAAAGTTCTTATTTAATATATCGAAATATCATAGACTTAAGGCCGGTAGTTGTAGTGTTAACACCCTTCTAATTAAACGAAACTTTCTCTTCATTGATTTCGATCATTTTGTATTTCTTTCGTTTCGAAATTTACACAGCGAAAAAATTGACCGCGATTCGGAACGAATGAAAAATACTTCGTTTCAATTTCCCGTAAAAACTGTAACATCACTCTGAATGTTTGCGGAAACAAATCGCAGAATCCCATCAGGCGGAAGTACATTTTTCAGCGACGAAATTCCTTTGAAACGAGTCGCGATATTCGCATCGGACGAATTAGCAAAAAGAATTGGGACCGTCTGCAATGTGAAAGCTTTGAGCACAAAGAAAAAAGAAAAATTGATCGGAAGACAGAATCTCTGTCGAATAACGTCACAAAGCGACGCTGTCCAAATGGAAAACTTGAGAGGATTGCCGTTCTCTCCGTAGCCGTACGCCGACACAAACGATATTTCCAATACGCTGGCCGAACGATGAAATCGATGTCTACCTTTTAATCTTTTTGTTGTAAAAACGAATCTCCACTTTAACGTACAGGGATACATCAATGTTGTATGTTAGTAATTAACGATCTTAATAATGATGTTTCCGGAATTTTTGTTCTGTCATAAAATCCCGAAAACTAAAAGCTTTCAGATCAAATGCTAAAAAAAACTTATACAAAGTATACAGTAATTTAGTGTCAAATATCCATTACAAATTGTATTTACTTTATACTTCTCTTCTTTTTTCATCCCTTTTGTTAGAATTTCGTTTATTATACATTTCTGTTATATTTTACAAAGTAGCCCAAAAGTCATTAGACTGTTTAAAAGTATAACTTTTCTTCCATTAATTCTTGCAAATTTGGAATATGGTGGCCATTTGTAGGGCACAAATTTACAAAACTAATTACAAATAACTTTTAAGAAATATGTTTGCCGTTTGTAAAAGAATAAAGGTCAATTTGTAATAAATGGTTAATAGATGACTTTTAGACTACCGTGTATATGGGTGCATTCCCTTTTCCAACTTTTCTACCATTCTATTATGTAACTGTCACTTACTATATTTTTTATGTGTTACATATTTTCATATTTGCCACTTTATCCTCGTTGTATGTAATCGTAGCCCTAATTGCGCTAGGATTAACGACGACGAGACGAGAAGATCCTGGAAAGCCCGAATTTCGGGTAACAAAGGACCAGAAGGATAAAGCGGATACTCATAGGTCTCACCGATATTATGTTGGATAACCTGCGGATAGGAAGAGGTTGTAACACGTTCAGAGGGCTCAGAAAAGGATAAGGGAGCTTTCTGCAGCGTCCGTAATTAATAATATAGATTGGACACCTCGAAGATTGGTCTTAACTGCAAAAGAATTTGCGAATATCTCCAACACCACGTCTGTGAATCTTATACGCATACTTTAATCGCAATTGTAAAATAGAATCTTCGCTTAATTAACTGTCATATTTCTAAAAATATGCTAAAAATTTTTAACAATATTCCTATACCCTTAAATTAAATGATAACTTGATTTAGCAAATTTGAAATGGATATTTGAGTATAAAATACCGTAGATTTTAATTTTAAAAGACACCATAAGTTAAAGATCAATATTCGTACTTCTCCCTTAGTTAAAATTAATTTTCTCCAATTGAATAATTTTTTTCGTTTAACACGTTGAAGGCCACCGGTATTTCGCTAGTTTCTTCATTTCTACCGAAGTGAAACTTTTTCTATTAAAATCACATCTTTACAAAGCAGAAACTTTAAAGACACAAAGAGATATATGGACAGCAGAACTTTACCTCTTTGAGTCCAATGCGTAAATATTAACTGAATTAACAAATCCGTAAATATTACAATTTAAAAGTCATATGAAATTTCATTGAATTCAACAGCGCCGGTCACCGGTGACCCCCATGGCAATCAACGTGTTAATCTTTCCTGAATCTTCCAAGCTTCAGAAATTGTATAACATCCTTTAACTCAAACAAATCCTCGATTGTCACAGTTAAGTCAAATATCAAAGATTTATGCTAATTACAAACATGCCGCCCCGATAATTGAGCAAACCAATTGAGCTACAGCGACTAGAAGCGATATTTGCCGTTAATGTGTATCTCACGGGGAACTTTTTTTTATTTCCCTCCCTCGTTGACACTAATGTCACTTTAAGTACGCCATCGTGAAACATCTTCCGCGATAACGAGGCGTGCCATTATCGCTAAAAGTTACGGGGAAATTTCTCGGATCGATATCCAATTCCGTGAACGATCTCAAGGATGTTGATGCTTGTTTAGAGTTGCGAGCAAACCTTAAAACATAGATCGTGCAATGAAATTGGAAGAAGCTTCTGTACGGAGAACAATATGGGTCACCGTAATCCAATATCATCATTGACACAATACCGACTCTCCTCTGTCCGATCGTCAAGAGAAGGCTCGACATGGTTTGATCGAAATTAAATTGACGAAATGGATGGGTTTCGTGGGGAAAAGTGCCGATCGTTTAATTAATGAAATTCGTGGTACAGTAGCTCCAATGATGTAATTGGGATCTGAGTGATCACTCGGAGGATCGATATTTCTGCCGATAATTATGACAGTTGTCTAGAACATTTATTCTGCGCTTTGACATATTTAGACTTTTCATTGAGGGTTTTCGGTAAGTTCTGTTTAGTGAGGTAAATATTAATTTCATTAAATGATTTCATTATTTGTTTTTTCTACTTAGTGATTTTATCATATTGCACTTTGCATCAGAACGGCATAAAGTAAGCAATAAGTTTAGTTTTTCAAATTTTTGTCTTGGATCACTCTCTTAATCACTTATCGTCGATATTTATATTATTAATCTCATAGCTTCATGGAGAAAGTAAAAGAAAATTGTTAATTTGGATGGTCGATGATATTTGGATTAAATGAACTTTTTCTGTCTCGGTATAAATAATTTTTTCTTCAATGTTTATTGATTTCTCTATTGTCCAAATTTCACGGAATAAGAATGTGGATCAGGAATGAAAGAAAGTATTTAATTAATCCAAGTAATGTTGAAATAAAACTTACGGTATTAGAAACGAATATAATCCATTTTCACAGCATCAATATTCGCTGAAATTTGCAATATTTTTTAAGTCAATGCACGAACGTTCGTTATTCCATGGTGAATCAGTTATGACAATAATTAAATATCTTTGCATTAATGATATAAGTGAATGAAAAGGCGATACGTTCCTCGTACTTTGAGCTTATTTTCCAGGCTGTTAGCAAGCTCCAATTCCCTCACACTGAACTTTCGTTTAATTCGATTAAAAGTTTATCTCGCAAAGTAATTGGATGCGATTTACGAGATGCGCGATCGCTATACGAGTTTCCTATCTGTGAAATTTATTTTATACGACGTTTTCGATATTCCTTACGTGGAATTATTGCGAGGAACTTTGATTTTTGTTAAGTAAACTCCCATCGTCAATAGATGCGTTCGTTAAGACACGCTCGGATAACTTATTTGCGAACAAATATTTGCCGATCTTTCGCGATGCTCGCAATTAATTGTGGACGTTTAAAATTTCGCATGATATCCCTGGTCAAACTCGTTAATTAGAAACTATCGATTTTAACACGTACGTATTTTCATTTTCACGTATTACTATCAACGAATAAAATGCTTCGTGCAATTAATTTGTCTTTTTCGATTGTATGTCGTTTTTTAATTAATTGCCGTATTTGTATTTATATTTTGCTGGAAATTTTTTTGCAGATGACACATTTTTTTAATCTTATTAAATTTGCACATATTTTGGCTAAGCAATTTCAAAATATTAATGCAAGAGATTCGAATTCTCACCTTTTTCTTTTAGTATTACAATTACGCTTCTAACTGAAATTACAAGTTTCACAATATTTATTGTAACAATGGTTGGATAAATTTTCAACTATTTCAGATTTTCGAAATTATATAAGTTAATAATGTGCCTCTCAAACTCATCAAATAAAACGTCCAAATATTATCGCATTCTTCGTTTAATACGACGAAACACTGGAAATTCGCGCATTTTCTTCCAATGTTTTTTTTTGCAGTGAGGTGTTGTTCGATTTGTCATATTGATCCTTCGATGACTTTACGACGGTGTCGAATTCTCCTAAAATGTTTGGCCAAACACATCCCGGAAGGCTTCCGTAACGCCGTTCCGTTTCGACGTAGCTATCGATTTGACGTTATCGAGACCTCGTCGTGTTTGCTCGATTTCCGTTCTTTCTGCTGGCGAAGAACTCCTCCGACTTGGCTGTACGCCGTTGAATTGCAAATTGACTCTGAACTCGCAAGGGGGTTCGAGTTCCCTCGGATTTCGATGATACGCATAAATGTGCACTACATTCTTACCCCGAGAAAAGAGATAACGCACGGAGTGCAAGAGAACTGATTGAAATAAAGGAGAAAATTGCAAGCGCCAAAGTACTGGGAACGTGCTGCATCGATATTTCGGGATTTTGAACTTCAGCCGTTGATTATTATCGTCGTTCACTCAAAAATTCGTGATCGAGTTTCGTTAAACTATCGGCGAGAGTCGTTACCATAAAAATTGGAAAAGTTTGCGATCGGAAATTTTCCAAACTCTTCAATTTTGTAATCTACTTTCGCTTCGGTATCTGCGTCACCCTTCTGACGCACAGTATTGAGTATGAAATATAGAAAGTGTAAAAATTATGATCATAGAAGTACCCAGAGACTTCTCTAACGTCAATGTTAATCTGCAACATAGAATCAATCATTCTGTGCCAGAGTTTTAACTAAAATACTTATTTTACATAATATCTACAAACTATTTTTCTCATATGTGTAAAAGTGTTAGGAAACTACGTCAGAAAAAAATGACTGAAAGAGGCAACAAGCTTAAACGATTCAACCTCTTGCAATCTACAAAATAAACGTTGAAAATTGAAAAAGAAAGATTATTAAAAATTCGAAGCAACATTTGCCAAAAATTCAGAGCAATTCATTTTTATCACCTTGGTAGATCTACTGTCAAGTTATTTCATAGAATAAAATTCCCACTCGAAAATTTCAATTCCCAGCGAAATATTTCCCCCAACGAATTCCAACCCGAAACTTTACTATCACAGTCGTCATGCAAAATGAGACATTTTCCACAAACGAAAAAGACTTCCGCGAAAAACTTGATTCAACGGCGTCAAAGCCTCGGGTGTCGCGAAAGTGGAGAACCGACGCGAAGATACGACAAAGAAGAAATCCATTGCATACTTTCAATTTAAATACGCTCGTATGAATTCGCTGCCTCGTACAGTTTCGCGTATTAAGGGACCAGCGATACGTCGAGTTGATTTGGTCGTTTCACCCCCGGCATGTAGGAAAATAGACGGATATATAGGTGCTTTCATTTTCCACCGACTTATCCGACAGCCTTTGACAAGTGACACGTGAGGATTCACTGAACCTTTAATAAGTTCTGCAACCCTCACAATCGCTCGAGTTATATCGATGCAGATACTTACATATGTCTCTCGTTGTGTAAGTGCAACGCCGCGGAATTTAAGCAAACGTGTACGGTGAATTCTTCCTCGTAATTCGACTCCTTTTTTTAGATTAGTTCGTTTCGCAGTTTATCGTTATTATTAAAGGTTTATATGCGTTATATTTGTGCAGAATTTCTTTTATTTTTGCTGGATGAAATACCTGAATGGGAATATATTGCTGGAATGGTATTATTTATAATGTATTTTGGAGTACGATATGAAAAATAAAGGTGATGGAGAATAATCTGGGAACTAAGAAAATACACGATTAAACGTACTTTTAGTAGTATTTTTGTATTGGTGGAATTTTAGCGTTTTTACTGATGTAATTTTAGCCCTTACAATTAGTGTATGACGTTATTTTATGAAACGATACGAAAAATCGAAGAAAATTTTACTTTACGACTAGAAAGCCTCAAATGCTGATTAATATTTTTTTACGAGTAAGATCGCAATACAGTTTACGTAAATTGACCATGCACTGTTACAGTAAAAAGGAAAATACCTTTTATGTACAATGCGTTTAGAATTTTGGCAATACGATTTTCCCCATACGAAACCTGTCTCTTTCAAAGCAACGTTCTTCTACATTTTGCTCCAAAGACTTTTCAGTTTCGTCTCTTTTGCAGAAACTGTTCCAATATTCTTTCCCATTATCTAACGTAGCACGAACCACTTATAGAGATCATTAGAAAGTTAGGGATAAAGGTTGCACTATCTGATAACTTACGAGGTAACTAAAATTTGATCGGTACGCGACTGAAAAGATGATAAAAGATGACGGTGTCTTTTATTAAACATAAAAATTCTAAAAGTTAAAACTGCTCTTATGTTAAGACTTGAGTTTTTACAATTGGCGTAAAAATTACTGCCACCAGTTCCAAAGTGCCGAATGACCATAAAAATTCAGTTATGATCTCATTCTTTAAGAATGTCCCCATTACCATATTTGTAGACGGGAATTCCGAGTTGAATCTTTAGTACACGCAGGATCCACCTAACCGTGAATATGCTGCATCATATGCACTGCAATAGGTTTCACAAAAGCAACGTTATGCCCTATTGTTAAGACGAAACTTCATGGTTACGCGGTTGGAGAATGCACATTTGCTTCGCTGCATTTTACAATACGTTAATGTATGTACATACGTGGACGCGCGATAATAGAAGGAATAATATTACTAAGTGTAAAGTAGGGCAATAAATATTGTTGCATGCGCGAATATAATGGAATGTTATTGGTTTATGTTATTAAACCAATTGATGTTCCTTCCTTTTTTCTTTTACTTTTGTATTTCTTTCGGCTTTAACTGTTACAGTCATTTTTCCATAGGACCTACTGTATTATGTGGGTTCTAAACCATCCAGGCTATGATATGTTAAATATTAAATAATAATATTTTAATAATATTATAAGAATTTAAAATAATTTAATAATAATAATTTTTTAACAGTTAATCTATCAAGGCAGTCAATGTAATTGGTTCTTTATTTCTTTGAAAAATTTCTGAATGCTGCTAATCCTTCATTTTCCTACTCCTATCCTGCACAGTATAATCAGTTGTATCGTTCAATTTTCTTCCTCCTTTGTTCCTCTTATACTAACATATTTATTTATTATGCCCTAATATATGGGATTAATAGTGGGTAGTCCTAATGTTAAATAAGAACCGTGAAAATCGTATTATTATATCGCCCAAATTATTTTATATTTTCAGAAATAAATTATTACTAAAATACAATTAGAGCTTTCTAGAATTATCTCTACTTGAATATCGTACATCCTGAATTGAACGATGGTACGGTTAGGTAAATAAATTTAATCGGAATAAGCGAAAAGCTCCTCGAAACACGATACTGACAGTAGACACACACGTTCGATCCATCATTCGGAAAATACGAAACGTCATTTGAAATTCCATTCGTGTCAATACCATCATACCAGCGGCTAATGCACAATGATACTCCTAATGGGCTACATGTTCGTGAACGATCACTTTGGCCGCATTTCGAATTCACCAATGTAATTGTATCACATTGTTTTGGTCTATTCGTACACATAGGCTCAAACGGAGGGGTGCAACATGGTATTAAGTTGCAGGGGATGAACCTGAAAACTTATGAGCACTTTAGTAATTGGAGGAAAATGAGGTCGCCTACATCCATAGATTACGCTTTTTTCCAATTTTTCCAAAGTACTTACTCTGTATATTTAAATATAAAAGATATAACGCCGGCAGTTCTAGTGTTAATGTTTTTACAAAATGTTCAACTTAATCTCAAAGTATCAAAGGAATTCAAATGACACAGAAGAAATCGTAAATCAAAAATCCAATTTACATTCCATCCAATAGTAATAATACTTTATAAAGGGGTAAAACAGTCTAGCATATATAAGGAGTAGAATAATCCGGAATAATGTTAATCGCACAAATCCATGCAATTTGTAGCCAACGCATTGAAGCAGTCGTAAATTTATTCCGATATTTTGCTACGAACGGTGAAGGAACTTATGCGCTCCTAAATACTCGTCCCATGGGACGAACCAGGAGTAACCATACACTGAATTTTTCATGCATGGCTCTGCTTTATCGTCCAGACACAGAGTTTCACTTCTTCCCATCTCGGAAACACTTTCGCCGTATCAGCATTGCTCGCGTGAGTCAAGTGAAATTATTTCAGTGTCGTGCCACCGGCGAGTGTTAATTTAAATAAAGCTCCGTTGCGATAATGTCGCTGAAGTCCCTACATGTTTCCAGCCGGGAGACAAAAGTTACTGCAAATATTCTGTTGTCCAGCAATCCACAAACCTAAACTAAACTACTCCACAAAACTATGTAGAAGTTTTTGTACAAATATTTTGGCAGAGTAAATCTTTATTAATTACATTTAATTACTTATTGTCTATGAAAGATCAAACAGTGCAATTCGGGATTGTCAAGTTTTGAGTGCTCAAATTATTATCTTCTCGTCTTTTGAAAATTAACAGTAGAACTACCAAACCAGTCAAAATGACTGGTACAAAGTTTTTCCAGAAAATTCCCCAAGATTATAGGAGAGTCATAGAATAGAAATTCTACGTCCATCTCATAAAACAGAAATTACCGAATCGATCATTTCCACCTCTTAATTCCCCTTTTTCCAAAATACTTATTTAACACTAGAACTACCAAACCAGTCAAAATGACTGGTACACAATTTTTTCCAATAATTCTCCAAATTTATAGAAGAGTCTTAGAATAAATATTCTATGTCCATCTTAAAAAACATAAGTCACCGAATCGATCATCTTTTTCGCCTCCTGATTTCTCTTTTTTCAAAGTATTTATTTAATATATTTAAATATATCAGATTAAACGCCGGTAGTTCTAGTGTTAAGAATGTACTTTTGGATGTTTTTTTTTTACTTTTTGCAAAGTAAAGTGCGATAGCTTTATCCTCATGAGCAGTTCAGGTAATAATTTCGAAATATACGAGAGACCCGAGAGGAATATTTTGAGTAGCTCCATTTCATACCATCATTAACATAAATTGAAGCCGATATAAACGTGAATTTTGACTTTCTCGCGGAAGCCTCGACTGAAATTTAATCGGGTATAAAAATGCCTTTTCCCTTTTGGCCGACAGAATCGTTTTCTCGTGATGGACGATCGCTAAAGCTAAAAAGATAATCGGGGGTGGAAAAGGAAAGGAACTATCGGGGAGAATGGTGAGGCTATTAGTAGGGGCGGAAGAGCGCCCCATGGACCCGGGGCTCAGACTCGGCACCACTTGAACGCCGAAGAAGGAGGTTCGTTGCAACACCATAAACAACTTTTAACCCCCTGCCGTACAATATCGACTCACGTTTGTAGCGCAGAAAATAAATTAAAAACTCTGTCAATTTTCTAAAAACTGTAAAGTTAACAAGTTAACGAATTCAGCGCGAAATATGACACTGTCTAAATAGTTTGCTGTTGTGAGATATATTTTAAAGTATACAGTATTGTGGAAATCATTTGGGAAATTTGTATTTTTAAATTTAACACTCAAGTATGACAAGCGCAGTTGGAAAAGAAATTGTATGGCGTTAAAATGATTAATACATTACCCCCACAATAAATTATTAAAACATCTTCGCTGTAACTTTTAATCTGAATTTTTGCTAAATTTGTTAAGGTCTAATTTCTTTGTAGGTTTAATTTCGTCGATGGCTCTTAAGTTCCTAGGTAATTTTAGAAGCTAATGTCAAATAAATCACCTAGGCACTTATGACCCATCCTGTGTATCGATGGAACAAAGAAATTGGGCCTTAAGTAATTTTAACAAAATTAAAATATAAAAATACTCCAAAGATATTTTATTTATTAGTAGCTTTTAACATCACCTGGAAACTTATGGTCCACGCTGAACAATTCGCTGGAGTAGCGAATTTTGAATGTTATAAATGTTCCATAACCGAATCTGATGACTTTATGAACAATATGACGTAGTTTACATTAAATCAATGGAAATTAAAGTATTCGAAAGTGTGTAATTTATTATTCGTTGAAAGTACAAATGAGCAGGACGCGGGATGGGCAAATTCTGGCTCTTGGCCCTGTTTCCTGCGACGATAACGACGATGACGATGATGGCATACGTCACCGTAACGACAGCTGGCCCAACCTCGGTGCCATCTTTGCCCACGACCGGAAGCAACGATGTTCCCGACACAAAACGGGTAAATATTCACAGTTTCAAGTCCCTCGTTTCAAAATAAAATAAAATTTCATTATCCTCCGCGACTCGATAAACTTTAATTCTACTTGAGGTCTTGAAATCTAAAATCGCTAACGTCGTTAGCACTAATTGCACCGGTACTTCATGTATACTTATCCTTCCCGTGGCAGTTCATTTAATCAGTTATGAAATAACGATTATATTTTTCTGGAAAAAATGCAGATTTTCATCTTGACATAGAAAATATCACGGAAGATAATGTTTTGTTAATAATACAAAAAGAAATACATATTTTTATTCCATTGAACCGGTCATTTGACCGTATAGTACGGTTAACGTGAAAGATCGTTCTCTTGCTTGCGATTCGTAGCTTTATGGGGATTTCCGCACGTTATGGCAGCTTTAAATTTACTCGTAAACGGTGCAATTTGATGTTTTGCAAAAGCATCCATAAAATGTGGAAAATGGCTGTGAAATTCAGTTTTACAATGTTTGACGTAAAACGATGATTCGTGCTTCAACAGAATCCGTTTAAATTCACTGCTGGTATTGTATCAATATCGAAACATACGAAGCGACACATTAAACACAGATTTACACTTTAAATGTGCGTTTTATAATCCAGATAATTGTATACATCGATCAACCCCACGTTATTTATTAATTAAAAAGAAATTTATCGTAAAACTCAAATAAAACTGTACACATCGACTTTTCATTATGACGACGTCCTTTCAAAACCATTCTCGTTAGAAGATTCACTAAATTTGCATACTATTTAACATCAAACATGTATTTTCTATCTTCAAAACTTTATATGCAATGTTTGCAAATAACATTTATCAAAAAGCACGATCTTAATTTCGAAGAATACCAAATGGGACGAGGAGAACCTTCAAAGGGGTTTTATTAGCGAAATACAAATTTCTTATCTTAAAGGCGGACATCGAGGAAGCTCTGGACGTGATAGAAGCAGCATCAACTGGATCTCTGGGCGAAGATTGTGCAACGACAGCTGGATTCAAGTCCCTGCCAGCTGGTGCAGCACTCGACCCACGGCGTTACGACCCAGCACGCCAGAAAGCGGACATGACCGCTCTCATGCTCCAAAATCTTGGCTCTGTCGCGGTAACTAAACATAATGGTGAGTTCAAAATAATCATCTGAACCTGTTGGACCCAGTGAAATTGAAAATTATTGTACCGTCGCGATTCCGTTATGAAAACGTGTCAAATTTTAGTTCAACGATACTTTAGAACTCCCCGTGATTGATGATCATTTAGAAAATTTTGATAACATGGTATAATAATGTTTATCGAAGTTTAGAATGTTTTAAACAATTTCAGTACAAGTTTTGTAGTTTGTGATTGTTTGTTTGTAACATTTGTAGCCTGCAAGCTTTTGAGATAATATCTTTACTTAGGTAAAAAATATAAGAAATAGAATGCTGATCAGAACTTAACCCCTTGAGATAAAATAACATGTGATACTTGTAACGTGGTAAATGGAGTAGGAAATTTTGTAGTTTTTCAAAAAGTATTAAATTAAAAATATCAGTGGGCCAGGAGGCGTTCGAATTAGTTCTATGTGATTAATATTGTGTTAAGTTATACGGTATATTGGAAATCAGTGATCAATTTTTATTTCAGCAACTAATTCTGAGTTATTACGCATTCAATCACGAAAGGAATCGTAGGGCATGGAGTTAATGTTTATACCTGCAAATTAGCTAATTATTATTCGCTATATTTATACTTTACAATGAAGATTTTATTATCAAAGAGAGTTTTGGATGAATTTATTATTATCGGAGATACAAACTTATTAATAAATGTTTACGAACATGATGATACCAAAATTCTTGTATTCTTTTAAATTTTGATACAATGAAACGTGTTTTCCAAAGTTGATTGTGTTTCACTCACAATACATAAATCTTAATTCATTACATCAATACACAAACGGTATGTTAAAAGTACAATAGTATAAAATATAATCAAGGAACACGGTACGAAACACTATCGAAAGCGAACAAAACAAAACAGAAAGAATTTTCCAGGTACATCTAGTTTATCATTTATATATCATGCACACCTGCAGCACCTGTTGCACTTCGAACAATGTATATTCGAGTCTTTCTATTTTTTTCGTGTAACCTTCTGCGTACCCTGCATTCCTTCAAATAATGATCGATTCTTCCAAATTATGCACAACATCTCCAATAAACTCAAATAAAAAAAATTGTTGTCAAAACATCCATTATTGAACTTTTTCAAAATTGTACATGGTGACTTCAAGAAGTAATGTTGAAACAATATAATTCGAAATTAATTCATGAAAAATTTCATTTTATGGGCTGAAAATAATTCTCACAAGTAACGGTAATAAAAATAACAATAAATTCTACTCTTTACACGAGATAATAATATGGAACAATGAAAATACTTACGGAGCAACGTAATAAGACAAATGTCTGACTTAAGTATTCAATGAAACTAACACGTTGTTATCTACCTGTACTACGAACATTTATTTGTAATATTATTATAAATTCTCCTCGCCGATCGAAGAGAGCTCCATTCTCCAACGTTTGCGCGAAAAAGGCAGACGGTGTTACGGGATGCCATGGAATGCACCATCAGATTTTCAGTTGGGCGTGACCAAATTCGCTGGGTGAATGTAAAATCGATTTAACCAATAATCCAAGCAGGATGACGGACCGCATTGTCAACAGTCCAATTTGCACGAGAACCGGTATATCGTAGTCTAACCGAATTCCATGGGTTCGAATGGTAACGAGAATATGCGCACCATTGGATACATCGATCGTTTCTGAACGGTCTTCGTGATTGTGGTGGTGGGCTCGCGGATACTCGAATTGCATACGGATTCGCTGTACGAGAAAGTAATCGCCTCATTAATTAAGCGAATAACGCGAGCGTGATGGGACTTTTCTATCTCACTGTATCTATGCGTTTCGTTTGCAGAATTGGTAATGCGCTTGATCCTGAACTCGATAAAACATTGGGCAGGGTTTACTATCAATTTTATTCTCATTGCTACCCTTTTTCGAGCAAAGGACTTTTCTTCCAGAAGTACGTTATATTTGGAATTTAATTTGGATTTTGATAACTGTGAAAATCGATGAAGAATTTGATATGGGCGCGATCCTGAGTTCGAGAAAACGTTGGGCAGGGTGTACTATCAGCAAAGGATTTTCTTTTCAGAACTACATTATGTTTGGAATTTAATTTTGAGTTTGATATCTGTGAAAATCGATAGAGGTACCGTAAGGAGGAGGATTTTATAGTTTAATGTAATATTGTTTATATAGCACTCTGATAATCAAGGTGGCGATATATGTTACATGTACCTGCATTTAAAAATTTTGTTTTTTTCCAAATAGAATTGTTCATTTCGTTAAAAAGTTACAAAAAAATTGATAACACAAAATTACCTTGAATATATTATAGCTTCACATATGACATACATTTATTGTTTACTAAATGGATAAAATTACCGAAGAAAAAGGTTTAAGAAAAAAAGAATTTATTCATATGCGCGTTTATTATTTAATCGCATTTGATGTAAGTACAATTTGTAAATATGTTGCTCACATATTTCTAGGTAATTTAATTTGTCTTTTTATATATGTAAACATTTTGTTCGTTGGAAGGTTTTTTGATGCTGCTTTATTTATTGAGTAACTGTTTCGCAGTTTGAACAGTACTGCAAAGTTGTACTTTATTTATAAAGG
Organism: Cerceris ruficornis; assembly: GCA_963989415.1. Classification (NCBI taxonomy): domain Eukaryota; kingdom Metazoa; phylum Arthropoda; class Insecta; order Hymenoptera; family Crabronidae; genus Cerceris; species Cerceris ruficornis. Next base: position 19,531,584 of record OZ022519.1, read on the forward strand.
CTTTATTCGCGCGGAAAAGTGTATACGTGAAATTCCTGATTTTCAATGATCTTTTATGATTTTATTACACCGACAGAGGAAAACTGCGGATGCTTCCGTGACACGTTTACATCAATGCCTTTATATCTGGGATTACGAGCGTACGTGAAAGGCTTGAGTGTCTGACGATCGCAGGAAAATACTACTTGGAAATTTATTAATCCTTTAAGTCTGTTATATCGCCGTAAAACGGGCAACTCCCGATTGAAAATTTATTACCAGTAAAAACAAAAGAATTAATATGACGTGCAAAATCAATAATAAACAATGCAACGATAAAAACCTTGAGATAGAATGAAACGGAGGGAAAATAAATTTAAAAAAACTGAATTCACGTCCGTGAAATGACAGTGATGTCAGTATTTTCAATAATGACAGCCCCATTCTATGTTTTAAGCCTATTTTATTCGTCACTGTGGAATATTTATTTGCACAACTCCTACAAAGTGTGTTTGCAGAGAAATAAAATATGTTTAACATATGTACAGACTTTCGGCCATTTTTTGGGCACGACCAGTTAAATCAGTTTTTCATAATACGTTACTTAACCAGGTTAAACTCTGTTAAACTTTAGTTTTCGGGCTAAACTTTAAAGCAGCCTCAGGAAAGTTTCCTTCGAACAAAGGCTTCCTGTACGTAAAAAAGAGACCAACTGAATTTCAACCTAGAAATATGTAAGCAATATATTAGAAAATTGCGGTTAAATAAAATTTTATCTTTGAAGTTCTACCAAACGAACATACATTAACATATTTCTGCTTTTATTAGGAGTATATTAATGAAGACAAAAAGCTTGTCTCCTACGCAATATTCCTACGCAGTATGTTTCATTTCGCTGGAAACAGAAAAATATCTCCCGCGGGATTAAAGTTATAAAAAAATGTTAAAAAAAGTTGCTTGATGTAAAAGGGGACATCAAATAACGCTAATGATTTCTCTTCAGGTCTGGTGGTGGTGGAAATGTTAAGGGTTAATTACATTTTTTAAATTGGTACAACACAGTTTCAAACACATCATCAGATTTATCTGGACATCTTTATTACAAAAAGAAATAACCTATCAATATCAAAAGCTGTTACCTTAGCAAATATTTGATAGTGCAATTTCAGAGGTTGGGACCTGTGACCGAATTAAACTAATCTTAACATTATACTAATTGTAATGTTTCTCACCATAAACAGACCAAACAACATTTACAAAAAATGCCCACCTAAATATATTGATGCATTCAAAATGATATGTTTCCATTAAACAACATGAAATCGACAATAAACCACACTCACTACTAGACCCATAAGCAGATAATTCCCTAAATATAACATCCCCCTTCACACCATAATTTCCAAGATACCCGCCCCTTTCCGATTAAACTTAACATGCATACTGTATATAAATATCATTAATATCCCGAACCTGAAATTCTAAAAAATAGTAAAAGACGCCGTGGAATATAAAAAGGAAAGCAAAACAATTTACAGATCGAAATTATTCAGGACTTTTAGACGTTCTGGCGAAATCTTTGCTGGTATCGGTCAACGACGCCGTAGAGGCAAGAGTTATCGCATTGAACGCCTCCACGGGTGCAGTGATAAGTGCAGTGTGGCTGCAACGGAGCCCAGGGAGCGTCGGTGAACCCTCGAAGGTCGAGAGCCACGGACTTCAGGTCGGATCGAGGCCAGATCCGAGTTTACCGTGGTTCGAGAATGCTGGAGCCACCACGGGATTAAGGTTCGATTAGACCTCGGATGATGGAGTTCTGACAACTCGTATAACGGATACCAGGCAAATCTTGACCCACTGCGAAATTACGTTGCATGCATTTCAAATGGTTTCGCGGGTAGTTTGTTTCCTTCCTGGGAATTTGTTGATTTTCGGATTATACGTTCCCTTGGCATGCGAATTTTCATTCTAGTATTTTTGGCAAATAAAGAGGAAGAAGTTGTTGATAATCAATAATATTATAAAAAAGGTTTGTTGTCTTCTTGTCTTTTATTTTTAGTGATGTTTTTTGATAATTTTTTATTGCAATAATATGGAAGTGTTTAAGGCATGGGTCAGAAATGATTTGGTATCCGTCGAGCGAGAATAAATGTGTGGCACTCGATGTGCACATTTGTCGTGTTATGCACCATTTATCTGTCATAATGCACATTACATGCACCCCTCAATGCACCCATTCTTCTTACTGTGAAAAACAATACTTTCGTGCTTACTTCCGTGTAACTTCAACGTCTCTAGTTCTATCTCGAAGATCGTGAGACCGTGAAACGAAAATCTATAAAATAAAAATTTAAGAAATTCTATAAATCAATCTACAAGTTTACAAATCTAAAAAATGTCCATTCTATGTGGTTATTCCCACTAAGTGCTGAAAAAGTATTGGAAATACTTTCCAATGAAATTTAGAATATCTTTCTCAATAATTAATTAACTTTCGTCACTTTAAACAGTTTCGAAGACCGCATGAAACTTAAAGGGCACCATTATCGTTTCAGACATATATCAATATCGTTTTACAATTATTTCGAATTATAATAATAACCCTCGTAACGACCGGAGGCAAGTTCCAGTAGAATAAGCTACCTCCCCTTACAGACATTTTTATCCGTTTTCCATTTCGAGGATTTAATAAAGCTAATTATTTAATTGCGATGGAAATAAGAGATTTTTACTTCTAATGAATGGATAGTAAATAGAAGCTCCGAGTATGGGAACAACAAGGTACCGGAAACACTGAAAGTCAGTGGCACATAGTGAAGTGAACAGACACGCGTGAATGATGCTTGAAAAAACCTCCGTTTCGTCTTTCATTCCCGGCGTGCATTCAGACTATTCGACGAAAGTCTAGCGGACATTTCCTGAAAAAAAATTCCCATTTGGATTTTCTCTGAATATTCTCATCTCTCGTTCTCCTCATCCCCTAATGTACCCCTTCTAATAACCTGGAACTTAATGCGACTGCAAACATGAAAGTTGCGGAGAGGAACAAAAGAGCACCGAAAGGAATGAGACGCTTATTAGCATGACAAACAAATTGCTATGCCAGACGGTCTACTAATTTTATCATTCTTGTCTATCCGGATGGCTAATTAAAATGCCGTTTTTTTAATAGAAATATCATTTTTCTAATAATTGATAAAATTCGAAGATGATGACACATTTATATACAACACACACAGTGAATAATTTTATATAATTATAGTAAATGTAGCTTTACGTGATCGAAAAATACATCGATTTTCACATGACAGGAAGTACCTTTGGAAATTGTTAATTTGCAGATGGTTAAGGCCTTGCCTATTTAATTACTTTTCGCAGCAAGTAATGACAAACTTAATACATTTTCTGGGTTATTAAAATGTTTCGCATTTGTACGGTTTACATCATCTATAATCCACGAGATAGACAAACAAATATCGATATCTGCAAATACACCCATTGAATCTAATCAAACCGCAAGTCGCAAAGTCCCATAAAATATTATTGCAACAATCGTACAATTTAATTATAACCTTCACTTTCAATAATTCTAAACGAATTCTAAAAGTCTTCACAATGAATGTCTGCCACTAATAATTATCCTTTTAATTTGAATTAATTCCTCAACATCACGAAAAGTACAAAAAAAAAACGCTAAACCACATCGCAAGCTCAATTGAGCCTTCATCGTATTTTACGTGCAACATGCAACTGTTTCCTCCTCTTTCATTCTCCAAGTTGTATTACGATATTGATCGAGTATCGATAACACTCAGGTAGCACTTAAGTAGAGTCTGTGCGGAAGAAAAAGCACTCGAGCATAGACCCGCTGGCAGTTGCATTTTTTACGGGAACAAGGATTCGTGTAAAATGCTTGAGTGGAGGAAAACGAACTTGCAGACAGTCGACGGTGATAAATTTGACCGAGAAAGATGGGAATTCTGTGCCATCGTGGCAGTAATTAGGCTGACGTGTCTATTAGTAGCCAAAAGAAAGGATCGCAAAGAAGTGTTTTCGCATTTTTTACTTACATTTAACCAGTTAACCGTGCTCGATGTGTATACACGTCAATCCAAAGCTCTGTTGCGGTAATCTTTTTAACACTGGATTGTAAATTTTTTATCGAATAAATATGTAATCCTTCCACGTTTTGTTTTCCTATTTTCGTAACAATAGGAGCATTTTACGTGCGTTCGACGTGTATACAAGTCATTTCTTGATTTTAATTCCGCATCCCGTGAGGGATTTTTAAAACTAAACTCCACAGTTAACTGGTTAACCCATTGACTGCCAACTACGAGATATCTCGTAGCTGCACTATAACTTTGAATTAATAAGTTAACAATAATGGCCGATCGTGTATAGAAATTTTGGAACAAAAATGTTCTTCGTATCATTACAAATGTCGAGAATATATTTTTGATTAATGAAACCATGTTTCAATTTTTTTAAATCAGTGAATTATCAAACAGTAATGGAAGTCGGATAAATAGAAATTTGATAATTGTTTCACGTAGGTATTTTATTATTGAATTAAATTTAATAAAGTTAAAGGCAGAATGTAGGCAATATTGAAAATATTTCAGTAAAATTTCAATAGGGGTAGAGAGAATTGGAAAGAAAGCCACATCTCGGTTGATCGTTCCTATCCTTGGCACAGCAAGAACAGCAACGTTCGCAAAATCTCGAACGTTCCGTTGCACAAAAGCTAATGATCCGAAAGCCAGAGGATAATTAACGATACCCTCTTATTAAAACGTAAATTTCCGTTCGCAATTAATAACGGGGACGGCCAAGAAACGAGGAAAATCGCTTTTGTCAATCAGCCGATAGAAGTGAATCAATCGGAGGAGTAATTACAGGAGTAATCAGAACGTCTCAATGAGCCGGCGAAATTCAGCTGAATTCGTGGCGTCCGTCGATCAAAGCGAAACTCTTCTTTGAGGATAACAAACTTTAATTACAGGTTAACCCCGTGTGTGCTCGGAATTCTGAGAGAATACCGATGGACTTTTCAAGAACAGAATGCACCTCGACTTTGTCGCATTAAACATGTATGAGATCCTCGTCCTCGTGTTTGACTCTGTTGCAAGATATTGCGACCATGTTTCTCAAATATTATAAACCGTGGAATACCTCTTGATTTCATATCTCGAAAATTAGAAAAGTTAACCAATTTTAGTCAACTTTTCCCGTAAAAGTTTAAGAATAATAATAACAAAATTTTTCATTTATTAAATAATACTTACACGAAATACTCATCCAGTAATTCCTAACAATGTTTATACATTAAATGACATTAATTATATACAGCACCATTTATTGCAATTATATATTTTTGTCACGTAACAATTCTAAATTTTACGTATTTTTATTATTTTCTTTCTTTGTGTGTTTTCTGCGCTAATTGCTGTGCTCATTTTTCCTAGGATTTACATACACTTTTAATTCCTATAACGACCAATTTTGGGTCTAATTTCAATATTTCTAAATTTTACACATCAACTGGAGATAGTATTTAAAAAATTACCTAAAAATCAAAATAAAATTCTGTGAGTTGAAACCTGCGCGAAGGAAAGTCTAACAAAAATCAGAAGAATAATAAATACATTTATTCTCACTCAAAAAATGCTGTTTCACAATTGTCGTTTGTATTACGAGGACCAGAAAGTAATGCCGTCTTTTTACATTAAATTTAAACAAATAAATTTGTAGCAAGTTTTTATTTCTAATGAACGATGTAATCACCCTCGTTATCAACAACCTTTTGTCATCTAGTGTGTAAATTTCCAATGCCGGATCGATAAAAATCAATTGGTTTTTGAGCAAAATATCTGGAAAAACGACATTACTTTCCGGTCCCTCTAATATTACATTTCGTCGCACTTGCCAAAGGATTTTCAATAAAAATCGATGACAAAGTAACTAATCGTTTCCACTGACGTTTTAAGTGGCATTTTGATTTATGAAACCGTATCTGGAGAACGCGAATCGTAGCTGGGCGTTGGATAACAGAGAGTAATTATGATTTATAGGCGAAACTCGCGAAAGTTTATTAATGTTGCTCATAGACATAACACCGTGAAAATGTTTATTAACGGGCGTTGTTACCTTGCAAGGGAACGTAATCACATTAGCCCCGTGTAGATGGTCGACATATATACTCCTTCTCATGTTCTCTCTCATTCTTGCCTTCTCAACCTGCACGCACGCACACGCACAGACTTCTCTGTTTCGCACCCCCTTCCACCATTTCATATTTAAATTCTCGCTGACCTTCCCGGTGAAATGAGCAATTACGGCTCGTATTTTTCTCAATTACGACCTACTTGGCACATTGCGAGGGAGAAGTACGCTAATCGTCGATGAGCAGAAACGAGAACGACGAGAATCAACGGATGTCCTTTAACGAGTAATAAATATGAATCCTTTGCGGTTTAATTTGCAGTTTCTAAGAAATTAATTAAATGAAATCTCATAAAATTCTCCGTCATTGAATGTTCATTTTCATTAGGTATAAATAGTTTAACAGTAAAGGATACATTATTTAAATATACGAATTATTACATTTCAGATTGGAATTGATTCAGAAAATTTATGGTAAAAGTCCACACTGAGTATAATTCGTCAGAAGGATAATAAATTGTAATTAATATGTGAAATGAAAATGTGCGTAATTGAAGGACGCGCAAATGAAATGTGGAATTCTTGCTTAAATATTTGTCGGTTATAAATTTCGTGAATTCGTTTGTTCATTTGTAAATGGATAAACCCCTTTTACGGTTTAGAATGATGTTGCACCGATACCGTGTGACATGATAAACGGACAAACAGTATACGGCTCGTCGATTATTTCGACAGTGAAATTTTCCGGGATATTTGCATAAAACGAGGGTGACATTTCACCGGGGAGGGAACAGCACAGTTTATAGGTGCTCCACGATCATTCATCATCCTTCATCATCCCGTACGAGCGTCAGGTCATAGAAACTCGATTCGCGAAGATGCAAAATGCAAAAGATATTAGTCTTGTAATTGCGATAACATATCGGAATTAATGGAATTTATGAAACGTCAGGCTGTCACCGAATTCGAGGACGAGAGGTAATTATTTCGACGAATAATTCGTGAAATGAGAAACATCGCAAAAACATAACGTTATAACTTTATTCTATGTGGAATTCGTAATTTTGTCTGATATCCATCATAATTATATTTAATATCCGTGCAATATTCGATGTAATCTTCGTGCAAACGGTTTCTTCTTTAAATATCTTGAGAATGAATTGTTAGAACAAGTTATAAGACAATTTCCCTTTTTCTAGTGTTTTTAATTCGGATTACTTGTCGCTTTCTTCTACCGTCAAAAGAACTGAGATTATAATTATATTCAATAATATTCTTTCCGATAAGTAATCTAACAATAAGTTAAGTAAAACAAACAATTGTAAGTAATCTAATTTTTCTTCTTCCAACTCTCAATTATTGTCTGAATTATCACAAGTATAATTTCAATCAAGTCATTTTAAATATTAGAATTATAAAGAGAACGCTTTTCGTCTTCTTCTTTTCATTCGACAGAAGCAATGAAGTTTCAATTTTTCTGAACGATGTATCCCTTTTAAATGCTTGTTTGGAGCTTCTTGAAACATTGGAATTATTAAGGGGATACAAATATTTTGGTGAAAAATCTCGCCACTGAGGCAGACATCAACGATAATCAATATGCTATCGGTACACCATTAAAGGCTCTTTATCGCGCATACAGCCTCAGCTTATTTATAGCACGCGTCGTAAAAGTGGCCGTCGAATGGAACAGCGAGGACTGTTAAAATTATAACGATCGTAAAATTCATGCGCTCATAAAATAACTGAAGATACATCAACGATTTTAATCGTAAACATAATGTTTCCACGATGAGAACTAATTTTCAGTGGAATAAAGTAATGTAAATTGTAATCGAATCTCTGTGATTCAATTTTCTGTTTATTAAAATGACATATCTGTATTTTCCTTTTTAACTAGATATCAAAACCATGCCTTTGGTAAACATAAATTGTTAAATGTATAGGAATATTATTTTCAGTCGAATACGTTTGTAATAAAGAGTTTATGTTGCCTCTCATTCTGCGAAACGATTAGCGGCTGTTATCAAATACGAGGAAGAACTATGAAAAAGGTAGATTTCCTGATAGGAACCGGTTCTTTTTAACCCTTTGCGATCATATGTCAGATCAGACCTGACATAATTTTCTTTTGTAGCAAATTTTCTGTTGATCTAATTTGAACTTTAGAATTTGAAGAAAAAGTGGCATTTTCATCGAAATATCTTTTAATACCTATAGTTACAGCTATCACCGTAAATTAACACTAAAACTATCAAGACGGCCGAAATGGCCGATTCCCATTTTTTTCTAAAAATTCCCCAATTAATAGGGAAGCCATACAGTAAATATTCCAAGTCTATCTTATGAAACAAAAATTACTTAACTGAAGATCTTTTTCACCTCTTAATTCTTGTCTTCACAAGGTACTTGTTTAATATATTTAAATATAATAAATAAAAACCCGGTATTTATAGTGTTAATGAATTGCTAATTCCAGAAAATTGCAAGAAACCGATTTCTTTACAATGACGAAAAATTCGAAATAGTAATCCCGACTGCAAAGGGTTAATTTTCCCCGGTTTACCGCAATAATTGTATATTCCTTCAACAAGCCCTACTAAAATTCAATGATACTGCATAAAAATTATGAAAAAGAAAAGTGTAACTTTCCTATTCACCATTCTTTTACGACTCTCGCGTTAAGGTTCTTTGAAGTCCTCGATGATCGGTGCATCCTGACGACGATTCGATCGCGATCGGCGGATTAAAATAAAATCGTCGCATGCCGGATGACCGTGAAGTGCCAGGAGCACGGAGAACACAGGTGGACGATTTAATATTTGATAGGGTCGTTGCACGAAACACGTGTGTACCAAAAGGTCGAAGTTTCTATGGCGGTTTGTGGCGTTTGCGTGTTATCCCAGGTCACCGAAGTTCATGCAGTCACCGCCGATTGAATCCTACAGGGGTTGGTGGACCATCCCGTATTTCTCCTGCAAAAGTCACCGATGGCTCATCTCCTACAGCGTTAACATTAGACCACCGGATGCAAGACACGGGTTTGTATTCACTTTATACACTTCCTTTTGTAATGGACAATCAATATGGCTTTCTATAACGTATTATTCAATTTCGCAATGTACAGGGTATATCAGAATTATGTGTCACGGTGTACCAGCCGTTAAAAGTAATTGTGGGCTAAAGAAATTATAAACTAAGATGGTAGTTCGACGTAGTCGGTCAGCGATAAGCGACTTCGCAGACGCTTTCATCGGCGACGGGAAAATTCATTCCCGAGCCGTGGCTTTATCTCTGCGAAGCTCGAAACTTTGTGCGACTCTGAGGGAGAAACAACTTTCTCCCGTCTTCTATCACACTTTTTGTTCTCTCGAAATTATCTCAGACGTAACTCTGATTTACTTTCCGTCACTTTTTATCTCGCCCTCTCCAGTCGCCCCGAAACTTTCACGGATTTTCGGAGAATCGAATTAAAGGACTGTTTATGTACGATCAAATATGTATGTGGAAGAAAATCAAAGCATCAGATAGATATTTATATAGTATTGTAAATTATTTAAATATTATTAATTAGTGTCTGTCTTATGAAAGAATGAAACTGAGACAGGAAAGGTACGGAGAAACGTGCAACTTCTATAATTAATAAATCGGAAAAATAAAATTCAATATTTCAAGCGACGAAAAAATTTAATCAATTTTGTCCTTTTCGTATTATTTTCCAGTGATGAAGAATCTCATTAATAAATCTGTTTAAGGGTACGAGAATTTCTAAGCGTGGATATCGACATCAGCGGTTTGGAAGTGAACCAATGCGATACACCATTACCGAGCAGCGAGAGTGGACTTGCTGATAATCAAATATCATCGTTTAAAGGCACTCATAAGTGCCATAACGACACCACGCAAGTAACTGTCGAACAACTGTTTGCAATTTAATATCTAAACCTAACAAAAATATCTCCCAACATTATTTATTAAAATAGACTCATCGAAGTATCAAAAATTTTGTTATCAATTCAATTAGAATTTTAGCATAAGGAACTTAAATATTAATTTCAACATTTTTTCAAGGAAAAAACGACAAATTATCCCACAGGATTTTTCTGTCAATTAAATCTAAATGTACAAACTATAATGTCAATTAAAATGATCACTTCCCCGGGATATTCTTGAATAACAAATTAAATATTGGCCTATGAGATTATACAAATTCGGAAAACTATCTTGCAGTGCGAATACCATGGTCCCAGTAGTCGAATTAATCAAAACGGTGTCGGTGCCGGTTGGGCAAAGGGTGCATACGTTTGCAAATGTCGGAAGGGTTATTACAGCACGAATCAGCACCAACCTGGATTCGATGGACTTCTCATCGAAGGTCAGAAATTCTTCCACGAAATTATGCCACGTCATCTAGTTCTCTCTAACAATGTTGATGTTCTTTCAGCCGCTTGGAAGGAAATGCAGGAGAATATTAGCGATTCTTACACGAAGGTTTTCCGATGTCTACGTTGTGCACCTGGGTGCGCCAAATGCAAAGGTCCTCAACCTTGTCTGGCTACTTACAATTGGCCATTTAGGTACAAGTAATATTTTCGTTACGATGAGTTTGAGTTATTGATATAATTATTAGTTATGAAATTGCACATCGTTCTTCAGGCTACACTAAAATAGAGATATCCTCGTTTAACACTAAACCTACCAAGTCAAAATGACCGGTTTCTAATTTTTCCTGAAAATTTATTCCACTTCTATCTTATAAAACCTAAATTAATTAATTAATCATCTTCTTCACTCCTTGATTTCTCTTTTTCCAAAGTACTTGTTCAGTATATCTAAATTGTAGTAAATATAACGTCGGTAGGTTTAGCGTTAAAAATTGAAGAAAAAGCTTATTTTTTATTTAATGATTATCTATTGAATGTTTGATGATCGAATATTTAATAGAATATCCATTTAATGTAGAGTAGGATGTTACGAGGGTTTGTCTAATTTGAATTGCACCATATAATATTAATTTATTTTAGTTTCTTGGAAAGAGCAATGTTTATCGATAGTTTTTCCAGTTTAAGAATGTATGTATGTCGGAGGGAAATATGGAGAGTTTGATATTGAGAGAAATAACGAAAGGTTCTTTTAAGGATCACCCTTCTATCGTTCTCCATTTTCTGCGTCTTCGGTACCATCGTTCTGGTGGCCTACATGTATCAGCACCGTAAGCTCAAAGTGTTCAAGGTCGCCTCGCCGATATTTCTATCAATCACGCTTCTAGGATGCGCAATCATGTACCTCGAAGTACGTGCAATTACGGGAAAAATTATGAAAAATTTGATAACAAAAACCCTTCACCTAATGAATTCACTTTGCATTTAGATGGCAGCTATATTTCCGGTTCTCGACATGTACTCCTGCATCGCGACAAAATGGACGAGGCACCTTGGCTTTTGCATCTCCTACACCGCTCTGCTAATGAAAACTTGGCGGTAAGAAACTTTCGAGGAATTTGAAATCCCCTATCTCAAACATCCTTAAAAAAGACAATAATAAAAATACTAAAATTTTTCAAAATAACCCATCCCCTAAGTTCACACGGTCCATCATCAATCTTCTCGCAAAATGGAATTTCAGAAATTTGAAAAGGATAGAATGTGCAGATTAGAAATTGATTGTTAAAATAATTAAAATTTGCCATTTTTCCATTTTGCAAATTGATTAATATACATATATACAACAATTTGTCACTGTTAGCACGCATCGTTGGCGAGAAAACGGCGGCATTGTGCCTCCATCGATTGATCGAAACAGGAAGCGTGCGTTTCATTTGGAATTCGTGAAAGTCTGCAGATGCCATTCCGATATCACTGCATACTGTACCTACGCGCAGCTTACGTGAGATAGCATTGTTCCTCGCAGATAGATTCGTCTCTCGTGCACAATAACGCCACTCCCTCGAACCTGTCGGGAACAAATTAATTACTCGGTTATGTCATTGAAGCACTCGGTGTGTGCGTTTGAAAGGATGTCAGACTCGTTTGGAGACGCGCGGAATACTGTTATCGACTTTCTTCGCGAATAACGGCACCATGGAAATGGGTTTAATTTAGAAGCGTGTTTCGAAACTGCGCTCGTAATTCATTCTCGGATTGTCATAATGCAAATAGACTTCATTTCACCATTAAGAATTAAATTTGACGTTCCGCGGAAACTAATGTGATGTGCATAGAATTTAGAAAGTGGCTGCTTAGCAAAGGATTTTATTTTCACAATATTTCATAAAGTATCTAATTTTCAATCGTCATTTTTTTTCAGAATTATAAATCTGTGATACAATTTTGTAGGCGATAATTACGTAAGATGTCTTGTGTTTTTATGACGTTACGGAATTTGTTTATGTTTGAGAGGCAGATAGAATTTGAAAGTCTTTTTGACACTTCCTTTTCATATGAGGGAAATAAAATTTCGGTAATTTATTCTTGCAGAGTTTCTCTGACGTATCGTGTCAAAAGTGCACACAAGGTGAAACTTACGGACAAGCAGCTGTTGCAATGGATGGTGCCGATATTATTAGTAATGTTAATCTACCTCGGTACGTGGACACTCAGTGCACCACCATACGCCGAGGTGATAGCCGATAATTATGGTCTCAAATTCTACCAGTGCTCGTTCAACTGGTGGGACCATAGTTTAGCGATAGGTAATTATATTTTCCATAGGTAATTATATTTTCTTCTTCTTTTCGACCGATTTATCAAGCCCCATTGACACTAGAATTAACAGCGTTAAATCTATTACATTTAAATATATTAAATAAATACATTGAATAAAAGAGGAATCAAGAGGTGAAAAAGATGATTAAGAAATTTATATTCAATAATATAGGTGTGGAATATTTACTGTATCGTTTTCTTATAAATTTAGAAAACGCTCATAGAAATTTAGCAACCAAACATTTCCACTGCCTTGTTAGGTGTAGTGTAAATTAAATAATTACGAGAAATCGAACGTTCTGCAATTGCGCCATTGTTCGGTTTACTTTTACAGATAGCATATATCAGACCAGTCTATAAGTTTCTAATAACATATAACATACAATATCTAAATATTGTAAAATATGCCCGAACTTGTGAGCCGACCGATAGATCTATTAGCTGTACTTTGCATATCTTAGAATTTAAGAAGAACAAATTTAATTGCAGGAGAGATCCTTTTCCTCGCATGGGGCATCAAAGTGTGCTACAATGTGCGAAACGCGGAGAGTCTTTTCAACGAGGCTCGTCTGATCAGTTACGCGATTTACAACATAGCAGCTGTGAATATAACCATGATTGCCATACAGTGAGTTCATTTGTTTCTTTATGAGATCATAAACAAGAATTAAACCCCATAAATTCACACGCTATCATGTATTCTGCGCAGTGTATTCATTTTCCCTCATGCCGGACCGGATATTAAGTACTTGCTGGGCTTCCTGCGTACCCAGCTCTCCACTTCCGTCACCGTGTTCCTCGTGTTTGCACCTAAGGTAACGATCCTGTACTACAATCAATCTACATTGCAATCTAAGGATCAAACAGTGCTTATAATTAATTTATTATTATTATTTTCCATTCTGTACGTTCATCCTACGTTTATGCAAACTTCGGAGCATTCTGGTTTTGCATTATGTAATAGATTAAATTTTGTAGTGAAACCGAGATTATATACTTCGAAATTCCGTCACATGCACTATTTCCTAAGCCCCCGCTATAAATTATTCTCATTAGTACCATCATCCTCAAATTAACATGTTCCATCTAATCCCAGGTGATCCGGGTTTTGCGGGGTCAAGGAGATCAATGGGACAGTCGTGCAAGGGCACGGGGGGTAACTGCAAGTTTCTCATTAAATGGGATTGGCCTTGTACCCGAGGAAACGACAGACCTGTATCAAGAAAATGAGGAACTTAAGGTAAACGATCTCAAGCTAACCTGTTCCTCTCTAAGTACTGATAGAGGACACTTTTCTTCAACTAAGAACTACAGTAGTCAAAGGAAAATATTTAAAACCAATCGTATAAATTCCCATTAACGCTAAAACTACGAGGACGATCGAAATGACCGTCTCTCTCCTCATTTTTTTTCTAAAAATCCCCCAAAATCCCCTAATTACTAGCGCAGCCATGACGTAAGTATAAATACCACCCGAATGCATCGGCGGGGCAATACTAATTGGAGGGTTAACCGTTTTCATTTTTGTTTGTTTTTTTAAACCATTTTATCGTATTTGTGAGATTTTTCTGATTAAAATGATACCAAACACGATATAGTTTGAATTATATTTACTTAATATTTAATAAATTTACTTACTATTTACGTAATTCAAACTATATCGTGTTTAGTATCATTTTAATCAGAAGAATCTCAAAAATACATTCGGAAAAGTTACATTTAGAAAAATGAATAAATAAAGAAATTTATTGTTGCATTAGCACTGCCTCGCCGATACTTTCGAGCAGCTCGCTTTGTTTGCTTGCTCTCCCTGTCTCTTCTACCGTCTGTCTTTTTCTAAGTTCGCGCTCGGCTCGAATCTTAATGTAAACCCAGATTCTACACCGGTACTCGATAAGAGCACTGTTTTGCCCTTGAAATCTGTGCATTTATCGAGGTTTTACTGTACTTATTCAATATATTCAAATTAACACATCCTACGTTACCCTTGCTCCTCCTCCTATCGGTATATTCATATTCTACGATCCAAGGAGGAAATCCAAAAGCTGGCAGCTCAAATCGAGTTCATGAAGATCGTACACATGGAGATGCACAATCGCCACATAAAGCCAAAAGCCGGAGGTTACTTCAGCACTCACGGCCACGGCCATGGTCACTCGTCCTCGGCACAGAGTCCCATAGCCAAGAGCTCAACGGCCAGCTTCATCCTCAAAGTATGTACCTAAGTCTTCCCGACATTATCGCGCGTATTTCTCAAAAACAGATGCCAGCTTGCGATAGAACTTCCCGGGAAATACATTCGAGTGACTTATTGAGCAGACTGCCGTGGAGCGAGGGGCGAGTGCCGCCGCTGCAGCGGCGGTTGAAGACTCGACATTTCCCTCGGGAAGTTTGCACAGGGCGCGCAGAATGGAGATTCTGCGAGAGAGGAAAGCCGAGAGGGAGAGGGAACGAGAAAAGGAACGTGAGAAAGAGCGGGAGAAGGAACGGGATAAGGGGAAGGATCAGCAGCAGGAGAAGACGCAAACGGAGACCGCGCAAACCAGCGGTGAGAAAGTCTGACTAGTGGTCAATAGTGAGGAGGTGGGTTATGATTCATTTAAGACGCGTTGATCGTTTTAGAGAATAGTTGTGATCCTAGTAATAAGTGTAACAATAACGTTTCCAATCTCCGCTAGCTAAACACTAATAACTTGAGACGTATATACGTTGGACGAGGGAACACTCATTATTTCTTATTGTTCAGCGTCTTATCAGCGATAGAATGTATGAGTTGTTGCAGCATACTGTTATCGTTCTCAGGTATGGTTATGACGAAGACAGTGCACCGAGAAAAACGGGAAAGCGCAAAAGAGATGCAGTCGTACGAGTAGAAGGCTGAAAAAGAGAAAGAAATTCAAATGGTACCCGCTGATGGACACGAGACACCCGGTTTTCGTGTGAAATTCGAATCTATACGATACGTTGAGACACTGTCTTCGCGTCAGTCATTTGTGATAGTGATTTCCTCGTGATTAAATCTCATTGTAAACCGTTTCCAAGGTCGAATCACCTCGACTCATCCGGGAGGAGGATAATGTAGGCGCAGTTATAGCTGAAACAGAAGAAACAGATTAGAAAGGACGAAGCTGGCGTGTTGTAAGTTCTCCATTATCGAACATTCACGTGGAAGTTGCTGTCGTGAGGTTTTTATTGAAAAACGATGTCGAGTTGAGAGACAGATAGAAATTATAGTGATCATACCTTCTCACTATTGAGGCTACTTCCTTTGCGATTGTCGTCGACGAAACTGCAAGCCTGATTTTTCTATTTTTTTGTTAAATTCAATGACATTTTTTTATACGATTATTAATTCCTCATTGTACGTTTGAAATTAATTGAATATTTTTAAAAGCCAGGTACTCATAAAGAAATTAGGATACACTTTGAAGATATTAGTGGTATTTTTATTTGTGTTGGAGAGGAAAGAAGAAAGGGTACTAGTTGTTTCTGGATACGTATAAATTGTGTTGTGGTTGCTTCGAAAGAAAATGTTAGATAAGCATTGTTTTCTTCGTCGACGAAAATGTTTTGCAGATTTTAGGCTTCTTGACATAGTCGTAGTTTTGTCATCGTAGAATAAAATCACGAATGATGAACGAAATCATATCAGATAACATAGGAAGACCGATTAAAGTGATTTATAGTCGTGCAATTCAATCGATAGAATTAATTAACCCTTGCTCGACAAAATCGAACAGAGAAATGAAATCGAAAGGCCATTGTGACCGAGATGGAAGGAGAATACTGGAAAATATGAGGAACATCGACACAGAATATCTAGACATCACGAAAAAAATGGTAAAAATTATTTGAAATATCACTTCGGCATAATATACATCAATATTAACAATTCAATTTTCACGAGCCGTTGATAGAATTATTTGAAAATTATGGGACGTATTCATTCCTTCTAAGAATCGAGAACCTATACAGATATAGAGAAATCTTCCTCCAAATTAATTTTGACTTCTGAACAGCGCAGAGAATCGATAAAAATTGCCTTTTCTTTCTTTGCAAACGGATAAAACAGGCGCGAATAATATTCACATTTCCATGAGGAAGCCGTCTGCGAATTCTCACTGAAAGTAAAAATCCGATTGTCGATCGAAACATATTTTCGAATAATCGCGCAATTCCACGACGTAAATACGTGAAAGGAATCTACGGGAGTAACGTAATCGAAAGTAAACCGAAACCAAATAAATCAATTGTACCGCACAAAGTAACAATAAATTCGACGAGGTCACGCTGAGCACTTTGTCGCACGATCGAGAAGGAACGACGAGGTTGAATAAAATCGAAAAATTCTTCTTCTTCTTCAAAAAAAATCAAAGGAAACGCGAAAAAGTTAAGGAAAAAATCGCGCATTTTGTACGACAATAAAATACAATTTAAGGTGTTTTCTCGATACATAAGAACGGGACTGATCGTTCAACGTACAAAGTGTTCCCCGTTGCACTTCCGTCGATGCAAAAATCGAATGCACTCACGATCGTTTAAGGAAGAAAGTTTAGGAACAATGAAATATATCTTGTAATCGTTACGAAATCGAATGCTCGATAATCGCTTTAAGTGTGCCGAAGCTTCTTCAACGTTCAACAATTTAAAAAAGAAAATGGGGGAGAAATGCGACCGACAAGATCGACCAGAGATCGAGATCGAACGGAAAAGATCGTTGAATCGCGAGCCAACTAGGCACTCATTGGTTTACACTTTTTTAACAGATTTTAAAGGGTTTTACGTTATCACGATAATGACTATTGAAGAACTATGAGGCCGTTTATAGTTGCGTATCGTTAACGGCCGACAGGTATCGCTGTTTGTGTCTAAGATATTTATTGTATGTATCATCGTTGTTAAACATGTGACTTAATCAACGTAAACGCGTAATCAAGAAGAAGATCGAGGTGTCGACCTTGACTGATTATGAAAGAACTCTTCTCTCGAGTTTTCTTCGACGAAATTCTAACTATTCATTATTGAAATTTTTATTAGTTTTCAGTGTGGAATTTGTTTGTAATTTGCAAATATCTTTGACAGTGCAGAGTTTCTGATGAATTGAAAAATTTTATGGGCAGAAAAGTTGTCCGTGATTACTGAATCCGAAAGGGAAAAATGGGAGGAGGATTCGAATGGGAAATCGTGTTGGATGGGATTTATTGAACTTATTTAACAGAACAGTGTTTAGCATTTTGACGCGCTTTTATAAATTATTATTTGGAAAGCATTTCTGTGATAATCCGTCAAGGATAATTAAATGAAGAATTTCGTAATTCATTTCCAAAAATTTTTCTTACTTTACTAATATCCGATATGTGGATTTTTGTCTTGATAAGAAAAGTTGAATTAAATCTTTGTCTATGTACATAAACGAGTGCTTAATGCCTCATTTACTCAAATATTTTCGTTATGAAGAAAATTTATTTAAATAATTTGCTTAAAATCCTTAAATTGATAAATAAAACGTAGTTAAAAATTCTTAAAAAACTCAAACATACATTGGGCATTTATAACATGAACTAAGGTTACAAATTCGTCGAAGGAAAAGCATTTTGGAGAGCAACGTCTACGCAAAGGTCAACCCGAAGCCTCAGAGTTCAAAGTGGAATCACCAATCGAGGATGTCGTAACGCTGGATAAACTTTCAAAGTGACAAACAAAGGAATCCAAATACGAAGTGTCAATTTTGAAGATCGTGTCGAGATCGAATTCGTCTCGAGATATGCAAAGTTACGACGTAAACGAGTGCAATCGTGCTCGCAGTGAGATTCGAAGTAGTTAAAAAACCTAGGGACGTTAATTAACTGTTTTTTTCCGATTAGTGACAACGTTATCGCTTAAGAAACTTAGAATAGTCTTAATGAGGCCTTGGCGAACGAATCGATGAAAAATATTCCACGAAAATTGAATCGTTGAAACTTCAAACACAAAGGGGCAGTTTCAGGGAACGAGAATTAATTTCAAAAAGCTCATTCAGTATTTTAAAGATCACATAAACGACCATCAAACGATTCGCGAGTTTTCATCGGTTCCAGTTGAGGTATAAATAATTGATAACAAATAGTTGATAATAAATAGTTGAAAGTTGGCCGCAAAATGTTGAGGAAAGTAACGTCGATATTTCTGTAGACCGGAAAGACTTTGAAAGCTGCTCCGTCGTTCGTTCTTCGATGTAAATCGCGATTTAGGAAGACAGGTCATTGAGAAGAATGGTAAAAATGTGCTTTCGATGTCAGTGTAACTCGCACTCTAATTAATGCTACTTTAAATCGTGTCGGTGTTGAAAAATTCGCGCAGATTCGCGAGTTCCCTCTCGAGGCCCGATTTCGATCTTAAGACGATTCTTCGATGGTTGTTAATTACCGATGAGGTGTCGCGGCTGGGAAACGTTTTATGATCGTTGTAACGTTGGTTGCGTAAAAAATTGCGATAAAGAGAAAGTATATGATTACGAATAAGCGAAAAACAAAAATGCGTATTGTTCCACCACTTACCTTGCCCCACCTTCCACCCCTCTACCCCGCCCGAACCATCCATGATTTCAAAATAAAATCTATGTACAACCGAATACATATTTGTAAAGATATACTGTATGTCAATGAATATAACGATAATTGCGATTAACGAGGATCCTGGGGGTGTCATTAATGGAACCCATTTTTTTTTCATTGATCAATTTATTGATCGGGGTTTGGAAATGTAGTTGTCTCCTTTAGTGACAGGATTTTCAGGACGTTATGTACCGTTAAGAATGACATAGAAAATATTAATAATACAATTATCTTCTTTACATCTTCACAATTTTGTAAAATAGAAGAAATCAATGTAGTTTGTTATTACCATACTAAACTATTTGACTGAGTATTTTTGAGTGAGCACTTTCAACACTAAAACTACTAAGGCGGTCAAAATCACCGATTCCCAATTTTATCGAATAATTACCGAAATTGGTACGGGAGCCATGCAGCAAATATTTCACTTCTATCTTATAAAACCTAAATTACTTAGATGATCGTTCTTTTTAGCTCTTGACTTCTCTTTTTCCACAATACTTACAACAATAGTTATAACGCCGGTAATTCTAGTGTTAATTGAGTACTTTAGACTGAGTAATTTTGAAATAAATACATTTCTCTTTTCACTTAAGACAAGAAAGTGTTCAAGTTGTCAAAGTATCTTACTATAATATTTTTGCATTATTTAATTTTTACTACGTCCAAAATTCCTGAAATTTTGAAAGCTGTGATAAGACGAAGTACAAAGAGTTGGCAAAAATTCTATCAGCCTTCCAAAAAATTCGTCTCTCGCCAGGCGGCTTGTAAAACGTGACAAAAAGAGGTATCAATTAAAAAAGACATTGACTTTAAGATTTATTTACACATGCTACACAATATACACTAGAAGATATGAAGACTCACGCGCGACCATTTGGACGCCCTAAAGAATTGCACGAGAACTCATTCGCAGATTGCCACGACGGACCAGAATCGTCGTATCACTGAAAACGATTGCACATTGCCTTTATAGAAGTTATAATCCTGGAAGTATAACGCTGTAAGGTCGATCAACAAGCATTCAACGAAACAGAATGCAATTTGTACAACAACAACAAGCGATTTCACGGAACAGGCGCGCACGAAAGGTTTTCTGCGAATCTACCGGATTCGCAATGAATTGTTTTACATCGAGATGCATGTCGTGTTTTTCTTCAAATACGGATCATTTTTCTTTTTAATTTACCGCAATATTTCACTGTTTATTTCGAATTTCCCCCCAACATTTATCGTTGCTGAATATTAATCCATTTACGGTTGCATTTTCTTAAAGTATTAAATAAAGATATTCATTTATTTCGAAGGAAATTAATTCCTGATGATTTGAGAATTTTTCACTTATGTGAAATGACGACGAGCTTTTTTACACTGAATAATTGTTATTTTTTGAAATTTCGTGTCGCATACGGTAAATTATCAAACTATCAGTGCATGGTGATTACTGTCGTCTTAATAGAGAATATAACAGTAAGAAAGAAATTCAATAAGAGAGGATTAATTGTTTTAATTGCATCAGCTTATCAACCTGATAACTTGAACGTTTAGTTCTCCCATCAGAAGGGGAACATTCCATCGCTACATTTATTTCATTCTATACTCAATAAAGAAAGGTCACTTTCATAACAAAACAAAATAAATACTAGTGTCAAAGGACAAACGAAATATTGCACTATGCCTCTAAAAAAAATCTTTCATCAATTCTCAGAACACTTATAAAAAACTTAGATAAAATTGTTACTCCATATTTCAAGAACCCAACATTAAGCTCGATATAATTGTTACCGCTCATTAAACGCGTCTGACACGTAAAATCGCACAAACGAGAACACTAAGAAGGTCGATCAACGAAAAACTATCGGCTCTGGAAGCTACAGTTTCCCCTCAAAGAGAAGACAAAAAGGATATAAAACAGAAAGAAAACGCATCAACAACCTTCGCCCATAATGCAAGAAACACATGGCCAAAATTAACCCTTTTGGTGCATTAGGCATCGCAGAAATTTAAAATTACCTCAGTATTTTCATTGCAACACTTTAATGTCAATAGAAACGCATTTACTGTAAAAGTACCTCCGTTATACCAAAGTACTCTTATCACGTTTGCATGATGACAAAGATACTTTCGTTATAATTGCACAGATGAAATGAATATCATAAATAAATAGTACCTAAGTAACAGAAGTATCTTCATCGTATTTTACTTATAATAAAAATACTTTCATTTTAATAAAAGAAATGAATATGAGAAATCAACAAGAAATTATCAAGCAGACGTGTATAACTATTTTCAGTTAACAATTCATGATAACTAAAGGAACAACTGTATTATTTATCGTCTATCTAGAACGTAATAAACACTTATTTATTTGTATTAATGATAATCACCGACGTACACACCAAAAGGGTTAAAAAGGGCTACACCCTATTTCTCTCTCACTTATTTCTTATATGGCAGGCACGCACATTTACGCACACGTATACTCTCTAATTATTTGGACATTTGTACTTGACGTATCATAATCGCGTGTATGACAAAATATCCGAAGCTACTCTTCTTATTTCTCTCGGCTCGAGGATCGTTGAGCCGCCTCTACGTAGGTATAATTTGCACTGCATCGGTGTAATATACTTGATTGCACAGAAAACTTCCTAATTACTCGACGAGGAATATAATTCACGAGCAGTCGGTGTATATCGTTCGGCAGAAACTTCGAAATACTGAGCTTTGTATCGTGAAGTTCAGAGCTGGATGCGATTCTTTTCGGATATTGTGTTCGAACGGTTTACGAAGGCCAGTTTAATCTTGAATGTTGCCTCAAAGAGAAAGAACATGAAGAAAGTAATTTTGCATGGATTGTTTAGAGAGTATTTTATCGTTTGACATTGGTCGATTGATTATTATTATGGTCGTAAGTCCAACCTTAAAGAAGGTAATGGTAAATGAATTGTCATTTTTCACTGAAGTAGTGCATGTTTTAAAAGTCTTGGAAAGAATATGAGTCTTATTTTTTGCGCTCAAATATTGCCTACGATTTTTTTTTGTAATGTTCAAATTACAATATAATCACATTTTGTAGAAAATATGGTGTATTGTTGGAATAAAGCACAGTTGCAATATCATCCCCATGAATTTTAAGCTCGATCATTCTTTGAGGCTACGCCGCAATTGTTTCCTTATAAATTTAACGAATTTAAATTCTTTGCAAATTAACAACATATTTTACGTACTTGTCCTTAATATTCTCAATAATTTCCATGTTACTATACTACGTTCAATACTTGAATACAATGTCCAAAAGAAAAGCATCCAAGCTAGGCCATGTTCTGGAAAAATCGACATATAAATACACATGTATACCTGAAATAGCTTTCCCAAGTTCAAAGAGCAAGCTCGACTGACCGTTATCCTCGATGGAACATTCATTGAAGTAATTAAAGAATTATCGTTGTACTCCCATCGACTGAAGAGTAATCGCAGAAAATTGCGACACCCGTAGAACACGTGGTACAAGTATATAGATATAAAAAAGTCGTGAAGCGAAGGTACCCATATAAAGGGAACAACGGAATCCGACGAACAAACCGATAATTATGTAAAATCCTTGTTAAACATTCGGTCCAATCGTGAACCTACTGTTAGACTTTCCAATACTTTAAACGAACACGCAGTGCAAACCATGCCGCAGTCTTCAAGCTTAAGTAATTTGGTCATATTTGTTTCATCGACGTAGACTCTCCTCCTCGTTTCTTTTCCCTAATCTTATCATTCGAATGTGAATATCCATCACGACGGCAACGGGAACCGTCGTGTAGCTCGATTTATCAGTAACGCCGAGAAACGCGAGATAAAAGGATCGTTCGTTAGTTTCCTAAGCACATGGCTCTCCTCCACCCTCGATTATCTTGAAGTCACGGAATAATAACGTCGATGCTTTCAGGTACTCCTACAATGAGAATCCAACAGAGAACGCTCGAGTCTCGATAAATAAATAAATAGCGATAGAATTGCAAAGTCTCAACGTAAACAATATATCTGGCTCCACTTCAGCGCCGAAAAGGCCGTGCACGTGAGGGATTATTCCGTTTTTTGTTCTCTTTTTGAGTCAAGATCGAAGGCGGATTTTCCAACGTTGAAGAATTATAGTTTAATACTCTACGTATAAAGATCGTAGTCTTTTGAATGCTCGATCGGCGATCCAAAGAATGTCTAGAATTATTTTTTAAGTTTATTCCGAGTACGTAACGGGAGATTTCGCGATTTTCACGTTTCGAGGTTCAGGAATGATAGATTTAATGACGATGATTTATTGGCGACGACAAGGAGGCGGCGTAGAAAAGTTTAGAATTATTGATTCTGCGAGTAGCTGTTTTGACTTCAGCTTATCATTTGGTCGAAGACAGTTTGAGGTGAGTTTTGAACTCTTTATGATTCATCACGTGAGATAAATTTCTTAGAAATAAAGGCGGGAGGATTTAAAATCATGCTCGTTATTTAAAACAGCGAAACTTCATCCCCGTTATCATCATAGACCTCGTTATTTAATATTGTGATCCCGTTAATTTTCTATAAACGCGAATCTTCTTCCGAACTTTTCGAGAGATGAGATTGAATTTGAATAATAAAAAATACAGACGAGTAAAACTGACTGTAACGTCTTGGAAAGGGACGTTCGTTTGAATCGAGAAAAAGTCGAGGATCGCCAGATCCCACGAAGAAGCTCGATAATTGGCGTCGCTATCGTCATCAATCTCCCCGAGGATGAGATTTCGTCGCGCATAGAAAAATATCTTTTCTAAGAGTACGAAGGAGGATCGAGGAAAGCTTTTTTTTAAACGATGTCCTGACCGTTTTCGACTTGGCAGCCGTAATTATCTTTGTTCTTCTGATCCGCGGCGTCCTCCTCCTCGTTCTTAACTTTCTTCTCGTTCTCCACTGACGTCGAATCCTCGCTTTTACTTGTCGCATTTGCGGAATGAGATTTGTTCAAGAGCGAACTGAATTCCCCGAATTTCAAAATTTCCTCCATGGCCGACTGCTCGAGGTTTACCTGAGAGATTTTTTAATTTCAATTATTAGTATATTTCTGCGGTAAATTAGCTGGTTGAAATAAGTCTTCGAATTTCCTTGACATTACAAAATAAGGAATGTTTGATGTTACGCTATATTTGTATAGCGTATAAAAGGTCCTTTCGAGGGTGCTTGATTATCCATGGACCCACAAAGAAACAATGTCTATGCAAAATAATTTTTACGGGTTTTCTGCCAATTAGAAGTAGACAATGATGGTTAAATCTGATCCTCCTTCGAAAGAACCGTCGCAGAAAACACTGCATTCGCGATGAAACAAAGAGATTATGCAACGTGGCCCAAAAGTCATTTATCATCTATTAAAAGTTCACACTTATTATTTTATAAAAAAACAATATATTTCTTAGCAATTCTTTTTAATCAATTCAGTAGATCATGCCATTCAAATAACCACCATTTTTTTCTTAACTTCAGAAGATTAACACTTTATCGACCGCTATTGTTTGAGCATCCTACCCACTTTAAAGGATTTATTTCGGCTTAGCTTGCCTAAAGAAAATTACAATTTCTTTGAAAATCACAGATGCTTCTCATCGACTCCTTAACACAGTTCCACTACAATAATAAACAACAAGTTAGTGATTGCCGTGGGAACCAATTAATAAACTAAAAGTCTAAAAGCGTTGGTGACAAAAAGCCTGTTCATAGGCTACCGGTCGGTAAAGTGTTAAGAGCAACAAAATTATTATTTTTTAAGTTGAACCATAGTATCTAGATTTTTCAAATGGTCCACTGTATTTTACAATCTACTCTCGGTCCATCCCTTATTTACGACGTTGCTATATAACGACATTGTGTCAGAGACTATAAAAGAAATCGAACGTCTGAAAAATCTCTCACCTTTCGCGGCCTACCCCTCTTTCCCTTGCTAGGAGCAGAGGGCGTCGATTGACTGCTGGTGCTCGACAAACTGCTCTTCCTCTTCGGCCACTGCAAGTGCGAATCCAAGTGTTGCTTCAGTTTATCCTGCCTGGCGAACATCCTCGGACAGATACTGCAAGCGAATGGCCTCTCGCCTGTGTGAACTCTTCTGTGTCTCGCCAAATGAGAGGCCCTCGTAAAGGCCAGAGTGCAAAGGTCACAAGAGAACGGCTTGTACTGCGCCCTCTCGGACTTGGGGAGAATCGACCTCGCCTCTTTTCCCTCGTTCGTTCTCTTCGAGATCTCGCCTTTTCTTCTCGCCACTAACCTCGAGCTCTCGTCTGTGCTCTTTGAAGAATCCTGGAAATTCGAGGAGAACGCAATTAGAGCGACGAGCAATGGCGTCGGGATGGTTCGCGTGAACTTACAAGAACGCACGGAGAAATTAGTCTTTTTCGTAATGCCGTTAAGACGGACGTGTTAATGCTGAACAGAGGGAACGTAATCTTCATCCCTTTGAGTTAAGTTAACCCTATGGACGCGTATATGCATTCAGAGAAATAAGTTTCAACCGTTTCAAAATCAAAAATTGAACTATCACTGACATGAATTGTCTAAATTAAGAGAAATTTAATTTTGGAATTAACTGAAATAATTTTTGCAGTTTCATCATTTCTCTTTGCGAAACTTGACCGTGAGATATATAATTACTTTCTTTTTTTTAAAGAGGATCGTTGGTGAGTTTTAGAGGGGCGTGGATGGATTCAAGGGATGGAGGTGAAAGTTTAGATAAGGATTTTTTATTTCTGTATTTAAATTCCATTATTCTTGAATTCTATAGGAAGAGAAGATAGAAGAGAATAGAGATGTACGGGGGCGTGCTTGCTCATGAATATTTAGATTGTTTTGAAAACGTGCAGTCAAGTTTTTGGAATCGAGAAAGTCGAGCAGATGATTCAACTACTGTAAACATATCCTTGACGATGTTTAACTGGAATATTACGATAGAATTCTAATTTCTTGGCAGAAGACACTTTGTTTTTTGAATGAGTCATATATCATGAAATGCTTTCAAGCATTCGTTCACAGAAGGAAAAATATAAACTTTCAGTTCAAAAGTTTCTAAGTGGTTTAAGTGAAACTATTTAATTATGACGCAGGCTACAACGTCACATAGACTTGTCTAATTAAATTTAGAGGAATTACGATAATGAGCACTTTTGATAGATATTAGTAAAAGACGAAATCCGATGAAGTTTAGTAAAGCGAATGTGATGAGAATGAAAACTGAATCGAACGTCGTTAGAAAGCCAATTAAAATTATCAGTGTCCTCTCGTACCAGACTTTCATCTCGTTCTTGTAAGTCGTCGCTCATCTGTATGTCCGGTACCGTAGGATCTGTGGATCCATTGTTGAAATTCGGCTCGGATTTCACCATGTTTGAATCCTCGTAATTTTCATCTCTGGAAGAGTCCTCCCTTAAAATAGGCCGATCTTTCGACCTCAGCTCCAGAGGGTCGTTATTTCTTGTGGCACGACCGACGGACACTCTCTTTTGCCCTTTGAACCTTGTTTCTCGTTTGTACATCGGTGGTGGTATGTGCCTCTGAAACATTTCGAAACATTACTGGACAAAGAAAATTGTGTCCCAGGAAAATATCGTTAAGTAGAAAGCATCCAAAAGGAAGGGCTGAATGTATTCGGAGTGTCGACTCAATTTGTCCTTCCTAAAGCGTGAAAATGTAGAAAAACATATTTCCTCTTCTGTTTCGCTCAACATTGCACTGAATCTAATGTGAACTTTTAGTTTGAATTAGTAAAAATTAATCTGATAAGTTATGATTCAAATTTCGTTTGTGTTTTAAGTTCTTATACGATTTTGTGATTTTGACAATTTTTCATAGTTGTGAAGATATCTTAAATATGTTACAGAGGATAAATCGTCAATATTAAAAAAGGAAAAACGTAATTTGATAGAAATGTAAATGTAGTCAAATACAGAAAAAAAGTTTCGGAAGAAAAGAGAGAATCGATGAGGTATTCGTCATGGAAGAGGGAACGTAGATGGAAATGTACATGATTTTTAAATTAGAAGAGTAGCCAACTTTTTATTCAAACTTCATTAGCTTCTCGGTGGAAAGAAAGCATTCGGCTAACTTCTTTTAATTTAACCAAACTTCTCGATTCCGATTCCACTGACAGAGAACTTTACGATCTGCAAACCTCAGATGATCAAAGGAAACGAGACGAACTCGTATTTTTTTTTCTCTGCCTCGACTTGATTAATCGACAGTCTGCGTTGCAGAAAAATGATGACACGAGTAAAGTTTCGTGGCGTTTCGTGTGTGCAAAATTTCTAACTGATGTACGAACTAAGAAACATAAAATTTCGTATTCCTCATCCTTCTGTATACTGGAAATTACAAAATAACTTTCTCAACAAGATAAAACTACTCGTTCAAAAATTATTTCAAAATGTTTAACACTGATTAATCTTCCTGATCCAATAGTTAAAAGTTCTATCAACAACACTATCAAGAACAAACAATGGATAATAACAATAAACCCTTACGCTAAAACAAAATATTCCAAAAGGGCAATTAGGATTTTACATTTCAAGATTAAAAATATAATTCATATTTTTTTTTCAAATCCAAATTCATACTTACAATCTGTGCATCCGTGGATCGCAGAGGTTCGTCATAAGCATCCTCGTGGCCGTCGATCACCATCGGATCGTCCTCAACTTCTATCTCTTCGACTTTAATGTGATCCTCCAACGATTCCACCGAGGATTGTTTCGGTAAAAAAGGAATCATCGACGGTTCCTTGATGTACTCGGTTGTGTGAACTCTGGTTTCAATGTGACACCTCTGCATTCGTGCTTCGACCCTCGTGTAAGAGCTGCGATTATTCTCCTGATTTCTGTGGTCACCGGAGAGGCCACGGATCTCGAGATCGGTTGCGGTTTTTATCAGAGATGGTAAATGTTCCTCGGCGACGTCGATCGAGCCTCGGTACATAAAATCTAGGAGGCATTCCATTTCTTCGACTGCCACGCCTGAAATTTAATATTCATGAATGGTGAACAATTGAGAGAAATATGATCATAAGAAATTTCAAGAATAAGGGAAACTAAGAAATTGGTAAAGTTGTAATAAAATTTTTAGCACTAGATCTAGCGAAGATCAATGCGATACAGTTAAAAATGTCAAATAAATTTTGTCACGAGGAAAGAAATGAGAGTGAAAAAACTGGATCGAAAATTTAATAGAAAATGCGTCGTACATTCCAGAAATATTTACAAAAAATTCGTAACAAGTCAATTTAAACACCTGGGTGGATCTGGTTTTCAAATGATTCAAAATGAGAGAGGTGAGTGGGGATCTGTCAAAGAAATTTCTTACTTAAATTATATATGTGCTGGTAATTTTGAAAATAGTCCAAGTAACAAAGAAACAGAAGAAATGAATATAGAATTAGTGCAAATTAATTTTAATTACATGTGAAACACATTATCATCAGATATTTCAAGAACTATCCGTGCACGTAACTAATTTAACTAACGCTACTATATTGTTTTCAGTTGAGTGTACTGGATAACAAACCTTTTAGAATAAGAATAGGCTGTTCGCCATAATGTTCCTTGAAAACCCTTTCGAAATAAGGGCTGCACGCTGCCAGGACCAACCTGTGAGCCCTCAGCATGCCACCCTGACAAGCCAAAGTCGTGTCTGTCAAGGAACCGCTTTTGTACAGTCCTTCGAACAATCCCGACAGATTCGCCAGGTGATTGTTCCATGTTAGGTTGAATGTCTTTTCCCCCATTATTTTAACTCCTGGCTTCCTACAAATTGTTCATTATCAACGTCATTAATATTGCAATATTTCTCACTGTAATATCGTAGTATTATTATTTTATCTTATAATATTGTTGTTGTTTGAATGTTTCATTGTTTCCTGGGATATTATTATCAGTACGACATCTGTTTTGTGACTTTATAATAATTGTTTTGATATCTAATTTGCTGCACTCATGTTATTATCGTCGTATCTCATTTTTTTTCTGTAGTATCGGGACAATTGTGATATTGTATTTTTAACTGCAGTATCGTTGTTACCGTGATACTTAATCTTCGGTTATTATGACAATAAACTGTGAAATAGTATTACCGAGGAGTTACATAATTAACTTTTTTGCTGTACGAATTATTCTTTCGACTTTTCTTCAACTGGATGAAATTAATTTTGTGAAATTTTTTACAGTCAATTATCTACTTTTAGGTGATAGAGTAACAATTATAAGTACTAAGGGATTTTTCGGTTAAAGTACGAAATCACTGTGAAATTCTGAAGTGCAAGCTAAGTAGATGGGAAACTAATTACAACGAAAATTACGTCGAACATAGCTCGACATAAGGCTGCAAAGGATTTAGTTCGAAACTTATAAAACTATTTATTATCTATCGTCTTATGCTATCTTATAATTTGTCAGGCAGGTAATATTTTAAACAAAACAACACCTCATATAATCCAAAGCCCTTAAAATATTTTACATCGACTCGAAACGCAATTTAAATTTCTATCTAAAATATCCATCAAATTTCGCAGCCGCAACGCCCTCCATCATTCCCACGACTCACTTTTAATCCTATCGCGCCATACTTTCCTTATCGACTTATCAACATTCCGCAGTACCTCGGAACAAATATCCCTACAATATTAGCAAAACAAATCATCTTAGTGCAAAAATGCCTATTTAGAGTACGGCAACAAACTCTATTTCGCAATGGTGCCTCCTTGGACGCCCGATAATTATCATTGCTCAAAAGAAGTGACGTAACACCATAGTCCCCCCAAAAAATGTAAAATATTCTCGCTTCTTTTCAGCATCGGCGACATTGCGAAAACGTTGCCTCGGATTACCGCAGGATTCACCTGCGACTCTCGACGAATAAACGGACGGCATAACCGATAATTAATAATGCATGCCGTTCTGCGCATTAACTCGTCCCCCAGCGGGGTACTCGTAATCGTTACGTCACAATCGAGAAAAATCGACGGCACGAAAGAAAACGACGGCTTAATTGACGCATCGCGCACGATTATACCGTGATCACTCGTCCGCCGTGAGATTCGCGTATTACGCGATTGCCAGAGCGTAATTACGGACACGTATACAATGAAAACGTTGCTTGTGTTTTGCGAGACGAGCTACGGTGACCGTGCGATTTTCTTACACGCTAAAGTCGGAAGTACGAGTCTCCAATGACTGGCACCGAGAATAACTTGGCAGGTAAAACTTCTCGTTTTCGAGAACGGCGGATCGAGACGTCCGGAGGCTGAACGAGAGATTCGAGACGCGTCTTTGATCAATGGACGCGTGGAATTTTTTTTGTCCGATGGACAATTAACAGTGGAAAATTCTCTTCTGTTTCATAATAAGTCAGACTTTGAACGATGGAAATTTTGTACGCTAATGAAGGTACGATGGGATATTTTAATGGTGATTGGAACTACGTTTGGGTGGAGATAAGTTTGAGGATTTGGGCAATTTTTATGTTAGACTGTGTGGAATTGCTTTTCGAGGACTAATTGGCTTTGGGAAAAATTTCGTTGTTTCGTCTTTCAATGGCAATATCGATAATGGCTGTTTTTGGTTTGTAAAGTGCATTAGGAAGTTTTAATGGATGGAGAAATTTTGAGAAAGATAAGAAAACAAGGTCGGAGACTTCGGTGTTTCGAATATTTGACGGTGAGAAATTCTCTTGGAAACTTAACAGCTTCGGGGAAATTATTGATTCTGTAGATATGAAACATTATAGGGAAATCTGCGTAGATTAATAAATATGCAATTGAAGTGTTCCACGAAAGATAGGAATTTTATAGAGTTCATAATTTATTCAGTTGCTTGTGGAACAGCGTACTGATGTAAGATAATCCGATGGAAAATGATGGAGGATTAAACGTCGCGGAAATGACGAGGAAAAGCGGAAGATATTATTATTTTATACTTCTTTGTACACTACCTTTACTCCATTATTAATTATTTCATAACTTCTTCGTATCGATAAGCGTAAAAATTGTTTTTAGAAATCGAAAAGCACAACCACACACTTAAATCGAGGACCTTACGAGTAAGGTAACATCTGGAAGCTATAAAAGTCTTGCTGCCATACCGGAGACTCTTAATGGCACTGTAATTACCACCCCAATGAAGCGAGACTCTCGAGATTTAATCAACCTAAGCAAAATCTCTTAACGTCCTCTCCTTCAAAATATCCCAAAACCTTCCCCCCTCCACCAAACCCTCAAAAACATTCTACAAATTTTCATCCATTAATTCCTCTCGTCCCCAAAACACAATCGTTAAAACCAGCAAGAAAGGAGACAAGAGCAAAACTCCCGAACCACCCCGTCAAACATCTGAAAAAGAATATCAACCGAAACAAGTACCATACGAGAGTCAGGAAACATTGAAATCCAACAACAGACGAAGAAACCTTTAAACTCCAACCATCCATTAACCAACAAAGCGAAGTTATCTCCACGCATTAACCAACAGCAGGCTCGAAACAACCCGAAACATGCGGACGTAGCAAGGGAACCAGAAAAGACACGTAGAAGCAGATCACAACGAGAGACAGGGAGAGTGAGACAGAGAGGGAAAAAAGGGGGCGATGGAAAACGAAGAACAGGGTGGAAATATACACCACGAAATACGTGTGCTCGATGCGTGGGTGCGTGTACATGCAGGAAAAGGGGGATAGAGGGCGAAGAAGGGAGGCAGCCCGAAGAAGAAGGGCAGAGGGATCTGAGGATGGTCATGCGCAGTCGCGGTAACTCGGGCCGATCCATAATTTCGTTGGTGGACCCCCTCACGCATCGCTAAGGGGCTCCGCATTCTCGTGTGTCGTCCGAACGCACCCTTTTTTTTTTCCTCTCCTTCCATCGGGAGACCACGAGAGACGAAGGGAGTTAAAGGGACCGGGAAAAACCGGGTCCCCTGCATGACGACGGAAAGCGCCGAGGCGCTCGACGTCGTCGCCCGGGGCTTCCAACGATCGTCCCGAAATCCACACGGCGACACCACCCTGAAGAGAGCCACGTGCTGAAGAGATCGTGGCTCCGTTACGACGAAACGAACCGTCAGAGGGGACTTTCACCGGATCGCTTTGGATCCTCGCTTTATTGGATCCTCGTGGATCGTGTTTGCGTAATCGTTTACGCGACTGGAGTCGCTCGTTAAACGACCTTTTGTACCATAGAAACCGAGATTACGTTTCGCGCGTGTAATTGGTATTTTGGAGGAGCCTTTTGATGCGGTCGGCGGTCCGGAGGAATTGTATTAACACGCTTCGAGATGGATGGAACTCGTATCACGAGGATACGGCGTTGAGATATGTTTTTCAGGGGTGGATTGAAGAAACTATGTCCGTTTTTTCGAGGCGTCTGGCAGATATCTCTTCTGCCTGCATCTGCAGATATTTTTTCTGCCGTTGGTATTGAATAGAAACTGCAGTAGTATAATTAGCTAATCGAGACTTTCGCGGTTTTAATTATTATTATTATTTAAATGTACCGATACAATGACTGTATCGGCGTCCGCTCTGACCCTAAGAAGTTAGTGCAGCGCTGGCGAAACGACGGTTTTAACTAAATCGCAGACATTACTTCTACAAGAAAGTAGAATTTGTTCATAATTAATTGACCTTTCGATGCTCTTTCATGAATATGAAACTTCTTTTTACAATATCAATAGGGGTACAATGTTAATTTCTTTCCTGAGCAAAACTACAGCGTTTCGAGTTGACATCCCGGTATGATTTAACCCGTTAATATCGCAAAGGGAGGAAATTTTTATTTCAATAGTGATTCATTGCCAGCATTAGGAGAATTCTACGAGGCATTATGATCCCGGAATTTATTGAGCTTCCGTACAGACCGTTGGAGCCCCGTTAAATCAATTCCGTCGGACCATTTTTTTCGAAAATCGTTTAAATTCCAAGCGGGAGGGTAATTCAAAGTAAAGAGATTGTTTCTTCATCCAAGCACGAGCTATCTCCCGGAAAACGATAATTTAAGTGTAATCGTTACCGCAAAAATAGCTCGTTTCATACGTACCACGTTGATAACGTTCTCCGCGCTAAATTGACGCTCTAAAAGAATTATTTGTTGTAAGAATTGCAACGAAGAAAGTGACGACGGTACGCAATCTTTATCTAACTAAAGTGGTAACGACCTACTTGCGAAGGCAATCGCACTACTCGACGTCGTATGGCAGCGGAGATAAAAGAATTTATATCACGGAAAGATAAGTAGAAATGGGAGATATACATTATCGAACGGTACGCTCATAATTGCTGAATAATAGAGTAATTAAGCAGAAAGTAATCGTTCCCTCCGCAGAACCGCTATTCGCACGGGCCATCGATTTTCACTGGACTCCGGCCATATGCAATTTGCCGATCGGCAAATGGGTCAACAAAGAGCGATGTTTCAAAAAATATCTCGCAAGCATCGATACTTTTCGTTCAATTAAATCTTATCGTTTCAGAGAATTACAATTTGCGGTGTCCTTAATTTAAAAAACCGGTGCTTTAAACGTTCTTCCGTTGGTTTGAAAATTCGACGAACGTTTACGAGTGTAAAATAAAAAGTGATAAGAGGTGTTCCCTTTCATTGATACCTTCCTGCACATACGAGATATTACATCGATCAGGACGTTTCACCTGTTATCTTGATTCGTGTCTGTCGATGTAACGAAAAAGAATAATCGATACATCTGTAGTTGGAGAGGCAGTCATTATCTCACTTTAATTCTATCCCAAAAAAAGTCGTTATATCGCGTAACGAAGAATCTAAGCGAGGGGCATTATCTTCGTGAGACAGAATTTAATTGTTATCCTCGAAGATCTTAATTTAGGGCAACGAAGATTCTAAATAAAGAACACTATCTCAACGGTGGCACGATTTAACGAATCACCAATGTTTTCGAGGTGACGAGCAACGAACTACGATCGAAGAGACGATGTGTCGCTTTGAAAATGATGCTAAAGAATGGATGTTGTCTTCGGAGACTCACTTGAAGCATCGGAAAAGTACAATACGGAAATATCAAACGGAGAACATTCGATATATCTTCATTCGACCATATTTTCTTCGATACAGATATTACAAGCTTTATTAACATAATGGAAAGTACCGATGGCTTGCATCTAGAACTACAAAATTGAATCGTCATCGTTGCCGAGTGTCGTCTTAAGAAGTCTTAATTTAAGACAATGAAGATTCCAAAACAAGCGCCATCGTACCACATCTTAAGCGGGAAACGTCTAAACTCGTTTCGTGCATATTATTATTAAAACGCGGGAAAAGACAAAGCAAAGTGAGTAAAAGAATTTTTTTAAAGAGAAACTGAAAGTATATTAAATAATAACCCATAGTTCAAAAGTTATAGCTATTTGAAGCAAAAGTAATTTTGCACGCGAATTGCAGAAAATCGCCCGCTATATGGCAAGAATTAGACGAGAAAATACCCGCATAAGATGGGTTTAGATGCGTATAAATTTAAAGGCTCGAATTCCCAATTAGTGTGCCCCGATTTCAAATCCCTATCGCGTCTGGGAGATTTCTCCTAAATTACTATTAATGTAACACAGTCTCATCATCTCTAAAACTGCAGGTCTCGGATGAAATAATCATATCCAACGAAACCGACAAAGAAAACCGAAGGAACAATCGCTAATTAACGTCCGTCATCCCAAAGGTCATTATTATCGCCGCAAATTCCTCCACAAAATCGTAATTCAAATCAAGGAAGATCTCAACCAAGGAATTATCGTTATCTCAGAGGAAGAGAGGGAGACAGAGAGAGTTCATAATTTAACGAATTAGAACAGCCACGGCCTTTGATGTCGATACGCAACGACACTCGTTGATCGCAATTTGACGTTGGCTCGCAGACGAAGGAGGAGCTGGCTACGTCGACATCGGCGACGTCGCCGACGACGTCGAAGGAATAGGTCAGAAGCGCTGAAAAGCTTAACGAGCCCCAAGCCACGTGGGAGGCTGTGCGTTGTTTCTCGCTGAAAATCAATCCACCGTTTTACCGGGGAACTTTCGCAACGAGACTTCCTCTCTTTCTCCGTCGTACGTCTTCCTTCGACGTTCTCCTTTTGCGCCCGCACGTTTCGTCTTCCACGAAAAGGTCGGAATGTGCTGGCAAAACGGAACTAAGTGACGTCAGTGGACACCCACGCAATTCATGGCGCGATAATTGAAGTTGCTCCGTTAGGATGACGATTGGCGTAATTGGCAGTGTTGCATTTATGCAGACACGCTTCGGTGTTTTTGTCGATCGACGAAACGAGTTGGAGTAACGAGAAATTCTGGTTACTTTTCGGAGGATTTGTCCCCTAGGTGATTCGAGAAGCTGATTGGTTACATTGATCAGTTTTGCTGAAGGTGGTACGTTGTTGAATGAAGATCATTCTGAGAGATTTGTTGAAGATGGATTGTAATGATGTTGGTGTTCTTTTATCATCTAAATCTACGTATAGTAATTGAATTGGTCTTCTGCAATATTTATACATGTGCGGAGCTGCCAGTTCAGTTTGCACATTAGCACCGGCGATAGAACTTTAATAGAAATGTCAAACTTCTTGATGGACCCTCTTCATTTTCATTGCATAACATACTTTCGTCTTATATTGGATATCAATCATACCAGAATATACTTCTTTACTTTGAGTTAACGTAAAGCATCGTCTATATCCAAATTCAATCTTCTTCTTCCAATAGACGTCGAACGTCACCTACAACAAAGCTAAAGAAACAATTCCACGAAAACTGATCGGATTAATCAACTAGATCCATGGGCACAATGATAACGTCAGATCGTTATTACGTGCGATGTCAAATCGCATCAGTCTCTCATCAAATCACGCCATAAAATGACGAAAAGACGGTCAAACAGTTGGGGAAAAATGTGAAGAGAAAGAAAATTCAAAGAGTTATAGAAGAGTACAAAAAGAACAACGGTGAAAGAGTCGCAGAAAATGCGGTCGATTTCGATTCAATGTCGCAAATCGGCGCAACGGAGGCGCGGCTTAACGCGTTAAACTTATTCGACTAAACTCTGACGTGGAGTTGTAATTAATGCACGTGCACGTTGCGCGAACTGGCTGTTCCGCGATGAAGCGTATAACAAGCAGATGCTTACAACGGAAAGAAAGGAAACTGACAGCAAAGTTCAATATCGATGTTTCAAGGCCGTCGTGCCAGTTGTCCAAGAGTCGCTGAGGACTCGCCGATTGAGTTCCCCTGTAATCCGTTTCCGCGAAGTTCCTTCAATTAGCATTATTTGCCTCGATCGGATAGCGATTAGAGTTTTCAGTATCACGCTCGGATAATTCTTCGTTAGATTCATGTAACAGTAAGAAAAAGGTATTCGCAA
This sequence comes from Cerceris ruficornis, assembly GCA_963989415.1. Lineage (NCBI taxonomy): Eukaryota > Metazoa > Arthropoda > Insecta > Hymenoptera > Crabronidae > Cerceris > Cerceris ruficornis. The sequence continues at coordinate 19,568,436 of OZ022519.1, forward strand.
CTGACGAACGTGTAAACAATCCGTCGACAAATGACTTTTTCAACTTGTTATCAATGCGCACGTAAATTCGCAATAACAGCTGCGCAAGAAAATTGATTATTTTTACAAGAGAGGACGATAGATGTTAAGTATTCGATTAATCTATAAAATAGCAGTTATGCATTCCTGGAGTTAATGCAAATCGTAGAGTAGTTGGAGAGCAACACATGCGAGTTTCGTAACAGAGTGCACTGTTAGTACTGTGTCACAACAGCGGTGATAACAAAATGATTGATACCAGGTATGGTGACACCCAGTGAACAGATGTCGTAAACGTGGATAAAACGATGGAAGGCGACGTTTGGACGGTGTAAAATATATACGTGTTTTTGTCTTTAAAACTTTTCTTTGTTAATTACGTTATTAATGGGAATTTTAAAACATATTTGAAATCCTATTCGTTAATCTCGGTTCGTTGTAACCTCGGTTACAATTAGAATGTTTCTAATTTTAATGGAAACGAAGACGGTCTCTGTATAATTAAATTAACTAGGAACTCCAGATTATTATTTTATACGATCAACAGAGAAAGAAGAATCGGACAATCGGAAATATTAAAGAAATGAAGAAGGAAATCCTTGAAGGTGTACTTCAGTCGGAAACAAACATCCGCGACTATCTTTGACCTACCATCTGCAACCTCGCTTCGTATAGGTACAATAAACAGACCAGGAGTATCTACTCGAGCCACCGAAATAACAGCGCACCAAGTAGAAATTTTGCTCGCATAGCGTTTCTGCGAACATTGAGTGAATTCTCTTCGGTGCAACGATGTAAAATGAATTTCCCATTGGATTTTCCACAGTTCGAGATGAAAATTGCCGGAAAAATATCACGTAGAAAGTATTCCTACAGAAATATTAATTTCTGAACAGAATTGATCTTCATTGATACTACATTAATTTGTAAAGAAACTGTATTTGCAAATTTCTGGAATTTCTATCCAAAGTATGGCGATATTAGATATTAAGTGTTATGCATCCATAGATTCAAAAGTTTTACTTTAAACTCTAATTGGGAAACTCGAAGTATTTTAAGTTCAGGTGCACTGTAAAACTTGGTGTTCTACTTTTGCTGCTCCATCGATTTGCCATCGCTGCGACAACCTAAATCGTAGAATGCACACCATATGGCAATAAAATTCACCTGTCTGACACCATCGTTCGAATGGAAACCCTTTAAGGGATTAACTCTCATATCGAGGGATGACTGATGATCATTTTTTCCCCTCTGCAGCTTTAAATAATTACTTAGAAACTCTCTGATATTCGTTTCAATTAGGCAACATGCTCGACAGGTCAATACGAGCCCACTATTTGGAAACTCTTTACACCTGCACAATTTCATAATACTCTTGATACCCCAGACACACATATTACAACTTATTTCATACAAATCATCCAATTCATTGGCAAAATTCAAATGACTCCAAACCGAAAGATATTCAAAACTTGGAACTTCAATCCCATCGATCGATCTATCAAACGACACCGTAATGGCGAAGAGACTCCCAAATGTGGGGTCCACTTCGAAATGCCATTACCTCTGACTATTCATTCACAACTGATGTAAACATCAAGCACATCCATAATCCATCTAAAACCGTCATATACGATCCATTAGACTCTGCCCCTGCAAAACTGAAGATAGCTCAAGAATACAGGACAAGCCGAAGTGTGCAATTTTGGAGACAAGGGCGAGGAAAAGCATGGTAAAAAGTAATTTTTCCTAAACGACTTATCGAGGTCGCACAAAAAGCCGTGACTAAGACATAGAAGAATGCTCGATCTCCCGCGGCTGGTTAGAGTGCTCTAGAACGACGAAGATCGGGAGTGCAGAGGAGTCGGCTTAAACCGCGTGCCCCGTCCCAACGTCGGCTCTATTAATATCCGCGCCTCGACGTCGCGCCTCGGGAACGTAGGCACGGATATAGAGACATCGTCGTTACGACGAGGCCGTTCTTTTGTCGAAAATCGCCACGAGAGAGGTGAAGAGAGAGGCGAAAAGACGAAAGAGAAGAGAGAACACACGGATAGACCAATAGAGACTGATCGCCCTGCTCTTCGGTGCTATTTTGAAGACGACCGAGTAGCGAAGACGCGAACGATCGGCGTGCGCGATAAAGGGAGCACCGCGGTAAAAATGGAGTTACCGAGTTCTTTGAGGAGGTGCCTGAGAATGGAGTGGACCGCAAAATGGGATGCTTCAAAACGCCACTTCCCATCGAGAGGTAACACCGTCACGTGAAAGTACTTCCTCATCGAAGATATCGCCTTCGCGTAGATGCAAACATGTTCGAGAGGACGAAGAGAGAAAGAGGAAGACGTTGAAACGGGACGCGCATCGTAGTCGCGCGACGGCATCAATCTGCACGGCGGGAGCGTAGAAGTATTCTCTTCATGAAGCCATTAGAAGCGACTTTAATAGAATCATCGCCCCCGATGTGCATGATTGTGGGTTATCATAAACACAAGGAGGAAGAAGGAACATAAACTCTGTCACGGTTCCAACGGAACAACCTACAGATGTCGTACGAGGCCTCAGGCCTTGATTGGACCTTTGCGAGTCAACGCAAATACGCAATCGCCAGTTCGGTGAAGCCACCCTTTCCCCGAACTGTGTTGTTTCTTCGTGAATTCGACAGATATTGCCACCTGAAAACCTCGTGTCTTCACGAGACTCGCTCGATCTACTTGCTTCTCTAAACACAGAAAGGAAGAACACTAGAGGGAAACCGGTGAGGTGAAACTCCTTCGACCACTACGTACAACCTCGAGGGATGATCCTCTCGCCGAGGAAATCACTCACCTTCCAGCCAATAGAAGCGGCGGAGAGTCTCGCCTCCCTTCGGTATCACCGGAATCAACCAATGGACAGACACCCGAAAGGGTTGATAACCGTACGGTACACCGTGGCGACTTTCTCCCTTGTTCCTTACGCACCGTTGACACCCTTTTTGTACCCCTAAGGTAGTCAGCTCGCGATTCCCGATCGGCAAACGCGCACAAACGCGAGGAGCTGTCGAGAACGAGGAATGCGGAAAAGCGAGCGGAGAGTCGAGCAAGCGGGCTCACTCTGCGAGGGGCACGGCACGTGCTGGGGCTCCCTCGACCGAGTCGCGACTGATATCATTTCCAGCGGGGGACTGTGGGGTCGGGAGCCAGAACCCCACCAGGGGGTCTTCGTGCAACCCCCACGCGGTGTCGTGGTAGTCGTGCTCGCCGTCGTGGTCGTGGCTCGTTGTCGTCGTGGCTCCACCGTTGCTGGCCTCTCGAAACCCCCCTTCGCACGTACAGGGAATAAGGGACCAGGATGTATACGTGTGTATCATGGGGAGAGACTTCTCTCCTTCTCGTTCCGCCGTGCAACTTGATCCTGCTCGGCGAGCAGTACGTCTCTCTCTGCTCTCTGCTCGTTGCTTCGTTTCCTCCTCTTGGATTTTCTATCTCCGTTTAGCTGCTGCGGACGTTCGTCTCTCGGTCGGTTCGCTTCGTGTGATTATCCGTCCTTCTCCGTCCGGACCAGATACGCCGAACGGTCTCCCTCTACCTTTCGTTCTCTCGCTCACTCACTCTCTCTCTCTCTCTCTCTCTCTCTCTCTCTCTCTTCCTATCTTTGGTAGTGTGTACAACACGCACGGATACAGTGGAGGTTCTCCCCCCTTCTTTGGCCCCCTCCCACGCAGCCAAGAACCCCTTACACCCCGCGTACCCAGCGGCTTTATCCACCCTGAACCCTCCCGTATACGAGGGGTTGCCTCTCGGCAGCCCGATCGGACGCCCGCTAGAAGGGACCTTCCCTTTTACCCCTCCGCAACGCCATAACCCTGTTTTTTCGCATTTCAGGTTCTTCGTTATTTTATTCGCCAGGAAAAATTCCGTCGCTTTGCTAGTCGCCTCGGCGAATTTCATCGTTAGAAATCGGGGGAGTTTCGAGAGGCACTTGATTCGAGTAATAAGGGAACAGGTGCAAGGGTGGTGCAGGTGCGGCTTCCCCTGGGATTAAGAATTAACGTTGCAGCTAGAAACGAAAGTCACTTGGGTCGATTTATTGTTGGGGACACATTCTTCGTTGATATCGACTCCCTTGATATTTTCAAGAACGTGGTAATCAGAACCGACAAGCTTGTTAGGAGAAGAGAGAATGGAGAGTAAAGGGAATGATATGAGTTTATTATAAATGCACTTCAATCCCGAAAGCCTTCTAATCTTTGGGTTCGAATTTCTTTCCGCTTTTTGAGCCGTTGCTTTTCGGGTATCCTCGACGGCGATAACGGCAGCCGATGCTATCGCAAAGAAATTCACTTCCGCAATGGGGAAAGTTCAATTTTGAAATGGAAGGGGAAGGGAAAATTCATGCGAATGCGGCATCGCTCTGAGCGTGGCCCAAGGGGGCAGTATTACCAGTGCATTGTTCGATTCGAAAAGTCGACTCGCATAAAAGACCTTGGAATATGAAACTGCTCGAGAAGTGTCGCAATACGATGAGCACGGACTGCAATGGGCACTGACGTAATCGTCACATGGGTACGCGTATATTTACGCCCGTGCTTGGTGCAGATGCACGTGAACGTGTGTATCATACCGAAGACCATACATTCGTTTGCACTTATGGTGCATACGGTTTTCCAAATTTTCTTTCACTGAAGGTTACGGCATCTTCGATGTTCTACCGATTTTCCGACGATTTTCGTCCGTATTAGGGGATCACAACTGAAGTTGCACTTGGCGAATATTTATTCGTCTTAATGAAAACTTTCATTCACAATAAAGCTGTTGCGTAGTTGAAGTTAGGTGGAAAGAACAATGTCTTATAATAGGAAAATTGATTGTTCGCGCTCGAGGTGACCGGGCGACCGATTTGGGGGCAGCGAGCGAATATCGATTCGTTATTTTTAGGGGCAGTCCATCTGCGAAACCCCACCTTCGTCGCTCCCAGGTTTGGATATTTGTCATTAATGAATGCTCGTTACGGACGATTTCCATTTTAAAATTTTGTTTAAAACGTGGAAGGAGTTGGGGAGAAACGTGGATATGGATTACTTTTATTTTTTATTTTTTTTATTATGAATGATGTTAAATGTAAACTGTCAAAATTAAAGTAACAGTCGAGTATAATGATCAGAGATTATAAAATACACATTATTGGTAGTCGTCGTTGAAAAATAATGAGACTTCTTTCCTACTTTTCTCGGAATGGTTTTTGGATTATCCTCGAAAGGAAAACATTTCAGATGCACTTTTGAATCGTAGAATTCTGTTTTGAAATTTACGAATGCATTGACTAGGTTTAAAATGAACGCGATCGTTGTGGAAATCACTGGAAATCACTGAGAATAGCTGAATAATATAATAAATGATACTCGAATTAAAATCGTGCAAAATCTAAATTTTGAACTGCGTTAGAAAAATATTTTTTAGACGTCCATTAATCACTGTTAAAATGTTATTCCTATGTTTCGTTACATATTACGATAAAGTATTTCTAAATATGCACAATTTTCATAAAATGTAAAAATGACTAATTACAATGCTTAATTACAAAAATAATATTAACGGTATTTCTCGTCATGTAATCGATATTAGTCACGTTGCTGTATGTGTATCAAAATGTCCAAATACCGTCGACTTAGAATAAATTATCCTATCATAACTATACATGCGGCAGTGTACGTTAAAAACAGGTTCACGTACAAAAATAATTGCTTTTAAAATAAATTTTTTTTGGAATTGTCTGATTGAATTAATTAAAAGGTATCAAGACCATGTATAAAGATTGTTGGAGAATTTTATACTTTCCAGAACTTGAATGTGCGCGGGATCTGGATCGCAAAAATGATTTAAAAGTCCGTCATTAAATCCACAATCGCTCAAATTCTCTTGACCAAAAACGTTTTGCAATGTTTTCGCCGTTTTCTCCAAATCGCTTTGTTCTGAGAGGGCACAAAATTGAAAATTTACGCCACGTAACATGTATACTTAAATATACGACGAAAATAATATAAACTTACCAAGCCCATGCTTTACAGTTGAAAATGGCGTTGTTGAACTTAATTGAGCCCAACTCGCGGAGTACTGTTCCAACTGACAACTTTTCATTAAATAACAAAGTGAAGGCAATACATGTGGTAACAGTGGTCCTCTTAATTCGAGAGAAAAATATCTCTCATTGTCAATACGAACAACGCTTTCTTTGACCTTTAAGAAAAAATAAATAAAGTTCTATCTCTCAAAAATACTAAATACGGTATTCAACACCATGTACAATACCTTAAGTGGCTTTAAGACCGCACCACGAAAAGCTGTCGGCGCTAAAAGTGTAGGAGGTACCCCAGCTAAACTACCAGTTGTTGTTACGGCCGATTTGCAATTAATTAAAAAATTAAACAAGGCTTGTGCATCGACCCCTTTTACACATATAAGAGACTGTTTCAAGCTATCTACTTCGCTCTCTTTTTCTAAATTAGCTCTTGCCTAAATGAAGTTGGATTACGGTTTAAAATTATTCGCGAAGTATTAAAGATATTAAAAATTTGCAATATACCTGAGAGCTATTTATTTTACGAATCTCAGAATTTTCAACTCCAAGACTTTGTAGCCACTCATCTTGTGTCTCGTCTTCATCGTCGGGGTTTTGATTTTTTTCTTCGTTACAAGGTATTGCACTATTCGATGTAGTTGAATCTAATGTTTCACACCCTGAATCAGTTGGGTCTGATTGTCTTCTAGAGTCTTTTCGCAGTGGCATTGTGTATTCAATGTCTGTAATGAATTACAGAGATTGAATTCCTATTCTCACCACTGGTCACTGTTTTCGTATACCTTCTTGTTTTAAGAATTGACGGAAACCACGTGTCGTTGGTGTCAATAAAGCATGCGTTTCAGATAATCCGCAAATTCCAGCAGCACGAAATAACACAGTAAAGGTATTAGCACAAACATAGAAATATGGACATTGTCGTGCTCTCAGTAAATGAAATAGTGATCGGAAACTTTCGCTCCATTCTTTGAATAAAGCGTCTTTGATATATTGGTTATTCGAAATCATTGAATTAGTCATTAAACCGGCGCTCACTTTGCCAGCACAGCGAGGAAATAATTCTAGCCAAGGTAATGACGGATGTTGCCATATTAAGCAACATTGGTGTAATCTATTCGAGACAATGATTGAACATTATTAAACTTTAATAATCGTTACTAGTTTTAGATTTTGAGTTATGTAGAATATAAAAATCACCTAGCATTTATACTAGTATCTAAAGTTGTATCTTTTTCGCCGATATTTAAACATCTCACGAAACCTGTCGTGCCGGAAGCTTCTTCGTTAGTCTTTAACTTACAATTCCATGGGAATGGTTTGGGAGACATGAATCTCATTTTAGTCTTTAAAGTCCAATCTATCGGAATATATTTTTCTCCTTTTACTACTTCCGACTCCGGAGCAATATTTTCTGTCTCCAATTTTGAAAAAACACTGCTGAACGTTAATGAATCATTGAACAAAGTATTTTCAACTTTAGCTGCCTTAGGCACTTGAATGTTCAATAATTCAAATAATGTGTTATCATTGCTGGCTTCCAAGTCTGGAGAGCTTGTATTTTGTTTTTTATTTGGTTCATCCTTTGCAAAAGGATTTTTACGCTTTCTAGATTCACACTGGACTACATCAAAATTAAAATTTTTACACGTATCCTCAGATACAGATTTTGAACTTTCATCAACGGTCACATTATTCTTATTCATACGCGCCTGTAGCGCACGTTTCTTTAATTTTAAACGATGTAACTGCATCACTTGGTCCGGTCTTTTCCATTCTGAAGTATTTAATTTCATGGGGTCCTCCATTGGAAAGTCCACGATGAATTTCGTCGCTCTGTTACATAGTAAAAAAATATAAAATGTAAGATGACAGTTGCGAAAAAACATAAGACTCTTCGATAATTAAGATAGGAGTTTTTTAGCTTTTCGTATTTTCCATTTTCATTCAACAATTCATAGATAAAGATAATATAAATTTATAGGTTAGAAACCATGTTTGTATTTTAACGTTTTTAATTGCAAATGAGTATTAAAGACTTTCTGTGAGCATAAATTATATTGTATGTTACGTACCGCTTACATGCAAATTTTCTGTTAAAATTTTGTAATTGTCAATTATATAAATTTCATCAAGCTCGTCAATGCAAACAGGACCCGTGCATGGCGGGAATGGCGGCTATACACCTTAAATGTACTTGACTCCATAATTTTAATCTAACGTACCATTTAGCTTATAAAATTACATATTATAAATAAAACGTTCGCCAAAATGTTTATAAACATGAATTTTTGTATTTAAACTTAAATATAAAAATATGTTATCTAGCAGCATACATCTTTACACAATAAATAACTTGTGCGTCCCGTGTTACTTTTTTTCAATGTCAATGCTTACTAATATCTATCATTATTTAACGTTAATCTTTTTAATTCTATTGTTGTTTCCATAGAAATTTTTTTGTATCATATGTGATATCTCTCGATGTATGTATTTTTTTTTGAAAATTCTATTGTTCCTGTAAAAAAATTATTTAACAAAAGTAGTTAACAGTCAATTGCATTACTATTTGTGATTTAACACATTAGTAGAAAGTAATGGAAATTACAAAAGAATGATTTGCTGTAATCATACAGTAGAATTGTAATTATTCGTTATGTGATAGTAACAAAAAAAGGATTTTAAAAACGAGCATTGTTATATTTAACGATGTTTGAATTTCCCGCCGCTGCAGCGCGCGGGCTCGTGGTGCTCTGCCGAAGTAATAGCGCCACAGTCGCCTTCGAAAATTTCTGTTGCTTAGCTGCGAGACCGTGTGCTCCTGCATTTAATTCGTTTTTTGTTAAGAAATTTTGTAAATTTGTGCTCCAATTTTACTCGAAGTTAGTTATTAGTATGTCGTGCGTCCAAGTGTAACACTAAATCAGTGACTTCTTCTTCTTTTACGACGATAAGTGGGAAAATGTAGGTCGAACTGTTCCTCTCTTGCCGACCGGCGACTCTGATGCTGTTCATAGTCAAGTATATTGGAATATGTGAGTTCTATTTCTTTCATTGGAGCGTACGATACGCAATTCTTAATATTACGATTCAAATTATCCCAGTTCATTTATTAAGTTTATCTATACACAAGTAGAATTAAAGTATAATTGCAAAATTGTACTTTTCGAATTTGCCTTTGCTAGCATTTTGTCCCTGTTTCACCCATTGCCGTCATGGCGTCTGCGCAGAAGGCGCGCGCGCATGCGAAGAACTTCACAATTCCAGTTGGCAAATGAACCATCACCAGAACCACAAATTTTATTTGGTAAGTTGAATCCTTCAAAATATTTGATCTCTGTGATTTCATTTCGTTGATTACGTTAAGCAGATCATTTTTAACGCAAAATTTTGCCCCTCTTTAGAGATTACCACATCGAGACGATTGCGGTGCTCTGCGTGGCGCTTAGTTAGCTCGGAAAGGCATCTCGTTAATTATTCTCTCCGATTGGTAAGTCGCATGCACTTAGATTCCTCCGGGACCCCAATTCATGCCGTAGGACGATTGGTCCGAATCGGCACGGGCGACTGGTTGTATCATTTATTTTTGCGAGCACGGTGACCATGGGTTCGATAAATAGTATCCCACTCATGAAGAATTGCAAATTTAGGATGTTTATTAGCTCAGGCTAGGTCTTCTTGAACATCGCGATTGCGCGCTGAATAAATGTACGAAAGCGATACGCTCGAGTCGCGAATAAATTTCGCGAAATTAACTTTACGCGTGTACATTTTGAAGATGGATCACCCATCCGACTTTTTATTGTGTATTATATTTGCTCGACGCATGGCGCCATGAGAATTGCAGCGCACTATTACGTACTGTTTCCCGATTCTTTTCCGTTACGTTGATCACAAGAGCCGTAAACAATTGACTTATAAAAAGTGCAAGAAGACAATTCGCGGCGGGCAGATTCTGGAATCGAAGTAACAATTTGTAAAGTTCTTTCAATATCCTTTAAGCCATTTACTTCGATGACGGTATCTGCCGAGGGTATTGCATGCCTTCAGTATGTTAATTCAATAAAAATATTTTCAATATAAAGTTCACTATGATATTTACTACAAAGTTCAGCATAATATTCACTATAAAGTTCAGATTTGTTTCAATTAATAATTATCCTTCAATATCGATCAGTATCTAATTTTGATGAAGAAATTTTTTGAGAAAGAACGAAATAACAAGAGATCGTTATATATCACTGATTAATCATTTTTCGAGCTCAGGATTTTCAGCAAAAACGGTGAGTGCACATTTGCTCGTGCTCGCTTTTCAGCTCCGACATATTGGCATGCCCAGGTGCTCCGCCGATAAGTCTGGGCGGCGAGCACGGCATTAGCTCTTAAGACTAACAATTTTTTGCGACTGACAATGCCAAGGCGAGTCGTGCACGACGTAATTTCCACGTTTGTATGTTCGTGGCTAGGCCGTGGATTTTACGTCGCATTTAAAACTTCTAGAAACGAACGATAGTATGCCGTTCGTGTTTGCTCGAATCCAAATCCATTTTGCTGAAAGCACCCTCCGCGGTTATAACACAGTCGGTTTCACCGCTTAGCGAATAAATTGGCGCATATGGTATAATGATATTGAGTTCCCTTAGACTCCAATGATACATGGATAAAGAAGACGTGCCACATGCGTTACCGTTTTACTTAAAAATATTTCCAATTGTTTCGGACGACCTTTCAAAAGTATGTACATGATATCACGGGTTAAAAGATAGATTCACGCGATAAATTGCGCAATGTCTGCTTTGCTTGTCAGTCGATTTCAGGAAATGGTACGTACCCTTAGAGTGTGAATGTTGAGTACGGAGCTCGGGTGTCGGAGTCACCCCGGGGTGACTCTCTAGTGTAGGCTCTTGCGCCCGGGCTCTTGAATGATGATCGATGAGTAAATGTATTGTGATGCTTGAGTCGCGATTTGCCATTTTTAAATATAGGCGATAGGTAGGTAGGTAGAATACCATCTCGGCTGAGTGTATGTGTTTCAGTAAGTTAACCCATTGACTGCCAACTACGAGATATCTAGTAGCTGCACTATAAGTTTGAATGACTAAGTTAACAATAATGGCCGACCGTGTATAGAAATTTCGGAACAAAAATGTTCTTCGGATCGTTACAAATGTCGAGATTATATTTTTGATTAATGAAACAAATGCCCTAAAAACTTTCTGTCATCTTCTCAAATTTTAACAAGCAAAGGTAATATTTGCTTAGTTTTCTTGGCAGTGAATGGGTTAAGTAGGTAGGGCCAGGAGGTCAGGCTATCACAATCGCGCGCGAGTAGGGTGAGATGTCTGCCCCTGGGATTAATCGTGGCCGAACGGATCCGGATCTCGTACGGTCGCGATTCATAGTTTTAGTCTTTACTTTCAGCTTGCTCGAATATCATGCCAAAATTGGAAGCAACGCGAGCATTGGCGCACGTACGGGGGGCGATTTCTGAAATTGTCCCTCGTCTGCGCTTCGCTGGCGTCGTTTCACCGCGAAAACTCCTCGGGGTAGCTGACAATTGTAAACGTGCTGGCGAGGTATTCGAGCAACGTTCCTGGGGCAGGAGCCCGAAAAGAGAAGAGGCATCCGCCGAAGAGGCCCGACAAACTGTTGCAAGAAGGGTCGCAACGAATGGTTGACCATTTTCGAATTCTCGGATTCTAGAACGGGGCACCATTTCCATTTCTTTTTTTAAATATTTTGTCACTGTGCTCGCTTAGTGCATGTAGTTAGTAGTTACTTGTATTAGTAGTTAGCTGTTTGGTGGGTCGATGTTTCCCCGTCCAACGAGAAAGTCACGTTTTAATACTTTTTTTTTCTTATATTCAAAGCAATAATGGGCTAATTGGCTTCGAATAACAAAAAAATTCGAAAAGTTTCTAAATGTCTTTTGGCTATTCTCAAACTTTAACATTTTTCACAAAGTTACAAAATTCAGAATAAAGAATTTTACAGTCATTTTATTCATTACTTCATTATATAATCAAAATTCTAACATTCTTCACAGAAATCATTTTCTTTTCATTTAAAACAACGACAAGTTTCCGTAACCATAGTTTGCCGCGACATATCGGCACGAAGTTCCGCACACGCTCGTGACCGTACTCAGCGTTACTTTGAAATCTTTCAAAGTACCAATAATATTGTGTTCATTCTTTCGGTTTTCAATTATTTTAACACTTTGATGGAATAGTGGTCGGTGTATTACATCCATAATTTGTGTTCTTATATTGGTCGTCCTAACAGTTTCTCTCTTTTTTTCGAGACAGTAATCAGACAAAAAAATCACTGTAAAATCAAAATGATTGAAAACGAACGTGATCGAATCACTTGTGATTGTCAATAAAATTCCACGCTATGTCTGTGCTGATAACATATTTCTATGTATTTTGAAATTCGTTACAATACAAAACATATTTCTACGTGTTTCCCATTTAAGCGCTTGATGCCAAATGTATAAAATAACGTGTTTCTAATTAATGAAAATAATTCCAAAAAATTAGGGATGCTGTTAGAAAATTTGTTGAAAAATTTGAAAACTAGTGAAATTACGGAGAATTCGAAAGCTTATTGAGGAAAAGTAAAAACAGACACTTGTCAATATATAAATTTTATTTTATGAGTGCAATTGGTGCAATCTCGTATAATCACTCAATTCTGTAATTACTGATACTCTCCTAAACAGCATCGTATGCATTCACTTTTTAGTTATTATCTATCGCACATAAGATGAATGAAGCATTACCTGGACAATTAAATTATCTTATGCCGATACAGATAAGGTGCAGTTTACGTTCTTATCTGCAGTAAAACTTGATAGAATTTGATCGGTAACTTTGGTCGTGACTGCAAAATGGTGAAAATGTTTATGTGCCAATGAAATTGTTAGAGAGAATATAGCGATTTATAGTTTATTACTGTCACATCTATAATGACGTGATATCACAGATTTATCCCTCGTTTATGATAATAATTATGAAAAAAAAACAATCGATAAAGTCGCTCGTCATACTCAGCTTTCAGAGAATGTGGAAGGTGCTGCCATTTCGGGGAGAAATATCGAAACTAAAACAAGGTCTTTAAATATACCGAACAAGGATTCGCGTTAATTGAATTACACTTCATTAAGATTTTTTTGCTCCTCATAAAATATCTCCAGCCAATAAGTAATTGAAATACCAGGTCTGTGTATTTTCTTCTAAATTAAATAACCTAGACTCTGTATCTAATTGATCTTTAAATTTTAAACGCATCTTTTGAATAATCTCTACGGTAAAAAAAAATATAATTCTTATTGCTATCTCGTATATCAAATTTCAGGAATGCAAATATAAATGACATGCACTCGACCGAATCGAAAAGTAAAATCGTTTTTATATCGGACCACCACATTTCATGCAGCAAAAATATCCTTGAACTTTTTATGCCACTTATTTTACGAATATCAGCGATCTTTAAATCGTCAGCATAAATCTCCAGCGCGAGCCATCGCGAATGGCATAAAATTGCATACCGCCAAAAAGCGATCGGGACAGGAGATACGGGAGAATAAAAATGACAGACATAAGACAGTGTACGACATTCGCTCGCATACTTTTATTTCGAAACATCGATTTCCCTGACGTCTAGACGTCCTCAGCGCTTATACCAATGACAAAATGATCGTAAATTATTATCGACGACTCGTTAAGCATCAATAGGAAGGGCCAAGCTGCTTGCGCATTTCCGACTGGTTTCACCACCGTCCTCTCGTCGCTCCTCTTTCTTTTTATCTCACGATTCGTCGGTCCGTGATAGACGTCGAAACCATGGCTCGTCGAAACGAATCGCGAATCTAAATCGGCGCGTACATTGACAACATCCATCGATCTAAAAATGTCTTTGACACTCGAGGGGGGTGGAAAGAGGGAGAGGGGGCGCGTGGAGGGGGTTGAGTAGGAAGGGGAAGTAGGAAGATCCGGAGAACGCGAAGCCTCCGATTTATTTCTCTCGTTTTCTTTTTTGCTCTTTCCCCATTCGTTCTCTCTTTCAGACACGCGAGCACACCCGTCCTTTTTTCTTCGCCACCCTCTGCCCGTGCAATCTCTCACGTGCAATCTCACCCTGCATTCACGCACACCCCACCACGACACATGCACACGTAAACGGTAGACGCACACTTTTGCCGCTTTTGTTGTCCTTTGGCACAAAGTTAACCGGCACTCAGTAGCTTAGCAGTGACCAGAAGCAGACGCCTTCTTCACCGTGGCCAGAGTATCGGTATGAAGAGAAACACCGGAAGGAATTGCAGGAGCCTCTCGTCCGACAGGAATCCTTTGCCGCAATGGCTGCCACCGGAACTCTGCGCGGCCTCGGCTAAACCTACGTAACAAACATCAATTTGTACATGGTACAAGTGCCGCTTGTTTGTTTGCCGGCCGTTTCTCGTTCCTGCAATAATAATTGGCCCGATGGATTCCTATGGAGGCTAGTTAACCCTTTGAGGGTGAACCATTTGGAAAGCCATACGGTCGTTGTGGCTGGAAAACTTTTTCACCTATATTGTATCGGGATATCGATCGAATTTGGGATACGAAAGTAGGATAATTAGAGAAAATTAATGAACTGTTTTCTTTTTTTTTAATGATACAAGCTATATTAGGGTAGGTAACGATAATGGAGATTGTTGCTTTATGGGGCTTTAATTGTTATCCTGGAATGAATCGTTTGAGTCGTGCACAGTGGTAGAATTTCTTCGAAAAGTGCCAAGCAGCGCGATGGCGCTTTTTTGTCCATTGTAGTGAAATACAATGTTTTTTTTCTTCGTCGTTGAATTTCAACAACGCGAATGCACTGAGTGGGACTCAAACGATTAGGAATGTGGATTGGTATGCTGTTATTTATTTAGCTTTAAATGTTATGGTTATAAGGGACTCATATAATAATTTTAGGATGCTTTCAGAGTCATGACGTAGATATTACGCAGAACAAATTTGCTAGAGGCCATTTGCCATGGAATATTTACACGAACCGTGTTAAACGATTTAATTTCCTTTCCACGTTGAACGCCGGATATATTTCCCTCGTTTAACCGTTTACGTTGGAGTGAAATTTTTATTGTTAAAAATACGTTTTTATGGCACACACATGTCGCAAGCTGAAATGGTTACGTATCCGATAAATATTCCTAGTGTCTCTTTGATATTTCAATATTAAACACGACGTGAAATTTTGCAAACGTTAACGTTCAAAATTTGTTGCAAATTCCAGAAAATTTTTTAATGCCAAACATCCCTATGACAATTAAAATAAATCAACACATTTTTCACAATAAATGATGGAAAAAATCATTGAATACCATAAAGATTCTTCCATTTTGACGATTCAAATAACAGTTAAAGAAGCACCTACATATGCAACAATTTTTAAATACATTTCTATCCTCGAAGTCAGGTTACTCGGACTATTCTTCACGTTTTCCTTGTCGTTTTATTCGCTGAAGAAAATTAGGGGTCGTTATATAGTCTCCAGTGGTAAAGACAAATTATTCCTTAAGTTGTACCGCGGATTACGTCGCTCGTGAGAGATTGAGCGCTTTAAGCATCCGGAGAACATATGCTCGGCTGTTATCGAGACATGTCACAACCCGGGAGATTGCTTTTGGACAACAGGTAAAACTTAGTATGACTGATCATTAATCTTGAAATTACTGCCAGCTCTCTTCTGGTTAGAACAGATGTTAGTTTCTTTGAGTTGGAAAACTTCGCTTTAGTTTCCTAAATATGGGACGGTGCTAAATTATAGAGAGCATTGTAAAGTTTATGAGAGGAGCACGTACACCTGTCCCGGCACGAATAAGTAATTATATCTTTTGCCGTTTTAACTGCGCGGCAATCCGATAACTCTTGGAATACTCGTGAAATTTATCGCATGAAATTTTACCAAAGAATCGATTTCCCATGGAATGGAGAAAAACCAGACAAGAATTACTTACCGCCAATGATAGATACGTGATCCTTCCCGCGTGAAGATCTGTCCAAGCCGATTTTGATCTCTGCAAGTAATTAAATACTTATCGCTATAATGATATTTAAAACGTAATAGGTGAAAGGGTAAGGACAATCAATTTTGGTAATTTTTATAATAAGCTTTGTAGTTTAAAATTTTCAATATGTCGATATATGAGTGTATTAAACGTTCAAGTGATCGTTACACTGAAGCAAAGTCAGAGAATAGTGACCTTCGTAAGCTAATTCTTCAAGTACTAAAATCAAAGAATCATTAAAACCTTTAATTGACAAGTTTCACCACCCAGATGCTTTCGATTCCACTAAGAATATTTAGAACTTTAATATAAGCACTACATTGCTCGTTCTTCTATTTCACTATGTCTCAGAATTAAATAAAGTCTCTACAAGTAGTCGAAGCACTCCACGTCCTTTTCTACTCGTAAAGCTGCAGAGCGACGTCGTAATCCAAACATCGAATCTTCGTTTCTCTTAGAATATTCCCAAAATATGCATCCTTCGTAGTATTACGGGCAGATCGATCTTTTAAAGTACAAAGCATACATAACCACTTAAAGGATTAAAGTTCAACGTAGCAATTTCAGTTACGAATACCGTCGTTCGAGATCCCGCGCGATCAAAGCCAAACTACTTAATACGGCGAGTTTGCGTTCGTTTTATCGGTCGGACGGAACTCACCGTAGAGCCTTAAAGTGCCGTCTGCTTTGCCAAGACTGTTCGTCGACACGCATTTGTAGCTGCCCACATCTTGCTCGGTGAATCCTTTGATTAACAGCCACATCAGAACTTTGTATCCGGACCGTTCCTCCCGTACGCTGTACTTCGGTCTGCGTCGAAACCGTGTCGTTGCGATAAGTCCCGTGGCAACGTGGAGCAACATTAACTCTTTCGATACGGGAAATAACTATAGTCATCTTTCGAAATGTTAGTTAACAACTAGTACGAACTATTGTGAGAAAGTACTCTTGGATGTTTGGTCCTTTGACGGTATTTTCATCGGTGTTAGTAAATTGAAATTCAGAGTTGGTTTTTGGACAGTAGTTATTTAACACTATAACTACCAAGGCGACCAAAATGACTGATTTCTAATTTTTTCAGAAAATTTCTCAATTTGTTAGGGGAGCCTAATTACATTAAGTACATACTTGTACGTAAATATTCCACGTCTATCTTGTAAAACAAAATTTATTTGACACTTTACCGACCAGTAGCTTACTAATCGGATTTTCTTCCTCAATGCTTTTGGAATTTTAGCTTATTAATCGATTGCCACGGCAATCAGTAATTTATTATTTATCATTGCGGTTTACTGTGTTAATGCCTCAGTGAGGAGAATCAGTCATTTTCAAAGTGATGTCAGTGTCAGAGAAGTATTTGCGGCCAAGTGATCGGGTCGAAGTGGGTAGGATGTTCAAAAAACACCGGTCGATAAAATGTGAGCTGATCATATTTTCACTTCTTCATTCCTCTTTTTCCAAACTGCTTATTTAGTATATTTAAATATAATAGATGTAAAGTCGATAGTTTTAGTGTCAAAAATTGTACTTATTCGTTATTTTCTTCAGCTTGATTGCTATGGTCATTTCACCTATGACCCATTATTTGAGATCCAGATCATCAAGGCTGTGATACGCACATCACATGGGAAAAATTTCTCAGAGATGACTTGAACTCGAGTCACTAATTGTAAATTCAAGTCTTTACTCGCCATAACTCCAAGAGAAGTTTCTCAGTAGCGATGGAAGATTTGAGCTACGAACCACTGCTTGAGAATCCGTGCCCTTAATTCAATATCCACCATAATCCTATCTATATTAATGCTATCTACTTTAATATAAGTATGTATTTTCTACCGGCAGATGACTATAATCATTATCACAATAATCGCAACGTTCGAATTATAATCGTCGCTCTAGCTTTCAACTCCGAAACTGTTCTGATAACAGTAGGCAAACCGTATCACCGAAAATCCATTATCGCAGCAATCGCGCCGTATCGAAAGGGTTAATTAGGAAAAAAACAACAAACATCTCACCCTTCGAGCAGCATGTCGTCCTCCGAACCGCGGCGATTCTTCACCCAGTAATTGATCGTGTTTGGGAATGCCTCGACGTAACACTCGAGCTGCACGTCCGTCCGCAAAGGTGCTCCCAAAAGCTGATTAGGCGCTTTGACGACAGGTGCAACTGCAGAGACAGGAGGCAAGCCGAACGATTTGATATTAATTGCCCGATTTACTCTTACGTACATGCAGGCGATCGAGGCGTGTGATCGACATAGAAATACGGGCTTCGATACTTCATCGTTTCTGTTTTGAATGCTGCGTGTGACGTTTGTTGAAGGATATCGCGGTGGATGTTGAGATCTGATTGTAATGGAAAGATGAAATTTTTGATGCGCTACAGCGAGAAAGATTTTCTTTTTAAATTGAGAATTATTTTTATCGAACTCGGGTAACTCAATATTTACCTTATAATAAATTTAGTGGCTCAAATTTAATTATCTAGTTCGTGTTAAATATCGTTTACTTGTACCGATAGTTTCAACCTTCTATGATTCCTTGTATGTGTAACGTATCATGTATCTACGTGTTCCCTGATATGAACTTTTCAACTTTGTGGACTATTAGGGCAAAGTTTCCTTTATTGGCTCACTTAAGAAAGTATCTCTATAAATCGGAAACGTGTTCATAGTTTCGAGAGTAGAAAATAGAGAAGAATTTTGGCATTATTGCTAATATCTATATTTAATGATACAGACCTAACCATCAAGTGGCTAGAAAAAAAGTACACCTAATTCTGCTTTTACACGGTAGATACGGTCCAGACAAAACCGTGTAAAAAAAGACATGAAGTACATATATAGAAAAAAAGGGGATTAGTTCCATATCCTTCAACCGTGTAAAAAATAGTTAAAATAAATTGATTAAAAAATGTATTTAAAGAATATTTTAGATTTTTTGATCGTGCAAAATCGAATGAAATCGAGTAAAAACGGAATCAATTTTTTTTTCTAGACCGTGTTAAATCAATACCGTATAAAAACAGAATTTGGTGTATATCGCTGAGAAAAATTAAGAGATATTTGAAGATGAATGAAACGATCAAAAAAAGAAGTGTCTGATCCTTTTGTGTCAAAGAAGAATATCAGAAGAGCAAACGACAAGTCAAAGAAAGTTGTTCTATTATGCGAATGAGATGCAAACTCAATTATCGTGATTGAGTAGCAAGTGACATATTGATGAGGGTGAACAGAAGCATGTCAAGCTGGACCAGAGTGCCACACATTGACTGTTCAGTAGGGTGTATGGTCATCCAAGGCTGCCAAAACATCCTGACAGCGATAGGGAATTGCATGATGTGCACTTTCAAGATCAGGAAACGCGCAGAAACTCCAATACTTTTGAAATATTGCCAAAATTTTAATGAGCAGTGTATTTTCTGAATACTGCTAGTGGCCTAATTAAATTAGCCGGCGATACGGCAAAGTACACTGGACAACACGATTTTTATCAGTGTTATTTATTACGCTGTAATTATTACAATCTCCTCATTTAATTCCTACGCAAATAAAAGTTATGATCCAGTGTAAGATGCAGTCCAAATTAGCCAGTCTTCCGTTAAAATTTGGTTCTCGAAATTGAGTAATGTTGTTACCGGTAAAATACTTTCGTTACTTAAAATGCTGTTATTAATAAGTACCGATTTATTGTCGTGTATTTAATTCAGAGGGGCGATAAAATATTTTCATTATAGAGGGTTTTTACGGTCATTTAGTCTGGGACTTACAGTTTTACGAGGTTTCTGAACCACGGGATAATTTTAAAAATCTCTATTACGTGACTTGTTTGGAATAATTTAACGAAGTTGTCCTGCTGGCCGGATAAAACGGATTTGCCCTAATACATTAAAATTTCATAGTTTTAATTGCGTTTTATAATGCACGTGAAGGTTAAAATTTAGCACAATCTCTCCTACAATCAGGCCACTTTTAATCGACCATAAACAAATAATGATAAGACTGCTAACGAGATGGTCCCGCTATAATCGTGTCGAGGTAGTTCATTAAAAATGCAATCGAAGTTAAGTTACAAATAATGAAACGATAGATATGAACACTACATCGACAAGTTTCGCATTCTCTCGTAATCCCTCGCAATTGAATTTCTCCTCTCATTGCAAACTATATCTTTCTCACAGCTCCTATCTCAAAATCGAAACAATTACCGTTACCCTCGAACATCCAAAGATCAACCTGTTCGACAATTCCCAGAAATATTCGCATATTTATCCCGTTACGTTCGTTCGAGAATTTTTTACGTCTCGTTGCCATGGATTATTCATCAAATATGACCTTTCCTCTATGAAAGAGGAATTAAATTGTCACTCCGTTGAAATTAAATTTGCCGGATAATCTTCCTCGCAGGAGTGCAACCTTTTAAGTGAAACAATATTCCCCGATGCCGCGGGAAAATGGGCTTTAACGAAATTCTCGAAGATCATCGAGATCGATTTTTCGACACTGTATTTTCACCCCCGGCGAACGAAACGAAAACGCGAATCTACATAATATAAAACACAATCGATACGTTTGGATGGCCATACCGTTAATAATGTAATCGCGCATAATGCGGACGTTAATTTTATAGGGGCTTTCTCGCTGTAATGCATCCCCGATGATCGATATTTCCTCTTCTATTATTACGTTTGACAGTATCGTTAAAAGAATGCCCAAGGTGAAATGCATCGGCGTCGTTCTCGAAGCCCGTGAGACGGTCAATTACAGCCATATAACGCTATTGTTTTAATAGCGAGCAGGAATTTATAAAATTGTGGAATAGTGACAGTAATAACACCAACGATAACAATAACAATAATAATAATAATAATATGTTATCGCCGCCGATCGTAATTAATTCTTGCTCCGCATACCTGTATCCACTGTTTTCGAATAATTCATCTCGACGCCACTTATGCAAATCACTGACCGCCGCAACAAATTATTTTATGTTCGAGCGAGCACGGCTTTTGCGACGGGGCGATAAAATATGAATTTATAAAATAGACAGCGCGCGACGCCCAGACGGGCGATTGTTTCTCGGATAATTGTTGGGAAGATAATTTTAAAAAAGGAGCGAGCGAGAGGAGGAGAAAAAATGGGAGTGATAAAAGAGAAGAGAGGTTTTAGTTTCGAAGTGAATTAACGTGAGGCAGGGAAAACTAGTGGAAAGAGAGTAGATGACGGGAAACGTGAGAGAGGGAAAATCGCGTTGCCGTTGAACCTGTCACTATCCACTATAAAGCGTGGTATCAAAAGCCCGAAAGCATGGCAGAAAAGCTCCCGGTGTTGTTGAGAATAATTGAAGCAGGATAATTTTCACCGTCGCGTATTTCTTTTAATTATCCTTCTGTACATTGTTAACCCTCGTATTAAGTCGGCATTATGATCCTCTTCATTGTCTACCAAGTAACGAGAGTTCGCATTCACGGGGGCCCCCACAATGAAGCTCGGTGGTAAAGCTTTCGTGGAACTCTATAACTCAAAGTATCTTGTATAAAATTTCGCCTCCTTTCTTTCCTTCCTCCTCTTTTTGTCCATCGTTACTTTGAAAACATTACGCTCTAGATATTATAATTCATAAATACCGTGCGTTTTTTAGAACGGAACGGACAAGTGGGATATGTTTGGAGAAACGAAGTCCTGAAAATGCTGGCAGGAAGGTAAATTATTCATTGTACGAATTAACGAGGGAGCCGTAATTCAATGTTAGTTTCCTTCTACTCTTCTTTTTTTTATTATTATTTTCGTTTTAATTACCTCGTATGATCTTAATCAGATGTAGCCCTCTTGTACGCCGTAAGAGGAAGATTAAAAAATAGTCGGAAATTTTAATTAGCTCTGTTGAAATTTCCCGCGGATTAAGGCAATTAAACTTTGGCCTTTAGATACCAGAAGTATACGTAGATATTGAAAATCACGCACGCATTAAATGTAAAAGTATTTAAATCGGGGAAAAATAAATCGTTGCTGTTTAAACGAGTGAACTTTATACATTATAGAATTAATATTAAAGTAATAAGTTTCCGCGTTCGTAATTTATATTCGTATATCGATAAAACTTATTGTTATTCATCGTGGCATAAATCAAAAATATTTCTGCAACACCCACAATTTTACGTGCTTAACGCATTAATATTCTAACCGGTATCAACGATCCGAATTTTAACTGCTATATCTAAAACAGAAATTTTAAAAAATCCGAATAAAACTTTCAACAACAGTAAAGTAAAAAAATACGCGTCTCATGCTTCTATACCGTATCCTGCCAGCACACAATAAAAGTGCAGCAGCACCTTCGTTTGTCTCAAGATCCAAATGCATTCGTTTCCCAATGCAATAACAATTACCATTCGTCCGACCATCTAACAATTTAAAGGACAACTAGTAACTCCTTTTTCGATGGGCTCGGTTTAATTCATTTTAATTACGACCACCGAGCTATCTTAGCGGTCTACCGTAACCCCCGAGATTCCAACCCCTTTTCACCCCGTTCCAGCGACTCGAAAGCCACGAAGCGCGGTTACGCCAATGGCCAGGGTGATTCGTCACTGCGGAGCGTCGTTACGTCACCGACGGCAGCGTCGCCTTTTGTCGGCGTCGGCGTCGTCGTCGACGGTGGGAGCCTTTCTGCCGGATACAATCAGGGATTAGGAGGGAAACGAGCTTACAATTCACGGCGAGTGTCACTCGCTTGCTAACGGCGGGCGGCACGTCGTTGCTGGCGATGCAGAGATACGCTCCCATTTGTCGTCTCTCGACACGATGGAATTGCAGGAGCGAGCCGTTGTAGGTCTCGTGCCTCTCGAAAGTGCTACCACCTGCGTACCGAGAAAACGTTTCTTGCTGGCATATTTTCTCGAAAATTGATGCCCTTACCCTCGACATACCTCAACTTCTTTCACTCTCCTTCTCTTTCACTCTCGCCCCTCTCCCTATCCAACTATCTTTCTTTTCCTCTTTCACCTCTGTCGCCCATTGCCGTGGCCTCCTTCGGCTCGCGACACTGTGATCGTTTTTTATTCCGTAACCTCGGCCGTCCTCTCCTTGCTCTCGTCTTATATTCTTGATTTTACGAGAGCCAGAGACGGGGCTGTGAGAGGGAAAGAGGGAGAGAGAGAGGGAAAGAGGGAGGCGATAATATTTGCGGAGGGCTGGGAACGGCCAAATTGCGGGCGGGAGTGAAGAATTGGACGGCTGGCTGATTCTTTTTTACTGGTCGGTGTGGAGGGTGTTACAACTTGGCCGAGACGTGTGTTAGGATGATTTGGGGGATGTAGGGCACTGCTTTTTTTTGTGTCTGACACTCAAGAGGGATGGCAATCGTGTAATTACGTTGGACTATGGACTGTATACGTTGTAAATATGGCGCGGTTAAAAATGTTATCGGGGAATGTTCATCTTTTTCATTATTAGCTTCGAGGGAGGTCGAAGAGAGGTCTCCGTTGGGATAATTTTGGAATTTGGGATAGCGCTTTTTGGGGATGACTTTAAGGGAGGCTGACGATAATGTAATTACATCGGGATAAGAATTCTGATGGTAATAGACGTGGAGCAATTTTAAAATTATTTTAGGAAAGATTCATCTTGTCAGCAATGTAATTTCTAAAGCACTTAGAAATTGCATGATTATAAAAATAGAAAGAAAGCTTTCTACCAGAGGTTCTATTTTATTAACACTGCAAGATTATCTTGGTGATTTTTGCGATCTGAAGTATATCTTCTTGGATTCTCCAGGTGCTAAATACAGAACTAAAAGTTACCTCCAGCTTGGAAATTATTGTCACACCGATCACATTACTTCTCAACGACATTAAACATGCTGTAACACATGCACGTAAGAAGGCACGGAAAACTTTCACCATCGGAAAGTTTTAAAAATCAAATTTAAATAAAGGGCAAATCTACTTTCCCGCCAAGCCGTAAATTCGAAAGCCATGCAATGCCTAACTCAGACGAAAAAAAAGAAATCTCGCCAGTAAATTCTCACTAGCGATCAGCAACCGCGAAACCATCGCCGGAAACACACCGAAGGAACGTTATTCTACGAGACAAAGAGTCACAACTTACCGGAACGGAAGTTCCGATCTAAACGAACTGAGATAGAACTTTTAACCAAGTCGAGACCACGGAGTAACGCAATTGAACGAAGCCGCTACCTCCCGTAGGCGAAATAGAGAAAACTGGAAGGAAAGGTAAGACAGTAAGAGATAACTGAGAGACAGCAAGAGAGAAAGGAAGAAAAAGATAGAGAAACAGAAGGGTAGCAAAGAGAAGTAGCAGACAAGAAAGCTGGGAACTCGACGCACAACGCCGCCAGCGAAAGAAGAGACGAGAAGATATATGCTTAATTCACTACTTAGGTGGCTAACGAGTTCCCTAAGTGAGCGAGCGCTAACGAGTTTGCTAAGCTCGTAAGAAAACCGCCTCTCTGCCAGGTGGAACCGCCGGAACGGTACACCCCGATCGCACGTGTGCCTTTCCCGTGTACTCGGAACGACGATAACAGTCGAGACCGTGGGGATGGAACACCATTGTGAAAAACGTCCCATGTTACGCCCGGGAGAATCCCTATCCCGTGCGAGAATGAGTTTCGCAAACGAACGACGAGACGCTGCTGTCTTCCGTGGTGGCGAAATATCGGCAAATGTGCTGCCGAACGCACGTCTTTCACTATGCCATTTGCGAGTCGTTCGTTGTGATCTGTCCTTTTCACCTAAGCCGACGAATTCATGTGATTTAAAGTTAAGATTTTTTTTAAATAATTGTTCTATGATTATCGACGATTTAGACGAAAGATTTGCGAGTGAGAAGTCAAATATTAGTATACATATAGGAATTAATATCGATTATATTAAAAATTGTTAAATAAAGACGTTAGAAGAAAGTAAATGAAGGAGACCGAAATCTTGATCGATTAAAGCATGTGCAGTGTAGAAAATAGTGTGGTAATTTTGGAAACATTTAAAAACAATTTAGAATAAGGCATTTTCATCAGCTTGGGAGACCTGATGCTGAAAATGCAGATTTGACGACAGTAAGAAAATTATAGGAAAATCATCTTAAAACGACGAATATAAAAACTGACGAGCACGGCTATCTCTCACACAGTATCGATTTAAATAACAATATTTACCTGAGAAATAATTACACAAAGTTATATCTTATCGTCGACAAATAACTCTGAAACATTTACCAAGAATTAACCGAATAATCGACGGATTAAGAATCCGTACTTTCGCAACACCCGGTGAATTCAATCAAGGGGGCAAATATAATGCTCGAACGACGAAGAAAAGAAACTAAAATCGTTAATGCAGTTCTCCGGCCAAGAAAGAATTTATCTCTGCCAAGGAATTCCCGTGTTTGGTGCATCAGCGCGTACCTGCGAATCCGTTCATTCGCCGAACAACAAATACACATTTTCCCGCCGTCCAAGCGAACGTCAATGACAGCTTTTCGTTAACAATGGCGGAAGAAAAACACATTGAAAAAGACAAATATGCCGCACCTCGGATGCTTTCACCGCATCTAAGGGGAGGATGCAACTACGTCGGCCAAAGTTTTGCCAACTCCAGGCTCTGCGGAAACTACCACACGTCCGCGCCTTGACGTGTATATGCGGATGTACGTGTATACACGGTGTTCCCTGGGGAAAGGGTCATTTTAATAGCTTTCGCAAGATTGATGACGTGAAAAAATTAGCAAAAAATGAACGGTTCCGAGAGACAGGTACGTACAACGTAACGAAGATCTGTTCCGCAAAGTATTATACTTTCTTCGAAGTAGGTCGTTGATTATTTCTTTCTTTTTTTCTTAATGGAACTACATTCTTCGTTGATGAAGTGAAGGATAGCCCGATGGGCTGATGTTATTTTCTTTTAATTTTCCAAGTATCTATGGTATTACGAAAAAATACCGCGATGATTATTTCTTTCATTACGTTCACCTCATTGGCCAAACTTTTTGTATTTCATATAAAAGTTTTCAATCCACTACATTTCTCCAATCTCCCGTCTTAACGTTAAACTCCAAGGTCCTATATTCTTCCAATTCCTAACAAAGATTACGCAATTCCGTAACAATCCACTACAAATTTCACACTTGCACAATTACAATACCTAAATCCTTCGTGCCTCTTTTCAATAAAAACTTACCCAGTATCTACATCAAAATATACCAGATTAACCTCCTCCAATCTCACTGTTAACCCAACTACTCTCAGCCCTTAATCTCCGTATGAACGAAAAGATCATCCACCCCGATAACAGCAAAGGCACCATCAACTTTGGAAAACAATTTTTTCGTCTCCTCGGAGAGACCGTCCCTCGAAACCATCTATCTCATGTTAATCCCTCTTTTTTAACCAGCATCGCCCACCTAAGAGATATTACGTCAACGTCCGGTGTCTCGTAGGCCACCCCGTATACGTGAAAATACGTGTCTGTCGGTGTTTCCGGTGCAGGAGGCAGCTCACGGAGAAGTGTGAGCTTCGTGGCTTCGCTTTACGTGTTTCCCGAAAGCGTTCGTAGCGCGGCTTTAAGTCCTCGCGCGCGGCTGTGTGCGCCGAGCGAGCAAGATACCATGAAGAGGATTCTCATCCTCTGTTTCTTTACACGGCCACCCGCTGTTCCTGTCTTCGAGTTCAAGAGGTGAAACTTGTTTCAACGACCTCCCTCGTTATACCCACTCCACTGTGTTCTTACGCCCAATCTGTGTGCCCACGTCCGAAAATTCCTCGTCCGTCTCTCTTCCCTCGGCTCTGTCTATCGCCACGTCTCCCTTTCTCTTACTACGTTCCCTCTTAACTTTGCAGTTTGAGACACGGCTCGTTATCGATGACGAGAAATCGCTTTAACACGACGCCCATGGAAGAGGATTGTATACTTTTCACGAGTGTCATTTGTAAAGTTTAAAGTGTCAGCTGAAAGTCTACCCGGTTTAACGATGTTCCTTTCGGTGTATCGAGAACGCGGGGGTGCTGTTTGTGCCTTTTCAGCTAATTTCGAGTAAATGATTAAATTCGAGGGGTGCCTCGAGCGGAGATAATCCGCTATCGTTTGCTCTCGGGATGATAACTCCGAGGGATAATTGATCGTTGAGATTCATAAGGACGTAATCGTTGAAATAATTCGAGACAGGTATAATACGTTACTTTAATGAGTAGATTAAAAATCAACTAAACCGACAATCAAGGGGCACTTTTTCCCCCGCTGGTTGAGTGGCGGACCGAAGTTAAATCGCGAAATACGGGAATGAAAAAAAAGGAGGATCCTTATATTTTTAAAACCGGAGCATGTACAAGTGACGAGTACGAAAAATGTCACGCGTTAGAAATTTACTCGCACCCCGGCAAATATAATTAATTACTAACGTCCCTTTTCGTTGGGCAGCACGTTGAAATAAATTCTTTCCCGGCGGGCTTGATAACATAAGTGGATTCTGCAACACTAATTAGTTTGCCTTGAGACGTACATTTACAGCCGCATGAATTTTCCACTCTCTATCCTTCTGTTTCGCATGAGAAGAGTACTATCTAATTATTCAGTTTGCCGAGGGAAGAAAAGAAACGGGATGCAAAGTGCTACTGGTTCTTTGATAAATATGCGTTTCACATATAAAAACGAAGAGCGCAAAAGAGAAAAGAGAGAGGGAGAGAAAAGGAAGACGAGGAGAAAAAAGCATTACAGCGAATATGTTCGCATTCGAGAAAAAAATTCTCCCGGGTTCCTTCATTGTACTCGAGAAGCTCAACCTAAATTTGAACACGATACTTTACGAAATTCAATGGTTGACCTTTGAATTTTCTATCCTTTCTTTCCGAAGCCTGCAAATGAAATTTATCACCATAGAGAGGAGCGTTATGATTTTTCTCCCGTGAAAAGAATACGATCCTGAGGAAATTCCTCCGGGCTGGTTAACGCGACAGCACGACCGTCCGAGGGATGCCCGGCACGCTGGTTATTAGCATGTTAAGTTAACTGTTATGAGAAAAAGATTCTCAAACTACGTTCCGACGGTAAATCACGTATTAATACGCCTCCGGCTTCCGGTCTTACACGTTCACCTATACTTCTATATACGTGTAAGTATGTAGAGGAATACCATTCCGCTAAGACCCTCCCCCTTTTCACAGGGAGAGGACTTCGACGTAACTAGGATATTAGTGCCGCCTAATTACCCTATTAATATCGAACTAATGTAGGGTCACATGGCGGTGAATAGCGAATATCCTTTGGTACTTACAGCAGAGAACACCACAGTAGTTGCACTTGAAGGTGCATGCGTACAATCGTGTTGTAATTAACAGCGCATCGTGTAAATACCCTGCAGCACTTTGATTGTGTTGATCGCTAATTAAACGGTATATAAATCCAGTGATGATACGTTTATTCGAGTTTACGTGCATTTTCTTCGGGATTCATGATAGTACGTAGGGAATACTTTGAACGATATTGAGTTTGCGTGCGTTGTTAATAAATTGGGTAATATTGAAATTTAGAAGAGAACGGTAGAAGGTAAAATTTCTTCCGTACAATAGCTGCCGTGTAATAGTGAAATTTCTTTTTTCGCTAGATTTATGAGAGGATTTTTAGAATTTTGTAAATTTCCGTCAGCAATCAACTCGTTAGGTGAACGCTGCTAACGCTGAGAGCAGAATGCAGGAGCGATAAAGAGTAATTGCGAAAGAAAAAAGGAAAAAAAAGGAAAGGCCTCGGCCCTCGTATCCTAAATTCTCCTTCCAATATTGCCGGCATAAATCTACGACGCCGCGATTAAAAAGGACATCGTTAAAACGTATTACCTAATAAAATACGAAACTCGAAATATAGAATAAAAGCAGCAAAGGAAATATATGACGGACACTAACCTGAATTCCAGCTCCGATGCTAAAACGAGAGGAGGAAAAAAAGGACGAAGGAGAAAGAAACATATTGCGAGAGTACCGGGGGATACGATTAAATAAAATCGCGACGTAAAGCCAATGAAATAAAAAAATGAGGCTTAAAACGTGCAGCACGGACGGTAAAAGAGATATCAGACGCTCCAGCTTCGATGCTTCCAGCGTGTAAATTGCCGGGCTACGATCATTGTCTCTTCTTTCGATCATAAATGTTTGCAATAAAGCCGTTCGAGTAGCAGCAAGGTCTTTTAGTAAGGTAAAGAAAGCAGAAGGTGAAGAACGTATATAAAAACTACTTCAGTGTCCATAATTTAAAGAATAAGAAAGAAAAAGAAAAGAAGTCTATCGGATTTCCATGAAAAATTCCAGCAACGAAGCGACGCACACAATGGTCAATTTCGATAGAGTTCTGCTCAAAAGTCCAAAAACTTTTTCCTTCATATTTGAAATCCAACAATCGCATTTGATTTATGACATATCACAGCACACTTTTCTTTACTAACAATACTTTTTTTTACATAATACTCTTAGAGATATACGAACTCAATTTTAATATGTGTGTGATATTTCAACGCCGGAATTGAGATTATGCTTTAATGTGCTATAAATGTATGGCCCCTTTATTTTATTTATTGATAGCTACCTGGACATGCTTTAAATTTCTTTCTATGACGGTTTCATTTTTTTATTTAGCATTTTATAGTTGTGATGGAAAAAAGTATGAGACCTGAGCATTTTTTCTCTTTCCCTAAGGAAATATTTAAAAGGTGGGCTTAGGTTTTCGCTATTTCTGTTTTAAATAAACTTTGAAGCTTTTCGAACAAAAGCCGGCTGGTTTCAGCTGCTACTTTCTGCAAGTTTTCGAATTATTGACAATTTTTTGTCACACGCGCCGTTTTTAGGGCAGCGCATTTATGTGCATAGGGCTGGAGTATCGCAATTTGCTTATTGTTATATTGTATCCGTCATTTTGTTTTGGAAATTTTTAGTTCAGCTTCGTCATCAGTGACCCAAATTATCTGAACGTGTCAATTTTTAGCTCAATTGGAGCACATTTTGAGGTCCGACCATGTTTTGACGATTTGGGCCCATTGTGCGACGTAGAAATGGGGTCGTAGAATCAGAATGTAGATTTTGTACATTTTGAATCGAACACGCCAAATTCACTCACCTTCACCGAAAGCTCTTCCTTCTCGTGTAATTTTTACGGTAAAATTCTACCGGTTCGACATATAATATTGGAACGTTCTAGATTTGACGAATACTCGTCCCTCGATTTATGCGAAGGATAACTTCTACGTGGAATGTTTTTTAAGCGATGGAAAAAGTAAATCGACGTTGTAGTTATTAAAAAAAGTGTATGAAAAGCTCAAGTGAGCTGCACGGGATCTTATTTTATACCAATTTCATTAGTATTAAGGTAGAATAAGAAATAAAAGGGCAGCACGGCGGGAATGAAATGTCACTGATGGAAAACAATTGGGCTTTTGTTATCTACGTGACAACGCAGCATTTAATTAGCTGTTAGCAAACGAATTGAACCGTGATAATATAAGAAGCGTAACTAAGAACATTCTTTCCCCGTTTTCATTAAATAATCTGTGGAAATATAATATTTATTGTCGGCCACGAGAAATTTCAATGGCGGATGGAAATTGCATGAAAATCGAGGGACGAGAGTGCATGGAAAATAAATCTATATTAGTTCTACTTTTACAAATCATTCGACAGTACAAAACCAGTTAAATAAATGTTGCAATTCATGAAAGAGAAAAAGCATGCGCGAGTTGGAAAAATCACCAAGCAAACCACAATTCTATGATTTAATCTCCGATGCGACTGTAAATAATTGCAAAAAGTATGTACTCTTGGTTTTACGGTAGAACGTTGCTCGAATTCAACAGATTTTATTCCAAGCAGATACAATATTTCGCGTACTATCACGCGCCATTTTATCCCATCAATATTCATCTCAAACTCTGTCTACACCATGTTAAATTAATATTACAGCGTTCTTTCTACCATCGTTATTTCCGTTTAACCACTTCCCCTCAAATTCCAACTTACCGATCATTTATACTTTCATAAAAACAGTACACGAACACGTAAAAATACCATTTTCAATCTAACCAAAACCTTTCAGCAAACCCTCAACCAAGGAACCAATATTAATATCACGAAACATCCAAAAATCTCCCAGCCTTTCATCAGAATCAATGTATTCGACATCGACCAGACTCCCATGTCATCCGTGAAAAGGCAACGTTCCACCATGAAGCCGGGTACACAAAAGAGAGTAATGGCCGGCAAACGAAATTAAAGCTCTGGAGGTTTTTCACGAGGTGGAAAGTGAAGGAGGTCCATCCGCGGGGATATCCACGAGTTTTATAGTGTCATTATGTACCAGCAGAAGAGGCCCTTATGAGAATGGGCTCCCCATCCTCCCTTCGCCATGAGACTCTCGGGGTTGGCCTTCCGGTGGCGCGGCAGCTCAGGGTCGCGTTGTCGCCCTCAGAAACTGCCAGGTCGGCACTGGTGTCACCCCCATAAACGATATCCGGTGGCACTGGCGGACAAAAATGAGAAAAGGATGACGTTGACATGGACGTAACGGTTTAGCCTGATGTTACGTATGTATATATGTACCATGGCACAGGTATTCTTGGAATTTATGCTGGTGCTCCTTAATATTAGGGAAGAAGGGGGGAAGAAAAATTGAAAGGAGCTTTGTGCCCGATCGTGAAATCGAGCGGCCCTTTATTCTCGTGGATTTGCAAATGCGCCGTGATAAATTGGAAGCTTCTAATGAATCCACTCGCGTTCATTGTACCTCGTGAACGATGTAAAACAAGACACGGGGTTGATGAATTCCTGCTTGGAAAGTGTGAGGGATGTTTTATTTTACGGAACAGGGGTCGGGCTGAAAATTATTTTTAATTACAACTAGTTCATCGGAGTTTGATTGTAACGGTGATTTCTGAACTTTTTTAATATTTTTTTTTTCATGAATATTTTTTTTCTCTTTGTTAGAATAGGAATTAAAAGTTTCGTGATTGCATCATTGATGGGTAAGGGTACGACGGAAGCATTGCATTTTTCACGGTGTCACGTAGATCGGGTATCGAAGGAATTATTTAAAATTTGCCTTTTGAATGGAACGATTTTTGTCGGACAAAAACGATGAGAAATTTGTTCCCATGTGATCGGTGATACGTTATAACGAACGAATTTTTGGCACGCAATTTTATACTGTTCCTAGCTTTATCGTTCTGCAAACAGAACTATAAAAACATTCGACGTTAAAAATAACGTCCACCTTCCGATCTATGGACGTTTAATAATTTCTCCCGCTGACTTTATATCAATTATCCGCTGGCCATGCATGTTTGCCGACTGATAACGAAGCAAAATTAAATTTACAAATACGCACCAACGCAAAACATCACGGGAATAAGCAGCATTTTGCAGTGCGATTTACTCGCGAATTAAATCGCAAATTAAACGGCGCGTCTTTGCGAGGCAAATATTTTGTCGACTTTATGAACTCGCGAAATTCAGTAGCTTCGTTTACTATATTTTCCATACCGTAGTTTCCGGGTCCCTGAAAATTCGACACTTCATTAGGAATGTTGTTAACTTTAAATTACATTTAAACTTCCACCACCCCGTCCAAATACCCCGTACTTTTCTCACCGTTAAGGATTATATAAAATTACCAAGACAATTTCAAAGTTAAACTTACGAAAATCCTTCGATTCCCTTATCGACTCTACACACTTTGCCACGGTGAAACGTAAGTACGCGAAACACCGAGTAAAAATATATCCGAACGATAGCGCCCTGAATTTCCACGGGTTGAAAAAGTGCTAAGACCGAGGAGAAAGAATTATGCAAAAGTTTGTAATTGGCGGGAGGGTTTCGCTGCGAAAAGCCCCGAGAAGAGTGTTCTATAGGCACATCCTGGCAAGGGACATCGTAATGAGCTGGTCTTTAATGTTTAGTCAGTATAATTAGACTCGATTTAGGGCCAGGGAGATAGGAGCGGAGCAAGAAATTGCTAATGTTCAGGACGTCGGGAACATAATAATTATCCTTACCGAGCACGCCCCTCGATATTAAGGGGCCATAAGAGAAAAAAGAAAGAAAGAGAGAAAGAAAGAAAGGAGGAAGAAAGGATGGAGGGGAAGGCAGAGGGTGGAACGATAGGAAAGAAAGAAAAACGCGTACACTCTGTTGCACGGCATAATAAATAATCCGCACGGTAAAAAGTGTTTAACGTATCGTTTCGTATAAATGCGATTCGCGCGTATGATTTACACAATGAGAGGGGAAACATTTCGTGTTTCGAGTATAACATTTTTTACCGCCCCTCTCCCTTTCCTTTCCCTTCTCTCTGTATTTCTATCCTGCGGGAATATAGCGCCGGCTTTTTAATTAATGTTATGGAAATTCATTTACCTTATGGACATTGCATCTTTATTTATTTCCGCGAGGGATAAGCGTTTCATCAAAATTTCATGCAAAGTACTTGCGGGATTTACGACAGCGAATGTCCAACAAATCACTCGTTTTCCACGTGATATTATTAGTTTCTAGATATTCTCGGTGAAAACACGAATCGGAAGTCACCGGCGGAAGAGCGGAAGTTCCGGGTTACGAGGGTCAGAATGCTCTGGGATCTGAATTTTTTAACGGAGAAATCCTCGGGATAATTTTCCGTGGAATTCTCGTTCGATTTCACGAGGTCTCGGAAGGTTGCTGATACGACGGATTTTGAAATTTACGCTCTTTATTCGCCGCGAGATGATTCTTCAACAATGAGGTGCATCGGGGCAGAAGCGAGAACGCGATCAATCATTTTATTCGTGAATTAGAGGTCATTCGCTGATTTAAAGTGACGTAGAAATTGAAATATACACCTATTGATAATGTACAAATTCAATTTCTCCCGCAGGAAAAAAGCAAAGTCTTCATATCGAATAAAATTTATTCATATCGCACATAAACATCCTTCATATCTATTGACGAATACGAAGCCACGTACACAAGTCTTCCTTCGCTAAACGAGTTTTGCATTCTAAATCGTTCGGTTTAACGAGGATCTGAATTTTTAATATCAAATAGAACTTATTCAGATCGTATACTCATGTCCTTTATATTCGTTAATGAATACGGAGGGTTTGTACAAATTCTTTTTCACATAAACAAGATTATTCATAGAACATAACAGAGAAAAATACGATTAAAAAAAAATGATACGATCCCCGTCGACAATTCCGCCTGAACGTGTCGCAGACAGTTTTAAAGGTTACGGGTTAAATTGCAACGTTTCATTGGCCCACATTGTGCAAGTTATGCTCGCTATGTTACGCGATGAGAAAGCTATGCATGCACGAATTAAAGAAAGCCGTAATATTAGCAGCGCGTATCCCGGAATGGAAATTCCTTACTCCGTAATTACGCTGTGCACAGTAGTGCACTATGCAAGGCAAGTCATAATTCACCTCTCTAATTATGCTCGGGAATGTAGCCGAGATTTAGTCTAATAATGACAATAAACCATATTTAATTATTCAGCGCATGATCCTCAAAATGAAATTCCACCCCTCTCTTTTCCTCTCACGCGATCCGAACAAGAAACGTGTCGAGTAATCGTCGTAGCGTAAAAACCTTAATTAGATCGACTGTTTAATCGCCGACAATGAATCTTAATATTGTAACGAGTTTCATGGCGTTAATGCCCACGTTACGTTAACGCTAATATCGTGTCCTAAATTTGCTAATATGACGGGCAACCGTAACGTATATACTCGACGAAGAAGTGTTTAAGTTGGGCGTAAATAACGTTAAGGGAATTACATCATCGACTGGTGCCTTGAGATTTGATGAGTGTTAAAATGAATTGCGAATACTTCTGTCATTTTATTAAATAGTCATTGTCACTCTCAACTTTATTTCTTGCATAGTTATTGAGAAATATTATGGTTAATACGTTGACATAATAATAAAAAGGGATACAATATATTTTACCATTTTTATTTCCTAAATATAGTTTATTAAAATTGATTTAATAGATAATAATAAAATAACGAAGTTAAATACTATGATAAATTCTCTAATAATTCAATAATATTGTTAATTTATAACATAACAATATTTTCCACGATATCAAACAATTGCAGTTGAGAAAGTATCAACACCTACAATTAAATACGAAATAAGCCTCCACATTAAATATCCTCCCACATATTATTATGCAAAAGACTTTGTTTTGTAATTATTGAAAAAATTACAACTCTGACAATAGAAGTATAGGAGATATAACGTATCGAAAGATATATTCGAAGTTTGAAAAGAATAGGTCACTTGATTAACAGAATGGGACATTTTTAGTCGGCATAGGTCAAGAAACTTAATCACATTTAGTAGCGACTGTTCGATTCATGTAATGAACGACTGCTCCGATAAAAGTCTTATTTTCTCGTCTGAAAAACAGCTTCTTTCACGAAAGGTTGCAACAGCACATCGACGAAGCCTTATTTTTAGAGATCGAGAGTTTTTAGTGCAGGACGGATAGAACCAAGTGAACCGGATTCTCTTCATGGATGTGCATTTTCGAGCCTAGTTTATTCACGACCGATAAATAACTTATTAGATTGAGAAAAGGGAATAGAAAACGCCTGTTAAATGATTCGGACGACGATTGCAATTTTTAAAACGTACCGGTAATCGAGCGATCCGGCATGGAAAAGTGAAAGGACGAAGGAAAGTAAATAGGATGAAAAAAAGTGGGATATTTTTGTAGAGGAAAAAGTGCTTGAAATAAAAATGATTCAGCTTAATGAGTTATTAACCGGTAAGTTTGTCTCAAAATCTAAAACTTTATTCTCTCCCTCGAATTAAAAAATGAAGGCTAAAGTAGGTAGAAACTAATTTGACGTAGTACTCAAAAATTAAACCTTCTTTTTCCTCGTACAGCCTCCAAACAAACTTGCAAATTAGTAGCTTTTCTCAAATAAAATATTACTGTGCAGCGCGTCTATAACGGAAACAACACAACTTGTTTAAACTGTTACAATCAATGTTCGTTAGTCACCAAGAAAGTCCATTTTCATTTATATAATAACAAAATACTGCAATTCTTTTACTAGATTCATATCCGAATTTTTCAAATAATTTTTATAAATTTTAGATACCAATCTGCGCATTCGACAAGTATCGCTATCGCTGAGAACAGAATGCAGAAATCATAAATAACAACGTAGCGTTAAAATCCTTCAAACTATAAAATACCTTCAATTATTTTGTGAATATCTCAATAATTACTCATTTTAGACCCTACATAGTAAACGATTTTTTATGTAGA
The DNA here is from genome assembly GCA_963989415.1 of Cerceris ruficornis. Classification (NCBI taxonomy): domain Eukaryota; kingdom Metazoa; phylum Arthropoda; class Insecta; order Hymenoptera; family Crabronidae; genus Cerceris; species Cerceris ruficornis. Next base: position 19,604,884 of record OZ022519.1, read on the forward strand.
ATTCAATGTTTTATCAGAATTTACAAAGAAAATATAGGCATTCCTTTTAATAAAATGAAGGTGACCTGTATATCTCGATAAAACGGTAAAACAGCATAAAGCCCATATTACTATTGAATGTCCCCTTCATAACTATGCAACTTTTGTACGAATCATTTCCTCGTACAATATATATTTTATGAATTATTTAGAATCATCATCTTGCGTGACTCGCCCTCTATACTTATCAGTCTTCACACTTCGATTGAAAAAAATCCAAATCTCTGACACATCCAAAAAGAAACATCTCGTAATATTTAACCAACAGCATCTCACCACCAGAACAGAATACTTATTCCAGCAGGTTGCAAATCTCATTAGCGACCGAATGTTTAAATGATAATCCCGTTGCATCAACGTCAGGTCGATAAACGTCTAAGACAAAGAATCGAAGAAGAATCGGCAAAGCTGTAAGTGCAGCTCGCGAGTCCAATTTCCTGTAAAAGTGATCCGTCAGCCGGGCAAACGAGATACATACAATTTACGCTCGAAGACTGCTGCGAGTTGGAGCGTGCAAAGACAGACAAATAGACGGATCGATTTATTGGCGAGGACCCAATGACCCGAGCTTGCTTTCTTTTCGAAAAGGTGGAAGTCGTGACTCGCGATGGGGGCACGAACGCCAGGGACCATCGATGATGGAGAGAAATATTTCTCGGTTCGTGAAAGAGGTCGAAGAATTTTTCTGACAACGGAGGCCAACGGTAAAGGGGTGAGAACGAGTGGGGAGAAGGGTGCACGGAATAGAATCGAGGACCTGGAGAGCACGCGAGAAAACGAATCGTACCCATTGCGTTATTAAATTTCCAGACGAGAAATTATTCCAGTTAAAAGTCTGCCCTTTTGCTTTTCGATCCGGCTGCTTCGCAGCTGGAATTGACGAATGTCTGGCCGCTATGTAGAGGAGCAATATTTGTGGAGCGTTCTACGGGTTTCGTTTCTCGTCGGAGATATTACGGTTATCTCGGGCCGTGGCGATAGAAAAATATAGCTCCTCTCGCTCATCGCCGAGTATAAGAAAGTACTGGCTATACGTTACGTCGTGAATAGGGGTAGTTGTTAAGATTTCGTAATGCCCGTGGAATTTTGGTATTTGCGAAATAACATTTATTCATCGAGCACTGGGGACAGATGAGAATTGTTTTCTTCTTTTCCTTTAGTTTTATTTTTCACATTGTTCATACTTGTAGATGTGTGTTTTTCATTTGGCCTTGATTTGTCTGCATTTGTGAAATAATATTTATTCATCGAACAGTAGAGATAGATGCGAATTACTTTTTTAGTTTTTTTTAAGTTTTATTCTTGATGTTCATACTTGTGGATTTCCATTTTTTATTTGGTCTCTGACGTGTTCTTGTCGAATTTTAGAAAAACAATTAATGGGAGAGAACGAAAAAGGATTTTGGACAAATGTTGAAGATGAAACTTTGGAATGAAATGTTAAATTAAAAAGTTTCCATGTTTTTACGTGTCGTTGATTTAAGCTCGTTAGCTGCGATTAATATTCAGTTGTTTCGAATAATTGGCACTTTTCAACGAGATGTCAAAAGTATTTTTATACGAGGATTTAAGTGCTCGCTTTAGCTGTTGAACGACACGGTATATTCGTGGCGAATTTATATCAGAGAGGATTTTTGGAGACAGAAATTTCAGCAAAGTGCTTCGACGATGTGACTGTTTATTCCATATTTTATAAGAATTATTTTAAAGCAGTCATAAACCGGATAACAGTTGTATTGCAAATGAATGATACAATTCTTCATGTATAAATTGTACCACATGTTACAATTGCTAAACAAACAAACTGAAATGCTCTGTACATCTGATTATTCGTACTGCTGTAGCAATTCCAATTAAAGATCTTTAAAGTATTTCATCGAAGAGGCTGAAACAGTCTTGAAAATGTAACAGATATCGAAGAATCCTGTGCTGTCAGTGAACATCCGGAGGATCGAAAGTTCTCGCTGCTCTCAACTACTCTCAAAACTGTACCCGCGGAATAATTTAACGAACAAGAAAGTTAACTGGTTACCGAGATTCCTTTGTGCTCGAGTCCAGTAATTTAATAGCACTGCGATTCAAATTACGCTCATATTTGAATAGGAAGATTAAATGTACCGATTACCATATTAACCTCCCGTCACCGGGCATGCTAACATTTATTACCGCCTCTCCTAATTATCGTATATTTCACCCCGGCACCCTATAAAATTCGCTAAACTTAAAACACGGCCGGCCGGATTGTCGTCGAGTAACGTGAAAAACGAGAGGAATCGGTTGGTGCCATTTAAATCTGAGGCACCGTTCCAAATTGCCTGTAAAATCCTTACCGACAAATTGCTCCTTCTCAACCATAAAACCTATCCGCGCGAATTGGAAACGAAGGACGTTAACGTAACAGGTCCAGCTCGCAAAATTTTCATCCCTCTAAATTTTCTTAATATCTCGATCGACCCAATTGTCATTACTATCTATAAAATAGCGCCGTTCCTTAAAAAAATTCATTTTTAACGTATAGTATGATCTTCATCGTTTAAACCCATCTTTTACAGTCTAGGAGATAATTCGTTCTGCAGAACGGTAATTATAGGAGCAATTAAGCACCAAATAATTTCACATCAATTACCGGAGCACTTTAACCTTTAACCTATTCGTTGCCAACTACGAGATACCTCGTAGTAACGATGGGCACTACGAATTGCCGATTACGAGATATCTCGCAGTTTGCGCTGTGTTTAAACGGATAAGTTAGTAATAATTGTAAGGAAGATTGTTCTTCGTATCATCATAAATGTCAGTATCATATGTGCCGGTGATTATGAAAGTGGTTTAATTGTAAGTGAACATTTTCAGAGATTAAACTTATTAAATGTTTTATATTGTACCAATGTGTATTACAGTATTGTGAAATCACTTTGTACAATTATTAAGAAATGGAATCGTTAAACGTAATTACTATCTGTCTCTTCACAATCAAAATTTAAATATCTCGAGACGAAGAAGGAACTATTAACTCCATTATCATAAGTACCGACACATATCCGCAGTTAATTAAAATTAACCGTACCGGCTTATTACGTACACCTATTCTCACCGTACAGCAGATTTTTCAACCGGTTACAAAATAGCGTTCATATCTTTTTCAAAGCAACGTAACAGATTGTTAACTTAAAACAGGAAACGACGTAGAGAACAGCCTTTAGTTAATAGTACAAAAAATGACATATTTTCATTGCACTGAGCAGGTCACTTGGCCGTGCTTGGTCCACTCAGTGTTAATGAGTAATTCGAGCAAGATTCTCTGTTCCCCTTAAAACTTCGACGCTCAGAACAAAACTTCCTCCATCTTTCCGGCGAAGAATGCTTTGAAAAGAATGTCCTGCCCCGCCACAATAAATAAATCGCGAAAAGAAAACATGCACGAAAGTAGACAACCTTACCAAGAATATCGAGACAGCCAAGCTCGGATATCATCGGGCTAGTGTTAATCTGGCACATGTAACAATCTCTATCCGACTCCTTCAGCTGACGAATGTGAAGCCGCCACGTGCCGTTGACGACTTCCTCCATGGCTTGGCTACTTCCTGTCACCCCGAAGGCGCCACCGGATACTGCGCCGGACCCGGAACTTCCGCCGGTCTCGTAGGAGACCGTGATACGTGCATTGTGCGTCACCGTTCTCGTGTGGACCGAGAGAATCGTCTGGTCCGAGGCTCGTAGCCAGCCAACCTGGAAAATCCATTGTCATTTCCCTCTGCCTCTGCCACGAGCCAGGCAAACTCGTTATCGCAAACAGGAATTTCCATGCTGCTGTTGCCATTCCTGTTGATGCTACGCCGGAGTGGCTTTAATGATCATCCAGGATATCCGCGTGCTGCGTTCATAAAGGACACCTTCTTCGGATGTACGAGTGATTTATTTTAGTTGGAAACTGTTTGTTACGAAACCGACAAAAACACTACGTGACTCTAGTTTCGCGACTGTGAGGAACGACACTGACAACGAGAACGAGGAAAGTACGCCAATTGGACGTTTCTCAGGGGAGATAAATTAAGCGGTCGGTTTTTCAACACTTTTAAACGATTCGTTTTTATATTTTCGAGTTTAATTACCGCGATCCATTTTCAATGATGGATTAGAGCACTAGGGCGGTCCTGAATCAATGTTCCGGTGATATATATATATATTATCTGGAAGACATTTGCCAGATGTGACGACGAGGGGACTCGCAGTCCATTATTTGCGAATTGGAGACTGTGTCGTCGTCAGTAGCCTCGATCGATTTGGTCTCTTTTTTGGAGGAAATGTTCATCTGATAATACTAAATATTTCAGATTGCTTTGAACGAGATTGACTATCCTTAGATTGCAATAAATAATTCTGTCATTCCCATGACACCCTTTAAACATTAATGTATGAGCTGGTAAGTATGCCAGTGGTCTAAGTTACGTTTTCTTCATTTGATGGAATTCAGAACTTCTTGGAATACACGATGAGCTCTGTGTGACGAAAATATTATCGACTGACATTAAAAGATTCAATTTCTTACCATTTTTGAAAATCACTTCGACCATATTTCAATATATTGGTGCAACACAAAGTAAGTGACTTCCATTTTGAAAATTTTTGACCTAAACCACTTTTATGATCACCAGCATATACAGGGAAAAGTTCGTTTCATTCTAGAAATATCATCGGTTATAATATTTAATATTTAACGATACAATTATGTGAAAAAGGGAAAATTAATATTACGTTTAATGTTGTTGAAACAGAAGAAAACGCTTCTTGCCCATTAAAGTTAATAACAAAGGACATCATAGAGATAATATAATTCCACCTGCATTGCAATTTTAGCGTAAACTATTCTGTAACAAACTTTTCGATGTACAAAGCTTCTCATCGTACTCGAAAATCGCCGAGCGTGACCTTCATTATATAATAACATGTATTAACAAGTAAAACACGATGATTAAATAGTATGAAAAGTTTTACGTAAATTATTAAAATTGTTCAAATTTAGAATAGAAAATGGCAATTTTAAAAACAGTCAGTACAGCGTTGAATTCCGGTTGGAATTTTCACACGGCAGAAGACCTCGACCGAGGCTCAGAACATAGCCGGGAGATGTTTTAATTGAGAAAGACTTTCGATCGGGACCACGGTTTATTTTCTCTGCGAATAGTTCGTGCACGAATAGTAGAAGGAAAGCAGGAAAATACGACGAGAATTTGCGTTTCCTAACCCAGACAGTCCTATCGTAAAATGTTCAGTATTTCCAAAGCGGTGATAACATAAAAATGCAACCCCGCTCACAGTTGTTTACCCGATTTCGATCGATCCACTGTAATGCGCGAATTTTAACGAAACCGACCAAATTACAAACACCTCCGACATACCACGAACTTTCAACAATTTTTTTTCCAATTTCGTCTCACTCATTAATGACGCGAGAACGTTGAATGGAACCGTACCGAATGAAAAAATGGAGCATAAAAAAATACCTCGATAGTAGCGACGTGCAGGGGAGGACGGTAGAGAGGAAAAAAAATTCTGCCACAATAAATATTACAACTTCATTCCCGTACGAATTCGATTCCGATCAAATTTCAAATCTGATTACAAGCCGCGCCGTTGGGCAAACGAAATGAAATTAAAACACCGTCCATAAGTTTGACCAGTATTTTCCTCTCGAAAAATATCCCCCGGAAACTATTTGGACTCGAGGGCAGGGGGTGGCGGGCTTATCTTAATCCATCCCTGCCTGCCAGGCTGCCTTGAGTGGCTTTCTATAGACCGAATATTTCATCTAGCTGGATACTTTACGGGTGGAATCTGTCGCCAGGGAAAATGTGTCTCTTCCACCTTTTCCACCCCTCTTCACCCTCTTCAACCTCCCTTCTTCTTTCTCTCTTTCTCTCTTATCCTATTTTTCTCACACACCCTCTCTCTTCCCTTTCTCCCTCTTTCTTTCCCGAGTCGCTACCTTTAACTCCCATCCTCCTTCCTGGAATATATACAGCCTGATCGGAAAACTTATTACTAAAGATAGCTACGTCGAGGAGGGAGGAGAATGACTCCCGGGGTGGATTAGAGTGAAAAAAGAAATACAAGGAGACGGGGAAGAATTTGCTGCGTGCACAAACGCGGAAAGGAGAATGCGAGTGAAATAATTTCTTTCTCCTGCTCGTTTCTTTCCACCCCATGGGGAGGAGGGTGGACGATTTAAGTCGGCCTGGCCGCGATCTGTTTTACTTTCGCGCCGTTGCACGACCACGTAGCACTGTATGAAGATTAAGCTGTCGATCGAATGGAGGAAAGAGAAGATTGGAAATAGAGAGCCAGAAGGGAAGAGAGAGAGAGAGAAAGGGGGGCGCGCGGAAGAGGGGAAATTTTTTACTTCCGGTGATCCGATTTTATCGCGCACTGCTGTCGCTTGAATTTTTACCCCGCAGTCTATAGACTATTTGAAAGGCAGTTCTATTTTACTATCGGCACTTTTTAATTATACGCTTTGTTTGTCCTCGCTGAGTGAAATTCCATCGTTGCCCGCCGCCACGGTCCGCAGTTGAATTTTTTTTTAATCAAAATTCTAACCGCTATAATTGCGTTATTGTTACAAATTTCTATCCGATACCGTATGAATGGAATTTCCACAGAGCACCCGTTTCCTTGGTATTTTTCTTTCCTATTTTGTCTTTCTTTTGTTAAGAGTTTTATGTAAAACGTAGGAGTACAGAAATTAGAGGAGACAGAAATTGAAATGTAAAATAGGAACGAGCATCGTGACTGTCGGAAACCGGCTGTCCACCAGAAATCGACAGGTCCGACATAGTTTCCCGGCACTCGAGATTCAAATATCAGCGTAAATAACAAATAGTATGGGCTTCACAGATGAGAACGGTTTAATGCCTTAATCACATCGGAAAAATAGACGTTTAATCGATGGACAGATTGGTAGTTAACGAGTGAAATCGACTAACCATTTTGGTCAGTTTAAGCGAAAGAATTTTCGTCTGCCGGATCCGGCGCCATGCGGAACGCACCGCAACATTGGCCTAAAGCCCCACGTCCAATTAGCGAGTCAAATTACTTAGAACGGCTAAATTGGATGAGTAATCAATTTAACGGATCAATTGCCGAATCACTAAATAACTATTGTTTAGACTATTCCTTTGGTGGAAAAAAAGTCAAATATAAAAGGCAGAACCAACTCGTAAATTCAGCGAATGGTGGACAACAGTTTCCGGTCAATAAACCATTCGAACGTAACGTACAAGGACTTGAGGGAATTTCTACAGACAAATTAAAATTTCGTACAATTTCTATATTCCATAATTAAAGTATCAACTAAACATTCTTCTATAAATTTCCGCTCACAAATTCTTTATATGTTTTCACGTTTATTTTGGAGTCTTTGACGACTTCAAAGGTATAATCTCATAAAATCTATATAAAATCTTGAATACGTCCATAGAATTATTATTCGGTGCTTCAATTTTAGCGTCGACGAACGAGGGGTTTTCCTTTTACCTTAATCGATAAATATTCACTGAAACACATTCAACATATCGTTTACCACCTTCGACTGTAACCGTCGAGTCGATAAAAAGAACATCGAGTATTGAAATACCCAAGAGGAAGGGGACGTTTACCAACAATTTCATTTTAGTAATATCGCCGATAAGCGAAGGGCCGAAGAAGGTGTCCTAGAGGGGCAAGTAACATCATTTTCGACCCTATGAAAACATGCGGGACTTGAAAGTCTGAAATGCGACGTCCTCCGGGTGTCCCGGACGAGAATATACGTAAGAGAGTCAAGATTACATTCGAGGGTTGCCTGCGACATCCTCACGAATGCGTGAGAATTTAATCGTCGTGTCGTGTTCAGTTTTATGTCGGACATTTTGAACGTTATTACCTTGTACTTGCCGATGTTGCGAACGCTGCAGGAAAATACGACTTCGCGGCCAATCGCTGCTGTCTGATTTCCAATGGGCGCGACAAATATAGGTCCGCTGAAAGCTGCTGGTGAATCTGGAAAAATAAAAGATCGGATCCCTTTGAAGTCTGAATTACATCACATTTTTATAATGAAACATAGAAATCTTTTGTTTCGACGATATTGTAGCAAAAATTGAATATACTTGTCATTGTATTTGGTCACGTAAAGTAATTAAGACCTCGGCGAGAGCCTTTTATAAAATAAATACGACCGCAATGGGGTTAATACTATTACCGAGGTGCTCTCTGACCGCCGACATTTCTGTTTTTTAGTCTACGTTTGGCGTTTTCGTTGTACCTTTTCAAAGTAAAACACTCGGTCATTTAAGTGTAGTTTTCTTTAAACGTAACATTATACATCAATGATCGATCGTGGTATAAGGAATGCGTGAAAAGTAAAGCTCGATGCTAATTACCCAAGGAATTTCTGAAAACCTCAAAGCACTCGAGCTTAAATGGCTGAGCTTCGAGAAACTTGGCAGACACGCTCGAACCGTGAAATACAAATCTTCATCGTGTCCGAAGGAGCCCCGTAAATTGACACTAAGTGACGTGACTTAACGGAACGAGAATTTATTCGATCCGTTCGTGAATTAACGGCGAGAAAAAGCTGCTCGAACAATCGACGCGATAGCAACAAGAATAGCTGTCTGCTTATTCATACTCCTAAGTAGATTATGACGCGCTTAAACAGGCAATGTCGGCCGCTTCAAAGTTCCGGGTAAACTTCGACGAAGAGCCGAGGAACTTTTGAAATCCCGTTATAGATGAAATTCTAGGCAGCGGTAGAAGGAATCTCCTTACGGGTCCCTCTGTTCGCAGCGCGTTATTAAAAAGGCGCGCCATTACCTGGACTTTTTAACGTAATTAAAAATTTTCATACGCCGTTTCAGCGCTCCTCGATTTCCACGGAGAAAGTATGATGTATTTCCTATATTATATAGAAATTCCATTGAAATCTATCTATCGCCTGCAATTAATAACGTTTATTAATTTACTCTTTGTCCGACGAATCGTTGAAAAATCACGGAACGCCGGCACAAGTACCATCGATACTTTACTCGACATCGATCGTTCTTTAATATCGTCCGGTTATTAACAATAGAGAGTTTCATCATTTGTATTTCGAGTGGTGTGCTGATTTTACATTCTCAATGCAGTTCGTTTGCTCGACCAGGGATTTTCTTAAAATAAAAAATATAAAAAGAGAGAGAGGAAGAAATCAGCACGTTGAACGACCACCCTGCGGCGTTCCTGTTCTACCTGTAGCACGGTGTCGACGAACAAAGGGTTAAAACGTTAAACGGCCGCAAAATCGGCGGGAACCGGGCCGGAACATTAGTTTATTAAAGCCGGTTAAATCGCTGCATCGACAAGTCCTCGGGTTTGGCGCAGCTGTGGAAAATATTTCAGTGCCGTTCGTACGACAGAACGACATTTCTCTTGTCTCGTTCGCCTCGAACCGAGATTTTTCTGTTCTCCGGGCGCATCTTCATTTCTATACGTCTACGTCTTACTCCATTTCGACGTTTCCTGAATTCTTTTTCTTCTTGGGGAGGCGGAGAGAAAGTCTTGTCCTTTTCTCTCTCTCTCTCTGTCTCTCTCTTTCTCTCTGTTTCCCACTCTAGTTCGCTCGAAACGACGTTTTCTCTATTCGTCGTCGCGTGTTTCTTCCTCGAAACGACAGCCGAGTCAAGACTCGCCCGAGGCGTATTACAAAGGGAGGACAAGTTGTATCGTAATGACAAATTGTTTGCAATGTCTCTCTCTTAAAGTTAATCACAAACGGAACGTACGTTGTCGCGGATAAAACAACGGAAATGGGGATGATGGAATCTTCCGAAGTTTGTTAAAGTTAAGGAAGAATTTTCGAGTTGAGTTCTGTTCTATAAAAGAATTTTCAACGTGTTCTCGTTTCTAAATGTTCTCAAAAAGTGATTTTAATGTAGGAATACGTTTCGGGAAGAATGTAGTACGATTACTACCATCGACTTGTGCTCGATTAACAGTGAACTTACAAGGAAAGTTTGGCAACCGATACACTCTGAATTTGATGAAACTTTGCATAAATATTTATTAGACATATCTAATTGTAAGAAGATAGCTAGAATTCGTTCGTGTTCTTTTTCTACTTTTACGGATATATCAAGGAAGGGCCCTTTTAAAGGGAGGTCCTATCTGCCTGAGACATGTCTAATAGATATTTATGCAATGTTTCATTAAAATCGGAGTGTATCAGTTCCCGAAATTCCCTTGATAAATGTTTTTGCATATTAAAAGCAACAAAGATTATTTGTTTGACGTAAAATTATCGAAAATTTGTCTCATGTCAAAAAAGTAGAGGATGTAGATATTTAGAAAATTAAAAAATTAGTGAACTATCGCAGAATACTGATGGAACACTTATATAATAATTTTTGAATTACTGTCAATTATATGCTAAAGGCACCGTGAATATTTCTACCCCAAAATTACAATTTCTATCCCGTTGAACTTTTTTTAATAGCGCAAAGAATAAATAATTTTTCTCAAATACAAATTATGCCCCGTCGATTACAATACACCTATTCTCTAGTAAAGCAAGCAGAAATTCTTTGCTGGATTTGATGATACTTGTAAAACTTTAGAAATGCTGCAGCGAAGACATACAAAATGCGACCGAGATTCTTAAAACGAAATTTTAATCGAGCCCTCCTCGAATTTCCAAAGGGCCGATTCTTCAGAAAATGAAGCTCCCTCCAAGAAAAGTCCATTCTACAATTTCGATTTATTTCTCCCCGAAGAATCCATCCCCTCCCCCCTTTCAATCCCACCACGCAATTTTACAACACCATCGTAAAAACTCGCAGAAACGTATAAATCATAATTTCACGGTTCGAGAGCACGTCGAGTGCTCGACGATGTTTTTTTCGCCGATTTGCCACGCAGATTGAAACCTACGCTTTTCCTTCGTTAACGGCCATCAAGGGACTTCTGACCGGTCGTAAGTGATATCCGAATTACTTCGACGGTTTTAATATTCTCGAGCAAATTGTCCGATGACAAACCGAGCAAATAAAAGGACACCGATTGAAATTTATTGGGCCGAGGTTCGCATCGACGCATCGTAAATACGTCGGTAGACAGAACCGGGATAGGTTTACCAAGTTCGAAATAGTTTATGGCACAGCCGGTGGCATTAAAAGGCGGTCGGAGAATTCAAACGCGGAAGCGATACACGACGCGTGTATGCGCTTCCTCTCTCTGCCTTTGGTTCTTCTTTTTTTTCCCGTACGACGGAGGAATGCCTCCTGTTTTCACGAGCGCTCTCATTTATGCGGCTTTCTGGCTCACCCCCGCGTTACTCTTTTTTTTCCTTCTTCTTCTCCCAACCCTTCCTCCTTCGTCCCCCGGTCTTCCTTTTCTTTTCGACCAGTCGAGCACCAGCTTTCACGTCTTATTTTTTTCACCTCCCTTTACCCTCTTCCCTCTTGCTTCCCCCTTCGTCGGTTCTTCCTCCTCGGACCGGCAGTGAACCACTCTCGACATAAGTAATATCCAAAATGCTTCCGTGGTTTTTATTTTCTACCGCGACGTGACTTCGGGAGAAATTAGGAGAAAAGTGTCGTGGATGGATAACACTGGAGGTATAAGAGCGTGATACACTTTACAGTCTGGGTCAAGATTCCTCGACTTGTTTGCCTTTGTGCTCCTTTTCCGGGGTATCGCTTCTGTTCTTTTTTTTACGCGGGTCGCGAATTGCTCGGATGTTTTGCATTCTCGTTAGGTGTACTTTTAATTGACGTTTCATTTGCCGTCGAGCTGTACTTTATTCTTAATATTCTTAATAATATAATTAACGCGTGAAAATAATGAAAGATCCTTGCCGAGTGGTATTTTTGAATCTGTCGTTCACTTTTGTAGAATATGCAGCTCAAATGTATCCTCGATATCCACTGAAATACGTTCTGAAGATTTCAAATCGTAGTGAATTTTTATGAAGACTTCTTGGTAGGATAGTTATAAACTATGAGAGTAAATGCAAAATTTAATATTTTAAAATTTAATATTTAAAAATGATGATCTGAGTTGGCATCTTTTGGAAAGTACACAAATATACGTGTATAAATGAAGTGACATCTCAGACAAGACTGATATTTCCGACTGCGCATACTTCGGCTCAATGATCGTGAAATGTTCTATGTATCATATATATAGTGCCGGAAAAATATTGATAGTTTCGCTTTAAGGATGACGAAGGGCTGCGAGGGCGAAAGTGGGGGTTGGGACCTGCTCAGGCCCGCAGGCCGACCATTTTCTCTCCCAAGGCCCGAATATTCTAGAGTTAGTACGTGCGAATGCGAGTGCAAGAGAGTAAATAGTTGTGTGAGAAGGATGAACGGTTAGAATATAAGAAAGCGTAGTTTAAGGGACAAGGCAGAGTGCATCGAAGAGTGCGTCGAGTTGTAGTATCGAGCTGTGTTGCGTTTTAGTTGAAAGTTGTCTCGTTGAAGTTATTGTTTTGTTAATTTAGTAATACATCGTTATTTGTTATTTGTTGAAGTCAAGTCGATTGTTGAATTGATTGTCGAATTTCCTCTTTTTGAAAATCCCACCCTCTACATATAAATGGTACTATCTACATATTACACAAAACATTGAATTTTGTTAAACACCCTGTATCTAATGCACCGTATTCAATTGAGAAATCGTTTACATCTAGAATGGTCGTAAATATGTTAAGCTTACGATGAAACTACCGACTCATAAGTAAATTCTTATGCTCCTAATTGAGTATACGCGAAGTTAGCGTAGTCTAAGAGGGTAATCCGCAATTCAGACAACTTCTACGACTCCGGCGTATCGTGCTTCCTTTTATCTCTTACTGTCTTTGCTGTCTCCTTCTCGAATCTTCCACCCTCCTTCTTTCTCGGTACAGGCTGTTATTCTGCCTTATGCTTTAGCGCACACTTTCTTCTCCAGTAATCTGCCGGACGGCAAGACGCAAATCTTGCACAAACGATATTTGCATCTTTCCCTTTGATCCTTTGAGTTTTCAATACTGTCATACGGTAATTACCTCTTTTCTGTATCAGCCGTTCCTTTACTCGATAACTGCACCGTCGTTTCTTTTCGTTTAAACGGAAGAGAGCGCTTTTCCGGTTCTACGACGGCCAAGTAGATACGGTGTCTTATGGTCAGGATCTTATGCGATTCAATTCCCCGAGATTTTCCCATGACGTTCGTATGAAAGCTTTTGAGTATTTGAAATTGCAGTGCTCGGGAAAATAATCATGGTATTCTGCAGCGGAACATCAGGAATGTTCACGGTGACAGTGATGTCTTTTACGAATGTTAAAAAAGTTTATTCTTACATGTATATATATTTTTTTATCATTCATCAAATCTAACAAATAGTAATACAGGAGAAATTAAATACCGTGTAAAGCATCGCTCTAATCTTACCCTAATCCTACCTACGTCACGTTTAAGACATTTTCATCCCTTAGATTACTTCCTTTCAAGTATCGTGTTCGCTGTCTCTCTACGCTCTTTCTTTCGGCCTCTCTCTCTACTCTTTTCTTTTTCCTCTCTGTCTCTCTACGTCTTCTATCCATGATCATTCGTTCTCCATGCTACCTCTGTTTTCCTTCTATTTTTCCACCCCTTTACCGTTTTTATTTATCTCCCTCTCGTTTCCTGCCTCTAACTTACCTTCTCTCATATCTATCATTATCCCAAATCTTTCTCTACCTTTTCTTCCCCCTTTTCTTCTTCCACCATGCCACTTTATCGCTCTTCCTCGCTAAGTACTTCGCTCCTCCTTCGCACCCTCACCCTTTCTTCCCGCCTCCCATCCTCAACCTCTCTCCCTCCCTTCCTGCATCCACCACCCTTTCCTTACCTCCCACTTCCCCCATTTTCTCCCCCATCCATTTCCTTCGCAGCATCCCCCTTACCATCAACCCACCCGTTTCGCGGCATCCGTGGTCTCCGGCCAGTAAAAGTCGCATCTGACGTAGGCAATATCCAAATTGCCTCCGCGAATTTAACGTCCCTGAGATGGCACCGCGGGACAAATCGCCGGGGGAATGGAACGAGCTGCCAGATTAGACAGTACTTGCAGCAGCATCGCCCGTCATCGGAGTGAAAAGAACGAAAGAAAAAAAAAAGAAAGCGACCATCCACCTCTCCCCCTCCGCAACCCCTTCTCAACGACCCACATTTCCGCGGAAGGGACGGACGATCGGGAGAAGAAGAGGGTCGAGAGATCGAGGAGAGGAACTAGAGAGGATCGTCATTACGCGAAATTCGAAATACGCGGAGAATGTGAAGGAGCAACGTGAAAAAAAGGGAGAAAGATAGGAATGCTGCTCGCATCGACTCGCATGGAGCTTTTTTTCCAGCCGTTTCTTCGTGCCGATGTGTCGAGTAACTGGGAAATGGGGGCGGCGTATCGATGGAAGTAATAAAAGAGCGCGTAGCAACACGTTGCCACACGGCCCGACACGAAGTACAATGCATTTTTAAGATAGGAAAACTGAATGGACTCCTTTTTTTTTGCCAGTTCCGGGACGATCGGCGATATCATCGACGGTGGATTTTCGAAAATTCAATTTCGCTGGCTGAAATATCGTAAACATTTCACCGGCTACCGTTACGTCGTGATTCTTTGACGCTTTTTGCGACGGCTGCAAGGCGAAAATATTTCCCTCGGGTTACCTCGGAGGAAGGTAAAGTGTAATTTAATTCTATTAACAATGCCTAAAGCGGTATTCCAAGTTTAACGAAAGTTCCGACGCTTATTATTACGACGTTTTGTCGGGGAGCGAAGTATTGGAGATATTTTTATAAAATAGAAAGAGTGGTGAAAAGTTAGATTCCCTGAAAACAGCGGGACGGAGAAGAAAAGCTTATTACGTCAACTGTCTTAGGGAACTGTCTGAAATTTGATACTTTCACGCGTTGAGTTTTAATAAATACTGCTTCTGACAGCCTTTTCGTTCACGTTTACGTTTGAAGCTTTCATTTTTATAAAATTCCCCCGATGAAAATTCAACAAGTCGAAGATAGTTCGAGTTTACATTAGAGATCAAAAGAGCAATAAGTTCTAACGCAGCTAAAACTATTAAAAGAACATCGACTCTCTTCATAGTTAACCCTTATCGGTCGCTAGCTTTTCATACGTGATTCTCACTAGGTTGTAGCTGGTTTCGGTAAATATGCGAAAAATCTTCAGTACTGTAAGAACAACATTTTCGTTAAAAATTATTTATTTTTTAAAGGGATATTACAAATGTATGAGTTACAAATAATTCATCATCGATAAATCATCATCGTCACTGTCGATTTCGATCCAATCATTATCTCAATCACCAACATCTCCTCCTTCCATATCATTTTTTTCTTCATTTAAATTTTGTATACGTATAACAATTTTTCTTTTCTTAGAATGTAATAAGGAGTCACTGCTAGACTCATTACTAAAATCAAAAATACTTTCAGAATTCTTTTCAAAGAATTCACTGCCACTATCACTATCCAGAACGCATTAAATTTCCTTTGTTAATTTTTTGGGGGCCAAAACATTAAAATTTGATTCAAAAAGGCACTGTTATATCACTGAACATGTTAATCACTCTGTTGCCAACGCGAGCCGTCGACCGTAGACGGCGAATAGCAAGGTGGACCATTGTCAACATTGGCGCGGCGGCTCCGAAGGAGAGTCACTTGACCACGGGCGCTCGTAGAGAACGGACGTGCGGAAATCGCTCGGCGCGTACGTTGATTATTAATATATTTTGATTATTGGGCTACACGTAAGCGGCTTCGGGACTATCGAGGCTAAGCATCGATTCTGATCCTTCCACTTAGCGGGAGTGATCCTGTCGATGGATTTGAATACTGGAAAATCCAGTTACTTGGACTCGATTAGTTAGTGGCGTGTTTATTGTCGATCGTGGATCGAACAATATTCATGTGACCACGTCCGAGCACCTTACAGTCATATGCTTTTCTCATTGTTTTATATTTGATTATTATATTCGCGTCGCCGAGCGATTGTACTTCTACGTTGCGGCCATTTGTATTGACCATATATCATTTTAATATATTTGGAAATATAAGATCTGAATTTTTAATCAAATGTGTGTTCCATTGTATTCCCGAGCGGCTGCGTCCACCTTTTCGGAACCTGCCCCTACACGCCGAGGCCGTGAAAATAATATGCGAAAATTCGATCTAATCGAATGAATTTCGTTTTGGACACACGATTGGTTGGTGTCTATGAGCGCCTGGTGTGTGTTGTCGTTTACACACTCAGTTGATAATGTCAATTGATAAGGCAATTGTCCACACACTCCACAGACAGCGAGTTTAGACTCGATTCAACGTCAACCCAACGACAAAGTACTGTTGTCACGTCAGAGGTGAGTTACGACCGTCAATGATTAATATCTGCATATGCCATACATTAATAAATATAAATAAATAAATGTGCCTATCGCTGGAGAAATAATATCCGTCGAGATTCCATTTTCCTCGAATTTCTTCAACGAAGCTTCTTCCATCGATCGGTAAAAGTCGTCTCAAATACAAATTAAAGGCACGGCACGCAATGACTTCTAATAAATATCAAATTGTTAAACGAAAAAGGAGAAAGAACGCGGAGTAACACCTGCCTGATATTTGATATTTCCAGGCGAGGTATTACGATGCTGCCTTTTCATTTCCTTGAAGGCGCGAGTGTCGTACGCAACAGAGCAGAAGAACATTAATTCTTTCCCCGGACTTTGTTCCGTGGTACACCCTGTAAGAAACGAGCATGGGTGGCGCGAAGGGGTGGGAATGATCGAAAGGAGAAAATTGCGGAATGTCGAGGATGATTGATTATTTTCTTTCGGTTACCCGCCGCCAGCAGCCACGAGGGGTGAAGAAGCGGCGAAAGACGAAGACGTAGAAGAAGATGACGAGGACGAGGAGAAGGAAGAGGACGAAGGGAAGGAAGAAATGGGACGATGTATTATTATTCGAGCTGTTCGAGCTGAGCAAAGAAAATGTCTGTCGAATAGATGCGCCTAAAATAATAACAGCAACGTCTTCCCGCGGGACAGAGGCACGGATGAGTCGTAATATTCGCCGTCGAGAGGCCCAAGTTAATTGCAATGTCATTATAAAAATCAGCGACGCGTGATGCTTGTCCCAGTTTCATTCGGAACGACAACATTTCGCGATATATTTCTCCTCGTGTTTCGTCGGATTAATACGCCGGAGGACGTGTATATACGGAGGAAATAATTCCTCGTGATCTTGCCATTAAAATAATCAGTTTTACGGTTCAGGTCGTCGTCTATTATTGTATAGGATCCATATATTTCCACGCCCTATGGGAATAAACGGTTGGTTTTGGGTTCGATTAAACTTCGTAGTTCGGAAAGGGATGAGACAGATTTTCAAATAAATTCCGTATTAATTTGGAGTAAATATTAAATTATTATTCCGTATATATTTCGTCTAATGCAGATTTCACCTATAATTATATACGGCATACGTACGCGGCAATCCAATTATCTCGCTTGCCTCTCGTTTATTAAATAATATCAAAGATTAATTCGATACTTCGGATCGCTTTTGCCGACGTAAATAAATTAAATGTCAAATGCGAGGCTACCAATTTATTTAGTACCCGGCGCATATTCCGTGGACGTCGGAAGTTACTTTCCGATCGACGCACGTAAATCTAAACGTTTTTCCCGGCCAACCCGTTAAGAATAATATTGTTCTCGATGATACGGCCAATTAAAAGGGCAACACCAACGCGTCTTCCCACGGTTGCTGGTCGCGTTCGCTCTCTATCATTCGGCTATTAATAAACAAGCGATCGAAGAGCACTGCAATTACGATTAGCGAGGAAGACGTGTTCTTTTTTTGCGCTCGAGCAAAAATACTTGCTACGAGAGAGGCCCTCGTTTTTCCACGAGAGCGACAAAAAGAACGGTCGACGTCGTTCTTAATCATCGAAACGATTCCCGATACACACGCCGTCGCACCTTTTCCGCGACGCTTCCTCCGTTCTTCTTCGCTCCTTTTTTTTCAGTCGCTGAAGTGCAAGCGTGGAACAAGAGAGAAATAGCGATAGATGCAGCAAATGCAAGGTGAAGAGTCGAGAGCAGAAACGAGAGAAGAGCAGGAAGAAAAGTCGTGGGGGTATAAGCAGAAGAGAGAGAGAGAGAACGATGAAAAGATACAAAGAGAGACGTTTAGGTCGGCGGGACTGAAGGGAAATCCCCTTTCGGGAATTCCTTGTTTCCGACCCCGATCGATTTTTTCGCTCTCGCAAACCTCGACTTACGCACAGGTATCTCGCACGAGATGCCATCGGATCTCAAGGTGGAATGTGTGGATACGGACCGTGCAAAATGAGAGCAGATTCGGTGCTTGCATTGCGAAACTGGAAACTGCGGGTCCGAGCATTTTCTCTCGTACGAACGAACCTAGAATATCGACGGAAAAAGAGAGAGAGACGTAACAAGAGCGTATAGAGAATGAGTATCGTAGTATTCTCATTTTACAAATTATCCTTATAGCATAGCTATGCGCTTATTACGCGTATTTTCAGTTATTTCTGAAATACGCTCTTCATTACGTATGCACGCGAATGAAATTGTTGCGGAGTGTTTATAAAAGAGAAGAAAAGCGAATAATGTGGACTTAGAACTCGCTCAACGTGGCAGCACACGAGAACCTTTTTGTACGTTTTTTTCCGACACCGAATTAATTCTGTAGAAGTCTGTATTTGTCAAGTAAAAAAATAGACCGAACAATAGCGAACGTTAGTACTCTAAAATGCAGCAGTGTATCGACTCAAGAATTCACTGCTTCATGATTCAGATGGCTTTCGTATTCATTTCTATGCACTCCATCCTCATCCCAAATCATCCCTCTGCCAGGCGACGTTTTAAGACACGGTATGACTTCTTTCACACACGTATTGCACTTGTGCACTCTGTCTTTATACAAAATGTTACATAACATGTACATTCAACGAACAAGGGCAGTGCAAAGTACGTTTAAAACATCGTATTCAATTAAATCGCAGATTCTCCTTGATACATATATTTACGTCAGAGAGAAAAACGGCTAATGATGCTTCTAACACTAGAAATACCGAAGCTATCATAATGTCGCGACTTCACTTTTTTTTAAATCCCCAGATTTATAAAGAAGCAGTATAATAGCTACTCTAATTGTAAGAGAATCTTATAGCACGGAAAATATATAACTGATCAACTTTTCTGCCGCTCAATTTCTCTTCTTTTAAAAGTTCTAACTTAACAACTAGAACTACCAAACCAGTCAAAATGACTGGTGCACAATTTTTTCCAAAAATTCTCCAAGTTTATGAAAGACTCTTAGAATAAATATTCTATGTCTATCTTTAAAAAACACAAATCAGCGAATCGATTAACTTTTCCGCCTCTTGATCCCTCCTTTTTCAAAGTACTTATTTAATATTTTGAAATGTGATAGATTTAACGCCGGTAGTTCTAGTGTTAATACATTTCAATATAGTTGAATATAGTATAGCAGTTCCACATTGACTCCAAAAAAATTCTGATGTTTGCAATTTATATTTTTTACCGATGCTTTTGTTTTACAAATTAACTGATATGTGATTTTTTTGCTGGAAAATTTCTATCGTCAGAGTTCTGTGTGAAAAGACATTTCATTCGCAACGGTAATAAATCGATTTGACTGGCCCATTTGAAGGGTCGTTGGGAAGCGATACGAAAATACTGGAAACTCGTTAGATGCAGGTGAAATTGAAAATGAATAACGAATCACACACTGTTTCATTGATGCAAGTTCATTTTGATAAACTGCGTCGATTCGACTAATTCGCGATTCCGCACGGTTCGTTTAATCTCTCACGCGCGAATAAAGTTAGCATCAAATACGCGAGCATTTAGAAATCGCGCAAACTTTCAGAATTGCACGATCGAGCTTTTACACTCATGGAATTCGGCTCTCCAAAATTCCAACGATCCCTCAGGCATGTTCCAAATGATAAGGAGCAGAATTCGTTGTGATATACAAAATAATACAAATTAGTCTCCGTGCAAATCTGTCCAATTACTCAGAGTCGAATGTAAGTGAAACAAATTTCAAATTTTAGTTAAATCGCAATCATAATTTCGTCCACCCCCATTAAGTAAAGTACACCTCTCATTAAGCAAAATATACCCGGGATCCTACCCCCCATTAAGCATAATATCCTCTTACAAAGGAAATGTGAAGAAACATAATACAGTAGAATGTGCAAAACGGACAAATTAACACCAGGTCCGGCAATGTAGTCAAAATGACTCGCTCTGAATTTTTAAAAAATTCCTGAAATTTGTGGCGTCGTATTTTCTTGAATTTTCTACATCTATCTTATAAAATGTAAGAACCCAAATCGCTCAAGTTTCTTTCCCCCTTCGTGCCATTTCTTCCAAGGTATTATTCTAGCATCTCAAGATATACTGATCCATAATTCCACTGTTAAAAAGTAAAAAAAAAAAAATTACCCTTCTCTCCTCCAATATAACCCAGAGTTTCGGTAAAATGCAGAATTGCTGTCAAATTATCCGTCAGAATTGCGCCGATCGTTACGGGCGAAAGGATAAGAAACAATATTCGTTGGAGCCTCGAAGAGACAAAGGAATTAGTCACGTGTCTGTTATACGCGCGTAGCAAAGACTCGCAGTGTACCCTGCTAATTTCCGAGCAAATGAGTGAGAGAATTCACGACGATTCTAAATACGAGATCGTCTTAAACGGAGCCGCTACGTGACTAGGTTTTGTTCCCTTTTCTCTCGCGAGGGGTATAATCTTATACGTAGCACAAAAGCGTTCGAAAGGGGGTTGTCGCAGGCTTCTGGAATCCAGCTACGGAATTTTCGCGCTTTCACGTCGACGAACATGTGATTGCAAAAAATATATAAATATATATATACATACATACGTATGTACACATTCATACGATACAAAGAGACGGAGAAAGAGAGAGATATATATATATAAAAGGAACACCCCGCAGGTTGGCTGCTGTTATTATCATTCTGCGAATTCTCGGGAAAATGAAATGAGAGGAGAAGGTTTTTGAACGTGAAACCCGGCCAATCGTCTAGGGGGAGGCTCTTCTTTCGCCATACATGACGAATGACGAATCGGGAAGAAAAGACAGGGTAATTTTAAATGCGACGTCCTCCTAAGCAGACAGTCTTTCAGTGTACGTAACTGGAATGTTTCGCGTCGACGAGCGGAAGGCTGAATGGGAGACTGGAATTCGAGTATTTAAATTCATAATTTCACCGGGACGAGAACGTTCTCGAAAGATATTAGAACACGGCGGAGAATGAAGTTTGAAATAGTTATTACCTCCTCGAAACGACTCCTTTGCTCGGGCTCTGCTAGATACGAATTTTCGAAAAGAAAATATCACAAGACGGTCTTTCTTTACTGGTTAATTAGTTGCTCTTATATTAATTACATCGTTTGTTCTCGGCGATAGTCGTTGGAGATCATTTTGTTTACGAGATACCCTTATTATTGTTTAGAATTTAATGGAATTAGGTTGTTACGTTTTCATGACAATTGTTGGAAATACTTTTGTTCACGGAATATTTTCAATTGAAGTATAAGATACATTTTCATAAAATATTCCATAAAATTGTTCTACAGTGTATTTTTAGTTTTACCGTCCACGATGAATTTTATTCAGCGTAGACACTGCAGCCGAACGACTCTTATTAAAAGAAGAAATTTATTCAACGTCTGCCGATATGAGAGGCGAATCGATTATCTGGATAATGGAAACATAACATTAATAAAAATTCTATTCCAAGTGAAAAGTAAAATATATTAAATACAATGCTCCAAGAAGGAATGTACGACTGTTCCTATTTCTAAAGTTAATCCTCAAACAGATATATACAATCTCAACTCACTTAAAAAAACTCATTCTAAAACTAAAACTACCGGTCATTGATTAACCGAATTAAAAAATTATTGATAGATATGTTGAACCAATAGGAATAAGAAATCTAAGAAATTTCATCGACACAATCGTTTTTTTAGACAGATATTAAGAATAGAAAATCAAACAAGTTTAACCGACATAAAGTTAAGTAATATTTTTCTTAAAATCTGGCAGCAGTCACTGTTACCGCCTTGGTAATAGCTATTGTTAAACAACAATCCGCCGACTAAGAATATTTCTCGCAAAAAGAAGCAAACACATCCATCCAAACCGAGCATCATTAATTCGCGCCACATATGTCGCACGTCGTATTAAAACCTCGACACGCGAATCCACGCGTTCCACCGGAAGTCGTCGGTAGGCCGCCAATTTCAACGGAAATCAGGCTAGCGAGACGTGGCGATTTTAAGCGCGACATCCGGCCCACAACAGGATCGATAATCCAACTGAATTCTTCTCCTCTCTCCGCAACCTCACGTGATTCCTCTTGAAAAGTGAACGAAGAAACAAACACCGAGAAACGATTTTCCGGAACATCCCTCTTTTTTCTCTCTCTCTCCTCGTACGACCTATCGCGAAGTACGCGCTTGGAAAACTCGTGTAATTCTGGATTGAACTCACCCCGTGGAACATAACTCCCCTGGCTGCTTGTTATTATTACGATTATTGTTATTACTATTCCCGCAATCATTGCCGCATGAAACTGGGCAACGGTGAAGGAAACGAAGGTAAAGAGGAAGAGGAAAAAAAGAAAGAGAGCACCGGGGATGAAAGGGGGGAAAGAGAAAACTACCGAATACGAATACGATGCAGAGACGCGTGACTCTTTATGACGTATAAATTCAGCGATAGGAGAACGTACAAGTGGGTGCCGCTGAAAATCCCAAGGGAATTCAAGATTACTCCGGCAATTTCTAGGAGAGAAAAATCAGCGAGGGGACGACCCTTCGAACGGAGGTCCTCGGCACCGTTCGTGGAGAGTGAGTCGAATAAACAGGGACGGTATAGATTCACCCTCTTCGGGGTGAAATGACAACGGCAAGGAGGGAAAGGAATCGTACAAAGGGATTTTGTTGTCGTGCACCTGTAGATTCCTGTCTGGGTTGTGTTGGTTGATTTGCTTCTACGACGATCGAGGAGGGGTGAAGGGTGAATGCCCATCCAGCGATTTCCGATTTCCTCGTTTTCTGCTTTTCAAATCGCAACACGTGGAACGTCTTCGCTGCTCATCTTCCTGCGTTGCTTTGTTTGCCTCTTCGTGCTTGGTTCATTGTTTCCGTTGGATGCTCTTTCGGTTGACCGTTTCCGATTTGTATTTTTCTGTCTATCTTAAAACTTTCTACGTGCTCTTTATCTAAGATTTCTCTCCGGACGTTCTTAGTGTTTTAGGGAAATATTTACAAGACCGAGGGATACGTTTAGCGCGATGGGACTGTAAATTCCTTGCGAGATGCTCTCGTAGAGCTTCCTTTTACACGCAAACCTTTCGCTTCGCCGTATCTCCTCTCTCGTTTTCCGCTTTCAAATCATTCACGGCACGCGGAAGCGTCTGCCTTGGCTCTCGATGTTCTGCTTGCATTCAGTATTTCATTATTTCAGACATCTCTTCCATTTTCTGCTATTCTTTCCCTCCTCCTCCCTTTCTCTCTCTCTCTTTCTTTCTCCTCTATGATTCTCTATTCGTATCCCTCCTTGTCCTAGTTTCCTTCAATCCCCATTTTCTACAGAAATTATCCTCGATTTTCAAATCCCGACCTAAGTCTCCTCCAGAGACAAATTATTTCTCCTTCGTCAAACGGAAGATGATCCATTCTGCGCGGCAGACTCCTCTCTCTCTCTATCTTCCATTTGCAAAACAAAATATGCAGAAAGGTGCCGCCGGAAATCCATAGATGCAAATCCAAATCTACGCGTGGAGACGGAAGTCTCCGGGCAAACGGTTGTAAATATATCTACGAGCGCACTCGACGAATACAAATAGCCTACATTTTCGTGCAGGAATATTGACCGAGCAGTAAACGTCGAATGCCGGCACGCCGAAGTAGCGACAACTTATGCCTCCTCCTTCCTGCATCTGCATATCTCATTGAGATATAAATCACTATTTATGCACGGCTATTCCCTCGGCTTTCCATCGGGAGATCAAATTGTTTTGTATATTTCCCCGGGAAAGGGACGAGGCAGAGGAAGGTGGGAAAAAAAAGAAGGTCGACCGCAGACCAGAGACTCTTGTAACACCGAACGGGAGGAGGCATGAATTGAGCATGCGAAAAATTCTCGCATGTATATCCGCGAATGCGCGTTCACATAAAATGAGGGAAATATACGATGCCGTTGAAGGGTTTCACGAGTCTCAAGATTATTCTCTATGTACACACATATATATATATATATATATATATATTTGTACGTATTATATATGTATCATGTGTATATATTGTACGTGGATGTACGTTTCTCGATATGGCTCGGTTTAAATGAGTTTAATACGCGAATAGACTCTCCCTGGAAAAGTGGAATCCACGATGCGACCCCCACGATCCGGAGAGATACGGACAGTAACGTGAAATGAGATATGACGGGCATAAAACGGATACGTGCATACGTGACACGCAGTAGAATTCGAGATTATTCCGTCGATACACGGGGAGAGTGAGAGGAGAAATTTTTTATTAAGCAGAAACTCGAACCTACCGTCGACGAGTTCCGCCGTTTGTGTTGGATGAAGCAAGTACACGCAGTCGTGAGCACGCGAGAGTTTGGCAAATTTTGGATAATTACTGAATCATATAACGAGGTATTTAAATTGTACCATCTATCTTCGTTACGTTTAGGAAAGCGTAAAAAAAATTACGTATCGCAGTTACGGTACTCGAGGAGAAAAATGTTGGAATAAAAATGGAATATGAGGGAACGCTTTTTTTTCTAGTCGAAGACAAGGATAACAAATCGTAGATATTTTTTCCTCTATGTCGTCGTAAAAGGAGATGAAAAATTATCTGCAATAACAGACAGTTTCCTTAATTTGGAATAATATAGATTTTATTAACGTGTTCTAATGTAACGTATGATATTTTGAAAAAGTATCTCCACTGAAATCGATAAGAGTGCAGGATTGCAAGGATCGGTTTTATCTTCGGCGCTATTAAAAATTGTAAAAAATTCCTGCAATATCTAGACGGCACTGTACATTCTCGAATTACATGGTCTGCTAATTTTTGTGCCGGATACCCGGTACAAATATGACGTAGAATTTAATTTCTACTCCCCTTCGCGGCGCGTAATCTCGGGCCAGGATGTTATAGGAGAGAAAGAAAGTGGTGCAGAAGTTACACGTCGGCCCCATATGAAATTTCATGTCGCGACGGTGAATAAATGTATACCGAACTTCATTACAAGCGAGTGTGTCTGGAAGTTCCATTAAATCACTCATAAATATTCCTAAATATATCGCGCATAAATTACGAACACACGGAAACGCTACTGCGCGCAGGTTTCACGGACTATAAACAGGCATTTGGCGACATACAAATAAATATTGCCGTTTTCCCCTGCAAAATTCATTAACGTGCAATTTACATTTCTAAAGTCAAAGGTGTCCTCCTGGATGGAAATTCATATGAATCGGGTACTATCACCATTGTCATTGTTATTGTTGCGAATTTCAACATTGCACGATTCATGATAACGATCTTCTTGGAAAATAGTACAAAACTTTACAAGAAGTAAACGGAAGTGTAAATCTAGGAACAAAACATAGAATTTGATAAGGAAATTACGAAATTCAATATTTTATGATAATGACCACCTTGAAAGACTATACAAAATTGTACGAACGTTCAAAAAAATAAGGATAAAACTTTAAATTACGATTTAAACACTCTTTCGCATACAGATCACGATAATTCCTCGATTATTCGATTAAAAAATTAGCTTCAACGCCGCCGCGACCTCATCGATCATCGAAGACGAATTTCATCGAAAATCGTCATCGATGAAAATTTCATCTTTCATGGGTGAAATCTATTTGACAGCCAGAGGCGGTGCAACTGCGGTGTCTAAATTTTTATTAGTTAAATTCGTAGGAACGTACAGCCGTCTCAGAGGGTTCACGGAAGTCACGGTGTTGCGTCGCGTTAAAATTTTCACCTGGCGGAGTATAAACCGTTTACGGGAGCAAGCGGAATACAAAGGAACCAGGACTGTGGGTAGGAGCCGTTAATGCCTAAGGAAGTCACTTTAAACAAACACAGGGCTGAAGTTGAATTTTTCCCCTGTGAAATATAAGTTTGAGTGCGTGCACGTGTAAACAAGCCTTGCATTCTAATGGATAGTAAAAGGCGGCGGGAGAGGAGGAGGGGAAAATAGAGAGCCAAAGTGAAAAGCAGTGACGGAGAGGGACAAAGAGAAAAGCTTGCGGGGCAAGGGACAAAGAGAAAAGAGACGTTGGAAGAGAGAAAGGAATGGAAAGAGAGGGAAAAAGAAAGGGAAATAGTGCGGAGAAAACAGAGGGCAACGTAGAGGGCAAAAGAGAAGGCCAGAAAAAGTGGCGAACCCAGTAAACTGAATATTACCGTAATAGTTACGTAATTAATATCGTAATATTACGAGAAATAGTCGTAATAAACTTTTTATATCGGAACGGGTGTCACGTTAACGCTAGAGCTACCAAGTCGGAACGAACTTTCTCTAAAAAATCTGTGAATTTAGGGGCTCATACAGTAGATGTTCCCCGTCTATCTTATAAAGCGTTCATTACTGAATATATTGTTGCGGCGCAGCATAATACATTAATTTATGGTTCATACAAGTAGCAATTATATTTGTACGCGTCCGACCGATATCACAAGCCGCGGACAACTCTCCGACATATTATAATTAATAAGCGCACCTCGTTGCTGTCCCCCTAGGAATCGATATCATATAAAGCGGAGACAATTTCGTAACAATCTTTTCTTCCTCTTCATTCCTTTTTCTAAAATTCTTATTAAATACAGTTAAATATAATAGATTTAACGACGGTAGTTCCAGTGTTGAATTACATACCGCCCGAATGTAATACCACGTCCAAACTACGAGAAATGACGGTCTCGATAACGTTTCGAACACCGCTAAATCCATCGACGTTGCACGGTACGGTGCGTAATGGAATGAAAAATTAGCGGGCAACTTTTGCGGTAAAAGTTTCCAAGTGAACGTCAACCGAGGACTAAGTTTTATAGGATGTAACGTGCTGCACGCTTGTCGGTCGACGTCAAACGAACGACCGAGGACGGAGGACGTGAGAATTGAATATATAATCCTGGACGAAATTTCTGCGCGCATTGCCGACACGGAAACGCGTATGGCCCCGCGTCTACGTGAATGGAATTCGATGAAAAGTTAATAGCGGTTCGCAATCACCCTGACGGTTACAGACTAATAGGGATAAATGAGCTGGCCGAGTGGAATTTCTTCTCTCGTAGTTACGGTCTCGTTCGTTCGGCACGCGCTTGTTTAAACCTGTTACACTCGGATCTATGATACTGCAGTGATTCATGGGCATCATTAAATTAACTCGATAATTGTTGAATTGTAGTGTTCTTGCTGTGTTTCGTGTGCTATATAATGGAGACTTACGCCACGATTTGTTCTTAATCTCTTCTTATTTGTTATTGCGAATGTGATTATTCATTATCATTGGATTATCATTGGAGGGGTCTTAGTTAATTTTTATCACCGAATACAATGACAAATGTATAAAATGAAAGAGCATACTCTGACAACGTAAATTACAATTTTTATGGATTTTTTTATAATTATATGTAAATTAATCATACGCTTTTATTTAACATCTCTGTTAAAAAATAAGAAGTTGTTCATGGAAGTAAGGGTGAAAATCATTCCTAATTGATTCAAAATCGTGGAAATTGTAGTAGAGAAGAAAAAGAGGAAGTGATTCGGAGGAAATGTTACTCCTGTAAAATGATACTTCTTAAATGTAGAAATTCATTCTCTGCATTGCGGACGTTGAACATTTACCTGGGTGAATTCATTTGGATGAGAATATGCTACATTTGTAAAGAAAGCATCAGAGTAACCATAGCGCATTTTCAAACGTGAGAAATCCTAATAAATAACAACACGAACCAAGTAAAGTGATCGTGAAGCATTTGTTTCACTCGACGTATTAAAAATCTTTTTAATATATCATCTGCCATGTTACCACAGCAGTTTGACACTTTTAATTTCCCAGAAATGGGACAACCTTTAACATCCGCGTTAAATATACACATAAAAAATATCTCAGACCCAACAATCAAATCAACCTCACAATCCCTTGTCCCTTTCAAATCTTGATGAAAGATAAACCTAAGAAATCTGCTGAATCTACACCCTTCTAAAGTCCATTAATCGTAAACGCCCCATATCGAAAGAGTTATCATCCAGAACCGTCACAATCTTACGTCGACATTGTCGACTTATCGTCGGAACTAAAGTACAAGGCGAAACATAAACCCAAAGAAACTCCTCTCCCGTAATCCCCAGTCACGTATGCGTAGGCAGACGCACGTGAAACCCGACTTAAGTTGGATGAAACTGAAGAACGTCTTATCAATTCCGCGAAGCAATCGGTCGAGAAGAACGTGCCAGAGTACATAATTCCCACATAAGTACGAGGCTCGATTAAATAGGGCCGTTGCGGCAAGGCCTGACCTAGTAGCACCCTGTCAAAATCGCTGAGCCTTGCGACGTGGGTGTCTAGGGCACTGGCACGATATATACATATATTCAACTAGCATATATATATATATAACTCTATACATATACGTAAGTACGTAGAAATTTATGTACGTTACACCTACATGTATATATACGTACACATAGACATATATACACGTACGTACACGCGAAGCAACCGACCCTTGCTTGCAACAGGTCCTCGTCAGGGCTCGAAGTTTCCCTCAGTTTCCGTGGGACACCGAGCCTCGGGTAAAACTGTCGGCGACGCCGTAAGAAGATCATCCTATCCGAGCTATCGAGTAATTAAATTCTCCGCGGCTGTAAACCTCTTACAATAAACGAAGCTGGCGCGTTTGCGAATGCCAGACCGGTCTGTTTGTCGGCGATCGGCCTGTAAATCGAATGCCGCGGGCGCTCCTCGAAACTCCGATGCTTACGGAATTTCCAGCGGCGGTGTCTGTGCATTGCGGCCGAATTCTACTGCGCGCGGAAGCGAGCCGCCGCGAATGAACCGAAATTTCCACGAGTTTTCAACTTTCGACCGTGAGAGTGCACGATTTTTTTTTACCCTGTTCCACTGCCTGCATTGGTATTCGGCTACTCGTAGGAATTTCCGCGTCGTGTACACACGCCTGTGCGTTTCGGATGGACGTGGAACTTGACCGAAATTTCGTCCACGAAGTTCTACGTTATTAGTCTGCATACTTTCTCCGATACTTTGAGGGAAATATTATTGTATTTTTGGATTTGAGTTTGTCAAATTTCACCGTGAACGACAGCGTTGTTAGTTGTCTTGGACACTTCAAATTGGGAAATGAATTGGACTGATCGGGAATTAATTATTGTTTATAAAGAGCCATGAATTTCGTGGGGAAATATTTAAAGTGTTTCTACGAGCAAGTGCATATTAAAATGATCGATTTTCGTTAGTTTGAACTGAGTAAATGTTTAATTAGAATCCCTGCCATAATAAATACATAAGTATGATGTATTCTACGTACAAATAGATGGAAATATCAATATTAAATGTCTTGGATCATAAATATATATCGCGTAAGAAATTTCTCATTCTTCTTGATGAAAAAATCACAAGCTCAGCGCATTATAAATTTACATAACTGCCACGGTGAGACAATCAAAATATGAATTTTAGATATCTTTGAGAATTAATGGCTACACTTTCGTTGATAAAAATTCAGGAGTACAGTGGATTAAACGTACGAATCAGATTTACGATTCGCCCATGAAAAGAACAGCATTGTATATTTAGCTTTTTAAGTTGTACGAACGTGTTTGCACGGACGACGGATTAAACACTCTAAATAGGATGTTCGTGTTTTCATTCTATCGAAATTGGGCAACACGAGCGTCATGAATGCGTTTGCCGGTCCAATATTTGAATTTAAAACTACTGCTTGATACATTTGGCTTCACCTGCGAAAAAGCTATTCAGTATCGTATCACGTCACGTGCAAACACGTATACTCCGCACACGAACGTTGCATTCGTCAACGGCATTCAACAATGAACGAATCGAAATAAAATATTCGGCTTTGCTGTTTAAATTCTAATCACAAGCGATCCAGTGCATCGTTCAATGTTTGTTGCCCGTCGTACACACGGAAACATACACACAAACACAAAGGATGCAGAATTGGAAGGAAAAACGGGGAACAAATACCTTTCGTATGCTTTACGCGCCATCCGGTCCAATGAACTGTGCGAAAAGCAACTGGTATTCGAGGCGCTTTTGCGAATCTCGACCAGACAACGGATTAATATACTCGATGGATTCTAAAAAGCCGGAGGATTAACTTGGCGGGACAAAGATGTTTAAGAACGCTGTGGGCGAAAGGACACAAACGAGGAAAAAAGGGACGGGCTTAGGAAACAAAGAAAAGGGTTGTAAGAAGACGCAAAAGGGAAAGAGTCAGAGAAAGACAAAGACGGAGAAAACTCAGAGGCTGAAGGGAAGTACGAGAGAAAAGGAGATAAAAAAAAGGCAGAAAACTGACCGGATGAGAAATGGAAGCCGTAACGCGAAAGAGCAAAAGAGAAGAAGACGGGGGTGGAGGACTAAAAGAAAGGAACAATCAGCGGAAGAAAGTAATCGCTCGTCCGAGCTTTTCCTTCGGAGGATGGCCAAGGCGGATGGCCGAGTCTTTGAACGGAAGAGAGAAACTGCGACAATGCGCTGCATTGCTTGCAACTGCATCGATGGAAGTTGCAACGTATACCGGGTGCTCGCACCGAGAGCGGAACGGTGAAATAAAAATGTCATCTCGCGAGCACGAATCGAAAATAACAGTGGAAATCATAAATCAAGCTGTGGCTTCAAGCACGGCCGTGGTACGGAGCTCCAATGCGGCGAATTAACGGAAGTTCCTGAATGCGCCAGCTTCCCGCCAACTTCATTCAAATCGAGAACACCCTCGAAACGAGCTGCCCGATGATTCTCACATTTAATAAATACGAGGTTTCGGGAAAATTGTGCGCCAATATTGTTGTAATGCATGGGGGAAAAAGAGAGCAGAATGTGGAGTTTTTTCTAGGGAGAAATTACATTTTTCACCTTATTGCTGAAGCGCGGTTAAAAATGTAGGGGAAGT
Source organism: Cerceris ruficornis (assembly GCA_963989415.1). Lineage (NCBI taxonomy): Eukaryota > Metazoa > Arthropoda > Insecta > Hymenoptera > Crabronidae > Cerceris > Cerceris ruficornis. Next base: position 19,636,261 of record OZ022519.1, read on the forward strand.
CCCCTAATTTGGACAGAATGCTAAATTGGATTATAGCCATTATTCGCATAGAAATTAATTTTAGTGACATTTCTATGCGTGCAATTATACAGCAATTATTGTATGTTGCGTAGTTACATGGAACTATAGCACTGTGGAATGTTTAATAACTACGATATAATGAATAATTTGTCGTGTCGCCGGCTGGTGTAATTTGATCTCTAATTTACATAAGCTCTAAATCTCAACTAATTGTAAGTAAATTTTGAAATTTTATGAGAGTCATTTTTTAAGATGGGTCGCAGCTTTAATATTGCAATAAAATCTGTTAGATTTTTGTACTACCACTTATTTACTGCCTATATAAACATTCAACTTGGATTGGTTTCTGAAATTGGACTGCCTAACGTGTCTTTTAAAAACTGAGGAAATAGGAAAAATGAGTTTCTTCTCGAACTACCAAAGTCTCTGCATTGCCTAAAAAGGTGTTCTACTATGTTAGACAAGACACCTCAGAATATATCTTGAAGAATAACATTTTACTGTTTATCTTTATCGTTTAATTTAATTATTTATCTCCATTTTTTGCATCAGAGCCTTCTTTACGTTCCGTATCACCCTTGCAAGAAATAGATTCGTTTCAGCTGCAATTTCGTAATATTTAAAAGACATGGTGTTTGAGAAGATAAAGGATCGAGTAACAGTGAAAAATATGTTCGTGAAACGATTGAAAGTCCCATCTGTGAGAAATTAATATATAAAATCTTCAGGATCGGAGGCAACTTCATCGTCTATCGTCGTGCAATTTCAGGCGAAAGAAAAATCCCCGAAAGGTTGTAATTTCTCGCAGTTAAAGTCGAAACTGCAAACTGCATAAATAACGAAGCAACAAGAATTTTGCAACAAAATAACGCCGGCAGCCGTGGAAGTGGAATAAAACAGCGACGATAAATATCTACCGTAAAGAGGACGAAGAAACCAAAGAGAGAAAATACTCCCATCGCGAACAACAAGGGAGAATAACGAGACGTTGCGAATTTAAAAAATGCAATTTTTACCTTGCAATAACTTGGCGATGGAAAATAATCCCGATTTCGCGAAGCATATCCAAAACAACTTGAAAAAAAAACGCGATAAAATGAGAAAGAGCAAGGGGGACCAGAAATAATTACAGTAATACAGAGAAAGAGAGAAAATGCAGAAAGACAGAGGAAAATCGAGAAAGAGAGATGGGGAATAAGATAAAAATAGAGGAAGAGAGAAATTACAGAAACAGAGAAATAGAAAAAAGGAGAAAGGGTGAAGAGAAGGGTAGAAACAGCGAAAGAGACAAAGAGGAAAAAGGAGAAAGGGGGGAAAAGAAGGGCAGAAATAGCGAAAGAGAGAACGAGAAAAAAGGAGGAAGAGAGGGACAGAAATAGCAGAAGAGAGAAAGAAAAACACAAAGTTACCGTAGGTACAATTTCCTCTATAAACGGTTGGCCTGCGGTTAAACGTAGCGCGGCCTAAGCCGCACTCGAGGCTGGACGGTCTGTATGTACGTACGCGAGGAAAATAAGAGTCGCTGCAATTGCCGGTCGGTCGGTAAATACGCGAGTAACCCCGTAAATAACTTTAACTGCACTAAATAGCATGCTCTCCGAAAGCCGTACCAACTTTCGTCGCGGATGAAAGTTGTCAGAAATATTTCCAGGCTTCGAGCGTGAGCCGTTCCGCGCGATGGCTCTGCTCCTGCCGAGGAAGAGGAAACGATCGAGCCGTTTCTACTTGGAACGATAAGAGGGAGAACAGACGGAAACGAGGGTGGGGGGAGGGGGTGGGACGATTTGTCTGCCAGACGAAGATCGCATTAATATTCGAGAGTCCCCGAGATTTTGAATCGACGATCGGGGATATTCTTTACCTCCCCGGGTACCGGAAAAGCGGAATTTATTAAACCCTCTACCCTCCCCCGCTATTTCTCACCCCCTTCTTTGTCTTATTCGTTGTAGTTTGATCGTTAGATCGTCGATGGCGATCTTACGCGTCGACGGTACGCTGATGAGAGGAATTTTTAAGGGTTGGAATTTACGTTGGTGGATGATTAATGGTAGATGTTTAGATTGCAATATCTACTGGAAAAACTGATCGATGATTTCGGAATTATATGAATTTTCTTATTGTTAGCTGATGAAATATTTATACGGGTGCTATTAAATGAATTGACCTTGGAAGTATAATTATAATCGTCGTAACACCCGATTACCACAAAAAGTAGATAACGATCGTAACAGAGTCAATAATCTTTTATCCACGTCTTCTACGACTTGGATTATTAATTATATCATTATGCCAATATAACGAGCTGTGAGAATATTCTCACGAAAACTATTCATCGAACATTGATTTCCGATACGTTTAACTTTACTCATTATACAAAACTTCGGTATCAAAAACGACGCTTTCTGTGATTTAATGTAAATTTCAAATCTTTTCAGTTCATGGTAACACCCTCGTCGGAATATTCAACGAAAAATCCGTATTACAGGACGAACGTTCAATCCGAACGAAAGATAAACGGAAGAAAGGAAACTCCGGTGGCTGTTGATCTGAAAATTCTTTGTAACGATAACGAGAAAGGAAAGTAAGTACCGAAACAACCACCCAGTAGAACTATAGAAATCGGACCCGCCGCTAAACCGACCCTCTCTCCACTGTCCGGGGAAACTTTCAAGATTGTCCTCTCCCCAGACGCTCGTAAACAAAAAGACCGGCCCTGCAATTAGAGGTAATGTTTCAATTGAACAACGGAACTCAGACGGGGAAGGGAGGAACGATAAGTATCTGTCGCGAGGAAAAAAAGAGGGAACTTTACGATAGCCCCGCCGTTCGCGATTATTTGTATTGGCTTCTATTAATGAATCGATCGTGAACAATATTTCAAGTCGGTTTTCTCGTAGCACTTGCAAGGGTAGTTCAGCAGGCAGGACAGGTGGGAGACAGGACAGGTGGGAGACAGGACCTCCCTTAACCCTTTGCACTCCCATGTCGAGCAACACTCGACACAGATTTCTATGGCACTTAACGTTGCATCTAATGATTATCGACTTTTCGAAACCAACAATAATTTTGCATCTTAACATAAATATCCCATGGTACCTACAATCGTTCCTAGTATTAACACTTTATCTACCGCTCATTCTTCTGAACATTATGCACGAGTGTGTGTACCTACTTGCAAAGCTCTATAACATTAAAATTCAAATGTGAAGAAATACTCATCATGTTTTAATTTCAGTTGTTCCGAGGCAGCGTAATTTTATTTTATTATCATCTGTAATAACAGATTAATAGACTGTCGGATGTGTAATAAATATTTATGCAAAGTTTCATGAAATTCGATGTGTATCAGTTCCCGAACTTCCCTTGTTAGTTCATGGAGGAGATTTTGGTGGATATTTGGACGTAATAGAAGTCGTATTAATTGCGACATCGTTAAAGAATAAAAAGTGCTATTATGTTGAGTAATTTTTGAAAGCTTTAGGTATTATTCAATGCTGGTGGAATGCTGTTTCGATTGAAATTTTGGGGTGATCTTTTGTGTTGTTATATCACTGAGAATGGAAAATGAAAAACACCCGAATTTTTAGTGGAACAAGCAAATATTATTTTTGGTGATTACTATATCTTATTGCCCTAACGAAAGAGTTAATTTTCTATTCTACTTCTACTTTGTTTTGTACGCCTTAACATCATTTTTACGAAATGTATTTCACCAATTTGTCACAATGTTTTTTTGTCTTGCAAGACAATCTTTTTGAGATTAAATTCAATTAACTCGAAGAGGAAAACAATGAATATTCCGATTGTCATACCGCGATTGCAAAGCTGCAAAAAATTTTCCAAAATACGAATATTTTTCTTCGTCCTGCGTTTATGTTCGCCGCCGAATGAAACTTTCTGTTTGGGTATCAAACAATCGTTATTTTGAATAAAAACACATGGGTATCAGGTACAGTCGTTTTTTGCAATCGACGTTCCACATTTTCGCTTTTGCGCACAGTCCGTCGCAAATGCGGCCTATCGTCGAGGTAAACGTATTCAGATAGAAACACGATGCAAACACGACACGATCATTTCTTTGTTTGAGTCAAAACATCTGATAGCGATCGAGTGGCACCCTTCAATTTGTATTTCGATAACAGCTTCAATGATTTACATATTGCACACACAGTCCGCTCATATGCATCTTTATTTGCTGCAGATCTTACTGAGCATTAATTCGTCAATTTTATCTTGTTTCCACTTCTCAATTAAATTGGATCAATTTTCATTACAGCACTGATATCAACGCCTATTAAAATAATCAATTCTAACAAGCTTTTAAGCGATTCCATCCAAATTTCTATAATTGAGACATTTAGAGCTCGTCAATTTATTAACAGAATTTTCTAAGGGAAACAGTGTCAGACGAAATTCCACACGAGTGAAAAATCTCTGTCGCGAGATTTATTCGCAGTTCGTCAAGCAAATAAATATATCCTCGACGTCGTCGTCCGAATGTACACCTCGATCGATAGAGAACGCAAAACGGAATCGAGAAAAGATTCATGATCGATTCGCAAGGAATCTCGTCGGCGAACGTAAAAAAGAATATAACCCCATACAGCTGCAAAATCCCGGGCCTGTCCTTAATTAATTTTCCGAGTCCGGCCTTAATTAATCCGCGCGATTGAAAGGAAATTCGAAATCAAAGGAGAGCAACGTGTAACTTGTTTATTGAATTCCTACGTCGTACTGCGGCTAAATGCGAGGGAATGTTTAAACTCGGGGAAGTGAATTAAGAGTATCGAGTAACCCAAGGAAGTTTCGGAGTTTCAAGAAATTAGCAAAGTTTGCACCGCGAGTGCCTCCCGTGGCCCCTCGGTCTCCCCTTCCCGCACCACACCTTCGCCCCGCCATCCCCCATGGAACACGAAGAGATATCGTGGTTCAATGCTTTCAAATAAGGCCGAGTCGGGGCAAATAAAATTCCCTTGTTACCCTCACCCTCCTCTGTACCTCTGGCACGCCGAGAACTCGGACAAACGTAATATTTTCTCCGTGATAGCCACTGAAATGCATCTCCCCGAGGCGGTCTTTAATGACTTTAATCTGTACTCGGTAAACACGCTTATAGTCCATATTTTGAGAATCTGCATACTTGTTCCATTCCGGCTACTGGAGAGTACCATGACGGCTAAGTTTTCGATAGGATGTATCAATAATTCACTTGGTACCAGAATATAACTATTTGATTTTTCTTTCGGTGATATTTACTCAAATACATTTTTCAAAGGCAGTCTTTGATGGCTTTAGTCTATACTCAGTAAACACGCTTATAGTCCATATTTTGGGAATTTTCATTCTTGCTTCATTCCGGCTGTCGAAGAGTACAATGACGGCTAAGTGTTCGATAGGATGTATCAATAATTCACTTGGTACCAGTATATAACTGTTTAATTTTTCTTTCGGTGATATTTACTAAAATACGCTTTCTAAAAGCGGTCTTTGATGCCATTAATCTGTACTCGGTAAACACGCTAATAGTCCATATTTTGGGAATTTTCATACCTGTTTCAGTTCGACTATTGGAGAATACAATGACGGCTAAGTGTTCGATAGGATGTATCAATAATTCACTTGGTACCAGTATATAACTATCTGATTTTTCTTTCGGTGATATTTACTCAAATACATTTTTCAAAGGCGGTCTTTGCTGGCTTTAATCTGTGCTCAGTAAACACGCTTATAGTCCATATTTTGGGAATTTTCATTCTTGCTTCATTCCGGCTGTCGAAGAGTACAATGACGGCTAAGTGTTCGATAGGATGTATCAATAATTCACTTGGTACCAGTATATACCTATTTGATTTTTCTTTCGGTGATATTTGCTCAAATACATTTTTCAAAGGCGGTCTTTGATGGCTTTAATCTGTATTCGGTAAACACGCTTATAGCCCGTATTTTGGGAATTTTCATACTTGTTTCAGTTCGACTATTGGAGAGTATAACGTTGGCTATGTGTTCGACAGGATGTATCAATAATTTACTTGGTACCAGAATGTAACTATTTGATTTTTCTTTCGGTGATATTTACACAAATACATTTTCCAATGGCGGTCGTTAATAGCTTCGAGCTAAATTCAGCAAATATGTTTATAATTAAAACTTCAGAAGTTTATGTAGCTGTTCGATTTTGATTGTTGGATATTGGTAGCGTGGCAATGTGTTTGATAGAATAAAGTAATAATTCCTTTGATACCAGAATATAACTAGAGAATGAAGAATGTTTCTCTTGGGAACACCTATTGAAATGCATCTTTAAAAGGCGGTTTTTAATGATTGTGACCTGATATCGGTGAACGTACGTATATCCGTTATTTTGCAAATTTGTACATTTGTTCAGTTCTGGCTATTGCAAATTGGAGTGGCAGAAACTTACTTTACTGGATAAAAGAACGCAGTGATATACTCTAAAATACAAACTTCCAACACAATTAATAACATCTTGACCTGAATTCCGTAAACACATTTAGATTCGACATTTTTGCAAATTTTTCTACTTGCTTGGTCTCCGTTGTAAAAAAAAGTAGAAAGATGAGAATGTGTTTAACAGAATGTACCAATAATTAATCTATGAAAAGATATTAATAAGAGGAAGGAAAAAATAATATCATAATTTGCTAATACACTGCTTTAGGCTTTGGTATAATTATACCTGTAAATGAATCCATTAGCTATTTTTATTTGAGTTTTTGCGGACAGCTATTTTAAGGCAATTACACGTCACATGTTTCATTCACTGAATGTTTGATGCACCATAATGGCACAGCGGTGTCTAGTTGGAATATTTGAAAATAATTTTATTTCAGCCTCCGTGGACCATTGACCTGGCTGTATTTTTAATCGATAATTCAATGATACATCGAGCCGCGTTAATTAAGAATAAAAGTAACATTATGGTCGAATGGGAACACTTGAAAAATTCAAATTAATTTGGTAGTTGAGATGCATTTTAATTAGACCAGTATATCCCGCTTATAATTCATCGTTTAAGTGTATCTCACTACAAAAGTATACGTTAAACGTGCTACAAAAATTCACGCTTCCTTCGTGATGTCTGATCAGAGTTTCACTATGAAACCGTTGCACGTGAGATCCCGTAAAAATCCTGGAATTAAACCCGCTCGCAATTCATCGATTATTACAGGCATGTCGACGCATTAATTAGTCGGAATTTCATAGAGAATTTATACGTAATTCGATTGAAGTGTGAGTGGCTGCTGGTACACGAAAGATTTCGTGGCACGATGATCCTCGAACACGGTTGAATCGTACCACTGCCGAATAAAATCTCCCAATGGATATTGATACCGATGGCAGAGAGAATCTCGACAAACATAATATTTTCACGTTGATATCACGCGTCTCTCATGGACAACAAATAACGTTCACCGATACGAAAGAAGGACGATCGTTTCCGTGCCCGAAATTTAATATCCACGAATTTTATTCGTCCCTCTGGTTTTCCCTCCTCCTAGCCTTCTCGCTCTCGTCGTCGAACGGGCACTCGAGGCACTCGTAAAACGGATAAAAATCGTGGCGCGATACTACAATGGTAAAACGTTTCTCTCTCCCCACTCCCTCTCTTTCTCTTTTCCTCTCTTTCACTCCTCTCCGATCGCGAGAGCTATTATGCTTTCCCACTAGACTCTGCCAAGTGTCTGCTAATACAGGTACCACTAAATCATTCACGCTGCCTGCGTACCTAAAAAAACACTCGTGCAGCGCGTTTGACGATTTCATTGTCGACGAAATAGGAAAAGAAAGAGGAAAGAGAAAGAGAGAGAGAGAATAAAGAGGACGAAGCGAAGCACAAAGTGCGCGTACTGTTGGGAGCTGACAAGAAGGCGCGGGAAGATGAACGAGGACCGGGGGAAAAGATCTCTCAATATGGCGCGGTATCGTTGCATTTGCCGTGGCGGTATTCTTCAGCGTGATAACGCAAGTCAACACTATAGGCAGAAGTGAAAGAAACGAGGAGAAATTCTATCTCCATTACTCAACGTTTCTCCCCGTTCGCTTGTCTTTGGCAGTTGGGAAAGTTTGCGTCAGGTTCGTGATTCATGCAATCAAGTATCACTCGAGCTTCTTATAATAGCACATTGGAATACTGAAATATTTGAGGTAAAAACAGAAAGATATTGTAAACGTCAGGACCACATTGTTTCAACAGTTGACGCACTAATTACTCCAAAGTAGCCCCAAGTGGCCAGTATTGTTGTAGACTTAATACACAGCGCAGAAATATTTTAAATTCCGTCAAAGTATACAATTTCTCAGAAAACGAAACAAAATATGATTATTCTATCTTTATTAACGCATTGAACGACCCCGGTATTTCACTAGTTTCAATATTTTCCCTGAAGTGAAACTGTTTCTATTAAAATCACATCATTACAAAGCAGAAACCTTAAAGACAAAAGCATATATATAGTCAGCAGAAATTTATCTTTTTAAAGCCAATATTTAAATATTGCATGCATTAGAAAATTCGTCAATATGACAATTTAAAGGTCATATGAAATTTCATTGAATTCAATTAGCACCGATCACCGGTGACCTGCCATAGCGTTCAACCTGTTAAAGGTTCGCATCTTCTCAAGAAAAGTTCATCAGCGAATTACCATCATCGTCAATAAACCGCCAATTCTATCCCCATTAATAAATGACCCCACTATTGCCACTACGTGGTCTAAGGTTACACGTGCTAAGACGTAAGGCGAACGCGCTAATCAATTACACTGAGTGACGTCAGCCGTGCCATCTAGTCAGCTCCGAACAGTACATGTTTGTACACGTGCTCGTCGTGGCGCGTTTCGCGGGCTGATTTACGATGAACAGGAGAGCGAGAAAATCGTGTCCTCGGCCGCAGCCGGTAGACTCGAGTGGACAAACGTAGTACAGAGTCATTAATTGAAAAAGAAAACGAAGGAACAGGTGGAGTGGACGTGTTCGAAGTTAGAGAGTACTTTAAAACCAACTCGCTGCAAGTATCTGCATTCGTTCTGCCGGCAGCGTAAATTCCAATCCACGACGCGCCGGACCGATTAACGAGAACTCAATTCTCAATTGTGCGCATTTACTTTTTTTCTCCCCCATGATTCGCGCGAAATTGCGAATTTAGCGTGCGAGAAGATGTGTTTAACCGTTTGCTTCTTCTTTTTCTCCCTTTCCCTTTGGAACGATTTGAGTTTGTAGTACGGTTCTTGACGACTTACAATTAGTTGAGATCCGATTGGAAATATTCGCTTGGCGAATTTATTATGGTTGTTTGAATTTTGCGATGGAAAATTTCGGCGATTTTGAAGTCTTAAAAAGTAGAGGTGGAGGAGGCTGCGGTGGATATAGAGTTGAAGTTTTGGACCTCTAATTAGTGGGCCTCAGTTTCATTCCTCCATCCTTTCTAAGGATTTTTTCTTACTTGATATGTTTACTATAACCCTAGATGTTCCAAAACCATCTATGATGTTAGGTTCCTAAGCAAAACGGTCATGCAGAGAAATCCGAAAAAAAATAATACAAACATAGGTATATGAAATAGAACTGGATACGACGACAACGGAAAATAATGTCAAAATGAATTCTGCCAGAATACAGAACGGACTATATCGGAATAACAATTGTCGTATTGTAAAACGTAGGATTGAATCAAAGATAAAGTCGCAGAGACAACGATACAAATGTAACTTTCAATGAAAGATGTATGACCCTTGGAACATGTTGTGATATATCAAGAATATTGTTTGTCAAGTACATGCTCAATTTATCGCTATGCGATCTCGTGGATAATGGAAGAATAGATACTGTCGTCGGGAAGACGAAAAGGCTATTGATTCGATTAAATGGACATGGAAATAAAAAGCTCTCCAATGGATGCCAGCTGGTAAATTTTTTATCGCTACAAGTCTGACGGGTGGAAACTCTAAGTGAATTTTTTCAGCAAAACTGAAAACTCAATGAAAAAGTTGCACTTTTTTGGTCAACATAACATTTCCATCTTGATTCTTGCGCTGCTCGACTAATATTTCCTTTAAAATATTCCAGGTCTTTCGTCGTACCATCTATTTTTTCCCTTGTCGATGCTACCTCATGTGTAAACAAAACAGTTGATTTTCAGAAATACTCAGGGATCCGAGGAATGTCGGGAAAAAAGATTTACAAATGAACACATAAAAGGTTGAAACAAACGTAATCGTGGAGTTTCGATTAGCGTTGAGTTAAAAAGTATTTGACGACCTGGAAACGTTGAAAAACGAAAAATATAGGAAAATTCCTGAAATATTCCGCCAATGCGGTTTTAATTTCACTCCGTAAAACGATATTTTTTAATGAATATCAAAAAATAAAGCTTATACCCGGAAAAATTCTTTTTCACCTCTCGCGTGTGCCGTTGAACGCTTTAATTTCAAGATTTACATTTTTTCGTGTATCGCCAATGAAAAGCTGGTAAATGTTTTACTTAGTCGCCTGGATGCACAAACGTATTCGCCAAACACGTATGCATCCCTAAAAATTGCTATTCTGCGGTGGAAAGCTGTTTTAATAGAAGTTTAAAAAACCGAAAGCTGGAAGATTAAAATGATACAAAGTCGTTATAAATGCTTTGGCTTTGTATTCTCTCGGTGTATCATATTTGATGGACATAAAACAGAAATTTAAAAAGTACCATTTCCATCGCAAGATTTTCTTTCTGCAAAAATATTCATGCGTGTAAAATATACATGAACGATAAGTCCAAACGTAAGAAACTGTTTTATAACTATCAGTTTTAGATTACAATTCTCCTAGATGTCTTATTCAATTTTGCACAGAATTTTGGCCGCAATTCACAAAATCTTCAGATGTTCATATGAAATGCCACATTTATTCCAATCTGCCATTATATTTGTGCGCTGTCTTACGTTATCTCACGCTTAACTTCGCATACCCAACCATTCATACATTTTCGCACACTTTTCGCTTCTACCTTCCTCTATCGCTTGCAGCTATTCCGTCGATCTCCGTCAGTCATGCGTACTTACGTTTTATTTTCTCTTACTCCTTTCGTTCCTGTTCTCTTACGAGAGAAAAGTTCGATGGAAAGTCACATAGACGAGGAGCAAAGCCAAAAGAAGTAGGAGAAAATCGTTCGTAAGAAGATGCGACCGATGGGAATGGACGAGATAAATGTAAGTGATAAAATGAAAGTAATCTAATGGCGAACATGCAAGATAAAATAGAAAAAATAAGCGGCCTCGATATGGACTAAAATCGTACAAAAGTAAGAATAAAATATGAATTCATTTTTCGATGTAGAATTTAAGGTACATTAAAGTTCTCCAGAAAAATTTTAATTTATAATAAAAAATTCAATTGCTAATTTCATATAATTAAATTCGTCGGTGCTACCTTTTTTTCCAGTATTTCCGTGGAAAGGATTATACAAAATTCACGTGACAGTTAACGCTTTTACATTCTTTACGTTCAAGCTAGCCTCATTCGAGCGAATGCAAATTCAGCTACGCGAATGAACGCATTTTAATAACCGTTACATTTATCAATGCGAAAGCGTCTCTCTCCAATTAGCTCGCCGTATCATTGTTCAAAGAAAACGGTCGTGCGAATGTCTCCGTGTAAAATCGGATTTCTCTATCATCTACGGTGTAACCACTCGACTACGGCACTCTGCGGGCTCTCTGCTGGCACTTGACATTGATTAACAAGAGCAAAAAAGGTAGATCAGCAGGGAGAACAATGAATAATTTCGCATGGACTGACGCAACTGCGAGGTATTAATTGATGCAGAAGTTTCAACGAGCCGAACAATCGTGAAAGCACACTCCGAGCTCCTCCGTGAAAGCTTCAACGTGAGATTTCGTGTCTCTGATTACTTTCCCTCGGTGAAAAATACCGTAGGATGATTTATCGTCGTTATCGTCGTCGTTTCACGGTGAAATTCGTGAATTCTTGATTCTAACTCGATGTCGTATTTACGGAAGCCGCGTCGAATAGGACGCCTCTTGTACGTTAAAAGAGGAAATCTTAAATGGAGAATGAACGTGGCGTACGCGCGGGAAGAAAAAATTGTAATATCCCGGTATTCTAATATCAGGAATTCTCATAATTCTAACAAAAGAGCTTTTAATTATTTCCCGCGCAAGCCTGCATTCCGAATTATTCCCATTCCAGGCTTCATACATGAATACAAGAGTGCCGCGATTCCAAAGTAAATATGAAAAAATTTGAATCGCCCCGAGTGGCTCCAAGTGAAACCATTAGCATTATTACTCTTCTCCCACACACTTCCGCTTTTTAAATAAAACGTACACTCGAAAAACTTCGCCCCTCGAACTCTCGTAATTTACTTCCCGCCGAACTGCAGAAAGAAGAGAGCCGGGGGACGGACCGAGTTAAGAAGAAAAAGTGGAAGAAACCTCGAGTGGACAGCCGCGGAGTCCTGATTTATTAATTGACCAAGAATACGAGGAGAAAATTGGGACGTCGGAAGTGATCGAAGATCGTCTCGAATACGTTACATTTCCTCTCGAATAATTACATTCCGCGATACCCACGAATCATCCTCGGATCAGCAAGCACACCGATCATTTCATCCCCTAGTATCAATAACCGGGTGTCCACATCGGCCTTCGTCTATCATTTTTATTATATTCTCGACAAATTATCGTCATATTCGGTGCTTCTGATTGATGTGAAAATAAGCGGGACTATAAACACGACGTTGAGGTTTGAATTAACACGTAGAACGTCATCGATATTTCGCTGGTTTCATCATTTTTACAGAAGTGAAATTTTTTCTATTAAAATCACATCTTTACAAGGCAGATACCTTAAAGACACAAGCAGTTATATTGTTGGAATCCCACTTCTGACAGCAAATTTATAAGGGTGTTTCCGTGATATGTGTCCAACAATTTTATTATAAAAAACAAGAATCGAGACTTTTCGGTTACAAACAAAGAGACGCAGGCCGACGGTATGACCACGTAGCAAAATTACAAACTAAAATCTATCTAAGAGCCTTACATCGTCCTTTTAAGGACTCTAAATTAGTGTGGTGGGAGGTTACAAAATTTTGACCCTTGCGACTCGGATTCCGAAAAGGCGGATGTTGTATTCAATATAAATAGGAAGTCTCGAAAAATTCTAGAGATTCCGTTTTAACTCTTCGAAGCATACATTTCATTCTTTCTTCTTTCATCTTAATTCTTTAAGATGACTTAAAAAATACAGTACTATGCAAATTAGAATAATAAAAATATGAGACGTTTTTTAACTCACTATCTCTTAACGCTAAAATTATCAAGGCAATTAAAATCATCGGCCCCAATTTGTTTAAAAAATTCTCGAAATTATTAGGGAACTCATACAGGAAATATTTCATGGCTATTGTATAAACCAAAAATTACTTAACTGATCATCTTTCTTGCCTCTTCATTCTTCTTTTTCCAAAGTACTTAATGAAATTTAAATTTAACAGATATAAAGCCGATAGCTCTGATGTTAAAGAGTCAAATTGTAAATTTTGTTTGGTTGTAATGCGCAGAAGTGAAGGTCAAAGAACGAGGAATTTACGACTGGACGAAAATGAGTTTCAAAATTCATTACATACACGTGCAACTACAAACTGTAGCTTTCTACGTAGCCCGGTCCTGCCTCTGAATCGTGCTGGCATTTGTAAACACGAGCAATGTCACTAAGTCTTCCTGTACTTCCTGCTATTCAATTTCAGTGTTTCATTAATAAAAAAATTAGTAAAAAATTCTCGGGTTTCATTAATAGAAAAAGTTAAACATTGTTTAACCCTTTAACTGCCGTGAACTCTTGCACGAAACCAACAATGATGCTTGCCAGTCGACGTGATTGTCTGCCGCACATCGTAAAGCTCATTCACAAAAATGCAAATTTCATTCTACACATATGTGTAATTTGTTCATTTATAAAGTAAACACACACGCAATTAAATATGCATAATGGAGAAAGTTTGTCATTTAACGCAGTAAATATATGTGCTATACTACGAGAGTATTTAGAGTCAGTAAATGTTTAAAGAACGCGTGTAGGTAAATACATACATATAGTTTGTCTGTATATTGGTTGGAAATGATGTTGGTAATTAAAGCCGAAAAAGACAAAAGAAGAAAAAGAGTGTATTACTACAGTTAGTGTTTCAATAAGACAAGAGTTATGAACACGTTGTAGGTGGGGGAAGAAGGAAAAGAAGGAAGACTTCTGTTACATCTGTGGCGTCCTGCTAGATTTTTTATCTCTGCGGGCAGTGACATTGCTCGAGTTTATAAACACGAGGACGAAAAAGACAAAGATACAGCAAGATACGATTATTATACGCGCTTATAATGGATCCCCAAACTTATTTTTCGCGAAAATGAAGTCCTAAGAAACTCTTATTATTTTTTTACGACTTATTTTTGTGCGTAAAATTACTGTCCCGATATTCACTACACTGTGATCTAGACAATAATGGGAATACTATAAATGCATAGGAAAGGCTATAAATGCAGAAATTAGCTTGCAAATATGTTCATACTCAGAAAGACACATCATTATCCTAACATTTCAAAAAAAGTAGATAAACAGCAATTTCACCATGTGCGACACATAAAATAATATAACAATATCCGTAAACTCGAACTAAAAAATTGAAAGACCCTATCGCCAGCTAATTAATATCACACCGATTGACGTAAAACGTCCACGTAACGAGAGTACGCTTAAAAGTACCCTGCTTTTTTCCTCGCAAACTCTGAAAACTTATCTTCCCTCGCGTTGCCCCGTACAAGGGAAAGGGATGCTCGTCCGCGACGAGACTCTCGACACGAGACAAATTCACTTTTTAATCCGCGTGAAATACGTCGAAAAGAAAAAGAAACGAATCCCAAGGTGTCGTTGGCAGTTGTAAAAGCAGCCGGTGACAAGTGGAACGACTTGACCCTAGTGCGCGTCTCTATGCCACGGGCACGCGCGATAAATAAATGTATGCATACTCACGCGTTAACTTTCAGTGAAGACTCTCGCGAAGAAGAGTCCCTGGGACGAGAAGAACGTGGTCTTTTCTCCCATGAAGAGGACTTCGCTGAACGAAGGTAGTCGAGGCTCGTTAATCGACGAGGAAGGCAAAAAGTAGACGAAGGAAACTGTCGTTAGAAGTTAGAAGTGTGATAAGTGGTTCTCTTACATACATCCAGAATTTTAACAAAAGTCCCCTGTTTGTCGCCGACGAGGAGCGCAGGGGGTTAGAAGAAGGTATTGAAAAAAAAAAGGAAGGTGCTCCCCTGATGATAAAAACTCCGTCGGACAAGAAGCAGTCGAGACTCGTTAATCAAGGAGAAAAAGGCGCGAGGAGGGTGCCATTGGCAGTCGAAGTACGAAGACGTATTATGAGCGAAAGGCGTCGCACACCTCTCTTATATCTTTTATACTTGTGTTCCAGTGTGCGCGCGCACACTCGCAAACCAGGCGCGTAAAAGTGCGCACACGTAGGCGCGTATGGCGGGCCATAAGCGTTCATATAGTCGCGTATAAAATGCTCGACTACCATCAAATAAAAAGCAAAAGCGTGTAGCGCGAAAATACGCGCCGTAAAATTCGCATTAAAAAGAGAGAGAGAGAGAGAGAACGGGAGACGGGAAGGATATACGCGCGTGGAAGAGGCACCGGTGAAATGTCCCGTCGCGCATTTCGCGAGAAAAATGGCCGTGTGCCCGCCTGGGAAGATCGGATAAGAATTCCCGTGTAGGAACGTCCCGCGGTGCAGTTGCCACGATCGTCTTTGTCGTTCTGGATGCAAGGGGAACTTTTATAACGCCGAATATTTACAGGGGTAAATGAGAGAAGATTTTACGCGCAGAACTTCGTAATTATGAAGCTTGACGGATGGTAAATAACGTAATAAAGAAGAGAGAAAGAACGAGGGGAAAAAAGAATATTTCGACAGTCTCGAATAGCGCTGTCGGATTAAAAGAAACCTGATTAATGACGATGACAGAGAGCACGGGCCGACTGCTTTTCCGAAGCTGTGTAAAAAATTCAATTACCCCGGCAAATTAAGGAAATATAGATATAGGATTGATGAACGGACTTCCAGAAATCGCACTTCACGCTAGGCTTCAAAAACAAAACTAACTTTCTTTCTAATAACAAAAATGGTTAAATATAAAAAACTATAAAGAACTAAAGTGAATATAAGAAAACTAAATACTTTAAAACTAAACGGAATACAAATATTTTAAAATGCAGAGGAGCGATATCTTTGCTGTTAGGCTTGAGCATCTAAAACTGCCAAGGGAAGTTCAGGAACCGGTACACTTCGATTTTTATAAAACTTTGTATAAATATCGGACTTATCTAAGAAGACAGATGTAATTCTTTTCCCCCGGCCCTCTTCTGTCTAAGACCCGTCTTCTGCCCAGACACCCCTAAAAAATGCGTAAAATTGCGTTCGTCGCAATGTCCCGATACACGCATACGCACGCACAGCTCGCATGCTTCATAGATTACCTTCCATCGGCTGATTGCATACGCTCCTGGACCGTCTTTCTCTCCCTCTCCTTTCTCCCCCTTTTTTTATGTTCATTACGTTTAATTACGTTAAAAACAAGTTCGAAGCGAGGTAATTAATTTCGAATTCCCGTAAAACTTTAATCACGAAGTTTCGCCGGTTGCGCGAGGGAGTATCGCGAAAGTGTCTTTTTAAGGCGCCGTAAAGGCCGAAGCGACGAGTGAACTTAAAGATATGGAGGAGTGGATGCCTGCACCTTAATCTTTCCTAAGGAAAGTTTCTCTCGTCGCAAATCTTCTCTCGCGCTCCGTCTTACCCCATCCTGTTCCGTTCTACTTCCCCTTTTCCTATCCTCTTTCCTCCCTCCCCTCCTTTTCCCGGAGGATACAGGAACGAGCGTGTAAATCAGATGACATTCGACTTTTTAAACAGATTACGCTCCTTTCGCGGAGGACGAAGAATATCCTCCCGGTACGTCCTCTATCGCGTCCGTGGAATTGAAAGATTGCGACGATGAAACTCATAATTTCTATCCTCAAAGTTACTGATACGACACACCGGCCGATGTATCGTATAATTTTACGTATAAGAGACATTTACGGGCTGCTCGACAAGATAGATGTCGTATTTCAACGAGGAAATTCCTTGCCACGAGGAATCCTTCTCTTTGGCTACTTGAGAATATTATTAGTAAGATTAGTATGATCACTCGTCGTGTAGAAACACGGGAAACCACTTTGAGATTATACTCCATATTCGATCGTATCGTCGGAGTTTCACTGCTTAATTTTAAACGTTACCGTGATAGTATTCTATTTTAAAGTGTCTTAGTTGGAACGAAAGATCGATATCGAATAAGACTGACAATGGTACAAAGTACAGGTTGTCTACGTCGAAAATATCCGAAGTGTTACCTTAATTAGTCAGCTGAGATCACTGTTAAGTAAGATATGGAAGACTATTTCGGTAATGCGAACACTCGATTTAATTCCTCGAGGAAACTGAAGCTTCCCATCGGCTTTTCGAAAGACCCTTCGACTTATAAATTCTCTCGCATTGCAGCGATACATCACGTGTTATTTAGTAGTAGAAGTATCGGACGGACGGGAATAAATAACACGAGGACAGAGAGACTCGTGTTCCCATGAAATTTTACGTCGAAAGATTAGATGGTACGCAGGATTATCCGTGAGATGAAAAAAAGAGGAAAAAAAAAGAGAAGAAAAAGAGAAAAGGGACAAAACGAAGAAGGATGGGACACGAAAATCCTCCTAAGGCAGAGGGTTGCACAGGGGATTTCTCAATTACCAGAATGGAATGTGTGATGAACTGAAGAACAGAAACGCCATGAGGACGAATGAGCGAGCGGGCCGGAAATAGAGAAGTGACAAGCAGCCCGACGGGATTTTAAGCTCAAGACGTCACGAGAGTTTAGTGAAACGGTTAAAGGAGCGACCTAACGAGAAGTCCCTTTGTCCCCGAGGATAACCTTCCTCTCCATTAACTGGTCCACGCGATAGAGTCTCTGATGTATCAGGAAATCCCTTAAGAACAAATTAGGCGAGTCCTATCTTAAATCGAACCTACCGCTGTAGAGGGAGAGAGAGAGAGAAAGGGAGAGAAACTAAGAGAGACTCCGTCGTATGGGCAATCGATGAATAATTTAACGGCGGTGCTTTGATCGTCGATGCTTTTGTACGTGCGAAATTTGCACGTGCATTTAGCGGTGAGGGTACGTGGAAAATTTGCAGATAGCACTTCGTCTTCCTTGAACAAATATTTCGCTGAAATTCCATTTCAAACCTCCTATCTACTCAGAGCCGCAAAAATATTCGTTTCCTCTTGGTTTCCAATTTCGAAGAGATTCGTTCCAATTTCACGCAACAAAAATGTCACCTTTCGAACAAACCGATATATTCATTAACACATCGCTCACACTGTCCCATGGTAATTACAAAATTCTCTACCTGGAATCTCAACAGAGATTCCTAAAATCGTGTATCAATCGATTGTTAAATATCTTGTTAATTACCGAATTTTAACGATGAATACACGCACTGCCGAATAAATCACGTGAGAATACAAGTAATTAACCCTTTCGCTACGGGCGCCTTTTCCGGCGAGGTACTCTTACTGAACGGGCCACCGCGCCAAAAGTTGCGGTGTTTTTTGAAAAAAAGATCTTTCCTTATAATGCTACATTTCCGTAGTAAGATATTCGATGCGCAATAACTCCAATCACTCGTCGTATATACAAGACACTGCTTTTTATGGAGAGCGACTATAGCCGCCCGTAGTATGTTAGTTGCATTGTATGGAGAGCGACTATAGTCGCCCGTAGGATGTCAGTGGCATTGTATAGAGAGCGGCTATAGTTGCCCGTATTATGTCAATGGAATTTTATGGAGAGCGACTATAGTCGCCCGTAGGATGTCAGTGGCATTGCATAGAGAGCGGCTATAGTTGCCCGTATTATGTCAATGGAATTTTATGGAGAGCGACTATAGTCGCCCGTAGTAAGTCAATGGAATTTTATGGAGAGCGACTATAGTCGCTCGTAGTATGTCAGTGGCATTGAATGGAGAGCGACTATAGTCGCCCGTAGTATATCAATGGAATTTTATGGAGAGCGACTATAGTCGCTCGTAGAATGTCAGTGGCATTTTATGGAGAGCGACTATAGTAGTATAGTAGTAGAGAAAAGGGTTAATAAGAGCCATCGTCGGATACTGCTCGTAGTTAAATGTAAAACCATCCCATTTAAAGGAGGAGATCGACGAAGACGTCGAGGGAGACATTCCATGAAAGGAATCGACCAAATTGTGGAAGGAAGATTAGGCGATCGGAGTCTAGAGAGAGAAACGTTTAACGGTTCTTTCCATTAACTCGTCCACGTGGTGTAGTCTCTGGACGTATCAGGGAACCCCCGAGGAAGGAATTAGGCAGGTCCCGGTGTAGACGTCGGGGGCTTACCATGGAGCACGGGAGCATCTGATAGGGGCGACCACCTGTCTCGTATTTCAACTTCTTCGTGCTCCGTTCCACTTCGTGCTTCCTTTCTTTGCCTTTTCCTCTTTTTCTCATCCGTTTTCTTTCCCATTTTTTATCGTTCTTCTCTCTATCCCTTTTTTCGCTCTTTCACTCTCTCTCTATCTCACTTTTCTCCTGCCCTTTACACTTTTTCAACATTTCCATTTTCAAAACCTGAACATTGGTTTTCTCCTTTCCACTTCTTTCCACCACCTGTCTTTTACAATATTTCTCCATCTCCTCCTTCCTTGGCGATGCGCCGATGCACAACGTTTCTCTGGATTGTTCATCGGCACGAAAATCTCGCATTTTCAACGGCAGGGTCTTCCTTTTAGCGGAAGAAGAAGAAGAAGCGGGGGAGGGTAGAATAGAAAGAAGGAAGAGAAAGCAAAAGAGAGAGAGTGAGAAGAGGCTATTATATTTTCCGCACGAATAAACGCAGGCATCCATCTAGGCACCTCCTGGAGCCACGGGGAAGGCACGAAAGAAGACGTGAAATTAATTTTGATTCTGTCAGCCCCCCGCTTTCCCTTCGAACCTGAGTTATAATTTAGCATCGTCCCGAGTGCTAAGAGAGTGGATAAGGCCCGATGAAAGAGCGAATCGGAGGTGCAGTATTTTAAATCGACCTACATTTCCTTCAACGACCGATGCTCGATGCAGGTGAATATATATATATATATATATATATATATATATATATATATATATATATATATTTCCGTGTACTCGATCGTCGTTGTAGTACGTCGCCAAGAAACGTACCTTTTGTTTACGAGCTTCGAAAACGGACTCATCGTCGTACAGGCTGAATTTAAACGGATGAAAATTGATGGAAATTTGTTTGTAATAGCATACAATTGTCGGGTTAAAAAATTCCCAATCGAAACTACAGCGACGTCTCATCGACGATTGGAATTTCTTTTCATTATGGATTGAGCTGAGAAGGGAAAAGAAACAGAAGAAAAGAGAAAGAGAGATAATTCTCAGTGTAATGCCGATGATACAGGAGAGCAAGGATAAAGGATGAGGCAAGGAAAGGAGGTCGTTTCATTGTAATTACAGCGAGTCAATCTCGCTTTAATTCGCATCGCGTATTCGAACAATTTTAATCGCGACCGAAAAGCGACGCGGCCTGCGATCAATCACGACGAACTTACAATTAGACACGGAAGATCGATGGCGCTGTAAATTCATAAATGTCACTTTAAACACGACGAATTCCAGGCGGCTGGTCAGAAATGTCAAACGTTTTGCGAGACAAAAATGTATTCCTACCTAGATACGTTTTACGTACAGGCTACGACGATCGAAGTCGTTGGCGGGGGGAGGGGGTGAGATAAGGGTACATTAGTCATTTCCAAGTAACAGCGACGCCTCGTTTGTCGTGGATGATCGTAGATAATGGATTCTACCGTTCTACGACGTGTATGTCCGACTTATTTAAATAACGTTTCGTGGAATTACTGAATAAACTATTCGCTTTTCTTCGTCGGTATGCTAACACAATGAACACCAGAATGTTCCTTCACAATCTTCAAAATGGAATAAACTCTCCTTTCTGTCGTTCTGAGATAATGAAAAGGAATTAAAATAAAATTGCAAAGAATTTTGTAATGCAGAGTCGCAGAATGGAAAAGTTAATTTTAATGACTTCCATTGCATCGCTAAACAGAAATTAAAATTTCAATGAAACTTAATGTGAATGAATTCTCAAAATTCTTTCGATTAAGAAACATAAAGAAAAAATTCGTCCGACAGGCAAAGTGATCGTTCACTTACTTCCCACGGCGCTTCCATAAAAGAGAAAAATATATATGTAATACTCGATATTTGAGTTAGTAGTTGACCATTCCCACCCTACACCTCGATACCCGATACTATCTTTTCTTTCGGACGTTTCATCCTTAACGTCCACGGTATCATTCGTCACGGTAATACCTCGAATCCAGCGACAATGTCTGACGTCTTTCCACGACTGCTTTCGCCAAAAAACGAATCACTCGAGCAGCCCGACTCGACGTTCTCCGCAAACGTACAGTAAGGAAAATTGAATGCGACAACCCCGAAGCGTCAACAGTCGTGAACGTTTCCCGCACTAATCTCAGTTACGTGCACAATGTCACCTCTACGGCGAGCAACAAAATGGCGTTCGTATCTCCAAACTGAAACGAGGGAAACCATCCCCCTCAACCTTCCTACAGTTTCTACGGCTTCGTGTTTCGTTTCGTCGAGTGTACTGTGCGCGTACATCGCGAATGATCATCAAAGTTACTCCAGCAGCATTCGGCGCGCGTAATAATGGCTGGAACCGGAAGGAGAACTGGAACGAAAATTCGCGGGCTGGCTTTTCACAACGACGCCGTCTACGTTCTAATAAAACCGCCGACAGGTACGACACGACAGAGGTCTCTCCAAAG
Organism: Cerceris ruficornis; assembly: GCA_963989415.1. Lineage (NCBI taxonomy): Eukaryota > Metazoa > Arthropoda > Insecta > Hymenoptera > Crabronidae > Cerceris > Cerceris ruficornis. Next base: position 19,658,290 of record OZ022519.1, read on the forward strand.
AGCTACACCGGCGATGTAACCCAAATCAGTCAATCCTGCAATCACGCCAGCGCCGATGGCTGCGAACCATGCCGGAAGACGAACGATGGCAGACGACCGTCGCCGTGCTTTCGCCAGGAGAAAACAGAAGGGATGGAGAACACAGGGGGTGAAAAGCAACGAAACGTTAAATCCAAAGGGTAAGAGAGAAAGGGTGAATACCTTGGGCGAAACATCACGTTCGACCTCACGTCGAGCTGGAAAATTGTACGATCCGCGAAACAGTCCGACCGATTCGACCTTTTTTTCTCACTTTTCAACATTCATGGCTCTTTTTTTCCTACATTCCCTTCGACGAGGATGGCCGTGCATACATGCATGTGTGGTATAATACCCATAGAGAGATGTCTCCCCATAGAGATGCGTGACGCAGAAAAGAAGTTATGGGAGATCGTCATCTCAAGAGGTTGCGTCTCGCGATGCATAGTTACAGCAAGATTCAGTTTAGAGATCCAGTTGGACACACAACATTTTTTTAGGCGCCATTAGATACCTTGGATTATTTAGTTATTCAGTAGTTTATTTTGTATTCTATTTATTCCATATTACTCAGTATATATACTATTTTTTATTATATATTAATCATTAGTGTGCGTGTGTGTTATTGTTATTTATTTAAAATCATTAGGGAACCTGATAACATCCACCACTTAGTTTTATCCACGCCTACACATTAGTCATTCAAATTTTATCCTTATCCTCCTTAGTCTTATTTAATCGAATCCTACTACACATGGGTAGTAGTACTATTATTTTACTAGTAGTATTATGGTAGTACTATGATTCTTCGTTGGATCGCGAGGAGATGCGGAAGAACGGTACGAGAGATCGTGATCGGTATTTGTTTGGGACTGAAGTAGGGAGAGACGACACGGCGGAGATGGAGGAATCTGCTGGGATTTATGAAATATTACGTTTGGATTACGGTATTTTTTAATTATTTAACTCCAAGGGTCTTGAAGTGAGAAGACATTAGGAGTTAGCGGCTGGAGAGTGACGGTAAGAGGTGACGACGGTTTTAGTAGGTGGAGAGCATGTTCAGCATGGAGTTACAGGCTCGAACGTCCAATTAGAGGGTTCGAGTACAAATTCCCGTCGTATTTGGGGAATTTTGGCTAAATTATCAATTAATATATCATGGTCTCGGTGGCATACAATCCACCTAATTCTACAGGCTGTAGACAGAATGTCAACAGCAGTTGAAGCCGAAATAGAAAACAAATATAATGTTAAGGCCTACAACCTTAATATTGCCAGGTTTATTACACTGATCGGGTGGTAGGTATTTTTTAAAGTTTATTATTCTTTTAAGCACACCGAGGTTCGTTATCTCCCCTACAGTGGTCCTAATCCGCGCGACAATCCTCGCCTTTCACTTTAAATTTCATTTCGCTCACTATCTTCCTCTCAATAGCAATTGTTTTGTAGTAAACAGGAATATCGGCAGAACTGCCTTATAATTATTGTCCGCCCAGACCAATTCATGAAAACACAAAGTCTAACTTTATTATTCTAATAAAAGAAACTTGCAGAATCTTTGCTAGAATTTCTGGAAAGTTGCGCTATTATACCACATGTAACATATCAATGCACAGTGCGAATATGGCGCGTGGTGAATTTACGGCAAATGTATGGAAATATATGCTCGTGCGTGCGTCTTACTTTTCCATAGAACCTAAGGTGTTTCTGTTCAAGATTTTGCGAAGTTTGTTTTAAACACTGCCAAGCATACTGACGTATATTTCTACATTTAGATTTTAAATTACTCTTAAATACGGTAATAAAAAGTAACGAGTGAAATTGCAACTATGAATATTCATAATAAACTTTTCTAACAGGAAAAGCAACATGATGTTTCCAACGGTAAACGGCGCTGTCGCAAGCTTATTTCGCGCTTAAATAATTCGTTTCTTAAAAGCTACGACGAAAATCTCTCCATCTTCGAGAAACGTACAACACACGCACGGATGCATATTTAAGAGAGATCGATGTGTCGCAGTTATCAGTGATCATGCAACATCGTACATGTAAACGTACTTTAGCAGTTAAAGACGTTAAGTGCAACTAAACATTCACTTTGAGGCCACGGAATTAACCACGACCTATAAATTTCCTTCGCGAAGTACACAATTGTTAAAAAAAAACATGAACAACAATAATGCATAACTTTAACGGCTCGCGTAATAAGTTCCACGACAGGGCAATGTATGCAGAATTAAAAATGACTTGCTGGAAGTTTCATACAATGGTATTAACGTTACTCCGCATTTATATGAGCAAGCCTCGTTAAGCGGAAGTTATTACCAAGAATATCAATAACTGCACAGCATCGAACGTCACGATGTAAAATCAGCCCGTAATTAAATATATGCTGCGAACGCTTCCTAACGTAAATACCAGTGTAAATGGAAAAATAATGTGCATAATTTATATGGAAAATTGCGAACACCACGCGCATCGTCCTGTCGGAGATAACGGTAATTGTCTTTAATTTTACCGGCCTCCATGTTGACACTATCGATTCGTGGAATAATTGGACATTCGTATGAACCGCATTTACCGTAACTTCTGTAACAATAAAATGCCCTTTGTACGTTTATCACCGACGGACGTAATTAAATATTTTTACCGTCCCGCGTTGTATACGTGCAAATTATTAAGTCATGACTGCACGCATCTACGTTTTCCCGTTCATAGGCCGATGATTTTGGGGTCACGGATAGTCGAACGAAGATAATCGAAGCAACGTCGGAAACTACGACCGACGAACACGAAATCCCATCGGACCTTTTTTCATTCCCCTGGAATTCCTTCGATCGAGCGGTTTGTCATTCAAATTCGGCGTGCAATCCCCGAAAATGTATGTATGTATGTATGTATGTATATATTGGAAAGCCGGGGAAATATTGAAACAGTCGAGGAAACCGATAGAAACGGTATGCAGATCGGTATTCTTCTGCGTTCCTCTTGCTAACGTGGCTGCCGGTTATTTAAGCGGCTTTACCGGCATAAAAAATAAAGTCGGTCGACATGGGGGAAATATTGCCGGAATAGTTTGGATAGGTGCGCTTAAATCCCTCTTTATTTCGTCACGCTCTTTTCCATCCCCCCCTTCCTGCATTACGTCCGACCGGAAGTGGATTAATGCTTCACGGCGCGAGTACTGATAAATGTGAATTATCCTCGAATTCGGATTAACGGTACGGTGGAATTCGATACGACGACCGAAAATCACGATACAACGTCGATCGAAGAGATATTTCAGGGAGTGTCGTTGGTGTGCCGATGAAAGTTTATATAGAATCTGGAAATTCGGAAGAATGCGGCAATTTGCGGGCGTCGTAAACTTCCCACGACCGCGTACAACGTTTTAAGCGTTCCAATTTTTCGGCTTCTTTTCCCCGAGACTTTTAAGAGCCGCGACGAAACTTTGGAGATATTTAAACCCTCGACAAGATTCAAATAACACCCGGAGCCTGAAACTTCAGGGGCGATTGATTTAATCGAAAACTTGCCAGCGGTAGAGAGTGAGAGGGGGAGAGGGTGAGGGAAGGGAGAGAGAGAGGGCGCATTGAATTCCCAATAACGGTCGTACCAGTGGTACCATTACTAATGAATCATTTCCAACTTCGGGCACAACGGCGGCCCGAACATAGACGAACGTTACAGTTACTACTGCCGATCGTTCCGTTTTGCCGGTGAGAAAAAAAATATGATCGATCGCGGTAGGGTCCACGGTGTGCCTGGAACGACGAAAATAAATTTGGCAAACGGTCCATTTCCCTCGAGAAACCCGGGAAATTCATACCGGCGGTCCGCGCCCAAGTTTTCTTAATAACAGGGGATCCGGAATCCCCGTATGTTTCGCGAAGTATGCGAATACGTACATACCCGCAATTTCTTCGGCGGTTTCTTTAACGCGGCAACGGTCTCCAAGGACGTGTGATATTAAATTTCTTCGTCGATTATTTTGGGGTTGGCGAAGCTGAATATAAATCGCGGGATTTTTTTTTCTTTTTTCTTTTTTTTTTAGATTGATATCGTAGAATTTTATTGCGTAGAAAATCGAAGGGAGTCGACGAGGTAAATATTTGAGAGACGGGTATTTTATATTCATGTTGTATCACCTAACTTTGTCACCTTTGACTTTTCCGTTTTAGAAGAAAATTCGGTGAAAGGTTTGTTACAAAAGTTGCATAGCTCTAAAGGGCTCGGGGTACAATGAAATTTAAGATCGAAGATGAGACGTCATATTACGTTGCCAAAAATTCGCATATTGAACTAAAATTAGCGACTAACCGTTTTTTCGTCGAGAAAGGAATATTTTATAACGTTATTTCAGTAATTCCAAATAGTAAAAATGACTCACTCATATTCCAAAGACACGTCAATTGTTTTAGACGTGACATTATATATTCACAATAGCTATTTTTGTTCTTTTTGGGATATTCTATTAAAAATGGATTCAATAAAGCATCACCTTCTAAAATTACCTTCACAAGAATAACTGCTCGTACCTTCGAATTTTCCATTCTAGGTTTTAAGCACATTAATTCCACTGGACAATTCAAAATGGCAAATGCACTTTTTTCAACGTTTAAACAATTACTATAGATATCGACAAACGCCGTTACCAATGTTTTCGGTTCCTTAATCGTTACTCTTACGAGGGCACGTTGTATTTTTCGTAATATCTCCGGTACTTTTATAACTGCGCGTTTGACAGTGTAATCTTCCGCGAAGTATAAAGCAATAAATGTACCGAAGGATTTTTAAAGTAATAAAAATGCAAAATCCCGAGGAAATATGCAAAGAGGGAGGAAGGGAAATTCCGCGGAAACGTAAAACTTAAGCCTGATGAAACGGAGGAACACGCGACGGCGTGTAATACAAAGCCTTATCTCCCGTTCTCATTCACGGAAGACGCTATAAAATTCTTAAGAGCACTCTATCAAACTTTTGCTTTATTAGTTTTTTAACATTAAAAAATACATACTGCTATATCAAATTTACGGCGAGTAGACACTCTTATCGTTACCGAGAAAACCCGAGAACCTAGCGAGTAATTTAACTTCCTGCGGGCGAACTTTCGCCAAAAAGGCGAACAAAGTCAGCCTTGCGAGATTATGCGAATTGCCGCGAATGTCGAGAGTAAATTTCGGCATGGACAGAGTTTCTTGCCCGAAGGTGGAAACTTCGTACCGGCTAATAACCCTTTTCTTAATACTCTGCCTTCGATTTTTTTTCTCGACCCTCAAATATTTCCACTTCGGCCGATATACCGTAAAAAGAACTCCCGTTACAAATTTCCTCCCATTACTTTTCGCTCCCCTCTTACATCGTGTAAAGTAAAAGAAAAAGAGAAATTTCTATAGAAAAATGTCCTACTTTACAATTTTCTTCGCCGTATAAAGCATATTTATAATACTCGAACGTAAATCTAAACAACAATGTACATAAAACTCATAAAACATTCAAATTCTTGCTTTACGTCAGAAAAACATCCTCATCGTTTCACCATATTTCAAAAGCTGTCTTCCACGAGAAGCCTAAAAATACCAAACAATATCAAACCTCATCGTCAACATCTTCATTAACCGTTTAATCCCAATTCGCAAGCATCGCTGCATCAAAAAAGAAAAAAACAAGGAGAAACTTCCAATCGATGCGGTTCTCGATACAAGTTACACCGACGGTTGTAATCAAAGAAACAACTTAGCTAGTACAACGCACAGTTAAAGCCAAACCCCGAATAGAACAAGCGGAGCAAATGTCACCGGCAGAAAAAAAAGGAAAAAGGAAGAAGTAGAGGGGCAAACGAAAAAGGTCGAATCGAAAGGAAACGGATTCAAAAAGGAGCCACACACGGAAAGGGAAACGACGGAAATGGAGAGGAAAATTCACCTTCGTACGCAGACTACCCGTTGCAGTACGATACAAATCTCCCCCTATAAAATTGTCAGAGAATTCTTCCCTCGAACGCTATTATTTCCCGATACAGCAAAAATACAGTGCGCTTCAAATTCCCCGGTATCTACCTGCACATATATAAATACAACGGCGCTTCCTTTTTCGCCAACGGACTCTCTAATTTCCCTGGAATAAATTTCAACGCAACGACGGAATCGAGGGTGGCTTCGTCGTAGGACAAAAATGCATTCGACGGGCCACGGATTTAGCCCCGCGAGGCCCCGGGAAATTCATACCAGCGGCCGGCACCGAAGTTTTCTTAATAACGAATCCCGAATTCCGAGTGTTCCGAGAAGTAGGTCGCGCTGCATGCGATTTCCCGTGGTCGTGTCCCGTATTCTCTCCCCTTTTCTGCAACCCTTAAAGACCCCCACCGTTTCGATCCGAGCGATGAAACCCCCATCGTTGCCCGGTCGCCTCGTGGCTGGCTTTCCCAGCGATCCGCCAAGGTAAACCCGAGTGTCTTAAGATATAAACGGTTCGCATGCACGTGCCGCACAAAAGCGCGAGGCTACGCGACGAAAAGTTATCCCGTATATCAAAGCCAGCCGGGAGAAAAATGTCTGCATACCACGCGTGTGCCGCACTACGAGGGATGAATGAAAGGGGATGAAGATGTGTGTGTGTATGTATTTGAATGTATGTAGGGGGTGGTTTAACGTGCGAGTGGCTCGCAGCGTGCTTTTGGTTTGCCATCTGGGTTTGCGAAGTTTCGATATGGTATACGAGGGTGTAATGTGACGATGGGTTTCCTTTTGCGATGAGTCATTTTTGGTTGAGAGTATTTTTTGAGTTTTTGAAGGAGCAGATTGTGAGAGTGAATATTGGGGTTTCAAGGTATTTGTCGATAGTTTTATATTGGAGGTTGTTGGTTATATTTTGGATTATTAGATGATAGGCGGTTAGAATTCTTTTGTAGCTAGGTTCGGAGAATTTTTCTGTGATATATGTATAGTATGAGGTCGATCGGATGAGGGTGTAATGTGACGATGGGTTTCCTTTTGCGATGAGTCATTTTTGGTTGAGAGTATTTTTTGAGTTTTTGAGGGAGCAGAGCGACGATTGTAAGAGTGAATATTGAGGTTTCGTGGTATTTGTCGATAGTTTTATATTGGGGGTTGGTGGTTATATTTAGGATTATTAGATGATAGGCGGTTAGAATTCTTTTGTAGCTAGGTTCGGAGAATTTTTCTATGATATATGTATAGTATGAGGTCGATCGGACGACGGTGCAAAATGGGGAAAACTAGGAACTGAACCTCTCTTTTCATTCGTAGCGTAGCTTTTTTACTTGTTATGTGTATCGGGTAGTTTCAAACTCCCGTAAACTTGTACATCTTCAGCAAAGTAACCGCAACAGTTAATCTCGAAAATGTAAAAATAACACGTCTTCATTAGCAACGGATCCACTTCTAGAGAATTTTTTTCCACGTGCTACATAATACATCACCGTCTAAATAGTTCACGGCAACGTTATGGATCTCCGACAAAATTTCCACCGCAGCTGTGGCCAAAAATTATAAAAATATACCACGCGAGACAATTAACACGTTCACCAACGTTGTACACGTGTGCCGCGTCGAAGTCATACATAATCCGTGACCCACTAATTGAAACATTCGATCTATATATTACACAGAAGCGCGTGATTGATGCATTCACACTGCCACATTTTGGTTGTACGCAATTAAAAAACACGTCCAACATCATGAAAAAACTAAAACGTCGCACGGCAAAGGATTTTCCAAATGCATGTGTTTTTAATGATCCGTGCGGGGGGAAAAAACACGGCGAGAAATAAAAGTCGAAAAAAATCGAAACTAAAATAAATGAGACGGAATCTTACGGTTCGATTTCCTCTTCCGAGACCTCGATAAACATATACTCTTTCCAACGACGCACGATACCGTTGACCGACTTTACATCTTGCGGGGTTTTCTTTTTTTTTCTCTCCATGCGTGTAAAAGTAAACGAGCGAAGTCTCAGTTGCGACTCGTTATTACTTTTCGTTGCGGATTTCGCAAACGCGTTGCCTTTGAACGTTTAAAAGCCAAAGTCCCCTTCTCTTTCACGCTACAGTCCGGCATTGAAATTCGGAGCGAGAGAAGGAATTTCTTCCCCTTTTTTTTTCGTCGAATCGTTGGCAATCGCACAGGCAATTTCCCTGATGTAAATAGTCGGGAACGGTGTTGCGAGGATTAATGTAACTTTTGCGGGCCGATATTCAAATTGGATGACGTAGCCGCCGTTGTCGAGTTTTCCGTGGTTGTATAAATCGGGCCGAAAGATGAGTAGAGAATTGAATAGTAAGGTCGAAACTCCGACGGGAGAGTGCCGAGTTCAGTGAAAAGAAGATAAACAGGGAATACGACCAATAAGACCTTTTTAGTGGGAACTTCAGTTGCCACTGGGAACTTTTTAGTGGGAACTTAAGTCGCTTTTAAAACGATAAAGGCCAATCTTCCGCGAGATGTCGGAATGATATTAGATCAACCGACTATCCAACTTTCTCCTCGTGTTCGATCCTCCCGTAGTTGTAATTCCGGAAACGGAAAAAGCGGAAAAGATATAAGGAAGAAAAACTGCAAGTTATCCCAAAGTAATCGAGGGCGATTTCACTCCTCGCGAGATTCCACGAAATTCCACGTAACAATTCGTTCTCGCGGGGAAACACCGTGCGCTGGGAAAATATTCTTAATATTTCCGAATGTAAGTCAGACAAATCGCCGGCGTTTTTCATTTTAACACCGGCGCAAAAATACCTATGACCTCGCTGCTCTCACCAGCCCGTCCCGGTGGAGGGTTTGCAACGAGGGAATCGCGTTTGCATCTTCAACGCGTGGGAAGAAGACAGTGAGCGAGAGAGAGAGGGAGAGAGAGAAGAGATGAGAACGAAAACAGAGAAGAAAGAGTAGGCGATGGGCGTTAAACTCTGTAAAATACAGTAAGCAACGGCACATGGCACGTCTTGCCTCCGTAAAAAGTGTAGCGGCGGCGAAATGACTTTTTGCCTGTGGCCTCTAACCCGGCGAAGGGTTGAACGATCGCCTCGAGGGAGTACATTTTGGTGCTTTTTTCCCGTAGGTTGACCTTACGTGCACGTTGTAGACGAAGAAGGAGCGGAAAAAAAGCACGAAAGAGAAAGGGAGCGAAGGAGAGGGAAGACCACGCGAGAGAGTTCGGATCGTTCGTTAAACTGAACAGCTCTGGCAGGGATCATGACACTTGCCGTTCGTAATTTTCCGCGGCTCCTTTCTTGCCTTAACTATTTGCTCTTAATTAACGCCAACCAGCCGGCTTTTTCGTCGCCGCGAAATTTCACGTGTTTTCGCGTTTACCGAAAACTCCACGGGCTCGTCGGGTTCGCCTCGCTTATCACGTTCCGGCTGCAAATAACGCCACTGAAATTTTCGTTGATTGTTTCCGACAACGTGCACCGTTTGCGCGGCCGAATGTTTAAATAACTTTTTTCCCTCTCCACGTTTATTTTCCCCTTGTTTTTTTTTATTCCATTGTTTTCCCGAAATTAAAAATCAATCGATACCGCTCACACGTCGACGAGTGGTGCAGGGTGAAATCTTGAAAGCACGCCGACGATAGAAAGGACGATGCGACGGTGCAACGAAACAATAAGTCCTGACCGAACGGTGACGTCGAATTTAACTCGAACGATGAATGCCACTTGGAATCTCGGTGGGACATTCCGAAATCGAGAGAGGGAAATAATTCACGGAAAGTACCCTCTTCGTCTATCCCACTATTTTCGCAATCGCGATAGAAAGGGAACGCGATAATTCCTCGTTATTTGTAAACGGAGTTCCGCTGTTTATTAATTCATTGAAACGTAATGCGCGTTTAATGTTCACGTTAAAGTACGCATGGAATAATTGAACGCAGCCAGGCGACACTAGACGCTCCGATGTAGTTATCGTTTGCCACGTCGGGAGTATCAAAGAGGAATTTAAAGCGACGTTTCCACTCGCGGGACCATCGGAAAAAATACCGTCGATGGTACATTGAGTAGCGATAGACGTTTACCGATGGCCTGTCAAAAATTCATTTTCCCGCTTTCCAGCTGTCAATACGCGTTACCAGATCCAGCCTACGTCTCGGTGGTGCACTCGTGCTCGTTATTCGCCAAATCGCCCCTACCGACTACTATACCCCCACGTTTGAACGTGGGAAACTCGTCTATTTACCGCCACGTATATCCCTCCTGCATGCCGTTTGCCTACGAAAAATTCACGACTCGCCACTTTGGGAAACGCGTTGGGAAAAGCGGAGTCCTCCGCTTATTTGTCCTCGACGAAAGTTACGACCCGCGGAAATTTCCGTGCGACAAGAATTCTCGCCTCGGCGTGGCCCGTTGTGAATCTATTTGTCTCCAGGGACGATAGAACAAAGAGGGAGGTATTTTGAAACGGAAGCGATTCCGTTCCTTTTTTTTCATCGGGGATTCTACGTCGTACTTTGTATCGCGATCGAATAGGTGGATCGATCGTGGAGGACGCATAATCGGCCTCGAAATTGCCATTTACTGCAACGGCTATTATCAAATCCATCTGTCGGATCGTTTATCCGTTCGTAGATTTATCCGTTATATGATTAACGTGTTACGTTCCATCTGTAGCCGAGCCGATACAAATGCTTCAACGAAATCCCTCGTGTAACGGTCGATTAGCATTCCCCATATACTCCCATTAGACCCTCGAAGGTTTATCGATGCGCATCGATGGATTTACAGCGGATGGAATTAAAAATTAAGCGATACCCACCGTCCATCATTTCTGAGCGATCCCTTGTTTCGCGAAAACTACGAGTAACGGTACAACGCTCGAAATGAAATAAATACGTGTGACGAAGATTGAAAGGAAAAAAGAAAAGAATTGCTTCGGTACAAGATACGCCACCTTTCTCCACGCGCAGCAATGGTCGGTGAAAGTAATTCTCCACTTGGATAGAAAACGTTCTTGTAAGAAGCTACCCGACATCCAGCGAGAAGAGGCATAAAAAAAAACTCACCTTGATGAAAGGTAGAACGAGCAACGCTGTGTCCACTTCCGTGTCCCATGCCGTCGATTCCGACGACCATCAAGAGAGGCGCCAGCAAAGCGATCATCGGGATTGTCCTTGAAGCGCTAACACCGCGACCTGTCATTCCTGCCTGCCGGCTCCCCAAGCGGAAGATCGGCCCGGGCGTGCTAAGACGGCGACGAGAGTCAAGGATAGACGAGCTTATCACCGTGAATTCCGTGGACGGGGCAACGTCCTTTCCACGATTCCGGTCGCACTGCGTTGTTTCGTCGATTTGCGTATTCTCCCACGATTAGCGCACCTGGTGTCGCTTGGAGCGCCTTCTGCGTGCGTGGCACGTGCTCCGAGCAGCTCCCGGCCGAGCGACTCCGCTCATCTCTACTTTGTCTTCCACCCCGCGAAGTCCTTTCCTCGCCACCGCACGGTGGTCCTTCAGGAATCGTGGTGAGGAGAAAGAAACCGCCGACGATCGCACAAGCTTTCCCCCCTTCCTCGTTCCCGAGCGGGCCCCCAGGTGCGAGGTCCCGCGCGAGCGACGTCCGCGCGTATCCTCGACGAGGAGTACTCCCCCCGTTTCTCTATCCTTCCCGTCCAGCCCTTTGCGCTCACCCCCGTTCCTCAAGGTCACCGATACACTCGCCTCGGAAGAACGAAAAAGTCCGCGAACCGCGTATCAGGACGGAGAGGGTCCACGACGAGCTCTCCTTTTCGAGGCTGGTCCTGGTCCCTCTGTCCCGGGCCGTAGACTGTCTGCTGCCTGGAAACCCTCGGTGTACGGAGTATGCTCGTGCCTCCACCTCCACCTCCACCTCCACCTCGACTGCCACCACCGTCCACCTCCAACCCCACCTCCGGAGGCACCGCTTCCACCCACCGCCGCTCGCCGCCGATAAACTTCCTACGGGCACCCTCCGACACCCGCCTCCCTCGCTCCTCTCTCCCTTCACCTCCTGCAGCCCGCACCAGGAACCGTCTACCGGCCGGCGCCTGCGCCAACCAAACTGTGCCCTGATGCCCGGGCACTGCTGCTGCCACTGCTGCTACCTCTGCTGCTTTCTCCTACCTTCGCAAATCTCTCCCCTCGTCGATCTTTCTCCCTCTTTCGTTCTCTCGCGTCCTCTTCTCTCCCTCTTTCTTCGTTTCCATCTCCCTCGCACTCTTACACCACGTCTTCCCGTCCCTATTCCTGTCTCCGGCTATCGCTTTCCCTCTGCCCTTTTTCCGTGTTTCTGTCTTCGCCCAGCTACCCCCCCCCCCCCCCTCTGCCATCACCATTTCTCCCTTTTCTTTCTCTCTCAGCCTCGGAAAGTTTGTAGCCTCCGTTCGGTCCCTCTCGCGATTCTATCGCTTCGCCATCCTTTGGTCCTTCTCCTGCACGAGGAGCTCCATAGGCCGCCTCCACGTCCGTCCATAGCTGGAAGCCTTCGTTCGTCTCCGTTTCTCTTTAGATTCGTGCTGTCTAAACTCTTGTTTCTTTCTTCGTTACCACTGGCTGGCTGGCTGGCTGAATGTCTGGTTGGATGGCTGGTCCGCCGCATCTCGGCTTCTGGATATGTCCCTGGTAGCAGGTAACGAGTTTCGTTAGGACGAGTCCCGGAGCATCGTAATCGGCGACAACGCTCGCCCGCGATGCTGGTTAATTTTAAGGGGCTTGGAGGAAGAGAGCCCTCCTTCGTGCTCGCTCTGCTGGAACACGAAAGGGAGAATTAAGAATGATTGGATGATCGTTGATAGGTTAGAAATGTTAATTCTTCGCGTCGATGGAACGGTTGGAATTTTCTCATACGTCTTAACATATATCCTTTCTCAGATTACCCGACTGTTTTATCAACGTACTTACAAAACTATCAGTCAAATTAATTTTAATATCAATGTAAAGACGAAACGTAAGCTATATATGCTGCTATTGTCAGATATCACTATACTTATCAACGTATATTTGAAGATGTATTCACGTATTCATTTCCTGCTTCTCGTTTCCCCGGGCGATTAGGTATGCGCCGTGCATTTCTTAAATCTTTGATCGACGACCGTTCTCTTGCTTCTCGCGTACCGATTACCCAGCTTGTTCAATTCCGTGACACGAGATAACGAGTTTCGTTGCGACAATTCCACGCATTCGGGGAGAAGATCACGACCTACCACCGATGGAACTACACGACGAGCACGAAGGAGCCGAGGTAGAAGGTACCTCGGAGCGGGTCTGAGCTGACGCCATGAGAATACGAGAGGCGGAATTTAGAATGATGGAAGTGATTGTTCCGAAATTACGAGGTACGATCTCTGCCGTCGTTAGCAACTCCAGACGTCTACGATCGTGTTGTACGAACAAGGACCAAGAGGTGATCGACCTTCGATGTCACTTGACAAGTAGATGACTGCAATATCAGTTTCATTGTGGCCGCAACGATTCCTCGTCGCTTTTGTTCTTACTTCTATTTCAACCGTTAATTCCTTACAAAACGTTATATCGATTTGACAGAAATATTCTTTCATTTCTCCCTAAGTTTTGCGACTTAATCTCTTGCTGTGAAATCATACGTGGTACATGTCCAGTTACCTGTTTCTAAAATCTTTTTACCAAGCATAGGACGTCGACCGATGTTAGATAAGTAAGCAGAGCAATTAGAAAACAGGGTCTGCTCTGTATTTAAAAAGAAGAGCGTTTTTAATAAAATTATAGCAGCGTTATGGAGCTACGAACATCCGTGATGCCTTTCGTATTCTCATAAACGTGCAGACGTAAGGTAGAATCAGGAAGATGTAAAATAGCGAATTAACAAACACCCACAGAGTATTAACACTTAACGGACGGGTCACGTAAATTTAAGTTTTTCCTTTGTGACTTCCTCGGACGGGCCACGTAGATTTACGTTTTTGCTTGAATTAGTACGATACGTTAGTTTTTTATTTTATGCACATTGTGCTATTTTTTCTTGGTACCATTAGTTACAGTACTATCTGTCTGTTGATCCTACTTCGTAGTTTTTCCTTTTTAGGTAGTATTTTTAAGTAATTTCGTAACGGTAAAAATGGCAAGCACCAAAGAGTTTTCTGCGGAAGATAAAGAAATTTATGCGGATAATTTATCCGATACAGGAAGTAATAATAAATTAAAGAATTACGATGAAGAAAGTGATATTTCTAGTGATCAGAATGAAATTGTTGCTCCCAGGAAATTAATTTTGCAGAGGTTACTGTTTTTAGAGTATTCAGAAAGTAAATTTGAAATTAGTGCCTTGAATACAGGTGCGTTGCAAAGTCTGCAGCTCTAAGAAAACAAGATGTATATGTCAATTCTGTCAGGTTCCATTTCACGAAGCGAATAGTTTTCAAAATATCGCACTCATAAAAAATATTGGACATGTTAATAAATAACTTTGCACAATATTATAAGAAATGGCGTTGATTTAATAACACTACAACGCTTTAAAACCATATATAAGTTATTATTTAACTCTTCTAAAAAATGCCGGGAAACCGAGAAAGGCAAAGCAGATTCGACCCGTCCGCTAAGTGTAAAAGTATTTATACAAAATAAGGAAATTCAATGTAGGTAATACAAACGACGCACCTAATTATTATTACTAACGTAAAATTATTACTAAAGTAAACCGCTCCAACCACCAATGTCCGTCGAATCGAAATTTACAATTTTTCTTTACCTTGTAAACCGCGTACGAGGTCCGTGCGATTCGATAATTGAGATTTATACGTTGAATCAGAGCACAGGGACCATCGAGAACGAGATTCGACTAACTTAACATCGGAAGTGATTGCTCAGATATTAAGAGGAATGATTCCCTGTGTACACAGTCGACGGAAAAGCGCCGACAGACTTTAATGCGTCTTGATAGTAAGGCCAGCCAGCGAATTGTTTCCGTCCGCTCTTCGGCGGCATTGGGAAAACGTAAACTGCAGAATTACAAACATTTGCAGTTGCTTTAAACTGAAAATCGAGTGTCTCCCCTCCGGTTACGCTGTTTGTACGAGATTTAACCTCTGCTCGCCGTTGAAAGTTACCTTTTCATCGGAATCTTTGAAGCTTCGATCCTTCTGCGCCCCCGAAGATGTTTTAGGTGAAAAATAACCCGGATCTCGCTCACGATAAGAAATAAAAAAAAAAGAAGAAGAAACGAAATTATTAATTAACACGATAATTAAAATTTCGCGTTTCCCGCTGTTGGCTTTTCCTTTGACGCCATTAGCCAGCTCGCCGAGATGAAGTTGGTGAAACGTAGGCTCGTATCGGCCCGCAATTATCAACCGTAAAACGAACAGAAGAAATTATAGAATCGATTCATTATTCGATGCTGCTTTGTTCTAACCAACCCTCTCTCTCTCTCTTCCCTGCGTTCACCAATTGCGTCGGGCTTTGTTATTTATCGTTAAATATAATTCTACGCGCTATCTACCTCCAACGATCGCATTATCGCGCGCAACTAGAAAATTATGTAAATAGGGATCGGAATTATTTCGTTCGTATATTACCTATCCCGTGCATTAATGTATCGCCTAGACGGCTAAGACTCGATGCACATAATGCATTCCAAGTGTGCCGACCTCCCGGCATTAAACGAGTTTTGTTACGATACGGCACGAACTTACCAAGGGAAGAAGCAGAGAGGAATTAATCGCCGATGAAACTGATCGCTTCAAAATTACCGTCCGACCCTCGACCGACTGATACTCACCCCTATATGAAGGGCTGACCGCGGCCAATTAACTCTTAATGATGAGAAAATCGTCCGTGACAAATTCAAAGTACGTGCCTTCCGGTAAAATGTCCACTTAGAACTTCATCGACTCCTCTCGCTCAGTGAACATTTGGTCAGGAATGGACGTTTGTGTTTTCTTCCCTCTTGCTCCCGTTTCGCGTATTTTGTTGGTCGTCTCCTTCTCCTTGCTTCCATGCGACTGTCTCTCTTGGTCCGTCTGTTTGTCCGAATTCGTCTTTATAGATCTGTCTCCGTCGTTGGTGGTCCTTCTCTTCGTATTTTGTCGGTATTTGTCTCTCTCTCTCTCTGATATCTCTCCATCTGCATACTGTCCGTATACCTTTCTCTATCTCAAACTACACCCTGAATTGTCTACAGGACACGTCTCACACCTCTTCGTCACAGCCTTCCTTCATCGTTGTCTCCTTCTCTTTCTCTGTGTCTCATCGACACAAAACTCATACAAATAGAGTTTAATCGTACGCTAGCACAGCTCGGTCCATTTATTTATCCGACTATTTACGAATGCACACTTCCACACTTGTCAAACAAACGCATAAATTTCCCTTGCTCGTCTAAATGCCCGTCGATTTATACATTCCCATAAACGTTCATTCCGAGCCGACTAATCGCAGGCAGCATCAACGTGTTATTCTTAACTTCCGCGAGATAACGCGTCGTGAATGTTCAACAGATTCGCGGTAGAGCGCGCATTATTAAATAAATCATACATACATCGTTGGGTTCCTTCGCTCAGCCACGCTGCGGCGGCTGCTCAAGTGCAAACGCAAAATGTATTCCGGCGAAAATAATGCGCGTTACGTAATCCATGGAGAAATAAGCAAACGAACAGGATTAAAGTATATCGCGTTTCGCCATATTTCTTCGTCGTCTTCCTCTGTTTTTTTTCTTTTCAGACGTGCAAACGAGAGGGAGAGATCGCGCGCGTACATTCGCTCCCGCTTGAATTTTCATCGTGACGAGGAAGCTAGGGGGGTAGGGGTGGAAAGGCAGAAAAAAATTACTTAAGCTAAATGAATCCGGTACACGGGAATGCGAAACGTTAACAAGTTTATCGAATGAATATGCTTATATCCCGACCCTTGCGGTCCGGCAAACCGTGCCGGCGAATGCGAGGAGAACGAGAAACGAAGATAAATGCATCGTAACCCGGGCGGATGTTAATTCATAATAAGGCACTAATTGCCAAGTGCTTCGCGCGTTTGAATTTCGTTCTTGTAGAAATTACATATCGGCGTACATGTGCCCGTGCTTCGACTAATTGCAAATTCGCTGATACACTCGTCTAATAATAATTAATTTAATCCGGCCCGACGTGGCCTTATCGAGGGTCTCCGTGTGTCCTTGTAGCCTCCATGGATCGTCCGAATTTGTACGATCGGTCTGTTTTCGGTTTTCCCTCGTTTAATTGGCCGCTGATTTAAAAATAATGAACCGCGACAGACGAACTTTCGTTTGGCCGTGATGGCTGAATCGCGATGTTATCGGATTATCGGAAAATCGAGAATGTTGGACAACGAGGGGAAAAAAGGCGGACAATGCATTAGAAAGAATGATTTGATTTGCAGTAACGCCGGAATTAAGTTGCGAGTTAATAACGTTACCGTAAAGTGCTGACGTTACACGGTTATGCGAAAGCTGAAGAGGAAGAGGGCTCTCCTGTTTTCTATCTAACGTCGACAATCTCGCGTCAGAAAGCGACTGCGAGCGAATGAAAAGCCGGCAGACTTATAACACGAACGGGAGAAAGGAAAGGAAAAGAGGAAAACACGAATAAAGGTTGAAAGACGGACGACATCGTATTAACCCTTCCGGTGGGGGAGGATTTGGCCAAAGAGCATTATCGCTGGTCGAGGATATCGATAGTGCTTTCGTTACGGTGGAAAGAAAAGAATTAGTAGAGAAAATAGATATTAATAGATAAAATGGAAGCAAAGATTTTTTTTTTTTAAATAAATTTATATAGAGGGTAGAAATAAGTGCATTTAACGAAACGGCACGGTCAAAGACAAGGTAGATGGTCTCCCTTTGCTTTTGACGTATCGAAATGCATTGGTGATTGCGAATGAAAATTCTGCTGTATCAACCCCTTGCCGTACAATAGCGAGTGACACTCGTGACGTGAAAGTGGAACAGGAAATTTTGAAGTTTTCCAAAAACTATTAATTTAAATATATCAGTGGGTCACAATACGGTCAAACTATTTTTATGCTATTTAATATTGCGTTAAGCTATATGCTGTGTGAGAAATCAGGGATAGATTGTTATTTCAGCATTTAATTTTGAGTTATTGCGCATTCAGTAACAAAAGAAATCGTACGGCAAGGGGTTAACTTACATTAATATACATTAACATCATGTATTAGTACGTATTTATTTTTTATATATCTGTTTTAATTTGTCAGAAGCTTCTTGATTTACGAGTTGACTGAAATATACCCTCGTAATTATCTTACTGTGATTAGTAAAATTAAACCGAATACCAAAGTGACATAGAATTTTCATTATAATCGAACGTCAGAATCAAAATATTTTTTTGTTATTGCCGTGGGCAAATTGGAACATACAGCTTGAATTATAAAATATGCAGACCATACAATCGTTCCTCCGGAAGAACAATCTTCCGGTTCCAATTTCAAACGACTTCCCGTCATTGAGTCTTTTCAGGACCTGCCTACGATTGCGATAACAACGAGAGAACGTCCGTCCACCCCTTATCGTCGACGAGACCATCACAAAATCAGACGGGCATTCTTACAAGAATTTCTCGTAAGAACCCTGTTTCGAATTATGGTCGTTGGCGGTCGACATTCGGTTGTAACAAAAGCCACAATCATTCCAATGCGAAACGCCCAAAGGAAAGAACACCTCGCGCGAGTATAAATGAATTCATAACGCTTCACAATAAATTGCAGAACGTCCGGTCAGTTGAATTTCCTTGGACAATTATTCGCATCTCGACATGTATTTGCACCTCGGCCAATTCCAAACGTGATTACGTATTCGCATAATATTCCGAGCATATAATTAACAGACGACAACGACGACGACCAGCGAGAAACGACGGGGGTGCCGGAACGGCGAACGTGCGAAAGTAATTAATTGCGCCCGTCACGCATGACGAGGGAGCAGGCCAATTAACCTTGCACACTCACCAAGGCAAAAGTGTTTAATTTCTAATTGTTTTCCACGCGCTTAATGCCCGCGTCAATATCCAATGCCCTCGCCGTTAACGAGTTTCGTTAACGACGCGCCGCGACGCTCGATTGGCTCGTCGGTACACCGGTTATTACGGCGTTTATCGCGCTAAATATTTTTTTTTCCTCCATCGCCTAACCCACTCCCCTCGCCCTCCGCCCTTCTCCCGTGCCACGGAAACCCTTCAGGCCGCCGTCCCTTCTTCTTCCACGCCCCGTGTGCTCTTTTTCGTCCGTCTCCTTCTCTCCTGCTGCCCTTCAGCCGGCGTCGTATCGGAGAGGAAGGAGCACAGCGGGTTTAATAATTGAAAGCACGTAGTAAAACGTCAGACGATCCCTGTTAAACGATCGACGTGTCCGTCACGTAAGTACCGTCGAGATTGTCCTGCTACGTTTACGCTGGATAAGCCGGGGATGTTGGAATTATGCGGCATATTTGGACCGTCCGAGAGGAAAGAACGGAGGCAATCAAGTCACGGAAGGACGATTGTCCGAATTAAATCGTAAGGACGATCAGGGTTTATGGCTCTTGCTGAAGATTCGGGAAATCGACTATGTACCTGGAATTCGTATCGATTTTAGGAAATTTCGTGACGGTGATAGGTATATCATGGTATCGATGATTGGATGTATTTGGAATTTATAATTTGAGATATTTGCAATCGTGAGGCTAATTGTAATTATCGTAGTAATTAATCCTTCGATTGAGAAAAAGGTATATGTATATTACAGAGTTGCAATAGAAATACAGCAGTATCGTTATAATTTGGCCTCCCATAAAACTGTAGAATTTTTGTAAGAAACATTTTTTCACATTTTGTCCTGTAGTAATAATATCTTTAAGTATTAAACCTTGTGTAATATATTGCATAAAATCTATCGTAAAAATTGTATATAATGTTTTAAGAGTATCTCGCGACGAAGAACAAATGATTTTGACCATTTTCATAATCACCGGCATATACATATGTGTCCTTGCGTTTCCACTGAGATGTACAGAAGTCGTGCATGTATGCACTTGTATAAATTTCATTGGATGCGACACGTTTATATTTTATACAAGTGACATGCTATCTGTGAAACTGTAATGTAGCACGTAGTCGTCCCAAATCCCTGTAGTATCTTATCCATTGGATACTGTCTTACCTGTACTGCCTATACTACTAGCGCCTGCAGTATTCGCCGATTTGAGGTCTCATTGTCAACTTGTGGCATCGTACGTAACAATTGCTGCTTTCGCTTGCATTATGCCACATCTGAAGGATTAAAATAGAAAAATACAGCGATCAATGCAGTGCGAGTAACAACAACTCATCGCCGGGATGACGTCGAGGAGAAATTTCTTTTCCTTATTTTTTTATTTCCTTACTCTTTTTAATTGCTCTGATCATCTAGCCTAGGAGCTATACTTTTGGCCGAGTCTAAAACTATAGAGGATATTACACATTAAATAATAAATTGAGAAAAATTTGTCAGTATTAACACCTTAGCCTAACGTGTGACACTCGTGACGTGGTAAATGAAATAGGAAATGAAGTTTTCCTAAAACTGTTCAATTGAAAATATCAGTCGGCCACGAGAGGATTAAATTATTTTTATAATATTAATATTGAGTTCAATTATAGGACATATCAGAAATCAGACGGAAGTTTTTATTCCAGGAATTAATTCTGAATTATTGCGCACGGAGTCAAAATAGGAATTGTAGGGCATGGGGTTAAGGGGGTTTTGAACTCGGGAGTACTGATTAATTCCACACCGGCCATATACCCCTTACCATATTTTTGTCTCTGGCATTGTATTATGCAAAAAAATTTAAAAAACATGTATTATTTACATGAAAGAATTTATATGACACTTTCCAACTTCAATTCAATTTTTTCAGCCCCCCAAAATATCGTATTCTCTTTGGATACTCTACGAAATTAATCATTCGATTTAAAAGTTACACAAGAACCTGGAACATCTTTCGAATTCACGTCCCGAGAAGTCTCTGATAATAGATAAAATAATTAACCCTATTGTTTCCCCATTGTATCAACTCCAAATGACAACAGAACGATACTATAATGTTCGATCAGAAATTTCTATAATACATTTGTTCAATCTAATTGAATATCATTCGGCATCCGCATTTTTGCGACACAGTCCTGGAATAATTATAATGTAATTGATTCCCCGTAATTGCGAGCGACGAAATTAGTATGAATATATTTAAACATTCGCAGCAGAGGACGACTGAGTGTACGAATACATTATTATCAAATCATCGGTCATTCGGCATCAGATATTATATTCAAAATTCCGTTTTATATCTACGTGTACTCTGACGTTTGTGCACGGAGCAGTATTAAACATCGGTTAATTGTATTACTCGGTATTAATTTTACTCGCCGAATGGATAGTCAAACATTTCGCGAACGTAAATACGGCAGAAGGAGAATTCTCTTCGCTTGTGCTTAGAGAACGCAGCGGACGTTGCAATTATACGATTGGATTTCATTATATCCCAAAAATCGGTACGAACGTCGGTGAACAGTTTCAGAGTATTACAACGGTTAGCGAAGAAACGGCATTATTTTTCAAGTGCAACCTGTAAATTGTAAAATCCGAAATCATGTTAATATCAACGCGTTAAATGCCGTGAAGATCATCGGTGACCGATGCTATTGAATTATAATGAATTTCTTATAACATTTATATGATAATATTCACGAATCTGCTAATATATGAAATAATCACGTATGCGAGTTAAAAAAGGAAAGTATTTCAATTTGTAATGGTTCTGGTTTATACATATGTGGTCTTAATAGAAAAAGTTTCATTTCGGCAAGAATTATGAAACTAGCGAAACACGACTGGCATTCAACGTGTTAAAATGGTATTAACTTCATAGTTCCATCTAAGGATTAATGCTGTTAATTAAGTTTGATTTAATGCCATTCGATTTGTATCGACAGCTAAGTTAAACCGTAACTGGCACTGTATATATTAACCATATGAATATTAATATGGCGTTGACTCCACAGCGCCAGCTAAAGGTTAATATTTTAGTTTTAAAAATATAAAATTTGAAGTTCGGTATGATTATTTATTAAATATGATAAAATATCCAATCTGTGCAGTCATATTATTCCCATGTTTCCTGCTGCTCCTTTTTTATCAATAAAATGAAATTCTGCATTGTAGCTCTTTATGTTTCGGTGAGAATTATAGGGTATTTAATTTGCGGAAATATTAGTTTTGCAAAGCACGGTACGAGGTTTTAAACGAGCGAAGAGTTCTGTATCGAATGAAACCTCTACAAGCAATGGGCTATAAAGGTTTTATCTAATATAAAATTTTCAATGTTCGCGAAGCACGTACAGTTCTGTTGTACTTTAACTATAACAGAGTAAATGGCTGTGTAAACCATTAAAATGTCACCGTGTTTCTACTAAGAAATTACCGAGGTGAAACTTATTCAATTAAGACACCAAAAAAACATCTTAAAAAACGAGACTAGTTTTATTCTAAATATAGTTCATAAGGATATTCTGTGGTTGAAGATTTTAATAAATAGATAGAAATACAGAAATGTTTTTTTTAAAACACATACACTTTCATCGGTTTTAACGGGGGAATATCCTCGAAAAAATAATCGAAAAATTCCAGCCATCCGCGCAGAAAACTTGCCGATAACATCGAAAGAAAATAACACAGCTTTCAAACATAACTGGAAAATCGGACGTACTCTAATTACAGCTATTCCATAGTTCCGCGAACGTTAATAGCAGAATCTCCAAGTACCCACGGGTATTTCATAGTGAAATTGTAATTACTACATCTACGTCTATCTTACGAGAATCACCGAATCAAAAGGCACTCGAGTAACAAGTAAATCCTCAACGAAAATTAATGAACATTTGAGATACGAAAACGAAACTCGAACATCGCCATCGGAAGTTCCACGAGTGCGTACTTCCTCTTTCGAGGATACCCGGCTACACGCCGGCACACACGTAAGAAACTCGCTAATTACTTAATTAATAATTCGCGCAATGTCCACCTGACTTTGCCAGACGGCCGAATCGAAACGAAGTTTACATAGGATCGTTGAGTGGGTCCATAGTCGTCGTCGACGACGGTGACGACGACGAGGAAGAGGTAGAGGACGACGACAACGAGCTCTCAATTTCCGTCCGTAGGTAATCACGGCGGGGAACCCACGCAAGGTATACGGCTTAAAGCGAACTCCTTGCCGATAGTTAATTATTGTCGGGCAGAACTGATTTGCAAGTACGTCGTTTATAATCCACTTAAGTCCTAATCGAATTCTGACCGGAGCCGCCAACAACGGACAATCGGATCTCGTGCCATCCACGATGGATCGAACTCGGATTTAATGTATTTCGGCTGTTGGACTTGAATCTATGCTTGTAACGCATGTCGATCGTAATACGTACACTGACTCGTCATCGGCTAGAGATTGTTTGCACAGAAGGACATGGCTTCGACTTTCGATGGTTTGGAAAGGGAGAGGCCAAGAGAAAAGCCCGGGACACGGGAATGGGCTGACTTATGGGATGAAGGTCGAAGAATGCGATGGGAGAAGTCGTAAAATGTTTTGAAGTTATTAATTTTATTAGGTGATTTTAAAAGTGTGCTCAGGTTTGTTTGACGATGATGTGGTATAAGAGGATGAGATATTGGCATTTTTTGTTGAATAGGATGAATGGAAGGAGATAAATGATTAATACCGTGGCTATCACGGTTAATATTATATTTCGAGTGTATTGAGAATTTACAATGGTCGATTGATTTAATTCTATCTGCTTTTGTTTATCAATATAGCATTATCTGATTGTATTAAAATAAATTTTGAATAACAGAGGATCGAAGGATAATGTTTCGTAGTTTCCTTTGTTGTAACCTGTCTGTTAAAATTCAAGAACTGTAGGAATTAATTAAGAACTCATTTTCAGAAAAGTTCGACATATATATTATAGAAAAGTCAAATAGAAAATTTTAGTTGAAAGTCACAAACTGAGCATTCATTTGCACTTGAACAAAGAAATCACGACCGCGGGGAATACCCGCAAACAGGAGAGAATTTATTCATGAAGAAATCGTTTGCAATATCACGTAAACAATTTTCGAATACCGTCATTCATATGGGAACGCCATAACGGGGAGAGCGGGTAGCTGTGTGCAACTATATGGCACAGAAATTATGCGTGAAGAATTTAAGCGTACAATGGGACCGTAAAATCAAATGCATTTACACTCGTTTATTTGCATTTGACGATGCCGACAATAGCAACAGACAAATGAATCGGTCGAATTGAATTCTGCAACAAAGCCTCATTATATAATCCGCATTACATGCATTCACGGTCCGCACGGAAATAATCAACATTAACAATTTCAAAAACGGAATTACGACGTCGTAATTTTTCCGTCAATTAAGCTCTACCGGAGAAAGGGAGCGCCGAAAGAGCATCGCCGGGAAATATCGCCGGTTAATTCTTTCCAATGGCACATCCTCGATGAACAATTATCGATAGGGAGAAGCAATTAATAGAAAACCGACGTTTCGACCGCGGCAAAGATATTCGCGTTATTTTCATTAAAAAAAAGGAGGGTGAGAGGGGGGAGGAAAGAAACGGAAGACCCGCCGAAAAAAAACAATGTAACGAAGAGGACTCGAGGAAAGCTGAAAATAGTTCAGTGGCCAATTACTGCTGGAATTTTTACGGACGATTTAACGCCGCTTACTTTCGTTCTGCAGCGGGTTTCCATGGTGTTTCCTCTCCAGAAGTCAATGGAAAAGGAGAATGAGGACGGTGCTGGGAGATGGAGGAAGAAGAAGGCAAAGGGAAGAAAATAAAGGAGAAACCGGGGAAAAATTAGCCCCGGATCTCGTGGAAATCTCGTGTTCCGATATTTGCATGCGATCTCTCACCGCAGGATTTAAGAAGAAGAAGGAGATTCGCGGAAACCGGAGGAAAATCGCTGAGACCCCCAAACGATTTTAGTTTTACGTGTATAACGAAACTTTTCGGAGACTTATTCGGAAATTATGTAATTCTGAGGGGAATGGTTATCGGTGGAGAGGCGAAAGAAGTTCTGCTTTTTGGACAGATTACGGAATACCCGTGAAAATGATTAATTGGAAATATAATTGTAGGATAATATAATAATTTCGTACAAATGCGGTGTTTAACAATAATGTAGCTCTACCTGAAGACCCTCCACTTCCAATTATAACAATTTTAGCACTATCGAGTAAAAGTGAATAACCAACTTCCGAGAATTTCACAAAATTAATTTCACTCACAAGGGCAGTTCGGGAACTGATACACTCTAATTTTGACAAAACTTTGTACAGATATGTATTAGACATATCTAACAAGGGAACTACCCGAGGTGTCAGCCTCCGATTGTAATGAAATTTCGTAAATTTGTTGCACGTGAAAATAATCGATACGTATTTTTTTATATCGGCTAAGTCGTACGTTTAGGTGGTGAAACCACCCTTCAAAGTTTCGACATTCTTTCGTCTTCCGCTTATAACTTCAAAACGGTTAATGATAGAGATTTACCATAAATGTACAAAATATTTGCTTTTTTGTGTACTAAACACCTATGGAATCTAAAATTTTATTTGACGGTTTGTTCTTAATTTTTTATTAAAAAATGACAAGTATTTCGTTATATCTTTAAAGTTTGCGATGCGATTTTAGCCAAACTTTTTTAAATGATAGAGCAATAAAAAATAAAAGTTACATGTTTTTGTGTAAAGAGGGGCCTCCCTTGATATCTCCTTTAAAGTTGAAAAGGGGCACGAATGAATGCCAGCAGTCTTGTTAGTAATTTCTAATACATATTTATACAAAGTTTCATCAAAATCGGAGTGTATCAGTACCCCAACTTCCCTTGTCAGCAGACGAATTTAAAAAGTAATTCGCACCTCAAGGTGTTTACTTTTAATTACTCGTATTTCTACTCGGCCGAAAAAATGTAAACACTCCCAAACGAAACTGAATAAGAACTACCAATAACAAATACTCGAAATCACTATCGAATTTCGCATTTCATATCGAGATATCTTAATATTTTCGAGTGTACGTTACTATCGGCGAGGGCATAGCGGAAGTCAGTTTCGAGGTGGATGAAGGAAGGAGAGAACTGGATCCCGCAACTCCGGTATACGTGCAACTAACTTTCCTGCTGCCAGTTTCAAAATGCCAGTATATCGTAGCAAGACATAAATTAGACCTACCGTAGTTGCACAGTATGAGCAACTACCCTCGACGAGTGGCAGAAAAGAGAGTAGAATGAAAATTAATTTGAACCCTGAGAGAATCTCACGTTCTAATACTTCCGACGTGAGGTTCTCGCTCCTGGAATTTCAAGGAAGCCCTGAAACTTCCAAAGGGCTGCCGGAAGAAAAAAAAAACAACGTCAGAAGGCAATACTTTCGACGAGTAATGCCAAAAGGATGTCTCCGAGCAAAAGGAGAAATTGATTTTCGTCGAAACGAGACTCCTCGACTCAAAGGATGAAATAAAAATTAACCAATCTCTCTCTCGAGACTTTCTCAACGTCTACACTAGCAAGATGAGAGATTAACTCGAACTTTTTCAAAATCTCATATCACGATATTTCCATGTAAACTCTCATTGCCGGATTTCGAGGGGGAAACGGATTCCGAGGGAGAAGTGTGAAACTGAAAGAGAGGAAGACACACGAACATTCCCTTTCTCAGATCCGACGTAGCCTTATCTGCCATCTACGAGTATCTCTACGTTCTTTCAGCCTCGCAGCGAGGAAACACTTTGGAGGAATTTAACTTTATAAAGAGCTCCATCGTAAAACCTAATTAATACTCGATACATACCTCTTCGCAAAATCGCGATTTTTTTAACGCTAAATCTACAGAAGCCGTCAAATTGACGGGTTCCTGCCTTTTTTGCAAACGTTTCACAAATTTATAGACAAGGAGTGCAGCAGATATTTCACGTGTATCTTAAATATACTAATTACTCAACTGATTATCTTCTTTGCTCCGAGATCCCTCTTTTTACAAAGTTCTTATTGGATATATTTAATTAAACAGATTTAACGCACGTAGATTTAGTGTCAATGTCGATTTTCTCTTACGATGCGACTTCCTATAGTTATTTTAGTGCTTAGATGATGAACGCAAAGGAGATAGTATTTGGAAAATTTGTTTTGCGGCCAATTTTATTTTTTGAAGGCCCCCTATAATATATTTATCACCGTGGTGAGGATAAAACGAGGACGTAAGACGCGGATAAGCGGAGGAAAAATTAGCTCCAATCTGTGGAAATTTTCTGCTATGGTACATTTACATCCGGTACCGTGGGATTTAGGGAAAAAAAGGAAAATGTAAGAGATCCTTAGGTTCGTGCATACTTGACCGCGAGCAGTAAGACCCCCGAAAACGTTAATGAGAAATATTGCCCACCTTATCGTTAAATATTTCTTTCCGGTGGCAAGGATATCTTTGGATTTTTATTTAAATTAGGCGTACCGTAATTAAACGTTTACTTTAATTTTTACGACGAGGCTTATCCTAACGAAGTGAAACGAATTTAGCGAATTGCCCCTCGCATACACGAGTATTATATTGCACTTGTTAATCGAACTATTAACGATCAACCTGAACATACATTTATGCAGACCAGTTTTACAAATATACAGCCCAATAAAAATCAAAAAGCATATCGCTAACATCACGAGCGTTTTCTACGCCCGCGCTCTAATAATTGCTCCTATTAAAAATGAGTAGTTTCTCTAAAAAATCAAAAACAATCGTCACGCCTTCGTGACAGCAACAATAAAGTAAACTAAATTCACGTTAGAGATTGCCATTGATTCGTTCCACTCGGGACGACGCGTTTTATTAATCACCAAAGAGATATAGAGACATCCGCGTAAGGAAGCGGCACAGGGAGGGTAAAAGTTGACTTCAACGAGAGAAAAATTTTACGATAACTGTCTGGATTTTCCCCGAGAAGTTTCGAGGGGGAAAACGAGTCTGCGAGAGTAAAAGGTGCGCCGCGAAGTGAGAGGGAAAGTGATGCGCGTTCCTCTGATGTACGTAAAATTAAAAATAACGTCAGACCCGACGTACTTCACGGCTTCAAGTGGTAACGGAAGAGAGAATGAACGGTGGAGGAAGGGAGGGGAAAAAAAATTAGCTCGAACCTCTGGGGAATCTCTCCGGCACACTGCGGTGGTATATTTCCATGTGAATTCTTATGATGCGATTTAAGGGAAGAAGCGAAGAAACCACCGCCGCGAAGGACGAAGGGGCGGGTGAACCATGGAGAAAGATGGATGCTCTATGTTTCCCTACGCAAAGTGTACCGGGATTATTTCGAGAACACGAGGAAGGAAGAGGGGGAAACTCGGAAAATGGCAGATAATAATGGAGACAACAGCGAGAGCATTAATATCATAGTGGGAGGGCCTAATCGCCGATGAGGACAGATCGAGGACTCGATCGTGACGGAAAAAGACGTAGAGAGAAGGAAAAGCCGGTCCGAGGGGAAAGGGGAGGAGTGAAGTTGATTCTCCGGTGCATCTGGTCTCTGGAATTTGCATGTAAATTCTTGCCGGGAAATTTAAGGGAAACGGACGTCCTAGGTTGAAGAAATAGAAGGAGAAGATGCAGTTCGTTATCCAGTCGGTGCCTCTGTACCGGATGCTTTCGAGTTGAAGAATTGCAAGCGCCAGGTACGTCGTTTGAGAGTAGAAGTTTAATAATGACAACTTGTACCTGTCAATAAAAACCAATCGAACGGGGGAAAAAGAAGCGAGAGAAAACTAGAGAAGGGATCGGGGCGATTTCGTTCTGCAATCGGGCGTTTGAAATTTGCATGAACGCTTCGTGCTATTTTGGGAAAGAGACGTTATCGGGAGGGGCGGGACTTGACGAAGAAAACGTTTCGATAGTTCGATGCTTGCTTTTATCGGCGTTTTATTAAGATACGAAGAATTAAGATAAGAGGAAAAATATTTTTATAGAATTACTCGGCAATATTGTTTATCAGGTTCGTAATTCTATATAAAAAGAGAGAAAATAACACGAAGGGAACTGTATACATTTTTAGTCCATGCTTCAATGCACATAGCACCAAAGAAAATACAATTCTAAGGAATAATATTAAGGGTATTCAGAGTTCGAGGACTTTTTAAGTATTAAAATGAAATAATTTCACGTAAAATATCTGAAAAACGTTAAAAAGTAGATTTCCTATCTCTTACAGGGCTTTTAACTATACCATTCATTGCCCTCATGATACATCCCCTTCATCCACTGCAACTTTTATCGTAATCATTTCCCCTCGCCACGATATCTCCAAAAATGTCCCACCTAATCAAAATTAGTACCTCACTCGTTACATCGACGTAATTACTTGCTCCACAAAAGGCGCCTTACATTTTTTATTTCACCTCAAAGTGTTCACCACTGGGCGCGAAATATAAATTACTCTTACGCGGCGAAACGGCAGAAGGAAGAGGCTTGAAGGGAGGACAAAAAAAAGGGAAGAACGAGCCGAAATTGCGTTATACCGTCTTCGTAATTGTGCATGATAAAAAGGTATCACCGAGCTGTTACGATTTAAGGAAATTAAAGGAAATTAAAATACCCGAAGTTGGTGGAGAGTATCCCACCGACTCGCCGCGAAATTTGCATGGAAACAGTTGCCATAATATTTATAGGGAAAAGAGAGGCAGCGTTAAAACGGCAGGACAGAAAGAAGCGAGACGTTTTACCCTTTTCTCCAATATATTCGCAACAGCTGCGCGTGCCTCGAGAATGAGAGAAATCGCGGGAATAAAAATACATGTTTCGGAGGGTCTACAACGTCTGTTACCACCTACGGCGAGAATAATCCGGGATGAGAATTAAGCTGAAAATTAAAAGTTGGAAACACCGGTTGATCTCTTCGCAAGGTATCCTCCTACCATGGAATCCGGGTGTTCTATGGGGGTTTAACGGGAAGCAGGAGTATCGTGTCAGAGGTGGTGGGGAATGGGAAGTGACTTCCTCTGCATTCTTTCGGTAGGACATCTGTTTCGTGCCGAGAAACAAGATGGAAAACGCTGGTAGGAATATTAAGAACGATGGATGGAGATTGGAAAGAGAATTAAAAATAAAACGAGATTTCGTTTGTCCGGTACAGAGTCGGTACGGGTTGAAATTTTCCGTGAGGATTGTCGGAATTAAAAGGAGATCTCGTCGAGAGTAAAACGGAAGAAGGAGGAAGCTCTCGTCGTTTTGGTTTCGTTGGAAAAACCAAGTAACGAGTAAATAGGTATGGAACAGGGGAAACGAGATAATTCGAAGCGCATTCCATTCTTGAAATTGACGCGCGAATGTAGGAATGTAAGGAAGAGGGGTAATATTAAAACGTTTCCACCGAATCCGCTTTTCAGGAATTTCCATACGAACAC
The DNA here is from genome assembly GCA_963989415.1 of Cerceris ruficornis. Taxonomy (NCBI): domain Eukaryota; kingdom Metazoa; phylum Arthropoda; class Insecta; order Hymenoptera; family Crabronidae; genus Cerceris; species Cerceris ruficornis. Next base: position 19,688,741 of record OZ022519.1, read on the forward strand.
TTGGCGCGCGATATGAAAAATGTAACTTCGGATATGAGAGAAATTGCAGCACCGAGTACAAAGATACCGGGGAACGTGGGAAAATGTGTAGAAAAATGTTAAGTAGGGAAATCTGGTAACAATGAACCGGGATTACGGGAGAAAAAGGGAAATAAATAATACCAGTTGCTTCCATTCGCCCCGCAGTTGTTCCCTCTAACGATTCCATGCGCGGTTTCGGTTTAGAATTTTAAACGGAACAGGAAACGAAGTAGACCGGAAAAATAAGACGGACATTCCCTGATAAATGTTATGACATACCAATAACCTAAAAACAAAAACAGGACAAGGATAAAAAGGAGGAGGAAAAAATAGAAAATATCCTTTCGGTGAGCTAGAATTTATATATAAATTCTTATCTCGAGATTAAAGAGAAGATACGAGGTCGTAAGACCGGCAAAGAAGAAAGCAGAAGCAAGAGGAAAACATTCCATTCGCTTCTGTATGCCGTTTATCTCTTTAAAAAAAAAGGGACAAGGAAAAATTATATAACATGCAAAAATCCCTTCGAATTATCTTTATCTTCAAATTTATTTAGGGAAACTCCAAGTAATAAATTTCGTAATAAAGTATTTATTGCGAAACATTCCGAGTTCATGTACGTAACTGTTCTTGCAATGATTATGCCATCAGCGAAGGATTTATTTTGCAATACGTACAATTTTTATGTCTTTCGTATTTTTAGAGAATCGTACAAAGGCAAATGCCGCGCGTTTCTTTAAAAGTTTATTATACTTTATCATCGTTTCGATCAACGTACAAACTATCGTACAAACAATCCAATACAGAAATATTATTCCACCAAGAAAAAACAATCCCGAATCCCATTATCTTCTCATCTATATCGATACTTCGGAATAATTTCACATTCTTCACAAAACCAATACAAATACTATAATATAAAAAAATTTGAAGAAAATGATGGAAAAATAGGAAAAACGATCGATGGAATGATCATCAATCTACCAACCCCATAAGCGAATTTAAGAAAATTGTATAACGGGACGTCGAGAGGGGAAAAAAATCAATTAATCCCAGCGTCGATCTAGTGACTCGACCTCTGAATACGAAAATCGTAAGCCCAGGTTTTAACGGAAAAAGGAGATCGGAGTAGCAACAGTGCGAGGGAGACAAAGGTTGACAGAGAAAGGGAGGAAAATAGAGAATCTCCCTCGGTCTTTGCTGGTGTACGTGCGCCACTTGTTCGCCTCGAGGAGCACGGTGAACAAGGTGAAATAAGAGAAAACCGTGAGGGTGGCAGATGCGCCGGTTTTCCAAGCAGATTTAAGAAGAGCGCGAACACGCGCGTGCAAAACCGCCGCAACGTCCACGCTCGTACAATGCTCCCACCCTTCGACGAGGGGTGCGCGTTAAATATTAAGGGAAAATTTCGTACGCCACGGCCGTTTCACGGCTGAATAGCCCCGCTGATGAATCGATAATTCTCATGAATGGTGAATGTTACGAATTTTCTCGTTAGCGAAACTACGTCCACGGTGCTTGGAAAATTCATCCGACGATCGCTTTCCACGAGGAGGACACGGCGGGACATCTCGGATTCGCCACTTTCACGATTCCACGAACGCGCCCCGATCTCCCGGGTACGCGAGCCGATCGCGTCGCGAACATAAAAGGGAAAATTTAATTAGGACACTGGAAGATGCGGGAGATATGGCTCTGAATGTAATTAAGCCTGAGAGCAAACTCTCGAGACTTACTCGTTGAAAGTAAGAAAACTGTTTGCACGGGGGAGGGTACTGTCCGTGATTGGACGGGTACCGGCTTCTACACCGATCTCTCCTTTCCCCGATATTTGGCAGGATATTATTCAAACACATTGTACAGTATCATCGTCATGTTTACAGTGAAATTCGCTTCTTCGTATACGCTTTCGTTACAATCGACATTTTTTAAACACCGCTCCCAATGTTCGATTAATTGTACTTGCGATTTCAGCGATAACGAGTGGAGAGGGTGTGAAAATATTGAAAGAAGAATCGAAAAGTTACCGTTGGAATTTCGTAGCGATGATCGACCGAGAGATTAAATGATAGTCGATCGACAATTGCTAGATGAACGAGACGAATTTATCGAGGAGAATCGTGGGTTATAATAAATTGTACGATAAGCGGAGTTAAAAGAATCCTAAAGGTATAAGAACGCAATGGATAACGATGAAACGTGGTGAAGTCGTGAATACGAGTAAACATTTCGCTATGTTTAAAAATATCCGTTGCAGTGATTTCAGTTTGACTGGAGGAGAAACAGCACGGGGATGAACCCGAAGAGCTAACGGCACCCAGAGGGATTCCTATTTGACAAAATTTTGAATCTAAATATACCTCTTGAGCTTTCCCTCAATGGTAGGGGAAGGTATGCAAAATTTAGCGGTGTTGACGGCGAACGGATGCATCGTACCACGGAGTGGAATTTGCGGTAAAGAGTATTCTAGGTACGACGAAAAGATACAAGAAAATAATGGGCACGGCAACGAGACGCAGACATTGAAATACAGAGATGCATTAAAAATTTAGTAAAGTTCGTTCATTGAGATACACGCTGCGTTGTGAATTTTTTTCTCTTCGTTAAAGTCTATTTAATTTCATTGAAATGTACATCGGACGTATTTATGAGAAATTCCCAGCCCCCTTTTATATAAAGTGGTATTTTTCTCACTTTACAAATACGCTTTCTTCATGTTCGCATAGAATGAAATAATATTTCTTACTCCAAATTTGTGTTAATTGTTGAAATATCGTTCCTAGAGAAATGTAGAGATTCCGGGGAATTTGTAAAAAATTGCAAACACTTCATTTAACACCGGTGTAATTAAAACTTTCGTCGTTTCATTGTTTCGCTATTTTTCACATAAAACGGAGCAATCTCCTGCTTTACATCCACGTTAGCTCCCTCCGAAAAAAGGCCATGAATTCCTGCAAATTCGTAGGAAATTTCAAACGCTTCGCTAAACGCAAAATCCAATTTTAAATTTCGCGCGTCCACTGCTTTTTAATTCTCACTCGCGTGAGCTCAATTTCTCCCTTAAACTACGCCTCGATAAACTCGCTGAAAAATTACTAAATCAAAGCACCGATAGAGGATGAAAATTCACAGTACAAAGAGACGAAAGCGCAAGAAATTTTGCTCCCTGCGCAAGGAGCATTAAGGCTTTACAAACTTAATATTACGAAGATTATTATATGAATGCAGAGGCAGCAATTAGTAAAAGATTATTATTTTCCTCTCGCAGTATAGATCCGACCTTCCAAGGTCTTTGATGGAGAATAAAAGGCATCGATGTCTTTTTGCTTTATTCTTTTTGGCTTTAACTGCTACGGCCATTTCGTCCAGAACTTACTATTTTAGATGGGTTTTGAACCACCGAGGCTATGATATACATATTACGTAAGAAAAATTCGACGGAGGTGACGGGGGAAGATTTGAACTCCACTAATTACCGGGACTACTAATTGCGAGTCTGAGCCTTTACCTTCTTACTCACCATTATAAAGGGAGAAACATCCTTACCCTCTATAGTAGCATTTGACAGTCAACGCACATAGTCACGTTTTAACAGTTGCATTCATACAAGTAATATTTAAGCATTCAGACGTATAAATACATCTTATCCATTGAAAATTTACAATACAATGGATTTCCGTGCAATTCGTCCAAGTTCACCACGACATAATCCATACTTTCTACCCCATTTGTACATTGTTGATTTTTCGAAAAATCTAACATACCTTCCACTAAAAACTAAGAATATTATAGTAAATACACAAGCGTTGAAAATCTAACATGCTCGAAGAATCTCCGAAAGTCAAACACAAAGTACGGAAGAGGGAAGGACGGAAAGTTAAAGCAAACCGGCGCCACGCCTCGGAAGGTATTAACGGAGTCACGTGTGCCGTGAATAATATCGAAATACTTGAATTTGACGCTAAGCCGGAGCTTCGGTTGACAAGCGATATACCCGAAGCTACTGAGCGAACAACAATACGAGAGAGAACCCGAATCGACTTGAATTTTAAAGAAGCCTGCCGCGCCAAGCGAAAGAACTCCTCTTTCTACGGATCCGCACGAGCTTTAAGGCAGAAAACCCACCCTCGTCCTTCCCCGTCAGCCCTTGTCCTCTTTCCCCCTCGAGACTGCCGAACCGCAAGAGGTTGATCGCTATGGGAAACCAAGGTTGGTTTGTCGTCTTCGCTCGCCTGACAATGAGTTCCAATCTTCGATTTATCGACAAGAGCCGACCGACCTACAGGATCGACCGTCTCGACCGATTTTCAACCCTCCACGAGCCGACGTTTCGCCCTTCGTCCTATCCAATAAGCACTCCTCTCTCCTTCTCCCACCTTTCAGCCCATCGCCATGGAGTTTCCACCCAGAACTTGATTTGCAAGACGGTCTTTTCATGGAAGTTCCTATTGATTTTCCACGATAGGGTCTCTTTTAATAATAAAATTCTATCCGGTAATGGCGGTAGGTCCCAAGGGTGGAGCAACGTCGGATCACGTTTTCGTGCGGCGTTTTGCGTGTAATTAAGACGATCGGGGATGTTAGGGTATTTTTCGATGGGAACCCGACATTGGACGGACTGAAAAGTTCCGTCTCGACGGGGGTTAACGTACTCTTTAGAGTTAAATTGGAAAATGTTCCCTCCATGGAGAAAGTTCTATGGAGTTTCACGTGAAACCTGATTTGCAAGACGGGATTTTCGAGAATGTACGTATCAACTTCTGCGGCTGATTTCTTCGAATAGCGAAATCCTTAAATTTGTTTCACCCCTCCGGGAGATGGAATTGTTGATTTAAACATAGCCGTTATTTTTATTCAACGTCGACGTCGATAATCATCGGAATTATTACGTGAAAAGGCTGCTTCATCGGAGTGAAATATATAAATCCGAATCGGCTATAATCCATAATCAATATATATTCTATAAAAAGAACGGCGAGGTTTCGGGTCAATTTTTACTCGGAAATGGCTATTCATTAAATTCTCTCCACTGTAACAAAATTGATCCAAATTAACAGTTGCGAGGCGGCGTTAAATTGAAAAATGGAGATTCCATCGAATTATGGAAAGGCATTAATTCGTATAATGCAACGAATCGGTGCATTAGAGAATTCTCTATCGCATTCGATACATTCAATGGTTGTATGTGCCATTAGAAGTCAATGATATTTAATATTCGTCGATTAAATCACCATCCACGAAATACCGCAGTGGCGCATCGTTGACGAAAAAAGATATAATATGTTAATGCAGAGTTATATATAGATATTCTCGATCGAGAAAGACGAAAATAGGATCACTCGACGAGACGACGTCTACGTCAGAGTATAAGGTAGAAAGGAATTTTGAAGGGAGAAAATAAGCTCCGCCCTTTGCGTCCTCGCAGACCTCGATCGTGAGAAATTAATCGGCGAAAAGAGGCAAGGTTCTCAGGTCGTCTTGATTTGCTTGAAAATGAGTCTCGTTCTTCGATTTATCGACAGGTGAGATACCGACTAATCGAGCGATTCACCAACCACTCGAATGACGGACAGATCGATCTCTGATCTTCCTCCTCTCGATTTTACCCTACTTTTTATGCTCTCCTAACCACCTACTTTCCTCTCGATAATTCACCTTTAAAATAAATTGAAAATACCACTCTCGACTTCTTCTTCTTCCACACCACGAATCTACATTCTTTTTATCATGGAACTTTTAATCAAAATTAATGAAATCCAACCAATAACCTCTACACACTCACACACACATATGATTATATGTCATCGTATGTTTAGTACACGCCACCTTAAGATATTTCTTATCATATATCATATATGATCTATCAATCAAATTATTTCCTCCATCCGCTTCCTTTTCCTCGCTTCTGATTATTTTCCATTATATTTCTCTTTCATTCGATTTTCCCTCGCGCCCTCCAACCCCTATCCACTTTCCACCCTTGATTCCCGTCATTTCCACTTATAGTATATACCGCGGAAAACCGAGCTTCAAAAGTATTGCCGGCAATTGACATTTCGAACTAGCTTGCGCGTCTACGTTCACCGTATATCCACTGATATCCAACCGGGATGGTGTGCCGCGGTGGCAACAATAGAACCATCCTGAATTTTAAAGAATATCCGGCCACCAAGGAGAATGGACTCCCTTCCTTCGAAGGATCGAAACAAGCTTTACGGCTCAGGAGCTCTCTCCTTTTCCTTCCACCCCTTCCCACGCTTTCCTTCCGTCCATCGACCGAGATCACTTGCTGAAACTAAATCTGTTTCATCGACTTCCCCGCGCGGGCCTTTTTCACGTCTCTCAATGGGGTCCGGCCATTGAATCGAATGAATGGCCAATTAACTGCCGATCGATCGATACCGGGTACTTACAACGATCTTTTTCAAACCTTCCCCGGGCTGTAGGGCGTGTTTTCAGAAACACTACTTTCGCCGGTGTAATAAAGATAAGACGATGGAGGGTATATTTTAGAAATCGAAGGATAGTACGTACAATGGCGCACAGATGTATAAGAGAAAGAGATCGCAAGAGAAGTCTGAATGTCGATCGTTACCTAGGAATCGGTGGAGGATCTCCTTTCATCGTTCGAGTCGATAAAAGACGTTCTACGTCAGACTTGTGGAACATTGTTTCGCCTTTTGAGCTGATATTTGTGCAGCCTCTTAATCAGGATTTGAAAGTTCTCTTCCATTGAACGCCCAGTGCTCTTTAGATTATTTTACATCTGCACGGAGAATTTGGAGAGGAAGGAAGAATAACGGCTGCTCACGGGATAAAGTATTATCCTCGGAAAAGAGAATTTGAATCTTACGATACAAGAAAGGAATTTATGCGGTGAAATCGTGTCCCTTCCGAGTGTCGGACGATACAGGAGCAGAGAGGCATGGCGTCGGGACAACAACGAGACCAGCCTGCATTTTAAAGGGCGCCCGCGGCTCGTGAAAAAGAACCCCGGCTCCTCGAGGATTGGAAGAAGCATTAAGGTCCAACCACCCACCCCCGAACCATTGACTACGAGAAGAGGCTGATCGCTGAGGGAAACCAAGGTTGGTTTGTCGTCTCTGCTCGCCTGAGAATGAGTTCCACTCTTCGATTTATCGAGGAAGAGAACCACCGACCGACCTCCAACCTTCATCCTCCACTTGGCTCATTCTCCCCTTTTTATTTTCCCTTGTCTTCTTTTCTTTCTCGTTTTCCACCTTTCCTCTTTTCTTCACTATTTCCTTCTACCCGCCATTATGCTACCCTATCCCTATTTTTCGATTTTTCGCGTCTCACCACGTCCAATTGTTGTCTCGTTTATTTGCCTGTACCTTCATTTCTCTCTTAACAGTTTCTCTTTACTTTTCTTGCGTTATTTCGATTCTCTCCATCTTCCAGCAATATCCTCCTCTTTTCCACCCCTATTCATCCTTTCCGTTCTTCCTTCTTCCACCCCCTTCACAACCCTCGTCCTCCGGCATTCTCTCAGCCTCTCTTCACCTTCCTTCTCCTCGTTTTCTCTTTTACCCACTTTTTTCCATCTCCCTTCCACCCGTTCCGTATTTTCGCCTTTTGTCTCGCTCCTCCTCTCTGTAAGCACCGGGTTGCCTCTTTCTCCGCAATCCTCGGCTAAATCTCCTGTCTCAGAATTTCGATGTGAACTCGCCGCAGGATTTAGGGAGCAAATCTCGAAGTTACCCACGGCACTTGCTTCCTACCACGGTCGGTCCCGGTGCAACTTAGCAAATCTCAGTGCGATCTAACGTGCAGGCGTAACAAGTTTCGTTACGATTAGAAGCCATGCGGTTGATCCGATGCTGCGAACGTGATCGACGTCCTCCTGTTCATTTCCGGTTAACGGCACTTAGTCACGTCGCACAGTGGTCCAGAACGAGCGATTTGCCGCGCTTTTGCCGAAAAGTCGATTTTCTCGAATCTCTTTTTTTTTCTTTATATCGATTCCTAAATGTCGATGGATTTCAGAAATCGCAAAATTAATGAAATCCGGCAAAAATTGTAGTTACAACAAACGCTTAAAGTTGGAACTTTTTCTAGAGACCAATTTCTATCAAAAAACACGTTGTCTTCTTCGTGACATTCTGACGAATCTATTTTACATTTTATAATGATTTTTTTTTAAATTAAAGAGCATTCTTCTACGATCTGACATGAATACAGAATCAATTATTATTGTTGCTATTGGTCTCGACAAACATTCTAGATTAAGATAAAATTATTAAAAATCCATTCCCTGCAGGGAATGCGTCGTCCTCCAAGTACCACGATATTTTCTTCCGTACGTTCTACAGAACTTATAATCAACGTCGTTTCTGTTTACGTTGATATCGATAAACCCGCAATATTGATAAGAATAATTTTATATATCCGCTAAGTTTTTTCCGGCTCTCCTGTCTTCTATTTGTGCAATTCATTCTTTTTCCTTTATTTGGGATAATTATTTGGGAATATCGGAATATTTCATACATTTCTGAGAGTATATTTAGAAAACGTTAATTAGCCGTAGGATTTGCACGATTCTTAAAGACGTTGAATAGTGCACGCGAAAATAAAAGGGAACCGTCATTGTGGAGAAGAAAATTGTATTTGCCATTGGTATAATTAGTATCTCCATTGTTCGTCCATTGTTCTCTGCTTCCCAGATTACGTGTTTATTGCTGAGTATCCTCCCGCGTACTCGTTGTTTCTTATTCCTCTTATGAAATCTCTTACCCTCTTTCTCTCGATGTTTCTTGTGTTTGTTTAATAAACACCACGAGGATACGTAGAAGATGGATGCCGTTTGAAAATGGTCCTCCGATTCAACAGATAGCAGTTATAAATACAACCGAGCAAAATAATCGCCCGAAAGATAATTGCAAGGAGAAGGAGAGTACAAAAAGTGCACTTAATTTGGACACTAAGTAAAGAAAAGAAAAATATCTCCCTTGAACCGATACTCGAGACAGAGCTCGCGTACCATTAAGAACTTGGAATGCGATTGTCTCATCGCAAGACGTTCATTTCTCTCTCGTTCGCAACAATTAATCGATCCGAGCTTTGTAACCGGTCGGAATATCGTCAATTATTTCTATCGGGGAACATTTAATCGTCATGTCTAGCCACATATAGTAACCGATAATCTCGATCGAGGTTTAATCGACACAGAAACCGGAAAGTACTTAAGCCCTATACAATTACATCCCGATGGAAGTTTGATCTTTATCCGAAATTAAGCGGATCGAAAGTGGACGGAATTTAACGTCGATGAAGAGACCTTCCAGTTTCAAACTGACACATTTTGTCTATCTAAATACAGCTAATTCCATATAAATCGACGTTCGCCAATGTTCCAAGAAAGATGTACCGTTATCGGTGGGAACGTTGTAGGCGATATTGCTCGAAATCGGTTGAAATAAGATTCCCCGTTAAATTAACCGCAATTTACGAGCCGTTTAGAAAGTTCGTAGGAAACAGCGAGGGACCCGTGGGGAAGCAGTCGGAGGAAATCGAACGGCGCTCCCGTCGCTTTACAAATCTCTTCCCGATCTATACCGTCGACGTAACAAGTTTCGTTACAAAGACGACGCGGAATTGGTCGAACTCGAGTAGCTTAGTGACGGTGAAACGTCGGAGGAGGATCGAAAGAGTAAGGAGTAGAAGAGAGAAAGAGGGAATGAGAGAAATAAATGGGAAAGAGAGAGAGAGAGAGAGATAGGGTGGATAAGAAGCGAGGAGAAGAAGAATCTATACGAAAAGTGAATCGCTCGAAATCGCGGAAAGGGAGATCTTCTTCGGGGGATAAAAATGCAAAAGACACCGGCAGCGCACGGCATCGAACGCTCGGCGATTGTTACATAGGTAGTTTCTAGACTGACGGATGATTCTTTCCGACTCCACGGAAATGTTCTCCTCGAGATAAATAAAAAGAGCACCGTAAAAATTGAACGGGCTTGCGGCTCCGGCCGGATGTATGTATGAGGCGTTTAACTTGAAAGCGGTGTAAGTCTGTAATACTCCGTCTTCTCTCGAGATATCGTTGGAACGTTGGTAGTTCTCTTATTTTTCGTGAGTTTGTAATGTCAGTGGCATCTTTAATCAAATTTATGAGTGTAAGTATTTGCAAAATATTGCAGAAAGTGTAGGTACAGAAATTAATGGAGAAGAAATGGGAAACTTGACGAGCTGAAAATAGGGATGGAAAATCTGCTACGGGAAAATACGAGTGTGCTATGGGAAAAAGAGGTAAATCCAACCCAAAGATCACGTCAACATCGCAGAGGACCGTTATGGAACTCCTATCCAACTTGGAGTTGCGAATTTTTTGCGATAACAGTTTATTTATAACGCAAACAGTTCCACGTCGCGGATTTCCTTTAAAATTTCACAATTTTTAATTGTAAATGGAGTTACGTCACTTTATACTTTCACGAATTGAAAATATCCCGTAGGATTTAATTCGTCTTTATCGAATTCCATCTCATTTTCATGATATTTCTCCAGATATATCCTCGGATAACGAATGACATTTATATATCACACGTTTCTACGTTCAAAGACCTAGAATTTTTTCTTATTACAAAATAAAATAAACTTTAAACTGCTTTAGCTAATATTGCGATTCATTTAACGGTTATCGACAAATCGATAATAATGTTTGAAATGTCAACCTCATGTTCCTAAAACCCAAAACAAACACAGTCAACGAGATGTGCTGTAAATTACATTTCATAAGTCTGAGCAACTATCCGATCTATTTCCAATATCATTAACGTAAATGTAAGCAGTTACGATAAGCAAAAATAAATAATTTTCACCAATAAAGACACAATCTGTTGTCCAGAAATTGCAGTCAAAGAAGCCGTTGCTTAAGCCTCGCGAAATGTCCTACGAAATAGGTGGATACGTTATATGTATATGGGTCTGATGTGCGGATTGATGGATTTTGAAACAATCGCCGGTGCTTTTTTTTGACAATGGATTTACTCTCCATTTTTTGCTTTCAGTTTGCATTCGGATTCACGAAGGTGGAAGTTTTCATTTTCATTCGGCGAACTATCCGACCCATTCGGGGTCGCTTCGATGTAAATTCATCTCTCTGTAGGTAACTATAGCGAAACAAATCAACGGTGACGGTCTTCCTGACAACGCCATGATGCAATTGCTTCATCGCGATTTTACATTTAACCCCGTGGAAAGTTACTGCCATTTCTGATAAATCATTACGGCTTTCTTTCCATCGGCGGACCTGAAAGCCGGGTAACACCGTCGACGTTTACGGCCGATACGTCCAACGACGTTAGATCTCTCGCGTCGTTTCACCGACTTTTTTAATTGTTACGAGCGTGTGCAAGGTTTATAAAAAGAATTGTTTACGACGCAACTTGAGGCATATCGAAGCGAAATAAAGTAAATTGGAACGAACGTTTCGCTTCCGCTGTGCGAATACCACCCTCCGACTATCGGTATTCGCGAAATGGACGCTCGCGTGGGCGATATAAATGTTTTTAATTAGTGAAAATAATAATTCTGTTTGATGCATCATCAAATTTAATTAATAGCCTTCTGCCTTCGATCCGTGGATTTTTTTTCATGGCAATGTAATTATATAGGATTTCCGAACTCGGTGAAAATTTGATATCGTTATTTCCTGTATAATATTTCACATTCTACATAGTATTGGTAGAAAATTTGTTGCCAATGGTTTTTCAAATTTGCACAAAAATATCGTCTTTTTTAAAGTAAGTAATTTTAAGCCACTATACTAGCAAACCATTATTACGAGATAATTCAAAATCATTAGGCTCTACAGTACAGAATACTGAATATCGTGTTCGACTTCGCACACAATTATTCCTGAATTACAAATATTAGTCTTACAAATACTTTTTAAGATTATAAGAAAATTCATCATCGTTAACACTAAACCTACCAAGCCGGTCAAAATGACCGGTTCCCAATTTTTTCTGAAAATTACCTAAATTGATAGAGGAGACATGAAGTAAATATTCCACTAAGTTAATCAATTAATCATCTTCTTTTTGAGCTTTCGCTTTCTCTCTTTCCAAAATAGTTGTTCAGTGTATCTAAATTATAGTAAATAATAAATTTTATATTTACAATAAAAAGATTGATAATTTGTAAAAATTTTAAATTAAAAAAAATAAAATTAAATTTTATTTCATTAACATTATTGTCTCTAATAAAACTCGTAGTTTTTTATTGCTTTAAGTCATTTATAGTTCTCAGTTAATTTTAAAAATGGTCTAAGTCAATTCAAACTTAAAAACAACACTTTCGTACGAGATTCACACTAAATTTCACATTCATAATAAATTTTCATTAATCAAGACTAATAAAATTTTAAATTAAAATGTTGCATAATATAAAAATATTTTGTCAACTTATTCAAATGTAATCCATTAAATATCTCGAAACAAGAAATAATATATATGACTTAGACCACGTTCATAATTATGGGCACATACAACATCGGTAGGTTTAGCGTTAAAAAGGATGCCAAATCAAAGGAAAGCCAACGTAGGAATTCCTAGCACGGATTAATAAAAGGCAAGAAATTCGGAACTACTTGCCCACTGATTTCGGTGTCGCCTCGACGTAGGTCGACGTCGAATGGTATCATCACTGTACCGACTATTCCGGACGAGATCTCTGCACAGAGAACAGCAGTAAATCCATTCCTCGTCTTCGTGGCACCGGTGTCACGACATTTCGACTCCTCGAAGGCCTCAACTCCGTGTGATCGAAGCTGCCTCTGCGGCTCGTGATACCTACACAGCCATCAAAACAGCCATCTGAATGGCACTGCGAAGAAGAAATTTGCTGTTTACGAGCAGATGTCGAAGAGGCTTTCCTTTACGCGCTTTCCGAGTCACAGTGTACAGGGTGGCACGAATATCATGATATAACCGGAAGACGGAAAAATTCTCTAGTGAAAATAACTTGGAATGATGGAATTCAGGCTTTTCGTTATAGTTTTCGATTCTATCAGTTTAGGTCTGGTTATAGCAGTTGGAATTTTTACGTATGTTTATAATATAGGAAATATGTTGTTCTCTGTGATTCTGTAGGTTTTAACTATGATGCTTATTTCGTTTGGGACCTATAGTTTTAGCGAGGTTTTCAATCACGGAAGCTATGGAAAAATTTCTGCGAAATGAGGAGGTCAAGGCTACTAATTGGGAGTCTGAGTTTTAACGTCTGTATCCACTGAAAAATGCTCATATCCCCGAGGTATCTTTGTCCAACGATTTCACATGCATCAGATATTGAAAATTTTTATTAAGCATCAACTACAATGACTAATGTGTTTCTATCGAATTTCGCTTTAGATAGAATCTCTAAAATTGTATCTCGGTCTTAATATGACCAGTAATATCACTTCATAAACACTTCATAAAGTTTATAAGAATCCTTCGCAAACCATAGGCCATGGACCATAAGCCAAAATGTTTCCAAATATTTCTCAAAGACAATTTAAACCAAATCTGCTATTTTTAACCGAGAGACTCCATCCTCATCGCCACCATAGCCCTCCCGCTTGCAGTTCGTAGATTCCCCATTTGTCAAATTGAATAATCGAGGTTCCATTAAGGAAGTTTTATTTTCATATTTCCTGCTTCGACAGTTCCGATCATTTCATCGAGGACTTAGTTTTAAGTGGGTTTCGAACTACCGAGGTTATGATGTACATACCAGGCGAAAGAAATTCCCTAGGGATCCCAGCGAGGGGATTCCAACTTGGACTCACTGTTTGAAAGTTCGAACCTCAATCCCCGATGCCATCGTAGCCTTCAGGAAATTTCGTTTTTGAGAAAAACAACTCCGAATATTGTACCTAACTTGTGTAATCATTGAGTGTACTCCATATATACAAGACTAATGGATTTCTCTTTGAAACGTTGTTATCTGTTATGCTTGCGCACTTCAGTATATATCTACATCATCTTGTATTCGATATCAGATATGTGCATCTGCATTACATATATGCACGTGTGCTTAACAGTGATAAAACTGCATTAATATTTGAAAACTGAACGTATCGATTACGATAACCCGAAGGAAGATTATACGTCGTTGAAAGAATTATTTTTAATAATAACGATACTTAAGATGATATAAGAAAGTATCGAAAAATTATAAAGTGCACAAAAGCTTTTAATAAATCAAGCATTTCAGAAAAGTATTCGTCCTAAAAATTACACTTACTAAATACATGATATCAAAGAAATAGAATTTCCAACAATTGAATAAAGTACTTGGCACACTTAAGTACCTCAAATTCACAAATATCCTACACACTTCCTAAAACCTCGATGTATTTTCACGCGATAAAACAACACTCTCGTCAACAATAAAACCGCATTCCTAATTTATTTTACCATTTAATAATTAAAGTACAAACGCTCCAAGTACCAGTCAAATCGTAACTACAGGCCCAAAGACACTCACGCTCCATCCATAAACATTTACAACGAGAGTAAATAAACGTAATTTTAATGTTAAACGACGCTGACCAAATAAACTCCACGACGCCTACATAAACAGTACACATAACAATATCTATCAACCCTTACCTCTACAATTTCGATCCACCCTATAGAACCAACCCCGTGACCGTTACGTGCGTGATCGTGTACACAGACGTACATCAATAAAGTATCCTTCTTTTACTCGCAGTAATATCATCGTTATGACGCTCGTAATCGGATAGAAGGTTGAGTTCTTCCCAGCGAAAGACATAATTCCATCGAAACGAGCAACCAGTCGGCTACTGTCGCCTCGGTCTCTTCCTCTCGTCTTCAATATATCGTTTTAATATCGTATCCCGAACGGGGATTATAGCGTTGATGTATTACACGATGCTTCGAACTGACGGTAAGATATTCTTACGCGATTTCCTGCCAAGAAAATATTCAGTCGGGCCGAGTGGCGGGCTAGGTGTTCATTAGTCTTTTCGGATCTTACCGGTCGACACGCTTCATTAATTAACGCCACGTTATTTATAGAGCGGAGAGATTGTCGGTGTTATCGTGCAATTTCTTGTTTATATCCGGCCGTGAAATAAAACTTCGGGTAATAAACGTACGTGTGATTCTGGGATACGATAAAATCGTCCCTGGCAGATTTTTTTTGCCGTGGAAAAGAATCAAAGTTTTGTTTCTCTTCTTTTGTATCTTTTTTTTCGCTTCAATTGCTACGGTCATTTCGCCTAGGATCCATCGTTTTGACCCTTACAACACTACTGGGATATTTTATATCGCAAACATTATCATATAATTTTCATGTTATTGTACAATTTATTTCCATATATTATTTTGTTTATGTGACAATATTTACTGCTGGGATAAAAATATCCCAGCAGTAACATACTACTGGGATCTATGCTAACCCAGCTGAAAATCTGAAAACTCCTGAAATACAAAAAAAAAATATTTCATTCTCAGTCGTATTTTTATTCCATTTCCTGTGTCACAAAATATACACTGCTAAAAATTAGTCCTTTTCTGAAGAACTAAAATTCAGTGTTGAAAGGGTTAAGTGAGTTTCGAATTACAGAAGCTGCGGTACACATATTGTATACAAAAAAAATTCCCAAAGATGATGGAGGATTTGAATTCTGGTCGACTGATTCACGAAAGATTGGCGGATTTTTTGTTACGTTGGATGTAAAGAATTCTTGCAGTTTATCGTTTCTACGACGACGGTTAAGGATGCGAAATGAAAGGGTAGTTAAAATTGATATATACATTTTTATTTACTACCCTCGGAATGAAGAGAGAGTGCGTTATAGTCTGAGCGAAAAAGGAAAAGTAAAAAGGAATGGGGAGAAGTAGGGACACCGTCCACTGGAAATCTGTGCGAGATAATTTTACTTGAAGAATTAAAGCCCGGGAAAAATTCGGTCCGTAAAACGTTAATTGGGTTAATGCGCGTGAGAAGCTGTAACCGAAATAAGAAGTTCCCTCTGTAACGTGCACGCGGTTGCACGAGCTGAAAAAGCGGCCGTTAATTCGACCGCTTTTTGCACGAGGCTCTTTCCGTGCCCGATTCGTCTTCGTACTTCCTCCTCGCTTTCGGGACTCCTCGAAAGGGAAATAGACGATTAAAGTTATTAAAACGAGCAGTGGAAAGGGAAAGTTTTACGATGGGAACTCGCGTAATTAGGGAGATCGTGATTCACTTATTAAACGTGCGATTTTTATTAAGGGTTGATCGAGCTGCCTCGTTAACACGAACGTTGAAAATTCAGAGAGACTTGAGCATCTTGTTGCATTAATATTTCATAGAAACGTACAACTATTATGTGAATATAATGCTTAATCGGAAGATTTATAGCGGGAAGCGTACTTGGAGTATTTATCTTTTGAAGATACTTAATTACGTCGCTATTAAATAGAAAAGATTCTGTCGACTAAGTATGATGCTTCTTATCAACGAAAATATTGCAATTTCTACTCTTAATTTTGCATGTCAAAGTATCGATATCCTTGCACACAATTAACTTGAAATTCAGCGGAAGCTTCGCATTTCTGCATCATCGACGGTGGAGCAAATTTCGTGGTAATTGGAAAGCGTATACCTCTAGAAATGTGGATTAATGCTTCCGTTTCAGCTTCGAAACGAAAAACGTCATTGTTACACGAGTGCAGAATACCGATAATAAAATTGTATTGTCTTGTTGAGCTTGTTAAAATTTCGAGTATTTTATTGTGACATTCTGCAAAAGCGAGAATTATTCATGTCAAAATATATGTATTCAGCGAGAAATATTCAATTCAAAATCTGCAGTTACACTTCATAGGTATGTGCATTATTTTTCTGCGATATTAACATCCTCGTATTCATATTAACTCTTTGCCCACGAAATATACCTAGCAGTCAAAGGGAACGTCTGACGTTCTACTCCAAGTATGCTTTTGAGGTGAGTTTACATTAAAGCTGGCTACTCATTTCGTTGTACTTTGTAAGAAAAGATTTCGTAATATGTAGAGGCGAACACGAGAGTAAATCCTTCGAGGAGGTTCCATAAAGAATTATTTGTAATATTATTTTCACGGTTATATTTCCACGTAAAATTGACATTCGACATCGAGGAAAATTAAGTTGACTTCAGTGTCCGAGTGTCATCTGGAAAAGTAGGAGCTTAGAGGAGTTGAATTATACGAAGAAAGCTGCATTAACCTCGAGGATTCGCCTTTCTTTTTAATGAGGTATTTCCTTCGCGACAATGTCTTCCTGGATGTTGTTTCGTGCATTAATACAGATACGATAATGTATGACAAATATTAAGAAAATTATAATTCATTAAAGGAATTATCTTTAATGATATGGATATTTAACCCCTTGCCTTGCAATAACCAGTGATTCTTGTAGGGTGCAAAGCGGAACAGAAAAATTTGTAGTTTTCCACAAATTGTTCATTTAAATAAATCAGTGGAACGCAAAACGATCAAATTATTTCCGTGCTATTAAATTTTACTTTAAGGTGTACCATATACGAGGAATCACCGATTTATTTTTATTTACCTAAATTAATTTTTAGTTAACGCGTACGCAGTCACAAAATAAATCGTAGAGCAATGAGGTTAAGAAATAAGAGCCGTTTTCTTTGAAAGTGGTGTAAGTCCATTTTATATTATATGGAGATATTTAAGGGTTTGTATTTGACTGGTTTAAAAAATACTGGTATATGTAATACGCTCATTTTATGCTTTTTAAATATTAAATCGATTTAAGTTTATAACGTCATCGTTTTTAAAGTATTAGTTAAAAGTGAAGTAGAGAAATCATGTAGTATAATTTTTCAACTAAATGTTGTCTTTTCGGAAAGTGGAGGACTTGCACCAATTTCAAAGTAATTGTATTTGTCATTTCACTGACTACGTTAATTTACATCGTCAAAATGATGAAAATTTTGAAGGATTTTTTTGGGGAAATGTTTATAGACAAAATGGACTTACATCACCTTCAAAGAGAACGGCTCATATATGTTCATTGAAGAATCGGAGAATTATTGAAGATGACAGTAAGGAAAAAAGTAGGCAAATATATTCTGACGTTAATTCCACAGACATTGAATGCCATTAATCCAAATATGGCACACACCACAAATTGCTGGCTTGCAAACAACGCCATTTTAACGATCAAAATACAACGCAAGAACAAAATGTTGGGACATCGATTTTGGGGGAGCGTGCATTTAGGTTAATTAAGAGTTACGCTGGATTTCGATAAACGTCGAGTGAGACTGATTCAACCGATAATTACGATAGTTAGAAACTTATAAATTACCAGGTAATTTAATTCCCGACATCGATCGAACCGGCGCTCGAGATTTGCTAACTTTAATTCCAACTAACCGCACGTACCTGTCTGACCACCCTCGTTGTCGCAATTTTTTTTCGACCTTGCACTCGATACCGTACACTCTCGGAAAGGAACTCGCTACGTATAATTCCATTTTCCAATCTACAACCACATAAAAGAACCAACAATGTTTCGGGAAACGTTTAACGAATACGCGGCTTCTCGTTTCAATGGAAAAATGATTCGTCCATGGCACAAGACAAATTTATAATTAAACGACAAACTTTAGTTTTCTAACTTTCTCTATTCTTCATCGTAGTTCGAATTAAACGAAAGTCGGAAGTAATCCACTCGCATTCAATATTCTATTTTCCGATCTACGATATTCCGCTTTCCTCGTTGCTTTCATTCGAAGAACGGAAAACGGGGAAACGTCGTTCGTGTAATTCTACATGACTTTACACGATGCACACGGACAAATGGTTTGTTATCCTCCTGTCACTCGATTACGTACATACAACAAATTCCTTCTGCGTATCTCCTGAAGCGTTACATTTCGAACGAAGGAGAGAAGAAGTCGAATAACATGTCGGCGAACGCTTACAAGTTTTTCTCGTTCGACTTATAATGATAAATCAAGAAATTCCTCAATTATAAGGAAACCTATGACGAGTCTCTCCGCAGTATCTTCAAGCAGTGTATTTTAAACGATAAAGAGAAGTCGGAAAATACGGCAAAACGATATGACAAATATTTGTTATCGTCTTCATAATATTGGGTTCGCAACTTAGGGATTGCGGATTTTATATAAGAAGGAATTTCCTTAACCCTTTGCCCTACAATAACGAGTGACAGTCGTGATGAGGTAAATGGGATAGGGAATTTTCAAGTTTTGCAGAACCTATCAAATTGAAAATATTAATGACATGCGACGCGAGAATATTATTCCTGTAATATTAATATTACGTTAAATTGTTCGATATATCAAGAATTACTGATCAATTTTTATTTACGCAATTAAATTCCCAATTATTGCGGACGCAGTCACAAAACAAATCGTAGGGCAAGGGGTTAAGCTGATGAGGGACCCATAAATCAAGTTTTTTAACATAGTGAAGCAGTTTTAATTTTTTTTGAGTGCGTGTATGCGATACATTGAGCTTCTCTGCAATCCCACGTGTTGTGCTATGACGATCTAAATCGATAATAACCTTGATATGACTCTAATCAACTGTAACTCGACGGCCAGATCGCTGCGCATTGTGGAGTGAAAAATTACCCGAAAGAAATTTGGCAAACCAATTTTGACACTTCCTATTTTTCAAGGCTTCATTCCCATATACGACACATAACTTTTTGTATGCTTGGGATGCGTTCCTTTTTCGGAAATAATACAATAAAATATGTCTGAAATGCGCGTTTTGTTCCGCTATTTTCAAATTGGGATAAAAACGAAACAAAACAACTCATCGATACGATCTTTTTTACTAATGAAAGGTGGAAGTCCAAACAACAAGAAAACTATAGATTAGGTGCTTTGAACCTGTTGACGAAGCAAAAAAGTGCTAAATCCGTCTATCGTCAAAGTCCGCAATCACTTAGTTGGCAAGTAACCATGATAGTAACAGAAAGTAAGTAAATTGATAGTAACAGAATTTTCCGAAATTACAGAAACTCAATATCACATTTTGAATAAACGAGATGGTAATTTTAAATGCACGTTTAAATAGTCCAACAGATCTCTGTTAGTCAAATTTATAATAACAAACCCGACCATACGATATCCACGGAAATCTCACTTGGTTTCAGCAAATTCCACCTTGGCATCGTCAAAAATTACGTTTCAAACGATTCATGAGAACAAGTCGGAGAACAAGGTCGAAACAGTCTGGCAGATATTTCCCATCACATTTCTAACGATAAACCGTTCACCTTCACTCAATTATACGTGCCGGGAAAATTTCACTCACTGAGCAACAACGGTAATCCGTACGTACGGTGCGCCATAACCGTAAGAACGCTCGCGTTAAACAATGTTCAGGTTGCATGCCACGGCAGCAACCAGTTGCGCCAGGAAAAGCTCCTCTAACGTGCGTATTATTAATTGAAAGACGAGCGCGCCAGCATCGATTGCCCTTTCCGACGAATTCCCTGAGTCTACGTGAAACGTTCTCTCTTTCCACCGTCGATGGAAATTACGGGGAAGCCGAAGGTGGATTTCGGGATCGCATGAAAAACGCATCGGCGCCGAGTTGCGCGGTGAAACTGCATCCAACGAGCAGAAGTGGCTTTGCGTCTGCAAGTCCGAGTGGATTAATACGCTCGTAACGAATGCCAGACTCATCCTCGGGACAAAAAAAAAGGGGATTGGTCGCATTGGAGGGGTGCAACGATAGTGAGCGCAATTAAGGGGTGGATTTCGAGAGGCGGAGAGAAAGAGAGGAGGAGGAATAGGTGGATGGGGAGGGAAAAAAGAGAGACGTCGAATAGATACGTGGACGAGAAACGTTGCTGGATGCACGACTACTGCAACGTCCGTCAAAAATCGAATTTCTCGCAACACAAATATGTAAATTCGAAATTCGTGACCGACCGGCGAGCCGGTGGCTTCGTTGATTCGCCGTATACTCGAGTTTGCGCGCTCGTGCCATTGTTGCGCTTTTCGGCGAGCAATTATCGAGGGCTAGGCGCTTCGTTGTCTAAAAACAACCCTCTTCAATGGGGTGTGCGTGGTGGTGAATTAACTGGCGTGAAACTGGTGGCATGTCCGGTAACGGAAATCTATGAGAGGGAGCTGTCAGCCGTTGTTAAAGTGGCGTTAGGAATTTTTTAATCTGTCGAAATTTGGATAGAGAGAGACGAGGTTTTTGTGGGTGCACAGAAATTTGTTAATAATGGACATATGTTAATAACGAAGAGCAAAATTATATCGTCCTTGTCGCGTAGCAAATGCCAAAATTCTCTGGCTCTACCTTGGTATGATAAATTTTTGCCATGAATGCATTAACATACTCATGAAAACGTAAAATGTAGCGTTACGGAGAATCTGACAGATTACGGACGTGCAGCGGAATGAAGACTGAATTTATATTTTATGCTCGCCTTAATATTAATCTCTTCTCTTCTGTGTAACTTTACAAAATTGCAGGGGAGCGATGTGGAAAGTACTTGAAAATTAATCGCGCTAATCGATATGGCGAATACAGTTTTATTACCAACGATGCATCCAGAAGAGACTTTTATCGTTATTAACCATTCAACTTAATTAGGAGAAGTTTTATCGGCGAAGCGTAATTTCTTTTACTTCGTATTATGCAATTACAATAATCGATCTAGAAAATGCCAAAGAAATGCAAATTATTAGACCAAAAATAAATAGTAATATTGGGTAATGGTGAATAAAAAGATAAGTACTCGAACTCGCAATCAGTGCAATCGAGTTCCAAACCTTTCGCGTTACCTCAGATAAATTTTTTCTCAATTATTGTTTCATATATCATAGCCTCGATGATTGGGAAGCCACCTAAAACAGTTTGTTTCAGGCGAAATGACCATAGCAATTAAACCCGAAAAAATGCGAAACGAAGGAAAATAAATATTTCATATTTCAAACTGTTGTATCAACTTCCTACAATGTGAAATTCCCTTGTTAAGTCGGTCGACAAATGACAAAATAGAATCTACAAACTAATTACATTAATAATAACCAAAACGTTGATACAATATCAATATACACCGGCGCAAAAATAAACTCACAGAACAAACGTGCAAATGACCAGCACGTTGCCACAAAATCCTAACAGTTTATTCAACATTAATTCAATGAGCTTCCAGCCTCCGCGAAAAGAGTCGCGCACGCAATAGCAACGATTATTAATTAACAGAAACTTATTAATCCTCAATTCCCCCGAATGAAATGTAATCACAAGCAACGATACGCACGTACGAGGCAGACATAAAATCGAAGGGTTAATCGCATCTTTCCCCGTAAATATCGATCCCCAGCTGGCTTTGCGAACGCAGCCATGGCTGCGAATCTATCCTGCAGGTGGATTAACAATCTCATGGCAAATATAAAATACAAAAAAGAAACAAAAAAAAAAAAACAGATTTCCCCGCCCTTCCTCGTTCTCCCTTTCCGCCCGTTAGATAGTAGTGCGGAACGATCAGTTTGAAAAAACATTCGTCGGGCGTGACGTGGAACAATAAGTCAACGATGCCGATAAAAAAAAGGGCAGGGAAAAAAAAGAACAAAGTGAAAGAGAGCATGCAGCATCCTGAAGTACCGGACTGATAAATTACAAAGCGCAAACACAGCGGGATAATTTATCGCGGGAGAAATTAAAATCAAAATGCAATATCACGGGGCTGTATCGAGAGAGGGAAAAAATATGGCGCGATTTATCGTAATCGCGAATTTGCATTCGTGAATTCGCCGTAACAGAGATTTGACTGAAGATTTCGCATCCACGATGGCACCGGCATTGCAAAAGGTATTGTTACTTTGGGAAGCATAAAGTTCCATCGTCAACGGCGACTTTCTCGACGCGCGAAAACCTAGAGTCAGGTTCCATTTAGGCTTCGGCTTTCATTTAAATCCCTGTTGCTGAATTTATCGCTCTCGTAAATTCGCAATATTGTGTCGAAGATCTCTGTTGTTTGCGAGGACATCTAAGAAGATCCTCTCACAGTCTCATGATCGGAGAGTAATAAAAAAAATCGAGATATCCTGACAGGAGTCACCGTTAAATGTGAATCAAACGAGATACACGTTGTCTCCGTCAGCCTTTATCGATTCGAAGAGAGAGGAACGAAGTACGTGGGTGTTTAAAAAATATTTTTAAAAGGCCGTGTACGACGAGGAATATATAGTTACATCGTCGGTGGCAATTTTCTCTACCCACGAATAGCCGGAATCAAGTTCCATCGGTCGGAATTACTCCCGCGAATCCGTCGTTGCAAGCGGATTAACGAAATCGCGATGTATGCGAAGCTCAAAGATCCAAAGGAAGTTAATTTTAAAAACGAACCGTCCGTAGCCGGATATAAACCTCTGACAGACGCCATTCAAATTTCGATGCTGATTCGTTAACATCGATAAACGAGAGAGATAGAAACACAGAAAGAGGGTGAGAGAGAACGAAACAGAGGAGCGGCAGATGGGGAAGAAAGAGCAAGAGAGAGAGAGAGAGAGAGAGAATCCGATAAACGTCGAAAAACCAGGTACCCCGAAAAGAATCAGAGTAGATAGCGCAGAAGTGAAAAAATCCCCCGGCAATAAGGTCGTGTCGTAAAATAGAGGTGGGTTCTCCTAGATTGTCCTTAAATCCGTTTCGCGGTGCTTCCGCTCGCGGCAATTTCGCGATGCCTTTCCTTGCGCGTTCACATTTTCATTTGCCGACGATAGAGGAACCTGGGAAAGTCGACGGAAGGTCGAACAGGAAGACGGAAAATGGGATACAGGAGCGGATCAAACCATCGTCGGTTCTCGCGGCTAGAAGAGAAACAGCCCGAGAGATTTTATCGAGTCGGATTACACGAACGAGGAAGAAATAAAGTCTGCGATGGCCAACGACGAGATTAATTCTTCCTCGTCTCGGCTGCTGTCTCTCGGAATCCGAGGAGGTGCAATTATTAAATGTGCACTTCGACGTAACCGCCGGGATAAAAACTGTCCTTCATTTTCTCAGACTGCAACGTATTTGCGGACACGCTGCCGGCTCGTATATATACGTTAAATATCTTCCCGTTCAGCAGCGAAATAAAATGTTCGACGAACAGCGCACCGGCTGATATTGCGCGTTAAGGGAAACTAGCACAAGAGACTCCGACGGATAAAGCTACGAGGCGAAGCTGATGCCCTGCTCCCCTACAAATGTAATATGTAAATAAATAAAAACAAGAGACAGACAGAGATGGAGAAACGAACCTCGATTTTTTTATTCCCTTAATTACTCAACGGATAATCGAAACGTCGCAAATTCCCAAGAAGATTCTACTTTAATTCTCTCCCATCCCTAACGAGTATATTTCATTATCGACTAGCACGAACGAACGTAACATATTTAATATTATCTATAAATATTAAAAAAATCTCCAAATTACATCGACGAAATGACAAAACAATTATCCAGGGCGAAAGTGGCAGGGTGAAAAACGTAAAGGAACGATTTACATTTGGAACCTGCGAAATTCACTTTCCGCGAAGCGCTATGCACCTAAGTAGATTTACCTTGATTCCTCTATCTCTTTCAATTAACAGGTACTCGAACCGGGGTCCGCGATCCCCGTCCAAACACGGCAGAAAAAGCAACGACCTGGCCCGAAAATGGAATATAGAAACGGACTGGGCATCGTGACTTGGTGGCTCGGAGTTGAGTGGCTTTATCAGGCCTGGTTACTGCGCTAAATCCATGGCACGAGTGGAGAAACACACTCGTGACGGACGTAAAACCCGAAATGAACTTCCTCGCTTACGGGGATTGCCGTTTTGGCCCGCGAAAGGGGGCAAGTGGGTGGCCTGTTCGGAACGTTCTCCCTCTTTCTCTTTCTATATGTAGATCCGTGTACATATACATACGTAGACGGGACACGTACATGTACAGGGTGGCCGGGTAACTCTGTGCATCTTAAATATCTCCATTATTGTAAATAATGAAGCGAGATGTTAGTTGCGAATATTATAACGGATATTGCGGATACCGCAGACGGGAGAAGAGACGTTTCACGTCACGTACATGGTTGCAGTGGCATGTTCTGTGAGTTGGGCTGCATTGTAATTTTGTATTAATACTATGCAACTGTATATACTTGTGGATTTAAACATTTATGAATGATTTAGAAATTTATGTGGAATTGTAAACTTGTAATTTTACAGTACGGATGCGTTGAAATTAATTAACCCCTTGTGGTCCTACGTTGAACCACACCCGAGGTTATTTTCTATTGCGATAAATTTTCTACCGACCCAATTTCAATTTTAGAATTTCACTATAATTTCGTATCTTTATTTAAATATCCTTTGATACCTAGAGTTGTTTCTATCATTCCATACCAACAAATAATCAACTGACGAGGAATCTCTTCTCCGAAAACTTGAAACGATAAGTCTCGCAAATGGTTAACATCATTAAACAAACTCAGATCAACGGAAACAACACCGAAGTATCCGTAATCCGACAATAACTAGAGCAAAAACGCCTGCAAAAATTGCCGGAAAACATTATAAACAACTTCCCCCATAAATCAGCGTTCGTTGCAAGTTAAGAATATTCGCAAGCTTCATTTGTTAAAATTCTCCCCGTAAAAAGGTACGGCGCGCAAAGTTTTTTTAGTAATAACTCGAAGGGAAGCATTTTACGGCCATACGTTAACCCGGAACTTTTTCGTCCAGAATTACGTACGTATCCCAACGAAATCCCAAGCGGTTGTCCCTTCGTTCGGGGACACCCTGTGTACAATAGACCTTTCCCTTGCTCCTTCTTTTACTCCCTCGATCCTTCGCGAGTATACGTTTCATGGACTTATTAAGGTAAGTATGGGGTTGCTCCTACGTCCCTCCATATTAAGAGTTATATAGCGCACGATAAGCGAAATCGTATTTGTCCTCGTCTTTATCGTGCCACCGTAAACACGTTAATTTGCGCGTATAGGATCGAATGTAACACTTGTGCCGAGTGTTCGAGAAGCTTGAGCCTCTCGTAACTCGAACCGAACACCTAAAGTGATCAAATTCCGCAGGTAATTGTCCGATCATTAAAATTATTGACAAATGGGATGCGAAAAATTACGAAAACTACATTTCGGTTGTTGTTTTTTTAACCGAGAGACTGGCCTGTTATTGTCATCTCTGGAATTTTTATTATATATATTTTTTTTTTCGTTCCTTCTCTACACCCCGATTCGTCGAAAAATTGTGCCAGCAGGAGGAAGCCGTGGTTAAAATAAAGAAAAAGTAATGGCCACGGGAACGTCCAATAAGAGCGCGTACAAACGGACAAAATGGAAGCCGGAAAAATAAAGGATCCAGTTACGAAATTCGTGAGCCCTCTGGCTCGTGTAGTTATTTAACTGATATACGATGTTGAGATCGAAAGATCAGGTACGTAGAATGTGGATATCGAAGCTACACAGAAACTGCATCGAAGCGACATTGCGTTACTGGGGAACTAAACTGAACTCCCTCTCTCATGGACACATGCTGCCACGGTGTTGTTAATAGCTATCCTCTTTGCCCTTAATTCTCTTGACTTTTGTTTCACGTTACCTCTACATTGCAGTCGTATCTCTTTCTCCTATGGTCCTCGTGCAACGCGAATTTTTCATTTTCAAATACCTAACTCACATTTTACCTATCTCAATCGTAACATCTCAATCTCTATCCCTACAGTCAGTATCCACCATCAAAGTTCAATTTCATCCTCTTCATTTCGCCACACCTTCCCGCTCTTCCTTCCATCGTTCATCAATTTAATCACCTTTCACCTCGATCCTTACACCCGCGCGTCTTCACGGAATGAAGAAAGAAACGATCGAGCACAATTTACTTTGTACTTTTAATTGCATACCGCGTTACACCGTGCAAAGATAAATTAAACCACCGGAAATTACCATCACCTTTTTACCGCCGGTAGCCACCATCAAAGAGGAACTCTCTTCAACCGTTCCCGTTTTGGTTTCACAATGCCGTGCACGAGAAAGTTGGAGCGGGAAAGACGGAAAGGGTTGGGACGGAAAGATTTAAACGCGTTTAAAGTGCCACCGTCGGATTACACGTGCCACGGATACCCGTGGAACAAGTCGAACGTGTTATACCGTGGACATTTTTGGATTATCGCGATGCCGAGGCCACCGCGATGCTCTGGCACGGTCTTGGTCACGAATAGGGCTGTCAACAGGTGAGACCTTCGTCTGGGTTGCCACCTACCCCCGATTTCCCTTTTAACTTCTTTCGGTATTCGTGCTTATCATGCAGTTTAGACTCCGTCCGTTAGGTAAGAGGAAAGATTTATTGGCGCGTACGGAGGCTTACGGATTTGCTTTTATTATTCGCCGTAGGAAGGGAGTCGAAGCGGCTACCATCTTAAGTTTTACGAGACTTCTTTGCTCTCGATATAAACCACGCCTCTCATTCAGCCTGTGTACCGTGATGAAAGCTATCGATGGATTAAATTGGCCCGAGAAGACGTGAAAATGAATTTCCGGCGTTAATGACTCTCGCCGGGCTTTCCGGCGTTTTAACACTTTTCTCGCTGAGTCGATTTCAAGTTTTATTTATGATTTGGAATTCGTGCGACGGGGAATTTGCGAAGGAGAGTAAAGCGATTTATCCGGCGAGAAAGTATTTCAACAATTGTGGAAGTCGGTGATACCATATTTTTAAATCCCGAGATTTCTCTCCGGCGATTCTTCATAGGAGTCTCCTAAGTATTTTCTATCTACGGGGAGATTAATCGTTTAAACGAAAATAATGATCTCCGAGGATATGAGAAGCAATTTCCGAGACTTATTGTTCGTAAACGAATACCGCGGAAATAGTTGAGCATGAAACTTGGAGGAGCGCATCGACCTCTTGCATTTCTACTCCCAGCTTCTTACGTATACTTGTGTTTATTATCCACGGTTACCCAATTTCCGTCAATATTAGATCATACAACAGAATGCTTTATCAAAATGTAACGGCATTGACACACACTGTGCTTCCGTACATCGAAAAATATTATATCTCTAAACAACACTCGATCCTTCTGTATATCGCGTCCCTCGATATTCTCCTGACTTTCAAATTTTATTCAAAAGATTGCACTGGTCTACAAAATTGAACTCTTTTTTTTGCACAAAGAATATTTATGTTAAGAGTCACTGGCAGTACGGTCCGACAATTGAAAGATGGCTAGGGAGCGGCGGAACCTCTTGTTTTTAATCGCCTATTCCGGCCATTTCGTTTTTGGAATTCGCAAATCCAGTCTCATGAAGTACACACTCTGCATATTTGTTTACTTTAGGAGGCTGGGTTTGGGGATACCATGAAAAAAAAGTGGAAATAGGCGGTTGAAAACGAGAGGATTCTGCCTAGCCATCTTTCAGTTCTCGGACTATACTTTGTGTCTTGCGGAGCTATTTTAATTTCTCACAATCAGCCGGAAACAAAACTTGTGTTGCAACTTTTAGTTATGGTTTCCTCGAGAAAAATGTCTGCTCCATCGCCTCCTTCTATTAGAATTCCTTCTGAGCGTCTAGTTTTTAAGATAGATAGGAAAATATCCACAAAAGTTAGAGCAATTTGGGCGTCGTCTTCCCTTTAACCATTGTTTAAGCGTGGTTAAAATGTTTATAACATTGAAGTATTATGCATCGTTATATTTGAGGGGGTTTATAGAATCATTTAATGCAAAAAGAACTTAACTAATTTTTACGGTTAAAATGCAAAAGAATCTGAAACTTGAAAATTTTAATTTTCTTCCAAAACTGATTCTCTCAAAAATGGCTTCTGATGGAGGCAAACGGACTTTATATTCATGTTCAGCGACGCAAAATCTATAAGAATCGGCATAAATATTCTTTGGGCAAAAATCGTGTTGACCAGTGTTATTAGCACTCACCCAACCACGCCGATTTCTCAAAGCACGGATTATCCACATAAAAAAAGTGGTGGGAAAAGGAAAACAGCGTAAAGGGTATACGACTTTCGAAGCGAGCGCGTAAAAAGTATCTCGTAAAAGGTAAGCTCGTGAAAAGTAAGCTTTCCCGGTGCTGAAATCAATTTAGATAACTCTCATATTGAGAAATACGTATCCCCGCGAACGATTAAACAGAATTTCGCGTTCCGATTCCATTCGGGCTATGAATCCGTAATTCCGAAAAAGTACTTGACCTTAATCTAGAAAGCATCCGTCGTCTGAGCGTGTCACACCTCTTAAGAGTGACACCGTCTCGACCAATCTGACTCTGATTCTTCCTCCCATCGTTCCTTCCTCCCCTCTTCTTTCCCTCAATTTCCATTTCCCCCGTTTTCATCCCTTCACCTACATTTTCCCTCCCGGCCCTCCTTCTCTGTTTCCAGCAACGACGAGCGCGTCAACTTGTCTCTTTTGCGCCCGAAACCATGTCGAATATAAAGGAACGTATCGTTTCCTCGTGTATACGTGTACTCTCGACACGGATGTACACAGAGGGCCGCTCTTTCTCCACGTACTTCCGAACATATGCTACTTGCTCCATAAGCATTCGTCTCTCCGCGTACGCGTGAATGTCTTGCTCGTGCAGTTTCATCCTCGCGCACGTTTCATCTCGGTGCATGAATTCTATTACACGTCCAGATTCCTTCGCCGTTTTCCCGCCTGCTTTCTGCACTTCGACGTTTGTCCAGGTGCACTTTAATTCGGTACATTCTACCGCCCTCGTTCGAACGCGAACGATTTCACGTGTAGACCTTACGAGTACATTCGTTTCCATATGTGACGCGTGTAACGATTTTCTATACGTCCGTTTCGTACACTTTCGACGCACACAGATATACGTTTATCTGTACATTGTTTATATACGGTAAATCGTATATAAATGGCAAATTCCCAACACGCGAATCCTCTCACCGCGTAGTACTCCGCGCTGGGATGGTGTACAGTGCGATTGGTAAATGGTTGTTGATCAAGTTAGCCAAGCCGTATGGGAAAATTTTGTTGCTGGTGATGGCAGAGAAAATGGTGATCCATCTTTCTTCGAACTTCATGGCTCAATAAATTAAGAATTAATGCTAAAACCACCGGCTTTCTATCTATTACGTTTAAAAATACTGAAGTTCAACGTCTCAAGTAACTTTTGAGATATTTTTACACAAAATTGTGAGTTGATTATTTTAACCCCTTGCCCCACGATTTCTTTTGCGACTGCCTCCGCAATAATTGAAATTTAATTTGCGAAAATAAAAATATGTCAGTGAATCCTGGTATACCTTAGAATGTAAAGCAATATTAGTAACACAGGAATAATATTATCGTGTCGTGACCCACTGATATGTTCAATTTGATAATTTTTCAAAAGCTTCAACATTTTCTGTTCCAGCAACCGCATCACGGGAGTTACTCGTTGTTATAGGGCAAAGGGTTAACCGCCTTGGTAGTTTCAGTGTTAACTCCTTGATAAAACTGTTAACACCGAAATAAAATTTTTTCACTGATTTCTGATACACCGTATAATTCAACGCAATCTTAATAGTATAGAAATAATTCGACCGTCTCGTAACCCAGCGAAATTTTCAAATTAATAGTTTTTGGTAAACTTCAAAATTTCCTATTCTATTTACTGTGTCACAAGTGTCACTCGTTATTGTAGGCCAAGCGGTTAATCATCTGTAGAATGAAATAATCAAAGTTCTACCAAGTATATCCAAAATGTATCCTTCCAGCACCTCTGCATCGCATAGAGATCTATATTAGTATCACTCACTTTTACATTCCACCTTTCGAATCTACCTCCCTCTCAATCATCCCAACCGAACGATCAAATCCAATCCAAAAATCACACTCAACCCCTCCGAAAAAAAGTATCCCCCCCACGCGCCATTTTCAAAGCCACCGGTACATCTCCAGAATCCACCATCCCCCCACTGATTCGTTTCTCCCGTGTACACTTATCAGTGCGCTTATCTACATACGCAGGCCATAAACCTTTCCCTGTACGAGTCTACTTCCCCATGAGCGTGTATGGTCCGACATAGATCCCCTATCCGTGCCAGCCACCCCTCTGCTTCCGCACACCCTGCCACGGCATTCTCGCGGCTCGTGCGAAAATACGTTGTACCCGGCATTGTGTCGGTGGCCCGAAATATATATGGGGCTTCTAGTTGTGTAAAGTATGCCGCTCGCGCGGCCACACACGTACGAATACCCTCGTACACATCCCAGCCGGCACCACGGGGGTACAGAATTCGGGTTTTGGGTTACGGCGGGGGTGGTCGGGTTGCCCGGGTGGCGTCACGCTTCGTCTGACCCTCCGTGAGATTGCACACCGTGACCAACAAACTACCATGGTTTACGGGGTATAACTCGCGAGGAGAACGAGCTCGGTAAGAGCGAACGGAGGTGCGGCGTTGGATGGGAAAGCTTGAAGAGAATGGACGAAGCGTGGACGCGGAGAATAAGAAGCAGCCGTGGAAAGATCGAGGAAAGAATGGAAGGAAGAGGTGGATGGATGATCACGTGAGGAAGACACGTACGGCTGGGTAGTTGAGATGAGGAAGAATCTCCTTCTTTGAGGGAAGTTTTAAATAATCCGGAGGTGGGGGAAGGTTGAATTCGTGGTTTATTTACCTTTAAAGTGGCCGTAAAGCGAGTGCTGTATTACTTTTCAATTAAGTTGCTAATGGACGGTGTTGAAGCGTCTGGGTAGGAATTAGCGATTACCGGTTTGTCCGCGCTGATGGAAGTGAAATTGAAAAATACAGTTGCCCAGCTTCGATGGGTTTTATTGTTGGAATTCGAGGTATAATATTCAGGCTGAATTAAAACGTTTCGTTTCTATGGAATAATCCAATTGGAATTTTGATACCGAATCGAGAGATTTGTAGGGAGCATGGCGACCGCGCTGGATGTGGGAGGCTGCTACGTAAAAATACGGCTTCGTATAGATACGATTGTTAATGTGCAAAGAAATATAAATCAAACGGGTTGCGCTCGAGCACGGGGGGAAAAGACAACGAAGAACGAATTGCAATACGACTGACGTTGCGTGGAAAAGTATAATAAATTTGCGAAGAGAGAAAAAGGTAGGAGGACGAGGAGGGGGAAGAAAAAGAGAGCGCACGATGCGATTAAACTATCGTACTCTCGCGGGAAAAGAAATTACAATTACAGATATATAAGCTGAAAATGAAGGATACGCGAGAAAGGCGAACGAAAGGGGAAGACGGAGAAACTCGAGTCGGAAGGGGAAAAAAAAGAACACGGAAAAGAAATTGAGAGAGCCACTACGAGGCTCGAGCTCTCCGCACGGTGAACGAGATTACAATTGCGACGACATTCTTGTGGTCTCTCTTGGAGTATCAAAATGGAAAGTATAAGGAGAGGGGCAAAAATAAAACTTGCGGGAAAGTTGAAAAACTGAAAAACCACCTGGTGTAAAACACACAGCGCGTTAAGATGGATGAATGAATAAGAATGGGGGGAAAAAGGCGGAGTAGTTGGCGGAGAAGGGAAGAAAACCACGGCGATCGTTAAAAACAGTTTCGTCGGAAGACGATCTTGAAAATGCGCGCATGAGAAAACACGAAAGGAACGGAAAATTGAGGGAAGAACCGACGATAGATTTGTTTAACCGCGCCAAGAGTATAACCAACAAAAATCTACGACACGAAAGATTCATTAGGATAATACGTTCCCGAGACGAAAAAAAAGATCTCGCAACGAATTGAGGACAATTTCGAAATTGATAATGGAGGTAATAATTACATTTCTGTTTATATCCAGTTCCGTGAACTGTGGACTATAATTAACTACTTCTGAAATTACTTATACCTGAGGGGAAGAAAAGTTTATTCTATCCTTGCGATATGATTCTCCGCTGGGAAGAAGTTGTATTAAATCTTTGAGAAATATCATTTGTGAATTATTTATTCACCATTTTTACGACTATACTTCTCTCGGAATACTTTGCGATAACCTAAATATTCAAACGATCATCCATAGACTCAACTACCATTTCATTCCCATTAACACTTTAATGGCCGCTCACACAGCATTTGTGTGATGCTACCGCCGACGGTTATTGGTAACACACTCTCTGTATGACGATTTCTCTAAACGTTATTGACGGATAACATAATACATATAATATAATTGTTGAGCCATAAATTTCTTCACCCTCCTCTTCCTCTCTTATAAATGTTTTTATATTATTGGTAGCATCGGTTCATATTTCCATTCCTGCGTTGAACAACTGTAGATATTGTTTATTTTTTTTCTTTTTTTATTAAAACTGTGTGTGTTCGCACGTGTTCAATTATTTCGTGAATTTAAATACAGTTTTTTTAATTTAATTCTTTAAAAATATTGCCGGCCCCTGGCGAAGTTTAATTGCGTAGACGTGTGGCCATTGAAGTGTTAACACTAGAACTACCGGCGTTAAATATATTATATTTCAAAATATTATATAAGTACTTTGAAAAAAGGAGGAATCAAGAGGCGGAAAAGATAATCGATTCGGTGATTTATATTTTTTAAGATAGTCGTAGGATATTTATTCTAAGACTCTTCTAGAAACTTGGAGAATCTTTGGAAAAAATTGTGTACCAGTCATTTTCACTGGTTTGGTAGTTCTAGTGTTAATACGCAAATTTGCGGAGAAAATTTACCTTAAAAATTCGATACCCCGCCAAAACTGGCAACCAGCAGAGAAATGTCTATCTTAAAACGCAAAGGACCAATGAAAGAAAGCACTCCCAAGAATAACCAGTGTACATCGTTCCAAAAAACGTCCGACAATCCCGGCAATACTCTTACTTCTTTATCGCATCCCATTCTACAGTGGTCGGAAATTTTTCGACATCCGGTACAGTATACTCTCTACAAAACGTTTCGCATGCGGTCCGAATTATCTAATAAAATGACGACATCGAGGAGTCGATCTAAAGCGTCTCGGTGTGGGCGAAGAAGTAAGGGGGAAAGGAAGCGGAAATAAAAAGGAAGCCGCGATGGAAGAAAGGGGAATACGAAGAGTAGAGGTAGAGAAAGAGCGATTAGGATGCTTGTATTATCCGCACAGTGGTACCGAGCACAATGGCGAGCGATGCTTTCGCGGTCTCTTAAGGGAGCCCGTGTCGAAACCGTTCCGCGCCAAGTTCCATTCTGTATTACACGGTTTATCAGCCGAGGAGAGACCAGCCTCGGCCAAAGATGGGACGCATTCACGCCGGCTGCTGGACCCATAGATCGATCGGTGGATTTTACTTGTGCCCCAGGTCTCTCCTTCGGCTGACCGACCGACCGAAACGTGTCTTTTGTACGCGAGAAAACGGCCACCAGCACGCTGTCCGTGAACGTGTTCGAACGTCTGTGCGCGCGTTTGTTTGCGTTTGTCGGTGTATACTCGAACAAAGACAGGGTTTATCGATTTCACGTCCGTTCGATTTCCTTATCTTCTTTTCGCGGTAATAACGTCTTTGCATGAAAGAGCGCGGAAATCGGGCAGCCGTTTAATACGGCAATCGAGCAAATGATCTACGCTGACGAGGAATCAGCGAGGATTCTTCCGTGGACGACGGGGAAACGGATTAATTAAGGAGAAATCGGATACGCCTTCGAGTCCGTGTCAAAGTGCTTCCGATCGACTATCGGATATCCTGATTTTATTAGATAATTTAGGCCGCCTCGAAGGTAAAACGCTTGGCGGGGAAGGATTGATGTTGAGGGAAGTAAAGCTGCGGATTGCGCTGGCGCTTTGAGACGGGGTGGAATCTCAGATTTATGTAAATTAATACTACAGTTTTAGTGTGGCGATTTCGCAAATTAGAAGGAGCACGATTAAATTGCTCCTGCTAATTAAAGTCCTCCGATGATGGCCGTGTCACTGTCGTGTCTAATTGTAAGATTAACCCTTTAGGGACTACTGACGCATATATGCGGTCTGAGAAAAATCTGGTTATAGTTTATCGAGGCACGTATCCACGATTCGAATTGAAAAATTAAAATATAACCGTTGAAATATGATTCTGCAAATAGTAATGTATAATTCAGATACATTAACAATCGAAGTTTCTATTAAAAAAATAGTTTTTCGTCGCCAAATAAATGATTATCTCTTAATACTTAAAAAAGTGCAAAGGGTTAAACGGCTATAATTGACGCTCTACTCACGATATACCGATAAAAATATAATACCTCGCTAATTAAAACTATCGTCCATGTTAAATGAACTCCGTTGTCTCTAGAACGAGTGTAACCCTGGAAACAATTGATGCTCTAAGATTAACGTTAATCGGTGGACTATTATGCGCGAAAGAATTATAAAGTTTAACCATAATCGCAGTAAAGAGGCCATCGTAGCAGGAATTTCCAGACAATGTGCATCCGTCACAACTCCAACTCTGCACCTGAGGCATAAACCGTTGCGATTCCACTTTCCACAATTGCACGGCGACAAACGAAAAGCCATCCACCGATATCGCCCTACCCGCCGAGATGAATTGCACGCTCTCAGTGAAGTTGCCTGCCTAAATACAAATTGCATCCCACCGATAACCCGAGCCGCGCGTATCGTAAAACTGCATTTTGTCCTAGAATTACGCGACTCGACTCGATCGGTTCACTTTCATTGCGAGATTTGAGAACGCGCTCCCCCTAATTCCGTATTAAGTGGCAAAATACGGCTTTGCATTTTAAGCGGAGATATTAGAGGATGAGAGGAAGAACGGAAGAATGGAGGGAGATAAATAGAATTTATCGTCAAGAGAGAAATAAATCGCGTTGAGAAATAAAACCTGGTACGATACGATCGGATACCGTTATCGTTTATCCTGCGTTTCGAGAGGCGGGTGGAAAGTTTGTTTCTTCGCCGTTCGCGGTGAGTTTGATTTTGAGGATGAGCATAAAAATTGTACCCGTGGAGAGTTTTTGTTTTGCACTTTTGAAATACCGCATTTGATATTTACGATGTCACTTGCGTCTCGTTAATTGAGATTAAGTGGAAATGCCTTTTTATGCTCGTATAATAACAATGCTTTGTTGCGAAATATTTGCTCTACCTTGCCACTTCGAATTTCGAGTATCGCGACTTATATTATCTTGTTTCGCAGAAATTCTATGTTACAATTAAAATAACCGCTTCATTTAAATTACAATATTGCAATTTTTCCGACACTTTAATCGTTAAAACCATGGAAATATCATGCGGTAAAAGATCGTTATTCTATCGAACACGTTAACATTCATATACCAATTACACCTGTACGAGTCCTGCTTCGCAAAAATTCCCTTGTCTTGCTAACCTGCAAATTTAATTCCTACAGGTATCCCTGTCAAATCTGAGATTTAATTTCGTTATGAAAATTTCCATTCCATTTTAACATCGATAAGAAAACCTTGCCGCAAAAACCATCAATTTATCTACCACGTACCAAAAGTCCACCTAACTATCCAATTTAAATTACTCTCTGTCAAAAGAATACAACTCTAGCAATCACATTCCCCGCGATTAAACACAAATAAATTATTAACATTTATTCAATCGCCGAACACGTAATACACCTAATTCTGTTTTTACACGGTAGATACGTTCTAGACAAAACCGTGTAAAAAAAGACATGAAGTACATACATAGAAAAAAGGAGATTAGTTCCATATCCTTCAACCCTGTAAAAAATAGTTAAAATAAATTCATTAAAAAAATTTATTTTAAGAATATTTTAGATTTTTTAATCGTGCTAAATCGAATGAAATCGTGTAAAAACGGAATCAACTTTTTCTTCTAGACCGTGTTAAATCAGAACCGTGTAAAAAAAGGCCGTGTAAAAACAGAATTCGGTGTATCTCGTTATTACATTCGGTGCATGCTTCACAGGAGTCTATTTTTCTTTCGTCGTGGGTATAGAACAAGCGGATATCCGATATGTACAAAACCTAATGATTAAGTAATCAATCTCGACGTTTGACGGGCATGTTGACGTGGACGCTGAAGCACTTTTAAAGTGGAATAAAATTGGCCGATGTAAAATGGAATACATTAAAACTTACGATGCCGAGGGGAAGGTCCGCGGAAGTTTGGCGTGTAATCATGCACGAAATTCGTCATCCCGTTTTGGCGGATTTATTCGAAATACATCGACCTCCGTAACGTTTACTTATGTATGAAGTTATCCCAGCGGTGTAACAATAAAGTGAATTAGACCGAACGGCACCGAGCATGGTGTAATTAAAATCAATGACCGCGTGGTGTAATACACCGAAATAGAATGAATTTACATAATGTAAAGGGTAACTACTGTTGCGTAAACTATTCATAAACAAAGAGAACGGGCAACGAACGACGAATGGGATTAATATACAGTTCATAGATCTCACTATGGGGTCGAATGAAAATTTCATCCGGCTCCACGCACAATGCAGGTTGAAGGTAAAAATGCAGAAGGAGCGAAGTACAATATAATGAAGAGAACCGGGAAATAGACGATTAAAATTAACGGTGGCATCGCTCGTAATGAAATTGCACGACGTACAGCCGAATTACAATTAAAACTTTACCCGCTCGAATCTACGGTAAACGAAAAGAGCATCGAAGCACAATTTCGTGATCCCGGGTCTACCCGGCTTGATATTTCGATCGTTTTGTTTGCAACGATGGGCTTACTTTCGGTCTATCTAGAAATTGCATTCTATCAGGAATATTGCATTCTCAGCGAGGATAATTCTTTTACTCGCGATGCCTCTTGTAATTGATCTTTGCTTCATTTTATCTGTAAATTGTGAAGATACCGAGTATCAAGGGTTCGTTAAATAACTTTGCTAAATTATTAGAAATATTCTTTTAGGTTTTGTTGATTTTTTTTTAAGACACGTGAAGGTCTATTTCAAATGTCTTTTTCTTTAATTAATGGCTGAACGAGAAGGTGTATTGCGTTGTGTTTGAAGTTAATACGTCTCTGATATATTTGCAATTAATTTACCTCCAAAGAGATACCATGGAAAGGAAACTATATTATGTAGTTTGACAGCATTGAAATCCTGGATAAACCAGGCCAATTTGGGTTGTAGAGAAATCTAGCTATGGTTATGTTCCGTGTTGTCCTCCGCAATAATACACACCTCCAATTACACTGATTATAATTTTGAAAGTAAATCGACCGAAAAATTTAACGAGTCCTTACACCATCTGCATAGTTTAATTATATAGTCATTGTCAGAATATTGAATACCGCGATATAATCACCGATTATCTTGTTAATTATTGAACCGACATCACCGTCATTTAGCATCGAAAAATAAAGTTATTGTCAAATTATGTATGTCTCTCCGAAATCATCTTTCGTAAGAAAATTCACTAAATAATTTACCCTCAACGGAGGTGAAACCTACTAAAATTAATTTACGCGAAGAAAAAAAGGTTTATCTCGAAAAACACGATATAAATGGAAATTCCCATCATCGAGACCACTTTGTCAGGCTTTGAATTTTAATTTGAAATTGAAACGATCTAAATGATCGTCGCGTCATCGCATCGTTTGCATTGATTATTTATACAATTATCGCATGAATATTTAATTGTGCGAACGATGTAATTACCCGTGGAGCGATTGCCGGCTAAAATATTAGTTTGCTTTATTTCCCATGCACGTTACATCGTTCACGATTCGGCGTTGGCCTTTTTCTTCCGCAGGTCGCATACAGCGCGCTCAATAACACATCTCTCGCGCAAGAGCAAACCGCATTAACGAAAATATAGCAGAGGCCGATCAGCCGAAATTAACGCTCACACGAAATGGCTTTCAAAATGCCAATTAGTTACACGATGTAACGCGAAAGCACCGTTTAATCCGGTCGCTTGGTAGCCCTTGGTAAGGGAATTCCCGTAAAATTCCGAAATTCGTCGGCATTGTAATTCATTAGGAAAGATTAGAGTACGATTAGATTGGACTATCCTCGAAATGCTCTAAGGTCGATGCTTCATCGTCGACTAATTATCGTTGCATCATTTAATCCCTGGGGCGAAAGAAGGAATCCTCTGCAATGATAACTCGCGCGGGAGACGCTTTGCATTACATATTACCGCGTAGTATTATTCTTTAAACACAGAAATGGAATGTGTTCTCGTTATCTCACGCGTATAATTACAAAGCGCGCAAGAACACAGAATTAACCGAAATGCACCGACGACGAAACAAACGAAAATTCAACAAACAATCCGTGCAGAGAGGAATAGGCTTGGAAAT
This sequence comes from Cerceris ruficornis, assembly GCA_963989415.1. NCBI lineage: Eukaryota > Metazoa > Arthropoda > Insecta > Hymenoptera > Crabronidae > Cerceris > Cerceris ruficornis. The sequence continues at coordinate 19,728,027 of OZ022519.1, forward strand.
GGAATGAAGACGCAACGGGAAGTAGTAATGCGGATGTTTAAATGCCTGATAAACATTAAGAGAATTGCGGTAATGCGAAAGGAATTACACGTTCGGCTTAACGTGTTAGTTCTAATTAGACGACAAATCTGTAAGAAACGCTTGAAATTAGTTGCTGCGAAATTGCTACTTAGCTTGTTTAGACTTCTGCGGAAGCGTACCATTAGGTAGAATTTACCTTTTAAATTTTCAATAATCATACAATTTCACTTCCTGAAAAATATGAAAAACACACGGTCACCATGCCCGCAGTTCCCTGGGCCAGGTTGCTTAACGTGTAGTTATTAAAACGCAAACCTCGCCAGCCTGCGGCTCACCGGATTCGGCACGGTGTCATTAAATATATTTCATTTGTGTTTCATTCTCTCTTTAACAGTTCTATAGTTATCTTCGTCAATAATAATAATAGTAATAATATTGACCAAGTTACTCTTATAGATTCTTCCCTCTCATCTATTTATTCGTTGCAAATTAAAGTAAGCGACAAGAAACGTAACGCCATACTTTTTACAGCTGAAACATTTAACGATACTATTACATCAGACAGAAGTATAAGAAATAAAAGAAGAACCGACTTCGTCGAATATGAAAAAGTGTCTGTAAGCCATATCTTCCGCTTGCGAGACTGGAAATCTCACGCCGTTAATCTCAAAGTGCAAAAATGAACGGCGATGGACGCGGCAGGCGGAAAGAAGAAGGCGCGATTCGAGCGAACCGTGAAGAATCAATTATGCAGCCGCCTATCCGGAACATTATGCAGCTCTCGAGAGGGCAACTCCCGACGCAGCGAGAAAAGCGAGGGCAAGAAGTGCATAGATACATACCAAGGTGAAGATTGATTGACCTATCGATGGATCGAGCGAGTGCTGTCTCTAAGGAAAATGATCGACTGCACCTTTCTCCCGGAAGTGGAAGACACAGGAAGGTAGGGCTCAATTTCCGATAATCCAACGCATCCGACCCTGTGGTTTCTTACGACTATACCAAGAATTCTGTGCTCTCGTTGATACCGTTTTAACAGTCCACTTGCTGGGAAATTATGGGAAGCGAAATCATTTTTGAAACAGAAACATTCCGCGTGAAAGGACAACGGAGGAATCCTTTTGCGAGCTGCACTGCTTTCCCGATTTGCCGTTGATTATTTGGAATTAATTTAGTGGTAATTTCTATTGGCAGACATTTCATTATAGATGACGATGAACCGGCATTTACAGAAGGATAATTTAGTTAAATAAGCAGAATTATATACCAGATTTGAAATGAATTTGATAGAACTTTAGGTATAAATAGAAACGCTGATAGAATACGGAGGAACTTCTTGTAATTTTCCAGCTCTGCATCGCGCTCGGGGACAACGTTAAATTTTTTAATTAATTATGAAATAACTGTAGTTCCATCCTCGATATCCCTTCCGTTTCGGAGAACAGTTATAAAACGAAGTCTGGCCAGCGAAACTTTCATTCGATAAATTTTAAATAAGTGAGAACTTCGATTTTTCGAGAAATCGAAAGAAGTTCCTGTTAAATGCTAACTTTTATTCTACCTCGAAAAAGTTGAACTTGGAGATGACCTGTTAATACCGAGTCGCAGCCATGGTGATTGCGCCATGCCTTAAATACGACTCTCCGTAAAAGTACTCTCGAAATAAAATTCTAACGAAGCAATTTGGATTTCGAAAAAATTCCAAAATCCTCTCGTGCTCCCCACGTGAGACTCCGACTCTCCATACAACTCTTACTTTAGAATATACAATACATCGAAAACCAATTACATTTCCATTTATCCCCCCGCACAAACAATTCAATGCCCCACCGCGACAAGCGCAGAAGAAAATCCGGAATCAAAGTATCGGGCTACGAAGATACAATTCATAAAACGAACGCAACAAACGGTCGAATCGCATCACAAGATAAAAAGATATCGAAGAACGGACTAGAAAGCCATTGGACGGCGCAAGCCGCGATGAAGGACGAAAAATAAGACCGTACGAAAAGCCAAAAAAAAATAGAGCGAGAGAGAGAGAACGAAGTAGAAGGAGAACGTCATGTTCGATACCAAGTCGAACGAAGGAAAAAGACGATAAAATAGAGAATATTTTCGACGCGCTTATCGCGCCTCACCACGTCCGCCTTGCCGATCTGGCAGGGCAGAAACCACCGTGGACGTGTGTTACGGTCTCGTCCAACATCCGACGTGGATTTAGTTCTCGAAAGGACACGACGGTAGGGAGAAGAAACGGAAGGCGAGACGATAGGGCGAGAGAGAGTTGCGGGAGGGTGCAGGAGGGTGGCAGACAAGAAGGTAAGGCGCTCAAGGAAGAACGAAGACGAAGGAAGAGGACGAAGAGGTGGAGGATGAGGAGAAGGAGAAGGAGGCGGCTGATGGCTCGACGATATCTCGGACTCTCGAAACTTACCGGATAGACGAACTCCGCGAAACTTTCCTGCCGTCTTCCTGCTCCGACTCCTTGATAGTTAAAAGTTTGCGCGGGGTTGGTGTTGATCTACTTCACCCACGCCCGGATTAATCGTGATTCCGTATAACGGAGTGACTTAAGAGAGTGCCTCCTGCAGCGTGAAAACGATGACATAAAGTAAATTGAAATAAAGGGAGGGCAGACGGGTGGTACGGAATAAGAAAGGGTAATCGTCCGCACGCGGCGGTGCCTCGTTGATGATCGTTCGTTTTAACCCGTTCCCCATGGCGAGGACGAATCGACAGTTGGAACCACCCTACATCCGATTCAACCTTCGAAAGCGTACTATTGACACTGGAAGCTGGAGCGGCTTGTTTGTTTTTCTAACTACCGGCTTCGACATCTATGATCATTTCACCGAGAATCTTCCGTTTTAGGGTAGTTTCAATACGCGGAGGCGCTGATACACATGGCGGATGGGAAGAGTATCGAGAAGCGACGGCGAGAGGATTCGAACTCTGGCCATTATTTAGAATGCTGGGTCTCCGTTCTTGTCGTTGCCGTGCCCATACGGCTTAGTATTATGTAATGCATCGTAATTATGGCAAGTATGATAGAGAAAGATATTCGTTGCGTAGAACGAGCGAACAGAATGTCGACTTGAAATTATAAGACATCTAGAGGCCCAGGAGACGAGATGTAGAAAATGATAATTAACCCATTCACTGCCAACTACGAGATATCTCGTGGTTGCACTATAAGTGTGAACTAATAAGTTAGCAATACTGACTGAGCATGTATAGTAATTATGGAACAAAAATGTTCTTCGTATCATTACCAATGTCGAGATTACTTTCCTGATTAATTAAATTAATGATCTAAAACCTTTCTCTCGTCTTCTCAAATTTTAACGCGCAAGGTCATTTCTGCTTAGTTTTCCTGACAGTGAATGGGTTAAGGGGAGCATATGACCCCAAATATCATTTATCGAGACGCTGCAGTAATGGCGTTCGTTCCTAAAAGATAGCATATCACGAAGCCTCTCTAAAAACGCTTAGTTCCAAAATGCAGCTCAGTGCGAAGCCACTATAACGACGTTTGGGTCCAGAAGATCGCTTAGCAAGAAACCGATGCAGTGGCATTTAATCCTCAAAACTGAGACCTTCCGTAATAAGAAGCCGCTACAGCGGCATTTAGTCCCAAAAAGTCTCTTAACGTAAAGACACTGTAATGAGGCATGGTATAAAAAAAACGTCTTAGGACAAACTCGCCGTAACAGCGTGAGATACCTAAAAAGTTTTTGTTATCATAAACCCAGTGCAGAAGGACGTGGCCCCAAAAAATTCACACTAATACTAGAACTACCGGCGTTAAATCTATCATATTTCAAAATATTAAATAAGTACTTTGAAATGGAGGAATCAAGAGGCGGAAACGATAATCGATTCGGTGACTTATGTTTTTTAAGATGGACATAGAATATTTGTTCTAAGACTCTTCTGTAAATTTGGAGAATTTTTGGAAAAAATTGTGTACCAGTCATTTTGACTGGTTTGGTAGTTCTAGTGTTAAATAAGTATTTTGAAAAAAGGGGAATTAAGAGGTGGAAAGATCGATTCGGTAATATATGTTTTATAAGATGGACGTAGAATATCTATTCTATGACTCTCCTATAAAGTAGGAGAATTTTTGGAAAAAATTGTGTACCAGTCATTTTGACGGGTTTGGTAGTTCTAGTGCTAACGATGCAAAGTAACCAACGAATTTCTTTGCATGAAACCACCAGTATGGCGAAATGCGAAGAAAATTTTGTCAACCTGAAGCTGAGCAATCGTAGAATAGATTAGTAGACAGAAAGTGTCTGAAATGAAAAGCTCCATCACCGCTGGGATTTTTCTCCTGTGTGATATGTATCGTATATCATAGCTCCGGCTGTTCGGAATCGTCCTAACACAGTGGGTTTTACGCAAAATGACCATAACAGTCAAAACCGGAAAAAAAGCACTGAAAAAAGGATTTGGAATCGGACTCGCAACGGAAAGTAGTGGATGTAGTTTCGTACAAATAGACAATACAGTTATACAGTTACTCGACTGCCGAGGTAGCTTGTGAAAAACTTCCAAGCCGGCTACTCGCAATTCTTGAAAATGTTTCTGCTCAAAGTAACAAGATGCGCGCGTTTATTCGCGGTATCTCTCGGCAGAAGGAGGTTCATGATTAACGTGGCTTGAACAGACGTCGTGTTTCGCGTCGTGTTTTCTCCCATGGAACGCATGCCCAAAGAAATTCTGCCGAGCGTTATAAAATGTAATTAAAAATTTGAACAGCCAAGAAGGATGAATGTATTTATTCTCGCGCCATTCATTCTTCCATGTTGCCGGCAAATTTTTCAAGAATTTTTACATCTACTATTTGTTTTTTACGTTGCGTTAGTCATGTAACGATACTTTCCGGTTTTACGGGAGAGAAAATGATTAAAACGTTATCCTGAAAATTCCGTCGTAACAACGGCGTTCGACTGATCTTTTACGCGTAATTTTCATCGTGAAAATGCGATCCTACTTCAAAGGGATTAAAAGGAATCGTAACGGGGTCTTTGCGTGTAAAATTTCTCTGCGCTCTTCTACCTTCGATCACAAAAGACGAACGTTCCGTTCCCTTTTCCGATATTCAAGTGAAAGTAATTTTCCTTCGGCTCGACTGTGTCGTGGCATCGGTACCGTTATAATTTAAGAACCGTCGTCTAACGACAAAGCCCTTCTACTCGTTTCAACTTCCTTTAGATGATAGATCGTCTGTACGCCATCGATATTCAATTACAACTGAGAAAAACGACGATCATGCGCGTCTTTCTAATTAAGAATTTCAAACGTAAAAATATATATTCATTCCGATCGAATTAATATTAAAAATGAGATTTGAATGTGTCTCCAACATATCCCACCATCATCCACCCTAAATGCCTCGGCGACTTCCGCATCGTTGTTTCTCCGTATTCCTACATTAACCCCTTCGGACCCTGTGCACATTGTAATGTGCATAATACTTTTCGTGCTGTATTTTATTACGTATAAGTTTAAACTTAGTTTCACTTAGTTTTTTTTATACAAATATTTCTCAGAGTCTCCTTAATGTTACAAATTTTGCGTAAGGACCATATGTCCATTAAAATGTACATTTACAAATTATAAATAAAGATTATAATTATAATTATATTAAGTTATAATTTAAAAATTCGGATCTGAAGGGGTTAACTGCTACGATCATTTTGCCTAGGACCCACAGTTTCAAAGCTTCCGAATCTCCGAACTTGAGGCAAATTAAATAATAAATTACGAAGAATCTTCGAGAAATTAAGACTTAAACTTCACCCTACTGATCGACGGTCCAATCCTTTCACTTCGTACCTACCACAGCCACTTCAGTGTCCATCGTCAGACCGTATTAACATCGATTGAAAGAAAAGAACACAAGAGGCTGAACGAGGATCAGAACTGTTCCCGTGAATCGCGGAAAAGTCAACTTATTCCCCCGCAATCGAAGCAACGGTAAGTATTGCGAACGAGGAACATCGACGTTGCAGCGAGGTGTCGAGACGAGGCGCCGTCGTGGTCTCAAAGATCCCAGATGCGGTTCACTGCTGCGAGGATGACTCGCGTGCTCTGTTTATCGAAGAAAAATCACGACAAAGGCGGCAGTTGCGTCTTCGGGGCTGCGAGTTTTCCACGTAGGTAGGTGTACACGGAGGCACACAAAAGAGAGAAGGGATGCAATAAACGATTCGAAGAGTACACCGCGCAAAAATCAATACAGGATGGTACCCCGCGCCGCCTTTCTGCATTTTATAGTTTCGTCGGCAATATATATATACTTATGTATACATATATATACTTATATATATACAAACATATACCACTACACGGGTAGCGGCAAACGTATACAGGAGTAGACAAGAAGAGAGACCAAGAACGCGATAGATAAGGACGAAAGGGACGGAGACAGAGAGGAGAGGGTGGAGACCTTAGCGGGGTGTGCTTAAATCCCCACCAGGCCTTGAGAGTTTAGCACGGCTTCTACGGAGCTCTCGTACGGAAAAATAAATTCTGGACGGGTCGACGGGCGGAAAAGGGGTTGAAGAAAAAGAGACGAAACGGGCAGACAGACGGAGAAGGAAGGAAACATCGGAAAGGTGGAAGGGAGGACGGTATAGAGAGTGAGAAAGAGAGAGGAAGAGAAAAAGGCACGCGGGCCGGCTGCATACAGACGGAATTAGATTAGCCGATGTACTTTTCTTGGCGGTCCTCTTGGCTTCCTTTTACCTTGGCCGAAAAAAAAGAGAGCAAGCAACCTGACACATACACACGGTCACACACGTAGACGTACGTTGATGCCAGAGAATCCAATTAGTTGTATTTCCGCTCGAAAGAGACTCGAGGGGCCTATGCAAATAAATTTACCTCCGTACCCCTAAACCACCCTCCCACTCCACCTGTTTTCCATCTTCCGGCTCTCCATCTTTCCTTCTTTATCTTTAACTCCCCATCGCATCCCCTCCTCTACCCCCTGTGCTCATGGCTTTTCCGCGTACATCCTTCTACGTTCTTTCACCCCTTTGTCCGTCTCTTCCTCGGCCCCGGTGTACCTTCCCTTCCTTCTTCAAAAGTCCGTGGCAGGAACTCTAATTTCTCTCGTTACATTGTACCGGTTTCCTCGGGGACTACTCGATTCTGAGACATAAACAAGAGGATTTCCCCTCTCTCCTTTCCCCGCCCTCCCGTCGTCCTTTCGCCCTCGGCTTCCGAGCGAGCAGAGGAACCCGGCTCGTGATAATTTCTTCTCCTAAAGCGTATCCAGGATAATGGTCCAAACTCCGCGGTGCAGGTCCTCCGATCCTCCCTTCCTCTTCCTGCATTCCCCTCCCGTCCTACGTCTAACCTACCTCCTCTACTACCCCTTTCCTTTATTTTTCAGAACGGCCCAGCCGGCGTCTACGTTCCCCCGATTTAATTTGGCATTCATTAGCGGATTTCGCCAATGAAATACGGCGAATCTCCAGCACGGAAGACGCCCGGGGATTAGACTCTGGGATAAAATGCATCGTGGGGTGCGTCGGGGGTGGTGCCTCCGGAGAGGTATGCAAGAAGGGGATGGAACGAAGTAAGAGGAAAAAAGTAAACTACTTATCGAGGAGTATAAAACCCGTTGGAAAGGAATCGGACGGGGCTAAAAGTTAGGTGAAATCGTTGCGGCCTGTTTGGATGAAAATAGACAATTAAGAGGATAAGCGGGATTGAAAGGATTAATGGGGGAATTTTTAAGAAGGATCGGATCAGGATCGATAAATTATTCGGAACTGGGAGAGAGACCGAACTTCGGCCCGGCAAACGGATAGAGAATACGAAAAATGGCGATAAAGAATTCAGGAAATATCGGGTGAAAAATGTGAGATGGAAAAAAAAGAGTCGAACGAACGGGCAGAGAGAGAAAGGATGAAAGAGAACGATAGAATGATACGGCTGGCGGGAAGGGAGCGGGAAGGGGTACAGATTATTTCTATTTTCTCGCGAGGAAATAGAAAACAGTCGGACCAATGTGGAAAGTCGTTGGTAGCGAAAGGAACGTAGACATCCGGTAACGAGGATAACGGCGGAGGAAAACCTCTCTTACCTTCTTAATGAAACGCCATATCAAATTAGCAAAAGCAGCTTCTGCGCCAGTAAATTTTTCTAGGATATTGTTGTTAACCGCGTAATTATAACAATTCTTTTCGGGTGTCCGTTCGCGGAAACGCGGGAGCAGCGGGGGAGTAAACGAGGATGCCGGCCGTAGCCGGCAAACAAAAGCGACGAGAGGAAATTAAAAATGAGAGGAACAAAAGTAAGAGCGGAAGGGGTAGTAAATGAAGGTGATTAATATGCGAAGAACTTAAGGATGCAGGAGATAAAGGTAGCAATTTTCATGAAGGTGCTGCACGGTTATCTGCACGGATGCATTAAGTCCTCCTCGAACGCTTTGCCATTTCTTTAACGAGCAGACAACGTTTCACTTTTACAGCTTTGTGGCTTAACGCAATTTCTGTGTCTTTTCGTTCTAACGATTCGCGATGTAACGCCCGAAAGAATGGCAAAAAGATTTTTACATGAAGCTCGACAAGCACGTACAAGAGAGAAGCAACGATACAGAGTCGGTAATTTATGGTAGGAGATCGTAATTTCGAGGATAGTGATATAATACAAGGGGAATAGTCAAGTGCAGGTCATCCGTGGGTCCATAGCCATAGTACCCCTATATATAAAGCGACAATTGTTTAAGCAGGTTGCGAGTCTAATTATTTATTTAATGAAAACGAGAGAAATCGATATCGCCGTGAAGAAATTTGATATCGTCTCGTGAGAACTTGATTATTTTATGTTTGCCAGTAATCATATGAGAAATTAAGATTTTCCGTTTCGGAGAAGACTCATGAAATATGCCATCGATACTCAATCTCCCTTTTATAATCCAGCAACAAGGGATCTATCGGTAATCCTCCATCGACGACGAACTTTATCGTGTATTGAATTCAATACTTCGGCTAATTTCCGTCGAAATGCTTTACTCGTTTGCACAAGAGTGCGAGCACGTGGAAACATTATATAACACGTTATTGCGCACCGATATCTGGCCATCGCGGACGACCACCTTGGCTTTTCCGTCCACAATTAATAATAGCCGAATTCGCCAGCCCGTTATTAACGTCGTTCGGTATTCTAATTGTAGCCAAGGCTATCGATCTCTGGATTAATACTAATTATATATCCCAGGGAACAAAGCGTGGCCCCGTGAACGAGTAACGGCAAGACAATGGATCGCCGTCATTATCGTGATTAATTAAAGGATCGACCGTGATCAAAGAGAGACGCAAGCTTACTCCTCGCCCCCGTATACCTCCGCTGGTGAGAATATCGCGATATTGGAATCGATCCTGCGTGCCGGGCCATAATCAAATTTTACACAAACCTCCGTTACCGATATTGCTTCTGCTCGCTGTTACTTACAGAAGCTCCACGGGATTTTTCGGTGACTGAAAATTTCTGTGCAATTAAACGAACGTTAAGGGAAATGTGGAAAAACTGTTTCGTGCACCCATGGGAATTTGACGAGCGGATGCAATCAAGCAAGTGTGGGAGGAGGGAAGAGAGAGAGAGACGTAGAGGGTGTGTCAGAGATAGAGACTAAGACCGAGAAAGTGAGACAAAGCAGAGACTGAGACACAGAGAATTAATCTAGACAGAAACTGAGACAGAGGAAGTGACACAATGCTGAGACTGAGACAGAAGGAGTGAGGCAAAGCCAATGGCTGAGACAGAGGAAGTGAGATGAAGACAGAGACTGATACACAGCGAGTGAACCGAGATAGAAGCTGATAACAGAGGAATTGAGAAAAAGCCCATGACTGAACCATGCTAATTGTAAGTACGAGGAAGCCAATGACTGAGACAGACGAAGTGAGAAAACGACAGAGACTGAGACACTGGAAGTGGTAGGTAGGCAGAGACTGAAACGGAGAAAGTGAATCTAGACAGAAACTGAGACAGAGCGAGTGAACCAAGACATAGACTGAGGCAGAAGAACTGAAAAAAGCCAGTGACAGAGGCATAGGAAGTGATACACAAGCAGAGACTGAGACAGAGGAAGTGAGACAAAGTGAATGTCTCAGACAGAGAAAGTGATATGAAAACAGAGGCTAAAACAAAGAGAATGAAGCAAGACAGAGGCTGAAGCACACAGAACGAGACAAATGCACAGAGTGAAGTATAGACAGTGGCTGAGACAGAATGAGGAAAAGATAGAAATTAAAACAGAGGAACTGAGATAAAGACAATGGCTCACAATCAGATGAAACAGTTAAGTAATGACAGAGCCTGAGGCAAAGAGAGTCAGGCAAAGCTAGAAATTGAGATGGAGGGCGTGAAACACAAACAAAGACTGAGACAAAGAGGTAGAGGCAAAGACAGATACTGAGATAAAAAGACTGGGACGAAGAAAAATACTGAGACAGATAGAAGAAGGCAAAGGTAGAGACTGACGTAGAGGCAAGCAGAAAGAGAGAGAAACAGAAATGGAAAGAAGAAAAAGAACGTGCAGAGTGCTTTTACAATACAGGCAACCAAAGTTTCAGCGGGAGGACTTTTAGGAATATCGACTGGTAGGTATTTTTGCGGGTGCAATTTTGCAAATATTGTTACAAATGTTACGTGCACGCGAAACTGTGCGATTACTGTGCGAAACATCGTTATAGAGTAAACTGGATAACGTTGAAAAATCGTAATAACTCTCGTTTTTGTTTATAACAAATAGCACGGCACTTTTCTAGATAAATTTCTATTCCACTGGCTGCTTTGATCGTAACTGTATCGATGTATTTTTATGCAATTTTTACAGCCCAACTGATTCATGTGGGAATCTGTTTGGGGGAAAAATTTCATTCGTAGTTTGGAAAAAGATTTAGTGGGAAAATTATTGGATCGTAAAACACATACATCTATCTTTTCAATACTGCGTTTTTTGCAGTACGTAAAAGAATTTCAGCTGTGGAATTCCATTTTTGCCGGCGATGCTTCAAAATTCCCGTTCGTACCGTACAAAATGTTGTATCATACCGACATACTGACATGCGCAACTAAGCAAATTTTATCCACGAGCGTATCTGATCTCGTTCTATGTAACGTTAACAAACATATCAACTCGTAATATCAGTCCTTCGGACTTCAAGCTAAGTAAAGCCTTGCCTCTTACACCCTTCATTGCTATGTGGAACTCACAGTCTCTTCTGTAAATCGAAAAATCTAGTTAAATAGCAATTAATTTTATTAAATGAGCTCAGTCGATTTACAAAAAAAGATTAAAAATTAATTTGTACTTAATTTTAATTCATTTCCAAGACTCTTTATTTGCTGCGCAGATACAGTCTTTATTTGAAATTAAAAGTGTAGTGTATAAAATGTAAAGTGTTTTAGAGGAAACTAAAAACTGAATTTGTAAAACGGCTTTAATAAAGCTGGCAAAATATAGTGCCAAGGCTAATATTCTTTTACGCACTGTGTGCAATACAACGAACAATGAATTCATTCCATGAGTTATGGGCACATTTTACGTTTGTTCATTGGCCTACTTGTTCGTCGACCGTTGATATATTTCATCAACCAATCGAAAAATTCTACCGGTAAATTCGAATGGCATAGAAAGCCTTTGAAAAAGGGGGAAAGTCTGTTGGAAGAGTAACGAGGCTTATATTCAAGCACAAGGTCATTTCAGGCACTTTTTTTCGCGGAGATCAACGAGAAACAATAAGAAATGAGATGGTTGCAAAGGTAAAGAAAAGAATCATTTTCGTAATTCCTAAGGAATTTGTCCTCGAAAATGCAGCGGAGTTGTACGGTCGAATTTCAAGCTAATGAGTTGGAAATTTTGATATTTCCTGAGACTCCATTTCTAAATGAGGTACATGTGCACATACTTAGAACTTAAAACTATACGTCCCACAAACAATAACGTTAATTAAATGACAAACCATCAAACAAACAAAATAATATAACATAGAATTAACGAAATAGCAGAAGACCGGAAAAGAAAGTAAAAAGAGACATCAATTTACAACGATCTCTCCTTTGTATAATAAATTCATCCCCAAAGTACTACATTTGGAAGCATATCATGCATACAATTTTCTATATTTACGGTTAAAATATTAGTCGCATCACATGAACGTGTTCCCTGCGAAACGGAACGACAGGTGAAAAGCGATTATATCGTCTATTTAAGTCGAGGGAATAAAATTAGAGGTAGATATCTCGCTTCTCTGGATATCGTTATCTGAGGGGTCGAATATTGAATGGAAATTTCTTGGGTATACGAGCCCGGTAGTTAGTCATGAATATTGGTCACGTATACGAAAGCGATCGTAAAGCTTGAAAAATGGCATCATTGGTATGGTATTCCCATAAAAGGAATACGAAAAACCATTTTTCGATACACGCGAAACCACTTTTGATTTTTTATTGTCCTCGAAATTGGCGCTCCTTTTATTTCCTTTTAGCCTGTTTTTTTCCCCCGCTAGTTTCGTAGCCGTGGTATAAATCTGACTTACTTTCGGGGTACTGTAACATGAAAGATTACTTCGGCCGACCTATAAAGTTCGGAAGCTACGCAACGCAGCCTTCAAGATTTGTAGCTGTGATGTAGGTCAATCCTCACGGATTTAAATATTCAAATCCACGAAATATGTCCATATATATGTATGTACATTATATACATTATGCACTTACACATTTATAGGAATGTTCCCTAATTCTAACGGGGTCGTACATTCGACCATAATCTTCATTCCGATAGAAATCAGCTCAGGTGACGTTTCTTTGAGTGAGACTCTAGATCAGGCTTGTCCAACCCACAACCCAGGACGGGTATGTATGCGGCCCACCAAAAAATCACAAATTTGACGATATTGTGACTAAAAATACCATAATACTACGAACTATTCATTAATTTTAGCGGATTTTATATCTGGCCCAAAGCAACTCTTCTTTCAGTGTGGCCCAGGAAAGTTAAATGTTGGACACTCATGCTCCACGTCAGGGGTGAGCAATTTTTGTATATTTACGATTGGCATTTTTTTTCTTCAAAATTTTCGATCTTCTTACTAAACTCTTGACCTTTAACACGTTTAACCCTTTGCACTCCAAGTCATTTTTACTATGAGCTACCAGTTACTCAGAAACTATTTACTCGCGAATGCGAGTGCGAGTGCGAGAGAAGCCGATGTGATTTTTCTTACAAGAAGCTACGAATAGTTTCGGATTTATGGAGATACTTTAATAATAGTAAGTGGTCCAATGCAGGCTACTTTCCCATTTATAAGTATACATGTGTATATGATTTAATACGAAGGCGCGAATCTGCATAAAACGTATCGAATTTCCAAGTACACGGTAGAGGTAAAAACGACTGAATTCGTAGGTGCAATTAAAGTTATTAATTGTTGGATTTTTATTGTGTCGATTACACGTGCGAATGATGCAATCGACCGAGTAGGAATCACGTCGAGTAAAAGCGTCGAAATGCAAGCGCGCGTATCAAACACTCGATTTACAAAACCGAGCGATTCGATTCTAGGAAAGAGCTGTAAAAAAATACACGATAACTTTATCGTGTCAAAATTGATCGAAACTGCGGATTCTTTCGATTCCGCGTAAATTGGTGGTGAAAAGTATGGTAAATAAAAGCACACAGATCGAAATATACATGTATTGTTTTGCAGTTTGCGGTATTGAATTCAAATTGTTGAAAATGCAAAGGGAACATGTATTTGAGGATTGTTTGATCAATATTTCGACGATATCTATTTTATATTTTCTCTCTAACAGTATAGTATATAATTTGTAGTATATAGTAAGTATAATTTCTTTTTAAGAACATAAAATACAGTTTAATTTTCAGGCGGTTAAATAAATGGATATTGGAAGGGCAGAATTATTTTTTGCCGATATTATCGTACTTTCTTAATTTATGCAATGAGAGTAAATAGTAATAGAAGAAGAATAACAGCAGTGACCCAGAATGGAAATGGGCAACAACGTAGAAAACGAGAAAGAAAGCAACAGGGCACTCCACGATCAGACACTAACAACGTGGAAATGCATAATAATCAAGGCGACATTTCTTGCGGAAAAAGGGGAAAATAACAATTTTCGTTTCTATATAAATTTACGAAATAATATAATTTGAGCAGAACTAATGTGCGCCATTGCAAACGCACCTGATATCCGACATCGTGGAAAACCTCTAATTTACTACGAAACTACACGGCCATTCGTATCCAAAATTATCTCTAATTATTACTACATGGCAGGACAAATAATATCACATTTCTATACAGAACAAAATAATTATCATTTAAATAGAATTAATATCTGTCATTCTAAACACAGCTGATATTAAACATTTCGAAAAAACTAAAATTTCCATAAAACTATGGAATGGCTTATCGCGTCCTATTATTTTATGGGAAAAGAAATCAAATCATACATATAAATAAATTGTAAGAACAACTTCAATTCAAATGCAACAATCATCCATGATTCTAAACGCCCTTAATATCCAACATTCCCATGAAAAATTAAATTCACTGCAAAGCTGTAAAATAGCTATTCGGTCCTCGAAACATCGTACTGTTATTAGATAAGAGGACAAACGATGGCTCACCCATAAATAAATTTTCAAAGCACTTGCAATTTAGGTGTAACTGTGGCCCACTATTTTAAACGCTCTTAATATTCAACATTCCCATTAAAAAATTAAATTCCCTGCAAAGCTCTAAAACAGCTATTCGGTCCTCGAAACATCGTACTGTTATTAGATAAGAGGACGAACGATAGCTCACCCATAAATAAATTTTCAAAGCAATTGCAATTAGGTGTTACTGTGACCCACTGTCTTAATATCCAACATTCCCATGAAAAATTAAATTCACTGCAAAGTTGTAAAATAGTTATTAGGTCCTCAAAACATCGTACTGTTATTAGATAAGAGGACAAACGATAGCTCACCCATAAATAAATTTTCAAAGCAATTGCAATTTAGATGTAACTATGACCCACTATTTTAAACGCGGTTAATATCTAACATTACCATTAAAAAATTAAATTCACTGCAAAGCTCTAAAATAGTTATTAGGTCCTCAAAACATCGTACTGTTATTAGATAAGAGGACAAACGATAGCTCACCCATAAATAAATTTTCAAAGCAATTGCAATTTAGATGTAACTATGACCCATTGTTTTAAACGCTCTTAATATCCAACATTCCCATGAAAAATTAAATTCACTGCAAAGCTGTAAAATAGCTATTAGGTCCTCGAAACATCGTACTGTTATTACATAAGAGGACAAACGATAGTTCACCCATACGGAAATCTCCGAAACAACTGCAATTCGAGTACAACTAACATCCACCATTCTAAACGCACCTGATATCCGACATTCTGAAAACCCCTAATTAACTACTAAGCTGCAACACGGCCATTCATATCCAAGCCGACCGCAAATTTGGTAACAGCAACGTAACAGTTTATGTAACGCAATAAACAAAACCCCATTTCCGTAACCGAATTACTCGATAAAACCTGATTTCAGTAACTATCGGACGCGCAGAAACGATGGCCGAATAGCGAACAACTCGCGACTCGTAACGAAGCGAAGGCGAATGTAAGAATTAGAAATTCCGCGGTACCAAGCTGTACCAATGGACGAAGTTAAGGACGAACACGCAAAGGTCGCACGAAATACCGAAGACCGCGAAGAAGAACTCCGGGATTCGCGAAGAGAAGTTCTCCTGGTGGTGGCGCTTCATGGCGGACCTTTATTTATGATCCGATTTAGGGTCGTGATTCTTGTTCATGGAAGAGAAACAGGAGGGATGTGCTAATCCTTGGTCCTTCCACGGAAAACCTCTAACGGCACGCGATTTATTTTCGTTGAATTAGCACCCACTGCCCCGAGGATCGTGTCAAGAAGCACACTCATACGAATACAATCGTATTGGATGAAAGATGTTGGAGGAGAGAAAGAGAAGGAAACGATTGAGACGTCGATGCCTTCGAGGAGACGTGCTCTGGACGATAATAATCCTCGGACATCCCTCGAATAAGATTGCCGCAAAGAACACGCCCCTCTGCCGCCATAATAAGATCGTAAATATTATCTGTACGAGAAGTTCCTTCGAGGGGATTCTATGAATGTAATTAACTTAGTGGTGTTTATTCGAGTAATTGTTAAGCACTGCTGTCTATGTTTTTTTGGTGTTGTAATTTGAAGAATGAAGATTTCATTCCTTCGAATAGTGACTGATGATGAAAATTTTAATAGCTTTTGTTTAGTTATTTTACCAGTGGCCAAACGAGAGAAATAAAAATATTGGAAGTAATAAATTCATTACAACTTACAATTAGAGACTATCAGAGACACACGTGAATTATGTCCTAGGTAAAATGATTATAACGATCCTCAGTGTCAAACGACTTAATACACCCTATATTAATATCAGAGATTAAACCAGCAATATTCTCTCGCGTAATTAATTCGGAATTTAACAAACAAGATTTCGCTCTTCCGACTCATCGACTAACGAATTCCTATTCACGCTAATCGAAGACCGCACATATATCTTCAACGATATCGTTTAATATCTATCCAATTAATCCGTCGTATTAAAGTATGCAATTAACTTAGTAATCCGGCGAGGAAGGTCCGGCTTTTTCGGCTCATCGACGAATGAATAAAATTCACGCTAACTATTGGCCATCGATCGTAAATATCGGTGGATTACGCTTTTACGCCGTTGCTGGTTTGTAACGACGGTTAAATGGTACGTGGCCTTTATGGCCGATTTAAGTCCCACAGGCTCATTATTCCGATTATATATTATACATGCAGCCACGATGTCTTGAGTCTGTACACAACTATCACTGTCGTTTAAGGTTGCTTTATTAACTCCCATTATCTCGCGCATAATTATATCCAGCCCCGTGCCGGTATGTGTCGTGCGCATTAGCTCGAAACGCGTTGTCCTAAGCGATCTAAAATTAGGTCGCGGGGCAAAGGCTCGCAAAATAAACTCCTCCATCCTCGGAGCACTCCTCTTAATTTCATAATCCCGTCCTGTGCCGGAGAAAAATAATTTCCACCCCTCCGTTCATTCGTTAGGCACGCCCCCTCCACCCCCCTCGTGGAGGGACGCGGCATTAACTCTTTATTCGATGCGAGCTAATTAAGCAATGATTAATTATCTCCGGACATTCATGAAATTCCATTATGGAATTTCTAATGCCCGAGAAGTGCTCGAAGTAAAGTACGCGTTGACGGGAGGTGAATTTATTTCCGCGGAGCACGAAGCGCCGCGGGGCCCGTCTGAATTTAACAAAGACAAAACAAACTGTGCACTTACGTTACTCGTTACTCACTGCACGGACGAGGCGAGACAACAGGTAAGCAAAGACGAGGAAATACGAGCACGCTCAGTTTACGCACCTTTATTGAGGTCAACGTTGCATTATTGGATACACTTTGCGTCATTTCACCGGCAACTTTTGTTTTATGCTTTTAACGGGCCGCGCTCGAATATTCGCCGGGTGCTATTCATTTTTCTCGATAGTAAGAAAGCACCGACGAACGTACAATGCCGAGGTATATGCAGTAAATATTCATAATGACGCGGCGGAGGTGTAATTAATTTTTAACAATGCCACGATACCCGGCTAATGCGTATTAACAAAAAGTTGTATGGTGAAAATGTAGCCGAGGTGCAAAGAGAATGGTCGAGATAATTAGAAAAGCTATTTTTCTAGTAAAAGTCCCTCCTGTCGTGGAATATTTTTCTTCGAGAAGTCTGTCCGGAGTTTTAATAAATTACAGCCAGGCGGAGTAAAATTTTGAAGTAGAATAAAATATTTTCAATGATAAAGTAAGCATATGCTATTATTATTACTCAATTTAAATAAATGTTCTTACGGATTTCGAA
This sequence comes from Cerceris ruficornis, assembly GCA_963989415.1. Taxonomy (NCBI): domain Eukaryota; kingdom Metazoa; phylum Arthropoda; class Insecta; order Hymenoptera; family Crabronidae; genus Cerceris; species Cerceris ruficornis. The sequence continues at coordinate 19,746,038 of OZ022519.1, forward strand.
GGCTGAGAGGCGAATCCAATGTTGAACCCTAGCGCTTTCAATTTTAATTCTCCACATCGTCGAATCATTATAGGTCCAGAACTCACCTGAAACAAAAACACAAATTGTCATTAAACTGTCCATAAATATTACATCCTGAAACCAGGTCTCAAAAAATTAAAAAAAAAATCATTCCCCCTGCAAGCATGTCATAAATACACGATATTTCAGAACCCACCTAAAACGGATAGACCACACCACGTAAAGTTCAAGAACGGAAAAAAGATAAACAAAACCTCCATCCAATTGATCGCAAATCAATAATGAAATCACCATGCCAAACAACGCATAAAGGTCATTCACAGCGTAACAGTCATCGGCTCTAATTTCCTTTGGCACTTCGCAAAAAGCCGATTAAATTGCGTCAGGCGTAAAACTAATTTGGAAATGATTAATTAATAGCAATATTAGGAAAGGCCAGCGCAAGCGGCACAGGTACCGATTCATTTCACCGTTGCAGCACGATGAGGAACAACCACAGAACTCGACTGCGAGTTTCGCGAGCGTAAATCAAAGCGCAACACGCTCATGTGTTCTGCGCTGCTCTGCCTGTATTCAGTAGTCGCGACCCGCATGTGTCGTGACAAGCTAGTAGTCATGGCCCGTATATGTCGGACAGGCCGAGGTTACATTGCGTCGTTCGAATGTAATACCGCTTTATCAAAAACATTGACCATGATGCGCGGTGTCGAGAGCAACTCCGCCAGGGATTGCTAGCAGGAGAGGGAAAAAAAAACTGTCCGTGGACACGTGTACTTGCGGGGATTACAATTGTTGAACGATTAATCCGCGGGCATTAATCCGGTGGAAGAGTCTGGAAATTATTTAATGGCAGATCAACTGGTACCGGCGGTCCGTGACCGGAACGGTAAACGTTTGCGTGTCGGGTAGTTTCATGGTCCTTTTGCCTGTCGGCGGGCTTTGTCTGGTATTGTTGTTATTAAATTATGGCAGCGGCGAGGCGAAGTTTATCGCGATGGTATGAGCGTGTTTGTTTTGCTCCTGGATTTTTGGAGTTGATTGACGCTGTGGTGTTTTGTTGGATTCGTAGGTTCGAATGAGTTTCGAGTTGTTAAAGGTGTAGGGTTGAATGGTTTAGGGGGATTGTAAACTTTGTGAAGTTTGGTTTTTTATATTTTTAAATTCTGCTTTTGGGGCAGATTAGACAGATATTTTTGTGTAGAATGCTTTGAACTGATAGTTTAATCTACGAGTATTCTTTCTGGTTGGGTTGTCGTTGTGGCTACTGTTGGCTTTTGAGTATTTTTAATCTTCTGATCAGCCTTTGGGGAGTTAATAAAGAAACTTCTATATAGATTACTTCGAGCTGTTAGTTTGGTCTGCGAGTAGGTTTTCTGGTTGGAAAAAGGTTTATATCACAGCTTTCTGTCTCCTATATCTGCACTTTAACTGATAAAATTCAAACTCGAGCTGACTGTTTGGAATTCCGAAATTTGAAACTGTAACCGCGACAGTTCGCGTGCCTACGTATAAATGTGGCACAACATAAAATAATGGCCGGTTTAGTGTGCAAACAAATACAAGGGAAAACAATATTTTTGAGGGGGATCTTGAAAAATATTCGATGATAAAGCATCGTATTACAAAAACATAAAATTCTTTGTGTCTATCCAGCAAACGCGGCCATTAAACGTGCCCGCGCACTCATACTCGTATCCGGTGTACTTTCGACTAAAAGAAGAAAGACAAATACAAAACATTTGTCCGTTTTGTTTATAACGATAAAAACTCGTGACGCAATTTTATGAAAACCTCGCAGAGATATTTCAAACAGAGTCCCGATACGCGCGCTCGTGGAAACACGAATTCGGACGATTTTTATAATCATTTATCGATACTCCGGGTATTCCGATGGAATAGTAAAAAAGGAAAAAGCGACGGGAGGGGAGTGAAAGCTGATAAAAAAAAGGGAAAAATTTCGTATTAAAAGCGTATCGATTTTTTTCAGTAATTTTTTTATTTCGTTTCTGGCCGCTCTGCAGTCTCGCGGCACAATCGAATTTCACCGTACGTAAATCTAATTGCACCACGCACATCTGCAGTCGGCGGTGACGATCTGCATACAGGATATAATAAGGTCAAATACGAATGAATACGTCAAAAAAAAGAGAAGAGAGCGAAAGAGAGAGCGAGAAAGCAAGAACGAGAAACGTCGAGTTTAAACAGCGTTGAAATGCTGCAACGCCGGTTTATCAAACGCTGCGACACGATGCAATTTCAAGGAGGACGTTGCGCCGTAATATCGAAAGTGCCGATTAATCTAATTTGACTAATTGCACCATAAATTATAAATATACCGCTGATTAATATTACAGGAATACAATATGCATTAATGCTTTGCGATTCATATTTGGCGCAACGGGCGAGCGACGGCTGCAATTTGGAATTTCAAGAACGCAAATGAAATTACAACGTGTCGTTCTGTAATAATTACTCGACGGCAGGATCGTAATGCGAAAGTGTCGACGAACGTGGAAGAAAAAAGACGTGGAACGAGGTTGTTCTCGGACATATTCCCGCGGGTGTGATATACATGTATGTATATATTTAAAAAAAAACGAGAGAGAACGCGACATTAATATAATTTTCAAATGAAATTTCAGCCGGTGAAAAGATAAAAAGTGATCAGACTCGTTCAACGAGTCGTTGCATAAGCAATAGATACGAACGTACATTGTATTGCACCCTGACACTCAAAATATCTCATTTCGATGGTATCTCGGATTATTGAATTAAAATTTATATGTAAAATAAATTTATCTTGATCAATCGCTCGCCGAGCACAAATTAAATATATTTACAATCGCAGTATCGAGTGGAAGAATTCTACAAAGTCACTCGAAATATCTCGTCGGGAGTGGCTCTCGAATACCGGCGAATTAGAATTTATCGATGAAACAAATTTCCCTCGATTAATCTCGTGTCAAACGGCAGCTTCGAAATATTTGTAATCACGCCATCGACGAAAACAGAACGGCATAATTAAATGGTCTTTACGTACGATCGTAAAATTACTGAAAAATCTATTAGTCGTCGGAGAACGAGGGCGTTAATCCGCCCGGTTGGATGGGTGGAAATGAGGGAAGTTTCACGATCGCAAATCAAAGCGGGCAGTCATGTGTGTCACGTGCGTCACCGGGGCGAAGTGACAAAGCAATAAGCAAGTAGATCGAGAAGACGGAGAGTCAGACAATTCTAAGGAGACGTGAAGCTGCACACCTGACTTAAGCAGGGACGTGCGATGCATCGGTTGCAACGGTAATTTCGAGAAGCTCCAAGTACCCGTGGAACGATTTCTTTGACCGTTTGGAAGGTTATGAGCGCTAGAGCGAAGAGCTGGGACGATGTTAGTGGTACCCTCGACGACGACTACGACGTCGTCGTTTGATATCAAAGGTGAACTAACAAAAATGAAGTTCGTCGGGCGCAATTTGGCATGGAGAGTCACGGTATGGCGCACATGCGCAAGAGTATACTCGAAAGGCTAACGACGGGGCAATTTGTTTTCGTTAAATTAGCACCCGTCCAAGTGCCTCCAGCACGAGTCAAAGAACACTTCTGGGCTGCGCGTCTCTGTCTTACCCAGCGCGTTTTAGCTCCCTCGTAGAAGAGCGTTACACGTATGTACCTTCACATACGAAAGTACCAGGGAATCCAAGGGACGATGATGCGCGACCTTTGCACGTGCGAACGTACACGTGCGTTCTAGGCACGTACGATTGTGGCTGGCGCGCACACACGTCACGAGTCATAGACGAATAGTGGAACAAAAGGAAGAGATGCCGAACATGGAAAGTAGAGGGAGGAACGATAGGGGAGAAAGCGAGTTCAGGAGGACACGTTAGAAGGAAAGGGAGGATATCGGGAGAAGTGCCGGGCCAGGTGGATGACGATCGTGAGAAGCAGAGATAGAAGATAGGGAAAAGAGGAGATGAGGGATGAAGAGAGATGATAGAGAAAGAGTGTGTGTTTGTGAGAGAGAGAGAGAGTTAGAGGAGAAGGATGAGAAGGCAGCATCGATTCGAGCATGTCGTATACATAGAGAATGCAACGTTCCGCGTCTGGCTGTGATCCGTCAACCGGAAACGACGCAATTTACATGAGGAATCGAGGCAAGGCGTCTCGAGTGTAAGTAGCTAAGCCACAGGCACGTACGTAATTCCCCCGTATACCGGCCACGAGGTACGATGATATCGATGGATCGATACGCGCTATGATGTGTCCCACATATCCTCCTGTTTACAGGTCTACTCGAAAATCGATTACTATCAGCGGGGCAGCTTAAATCATCATCCGACTGTCCGATTTCGTGTCCACTGACGAGCACGGGAATACCAATTCAATGGTAATCATCTCCAATCATTGGGTGTATGTGTCGTTGACTTTTTGGAGTCTAACGATTCACACATTGAACATTAGTCACTTCAACTACAATTGATACCTTTATTTCATTATAGACCAACGCATTAATTCCTCGTTAATCTGTATTTCGGAGGGGACTGCTGTGCGGGTATGAAGTTAAAGGCTCGATCTCCCCAATTAATGGGTCAGAGATCAAATTCCCGTTACCTCTAGAAATTTCTTTCCTACGTGATATCTACGTCATGCCTTTGGTAGCCTGGAATCTACCTAAAATTGTACGTCCTAGGCAAAATGAGCAGCAGTTAACCCCTTGCCCTACAGTAACGAGTGACGCTCGTGATACGATAAAAGGAATAGAGAATTTCGAATTTCACGAAAGACTGTTAACCCCTTGCCCTACGATTTTTTTGTCACTGTCTCCGCAATAATTGAAAATTAAATTGCTAAAATAAAATATGTTAGTGATAGCTGATATATTTCAGAATTTAACGCAATATTAATAACATAGGAATCATATTATCGTGCCGTGTTCCACTGATATTCTCAGTTTAATAATTTTTGAGAAGCTTCAAAATTTCCCGCTCCATTCATCGCATCACGAGTGCCACTCGTTTGTAGGGGAAAGGGTTAAATTGAAAATATCAGTGGGTTAAGAGACAGTCAAATTATCTCTATAGTATTAATATTGAGTTAAATTATATTGCATGACAGAAATCACTGTGAAATTTTTATTTCACGAATTAATTCCGAGTTATTGCGTACGTAGTCACTAAAGAAATTGTACGGCAAGGGGTTAAAGTCGAAAAAGGAAAAGACATAAAAATACCTCTATTTCATTCTGAAAAAACACTGTACGTTTACCGTTCTTCCAACGACATATGAAATAATAAAAAACACTGCTCCAAAATCTTCGTTCTTTGACTTTTACACTCCGTGCATGTGGGGAATTTTTAACAGTCAGATATTTTTGCGGTCTGCGTTAAATCCGGTGTTACTCGCGGTTGCTCGGTAACTTACACAGAACAGAAGTTCAATTTAGAAATAGAGATCTCACCAGCGAATAGACGGAAGTTCAAGCGTATCGGCGATAAACTAATTTCGATAAAAGGGGGACACTCGGTGGCCCGTTAACGAAACCGATACGCGTAAGCCATTTTTTCGCGAATTTATGTTCGACCGATAGGAAAGGGCTGTATGAAAATATCGCGGATAGTTGTCAGCGCGCATGCGCGAATAGTTGGTTCAGTTATACGATAATTTTGTATAATAAAATGTTATGAAAGGCCATAGGTGGGCAAAAGCGGATAATAGCCAGCGTCGATTACTCTCGGTATTACAGAGGAATTCGTTGCTAAAAAAAAAAGGAAAAAAAAAGGAGGGGAAAAAATGCAACGAAATTATAAAGCCGCGGGGGAAGAGGAGAGAAAATAGGGGAAGAGGGGGAAAACAATATTGTTAAACGATGGAATTTATATGAGAAATCCAGGCAAAAATGAAAATAGCTTTGACATAGATAGGAGGATAGTTTGCGTTCTATCAGCATCGAAATATGGTCATACCGATTGATCGATAATACCAAGAGAGAATGAGATAGGATCGTCACGTATTTTCCTCTTCTTCTCCTCGTTCTATCAATACTCCCGAGAAGATCAAGTTGTAAACACAGTTATTGGAATTATCGAGCGACATGGCGCAGAAACGCAGCGCCTCGATACTGGCTTTGATTTCAACCTTTTCCGCTGTGAAACTCGGGGCCAAGTGGAACGCAGACGAGGAACGTAACAAGCTTCGAACTTTAATGTAATCGCCATTACGATGGAACGACGAAATACACGAAATGTGCCCGAAAGGGAAAAACACGATTCATGACAATCGATAATTTCGATGTCCCTCGACGGAGTGTCAGTACGGATGGAACGATCCGCGACAAAGGGACGTCGAGGAGAAAAATTCAATGGGAAAGATCGTGAACGATTCTTTGAATCAACTGAATTCAATTTCGGAATTGCTAAGCTTAATACTCTCTCCGGATAAAATTGCCAACAGACGATGAGATAAGTAAGAAATAAGAGGGAAAGGATGAAAGAGAGTTAAAGTCACTTTTCAACGATGGAATATAACTCGGGAAATCGGATAAAAATATAAACATCACCGATACCAAGTAAGAACATATTTAAAATTCGACGACGTATCGTGTCGTTAATGGTACTCTATCGATAGATCGATAACACGGTTCATACTATCCAGCATCAACCTTTTCCTTTCCGTCGATTTCCTTCGGTACTCGAGTTTCCAACTTCTTCTTGCAGTCTTTCGTGGAATAACTTTGAAACCAGAAGAAGAAGAAGCTCGGGTGTACGTAATCAGGTTCGTGTGCCCATAGAGAAGGAAAGGAGAACTTATGAGAGAGGAGCCGGGACACGCGAGCCTCTATCCAAACTGAGCGGAGTAATTGTCGCTCTGGTTGTTCTTTGTCTCTTTCATTAACTCGCTAAGTAACGAGATAGCTGCGAAGTAGAACGAATAGACGAGGACGCTCGATGTCGCCGTCGTCGACGACCTCGGCGTTGTCGTCGTAGTCAAATAGCGTAATTTACATGAGAAATCCGGTAAAGGAGAGTAAATCAAATACACCGTGCAACATGTTGGATAATCACTGGACACGTGCATCTATGTAGGTAGGTAATAGCGAAATCGTTCTACAATTCCCATTCTAATCATTGCACGTTGTTTTGTATAGCAATTTTGATGGGTAACGAAATTAACGAAGCGAATTGTAGAAGCGCGGGAATGGTATAAATAGTGTTAGAGGAGGTAAATACCATTACTAAGGGGAAAGAGAGGGAGAGAGAGAGAGAGAGGATTGGTGCAAAAGTTATAATTACTTCGAGATACAACTGAAACGACATTTCGTCACATTTAGGCCAGAAATTACGTTTCTCGGAAACGTCGTTGCGCCAACTAACATTATAAAATTGTACGGATTCCCGGGAATTTATTTGATTTGATATTAACCCCTTGCCCTACAATAACGAGTGACACTCGTGGTTTTTCCATTTCCAATAGAATTGGAAATTTTCAAGTTTTGCAAAACCTATGAAATTGAAATTATTTATGAGACGCAACGCAAAAATATTGCTTCTATAATACTAACATTACGTTAAATTATACGCTATATCAAGAATTACTGATCAATTTTTATTTTAACAATTTAAAGCCGAATTATTGCAGATGCAGGTATAAAATAAGTCGTAGGGCAAGGAGTTAAACGCAAACAGGGAGAGAGGATCAGTTGAATGGGGACTTTTAATATTCAGACAGTAACGATGATAGAGGAAGTCGAAGGAATTTGGCGCGCACGCATAAACGAACTCACGGAAGTTAATAAGCGCACAGTTACGAAGCGATAGGATATTCGAGTTCGCCGGTGATTTTCGAGATAAGAAGATACGAGGGAAGAAGCGGATGCGGAGAAAATGGGAAGATGAGAAAATTACATACCGTAGAATCGATGCAATTTGCATAATAAGATTACGAACGGAAGTCAGGATAAACCAAGGAAGACGGAGGTTTTAAGAGTTTAAAAATACGTCACAGACGACACCGTAACGATTGAGCCACGTGTTTTTTCAGGTGGATCGTGTAACGCTAATCTATTTGTGTGGCATCGATTATATTTTGTAAATAACTTGTCGATTTAACATCTCAAACTACTGCAATTTTTATTACCTTAAACAATTAACAGGTGTCATGTAACTTGAACTGCGTTTTGTAATTTTCTATCATTCTCCTATCTATTTTCCAATCAGGATTAGGCATTAAATAGAAGATTGTACGAAAATATCTCATTAAACGATTACTCAACAGCTTCGGTGAATTACGCACGTCAAAAACTTCAAATGAGCAATTATACAGCATAGAGAAATGTTTCGAAAAATTGTTACAATTCAAAACCAACTGCTTGATAACGATACTCTTTATTCCCATCAACACCGCAATCTCAATTACGAATACTGTGCACAAACTGTGCACAATCCTAACACAGTTATCGCAAGCAGAGTGCGAAGAACCCCTGCAATCTAATTCTTCACTCTACGATCTTCTCGAATCGAATCTCGCGGTAGTATCTGCCGCAAGTATTACAGGCAAATCGCGGCGGGCGAAAAGATGATTATCAAAATTATCGAATAATACGAAGTAGGGCATAGCTGCGGGTGTTTTGTTGGCTTTCAGCGTTGCGAGGCAGAAAACGGAGAACACGAGAATTGCTACGGAAACAATGGAACTCTCCTGCACGAACAATCAACTGGCCAGAAAGAGACGGTACGATAGTTAATATCTACGGGGAAGATAGCGTGATAGCCTGAATTACTGCGAAAATGGCGCGGTTCTCACGTTCGAATAATTCCCGTAGGTATAGAAAAACATTTATCCGTGGAGCACAATGCGTGTGTCGCGTGCAAGGCACAGATCAGCGAAAAGAGGATGGCGCATTGTCTCAGAAGAAAGATATGCTCGTTCGATTCCCGATGAATATATTAAAAATCCTTGTTATCATAGCCACTGGATTTTCCAATTTCTTAATGCTCGAATTTCATCGTTCACTTACCCTTTACACCAGAAATTCGTCTTTACTTGTGACGGTAGTAGCGGCGGAGATTGTTTTTCGAAGAATGTGACAATTGAAATTTATTATTATTTAATTAAGAAACTTTCTGATAGAACGAAGTTGCGGAGGATGCTTATAAATGCTACTGTAGCAGCGTCTACGCAGTTCGATGTGTTAAAACAGGGGAAGTTTTGAAATTGAGTTACCAATTTTAATAGCATACAAGCCGATTAATTTGTAAAAAAAAGAAAGCTAAAGAGAAGAGATTCATATACGAAACTGATAATACTTACACCTACTATATTATTCAATTAATTTCCTTAAACACCGTGACGGTAACGAGATGCAAAATAAACAAACGACCGACCAACAAGGGCGTATATTAACTTTCCACTCGAGCCCTTTGAAACATATTTCTCCCGGTGTATGAAAGAGCAAAAACAGCCAGAAAATTTGCATGGACATTATCCTTGAATTTTGCTTTAAAAGCGGATACAAAAATGATTATCCGTATGCCGGCGATGCTCGAAACTTTGGAATCTAAATAGACGTGTATACATACATACGTATATACCCGCCATGGTGAACCGTATAGCTACCAGTCTTAATCTCTCTCATTGCAGTGCCTTCCTGAATAACAAGCTACCAAGAAGAGAACGAGAGAATGGAGAAGATTGTGAGACAGAGGAGAGAGAGAGAGAGAGAGAGAGAGACGGAGAGTGAGAAAGTGCAAGAGCGAGAACGTGAGAATTGCAGCGGAAACAATGCAATTTACATAAGGAATGAAGGCAAAGCGTCTTGACTGCGAATAGCTAAGCCACAGGTTTCTGAGATACTACGGAATGGAATGACATCGATGGATCGATACACGTTATCTAATCTACGCCCTTTTCCATTCCCTGATTCCTCTCTATCTCCCACGGGAGTCAAATCGCGAATGAGATTGTTCGCGGGAGACGATAAAATTCCGTCCGATTTTACAATGCATTCTTTTTCAATATTTACCGAGCAGGAAAAGGGGAGAGGGATTAATAAAGGAAGGAATATTGCCGAGCTTTTCCAGAAAGCAATAACTCGATTCCGAAGCGAAGGTGGACCGGCCGCAGGTCGAGGATTCTCGATGTGGAACAACCGAAGATTATGAATTTCGAAAGGTCGCTACGTATCATTCCGAACGTATCTTATTCCATTACGTTGCCGAGGATTAATAACAGACGAGAAAAATAATTGCAAACCCTCGAGCAATTCTACTAATCGTCCTTTAATGAAAAACCTTGCGTCGATGATATATCTGATACTCGCGGTATTATTACAATTCTTACGTGCAACATCGTGGCAATAAAGTACTTAAATAAAAAAAAAATCAGGAAGAAAAGACAGAATAATCCTACGCTATTTCACGAGGTTTCACGTTCTACGGGCTTAACTAAAAAAAAAAAACTATTTTAAATTTTTAATACGAGAACAGCCTGCAATCCCAGATGGCTCGCGCGAAGACATAAACGCAGAGAGGCAAACATCCCCGATAAAATTACAAACACAGATGGATGAATAAAACGGAAGTTTCTCTTTTCCTAGTGAAAGCAAAAAGAAACGCGTACACACAGAAAACTTCTATATGTATGTATGTTATATTGCACTTTTATGACCTACGATGCGGTATCTCGACGGTCGCGATTGTCGATGCGCGGTATCGAAAAATTCGATACACCTAGACTCGACTGGTATCCTCTGGCTTCCCTCTTCGGCCGTGCTTCTCTCGGTACGTTCTCCTTGTTTTTCGCCGTATGAATAAGAAGCGAAGAAGGATAAGAGAAGCCGTGGTTGGTACACGCGGAGAAAAATATTGCCTTTGAAGGGTCGCAATAACTCGACGGAGCAATCGGTCGAGGAAACGAACGTGGATACTCGACAGAATAACCGTCGGTTATAGGTGACTGGATCACGGCGGGCTTATACCTTCCTCTATATCCTCTTTCTCTTTTCCCTCTCTTTCTGTCTCGCTCTTTGTTTCACACACACACTCATATTGTGTTTCTATCTCTCTCTCTCTCTTTATCTTGCAAACACATACACTCACTTCGTTCCTTCTCTCACTGTCATTCTTTTCCTCTTTCTCTTCTTCTTTACCTTATCCTCCGCTCCTCTCTTCTCTTTTACGAAGCGTCGTACTTTTATGGTCTACAGGAGCTAGTATCTCGATCAACGGCACACGCCTCGATCATTTTCCCATCCTCTTTCTCCCTTAATCGTCTGCCACGTGAAGCCCTGACCGGATAACATTAGAGGACTAATAGAGGCAGCACCGAGCGACATTGTCTTTGGGGAAAGATAGCCACGGCGTAATCCTCGGAAACGAGAAAATACACGGTCTCGCGATGCCAGGAAATGGACGGTATTAATTGTACGATGAATAAAATAGCAGAAAATACGATCATTACAAAAAACATTTCTTTATCGGACTCGCGAGACCGGAAAATGGACGGTATTAATTGTACGATGAAGAAAATAGAAAATATGATCTTTAGAAACGTCCTTTTCTACAGAGTTGTACCAGAAATTCATTCGATCACCGTAAATGACATATTTCATTACGGGATTATCAAAGCGTATTACGCTATGACTTTTTGAAACGTAATGAAATGGATAATGCAGAACGGTTCGTTGGCAAATATCAAAGATTACAGAAAAAAAATCGGCAAAATGTCGACGTAGTTTATAAAAAGTCACTTAATAAAAATGCTCCAGCTAAGCTGATCAGTTTTGCTGCTTTTCCATATTCCCCAGATTTATCTCCGTCGTGTTACAATTTACTACGTTCGCTGCGAAATGAATTGTAAAAAAAAAGGATTTTTAGTAATAAGGATGAAGTCACAACTTTTATAAAATGCTCTTTCGAATGAAAGGACGAGAACTTCTATTTAAATGGTATTAATAGCAATAGTCATTGAAATGAGGAACGATTATTAATAGTGATGGAGATTACAATAATAGATTTAATGTAATTTGAACTAAAACGGTAAAAGAATTGTGCTTTTGTCGTTAAAATAAAACAAGTCGAGTAGAATCGACGGAAGAATCTTTAATTGCGATGAAATTACTAATAAATATTCCAGGCGTAATAAAATGATTATTTTATTATGAACTTTCTAAAGGCGTCGTTTTCGAAAGGAATCGAAAGGGTGCCGAATGGCGTTGACCCAAATTTTCTGGCGCGCTAATCTTTTTTAGACTGGTTGTACCTTGCTTGTGCAACGAAGACGAATATGATTTATGGTGCGGAGAAAGTGTGCAGTCTATACTGCTTTGTGGTTAATACGGTGAAGGAGGAATTTTATTCTTCGTTACTGAACAACAAAGGAGTAAAGATTTAGGAAAGATTACCTCGAGCGAACATCTCTGATGCATGAGGAGAATGCACCTTCGCTACTTCCGGAGCTGCTTTCAAAGCTTTTTTCCTTTTGTTTGGATATCGTCGGACGTGAGGTTCGAGTTTTTAGATCATGTTTTCATAAATAATTGCACTATTGAAAATCACGTTCTTTTGATTGTTGCTTCAAAAAATGTAAACTTCATAAATAATGATATTCAAACTTTGTGAATCGAAATTTTAGGTGGTACTGATTTCGAAAGAATTTATGAAATATTTATAAGTATTTTGGCAATAAATATAAGAGAAAAATACTAAATAGATTAACAAGTAATTATTGTCTGTAAAGTTAAGAATAAAACAATAGGCAGTCCTCTCCGTCTAGGCTCGATGCCCTTGGAAAATTATACTTGGCGAAAAAAAGGAGGGTAGTAACGACGATCCGCCATTTTCTGAAGTGGCATTTAAAAAATCGGCCGCGAGGGCGCCGAAATTAAATTTCCGCGCGAAATATGGATTCAAATCGTACGATACAAAATCATATTAAAAACAAAGTCTCGCGAGTGCCGCTTTGTAAAAACTTTCGGAATTTCATTCCGCGAGAAAGATATTGCGTACGTAAAAGCGTAATAACTCGATGATGTAACGTGCAGCGCAATCTGTCGTTCTCAATAAGGATGAGATATGGGATAACCAACGATAAAAAGGTAGGTGAGAGTAGCGTGTGACGCGAAAAACAAAATAAAGGGACACAGGAAAAAAAAGAAGGAAAAGCAAAAACGCGAGAACTCACCCACCCTGCGATCATCGACCAGCCTAAATAAATCTGACGATCGTTATCTCTCGAGATGGCGACTGTTAGCGCAGGATAGAGTGGAAAGAAAAGGCACAAATTTTGAATGGGTTAAATGGAATCGACGAAATTCTATGAGCACTATATACACTAATTGTATTTCTTTTTTTAGCAATAATAGTGCCTAGCCAGTAGACATAAATTTTACTTTAGCTTAACTCGCAACGATCTGGCGATTAACGATTAATTTTTTTAATACATAAGTTTGATTGTTGATTTTCTCAGCTCTCAGGTACTTCCGCATTTAAGTTTTCTCTTGCATAAAGAGATTCTACAAACCGATTCCACAAACTTTTACGGTTAAAACGCAAAAAATTCTGAATGTTGAAAAACTGAGTTTTCCTTCAAAACTAATTTTCTCAAAAACAGATTCCGATGTAGACAAACGGACTTCATATTTGTGTTCAGTGCCACAAAGTCTATAGGAATCAGCATAAATATTCTTCAGGCAAAAAATCGTGTTGACCGGTGTAGTTTTACGTGTTAAATGCCCAGAATGATACCATCAAAAACGAACGTTAAAAAAAGTATTACTTTTAGCACCTCTCCCCGATTAAATTAAAAATAATATTGCGTGACTGATGCAATGAAAGATGCATATTCAAAATTTCATTTTTCTATAAAAAAATATCGGGTTTTCCACTAAATTTTGCACTATGCAAAATCGTTAATGTATGTCTACACCAAATTCAACGGGACGGTTGCATTAAAAATTGCAGAACATGCAGAATTTTAATTATTCCGACGAAAGTACTCCAGCTTCGTGGAAAATCGTATGATTATTCGAATGCGATACTGGCTTCGGATACGTCTCTGATAGTTCTCTTTCATTATTTATGAGTCTCTCCGCAGTTCCATATTCGTTCTACGAAATATGTAATTTTCCTTTGCCCTGGAATATTCATATTAACGAGAAACGTATGAGTTTTTGCAAGATTTCAATTTCTTTCGTGTTTTATCGATGTTCTACGATACCTCTTTCACAGCGCTAAATATTTTAATATCAAAATTGGTAAAATATACCCGCTGAATTCTCACTGATATTTTCGCAGCCGTGTTAGCTGTTAGAAAGAATATTAATAAAACAGAAATTGTTCTTTATATTAAGTCTAATTTAAGAAAGAACTCACGGAAAAATAGAGCAAACAAACTTTTGCAAAATTTAAAAATGCAAATCTTACTAACGTGATTGCTGCCTAAAATCCGAAAATATCACAGAGTACTATAATAACCAAAAAAAAAGATATAAAAGTAATATTTGATTACAAGAACGCGATCGAGTTAAGTTTATCAAACCTATTCAAAAGTAATACAAACTTTAATTCATTGGTTACTGACTGACGAATAAAGTCTCAATTATTAATACACCACTAAAAAATGTGATTCCTTTTAAAAACAGGTGCTAACTAAGACAGCTAGTTTCTTATTGCCATCCATTTGATGGACAGTAAGCGAATTTCCTGCCGCATAAGTAATTCTGTTCCTCAGTCGTCGCAATATTCCTACACGCGCAAGCAACCTCGTCTCCTGCGATCAATGATAAACAATTCTATGAACCTACCCGAGAAACTGTTAATATTGCATAAACAAACATCCACTGCGCACCTCGACGCATTAATCTTCTCACTTTAAGTAGGATTTATGTGTCCCCAATCAAGTCCAAGTCTCCTGTTGCGCGTCAATCTGTGGGGCCAAGCCTCGGCTGGGCCAGTTCGGTTTGTAAGGCCGAACCCTCGCTTAGTTGTCACGAGGTCCACAAATATCCGTGCTCCCCGCGATTTGTGTATGGATCACGTCACGGGGTTTTTTAGGGGTGGAGTGAAAGGATTGGAAGATATGAGCCACTCCGGTGTGGATTTTATAAACTTTACTAAAACTTACTGTACAGAACAAACTTAACGGAAATACTGAATGCGTGTGGTTGAACTTAGTTACTATGTCGGAGATGTTGCTTGTTGAAATGTTGTGGAGTGACTGACTCCTCCAAAAACGGAGGAGTCCTCCGTGGATGAATTTCTCCCTCCACCGTCCGGTTACGCCCCCCCAGAAAGGGGGCTCGTACGCCACCGGAAGTTGCGGTGCGATTCTGCACTTGGAAGTAGAAATTAATATTTGTGGAGGCGCGCGAGTGTTTTGGCGGGACGCCTTTGGACGGTGGAGGGGACAGCGGATCAGTCCGCGCGGAGTGCGGGTGCACTCGTCGCCACCCGGTTTGGGACCGAGGTGGTCGAAGAGGGTGGTGGCCCTCGCCACCCGTCGGCGCATTAGTTGCCACCCCGGTTTGGGACCGAGGGTGGCCGAAGAGGGTGGCGAGACCGGCGACTCGTCGGCGCAGGCAGAGCTTTATGGTGCGGCAATTATCTATTGAGGTGTAGAGGAGTGAAGGTCCCAATATTACTATTGGGACTCTCACCCCCCTTGGCTGTGGAAGGCATGAGGCGCGCATGTGGATGTTAAAGGCAGCCCTCAAAAATAGCCTTCACGCTCGCACCATAAGTCCATTGTCTCTACGGAATAACCTCTGCAAGCCAGGAAACTCTTGATGTTCAAGAGGGTCGCTAATCCCTCTTCCTTTGTAAAGACTGATGGTTGACGGCTTGTCTTTCCGTCAACCGGAGATATGACGGTTTCCTGGACATGCAGGGCCGATTTTACATATAAAAATCCGCGAGACAATGGAATGCCTGCGCTCGACTCTTGATACTGGTTACTACCTGCTCAAGGGTAGTAACATCTCCGTTGTATCTTGAGGATCGGCGACCAAATAGAACGTGGCCTTGTGTTCGTTAAATCAAATGTATTGGCCGGAAAGAGGATTCCACGGACAGAAATGGGATCACTTAGAACTGTCATCATTGTTAAATAATCATTGTATTACCCGTTTGAGTCCCAAGGAGCGCGATCGCGCTCTTCAGATTTTGTGTCGAAAAGTCCCAGTACTCGGTTGAGACAAGCGCTATCGCGCTGCTCGAGTTTTTTCGACCGTGTTTTATTAAAAGCCTCTAGGACTCAAACGGTTAAATAGCAAAAAATAATTTATTAAGCGATCATTACTTGTGACTCCAGTCGAGTCCAAAGGATCTCAAAGATCGTCGACCAAGTAGTATGTGTCCCCATGCTCGTTAAATCAAAAACATTGGCGGGAAGGAAGTCACTGAAATGAGTTCGTTAAGCGTTCGGTCTGTTAAGCGTGTTAATCTCTCAAATTTAAGTGCAAGTTATGAGCTGCAGATAAATTTCGAAGTTCTCCAGTAGCTGTGTTCATTATCCTTCTAAAAAATATAATTGCACGGGCTAAATTGAGCGTCTCAGGTAGAACGATGTTTCTATATCACAAAGTGGATTCATTGAAGACGTCGTCGTTATTAAGTAATTTACTCCGTACTTCAATCATCGAGTTTTCATGCTCATCCACTCCACTTCTACATAATTTTGTGAATTTTCCAGATAAACGAGAAATATTAACCAACTTTCGCTTCGCTCCTGAACGTATCGATTCCTCAAATTGAAATATAATTTATTCTTTCCGAATGAATTCGAAGTTGTGTAATATACCGAGTATCATCGGCAGTGCAGAAAGTCTTCTCACACACGCAGAACCGAACGTTAACGCGACGTACGTGCAGAGCCGTGCGGATTTCCTGGCGCCAGAGAAGGCTCTAGGTAGATCTCTCGGCATGAGTGGGCCCATCGAGAGGCACCGTCATTGTTAAGTAACAATCGCACGAATGGTAACGTCGAATAATATTAAGTTACGAATTCCGTTGGGTAATGCCGCTCCGCCGGTGAAAATCGATTTCCGCGACAACTAGTTTCTGCCTCGCATTTCCCCTTCGGCCACCCCCTTCAACCTCGATTCGCACCAGCCGAGCCCCTGTCCCCGCAAAACATCCACCCTCTCACTATCAACTTCCCTTCTCTCTCAATCTATTCCTCTCTTTCTCTCTCTGTCCCTCTTTCAATCTCTTTCTCATCCTCTCCCGATTCGTCTCGTTTTGCTTCGTCTCGTTTCGCTTCACAAAAGAGTAAAGTCTTCGTGATTCGTTAATTGCAACGACGACGACGATGGCGACGTGGATGAGGATGAGGAGAAGAGAGTCCGCGGCGGACGCGAGATCGATAGACATTTCCCTGATTTCCGCTGAAAGGAAACTCTCGGCGAATTTCAGTTTCATTAATTTCGAAGATCCCGCCCTCGACGCCAAGAGAGGGTCCTGCAGAACGCCACTTGAACATTCTCGTCGATCGTCGTTCGAAGAGCCCACTTGAAAATTCCAATCACACCCGTTACCGGGCGACTCCGAGAAAAAAGAAAATTTTCTCCGCGACATTTAATCGGCAGTAGTCGATGAATGTAAAGCAGCGACGGCTTTCTGGCCTTGTTTGAAATTTGTTTCTCTCGCGAGCTCTACCTACGAAAAACCGGCGCCGTGAGAGAAATTTTAATTATCCGAAGTGCAAACGAACGCGCCTCCTTCGTCATTCACGCGACGATTGACGATTAAGACGCGATTTTATCGATGTTTAACCGGGATGAATTGATACACGGCATTTACGCGTCGCTGCGAAACACTTCGCGAGGTGTCCAACATTTGCAATTTAGCATGGTCGCGTGTCGACTGTCGGAGAAATTGAACCCCTACGTTTGTAGCTGACGGAATTTGAATTTTAAAAGACGTATCGCGTGCCCTGGAATTTCCTTGCGACGTACGAACACCGAAAGACGAAGAACAGCACGATGTTTCGTTTGATGGAATAAGTATCGTTAAGTTCTACGTGATATTCGAAACTTGATATTGCAACTACGTCTAGCAACTACGTGCACCAGGAATGATGGAAGTGCTGCAAGTCAAAAACTGTAGTTTTCATTGTTTTTCCGTTGCTACAATGTACCTACGAATTTTGGTGAGTCTACTTAGTAAAAAAAACAAACGTTGAATCGTTGAACGATGTTGAAACTTCATTAATTAGCACTAAACCTACCGGCTTTCTATCTGTTATATTGAGATATACGAAATAAGTGCTTTGGAAAAAGAGATTTGAAGAGGTGAAAAAGATGATCAGTTAAGTCATTTTGGTTTTATACGATAGACCCAAAATATTTACTGAATGGCTGCCCAATTAATTTGGGGAATTTTTAAAAAAATCAGAAAGCGGTCATTTGACCGCCATGGTAGGTTTAGTGTTGAAGATTTAAAATTTGATGCGTACCTCAAAACACAATTCAAGCAAGGAATGAATGAATCAGATTAATGTCTTAATTAGCAAAACTATGGGACACACTATATATTTTTATTGTAACAAGATTGAAGTTATTGAATGCTGCAATAATGTTAATATTCCTGCAAATACGTGTAACGATTTGGAAGAAATATGAAATGATAATTTTATATTGAAGGATTTTTCCACGTTAAATAATATTTTGGAACGTTTTGCATAGAAATTAATAGCTTTCGAGGCACTTGGAAATATTCTTGTTAGATGCTCGTTATCGAAAGAGATGCAAAACAGTCAATTCTGGAGAAATTAACTGGTAGGGCTTTCACCGTTGCAAATCGTTTATTAATTAATTGCAAGCGTAACAAAAGTAACATATCGTCGATGTCGGCGTATCGCGTTTTCCAGGGCCCGTGCGATGACGAATCCATCTCAATTAAAATTTGTACTCCAGCATTTCTCCGGCAAAATAGGACACGCTGTGTGACCATACGGTTATTATTTGCATCTCGCCATTAGCGCGACCGGACCATAAAATTCCCGCGATATTCCAAAAAGTTGGTAAATATTTAGGAGGAATGTATATATTTTGCAATTAAAAGCGCGCCACGATTTATCGCGCTGCAAGCGAGTAAAAGTGCACGATGACAGGTATTCGTTATACTGTCATTAAAAGAGAAGGGGAGGTTTAAAAAAAAAAAAAAACGCGCAACAAAAAAAAGCACACCAACGATCGATCAATATTTTAGAAATTTTATGAGCCGATGCATCGCGTTGCAACGTTTCGCAATAATGAAATTCAAACTTTAATCGCCATTCAACGAAAGAGAAAAAGAAAAGAAACAAAGCAAGAAGAAATAAAACGCGCGCGCTTATGTCCAAGTTGAGGATTAATCATTCGTCGTTCTCTTCTCCTCATTTCACGTTTCAGTAAATATCGGTTGATTCTTTCGCCACGCAGTGCGGTTGCCTGGTAACTGTCGAAGTAAATTCGTATTTCGGTGAAAAGACAGTTTCCACCAAAAAGAGGACACCCTTTATCCCGCGAAACAATTTATCTCTGATAATCGTGGCATGGTCATTATTCTCACTATTTCACGCGCTGCTACTTCCCCGGCTCTACGTATCGCGTATGCGAGCAGTCGGTTGTTAAGTTACCGAGACAGAGAGAAAAGAATATGCAACTGCACCGGTGATATACGAGGATACGGTTTTGCGGTGAGCTTTCGCTCTTTCTTTCGTAATTCGTCGCGTCGCTCCGAGCTTACGGTACTGCACGGAGCTGACGAGGAGGCCCGTGAAGATTTAAACACTGGCGGGAAGGGCAACTTCTCTCAATATGCCACCTAGTCCCCCCGTTGTCTCGAGAACGACTCCGAGACTTCATGGCATACTCCAACTGGGTGGAACGAAGAGGCTTTAACCCTTTCGCTACTAAGAGTGACTATAATCAGCCTGCCACGAAACGACATCTGTGTACTAAAAGCGACTTTAGTCGGCCGCCTTAAAACTATCGCGCCGGTTTATAACAGTAGTTGCTCGGCGATGTTCATATTAAGCAAGTTTCTGAAATATAATTTTTAATTATAATTCAATTTCAAAGTTATTACCGTAGTATGAATGTTATAGATTTAATAATAATATCTGTCGTAGGATAAATGCAGCCAAATTGAATTTCATTTGATATCGTTTGCTAAATGTGCAGATTGAATCAATTTATACTCTACCATTTCTCTAATATCTTTCGCAGTAGAATATGTCTTTCATGAACCAGTCAACCTACTAGCACTGCCCCTTGCAGCTAATGTTATGCTGCTTAGAACATCGCACTTACTGTTTAACACGGAGCAACGGATAGTTAAAGCAAATTAACAGCATCTACAGTCTTAGGTGTCAAAAACTTTAAACAACGCTAATAAGCACCCAAACTAGCAGTATACTCGCTCCAAGGCGAAAAAGTACTACCCCATTAAATCTCATTCGCTGACGGCATACTTGCCTTCTAATCAGGTCCCTACGGTACACTCGCGAGCTCGTTTCTACGCACAACGACGATCGCGTGATTCCAGGGGAAAATATTCCCATCATGAAAAGCCAGGAACAGACAGAACTCACAGTCGAATCGGCACGAATAAGCCGGAGAACGGTTGCGTCAACTTTAGCCTTTCACAATTTTTCCTTTCACTGTTCCTGAATTTCCTTCAAAAGTACATTTTACCACCTTTTGTCAGGGTTTTCTGCGAATGAATCGTTGCCAGTAGCGACGTTATTCGTGCTCGATAAAGGGCGTAGATCATGAGAGACAGCATGAAATATACTCCTGTATTATTAATCTGTTAATCGGGGAACTCCTCCGTCGATGATGTCTCTGATACGTGGAGTAATGAGAGAATACGGAACGAGTTAACTCGTCCTGCGCATTATAAATGCAGTATATCAGCAAGTCAAACCGTCATCCATGATTGATAAATTGATAACGTTTTATTTTCAAATTATCGTTTAAAATCAAATTCCAAGATGGTAGCATTTTCAGAGAACTTTTACCATATCGAATGCATCCGCTTTTAAAATTTCGCAAACACCTCATACCTATGGAAATTCGTATAGTTTATCGGTATACATCGGACGTATCGTTGGTCGGTAAACCATAGAATTTTCATATTTCCTGCGTGACACTATAATCAGACTCAACGATGAGACACGTCGTTCTTTAATTCTCTATGCTCACCGAAATTGTCATGACAGAGAATGGAAAATACTATTTTCCTCGCTCTCTGCGTATCTCACTTCTTCGAAATTCCTGGAATTTCCTTGGAGACGCAATTCACGCCATTCCCAGCTATTTTTGCCACGTACTTTGCCGCGCACATTCCATCGCGTAACACTGTAGCGTGATTCGAACGCGAAATATTTTCAGTCAAAAATGATGGGACGCATAGAATAAAATCCGTATAATAAAATTCTTATCGCATCAGACCAGACACGTCGCGCTATATTAAACAAGGAGTTTAAAACTCGTATCAAACCTCCACGAGGCTGATTTTAATGTCCGTTCCGGTTTTCAATGTATACACGAAATTCACATATCGATTTATGCATCCTTTCCTCCACTTTTTCATCCCCCTGCATTTTCTTCGTCGCCCTCCAAAGTCGTATCGCGCGAGTTTCGTGTCATTTTAGTAAGTACGTCAACTCGAAAGTGGAGATATCTTCCGATAGAAAAATTCCTTCTCGTTTATTATGCGATTTAAAGCTGTACTCGAACAAAAGCGCTTTCATTCCGGTCTATGGGTTTTCCCTCCGCGATACCCGGAATTTCCTTAGAGACGCCGTTCACGGTCGCTTCGCGTTATTTTTATTATACACGTACCTCTTCTCTGCAAAATTCTTTTGTGCGACGCACAACGGCAGGATTCGTTTTTATTGTAAATTCGGAGAATTATAGGACTATAAGGACAGGACGCAGAGAACTAGTGGAAGCCGGGACAAACGATTCTAATCTCTTACCTTCGCATCTTCGATTCCCTGGAATTTCATTTCGCCGTACGATGCAGTATACACACTGTATACAAGTCATTTTATATCTTTCATTAAATCTAAACGCCCCGACTTTTCATAAAGCCGGTAAACACTTTATAAATAATCCTCATAATAACAAACGGCATCGCTCGCGCTCTCTTCGAGATACAAGCGGAAGATTGAAAACAATAAAAGATACACAAAGGTTATCCACAAGGAAAATATCCTCGTAAAACAAAACGACAGCCTTCCTATTGCTATCCCTCCTATTCCTTCCGATGAAGCGTTTAAAATGATAAAAGTCACAGACGTGTGTAACTTCGCAAAAAAATGCAATACACGTTGAAGGAAGAAAGTAAGAAAATGAAAACGTTATTACGAAATCCACGGAGTTGTCTTACGAGATCAAATAATTTTATTAATTCGGCAACACCGGTGCAAAAAGGCGCTGCCGAGAAAGTTTATAATAAAGCGGCACAATTAACGCGTAATGACGGTGCAACAATGTTGATACACAGAGAAATTTTTCCGGCGTCGAGTTAATCTAGCCGCGTAAAACAAATTTTCCGACTGGAACCGCCGAAGAACGTTGTCCCGACGCTTACAGCCATTTTCCCCTCGCCGTGAAACCGCGTACCGGCAGTCCTTTATCCTCCCCCGCTTTTTCCACCGTTCTGGAATGCGCTTGGGGACACGTTTCACGCCGCTTCGCGGTTCTTTCACGCTGCGTACCGACACGCGAAACATAGGCGCGTGATTCAAGAACAAAATATTTCCGTGCGATACGAAACCCGCCTGTTTCGCAGCCCTGCCATTGTTCCCCATTAAATTACCGACGCGCACGAGATCCATTTGACCAGCTTCAACCGACATCCCTACTCTACCTAAGCCCACGTTCCTCTCGCTTTCCTGTTAATTACTTTCAAAGAAATTCCTTTTGATCGGCTTTCATTTATCGTGGGGATGTGCTGAAATTCCCAAGATTCTTCTTTTTACGACTTCGATTCTTTTTCTTTTCTTGTTCGAGTGAAAGTGTTGCAAGTGTTTCGAAAATTGCGGTGGGTTATTTAGTTTGGGAGAACGTAGGCATTTTTTGAATTGCTGGGAGTGATACCGGGTGTTTAGGATTTTTCGTTGTTTAACAAGGTATTTTTAGATGTAATAGACGTAAAGGGGCGATAAAGAAAGAACCATCCCTCGCAGTGTTTATGCTGTTGGATACCTATTCATTTTGATTTATTTTCTAACATGTACCCTAAAGTGACACGCATATCAAACAGGACACAAATTGCTTATTTTCTGTGCAGTTGTCGCTTTCCCAAAATATATTAGACATGTCAAAGGATGTCATAGCAATAACATCCACATTTTGGAATCCTAGCCAGGAGGGTCAGAGTTATCCAAACCTCCTCCGCGCTATTTTGGAGTCCTTAAAAGGTCGACCAAGGACTCGAGGAAATACAGTTTTATTTTGCAATTCTACGAAGTCATACCACCCGTCTGCGTTTCTTATCTCTCTTGTATCCAAAAGTCCAAAATCTTTCCCTTGTAATAATGAATCAGTGCGTGAGATCTGAACCGTCGCATAGAATAAGCCAATATCGTATTTTATTTCTATCCTACCTTTTTCAATTATTTTATTAATAAATAGTATATTAAAAAGTGTCGCAAATTTTACTCTCACCCAAGAAAACTATTCCTACATTTCATAGAACTGTAACACGGAGTATAACGATCATACCGATACCAACGATCAACTTAAAAAAAAGGAATCTTTCACAACATCATGAAATAAAACAACTTCGACATATCTTCTCGTTAAACTCTACACTTAAACCCCGAAAACTTTGAAACCCCCCAAGTTCTTTGGCAACTCGCAGGATCTTTCAAGACCGCTTCCAATAAACGTTAATGTTTTCTCCCCAGTAATTACCCTGTCGAACTTCACCCTTCGAGTTAAGTACATACACGTACAATCCATTCAACTAGTTTCCCTCTGCAGTAGCTTCTCCATCACCGGCTCCTTTCCTCTCGAATCTCTCCTCTTCCTTCTCCTCTCTCGCAAACCACCGTGTCACGTATTGTGCGGTACAAGCGCGTGTTGTAATGCCGCATCGAGAATGCATGATACCAACACCATGAGAGAAGACAGCGATCCACGCTGCCTTTATGCATGCATACGACAGGACATACACGTAAGGACGTAGATCCTGCCGCGATCGTACACGCACATTCCTCGGCTACTGCGCGCCGGGGATATCTTTCGTCGATAACAGTTTGGCGACTGATTACGACACGTTGCGGAACGAATCGATTGTTGTTCCCAGCCCTATCCTCGGCAGGATCGTCGGAGGATTCTCTCGTGTTACTCTTCTATGTATTTCACTTCTATGTGATCCCTTTGGCTGTCTCTCTCTCGTTTCTTGGTATTTCTATTGCCGGTATATGGGGATGTGTCTTTCTGTCTATAGGTAAATGTATATGTGTGCACATATACAGACGTATATGTACATACACAGACGTATATGTACATACGTCTTAGTGGAATCGATGCCCGCTGACTCGATGTTGGAAGCTGATCATTTCACTCTTGAACGATTCGCGAAGTTTCTTTTTACGGTCTCCTGGCAATTTCTTTGCTTAATTGCGGTTCGACGCATGGTGTTTTATTTTCACCATCGTCCACGTCCTTTGATTGCACGGTAGTTAATAATTCTCTGGTAAAATATGCGAACGTCTGGTCCTTGCTTGGAAGGTATTTCCGCGAGAATATATAATGATTGATCGCCGTTTCAGGGATGTTGTTCGTTTTACGGGAAATAAAAGTACCATTAATTACACGGACGGTTGATTCATTGGAATCAAGGTGAACCGTTTAAAAGGGAGGAGTTTTAATTGTATATCTTCCGGGCGTGGG
Organism: Cerceris ruficornis; assembly: GCA_963989415.1. NCBI lineage: Eukaryota > Metazoa > Arthropoda > Insecta > Hymenoptera > Crabronidae > Cerceris > Cerceris ruficornis. The sequence continues at coordinate 19,770,945 of OZ022519.1, forward strand.
AGAATATCGCGTTTCGAGATGGAAAGAAAAAAGAATTGACGAACCGCAGAGGCGGAGAGTAAAATTGTAGTCGGGAATGACGGTTCTCGAAATTGCAAGCGTAGAAGGAAACACGACCAAAAGAATGGAGATTTTCCGTGAGACGATTTGGTATCGCGACACTGGACGTGTATCCAAATCAAAGGATAAATCGTTTTCTCTTTGAAGAAAGACAGTTCCGCCCGTGTACTACATTCTCCGCCTGTGTAGAAGCAACTTTGCGACAAATACGCCGGGATTTCGTTCCATTTGTTGGAAAGTTCTCGTATCATCGAGCGAATAAAAAAATATATGCTCCCAGTTCGTCGTACAATAAGTAATTTCTCTTCCTTAACTATCCACACACATTCGAATGAAAACAAGATAAGAACGGCGGTGTTCCGGTGCGAACAATAGATATCACGATTGCATCAGCAAAACTTCAAATCGATCTCGACGTACAAGCCGTTCAACGAGGAGCGAAGGAGGAGGAAGGAAAAGGAAGAAATAAATAGAATCGCAAGAGACGACACGACGGCGAAAGTGGCAGAAGAAGAAGAAGAAGAAGAAGAAGAAGAAGAAGAGGAAGAAGAAGAAGAGAAGAGCTGGAGGAGAATAAGAAGAGCTGGAAGAAGCATAAGGAGCAGAAGGACGAGGTAGAAGCGCGAGGAGGATAAAATGAGAAAGCGAAAGCGACAAAGAAAAAGGAATAGCAGCGTGAGCGTGCAGTCGATCGAGGTTATTTCTACGATCAAAGCCACATTCTCACCCTCGAACGAGGATCCTCTCGTTCTCCACCCTTCGAACGATTAATCTTAACGGAAAACATTTACGAGCTCGCGCTTTACCTCCAGCAACACGGGGTAGCGCCGCGTGAAAGAAGAAATAGGGGTAGACTCGAAAGACGACGGAGGAGGATCACCGGAGAAAATTCGAGAGGAAGGAAGAAGCGGAAAAGTGAAGGAGGCGGAGGAGGCGGAGGTGGAAGAGAAAGGCGTGGATGGGAGAGAGAGAAAAAAAGGTGGAAGAAGTCGCGTAAGAGCGATTGATGATTTGCAGACTCGCAAAGGCAGGGATGGCGGCTCGAACAGCCTTCGATGGGGCTGTAGGAGGGCATCGACGTGCATCAGGACCAGAAAGAGGGTCGAAGGGTGAGCACGGCGAAGGGTGGAGGCGCAGGTACGGGAGGAGGCGGTAGTCCCGGCGATGGTGATGGTGGCATCGATGTTGGTGGTGGTGATAGGGATGGTAGTGGTGCCGACGGTGGTGTAGCGTGGCGATGGAAGGGAGCCGGTGGAAGAGAGGGCAGAAACTGGCTTCGAACGTGTGCTGGAGAGAGGCGGCATGCCACTCGTTTGCAGGATACTGACGGCGTGTGTGCCGACGGTGGTGAACGCGCCCGGACATCGATACAGCTCCGCCGCCACTTTGCCCCTGATCCTCTCTGACCCTCCCGCAACCCTCCCGCAACCCTCCCCTCCTGCACACGCACGCACCACAGCCACATTCTCGTATACTCGCTCGCGTACCATTAGCCCCAGGAACGGAACGTACCTTCTGTCTCGCTTGCCCTGTGTTCCCTCGTCCTCAGGTCCTCTCACTTGCGCACTTTCTCCTCACCCTCTGCTTCGAGCTCTCTTTCACCCTCTTTCCCTTCCTCGCCCTCTACCGCACTCTCTTTCTCTCTCTTGCCCTCACCTTACTACCGTTGGCCAGTCCTCGAGCTACTCGAGCGTACCGGTGAGTGACTGGATTATCACCGCGGAATCCTCACTGACAATGCAAACTGAATAAGCCCCATTAAGAAAGCTAATCAGCGTTAATGTTCCAGCCACGCTATTCTCTGTTCATTTTTCGTCCCTCTAATCGATGCTATTCGCGGCAAGTGGGTTCGATTACGTTCGTAATTAGATTTTTCGATCGAATACCCAGTGAAATCGCGTTTAGGAGCGCCCTGAGGTTTCGATCATTCAAACGACGTAGCGGTCGTTTCGTCCTTACGAATCGAAGGAATTCCAGGCACTCGGTTACGATTGACTCGTGCATGCACGTAAGCAAGAAACGCTTCTCCGGTGTACTCACCCCTGCACCATTAGTCCCAGGAACGTATTTGCCACCCTCTCGGTCTGCCCTTTCCCTCGGTTCTCGGGTTGGTCCTAGTGGCCAGAATCCGAGCTCCTCGAGAATACCGTTGACTGACTGGATTATCGCCGGGGAATCGTCACTTAAACCAAACTGATTACGAACCGTTAGAGGACATAATTAGCGTCAACAGCTTAACCGTACTCTCTCGATCGGATCGTCAATTTGGCAATGATCCCTTTAAACTAACAAGAGGAAAGATCTTCGCGATGTACAATTTTTAACATTTCGAATGTAAAAATCTGAATTTTTCCTAATCTCTTAATGAATACTATTTTAATATCAACGGCTTCTTTGCGCACCTGAACTAAAAGATCGTATTATTTCATGATAGCAACTGATCGGATTATTTCTGGTCAATGGTTACTCAAAGCAAACTAATTACTAGCCTTAGAGGACATAATTACCGTCAACGATTTAATCGTACTATGTCGATTCAATCGTAAATTATACAAGGATTTATTTCCTCCTAGAGGAAATATCTTCGCAAAATGAAATATTTACTGTTTCAAAACTAAAGAATTATATTCATACTAAATTCTATTTCTCAACCGTAAAATATCACGACCTAAAAATCCGATAAAACTTAAAGAAATGTAAAATAACTATTTACAATTTGCACAATTCTTAATCATCTCAGAGGTCTTGTTTTTTATCTTCGAACTATCAGTGTCTCATTGATCCAATAAAAATACATTATTCAACCAACTCAATTTCGTGAGTGCCGCATTGACTTCCAATTTAACCGTCCACGTATGCACCAGAGAAATTCTCATGCACACGCTCGTGCACCATTAGCCCCAGAAACGTACCTGGTGTCTCTCTCAGGATGTCGGCTCTCCTTTCTCCCATCGGGCAGTCCTCGAGCTGCTGGAGCGTACCGGTAAGCTACTGAATTGTCGTTACAGGATCTCTGTTAAATCAAACATATTAAGCACGGTTAGAAGCGCTAATTAACAGCGGTAATCCGATCGAAGCTCCCCGTTTATTTTTCTCGCGGCTGTTTACATTTTATTAAACACAACGAAACTCGTACGTGTACCGATCGAAATTTAATCTTCTTCCACGTTAAGTACATTTAAAGGACGTTCTCTTCTTTGCGTTTCTTTTTAATTTCACTGTTTCTACTACTACTTTTCCCAACCTTGGCATTCCCTCCCTCGAACTCTCCTACCAGTCAGCCCATTCTGGAACAAATCGAACGTACCTCGGCAAATAACTACGTCTCTCGAGAAAGTCTTCTAATTACTAATACCGAGTGAATTACACGAAAGGAGACGAAAGAAACAAGGACAATCGATAATCGCGGTATCGGCGAGAACTTAATTGCAATCGAGCGCGCTATCCTTTTGCCCGTGAACTGGACTTTCGATTTTACGAGCTTGAAAAAATTAGGTCTCGCCAGTTTGACTTTCCTTCCTCTCTTTTTCTTTCTCTCTCCCTCTCTCTCTCTCTCTCCTCTCTGACCCTAGCTGATTCAACAGAGCCTGCAGCGGACAGAAGCACCACGGACACACGATACACGAGGCTCGTACATTCGCTCTCGTACCATTAGCCCCAGGAATGGACGCAGCTTTTCTCTTTCTTTGTTCTTGCCTTAACTCGTTTCGAGGTGCTGCAAACCTCGAGCTCTTTAAGCATCCACAAACGAGTATCTTTGCGGAGCTAATTCCCGGGATCATCGGGAAAGATAAAGTAATTAAAATGGAAACAGTCAGTGGCAGACTTTTAGCGTTATTAATGATACGAGATGGGGGTGCGAAGCGGAATTAACTTCCGCTTCGACGCGTCCTTTTTTTTTTAAAGGTTCTACTTAATAGAGAGGACTCGATGCTTCTTTAAGCGTTGGAGGAGATAACGTTTGATGATGTTTAAAACCGAAGGAAGGCTATGGTCGTTCGATTCTTCGCTTTATTCCGTGCAAATGTCTTCTCAATTATGTAATAAAAGAGATAAGGTTTGGGTCTTTAGCGAGTACTCGTTCGCTCAAATAATACTTGTGTAGTGAGTGGAAAAAATGTAGATTATTTCATAAATTATTTCTTAAAATTAAGGTCGTCTTGAAAGTCAATTGGAAGGAGATTTGGAAATTTTCAGAGAAAGATTTACTTTTGTTTCGAGGAGATTCGAGTAACTGGATCAAAGATATCCTTGATAGAAAATTGTGAAGGAAATAAATGAGATGTACTTCGCGAGAAGAATTCTAGCGTCGTTACTAATATGAATGAAATTGATTACAAATCTGTGTTAATTATATTTTCCACGTTTTGTGAAATATCGCTCTTGATAGAAATGTCTTAATGCTTTCTTCGTTGATTGGATAGTAGACGTTTAAAGATACTTAAACATCTGATTAATATAAATATCACGAAGAAGCCCTGATGCACATGAATTCTATGATTACATTTCGTTAAAAATATTTTTTCATCATATCGAAATTGAATTCTTGCATAATTCACTTTAAATTCTGTTCTTTGTGCTACTTTTTTGTAACTCGCAAACGCATTGCTCAACGGCTGCATGACGCAGCTTTCATCGTGCAGAAATGTTTGAGCTTTTTACATCAGAATACTTTGTAGCGTTTTTAAGCGTTGGATAATTAAAAGCGTCGCTTGCCTTCGCGAGTTTCGAAGAACTCTTTCGCAATGAAGATATAATAAAAATCTCCATTATAAAAGCTAATTATACCGTCTTGATCCACCTCTGCTGGTACTCCATTCAATTTTCCTATAAATATCTCAACGCCGATAATTAAAAGCATCAAAGAGCAAAAAAAAGTTACAAAAGTTGCAATTACACAAATTTCCAGGAAAAATAGTTAAGTAGATGGATGTAAAATTGAAATTTCATACTTTCTACATGAGTCGTGGCTGGAAAAATGTACTTATTGTATATCTGAAAAATCTTTCAGCTTCTATCGAGGAAATATCGGCTTATATCGAGGAAAAATTTCTCCGGAAGGAATTTAATCCTTCCGATAGTACCTATTCTATCTCCGGGCTCTTTCTCGGATGTCTCCAGCACGGTCTCGATTATCCGAATTAATTGGAAGACACGTGTTTGAATAATCGATGCTCTATCATATTTCCATCGATATTTCTATCAGTCTTCCGACTAATCGGCAATCCTCCATTTCCCTGTTCCTTCGTCTAGTCAAACATGAGCAGACGAACTGCGAAATAACGAAATCCCAGATCGGTACGAACGTAAAACGAAGTTTCTGCCTACGGAATATCGTATAACAGCGTGCATACACACGTTAACAGCTAACTTCACCATGTACAGGGTGTCGAAGAAAGTATTCGAAACCTGAGAGACATTCTCAGATTTTCTAATTATGCCAGTCAGATGTAACATCGATTCTTCGAGTTTTTCAATTCCATAAGAATTATAGTAACAATTTCCCTTGAATTTACTCTACATATTTCTTCAGAAAGTAAGTCACAAGTTTGCTTTAAATTCTCTTAACAATGGCGATGCCTCATAGAGGCAAGTACTTCCAAAAACTCAAATAGAAAGTTCATCAGACGCTTCAGACTCTCATTCTATCGAAAAATCTTAACAGCTATTCCTCACCGGGACAAATATTTTTAAAAGCTCATGAAAAATTCACCAAACTCTTCTACGGATCTCTTCAGCCGCAAATTCTATCGATGCAAACCAAGTAAGAAATCTGCTTGAAACCCTCCTAACAGAGATACCCACGTATTTCCCCAAGTATTTCCAAAATGCCGAAATAAAAAATTCACCAACCTTCTCCACCCCCGAAGTGCAAAAAAAAATCCCATCCGTTCAATACCTAGCAACTATCTCTTCCCTAATTCAGCACGTATACATCGCAAAACCTTCGCAGCCGAATATATTTTCTTAACACCCTGTACAGATTCAACAAGCTGAATTTTTAACTACCACCCGGCGAAATATAAAATCTTGACGAACGGTTAGAGTACTTTTGCCTCTGATCTCCTTTGACCTTTACGACCCTCCTGCGCGTACACGAGGGCGCAGGTACACCTGCGCGCACGTACACGCACGCACATATACGCAGGCGAGCCTATTCCACTCTCGTCTGCCCGCGCCTTCGCCATTAGCTCCGGGAACGAAATGTAGCCTTCTCCCCTTATTTCAGTCGGGATTCCTCGAGCTGTTTGAACATCTACTAACAAGTGCCTGCGCCGTGTCACTTCTGCGGATCATCGCTCAAGAGGATATTCACGAGGACTAATGCCGATTCTTCGCGTGAAAATATTTCACAGTCGGGTTGGCATCGTTAAAGCCTCTCTGGGAGATACTCGGTATGGTTGGTGGGTCCGATTGGTTTGTTTTCTTTGTGTTATAATTTTTGGGTTTAACTGTCATGATTTCGACTAGAGCGAAGTATTGTAAGTGGATTCTGAAGTACCGACGCCTATGTGTTAAATGATAATTAAGAAAAAAAATTGTACGGGTGACAGGGCAGGATTTAAACTTGGGTTCAGTGATTCCGAGATTGAGCCTTTTTGTATTTTTTTGACTTTAACTGTTGTGATTATTTCACGTAGGATCTATTGCTTTGGGTGGGTTCTGAAGTACCGAGGTTACGTTGTGCTAAATAATTATTTAGAAAAAGTACGCAGAGGTGACGAGGGATTTGAACAGGGTTTAGTAATTGGCAAGACCGTACCTTTTTTTGTATTTTTTTCACTACTGCTATGGCTATTTTCCCACAAGTTTCTGTTTTCGGTGGGTTTTGAAGTACAGAGACTATGATTTGTTAAATAACAATTTAGGAAGACTTTGAGAAAAGATGTTTGTTATGTAATTGGAAATTGGTAGAAAGTTGATGAGATTGGGAGTTTGACTTGTAAAACATAAATGTCCGTACCTTCTCCGATATATTATCGATATTTAATCATTTATACGATTATCGAACAATATTGGAGGGTCTTAAAAATCTAAATAGTCCAATATTCGCATAACCTCGGTAATTAAATATTTGAATACTCCAATCAGAATGGACCATGTAGCACGGAATACTCTGATTCTGCCGAACAAGAATACAAATTTGTTTGCTCGACAAAATCCACGTTAATTGTGAACCGAAAGAATATATTCGATACAGCAATCCAACATTACTACCTATTTCTTCCGTTTATTGTTCCAAGAGTATTTAAACAGTGCCTATAAATTATTTATCCGCGAATATTTGAACACTGAAGCATTAGAAAATCCAAATCTTACTTTCGACCCTAATTCACGTACATTCGTCAAAGTTAACGTCAAATACACGCTAATATTCCGTGTAATTGGACGATATAATTACAGACTCGCATGCAAAACCGGGAATATCATCGAAAAATTCGACGTAAAGGTAAATGAGATTTCGAACGTTATTTAAAAGCTTAATCTCATTAGCACGGATGGGGTAGATTACCCTTATTATCAATCGCGTTTATTAACGCGAATAAAGCTAGCACGGTGAGACACGTTAAATTACAGCCCCATCGTGATACATTAATGGGAGTTGTCATAATTCTCGTTACGGAGAAAAACGGCCGTGCAAACATTCCCAATTACGGTCGATTCGTGTAACAGAAGTACGTACGTGGTGAGGGGCAGAACAAATGCAAACGCAAATTGCCGTCTCATCACCGTTTCGCCGCAGTTTTAAGCCACTGTCTACGCGCCGAGCTCACCGACAGCCGGTGAAAAAACAACTTTAATTCAAATCTCGACGGGAGAGCATTATGTGTGCCCGTTATCGTATTTCTCGTTTATGCGGAAAACTCGCGAATACTTTTGCTGTGGCGCGTAGCTACGATAACACGATCGTATTAACTCTTTGTAGCCTTGAATTTTCTACTGGATCTCTGGACTAGTTGGATGATAGTACATTAGGAGATGTTAAATGTCGACTTTTTAAATAATATGATTTAACTTGATTTGTGAGCAATTAATTGCAAAGTTTGTCGCTTTGAGAAATTAAAGTATGATACATTGCAAAGTTAGAGGAATAATTACAAGAAATAAAGACACTGGCGTGTCTTATGTGAAGTACTTCACAGTAACAAGGAACTATAGCAGACTTGTCAAACTTTCGGCCTTGAGTAATAGACTTAACTTGATTAGTAGGCATTCAATTGCAAAGTTTGCCACTTTCTGGGCATTAAATTATAACAGGTCGTAAAGTTCAGGAGATAAGTTCAAAAAATAGAGACGCAGATGTATCCTGTGTGGCCTCAAAGTTACAAGGTCTTATAGATGGCTTGTTCAACCCGCGGCCCGATGAAAAATCATAAACTTACAAAATTCTAGGTACTGCAACTAATAATACCATTAACTATACTACAAATTATTCGGTAGTGTTAGCGTATTTTATTAGGGTGACCGGAAAGTAATGTCGTTTCTCCAGATATTTTGCTCAGAAACCAATTGATTTTTATTGATCCGGTATTTAAAATTTGCATACTAGATGACAAAAGGTTGTTGACAACGAGGGTGATTACATCATTCATTAAAAATAAAAACTTGTTACAAATTTATTTGTTTGAATTTAATGTAAAAAGACATTACTTTCCGGTCCCCCTAATATGCATGGCCCAAAGCAAAAAGGTTGGATATCCCAGTCTTAATAGTGGAATGACATTCATACTGTTAGAAGTAAGAATAAGTGAGCTAATTATAATATATTCTGTTCTTCCCCTTCTGAGAATTATTTGAACGGAGAAAACAGAAAATTATGACTGAAAACAACGTTCTAAAGCGACTCTCTGTAAAGACGATGAAGGTCAAGGTTTCAAACTTAAAAGTCGTTCTGTTATGAAGAAACATGGACGAGAGAACGGTAGACTGGACAAGCTATGTATATATTCGACCACGATTCCACGAGCTCGCGAGCCCCTTTGTCATTTTAGTGTCACGGTCAACTTTGCCGAACAATTTCCCGTTGCTTTGACTAATAATACCACCCTGGTAGAGAATATTATACTTTATTCATATTAGTATGTCTTTCTCACAATAACGTATGAAATTTTATTATGAAATCTTCATCTAAAAGTGCTGAAGTTTTGTACCGCTGCTAATTTCGCACCTTCGCACCGTTTAAAAGTTATAATACGATGAATTCGAGACTTTTTGAGCAATTTTCTGTTAAAAATTGCATTTATTAGGAATATGTTTACCTTATAACACTTTTTGTGATCAAAATTAGAGAAAGGGTTCCTAAATTGCATCCCTGACACGGTTTCGTAAAAAATATTTATTTTATTTAACACTAAACCTACCAAACCGGTCATTTTGACCGGTTTCTAATTTTTTCTGAAAATTACCTACATTGAGGGGGGAGACATGAAGTGAATCTTCCAATTGTATCTTATAAAACCTAAATTAATTAATTAATCATCTTTTTCATCTCTTGATTTCTCTTTTTCTAAAGTACTTGTTCAGTAGATCTAAATTTTAGTAAATATAACGTCGGTAGGTTTAGTGTTAATCACGTAGTGCCTTCATCTCTTTCATTAAATTAATATGCTAACCACAATGCCAAAATTCCTCATAATTTTTTTCATACAAATCTATGAACATGTTTCTGATTGATAAACAGATTCGGCAGCTGGAAAAATCTGGGCCACAGAAAATTAAAATAATAAAACATGTTATACTGACTTTTCTAATCAAAAGTTTCACATGAAGTCCAAACTACCGATGTTACGTACTACGGAAAATAACTCCTTGTGTCGCAGTAAAAAGATTCTAACTTGTGTCCACTATTTGGAAAACCGAAACTCTATTTTCTTCGTCGTTACAGCTCTTAACAAATGACGCATCACTTGCGGAATTTGTTTTACGGATACTTGTTAGACCCTTATGCTCTAACTCTTTCACCTGTATTTTCACTTGGCAGTTTTATTTCACCTTTTTCCCGTACACACGGAAACGTAATTTTCTCGTTTCTTGACATGCTATTTAAGCCCCCAGTTTTAAGCATGAAAAATAGATTCTGAACGGTTTTCACTGTTACAACTTATTGGCTTTATACCGCTATAAGTTTCTCGACGTACTAACCGACCTGCCAGTCAACTTCTTACTCACGTAATAACGACTCTTACACGATCAAATAATTATTTTCCGTTTCTTTCTCCTTCTTCTTTCGATACTGTTCTTACAGTGGCAATACCTTACGTTAAAAATGGGGAGACCGAAAAATGAAAGAGGCAAAAAAAAGGAAAAAGAAATGTCACGTATCGATAGAAATTAGTAGAATTTATTTTACTTTTTATTATCGGGGAATTTAATTATATGAAATTACAAAGCTGTCGGTATGACGATAATACGTGTCTACTAATAATATTATTAATTAATGATACTGGTGAAAATTTCGGCGGAATTGCACCTGCGATAGAAAATTGAATTTAAACGATTCAAATATAATAATTTCAATTCTCTGCAAATGTTTCAATTTAATCGGTAATCGAATGAATGTTAATCCTTCCTCGAATAATTGCGTTTCTGTTACACCATAAAACATCGATGTTTCTCATTGTCAGATATCGTTCAACTGCATTCTCAATTTCAAGATTACACTACTTATTAACACTAGAACTACCAAACCAGTCAAAATGACCGGTACACAATTTTTTCCAAAAATTCTTCAACTTTATAGGAGAGACATAGAATAGATATTCTTCGTTCATCTCATAAAACATAAATCACCGAATCGATCATCTTTTCCCCCTCTTAATTCTCCTCGTTACAAAGCACTTATTTAATATATTTAAGTATAATAGATTTAATGCCGGTACATTTAGTGTTAAATATAAAAGTGCTTTTCACCAAAAAAACTCTACATGACGAAGACAAACAGATTACATATCTGAATTCAGCACAAAAAACACTATTAGAACTACATATTAAAGTTTTCGTGCCGAAAGACATACGTTATTTTTCTTACTTTTTATTAACCCTTTGCGGTCGTATTTCATTAAAAACAAAATGTGTAATCGCAATTAAAACCAAACAAATAAAATCTTACAATTAGTAAGAATTATAAATACCTCAGAAACGTGTTGATTCTTTACTGTGTTGGCTGAAAGTAGACATACGATGGCAACGGTGAAAGTGCCTTAACTGAGGGTTGATACCACTCTAAGAATGAATTACCAAGTAGCCCATAAAAAGAGAGGTAATTGGAGATTCTGAATCTCATCTTCGAAAGTATTGTACACGCACTAATAGGTGAAAAAGCTTGGACCCGATCACGGAGAACTTATTACTCGACGGCGCTCGAGGGCAGACTGATAGCGAGACGAGCATCGAAACGACTTGTTATTGTTAGAGGACCAACGGGACGAATACCTGGAAGGTGCGATCGCCGCGGACCGCAGAGTTTGTTTTGATAATACGCGGCGGCCGTCGTACTCGTAAGTTATCGAAGTGGAAATAACTGCTGCCGTACAGTTAATCTTAATATTGTGAATGCAATTGACGAATATTGTTTATTTATGACACCACTGGCAATTTTATGAGAACCACTAGCAGTACCTTGTGCCTTGCTGAGATATTTTAATTTCTTAGTCGAAAGAAAAACTCGTGTTGCAAATTTCAGTTATGGTTTTCCCAAGAAAAGTATCTGCTCTATCGCCTCCTGCTATTATAATTCCTTTTGGGCGTCTGCAGCATTGTTGACACATGTTTAAATGTTTATAACATTAAAGTAATATGCATCGTTATATTCGGGACGGATTTGTAGAATCATTTCGGGTAAAAAAGAACATAAATGACTTTTGCGGTTAAAACGCAAAAAATTCTGAAAGCTGAAAATTTGATATTTTTTAAAACTGATTCTCCAAAAAATGAATTCTGAAAGGGACAAACGGACTTCAAATTCGTGTTCAGCGCCACAAAATCTATAAGAATCAGCATAAATATTCTTTGGGCAAAAAATTGTGTTGATCAGCGTAATTGTTGAATTTTGCTACGTTGATTTTTACGAAACCCATTTTTCACGTAAAACTAAATTTTTCGCTATTTTTATTCGTTTATAAATATATTTATTCTTTAAATTAAATCACGAAAATGTGTTAACAGATACTTTCATTGTTCGCTATAATACAATACGATTCGCGTTAATTTCTGAAATTACTGCAAATGACGCTCGTATTTGCACTTTCCTTGTGAATGTAGCGATAAAAAATCAAATAGTAGGAGTAAACGTAATTAAATCAGCGTATCGCGTATTGTGCCCTTTGATAATATCATATGCAACACTGATTTAAATTTTACCGAGGGATTTCATTCCCCCATGCTTTTCAATCTCTCGCGGCCTTTTAGGTTAACTAACATATAAAAGCGACCGAAACGAAATGTAAATCTTTCCTTCTTTCTTCTTCTTTCACCCTCTCTCTCTCTCTCTTTCTCTCTCCTACTTTTTACTTCCATTTATTCGCGACGGTTATTCTCAGTCTAATTTCCAATCACTATTCGTTTGCTCAAAGTTGAATATCAAAGAAACCAATTTAGCAACTCCGGCAGGACTTCTCGAAAATACTATTTTAATACCAAAGCTTTCTTTCTCCTCTTGCGCGAAAGAATCGTATAATCCACAATATCGTTTGCTGTTTAAATGCAAACTTTAATGGAATGCTGGAATCAACGTTCAATTAACCTCACTGTAACGTTGACTTTCAATCTGTTTTCGATTCAAAAACTATCGTGCTGAATACTCATTAGGGACTGTTTAAGCGTATGAGAGTTTCATGAAAGTGCCATTGGAGACTATTAGCTCCGTCTTTAACTGTCGCCCACTCGTTAACGATAATGCTTTGGAAAAGCGAAGGGAAAAAAGGCAGGCGGCGCCGAGTAAAGAACTTACGTTTCAACACTCCGTAGTAATGACACTCGAATTGTTCTTGAATAGAAGTAGGGAGCGAAAAGAGGTGAGAAGAAAATCAGTCTCGCAGACACTCTGCATTCGCGTTTGTATACCGTTAAAACTGACTGGAGTAGTTTCCTGGACTTTTTTTCTTCATAGAGGGCGGCGTGAAACGGATATGGCACTACGCTACTCCTATTAACGCTTCGCGCAGTTGTAATTTAAAGATTTATTTCAAATAAACGGGAAGCAGATTGAAATTAAATGCGTGGATTAATTAAATGGAATTTATAACAGCTTTAATCATCAAGCGAAACTTTCGCGGTGGTCAATGTTTTGAACGGAGATGGAAAATTCGTTTGGCGGGAATATGAACTTCGGTGCTTCGAAACTCAAATAATAAATGTTTCAACATTTCACGTTACTAATTAAGAAAATTAATATATTGGTATTTGCAATGATACTAATTCCTTTCATTTTGAAATTGTAAATTTCAAAGTGTAATCGTACTACATCGTAGAGATATGTCGTGCTTTAATGAAAACAGAATTATAACGAAATAGAAGGAGCTAAATGAGATATTTAAAATAAATCAAAATTAAATAACAGTTTCTCGAGGCAGTAAAAGCTGTTTACAGATAAATATGTTAGTTATAGTTTAACTATTTTCTAAACGACCACGCATGCAGAATCACGTAACGAAGGAACTAAATGAGACTTCGTGGTTCGCGGGACTGTCTTTCTTTTTTTCTTGGCTTTAACTGCTATCGTCCTTTCGCCTATTTATTATGATCAATTTTTTTTATAAGTCCTACTGTTTTAGATAGCTTTCGAGCCATCTTTTCTTTTGTATTTTTCGGCTATAACTCTTAAGGTCAGTTCGTCTAAGAATAAGACGGTATTGAAATATTGGTATTGCAGAAAGTATTGAGCTATTGTTTTAGATGGATTCGGAAACACCGCAACTATTACATGTTAAATAATAATTTATGAATATTTCTTACCTAACATAACCTCCACTCCAGACTTCTCTTCAACGCCGCATAACACTTCAGACAACCGAAGCCAGGGACTTCGCATTATTTATGAATATACCTTGCATATTAACGAAACTACACTAACGAAGAACACAGAGCAAAGAAATTCTCACGTAATATGAGCACTCGAAATTCAATACGTAATACGAGCATTCGAAACAGCCCTCCTAGACCCCCCGTGAAACCACGAACGAACGTAAATTTCGCGCTTACACTTAACCGATTCACTGACTCCACGTAACTAGGAACCATTTGTAGGTTAGAATGATGAATTTAAAAATACCTACAATAAGTACCGACTGTACAGTAAGAAACCTGCTCTGAATTGAAACCCAGGAATTTTGTCTGAACACCATTTTTGCCATTCCTCTTTTCGGAGATGTATCGCACTGAATGAAGCCTTTCAGTCGACTACCACGCAACGGCTACGTGAAAAAGCGCCTATTGAAAACCATCGTATCCTCCAATACCATGGGGTTTTATTACCGCCAAAATCAAAATACAACACTACGAATGTCCGCTATCTTCGGGTGGTCCTTAGATTAAGGAATCTAAGGTTCTTCATGCTGGCATTTTAAATGGAACCGGTGAAACGATAGAAATGAATATATTTCCAACGAAATATGCGCTACCGTACAGTGATTCGTACGATTAATGTAATGTTCATTGAAATATGTGTAATCTCAAATGAAATTATCGTTCACCACTTTGTCGTGTAATACTTAATTGCATTATTATGTCATGTAATATTTCATTCTCCGTAATTTCTGTGACACTATATTTTGATTTTGGAATTTGTAGGTAATTTCGTACATGTAATTAAAGCACCCCATTCATATCCGTAATCAGTGGTACTATCGGATAAAAATGAACATCTAAATTGAACTGAATATCGGTTATATTATATGTCGTTACTTTTACGACGAAAATATTATTGCTCGGAATGATATGTTTTGTAAGGAAAGCATGAAACGTATAAGCTCTTATAAACATTGGGAATATTGCACTCTATGGAACTGCAAAAAAGTTAATTACTTTCCTATCTAGAAGTTCAACGCAAACCAATTATTATTATTGGTATTATTATTATTGTTATCGTACGACTCTATCGGCTATTGTTATGAAAGCAAAAAGTAATTACGCGATAACGATCTGTATACAGATGAACTGGCAACGTTATACAACCACCCTCCGCTAATGCGGTGTCATAATGTTTTCGTTAATGTTAATCAAGCTTCCGTAACAAGCGCTTGATATTAGACATCCGCGCTTAAAGCGACAGAGATTCTGAATAAAACAATAGACAAGAGAGAATACAATTCTCTATTCGTTCCTATTGAATTTTGAAAGATTTTAAAACATGGTAAATCATTTACACGAGATTATGGCATCTATAAAATTAAAAAAATTCTACAGAAAATTATTTGTACCTGTTCAACAGTTGCTCTATAACGTGGCGAATGTGAGAAGAGCTTTTCATCATTTTTCCCCGGGAAATCGCACCTGGAAACGAAGCATCATCGGAATTTTTTCACCCCTCTTGCGCACCTGAAAACAGAATTTATGTTTTAAATATTCGTAATTATCAGTAACAGTAACGAAATATTTATTTACCCCTGGTATCTTAAATATTCATATATAAAATGTATTAATTAAAATGAAATAAATGATTTAATATCGCTTCCTGATGTTGTTGATCGACGTTGAAAAATGCCAGGTGCGGCGAGTAACGCAAATTTCCAATGAACAAACAGACGGAAATCAAGGAATACATATTCATATTTTTCGGACGATGCACGTTATGCAGAAATAACTTTATTTTCAGTTACCGTGGCGCGAATCGTTCGGAATTTATTCTAATGAAAGGTATACCCCAGACCGTAACTATTTTCATAAAATCTCCGAGGTTTTGTTACAACGTGTTTAAAGAAATCGATAGCCCCTATTCAAACATAGAATTTACATCGTAGAAAAGAACATTCACGTTGCACAGTTTCAATTTTACTACTTCCAGAAGAGAAATATTTTCATGAAATACCTTATGTAACGTGAAAAACTTTTGATACAAATGAATTCGCGAGCTGAAAAAAATTTACTTTTGAAATACCGAGAAATTAACGGAAGAGAAAGTTGCACAAAAAGCGCTGACTATGAAATTTTACACCGACTTAGAAATAACTCTCCTCGATTTAATGGAGCTTGAATAAACTTTTCACAAACGTGGAGTTAATTATAAAAGTCTTTTGAGTCATGTATATTTTACACTGTTCAACGTTTATCTACATTAACAATAGATTTCCAGGCGATTGATCCAATATATGTAAGAATATTAATTGTTATTGAAAAAACCAGCTGTATTTCATCGCCATGAGAGAAAAAGCGCCACCGCGCTTCTTGGCGCTTTCTGACGAGTTTAGCCACTTTGCGCCGAAGCTCAAACGGTTAAATAAATGCATTAGAAGTAAAAAAGTGAAGGAAACAAGACACTTGCTCGATTTAACAGGTTGAACGCCACCGGTATTTCCCTAGTTTCATCATTTCTGCTGAAGTGAAACTTGTTTTATTAAAATCACATCTTTATAAAGCAGAAACTTCAAAGACACAGATAGATATATATTCACCAGACCTTTATCTTTGTAACGACAATATTTAAATATCGAATATATTACAAATTTCGTAAATATTGCAATTTAAAAATCATATGAAGTTTCATTGAATTCAATAGCGCCGGTCACCGGTGACCTCCAAGACAGTCAACGTGTTAATCGCTCGCGCCCCAAAACATAGTTGTAGATAATTAAAAAAGAAGTAACGTCAAAGATATCAGGAATACTTTTAAGAAATTCAGAGCAAGTCATCCGACCGTCTTTGATAGATCTAGCATTAAAGAAAATGGAACATTTGTAACACTTCCAGCATTATTCTCATCCTAAGAAGCGGAGAGAGAAGTGGAGCAAACAATATCTCAGAAACTAGATTCCTCCTCATACGAAGAAATCCTAATCCCTATCTCGAATTAAAGCAAATATTTTCTCGAAGCATATGCTCGAGAAGATCGATAATTCAAGCAGGATTGTCCCGCGGATGCTTAAATTCCGATAATCCGATCCAGTCATCCGATTCCCTTTGTACATCTCTTCCAGAAATACTCCGTATAATCATGGCTCTCGGCGTTTCTCTCCGAATTTCCAAGGCATCGTTATCTCCCTTAGCATGGATTTTCTAACCCACCCCCACAACCATCCGGCCCACCCCTAGGTCCATCCAACCTCCTCCTCCACCTCCCGATCACTTAATATCCCTTAAGGGGGCCCACATAACCGGTATTCGTGGCTCATTGTCCAGAGTAAACGGCCAGCCGAACGTGGCTTAAACTTAAGCTTCGGTAACTCGATCTAGCGACTTTGTACGTCAAGTTGCTAATCCGTATTAAAGCATCGGCAGGAGGATAGAGAAACGGCGGATCGGTTACCGCAACTGCTTTCCCTCTGAGTTCTCTCGACTTCAGAGGCAGAAGATCGCGTGCTACCTTTACTAATGGAAATGTGTCCGGATCACCGAACTTTCGCAATTTTCATCATTTTTAGCCACGCTAGCATGCGCCGCGAATTTACTGGGTGTCCCAAAAACGACTGGTCAGTTTAACACGAATCTCGGTTCAACGATGGTACGGGATTCGTTGATGTTTCATGGAATTTCGAAATTTGCGATTTTGAGAAAATCCATTGTCGATTAATTATGAAATGCTAGAGTAACACGACGAGTGGAATTCGTTTGATTGTCAACACCAGTGTTGTACGATGTTTGTGTCTTTAACTGTAAATCTTTTAATCTGACGTGAATGATTAGACAAGCGGAATATGTCCGGAAATCCATGTGTTAAGTGAGGAGATTCAGGAGGTGAAGCGAACAATGCGATGTCAACATGGGATAGAAAAGGCTTAACCAATGAGATAAATGAGATTAATTCACTGAAATAGTGACCTACAAATCTCTCTTTCTACGTCTGGAAGGACAGAGTTTCATAAAGATTGCTATGACAATTCTATAATTATTTTCGGCTGTAGTTAAAAGGAAAAATAACCATTTTTAATACTAAATTTACCGGCGTGAAATCTGGTAAATAGCAATATATTAAATAAGGACTTTGACAAAAGAGGGATCAAGCGACAAAGATGGCAATTCGTTAAGTCATTATTGTATTATAAAATACCCGTGAAATATCTCCTGTACAGCGTCTCTGTAAATTTGAGAAATGTTTATCAGAGAAGTAGGAACCCGTCAATTTGACAGCTTCCGTAAATCTAGCGTTAAGTTAGAACAAGCACCTGCCATTAACGGTAAATCATTTTTACGTTCAACGTAGACACGAATTTTTATAAGCACGACATAAATAATAGGGAATACCTATGTTGTTTATAAATTTCCTAACGTATATCAAACGTTACTGATACTAAATTTCTCCATCCGCGATTATTTTTTGCCCCACGAAGTTATTCCGCTGAAAAACCATGAATATAAATAATAGTTGATACCTATGGTGTTTATAAATCCCCTAACTTGCAACAAAAGCTACTAATATTAAACTTCTCCATCCTATATCATTTTTTTACTCTGCGGAATTATTCCGATAAAAACTTAATTTACCGTATTTCATCTCATCTCCTCGGATCTTCTCACCAGACTACCTTTTTTTCTAGAACACCCTGTATACTCTCGTGACTCCAATTGCCGTGTCACGAGAAATATACGTTATTTCAGCGTCCCACATTTTTGCTTTAATCGGCGAGCCGAATCCGCGGCTGTTGTTCGTGAAGACTTTTCATTTCACGGTTCTGGAATGCTTCTGAGCGTGTCGCTTCCGCGAAGAAGTATTACAAATTAGAGACGGTTGAACAGGGCAGAGAACGACGGAACAGCGAGAATTAATCGAGTATTTGAAGAAATATTAGTTCGCCAAGTACGAGTCCATTTGTTTACACGCGAGCTGCGCCATCACGCGAAAGGATCGAAGAAGCCTAGCTAAAACGGCGACTGAAGAGAAACCGTGTCATATTTAACTTGGCGTTTAATCTCGCCAATTTATCATCAAATAACGCCGTCTAAAGAGAGATAATGAGGTACGGTTAAACGATGTAACGGGAAGACACGTTGAAAAAATTGATATATAAAATTTCATGGAAGCTCAAACAGATTTTATTCGAAGAGGGTGAAATACAGGAAGAAAATAACACGTTCCGTACCGATCTTCCCAATTGCTACCTACCGTCGTAAAGAGCACCATAAGAACCATCCTCTGCTACCTATATTCCCATCGTAACCATGAAAATTCCTACAAATTTACGTATAAACCGACAAGTTTTCATCCGATACGCTACACGGCAGAGTTCCAACCTGCCTCGACGTTTTACGCATTTGCAAGCGTTATCGGCACCAGAAGAGGACCTAAAAGAATCAAGCAACGTTCATCGGAAACGCTGAAATTATTCATCGTCTCGCTGAATCGGTGCCATAATTGATTCATTTGCACCAGAAACGAGTGTCTCGTCTCTCGCACGAATTAAAGTCAGCAAGATGAATCGTTACGTATTGACTTTCAAGTATGTAAACCAGTCGTGTGGCGCACAGAGCTTCCGTTTTGAGAGTTTCGGGGTAGAAGCGAGAAGCTCACCAACACACGTTACGACTAAATAGAATCATGTACCTTTATACGGGCAGAGCGATTTCCTGCTTCTCCATTTACCTCCGGCAGAGAACGAGGAGTTTCGTGAGCGCCGACGTGGAGTGAGAATGCGGAAATTGGTAAACGATTAAGCCGGGCTACGCTCTCGCGAGGCACATAGGGAGAGAGAGACTCGATCGTCCAGGAAATGCATGCATCCTCGACGAGGCTCGCTACGGTAATTTTCAGTTTGGATAAGCACTTTGCTCGAGCTGCTAACCACGGTAAGAAGAGTGTGCCACGCGACACATGTACGCAGACACGTACATACATACACGGAAAGGAATATCTTATCTTCTCCCATCGTGTTGCCTCCTAAAATCATTAACCGAGCCCTCTAGACAGCTGCACAAAGTTCCTCATACATAACAACAATTAATTTTCCGATTAATACGAGGCGAACGCTTTCGGTGGTAAGGAAACTTCGGGTACACTTCGTCCTCGACTGTAGCGGCGCGTGTCTCTTCGTTGTTTCCGTTATTATCTGAAACCGAAAAGTTGAAAAGTAATATCGTAGATTGTTATAAATGACCGTCGATTCGATCGAGTCAATTTTTCTACATTTTCGTCGGCCTCTGAAAACGAAAATTTCAAGCGAAACCTTATGGAACGGAATCGCACCTGCTTATTTATAATGTAGCATTGCATTCACGCGTACACCGGCGGCAGGCTTCAATTTTTAAACGCAACGGTCTATTGAAATTGCACGAGACTCGTTGACCGGCGAAAAAGTGGAAAATACCGATACAATACCGTACCGCGGGTAACGATAACGTGAATACAGATTGTAATGTAAACGAGAAGCGAATTCGCATAGAAGGGCCGCCGATGCACCGTGCGATTCTCGCAAATATGGGGTAGGAATCGACGGAGAAATAACTATCGCGTCAATTACAAATTGTCCGTATATTTGACCTTAGCAATAGTAATAATAGTAATCATCGTAATCATAATACACCGTACGGTGATAATCATAATGACCGTAATAGAATAGGAATAATAATCGTAATAATAATACAATCATAAAATTGCGGCAATAATAATAATAATTCTCATTATTATTATTATTATAATGTAGAGAAAAAAAAATCATCACTACCATCTTTGGGAGACAATGTGTAAGACAATGAGCAAAGGGAAGTAGGATGGAAAAAAAAGGGATTTAAACGAAACCGGAAGAATTCGAAAGAAAAAGTCATGGACGTAGGAAGAAGGGAAATTTTCGTATAAAATTAGTTCGCGGGTCTGGTTAAGATAATTAATAATATTATTGTTATAGTATTATTAGAATTCCTGTCAATCGTAAATAACCTCCTGATCATGCAGTATTCGACGAAAAATCATTTACCTCTTTATCTCTCGTTCATTCTCTCGATCATTCGTGCATTCTTTCTCTCTCGTTCTCGCTCCCTGTCTCTCTTACTTGCACACAATTCCTTTCGTTCCTTCTCTCTCTTTCTTCTTTCTCGCGCAATAAAAAGCTTTCTCCGTTTAAAAAGCAGTCTTTCGTTGCACTAATCAGATCTCCTCCTCTTTCTGCTCCCGCTCGTTGCGAATCGAATGTAATCGCTACAAGAAAAGAACGTTCCAACTTCAAAGGAAATCTCTATCGCCACGTAAAATGTGCAATCGCAAAATCTCACAAGTAAATTCTCTATGATACTGAAAGGAGGACATTGACATCCTTACTGGTCGTTTCGTAAATACTAGAGTATATTCTTCGACGAAAAATTCACAGAGTTATCAAACGATACCCCGCTTCGAACCAAATAAACATGTAGCGTTCGTCGTGTACCACGTCATGTATTTATTTCAATACAAATAAATAAATGAGCGTATACAACGTCACGTGCTTATTTACGAAAAGTCGAGACCTAATCCCGCTAATGTGTCACTTTCACAGAAATTTCAACGAGCACCGAAAAATTCAATACACTCTGCACCCGGTGTGTCTCTATCGGGAATGAGCATTCGTTTCAGCCCTGAAATTACAATTTTCTCAAACGACGTATCTGCAATTACGATGCACTGCGGTGATATCTCTGTCCCTCTGAAACATAAACATGCCCTGGCACGATAAAGTTACGAAAGTTCGAGATACTCTGCCTTAAATTAGAGAAAAGAACGACGCGCAATGTGAATGCAAGTAATGATAATTATATTCAAACGTTGTATAAAAGGAACGTGGATATTAAAAAGTGTATCGCGAAGAATATACCGCTCGCCACGAAACCGTGGTAATAACTTCTGCCTATGCCACCGAAATCGTGGGATTTACGGGAAAGCGGATTTCATAACTATGTATAACTGATTAGTCTCGGCAAAACGGCACCTTTTTTCCCGTGCATTAAGTCTAGCACGACTTTTGCCGAGCTTTCGTTCACGCAGCACGTTGGAGAACGTTAATGCGAATTCATTCTCGCGGAGCGCACACCGTAAACTGCAAACAGCTCATATTCATGCAAATTGTACATCGGCTAAAAACACGATTTAGGTTTAAAAAAAAATATATATATATATATATGCATGTATATGTATGTATAGAAGAAAGTATTCAGGAGACGCGATAACATTTAATCCGATTTAAATTCGACTGTCGTTATTATTAAAAATTTCACGTGAAAACTCCATTCACGCCACGTCGAACATTTCGAACTAAAATTACTTCTAGTAGAAAGTTCTGCAAAAAACGGATATTCACTAGTTAGTAATAAAGTACTGCAATATATACGTTAGTATGGTAGCGGACTATTATATTACTAATAATTCGGAACGCTGTTATCTCCTGCGCCGTCGGGACCATTCAAAATTTGTTGTTTCGCTTTAAACTCAAGTTGGCTATTAACGTCGTAATCCCGTTTTAATCGGCCGCAAGGTAATCCGACATCGATGAGACTTGCTGTTATATTAAGATTTAATCTTCCAAGTTTCTCCATTCAATCGTGGTCTACCTGTCAAACTATAAGCTTACCGGCTAATAATGATGCTCCGATTCGCGTTAACGTCGAACGAGTTAGGAGTGGGAAGAGGAGGACCATCCTTTTTCCAGTGCGCGTCGTCTCGCTAAGTTATAAATTTCTTACAAAAGCTGAAGGCGCTTAGCGATCGCCTACACGTCAATCGTCACGAACGAACGGCGTCACGACGAAAATTCATGCGAACGTTCTTCGCAATGGG
The DNA here is from genome assembly GCA_963989415.1 of Cerceris ruficornis. Lineage (NCBI taxonomy): Eukaryota > Metazoa > Arthropoda > Insecta > Hymenoptera > Crabronidae > Cerceris > Cerceris ruficornis. The sequence continues at coordinate 19,793,890 of OZ022519.1, forward strand.
GAAGGGCGCGAGTTAAACATAAAGACAGTACTCGAAAATATCGTGGAAAAAAAAAAGAAAAATGTCGCTATCCGCGTCTCATCATCGTACGTCTCGTAAATCCCTAATACAATTAATCTATTATTTGTAAAAATGCGACTCATCATTCGATACCCACACGTATATCATAATCGTCGTGTCATCATTATCATCAACACCATCGTCATCATCACCATCGTTATCATCATCATCATCAATCGCACGAATCGACACACGAATCCCTCGGCTGCTATAACTATACAATTAATAACATTAGTAATTATCTCCCTTAAGTCTAATTTTTATCATGATATCGTGCCACATTCGCTTTCGCCGTCGTTACATCATCGCTCTTGTTAGACGCTCCCTTTCTCCTCGAACGAACTTCACCTGCAATGGAAGCTATCGGAATCTCAACACGAATTTCGTACAATGTGCATTCTCACGATCGATACTATACCGCGAAAGCTATCACATTGCAACAGGTCGAAAACCGTGTCAGAATGCTCCGTGAATGAGATTGAAAAGTTTGAATCTCGTGAATGCTTCCGAATGCGCGCACTGTACAGGCTTCGTTTTCCTTCGTTCGCTTTGAAAAATGGCAAAAATCTTATTGACGATTCTCGCCGCATTTACTCTCCCGAATCTATTCTCGAATACCAAGACGTTGCTTTCGTTACCATAGAAAAGTTTTGCCAGATAATAAAAAGTTATCTAGAGGTTCTCCAGGTCTCTCGTTTGTACAGACCAAAAGCACCGATATTGCACGAGCTTTCTTGCATTCAAAATAACTGTAAGTTATAAAGATTCTCTGTCACGTCACTGGTAACTCGTAGTTTCTATAGCAGCATTGACATCGTTCGATTCAAACAAACCACGAACCCGACTTTATTGCGCTCACATTCGTTTTAATATCCCGTAAATAATGTCGTATTGCTAATTCTTCGCGTATCATTCGAGCATGCGTGATAATGCATGAGAAACATTTTAAACAACATTCGTATAATTATTGAATTTCATGAATTCGTAAAACTTATCGACACCATTTGTTTATACACGATTTACCAGTGAGCGATGAGTTTCCATACGCACAAGACACTTCACTCTTACTTACTCGCCTCTATGAAGAGGGGCATCGCGTGAGGAAGGAACCATCTCTTGAAAGGATCTCAGTGTGTTTCCGTACGTTAGGTTGTACCACGCATGGTGAACAGGTGAAAAAGCACAGGAACCTCTTTACAAGAAGATTCACAAACGTTAATGTCCCTGGTGTATTCCGTAATGATAATCGAGGATACCGCCGGGCTCTTTCGTCGTATTCTTCTTCCTCATCGAAATCCCCGTAATTACTCGAGAGATAATGCCGATACTGATGACGACGATATTGCTGTTGCTGTTGCGGCCCATAATGTTGATGACGACGACGTTGAGGATGATACTGATGATAATGATGTTGACTGCGATGCACGCACTTCCCGATTTCCATGGTACTAGGTCCTGGCAGTGAAGAGCGAGTCAATGTGCGTGCGGATGCAGTGTAACCCGATACACGCGGAGGATTATGTGGCGTTATTCGCGAAGGTATTCTTGGGGCCAGATTTGGCCTCATTCGGGATCACCAGTTAGCCATACCGGGTTTATTTAAGGTCATGAAGTAAATCTGGCACGAACTTCCACCTTTTGCCGACGAGAAGAATACCTAGAAGTCAAGGAAGCAGGTAAGAAAATGTGGAATGTAAAAATGATTAAAAGATATCGGACAAATGGCAAAAATCTCTTGCGCATACCTTGTCATTGCGTTCACAGAGGAACTTGAGTCGTTGAGCTTTCTTGTGCATAAAGACACCGTCCAGGTGTCCACTCTCTACACTCCTAATCTCGATTGCTTTGTTACCCCAGCCCATGATTTGTCCAGTTCCAATGTACGCCACACTCGTGGGCATTTCGCCCCACTGAAGAACCATTGTTTTGGAAACTCTACCATATGTATTTACGTATACACCTTCGTTATCGTAACAGAGTAGGAGCTGCATACCGTTACTGTTAGGTAATGCAACGATGCAATGTGGACAAATAGGGCCCTGAGTCTGTAAAGGACAATATATATTTTTATATAGTACCCGTATCGCGGTTGATACTTTAATAATTCGTCAACGGAATGGTCTTACATGTTTCGGTAAATAGATATCATAGACTGTGGCTGAATCCAGATCAACGGCATGAAAACCATCCGCGCTACCGTAAATGACCTTCAACCTCGTGCCTTCTTCTACGGTGAGATCGACAAGAAGTGGTCTGTGCGCGAGTTCACCGAAAGACTTAAACGCCATGAATTTATGATAAGGCTTCGGTGCCCAAGCATAAATTTCTATCGAATCCTTAAGCGCAATAACGAGGAACTTTATTCTCTCGTATTTGACTATCTTAAAATGTACAGCTCCTTGAAGATCACCAACGTTGATCCAACCGTTCCGTCGTTCCACTTGCTGCAAGTAAATTAAGTCATTTAAAATAAAGCAACGATAACAAGAAACATATATCGTTGAACGTATACTTACATCACTGTGACCGTCGGTCCGTAGAATCTTACTTTTGAGCCAAGAAAGATAATATACACGTACTCGATTCTTCTTTCCGCTAATTGTAACCAAAATGTTTTGTCCCTCAAGAACTTCCATTTGCTGAAACCGTCTCCTGCTTATCAACTGATAAACTTTACCCTGACCGCTCCTGTCTAATAGCATAAGGCCATTCTCGGTACCAATCAACAGATTTACTCCTAAAAACAGTCGAATTAACGCAGTTAAATAACAAATTACAACAGTAATGGCCAACAATCCTCAGATTACCGTCAACGATCGAAAAAGATTGCTAAAGGGGGATGAAAAGCACAAGAAGTATTACGTTTTCGAACGTATACACACCCCATAATGCAGCACATAGAATCTCACTGTTGAAACGTTTCTTATATTTGCGTATTTCCGGTGTATCGGACGCAAGATCGTGACTGGTCGGTGTGACGTTAACATTAACATGAGATTCCCGTCTTGCAGGCCCAGCTCCGAATCCAAAAGTCAGGAAAGATCTCTGCTTCTGTTGAAGCGCAAACGGAGGAGGTGATTTAACCGCTTGCCGATACTGCAACAAAGGTAACTTTAAGATTTAACTCCGAAACTGGGAGGACGGAACTAATCGAAAACGAAAGTTCTACGTTTACTTAAAAAACAGAGACTGCCAATTAAAAAGGTATCTCTCTTTAAACCATAGTAACACTACAAAAGTATTAAAAAAAAAGAAGTTAAAAAACAGAAGAGAGAATTAGTCGGAAAATTGATACTAAGTAAACGAGCAAGAAACGTAAGAACTTACTATGAAATCTAAAACTGATAGTAAATGGAGAATGACCAAAATTCATAAAGTAACATGCATAAAATTTAAGAGAACAAATAAACAGACCATAAGAGAACCATAAGTTGTAAAGTAAAGTATCCTAAATAAGACTCTACGTAAAACTCACTGCTCAAAATATGAATATCACACAACAAAACTTGAAAGCTTCTACGCAAAATAACATTTCTGAATAATATGATAATAACCGAAAAAAATGAAAAGAAACAACAAGATAAATTGTACGATTACAATTATTCAAGCCATTGAAAACATATGTATCCGGTATTTCCATATTTACAGACTACGAAATCTCTTTCGGCAAACGATGGAAAACGTAAACACTGTATCGAACACGTCGAACTGGTAAATAAATCTTCGCATTAACGCGGGAACAATCGATGGTCCTCGTTCAATCTCAGAAACGAAAACGTAACGAGCACGTGAATTCGTGTGATCGTAACTCGTGCTTCTCTTTTCCCTGCACACACCCCCCGCGGAATGCAGAATTAAGTTCGGAGGTAAAGGACGAAAAGAAGGAAAAATAGAGAAACAGAGAGCGTGAGATTCGTGTAAGCTAAAAGCAATGGTGGTCGCAATTGTGTTAGGAATATTCTTTTATCGCGACAATAGGAGGTAAAAAGAGGCCCCAGAAACCAAAAGGGAGGGTAGAATTGCATACAGAAAAACTGGCATTCCTCGCGCAGTGCATAGTGCAAAGATCAAGGGTTAACAGAGAGAAAGAAAGAGAGAGAAACAGACAGAGAAAAAGAGAGAAAGAGATAAAAACAGAGAAACAGAGAGAAATAAAAGGGAAAGGAACTTTTCATTTCCGTTCCCTGTACACGAGAGGAATTGTTTCCCGTAAGAGGAAGAAGCGACATTGAATTGTAAATGGATGTATGAATACTTACATTGCTATTAGTATTGGGATTGGGGTGGTCAGTAGAGAGGGCCCTGCCCTTCGGGTTAGAGCTCCCGCGTGTCCCACAACACACAACATAATCCTGAATTAGTCACGCTGACAACCGTAATATGATCGCTTTTGCGCGGATTCTCACGTGAAATAGAGACGTAAGATCGCGACGATTCATTTTACCTAACGATTTCCAAGTCTCTTTGGGACACCCGTAAAAAAAAAAGTTATCGGAGTTCAATTTCGAATCAATCTATACCTGAATAAACCTCGGACAATGTCCGTTCGGAATTAGGACGATAAAGATTAGCTTGAAATTCCTTAGGATTAAGAATTTCACTTGGAACGTGTAATGATGTACCCTTTCTTTTTACGTCTCTACTTGCAGGTGAAGCGACGGCTAGGCAAACAAACGAGTACTACGTTCCTGGCTTACGTTATGGAACTTTCCTACTAGCTCGGTTTAATTTTTATGTCTTTCTTGTGGACACGTTTCAGATCAATGCGAAACGAGCGAGAACGATACGATCAGAAAGGACGACTGACTTCGCCGTTGGGATGAAGCATGGGGAATCGAGAGAATTACAAAGTAGAAACGAATATCTAAATGCCCAGGGAAAATTTGAAAATGAAACGTTATTATTTCGTTTTCTTCGATTTTTCTTTCTTTTTCTTTTTGTTATTTGGCAAGAGACAGAATTTAGTCATATGGCCGAAAGAGCGTGGGGGATGATTTTGTCGTATTTTTTTCTCTATCGTTGCTCCGACGTGGAAAGAAAAATTGAGAATCGAGTCGAGGGGACGTAAACGAGCGAAAGAAATGATATCTCTCTAAGCCGGTACTAGACTAGTGGTAATTCGTTCTACGTCTAAGGAAGCAACGTCAGAAGAATTACGCTTCCTACGACGTTGCTTCGGCCTCTACTACTCTCGTTAAAATTACTTTAATGGCAATGTGGCTCTGTCCAACATTGGAAACTATGTTGCAAGTGCTCAGTACCTTACCTAAGAACGAGATAAAAAAAAAGAGAGAACAAAAAATAAATAAGAGATAGAGAGACATACAAGGAGACAAGACACTGCAGTTTACCAGACAGTTTGCACATCCTTCAGGGATGTGACTGTTTCAGTTATTCTACTCATCTCTTTGTCGCAACTAATACTACGTAAATATACAAGAGAACGATGAAAATAAATTCGTAAAACTACCAAATAGCTAGTTCTTGCGAAAACATTAACTAACGAGTTTATCGTTTAAATGAACATCATTACTCTACGCATACTCGGAGGTGACTCGAATTTACGATAGAACAATTTCAACTGTAGTAAAACTAAATACCACGTTCACTTAAGCAACTTACTGAATGCACGTAGAAACTATTACAGAAGCATTCGCAAGGTACTGACACAAAGCATAAGCCACCCTCCGTGTAAACCCTCAAACTTGACAATGAGTGTTCTATGCACCCTCGTATTAGCATTTTGCATGTTGCTTGCCACTAGTCTATTAGGAACCATAGTACAAATTTCATTCGTATATAGACTGAAATCAGGTTTGCGGGTAAACACAGTGTAATACGCGCGCATATGTACGTTTGGCTGCGGTTGTCGAAAAGGCTGCTGCCCCGTACAACATTCTGTATTATCGCGTTGCTCTTGCAGATTTATCTGCAACTATTTATCAACGATAATACTGAGATATTTAAGTATTAATACCGGCTACAATTCCTTACTCCAATTTCAAGATACTACTAAATCTAGAAGATCTACCGTAGTTACTCCGAAAGGGTATAGCAGGATAAGGGGGTCAAAAGTGCCCTTCAACCGATTTCAATGGGGACGGTCTCATTCGATAGATAATGCTCGGCGATTGATGTCTACAAATTTTTAACCCTGAATTTTGACCGGAAGGGTAGTTATGGGGAAAATTAAAAAAACAGGTTTTTGGCCCTTTTTCCCCATTTATTGAGGCGTAAAAAATCCAAATAAATTCTGACATATTCTACACGGTACCGGACATATTGGAGAATTTTTTCAGATTTTTCCGTCGAAGTAGCTAAGCGTGACAAATCGGCAAAGTCAAAAAAAACGGAAAAAAGAAGATTTCGTATCGAAATCTTCGAGGTACAACTTTTTGGTTTATATAGTAACAATCTAACACCTACGATTGTTATCCCCAATTTTTTTCAGATTTTTAAACCACCTGCGTCATTGTGAAAAAAATCGAAAACCGATATTCGGGACGTATTTTGATCTAAAACGCAAGAAGTAATTGTTATTTTTCCATTATTTTGATAGAGTATGTTCATTTTGTGCTTTTCAATGTTTCTGCATACAAAGCAATTGCGAGTGAATGCAAAGGATTGAATTGATTCAATTATTCGTAAGCTAAACACTTCCTTATCAGCTAAAAATACGAACGTCCTTTCAATAGCAGCGATGGCGCAGTCGGTAGAGTTCTTGGCTGCGGAACCTCTCGAAACTTTTTGTCGCCGGTTCGAGTCCCAATGAGGTAAAATAATTTTTTTTTTTTTTTTTTAGTCATTCACTGCATAACAACAAATAATAATCATTTTTCAATTTTTCAATGTTTTTTAAACATTTTTAAATACTTATTCAATATGAAATATATGTAAAAATAATTATGGAGCATATTGTTTTTTTCATTGATTCGTCCTAGCCACATCTCGTTATTCTTTTGTACATTGAACGAATATTAGTTTACTGTAACGAATGCAAATATGTATTCAATATTAAAAGGATCCAATTGTATATTCTGATGAATTGTAATGAAGGTGATGTCTAACGGAAAGAAGGGTCTATTTCTTTTTAAACATTCTTATTTTTGTATTTACCGCTTCTCCATTTATGCAGAGATCATCCAAAATGGGCAATGAATTGAAAGAATGAAGGTATATTGGGATTTCATCCGTTATAATTCCTTTACTGTTTTATGCAAATCAACTTCTTCAGCTTTAGGTTTTGTGCCCTATTGCAATCGTGTTTTCCAACCACTTTAAGTACACGAAAACATTAAATTCAGTTCAGAAGGCTTTATTGTTTCATTACACTTACTCCGGTATTATGTACTCCCTTCAGTTATCTAGTCCGCAATTACCTGCGCAGCGTGTAGGTAGCGGGCAGGTACCGAGTTGTACCTTTAGAACTGATGATCATTTTTTTTAAATTATTGACTGGAATGTTATTAATACGTAAATGAATATTAATGTAAAAATACGAATGATAGATTACCATTTGATGATTAGGCTACAGTATCTAGCTGCGGAATACTTCAAACTTTTCTCTCGCCAATTCACCTCCCATGAAATATAATTAGAAAACAAATGTTTTTAAGTATTAACTGGATAACAATTGTTAATACGGAAATTAATATTAGTGTGAAAATATAAATGGCATGCGATAGATTACCTTTTGATAATTAAAAGTTGAAACACGTTTCGTGTGGCTTTAATCCCCGTCACTATGTTCATTAATGATGGGCACCACTTCATTTTTATTAAATATTTTTGTCAATATCTCTGAAGGCCTAACAATTGTCGATAGATACCGTGCGTGCGACAGGTAGTATATTATTGTAGCAATGTGCGAACAACAACCTATGGTACGGTTACCACTCGCACATTCACAGCAATAACATTTGATGCCCGAAATTCCAATTATATTAGGGGTATAGTCAATGAAGCAACGATAACTTCTTTGATTAATGTGGCGTGATCGGACGAGGCATTTAAGAATATTGAGGAGTTGATTTGCATAAAACAGTAAAGGAATTATAACGGACGAAATCCCAATATACCTTCTTTCTTTCAATTCATTGTCCATTTTGGGTGATCTCTGCATAAATGGAGAAGCGGTAAATACAAAAATAAGAATGTTTAAAAAGAAATAGACCCTTCTTTCCGTTAGACATCACCTTCATTACAATTCATCAGAATATACAATTGGATCCTTTTAATATTGAATACATATTTGCATTCGTTACAGTAAACTAATATTCGTTCAATGTACAAAAGAATAACGAGATGTGGCTAGGACGAATCAATGAAAAAAACAATATGCTCCATAATTATTTTTACATATATTTCATATTGAATAAGTATTTAAAAATGTTTAAAAAACATTGAAAAATTGAAAAATGATTATTATTTGTTGTTATGCAGTGAATGACTAAAAAAAAAAAAAAAAAATTATTTTACCTCATTGGGACTCGAACCGGCGACAAAAAGTTTCGAGAGGTTCCGCAGCCAAGAACTCTACCGACTGCGCCATCGCTGCTATTGAAAGGACGTTCGTATTTTTAGCTGATAAGGAAGTGTTTAGCTTACGAATAATTGAATCAATTCAATCCTTTGCATTCACTCGCAATTGCTTTGTATGCAGAAACATTGAAAAGCACAAAATGAACATACTCTATCAAAATAATGGAAAAATAACAATTACTTCTTGCGTTTTAGATCAAAATACGTCCCGAATATCGATTTTCGATTTTTTTCACAATGACGCAGGTGGTTTAAAAATCTGAAAAAAATTGGGGATAACAATCGTAGGTGTTAGATTGTTACTATATAAACCAAAAAGTTGTACCTCGAAGATTTCGATACGAAATCTTCTTTTTTCCGTTTTTTTTGACTTTGCCGATTTGTCACGCTTAGCTACTTCGACGGAAAAATCTGAAAAAATTCTCCAATATGTCCGGTACCGTGTAGAATATGTCAGAATTTATTTGGATTTTTTACGCCTCAATAAATGGGGAAAAAGGGCCAAAAACCTGTTTTTTTAATTTTCCCCATAACTACCCTTCCGGTCAAAATTCAGGGTTAAAAATTTGTAGACATCAATCGCCGAGCATTATCTATCGAATGAGACCGTCCCCATTGAAATCGGTTGAAGGGCACTTTTGACCCCCTTATCCTGCTATACCCTTTAACGTTTTTTTGTCTACGGTAAACGATATCCCGCCAAGTAACTTTTATCATGCAGAATTTAATGTACCATTAACAACAAATTGTAGAAACCAGTCGAAATGCAATATTAAAAAAAGAAAATTCTATTTTTACAGTGAAAACCTTCCAATAGCTTTCGTAAAGCAACTAAAGTGACGTTTAACACTCTCCAAGCTTCACAGTTAACTCTCAACGGTGAAATAGCTAACTAGAATATTAAAACAAAAGCGCTCGACAATCGCAGCCAAAAAATTGTACGTTTGTAACCCTCGCGAGGCTCACGTCTCGGCAAAAACATGTACGTTGCGTGACATGAGAAGAAATATACAGATTGTGCCGACGGGTGCGTGTACGCACACGCTTATTCGCTACCCATAAAAACTCACGTAACGATCCCCGTGCGCGTTGTACGGAGGACACAGGAATTACGGAGGCTTTTATGCGCGTTTAAAACGTGTGCGACTGTGCGCATTCGTATGTGAACGTGAGAATGAAACGTAAACGGGCAGGTGTATCTGACCTCCTCATTGGCCGACTTGTCCTGTCGTTGACCCGGTGACGAGGTCAGGAGATCCGGTAGAACCGAGCTCGGTCGTGATCCAGGAGACGAGTCCGACCTCTGGAATTCTCCTCCTCCTCCTCCGCCTCTTGGCCGATCGCCACCTTCTCGGTTCTGTAAAGTAGCCGATTTACAATTTCAATCTGTTGCCGATACAGAGAAGAGAGAAAAATCGGCAGCACGGTAATGGGAGCTGTCGTGGAATTAGAACCTGAATTTTTTTTTCAGTGATTGGTTTATGCGTATTTTCACTTCTCTTAACGCTAGAGCTACCGGCGTTAAATCTATTATATGAGCGCTAAATCTGTTATACTGAAATATGTTAAATAAGTATTTTGAAAAATGAGGGATGAAATTATTTAGAAAGGGAGGAACCCGTCGATTTGACGGCCTCCGTTGATCTATTGTCAAATAAGTAGATAGAGGAAAAAGTGGGATTATCGGATGACGAGGATGATCAATTCAGAAAGTTAGAGTTTATAAGTTAAATATGGAACATCTACTGTATGGTTCCACTGAAAATTGCGATAACTTCTTTTAAATTAGGAACCAGACATTCTGATTGCCTCGGTAGTTCTAGCTTTAACTTCGACTCGGTGACTTCTGTACTAACTTAAGTAATCGTTACTGTTGAAGTAATCGAAGGTAAGCTGTAAGTATAGTCGTCTCGTTAAACGGAATCGTTTTTGTTAAACGGACGTTTCATTGTCCGTTTTACGTTCACCGATCGAATGGAATGAAAACGTAGGAAATGTACATTTCTGGAAAGAGACTTGAACTTAAAGACTCCTCGTGTACGTAAAAATAAGGTAATAAATTCTTGAAAAGGTCCCTTGTTGAAATTCAGGTCTTAATGCCATGACAGAATAAGGTCAGTCGGAAATAACGAAATCTTATCGATAATTAATAAGAGGAAGACAAGTCGAATGACCGAAACGGATGTACGGGACTTTTTAGAGATAGACAGGGGCAGAGGGGAAAGTCGAAGAATACGAAATGTAGGGGCAACGTGAAAGAGGATTTATATAAAGGATCAACGACAAAAAGCATAAATCGTTGCAAGCAAAAAATTGAAGAAAAATTAAAAATGAAACGCAGAAGTTGGAAAAAAAATGAATCGCGAGGAGCGCAGAAAAGCAATCATGTGGGTGTAGGAAACGATCGCGAGAGGTAATCGTGAGTAACGTAAATGATCGTTCTAAAATGCAACGAACTTAATTCAGTGATACGGCTAGAAAAGAAATGAAGAAAGAAAATAAAAGAAGATAAGAAAGGGTCATTAGTTCCGCATGTGAGAATACGATAAAAACACGTGACTTATGTCTAAGTACAGAGTGACGTAAATGAAACGGATCCATGCAGAATGAGGATCGATCGTCGACGATCGTTCCGATTTTTCGTCTTACGTGTCTACTTCGCAAAACATACGACATTATTGCACATCCGCCGTTGGTGATAACGTAAGCAGATAGCAACAGCCGGCTACTTCGTATTGAATGGAGTCTCGCAAAAAATTAGCAAAGCGTGCAAACACGACACGAAAATATAGTAGAGCTTCCTACGCCAACATCGCATGATACATTAATTTAAGCAGACACATGGAACGTTTATAATGGCTATATTTATAGTTCGATCGTCATCGACCATAGAATCGTCTTCGGCGCATTACTAGTTCTATTTAAAAATCTATCGTTGCACAATGTATTAACTGCGCAATTGCCGTGAGCGCGTTACGATTTTAACATAGCGAAATAAATACAGCCATTAATACAGGCAAAGAGGAATAAAAAAAAAATAAGAAGTTGCAGACAAGATATACACTAACGAATAATAAAGTCTACTGAAGTGATGTTAATGAACATAATGCTTAAAACAACGCGAGTATCAGTGAACAAAAGATATATGACTTAATCTAGAGAATATATATATATAGTACAAGTAATTGAAAAATAGGATGCAACGTCGGATGTCATCCGGTCACCCTTTAATGAACTAGCAAATGGTCCTCGAGTCATTCTCATTAACATACGCATGACTGTACCGTTACAGTTCGATGTACACGTTGTCAAAAAGCAATCCATCGAAGATAACATTAAAAATTCATCCTTACTTTATCAAGCTCGTATCGCTTAACAAACACATTTTGTTTCAATTACTTGATAAGATCAACGAGCGAGGATAATGGAAACGTGGCAAGTACCGGTCGTGTACTTACATAAAACGCGAACATAAAACGAAAGTACGTTCCATTATCTGACCCTCTCGTTTCTCTTAACGTATAACACGATATGAAAAAAAAAAGTGAACACAAAAAGTGGCAATACGCATCATGCCAGAAGAGCACATAAAATGAAGCATGCTTGGCACATGCTGCAACATGGAGACACGAGACAGCATGTTTGTACCTCTAGACACACATTTTAAGGCACGAAAGTCGTCTATGTTATAAGCAATCATGCAAGACGGTGGTCACGATCATGGTCACAACTTCGTACGTCGTTTGGAAAATGATCCAGCATCGATTATCGGACTCTATATTGTTCTCCACATTATTTTCCTCCCAGCCACGCCTTTCGTCAAGGCAATCCTGGTCATAAAGTCGTAATACTCCTCTTCTTTTGGTATTCTAGGTCTCTTTCTCTCTCTCTCTCTCTTTCTCTCGTTTTATCTAGCTCTCCAGAGACTATCACTCCTTTTTTATTTTTTATCACGTATCTCTCTTTCTCTCCGAGAATTCCTTGGTCGCGGCCATGCACTTTTCTTTCAGGCAAATAATATTAGAAAATTGTTAGCACAAAACACACGCATACACTCCAGGTCGGTGGTATTCATCGGTTTCATCTCTTTCGCCCTTTCTCTCTCTCTCTCTCTCTCGCTCTTTCTCTCGGGGTGAAAGGATCTTGTTTGACATCGAAAGGACCTTCGAGAATCAGACTCGTCAAGGACATCGAGGTGTTATTGTTATTAATATGGAACTCATTGATTATTCTCAAGTATCTCCTTAATCCAGGTAATTTGGAGTGAAATACGTGGAGGAGCGGATATGTTGAGATCGTGCCGATTAATCCGAGTCCGAGAGAAAAGTAAACGGGGAAATGTGTTTTAGTGAATTTTGCAGGTTTTCACAGAATGCTCCGCGGACAAATCGTAGGCAGTGATCGTTAGTATATTATTACAGTATCGATACAATTGGAAATATAAACAGACCGATCTTCCGAGAAGTTATATCTGTTAGTGCGCACAACGAATCGTTTGAAAATTTTTAACAACTTTATGATTTGTGGATAACTTGTAAATGAAAAAAAAATTAAATATATACATTTCTACAGATATTAAAATACAACAGTCAGTCTATCGTTACAGTTTTCTATAAAAAATAAAAATGAAAATCAACCTTTCGCAAATTCAATTCTCTCGAATGACATATTAAGTATCATTAAACAGAATCTCTATGTGTTAACTTTCAAATCGATTTCTCGTTAGTTCCACAGGTCAGTTTTATAGAACGAAGCTCCAAAATCGTTAGTAAGAGCGCACACCTGTTGATGATACACCAAGGAGGATATCATTGAAAGAAAAAGCGTTTTACGAAGCTGAGTAGAACTGTTAGTACAAGAAACAATTAGTCTCATCGTCCTTTACACAAGCCACATTAACGTCACAAAGTCTCCTACGCAGAGATGTATCACGACGAAACTCGATTTTCTTACTCAGCAACATTACTCGCTGTCTAATGAGAGAAGAAGAACAACGAAAAATCATTACCATACAGGACTTGAATGTTTATAATTTTTCGAATTTAAAACGTTAAGTTTAAGATTGTCAACACTAAACCTGCGTATCCGTGACGTCAAAGTGACGGAAAGGACGTATTTTAGAATGCACTTTCACAAATTTTTAGCCGCTTTTTTCCCCGAATCCCGCGATGTCTTGTTGCGATGATAGTAGCAACATTAGCAGTCTTTCTCTCTATTTCTCTCTTTCTCACTCTCTTTCTCTCTCTTTCTCTTCACACGATGGTGTAACGAAGAGTAGGAGATGGATATCCCCAAAGAAATTCCATGCGGTTAATCCTCCTCTCAGGCCCAGATTTGAAATAATCGCCGTTGCGGGAATTACGCTTGATACTTTCTGCACGGTATAATATGCATCACTCGAAGAGGATAGGAAGAATTGGTCTTCAAAGGGAAATAGGAAGAAACAGTTAAAGGATGGAATGGGAATTTAATTTATAGAGTAGCATTCAGTTATCGTTTCAATCATTAAATTGATCATGTAAACGATACAAATAGAAAAAGTGAAAGATGTCCAACGAGAATATTTTTGAATTGTGAAAATCACAAAAATATTCCTGCAATTATTATATGAAGTTTTAACGATACAGCATAAAATGATGTTGCGAGACACGTTGAAAGCAACTGTTAGCAGACAAAGGATGGAAGATAATTAAAGTACCACTTTGATGCTACTACATAAATTGAATAATTGTTAGGGAGATAAATTTGGGATGTATTATTCCATTTACAAAGAGAGAAGGAAGGAAGGAACGGGCACGAGAAGTTGTGTTAATAGCACGAAAGTCTTCCTTTCCCTTAGTAACGACAGTGCTAGAGAAATATTAATATAGTATAAATAGAACGGTAGTATTACAGTGTCAAGCAAAATGTTAGTAATAATCTAACGTTCCTCACCGAAGGTTCGATAAATCTTAGTACGAGTTAAAAATCTAATAAAGACAGTAGAAGAAATAACAATGGTAATACTGTAGTAAAATAGTACTGGTAGCGCTAGTAATTATGTATCGTTGCTACTTGTACCCGTAATTATGGAAAATAATGACGACAAATGGGGAACAGGAGAATGCGCCTAAAACTTGAGCGTAGCTGACTAGCCTTCTATGTGACTGTTATATGCTGTTGGATACGTTGGAAAGTCGGTACCAATATCAGGGTCCAAGATGAAAAAGTAAGTGTCTATCAATATCATTTCTGCAGCAACTTGGATGTAGAAATGTCTTAAATATAATCTATGTGTCTATGTGGTCTAACGAAATAAACGGCTGATATTTGTTACATCAACTCTAAACGACAAATGGAAACTAATAAGTGTTCAAACTAATGATCTAGCTGATCGTAGCACTAAAATAATAATGCACGATGATACGATATACGATATTTATCAATAACAATTCCGTTATTGTCAAATCGTAAAGGTATTTCCTGCTGAAATGCATGGCATCTCAATAAATGAATATGACCGCAAGATCGAAGATATGATTCAAGAAGGACCATGGAATATCGATAGACACCTCGAGGGAACGACGTGGAATTTGAAACTGAACGAAGGTACAGGCACGTGGAAGAGACAAAAGGTAACGTGGTAGGTATTCTTTTTTTCTCAGACAAGCACACAGGCAGGGCTCGTAGAGGGGACTGACCTGGGTGACAATGGGGCTGTACTCGCTAGCCGTCGTACTGGCCGTAGATTTAATTGTTCCCGCTTCATCAGCAGCGGCAGAAGCCGCATCCGATGGCCTACAACTGCGTCTTCTGGCTGTGTCGTCTTTATCGCGTCCAAAGTCGAATCTCCTCGCCTCGTGTCTACTACCGAAGACGATCTCGCTCTCGGTCTTTTCTCTTCTTGGCCTCTGAGGGCCATCACGACCGAAGGAAAAGTCCGTGAGTACTGGCTCACCGGTACTAATGGCATTGCCCTTTTTACCGGTAATACCGGCTACGCTTATCTCACTTCCGCGTCGATTGCCACTTGCAAATATGCTCGATCTCGAAGAGTCGGACTTCTGCAAGTATGCGGAGTGCCTTGCGGAGGGGAAAAAATCCGAATTTTCACGTCGAAAGGCACGCGCGAATGCACTAGATGCATTGCCAAGCTTCGAGTCGCTCTCTTGTCGTCTGTGCACCGGTTTCAACTGTTGTTGCTTTTGATGATGCTGTTGATGCTGATGCTGCTGCTGTTGCTGCTGCTGCTGCTGCTGCTGGGGCTGTTGATGGTGATGGTGATGATGTTGCTGGTGCTGCTGCTCCTGTTTCCTACGCGCTAACTGCTCCTGCCTCTTTAACGTTCTCTCGCTGGACGATGAAGAACGATCCTCGCTACCAGACTTGCTCGTACCGGCCGCCTCTTGCTGGTGCTCCTGTTTCATTTTATCCAACCTTTCGTTAAAACCCTGAAAGAAGCGGGTGAAGTCCCACTCCTTCAGGAGAAGCTGCTCGTCTACCTCTGAGCGCCGGTTGCCGCTCGCCGTAGCACGATCATCTGACATCTGACTAAGTTTCTAGGGTGCGCGCACGACGACGAGGATAATGGTATGGTGACAGAGAAAAAAAAAACAAGAAAAAGAAATGCGTGCGGTAATACACAACATGAGATGGCTATGGTGGCAATGGATTGTAATGATCAAATGAAAACAACAGTCCTTTGTTGCGGCGGTGGTGAAGTTAGGAAACGAGAGATAAAGCGGACAGTCGGTGTGATTTATCTGTTGCAATTACGATCACTAATATAAACTATAAAAAAAAGTCTGTTTGCCAGGTGCACGATCACGATATAATGGTAAAGTTGTTTTATCATTTTTGACATTGATTAATCTACAGGCAGCTAGATCCGAGTAATTTCCTTCAGTTGAAATCTATACTTTTAACATTTTGTCAAAAGTTTCACCACCACTACACTATAAACTCACGACGGCAAATGAACTCATATGTATATGACAGTGCAGGGAAATACCTTACGACAGCGACAAAAGTACAGACACAAGACAGTGCACCATAGTGCTTGTTTCGAACTGTACACAGTCCAATCACGACGAATACATAGAGCGAACAATTGTTTGGGCAGACGAATACCACTGAATTAGTTCCGAATCAACATACGAATATAGATATAAAAAAGAACGGATATGCAGGGCAATCGTTAATACTTCTTTTCTGTCTTTCGTTCTTGGTGAAACAGTAGAATCAAGGAGATTCAGATAGAAATATCGTATATGAAAATAATACTGATTGGTAAGCCTAAATTTCCGGAAATCCGAAGAGACGAAAAGAATGAGAAAAGAAATACATCGATTGCTTTGTGCAATCTACTGAAACATGATTAAACAATACAAGTATATAAGTTACATACAATCGGTACATGAGAGTATTGCTTTATATTATTAGTACATCCTGGTAAATTGAATTATCATGTAAAATGATAATATAGCTACTTAGATAATTGTTAACTTGCATTGTATATTTAAATAAAATACTTACTCGTTTCATGACTAGTGTACGATCTCCCGATTCTTCCTCGTCAGGAGTTGGAGGAAGCGGTCGGTTCGGTGCTCCGCCTGTAGAAATAAAAAAAGGTATCCTCGTGTCAAATTTGAGATAAATTTTACTGTCCATACATATACAATCGTAACCAACACCCTGGTTAATAAATATAGGAAGAGATTCCCATGTCTGGGAATTTATAAATGTCAATATCTCTAATTTGACGAAGTTTCTTAATCAAATTCACAGAAGAGATTCCGGTGTCTGGGAATTTATAAATTTCAATATCCCTAATTTGACGAAGTTCCTTAATGAAATTCGCAGAAAACATTCCTCTTATTACCTCTTTGGTATTTTGCTGTAAAGATGTTATTTTGGAACTAATGTAGATTACCAATAAATAGTAGAGACATACGTATCACGATTCATTATCATAAAATTCAATCGAACGCTTTTATTCTTAATTTATAATATCTTATTATGTAAACATGCATTCTTCTTAATATGAAAAAAATAAATATCTTGGCTTTGATGTCCTACCTTTCGGCTTACCTTCGTGGTGGGAATTCTGAGCATTGTGCGACGACGAAGACGACGAATCCGAAGATGGTCTGAAAGGAGAAAATTCGGGACTGCAGCAGCAGAAACAGAGATGCAGAACGACGTGACGGCACATGAAGGACACGGAATGTGTGTTGTGAACGTTGCGAGGCGATGTGGCGAGGACGACGATACGAAGCATAATGTTGAAGCGTAGGAAAGACATGATGAAAGATGAAACGAAATGATATTAGTACGATTAATTTAACGACATACAACAGCCGTGTGTGAGTAATGTACTTAAATTCGGCTGTCGTATTACAAGCGAAACGATAAAGCATTAGATAATTAATAATTCATTTTCCCTGTTAATATACATCTAGGTAAAACCTTATCTCAACTAAGTAATTATAAAAGTCCTCTATAAATCGTATTACTGGCATAAGCACAAATTTCAATGTAACTGTTATTCGAAGTGATAGTTAATCTCTATTCTCTTTATAACAAATAACAAAAATTCTCACTATGAATCAAGATGAGACAATAATTCCCCCTGATTCCTTAATCTTTCTCAATAAAATTGTACTCACAGAGGCTTTGGCGGGTCACTAGCCAGCAAGGTACCATCGTTTCTCGCATTGTTCCCTCCGGCATCTTCGAGATCATCATCGCTGTCACTCTCGATCGACAGTGCCTAGAATGAGAAATGCAACGTTTCCTTTTAACGTTACCATTCTTCTACCAAACGGCACTAACTTCAATGTGTACGGTACTCTACCTCGATTTAGGCGCAAGATGCTGTTTAAAATATCTTGCACAACAAGAATACAACTATACAAGTACAAAAAGGTTGGACAATGGGATAACAAGAGAGAAAGATTGTAGAAAGGGATGGTAACTGTACAGAGGACAAAGTTTTGTGCCGTAGAACGACCGTAGTCACACGCGATTGTGACGCTTACTTGATCGAGAATACTGGAAGATTGCGGCATCTGTTTGTTGTTCTGATCGTTACCACTCGCAGGCTGGACCGAATTCGACGTCGACGAAGTAGCAGGCCCTTTATGCTGCCTGTTCGGCCTTGGCGGGGCCTCGGGGCCCTGTGACACACCAAGCTCGTTGAGTTGAGCGGCCAGCATGTCCAAGTCCTACCACCCACACGCACACACGCACAACCCCGTTAGTCACTGTTCCGAGACACCTCCACGAATTTGCTATAAGCCACCACCAGACAGCCAGACAAGGCAGAAAGGCAAAGAAAGTGGCAGAGAGGACGAGAAATGTTGCACTTAAGCGAGATTGCTGACACTCCAATTTCTTTGACTCTGTGTCAAGTAAATGACCAGGCATTATATACTCGACGGCGGGTGTTTGTGCGTTTCCGACATTATTAGTACACATTGCGTTATGTATGAAAAGCTGTGGTTAAGACGATGAGGTAACGAGTAATAATTCTGGAAAACTTTGTAACAAGACCATCACTTTGGGATAACGGTATCTGTTATTTCTGTTAGTACTCCCAAAGTGATGTTTACAAGTATGTGTTATTAACATCGGTTCATTTTCTGTTTACGAAGGTTTATATACATCCATGATCTGAAGAATATTATTATCCTTGCAGATTTGTAACAATCATGTAATGGAACTTTTATAATGTTAACGTGTACATTTAATATGAGGTGCAACATGAAATAGCTCCAAATATAAATATGCTTGGTCAATTTCGTGACACACGATGGTACCAATGTGATAGAATATATTTTCTCGAAACACCAACAAACGTGTTGTGTATGCGAATCTAAACATTTTACAGTTCTACTGGTGAAGAAAATTCATTCAGACAATTGGAGTGAAGCGCAAAATAATACAATGCTGTGCTCAGGCAAGAGAACATTGATAAGATAGGATAATATGTTCCTCGAACAGGCAATTTAGCAGGCAGTCAGTGTACTCCCATTCTTTAAAGAAATACATAAACGTCAAGTGATATTGCATGAAGTTTAAAGGGAGAAGCTTAAACTACACACGTACACCGACTGCATTGTAAATCACCTGCATTCGTAATTTGCATGTATAAAGACACAATTAGCAATGTACATGTAAAGAGACGAAAAAGTGTGCGTGTAATCTTACCTCTGGCCTCCTCGGTGGCAGCTACAGTACGTGTGAACATGGAAAAAAACAAAAACCAAATACATTCCAAATTCGAGTGCAAGGCGCCTTTGTGCGTGTATGTATGAAGATATAATTTGCATGTGTATCAATGTCTATCAGCGTGCACGCTAGTGACGGTAACAGCAAAGTAGAATGAAATTTCGCGTGCAATGGACATAGTAATAAAAAAAAAGTACAAAATGTACTGTAAGTATAGAGTAAGAGGAAGAATACAGAAGAACTATGCACTGTACAGAAAATACATCGGGCCTATGAGGAGTAGCAGAATTGCAAAAAAAAGGATCAAGTCAGCGTATGCCTTTCTACGGTTTTCATAACCCAGTATACTTTCTCGGCTACTTATATTAAAACTTCATCGATGCAATGTCGGCAGCAGAAAGGAGATCATGGCATGAAGGAAGGACGCAAGGAGAGGATCATTCGGAATATATGAAATCGACAGAACTTACCATAGGTTTAAACACGTGACTGTTTCTCTGTGGAGCAACTTGACTACTGGAACCACCGCTACCACCACCACCACCGGCAGAAGGTGGTTGATGATTTGAAGGTGGCGTAGAAACTTTGTGAGGCTGTCGAGGATCGTCACGTGGCGTTGGAGGTAGTGGTCGGGATGGCGGTTGTGGATCTGGCACTACTATAAATTATAAAGAAAGGAATCGTCATCCAATATTGTCGAACGAAACGCAAAATACAAAATGCGTGTTAAACACACCGATTAGCCTGTGCGGAATGGCTGGCCTCGCGGGTGGCCCTGGCTCCGGTACTTCTCTTTGAGATCTGCCGCTTGGCTTTTCTTTAGCAGCAGGTGCTTGTGGAGCCACGTCTTGCGTTAACGTCCTACCTTCCTGAATTTGCTGGAAGTTTCTACGCAATGTATCACCACCAGGTGCTTGAACGATGGACGACGGTTCACCGGCCAACGCTGGTTCATCTTCTTCGTTTTCGCTACCGCTATATCGATAGTCGTCCCTCTCTGCAACCATATCGTGTGTCGTTGAATAATATAATTCATAGGTGACGTATCAAATTTCATTGCATACCTTTCTCCTGTTTACGCTTTTTGCAACGATCGATATGATCTTTGAGCTGTATCCTGACTTGTCTCTCAGTTGGTTGGTCCCGAATGAAAGGATGCTTGAGAAGTTGCTCCGTATATGGCCGTTGATGATAATCTTTTACTAGGACTGTCTCGATAAACCCGTGAAACTTTTTTGCCCACTTTTTCGACTTGAGTCTTGGCGGCGGATTACGTGGAATTAGGAACAGGGCCTATTTAAACAAGTTTAACATAAGAAATCGTCCAACGGTACATTTACCTTTACGATTACGAACGGCAATACTGAAAATGTCGACTACTTACTCTCATAGGATGAAGATCGCAAAGTGGAGGTTGCGATTCGGCCATTTCTAAAGCTGTAATTCCTAATGACCAAAGATCACTTCTATTGTCATACGTGGCATCTGGATTTTCATCACAGGCAATCACTTCTGGAGCCATCCAATATGGTGTGCCGATAAACGTATTCCTTCTACCTATTGTCCTGTCTAACTGTGCACTAACACCAAAATCAACTGAAATATGGAAAAGCACTTTAGTATGTCTGGAAACGATGAAGAATAACCTGGTGCAAGCTACTTGAACAACCGAATAGAAACGTACCAAGCTTAACTTCAGCATTATCAGTTAACAAGACATTTTGCCCTTTAATGTCCCTATGGATAACTTTATTGCTGTGAAGGTAACTAAGTCCTCTCAATATCTCGCGTGAGATATAAGCTATCCATTCCTCCTTCAAACTCTGGCCCTTAGTTGACTTGACAAGGTCCGTAACGGAGCCAGCTCCGCAATATTCCATAACCAACCATAACTGGTCATCCTTTCCAGGAGATGACTTCTTCACGAAGGCACCGTAATATGTCGCTATATTCCTATGATTTGAATACTACAAAATAAACGACGGATTTTAGTTGTTTTCTCTCTTAACGATACATCGCATAAACAAAACTAATTTAAATGATCCAAGTAACACCTACCCTCTTCAGTACATTTATTTCTAATTTGATTTCTTCTTCCTCGTCCTGTAATAAACAATACTTTCGTTAGAAATCATCATAAAGGGAAATCGTTCATTTATCTGTAACGCGGTTTAAGGCAAAAAGACGAAATAACAGAGGGCATAAACACATCGATAAATCTTCGAAAACCAATCAATGAACTACGCTGCTGCATCGTTTATTACAATGGATGGAAATAAATGAGGCACTCGAACGAAACGGAGTCAAGTTAATCCTCCACGTCAGATTGTGAAAATTCCATTTAGATTAGGAAGGATGTAAGTGGCATGCATGCCATTCGTTAAGTAGGTAAGTAGAGTTGAGACTTACTCGTGCGTTACACGAGAGAAGAAAGAAGGGATCATGAGACTGTAAAAAAGCCCGAGAGAAAAACGTGCAATCGTAATCGCATCGTTGAATTCCAACGTATCATCCAACGATCCGGTCGACTTACATAAAAAGGAATGATATAAATGCAATAACGGGTACAACCTGACACGGTTTTTCATCCCGATGAATTACACGCACGAACATTCCCATAATTATGGCGGATTAAAGGAACTTGTTAAAAGTCCAATAAATTTCTCACTCTAATAGAATGTTGTTACGCATTCTTACATACAAGAATCATTTACTTCGCGATTGCCGGATTAAAGTAAGCTTGTTAAAACATCGGTAAACTTCTTGCTCTAATATAGCGTTATTAGTGTCCCGTGTACGTGTTACTCTATAATTTATTTGCATCGTACAAAACAGCGAAAAGTATACTCTCGTTACCAAATTTCATTCATAAAGTGGAAGCACAAATAAGCAGTTGATTTTCAGTGTTTCTTACAGCATACAAGTATATGTTTTGCGCGCCTCAGATTAGTTATCTTTTTTCTTTTGTATTTCTTCGGTTTTAACTACTATGGTCATTTCACCTAGTATCTACTGTATTTAGGTGTCTTTGGAACCACCGAAGTTACGATATATTAAATATTCACTTAGGAAAAATGGTCCAGAGATAACTGAAGAAGATTTTAACTCGTTGATTGTAAGTCCGAGACTTTGCCACCTCATTTTTCATAGTTCCGACTGTTCTTTTACTATATTTACTGAAAATTATGCTCATCTGGTACTCAATGAAGATTTTTACTATTTTAATCTAACTATATTGCTGGTATATTTGTTATTTTTCAGCTTTAATTGCCGTAACCATTTCTCCTGGGAGTGTTAAGCTATACGAAACGTCAGAAATCGGGGAGAAATTTTGATTTCAGGAATTAATTCTGAGTTATTGCGGTCGCAGTCTAAGTAGAAATCGTAAGGCAAGGGGTTAAACACGGTTCCACTGCTTCAAAGTCTGAGCCTTTATCTCTTTACCTACTATAGCACCTACATTCGTCATATTTTTATTTTCTTCTCAGAAATTGACTGATAAGAGCCATAACAAATTTTACTTATATATAACGCTAATGATGCAAATGAATTAAAAGTAACAGCGGTACGAAACAGACTATTACAAGTATTGTAACGTTTATGAGGACATTTTATGTATAAATTACATGTACATAAATATAAAATTGACTATATTATATATGCTATGTTACTAGGATATTAATCTTAAGATAAAATATTTCTTTATCACTAAAGTGTATAATGGAGCGAGCCATGACACATGGGAAGTTCTAGTAATCACTGACAATGAGTATTAAACCGTATCACAGTCACTCACGAGTTCGTAGAAATGTTCTTTGTCTTCCTTCAACAACGAAGATACGCAATACATGTACGGGGTTACTGCTTTCGTGTTTTATTGTGCTTGTACATCTTTCAGCGATAAAAAATCATCTATCGATACTTATGGGCATAAAATCGAGTAGCTGTTAACGGCTCAATAAAGATCAAATGTCTGTAATAAAATATCGTTCGGAAGATTTGATATCGTCAAGTTAAAACAAATCGCTGCATTTTGTCGAGCAATAGGCTTTCGCGGAAATTGCTTATCCATCGGCGGTCTTAGATCGCTTTCAAACATCTCGTAATCGAATATTATATAAAAAAAACGAATGTCTGATTTTTTTTTCATAATTATTTCTCAATTTTTGTATTCGCACCCCGGTAAATGATTAATCGAATGCTGATAACTCAAACCGCCGTACACACATTTTTATGTTCAAAGCTCTTTGTCAAATCACGATCCTTTATTTCGCAAATAAAAGAAAGAAAAAAAGGTTGAAAAAATATAAAGAAAATATTCAATATTAATGAGTAAATGTACTTGGAGATTATACGAAAAATCCTTGTAATAAATTTGTATACGCTGCTGTATTTTGTAGCGGAAAGTTTGTTATAATAATAGTAATATGATTGGATAAACGATAAGTCTTCCTTCGATAAATTAGCGAAACAATATACTTATAATTAAGAAAGAAAACTGATGAAGTTTGAGAATATAAGCAAAGTTGTACGGCTTAACAGTAAGGAAGCTATTGAAATTGCGATCGCGTTTCGAAGCGCAACCAAATACTTGCCTCCGTGACGTCCATGACCTTGATGGCTGCCAGCTGACCAGTCTTGGTGTGCCGACCCTGTGAAACGGAAAAGCACATAGCCATTATCATCTTTAAATAAATAAGACTCAAAAGTCCCGAGATAAATGGGTGAGTGCGACACTGCGCCTCCATAAACCCCGATCTTATCTTTTAAAAGAGAGCAGAGTTCGGTGTAAGATTAAATTCTAAAAAGTTATTGCTCAAAAAATTATCACATTTCTACACGGTTCTCTGTATTCTACTTCTCCAAAGTTACACACGTGAAATAAGAAGTAATGTTACGTCGAAACGTTCGAATTATTTTACAACATTAAAAATAAATGCCATTATCAGTGAAAGTTAAAATTCCACCCTCCGAAAATTGTATTTTAAACGATACTGCAATAATGCCAACAGTATTCTCATTTCGATATTGCAGTAGTATCAACAGTTCAACCTTCCTTTTAGTTTCCCATGCCAAACTTTAACACCGACTCTGACTTACACTTAAAATACGAGTCTCTAGAGTCGGAGGAAAGTTTAGCCGAAAACCAAAGTTTAAAGCTAACTATTACTCGACGTAAGTCTCAAAAGTACGAACGTGGAGAACCTAATCAATCAGAGGAGCCTAAGTCGAGTCTCAGCTCCGTTTGAATTATCGGTCGAAGTTGAAAAGTTTCGGAGTAAGATGTACACGGGTAAACATCAGATGTACGCCAATAGAAAAGCGTGCAGGGCTTAGGAGAGGGAGGGTTAACTAAATCATCACGGCGACAGTATGTAGAGATGCATAAGCCGTGGTTGGCGCGAAACAAAACGCCCCACTCGTTCCCCCTTTCTTTTCGCCGAGGGGCAAGAGGATGCCGGGAGAGAAAAAGCGTCACCGCACGCTTTTTATATTCAGCCTTTTTCCTGGACAAAAGCGCGTACATACGGGCAGACGCCCAGACCGCCGACCGTCTATCCTTTCAAAGAGAATCGGCTGCAGTCTACACCTCTCTTACATTCTCTTCCTCTCTTTCTCGCAAAGAGCAAGAGACTCAAAGGTTTCTGCCACAACCTCCGATATACTCGTAAGCAAGATACGCCGTTGTACTTGAAACCGCGTTACTTTTCCTACGATTTGGGAATACCCTTGTCGGGGAAGGCTACGGAGTGCGAGTTAGATCTTAAGATGCCGACTGTAACGTAAGTGCAAGTCTTTAGGCGTCAGCTGTAACGTGAATACGAGTCGAGCCTTACGGTGTCAACTGTAACGTGAATGCGCGCCAAGTCTTAAGGCGTAAACTATAACATAAATCCAAGTCAAGCGTTACGCTGTCAACTGTAACGTTATATGAGTCAAGTTTTAACATGCCAACTGTACCGTAAATACTAGTATTGGGCTGTCAATTGTATTGTGAATGCAAGTCGCGCCTTAAGGTGCCAATTGTAACATAAATTCAAGTCAAGCGTTACGCTGTCAACTGTAACGTTATATGAGTCAAGTTTTAACATTCCAACTGTAACGTAAATACTAGTCTGGGGCTGTAAATTGTATTGTGAATGCAAGTCGAGCCTTAAGGTGTCAACTATAACATAAATTCAAGTTAAGCGTTACGCTGTCAACTGTAACGTTATATGAGTCAAGTTTTAACATTCCAACTGTAACGTAAATACTAGTCTGGGGCTGTCAATTGTAATGTGAATGCGAGTCAAGCCTTGCGCTCTCAACTGTAACGTAAATACTAGTCTTGGGCTGTCAATTGTAAGGTGAATGCAAGTCGAGCTTTACGGTGTCAACTGTACCGTAAATACTAGTCTTGGGCTGTCAATTGTAATGTGAATGCAAGGCAATTCTTAAGGTGTGAACTGTAACGTAAATGCAAATATTAAGATGTCAATTATAACGTGAATGCAAGTCAAGTTTTAAGGTGTCAACTACAACGTAACATCGATAATGGAGCATTGGTAACGAAGACTGAGGTAAAAATATGGAAAATAAAGTTAGTATAGGGAAGGAAGGCGAATGTATAAAATTAATGACACCATATAAACGGAGGTGAATATAAGTAGATAACAGAATTGATATATGACGATGATTAGTAATATAGATTTGTTTAACACCACGATTGGAACATAGAAGAAAGTTTTGAATTTGTTGGACAGTTTAATCGATAGTTCAAAAAGGTGAAATAAAGAATGCGCCTTTTAAACAAGTATTCAAGGCTGCAATGGTACGCATCCTTCATTAAACTGAATAGTTAATCAATTAACATAGATGCAGTAATAGGCGAGAAATTGAGCAATTTTTTAACATATTTGTAGATAAGTTTCAATCCATAGAAAAAGTAGAATTATTCAGAATCGTTTAAATCAACAATTCCCGAAAACCATTATAAACGAAATCCTGCAATATCTCTAGAAAGGCATCTCAGGAATCTCGTGCATTAGTCACGAATAAATGGAATGCAAGTTTGACATCATCCACTAGAGAATATAAAATGATTCAAAGCAAGCGAATCATCCGTATCATCAAAAGCGTTTTTGATTTGCATTAATACGTCGAATTATTGAATTCGATGAAATTTCGTATGAGTTTTGAATTGCAATATTCACGGATATACTAATATATTCAATATTAAAATATTGCTGTTAGAGAAGCGAAGTATTACTGAGCACATAACTATTCTTACTTTTAATATTTCTATTCTATAAAGATGTGATTTTAATAGAAACAGTTTCGGTTCCATGGAAATGATGAAACTAGCGAAATACGGGTGACATTCACCGTGTTAATAATGATTTTGAATGTAGTAAACTTTTCAAACACCGTTTACTCCATGTAGAAATTACAACGTTTCATCAAGCTTCGAACAATATTTTCCAAACACCCCATATAAGGGAAGCAAGTGGTATAATTAGTTTCACTGGGCTTCTCGTTTACGCAAGAACCGTCGAGATTTCCAAGGTTTTCGAATTATTCCAGGTCAGCGAGGTCTAGTCTTTGAACTAGCCAGTCCCTCCTGTGAACGATATATAAAGACACCCAGCGAATACAATGAGCGTAATGTGAGAAGTACTTATGAATGTACAGCGAAACTCTCGGTTCGTCACAATTAAACGAGTTTCTTTTTGCGGTCAAAGACTCGGACTCGGTTGAATTTCACACGAGAAATTAGAAGTTTACGGGTGCAACCGGTGGCTGAAACATATAGCCTCTTCCAAGAGACACGCCGATAGAACGTCAAATACAGAGGATTCCCTCAAAAGGTACTTCATCATTTACTCGCTTAATCGGACTGCCATGAATTTCTCGTATTCCGTAATTAAAAAGAAAAAAGGAGATGGAAAAAAAAGGAATGAAGTCAATGCGGGCGTTCCTTTCATCGTGAAAGCCCTCGGCGACACAATATTCGAGAAATACACCGACGCTAAAATGGGATCGATAAATGCGCCTCTCGGCGGAGTGTAACATTTGCGAGCAAGGTCTAAATAAAATAACGCAAAAGGAGACGAAATTAGACGCCTTTGTACAAGGTTATTAAGCATCACTTGCATTAAAAGCATCCTCGTATATTGTACGAAAATAAAAATAACAAAAAAACAATATCGACCATCGTTTGATGCTGGAGAAATATAAAATAAGAAAGCATATGGTACGTGGAAGCAGTAAAGCGTAAAAGAATGGATACTCATTATCTCGAATAGGGAAAGAAAAAAAGGAAGAGGAAGCAGAGGTAATCACATTCGTGTGTATTATCGCTAGCTATTCTAGTCGACACACGGATGAACGGAACTTCGAATACGACTGTGACATTGGAGGAAATGTGAGTCCCATTTTAAAACGCACTGCTGATAAATCGCCTTTCAGTTGGATTAAGGCGTAAGGCTATGGGAAACAAGAAATGCAACCTAAGCAGGTCTAACAGCTACTTGACTACCTTAGCTAACTGCCGCTGAAGTCTTTACTAAGAGTATTTATATTATAAGGAGCGTCTAATATTTAAGTCATTTGAATTTATTCTTTTGCAGTGCTTCATCAACCCTCGAACGCTCCCCGGATGAAATTTCACCCTATCTTCATTTGCAGATACCATATAATGTTTGATTTCTTTTTAAACATGTCGTAACTACTTAGATTCAGTGAAATATAATGTAAAAGATTCCAAATAATATTAACTCCTTGCCCTACGACTTCGTTTGTGACTGCCTCCATTATAAATCAAAATTATATTGCTAAAATAATAATTGATCTGTGATACTTGATATATCGCAAAATTTAACGTGATATTGATATTACAGAAGTAATTTTATCGTGTCTCATTGATATTTTCAATTCTACAGGTTTTATGAAACTTGAAAATTGTCTATTGCATTTACAGTGCCACGAGTGTCACACGTTACTGTAGGCTAAGGGGTTAATTAAAGGGAAAGTGGATGAAATATCACCGAGGATATTTTGTGTAACTATTTTTGAGAAGCGTATGAGGTCGAAGATTATAAATATACAAGTAGCAAATGGTTACTTCGATGTACTTTCTCATCGTGTTATTATATTAGTGCTGCTATATTCTATAAATACAAAAGTCGATTAGAAAGTTTTTAGAGCCGATAATCTGTCTACGCGAATGATATGCCTAAATCTGGTGACGTTATGTAATATTATGTGTAACACTTATATTAACACAGATTACTACATGGAACGATCGTTGTATAACGTGTTGTAATAGGTTTTAGAAATCAGTGTATGCATACGTTTAATGTAACACGTGTCAACAGATTGAAGCAGTCTGTATGTTTATAGCAGTTCAATGTAAATATTTAAGTTCAAAGTCATTCTAAGCTCCCCGAGCGTTACAATGGGATCTGATCTAACCCTACGGCAATTCAATCTTAACTTCGTGGAGTCTGCAGACTGAGAACTGATTGTCCCGTTAATTGAAATCAGACGCTTTGTTTCCAAATACTGCAAAAATTCAATTTGAAACATGTATTATAAATATATTATTTTATCTTTTAAAACAAAACGTCATACTTCTAACACTAAGCTGGTCAAAAAACCTTGTTCTGAATTTGTTTGTAAATGTTACTGGAATTTTTAACACCGTTACTATTTCAATTTTTACTTCTATCTATAGAAGTATGAACTATATATAGTGCAAGCTATTAACTCGATCAATCCTTTTTCTTC
This sequence comes from Cerceris ruficornis, assembly GCA_963989415.1. Taxonomy (NCBI): domain Eukaryota; kingdom Metazoa; phylum Arthropoda; class Insecta; order Hymenoptera; family Crabronidae; genus Cerceris; species Cerceris ruficornis. The sequence goes on from OZ022519.1 coordinate 19,823,470, forward strand.
CTTCGTTTCTTTTATTCTAGAATATTTATTTTGAATTTTACAATATATCGAATTCATTGTTGATAGATGTTGTGCTAAGGGGCCGAAAGTACTATTAACTATTTGCAATACTCTATTAAATTGGAATATCTATGTCCGATATGAAACATGTTTTCATACAATAGAAAAAGAACGAACCACTCGAGATTGTAATTTCATTGAAATATCATGTAACATGGTTCTGATATAACGGAACTACAGTACCGCGTTATACCAGGATTAGGTGTACTACAAATAAAAGCCAGTGTCCATTTTACGACATGGCATTCTCGTACGATACGTCTATCCCCATATTCCCATTAATCCATCGCCGCAACTAACAACGAAGCTATATCAATACCACGTAAGAACATTTTGTTGTATCACGCTGTGTCATGTCACGTTACGTCGTATCATGCGATGCGAGTCAGCCCTAAATCTTGAGATCGTACGGTGCAATCGGTAATTTCTTTCGGTGCGATTACTTTGTCGAAATGGAGGTTGCTGTAGCGGCAACGATGAGAAACTCGGGCTCCGTGGTAATGGACCTGATTTCGAATCTCTAAAATCTCTCGAAAACATTATCCCCGTCATGTCGTATGTATGTCATAACCTCGATTGTTATATTTCCCGGGTAATTTTCGCAAATCGACTCGAACAAACCATAGATCGGCGGAACTCGAAGATACCGCGTTCAATCGCGTGTACAAACGCGCACGCGTATTCTGTACGTTCTGTGTCGTCATCGGCAGCGGGTCATCGTCCTCTTCCTCGCTTCCCTCTCGTCCTCTATCTTCGCGTAACACGAAAGTAAAGTGTTAAAGAGAGTCCATACATGGTACTGAGGACTTAACACATCGATACGGGTAGAAAATTAATCCTCGATCGATGAAGCGAAATATGAGAGCGCCTCGAAACTGCCTTTAACGTTTTGACGTTAAAAATCCATTGTAACTTATACCAGTGATGGACAAACTCTTTCAGCAGCGGGCCGGAGAAAAAGACAATATTTTGGTTGGGAAATACAATTCATTAAACATTTTGACACACTGAGTGCTATTTGCATTCAAAGACACACAACATGTTTAAGGCGGGGACATTTTCATACATCGTGAAATATTTTCTGGCTACTTGAAATCACCTTAGTTGTAAATAGAATTATTTAGAAAATTGCTCTTTCGCTGTAACACCTCTGTTAGCATTCTGTTGCAAGTAGTAGGTAAGAAAGAAAAATGTTCACACCTCTTTTGTTCATGGGGGACACATAATTTTGTAAACCTGACGCAACAATAAGCAAATTTTAAAAAACACACTCAGCATATATTAACGTAACGGGCCACGTGTATTAGTTTGGATACCGTGACATTCATTTAGATATAAATATAATATTATGTTTCACAAATGTATTACATGGCATTAGGAAACAATTATACGTTAACCAAAAAATAATAGCGGCCAAAAACAACTTTTTTTTATGTGGCAGAGCTTAATGCGTTAATTTCCATGGAAAATGGAGTGCAAGAAGCACTCAGCTGAATGCATTTTTTTAACAATTTGCCGTACAAGCTTCTCAAAATTATCAAATTGAAAATATCAGTGGAACACGACACGATAATATTATTTCTATGTTATTGATATTGCGTTTCATTCTAAAATATATCAGAAGTCGCTAACATATTTCTATTTTGGCAATTTAATTTTCAATTATTGCAGAGGCAGTCACAAAAGAAATCGTAGGGCAAGGGGTTAAAGAACTGAAATTTAAAATTTTTGTAGTATTATTTTAAAATCTGCGGGGCCAGATCCGAAACATGGGCCTTAATTTGTCCACCACTGACTTATTTCGTGCGCGAAGAAAGAGCGCATAGACGGTACTTCCTTATTTTATATAGAAAATTCAAGAATTTCATTCGCTGGAATTTCAGAACGAACCCGTCCATATAGTAAATTAGACCTTTGTGAAAGATAATGGAATTTGCCTTTGCGTTTCAACAGTTTTCTATGGAAAGTTTATTTTTCAATTTGAATTGTTTCGCGCAGCAATTGCGGAGAACGTGCGCGCGCTATGTTTAAAAGAAAAACAGAACGCCGAGTGTACGTGAATTTTCAGAAGATATTATGTCAAAAAATAGAGTCATCAATGATGTCAACATAACAGATGATGTAACTTTTCACCGTCAAGTTCGGGATTTTCATGCGGCATTAAGAACGAAACGTAAGTGAGCGCGTTAAATGCAGCGGCATCGTCAGGATGCGGACAACGTGAGTTAATTGTGCCAGAACAACTTTCATTTTAATGTCGCATGTAGGAGAGGGGACACACATGTGGTGTGTCCCTCGTCATATACCTCCTTTATGACTCTTTCGCTGCATTACCACCACGTTGAAAGCTGCATGCATTAACGGGCCATTTCGTATTAATTAAACGCGAAATAGAGTGAAATTATGTATGATTTATGGTAACACTGGAATGCGATAAAGCTAAATTTTCTTATCCGCTTTCGCTGGCCACGCCCTTTGAATTTCCAACAATTAGCAATTCAACTCGACGAATTGGAATTTATATCTAACTGGGTGGCTTAAGTTTGCTCCTGAATCGCAACTGATTACTACGAAATTATGTGGTTTTCATGGCCCCACCTGATGATCATAGGATAATGCAATATCGCTGTTCATTAACACCAACGGAGTGCTATTAATTACAAGAAGTATACACAATCCGAGTAGAAATCGCCACACATAAAAAAATAATGGAGCTATCGCCATTGGAAGATTTGTACGAGCAGAAAATTAATACAAATATTGTTGTTACCGCGATAACAACAAAATACGTGACCGTACTTTTTAGTAAACTGCAATATACCAATTTTTGTAAATATTCTAAGATTATGCTTTCCATTATTTATAAATTATATTATCCTTTGACAAAATATCAGAAGCTAAAGTGTTTGACAATTTCAGAACATTTTATGGGGAAATTGATCCAAGGCTATTCTTTTGCGATAAAACGCATAAACAATTAAGAAAATATTATTAGAGACATAAGTGATAACACAGAAATCGGGGAAAGAGAGTGATCATAGAAGTAATCGCAGTCGACCATAAAATACTTAATGCATCAGAATTTGTATCTAAGCTTAACTATGTAATAGAAAAGCCACGTTGCAGTTAGAATGAACAGTTTAACCTAGATACAAACTGCGATTCCTTGAATACAATACAGCTATTCAGGCCCAAAATGATCTGAAATTACTGAGCACTGTGTGCATAGCCGGCCAAAGAATTTTATTATCATACTTAAATATATTTGAAAAGATCCTGCATAACTGTACCTTAAAACAACAAATTACCCTTATCACAGACGGAATATTTTACCAAAAATTCTTCCTCATAAAATGTCGTATAAAAAAGTTATTTTGAAGAATACTTTAGCGATGACGATAAAGTCTCGGACTTTTAAAATGTAGGTCCGGATTAAAACTCACTTTAGAATATATCTCTCGCACGATATGTAAATCATAGCCACGGATATTCTATATTTACCGAAAACTGTACTCAGATATATGATTACAGAAATTGAGGACAAAGATTATGAAAGCAAACAAGAGAACCTGTTTCGAACTGAGTCTTTCCAAAGAAGAGATTTAAAAGGTATTTACTAAATTACCGGAGAAATACGTATCTCAACCGGAAGCGTCAACGACCGAATGTATAAGAGAGCTACGATGACGATTTAGATAGAGCGCAAGGACTCGTAAATAATTTTCTCAAATTAAAACCTATCCTGCATGATGCGCAGTTTATCTCGATGATCCAAAATACAGAAACGACAATATTTTTCGTTCAGCTTATAACGAAGATATGGTAACCGCAAAGGTTGAGTCTGAGATTCCTCAGTGGTGGGTCTGAAAACAGCCGCAAGAAAAAAACCAAGACAGGTCCCGATACCGACGAAAATAGAACCTTGAACTCCCAAATAATGGGCCCGAGTTAAAAATCAACTTGCCGTTCCCTCTGAAAAATTTCATCCATATTTGTATATCGCTGACTGAGATTTCAAATTCACATGTAACTCTACGTTTTTAATGACACGATCATTTATCGTCTTCGTGCTCCATTGCTGAAATTATTTCTGTAATCTCTTCAACAAAATGAAGACTAGCCTCCTGTGGATTTAAGGACGAATTCAGTAATTAATCGCTGCGTTTGTGTTTTGGCTAGGCTACAGCAAAGCAAAATTTTGTCGTTAGAATTTGGGTCGGTTGCGTTAAATTAAAATAAGCCGTATAGAAAGAGAATTAATTTTTTTTCTAATTCGTGTTAAATGAAAATTGTGAAAAAGAAGTTCGTGTAAAAACATAATTGAGTGTACTTCATCTAGGATCTAGCTTTAAGTACCTAACTCCATCACAGCCATCAACTTAAAATCCTCCTAACTCAACCAAACTTCACCCATAAATACATTCATTACATTCTCAACAACTTAACCCTTTGCACTCCGTCGTCGCCGCAGAGGCGACACTGTAATAGAAGCTGATAACTCCATTATCAGGCAAATCCGGGGTATTTTTATATTTTTTTATACTGCAAAACATAATTTTAGAATGTACACGCTGCTTTTTGAAAAACAAAGGAAGATTTTTCATTTTCCACAAATGTGCACTAACACCGTGCAAATAGTTCTGGAGTAGCTGGTAGCTCATAGTAAAAATTACTCGGAGTGCAAAGGGTTAATGCAATCGGAGATACCGAAAGAAAAAATCCGTATCAAAAGAATTATTATCGCCGTGACTCTTATACCGGCAACCGAACATTATCACGATTGACTCCATTTCTAATTACAATTCGCAAACATGACAAAGCTTCTTTTCCTTTCTGGAAACACGAAATGACGCATAGGTACGTTCCACGTCCTTCCGGTCGAGATTCTCGACCTCCCGTACGACCGTTTTTCACACTCGACTGTTTCTTCAAGGACGACCTCGACAAGAAGAATTTTTTCAAGGTGAATCACCGTCTCCTTCGGTCTCCGCCACAGGTGAGGAAGCACCTCTTTTCCTCCCACTCGCTGACCAACAACGTGTCTAACTACGTAGTATTATACACGCTTACATGCTTCATTTATCGGTAATTAGACGGTCGTTTCTTTACCTCCGTTCGGGGTAATCAGGCTACATATTCCACGTACTAACGATCATACATCTCCGATAGTCTTAGCTCGAAGAACAAATACGGGAAAGATACCAGTGCGTAAGAGGCATGTTGAAAACCAACGGCGCATTTATTGGGATTATTCATGAATACCCGGAAATCACCTGTGTTCCGTGAATCTCTGATTCGTGAGAGGATTTAACGTTCATCGAATTGCGTGAAGATTTCATCGGTTTCGTGAAGTATATTTAAATTAAGCGATGAATTGAGATTCCCGATGTTTCGTAATGAGTGAAATTAATGTTTCTTTTTTAAATCTCTATTTCAGGGCTATTTCGTAATTACTGATTCACGACTTTTGGGATTATTTGACGTGAGTAAGAGAACCGTGAGTTGTCAAAGTAACGCAAAAAGGATTTCTCAAGTGTCGAGAGATAAAAAGTAAACAGTGCGTGTCAGAAGACAAGAAATTGCATGGTGCAGCAAAGTTCCCATTGTACACGCAAAACAGCCATACAGGTTTATGTGCGTTTTGAATAACTAAGCATATTATATACTTATATATTAATTAAGATTATAATGTATATATTACACGAGAAAAAAAAAGTTTCTTAGAAAGCTAAGTATCTGAACTCAATTCCGATAAGGAGTTCAAAACAACATCATCACAGCAACCACAACTCTCAAGGTTTTGCTCGAAGTATTTTCCTGAGAATCGTTGCAATACACTGCCATGTATACATGGAGATTTTCTGTCACAGACTGTACCTGTATTGTTCCGTAATTCTTCACCGACGTTCTCTCTACTATCTACGAGCATTTACAATCATACCATCTCTGTATCGTCCTACATAACTACGATGATACCTTATCGTTTAAAGTCGTTACACAAATATTCAATTTCCTTGAAATTGTCCAGCGCAGAGAGACGGCATTCCCAATGGAAAATGTTGAATCGATACATAATTTCAAGTGGCCATCGTCGCTGGCAATTCCGACGCTTTCAAAGGCGGAGCTTCTAAGAGAACGCGCAACTCAATGTGACAAAGGGAAGCGGAATTTATTCCCGCAACGAGAGACAAAACCAAGGAATATCCATTAGAATTGAAAAACAGAATACTCTGGAGTCTGCCGTTAGTTAAACGTAGAAATTTCTCACGGAGGTTCGCTTGTGTTGCTGGAATGAATGGGGACTCCTGAGATACGAGGAATAACTGGATAATATATTATAAATCGTTGGCAGAGAGATGATTTCCTTCGTGGATTGAATTCCATGAAATAATGCGCGTATGCCGAACGAAGTTACGTGAACGAAGAATCTTTATGGTTCCGATTGTAACAATGGAACAATGCGTGTATTTTGTCAAATTGGTAAGTGAAATAATTGAGGAATATTATGTAAACATTGTAGGTCGAGAAAAGTACGTGTAACGGCGGTTAAAGCTCCGGTTTTCTGGATTTAGAGGAATATATGTGGTATTTTTCTGCAAAATACGGGATCAACGACTGCAAACGAGATCAAGAAGTCTCATAAGTATACACGAACGGAAGAATAAGATGAGAATTAATGGCAAGAGAAGTCAAGGAACGAAAGAATTGGAAGCGAAGGAAAGATCTTTAAGACTTCTCGTACCTTTGTTCAATATTGTACAGCTAAATTCTCGTACTTTTCTTGACATTTACATTAAAATTTAGAATTACAAAATAATTTGCAATTTCTTTAGCAAAAATATGTTTCTAATGTAACGAATTTTCACTCGCAAAAATAACGGTGATTCTGCAACCAATCGCAATGTAAACCTCAATTTAGACGAAGTTTACGTTTTTAATATTTTCATATACCTGAGAGAGAGAGGGAGAGAGAGAACTTCCTAAAATGTCCACAAATCTTGCAATTTAGAAACAGATGGGAATACATCGACAAAGAATGTCTTCAATTGTAAAAAAAATGAAGAAACAATCACAGAAACTTAAAGGCACATATTTTACAGTAGAAAGTGACTACACATGCTATTTGTATCAAATAGATACAACCACATCCTTAAAAGTTCCAGTATATATAATTATTTAACTCTCTTTAATCTATTACTCCATACTTCATTTGTAAATAAACCTATTTAACGCCAGAACTACCAGCGTTAAATCAATTATCGGTAAATATATTAAATAAGCACTTCGAACGAAGAGGAATCACGCCACGAAAAACGTGGCGTAGTAATTTATATTTTACAAAATTGATATAAAGTATCTACTGCCTGGATTCTCCATAAACTTGGAGAATTTTTATAAAAAATTAGAGGCCAGTCATTTTGACTGCTTTAATAATTCTAATGTTAATAATACACTGCAAAATATGAAAAAAGGACTGAATTGGCTTACAAATTTTACTTTATAAGCACCCTACAATTCTACTATTATTTCCAAGCTGCAACACAGTGAAAAACAAACGAAACCTGAAGAAATACAGATACATATACGTATAGCATGTTATCTCAAACTCACAATGGGTGATAGAGGGTTAAGGGTAAAAATGTTTACGAAAGAAGATATTTTCGTTGTACTCACTTTGTAGACCTGACCGTAGGTTCCATTGCCGACTACTTCGATCAGTTCGAAGATTCCAGCAGGTTCCTGTAACACGTAACCAGAATGTGCAATAAAGTATGTATCCCAAGGAATTCGCTAAATCACGATTTAATACGATGAATTTAAAGCTACGCGGAATTAATGAATAACTCGATCGTCCGTGCACGAAAAGCATTAGAGAATGAAACGGCAATTTCCGGGGGAACTCGTAAGGTAAAGGCGAGGAATAAATACGATTGAAACTGAAATGCTAATTATCGAGAGAGTGACAAGATATGCTTTGATTTTTAAACGTGTCTATTTATAAACTGCAGATAAGAATACGATTAAACGATCTATATTTAGAGTGAATGAAATACTTGTCTGGTAAATAAAACACAAGGAAATTGTAATTTCTTTGTACCGTATATTTTGTAATTATCTAACGAGTCCTTCTGAAATCGCTAGGGGAACAATTAAAATTGTCCTTTCTTCGCTGAAACTAAGAGTCGAATGGCATCTTTTTCCAATTTCGACCTTAAGCCATGTTTAAATGCACGTTAATGCAATTATATGTATAAATAAACGGAAAACGTGAGAATATTACGACACGAGTCTTATAGAAAATGTAAGGAAACTGAGAATATTGTACAGACGGCCCTCGGCTTTCGCACATTCTACTTTCGCACAATTCGCTATTTCGCACATTTTTAAAACTTTAATTTCTTAAATATTTTTGTCGGTATTGTAAAAATTCTTCGTGAAAAAAATCAATTCTAACAATTGATATTGCTATTAGAGGTTCTCTAACATTACAGTATTGCCTAATAGAGGTTACAGAACCTCAACTTTACAAAAAAACACATGAAAGCGCTTAAACACTCCTCATTATCTTATGTATACTGATAAATAGATATTTTAGAATAAATTTTCTAATGATTTTTCTGTATCGCTTACATTCGACATTCATCATTCGCACACGTTTTCAGGGACCAATTATGTGCGAAAGTCGAGGGCCGCCTGTATATCGTAATGTAAGGTGCTGCTGTACAGCAAGAAATACATGAGGCAAAAGACGATTGTCAATTGACAACGTTACGACCGAAATACATGACAGGGAATAGACTGCATTTCAAAGTTTACTTGAGACACTGTACGGATAAAGTGAAAATTAGCAGCGTCTTAATATTCGAGGAGTATATCATGATAAGCACAGTAGTAACGATAAATCTTTTGAGATAGCCAAGAATAAATATCACGGGCCGGAGTTGCATCTCACAACGCCTATCCGCGCCGCAACTGTCAACGGATGCAATGACGCGTGTGAATACTTCCGGAATGAATGTTTGTTGCATCGTAAGACGTATCCGTTTCATTCTCAGCTTTTCCGACTTTACGCCTTGCACGACATTAATGAGAGAAGAATTCAAGGAGAACCTCTCCCTCCCTATGCCCTCACCGTTGAGGAGACACAGAGGGTCGTCGTCTGTTCTTACGAGGTTAATCACCAGAGACTGCGTTCGTTCGAATCGCGAAAGTCACCTTCGGGGGGGTCTCGCGAACACCGTGGATCAGGTGTATAGCCTTCGTGGACAAAGACAAAGGTATTTCGCATATTTACGTACCTTCAGGGCGTTCAGATCAATGTCGTCGAGCGAACAGTTGACGCTCGGTGCCAAATTATGCGCCATCTTGATACGCCACTTGCGCTCCCTCGCGTTATCTCTCTCGCTCAAGCTCACCGAAATCGCCGTCTATCTTTTTCTCTCTTTCTCCGCCTTTCGCTCCTTCTCTAGTTGTCGTTTTCGCTCTCACTCTCGACACGAGCCGGACAAAAATACAAGGGTGGAGAAAGAGGAGAATACCTTCTCACCAGTTTCACCAACACAAGAGACACACGATGCACAATTGATGAATCTCGTTGAAACGTTTCCGTAGACACAAACACACGAGACTTTAACCAAGAATAATCCGCAGGGAGGAGACACACGCGGAGCAGCGGCACATGGCGTACGAAAACGTTACCGAGGGCCCCACCAATCGACGATGGATTAACCAGTGCCGATCAGACTGAACAACGACGCGCCTCCATCGTGTTCCCACCCGTTTTTTTTTTTTCAAAGAATACGTATATTAACTGTGCGTAATCACGAGGATAATATTGCCGGGTCGCAGCGCCAAGCGCTGGATCACTGTATCGTCATAACGGATGCAGGAGAACCGAGCCGAGCCCACACACCACGGCAGCGGCCGTTCCACGTCCTGTCTTTACTGCTCGCTGCACGCCTCTTCTCCCCCCTTTGCACTCTCACTCTGTCTTCTCCTCTCGCTCTGACCTTCTCTTTCTTAGGCGTGCGCAGACACGATGTTGTTATCTCTCTTCTACGCACTGACAGAATATCACGTCGTCCTTGTTGCTCGTTCATTGCGCGACTGCACACCGCTACTATCTGACGTCATCCGCTGGGCTAAACCAATATGGCGGCAACTGCCTGCCCCCACCATTCTTCAGTAATAACGCGTAGTCTACACTGCCGCCGCCCTGTCAGATTGTTGCCAGTCGGTAAAGGTAGGTGACATCTGTACCGTCGCTGGACGCAACGATGAAAGGTATGTATTTATTTTGAATTTTAACAATAGATCTACGTAAACCGTGAAGTTGACGGGTTTCTACTTGTTTATAAACATTTCTCAAATTTATGGAAGAGCAGCAGAGAGTAGATATTTCACATATATCTTATAATAGATAAATTAGTTAACTAATCATCTTCTTTGCTGCTTGATTCCTCTTTTTTTTTTTCTTTCTAAGTGCTTAACGTATTTAGGTATGACATTTAACACGCGTAAATTTAATGGTAATTGCGTTACACCGATAACAGGTGGATATGTTATTGCAAACATTCATATTCTAGTAAATTTTATACGTATAAGTGAACGAATTACGCTTTGTAGCTGTGCATTAAATTGTAGAGGGTACACATTTCGTTGATTCGATACTCTGTTTCTGTAACGAAGCATAAAGACAGATATAAGGGTGCGAATACTTATACTGGTCTTTTTATAAATAAATATATTTTATAAAAAACGACGCCGCTGTTTCCAAATCTCTTGTCCTTCGGTATATTACATTTTTTACACACTTAGCTTCCCCTACACGTAACATTTACATTAAAGAACATTGCCTGTAATGCGTAAATTTGAAAAAATATTTCCTAAGGCTTTTTTTTTGTAGTAACAGTAACATAATTACAGTCACGATAAAAATTCAACCAGAATTGCAGCTATCTAAACGTAAATACTGCTCTATCTTACAAAAATAACTTAATATATATACTATATACGACGATTACGTAAACGTAACTAAACCTTACTTGTCCTATTAGTATACACGTATATATAAAACATAACGAAGATGAAATATTTGCAAAAATCAATTTCGACAGTAATTCCGAATAATCGTTTGAAAATCTAGAACTTTTAAAGTTCGGTGAATTCAAGGAAATCCCTTTTACTTTTAAATTCTATAAAAATTGCGTTAACTCATGAATATTCATGAGTGTAAATACATTTAACATAAAGCAGCCAATTTTCGAACTGTATTCAAATCTCGAAGAAGCATTTGAATTGTTTGTTTTGTTCGAGGCTGAACGTCTGGGCTCGGTACAAGGTCTTCGGGATCCATTGCTTCTAAAGCTATAAAAACATGAAATTGCAAATTTGACGAGAAGTTACACATAATGCATCTACGATAGCTTACTTTTTACTTACCGCAAACTTGTGCTTCTATCGATGTTAGCCTAGAATCTATATGACCTTGGAAGTGTTCGATGTGTTCTAACAATCGCATTCGACATTCTCCAGGATCAATCGGCGCCTCGGGTTCTGGTATGAATGGTTGCAATGGTGTCGACAATTCGTGTCCATTACATTCATCCTGCATATTTACCGCGGCTAACGTGGCTATGGATGCAGAATTCTCGGGTATCGTTGTTTCATCGGGTAACAGATCTTTGTAGAAAAATGTAAACATTAAATATCTTTGCAAACATCGTAGAAAAAATATTTTTTCTCTTCTTACTTACCACCTGCGTCCTCCGTTTTTATGTCTGACATTATTGTATCCTTATTTCTACCATCCGGACTACCGTTTCTCGTCAAAGCATCGAGCAATATATGACTCTCATTGGAGTTTATCATATCTTCTTTCTTGCACGTAACTTTAGACTCGTCCGACGTTGTACTGTCTTCTTCTAAAATTTTCATCAATTCTGAATCGGAAGCTATAGATTTTTCATCCGGATCATCTTTGACGGATAATTTTGTTTCTGTTTTTGGTTCAACGCGTCGAGACGTTTCGGGAACTGTATTTTCTACTGGATCCGTTCCAGGTTTAGCAATCTCCATGACCGGTACTGGCGTTATATCTGGCTTTGGTACTTCTATTTTCTCCCAATTTTTCGCCCAAAGATATAATTTTGGATGATCCTTTTTCCTATAATACAAAAAACGTTCACTCTTTATAAGAGTTTTATTATTTTGAAATTCATCGCTACCGTGTCGTTCGTATGCTTACTGAGCTACGTTGATCTTCACTCTCAAACTATGAAGAATTTGTTGAATTTGAAGAAGAGCAGCGACCAAATCGTAAGAACGCTTTAACATCGCCATTCTTTGATTAATCGCGTATTGATTCTTAGTTCGATTGGGTAAAATTGGTAATTTCCCTTCTTTCATCCAGTCCTGATCGTGGAAATATTTCTTGGATGGTCGTTGTCGATACGGATGTTGACATATGTAACAGACATACTTTTCAGGAACATCTTTTTCTCTTTCTATTGCATTACAATGGCCATGTTGCCAGCATAAACAAAGATCGCATTGTATCATCAGACCATCTTCTTCCATATAACCGCAAGTACAATTTATTATTTCTTCTCTTCTAAGTTGCTCTACCTTTACCATTTCACCATTGATCATCATCATAACACCTTCGCTCTCTGAAAACAGTTTGTAAACTGTCATAGAAAAATGATCTTTTATTAATAATAAAAAAAAAACATAACACATGTGTTAATTTTTTCCATAATTACTTATAATTCTGTAATAAAACCATAACCCTCACTCGTGCATTATGGATTATTAATCGAATGACATTATAATAATTTATAATAAAAATAAAAAATCGTATTGTAAGCGAAGTTTAAAGTTAATGTCAGCATAGATTAATGATATTAAACTAAAGTTAATCACTTAAACGTAACGTGAAGGAAAGATAAAAAATAAAGAAATGTACCTTCACCATCATTATTATTATCTCTTTTGGTACTATCCCTTTTTAAGGGATCACTTTTTTCAAGACGAGAATCATTTAGTTGACCTAAAGAACAATGAAAATAATATAACGGTAAAATAGTACTCAACACATACGTTGTAAATAAAAAAACGGTGTTTTTTGTCTTTTGATCTTGGAAAATTAAAGAATAACAAATTTAACGTAATTCTATTTTGCGCGTTCAAATTGGTGCGTTAATTGTAGCATAAACTTACTGTTTTGACTATTTTCATCACTTTTTGAATCTGACTTCCGACGACTGTATCTGTACATGAGAGCCGCCGGTCCTTCAGCGTCCACTGCACTGTCATCTAAGTCGCCATATTCATCCATAATCTCTTGCGCACCTATTAAATAAACAAACGGCCCGGTTCTTTAAACGTACCAACTAACCAACTGGATGTGAAAAAGTATTCGAATACAAATACTCACCGTGTCGTTTCTTTCCCCTATTCGGAGTATCGGAACTGTATTCCGATAACTGTCGTTTTCTTTGGCCTTTAGCTCTATCGATGTGAACAGCTTCATCCAAAGATTTCGACCTATCAATTCTCTGTGCCTCTGAAGTTGTAGGTGGCCTTACAGGAAGTAAGGTTTTAATACCGGTCGTTTGCGTTTTCTCTTCTCTAACTTTCATGTCGAACAATGTTCCAGGTGACATTGCACATGTGTTTTCCCTTTTCTTTTCCATATCATCGTCCATGTCGATGCTGTGACTAGAAATCGGAGACATTGTTTCTACTTTAATTTCTTCCTTTTGAACGTCATTGATCTTTTCAATTTGTTCCATTTCATCCTCTGTTTCCGTCACTGTTGGTAAAGGTGGTACAGGTGACATTGGTTGAACAGTAGCTGTGACTGGTTGTAATGTATTCAATGTAGGTTTATCTGGACCGGCTTTCCTTTTTCCCAATTTATTATTAAGCTTATCCAAGAACGTAGTTGATTTTTTCGGAATAATGTCTTCAATGGATTCTCCGATCGTTCTTGCATAAGCCAAATCGGCCACGTTTGGCGTTGAACCCAAAAATTTCGAGTATTCCGGATGATAATGTTTTATATGCATTTGCAAAAGATTCTCCTTTCGAAATGTTTTATTACACCCTTGCTTTGGACACTTGTAAGCACTGTCTTCCATTTCAACGCGAAGCCCACCAATGAAAACAGCTGTTTATAAAGAAAATTACCATATTTTTATTATGTACAAGGTAATATAAACATTCATATTTTGAACCATTCATACAAAAAAACTTAGCTTTCATTTATATCACATTAAATCAAATGTTACATTTCATACTTACAATAAATCATTCCTAAGAGATAAGCATGAAAAAGTCGTAAGTATAAATAAGTGTATTTAAATGGTATAAAAAAAAAAGATTAAATCTTACCACCATCTGTAACGGGTGTTGTTGGGGTAGATACTGCAGTAGATGTTGTATTTACTGGAACGAGTAAAGAACTCTCTGTCACGGGCGTTGTCTTCGTTTTAGGTAGCAAAGTTTTTATTTTCTTTGGTACGTCAACGACGGCGTCCTGTTTTGGTTTCGGCGTATGATTTCTCTTCTTTCTATGAATACAGAAATCGAACTTCTCTGGATCAAAGTCAAATTGACCTTGATTTTCCATGAATGCCCTAATGTCATTTCTTGATCTAAACTTCTTCCCACTAGATTTATGTATGAATAATACATCCCACTTTCCTGCAGATGTTCCAGCTTTTCTTTGAGTGAAATGTTTTTGCCAACCTGGGGGCAATCTTTTATCTGCAACTATAATCGAACGACGTGGTCCTGTAAAATTACATAATTCTCTAAATACACGAAAAAAAAGTGTTTTATAAATTAGAATTTAGAAATTTTTCATTTACATACCGTCATTGCCATCTACTATATAAGATTCAGTTCCCTGAGGTTCACCATCCACCCAATTGGGCCCTACATCCTCTTCTTGGTCCGTGTCATTCTTGAGTATTTCTTTTTTATTGTTCTTCTTAGAATAACCTTTCATTTTAGGCACATTTGTGTCGAAACCCTTTAACAGATCTGTTCCTGGATCATAACATGGTCCAAATAAAGTGCCATCAAGCTCTATCTTATTTTCTGAATAAGATTCTCCATTTTCACCTACTACAACCCCATCTTTTTTAGTTGGTTTTTCAGTTTCATTTTTAGAACGTTTTCTAGAATGAAATAATTCCATAACTGTATGTTTTCGTTTTTTATCTCTTCTCTCTTGCTTGCTTCCTATGTATTCGTCGTTCTGTACCGGTTGCTGTTTCAAAAAAATTGCAAAAAATAATATAATGCAATATGTTAAAATAAATATCTCATTGAGAAAGTATAAAATTTGAAAAAATTGTTAAGATTTTAATGGAGCTATATATAGACAGTCATTCAAATTTCCAAATCTTACAAATACAGAAACTTCAGTTGCGTATAAAAATGTCATTTATTGGAACAATTCTAAGATTAAATCTTTAATGTTACATATTGCATTTCATTTAATTAAAAAAAAATGCAATAAGATCCAAGGAATGCATTTCTCTCAACTACTTTCTTCCATATTTGAAGCTAATGAGCATTATTGAAAACATTTATAAAAGTTGGTGCCATTGTAAAATATTTTCACATTGGAAAGCAAAGGAAAATTTTTAAGAAATAGATATTATTTCGTGAGATTTGGAATAGCGATTGTACAACAACATAACCTCACATATAGAATTTATACCTTCGTGGGCGTTGTAGCGATTTTTGTCATTTTCGACGATTTAACAGTCTTTGCGTACCCATCATCAAAGAGCACATCGTATTTGTCTGTGAAAAAGTATTTATCCTATATTAGAAAGGCACTGTCTCTTAGCTAAAAAAATGTCCTCACAGAAAAGAGAAACGTCAAACGAATGATATAGAAGATATAGTCTATCCGTCTCTCTCTTACACCCGTAGTTAAGGTTAGGTAACTTACCATTTCCCAAGACCGCATTAACTTTGGCCGGATATTTTCTCCCATCCGCCCACGTTGCAAGTATCCTTTCTCCCACTGAAAAATCTCTCATCTTTGCTTCCCTGAAGGTGTTAAATCAATTTTGTTACCAAACGTGGAATGAAATTTTTTGACACAATCCCAATAATAAATGAAAGCATCATAGAAACAGTAACTTCTCATGTATAAACACTCTCTTTATTGCAATAACTTCATGATGATTTTGCAGTTATAAAAACTCGAGTCGGATAAATGAGAATATGTATATCATTTTAGCATATCGATTAGCTTTAAAACATTATGAACGCAATGAGTTTATTTCTTTTTTATGTATATATAAGAAAAATAGTAAATCAAATGTCATTTACAGATAAGCTTTACATAAATAAATAATGAAAATGTATAATGTGAGAATATGTTCTAAACGGATAGTTTAAAATGCTTTATACTTTGTTTAGTACTGTAATTTTTATGTTATCATTACTAGAAATGCATGCAAGAAGCATTATACTTTAGAGAATCAGAATTCCAGAAATAGGCAAATCTATTCTATGGAATGTTTCATATCGAAAGTAAACCCTCCCAAATAATAGTATATCTATATGGTTCCAGAGGTAGAAAAATATTTCTCTAAAGAACCATAACAAGAAGAAAGAGACTTATACTGCTACTGCTATGAGAAATGAAACAATATAGCAATATTTAATTGTTATTTGAAGTGAATTACAAGTACTACAAATTTTTCACCTATTTAATAATAACAATATCCACTTACGGAGATGGCAGGTCCCAAGTCTGTTCGCTTTAAAGAAAAAGACAGAAAACAAATTATACAAACATGTTATTATTAATAAAAAATGGTGATCTAACAAGTGTCCTTCATAAAACTGATTTTGCATTGATTATTTTTATGCTTTATTAAAATGCTCAATTGCACATACATATTAAAAAGTCAGTGTACAATTTGTAATTTTAAAGCAAACATAAAAACCATTCTGCTTGTTAGGTCATAGAATATTTACTTACATTGGTGGTGTTTGCAATACACGTAGTCTAGAACTATCCATTGGTATCCATTCATCGAATCTTGAGCTCCATTTATCAAAGTGTATTAAAACTTCCCTTTCATCCCAATCTGTTTCAACTACTTTAGCAGAATACCTACGATAAAAGTTTAACATATTTTTATAACTTATAACAATATAATTTGTTAATATTTTTATAATTATGTAATTTGCAGTCTTGACAATATTCTCATAAGATTAGTTACAAATAATAACATGAAATGGTCTTAAGCCGAAATCTACAGTAACATTATTGAATTTGATTTATCTAATAATTGGGACTTGGTTCATACTTTAACAGAACTTACCATTTGTCATTAAAATCTTTTGCTTCCAGTTTAGCTCCAGGGAAAAACTTTAATCCACCTCGATTTAACATCTTCGGCTTTAATTCTTCAGGTTTATCGAATACTTTTTCATCCGGTATTTTAATATTCTTTAATTCTTCTTTAATAATCAGATCTTTTGGAACGTTTTTCATTGCCACCTCTGGCTCCATAATACCAAGTTGCACTGCCATTGTATTTACTTTCAGTTTATCACTCTCTGTTATTTCATCTTTCATAAAAGACATTGCTCCTTCTTTCACAACTGACAATTTGCATCCATTGTCTAATAATTCTGTAGAATCTGGTAAATTAAGAGAATCAGCTGATGACTCTGGTCGAGAATAACATGTCTCCCCGCAGCTATCTGATTTAGGTGTTCTAGCTTCAGATAATAACGGTGAAGCAGAATGTTCAAGATTTAAAATTTCAGAATTAATAAGATCCAAATCCTCTTGTGCATAAGAAGTTGATGACTTCACTGACATAATCACAGGATCTGAAATAATAATTTTATACATACAGTAATTCGAATTTATATAATTTCTAACAATCATTTCATAAAAGAAAATCTTTTCAAATTTATTAAAATTCATTAAAAAAAAACAACAACAAACAAACAAAAAACGTACATAATACATACATACATACACGCATATATTACTAAAAAATGATAATTCTGCATAATGTGATAAAAACATAATATAATTAAAGTAATATACATTTAAACGATATATTCGATATAAAATTTCAAGTTTTATCGAATGTCAACATTTTATGTCATTTCTATATTAACGAAGTAAATATCATAATATCAAATAAAACTACAGTTTTCGTGGGAGCATCGAATACTTCAAAACCGGTAAGCTTGAAGATGCCGCGTACAAGCGAAACACGATGTGTGAATTCAGCCAAGCAGAAAGATAGACAAAGACGCAACGGAAAGAGGAGGGTAGACGAAAGGGTAAGGGGTAAGCAGAAAAAGACGTGTAAGATGTTGTAACGTAGTTTTTACGGTTGACAGTGACGCTTTACTTTCCGAAACACAAAGGAGAAGAAAGCCGTGTCTCGTCGTACGTACCTGGATGATTGTCATAGTCTGCAAAGACCGATGGCACGCTGCCTTTTCGTAGGAGTAACTTATGCCCCTTGGCGGCTTCGTAATCGGCTCGTTTAAAATGCCTGTGGCAAACAACTTGACCCGGTGTGGGTTTAAAGTTTGCCTCGAATCCGCCACTGGTCAACCACCTGCTCCTCAGGACGGTCTCCTTTGGAAATTTATGGAGCGGCAGGCCTTTGGCACGCGCTTCTTGCACATCGGCCTCGCAGCTACGCACGCAGCATTTGCGCGCCATTCTCATCGCCCCCGCAGGCGGTACCCTCTCACCACGCGACCGCGCTATACGCCGCCGCTTCATTTACACCGGTACTACATAGCAACGAATCGAAAGAAACATTCGCCGAGCAACCCGGTCGTAGGAACAGGACCTGTCTATGGAACGAACGGTCGTGCGTTCGACCGCCTTGATGCGCGCCCTTCCGCCTCGCGAGAAACTCGAACACTCGGTCAATCCGTAACGTCCGCAAAACCACTAAACTCACTGGCTCAACTACGCGCACGGTACTAATCGATCCGTCCACCTCGCGGAACATTTTCTTCGATATCACTATGAAGTATCGAATGAACTTTTTTTTGTCCTATCGATAATCGAGTTGCAGCGCCCTCTTCTGAGTTTCATAAAAATAAGCTTATGATTTTTTTAACAGTCAAAGCACGAATACTTTCGTCGTTTTTAAGTAATACATTAGACAATATTTCTGAAGAAAGGTATATTTCTACTGGGACAGTAGTTAATGAATGATTACAGTAGCGTTATATTATGTTAATATGAAATTGCACCACTTCGTTACAAACGTAGAGATTGTTTCGTGTAGTTTCGTAAGATTTCATCAGACTTTCGTGAGCACACGATCACGAGTTAAATCATGCATATATACATGAAATATGTTAGATACAAAGTAATGAATATACAAAACCTCTAGATTATATAATACTTACCTTTTACAGTAGTTTATTGTATTTATACAGGAAATATTTCGACCGGTGTTTCGTCAGTGACCAATGAGATGTGCAATATTTACTGCGCATGCTTATTCGTAGCGTTGTGAGTTCGCCCGTACAATATATCACATGATATCCGGTGACCTAGCTCTCTTTACTTTCCCGCTGGATCGAGTAAACTTGTGTGCTTGTTCTCTTTCGTGGAGCTAAGGCCGAATCGGCAACTTGCACATTTATTAACACCCATCCAGCTTTAACAGCAAAAATATAAGTTAAAAACATGACTACCAAAGCCGATCTTGCGTGCGTTTACTCCGCATTGATACTTGTCGACGATGACATTGCCGTAACGGTGAGTGTTTCTCACGTGGAATGTTTTGCATGGCGTCGTTAAGAGCCAACTCAATTGTTTTTTGTTTTGTTATTATTTATGGTAATATTAATTGTTATTGAAAGTAAACGATTCAACAGAATTCAGTGGTCGGTGTTTTATTGTTTAGGGTGAAAAAATTCAGACAATCTTGAAAGCTGCAAATGTTGACGTTGAATCTTACTGGCCTGGACTTTTTGCTAAAGCCCTGGAGGGTGTTAATGTGAAGGAACTTATCACGAATATCGGCTCTGGTGTCGGAGCTGCACCCGCAGCTGGTGGTGAGTATTTCATTTTGCATTGAAATGTTTAAACTATCCAAGATACGTGGCATTATATTCAATATGTATGTTAACCTCTTGGACTACTAGAGCCTGTCTCATGATTAATAGTTTGGGCTAGAGGTAAATATTACGAGTAAGATTCGTGTTCATTCAATTTGGTAGGTAATACTTGTTGCAATTATGGCTTGGATTTCGTCCGGCTAAATAATAGTACAAGAGGCTAATGAAAAATTGATTTAGTCAATTATCTGGACATTTTGAAAGTCCTCTTCATCCACTGGTCTAAAGTTTACTTAACTAGAACAGTCAGCAATAGAGGAAAAAGCAGAATGATTAAAAAATTCTGTTAGCTGTACTTAAACGTATGGCTTAGATTTTTTAAGCAACATTCATATAATATTTAACTTAACATTTTCTTACGTCTTATGAGGTTTTAGAAATTAATGAAAATTTTCCATATTTTATAGCACCAGCAGCTGCAGCTCCTGCCAGTGCAGAAGCTGCACCAGCCAAGGAAGAAAAGAAGAAGGAAGAACCCGAAGAAGAATCAGACGATGATATGGGCTTCGGTATGTTAGACATTTATGAAGCATAGCAGGATAAATATAAAATGGGTTATGAGCAAACTAAAATCATGAACATTAAATTCAATGATTAATATATCATGTATTAGCTGCTGAAAAAGCACATGTTGATGTTATTCAGATATGAGAATATGTTGGGCGATACTTCACATTACAGCAGAAGGAATGAATGTATTTTAATCATAATGTACTTTCTTTTGTGCAGGTTTGTTCGACTAAGCTCAGGGATCGCAGTCGGTTGGTCCATTCATTTTATATGTACAGTTATATTGTACAATAAATAAAATATTTTAAAAACAAAAAATTAAAAATGTATTATAACCATCAAAAATATAAAGAATAATTCTTTTACACGATACATGGATGTATAATAAATATTATATAAATGCATATTTTAAAGTAGCATTAATAAAATGAAAATCCAGTCATTATTTGCATTTGTACATGTAAGATCATTTGAATCTCATTATTGAAAATATGTTTTGTCAATTAATCGGAAGGTGATAAAACTTCTTGCACGTCACGTGTTATATGTTATGTTTTTTTCCATGATGTACTACTAACGAAGATACTCCTTTAACTACGCGACAATTAGTAAACTTACTTTCCGCCGGAAAGACCTGCTTTCATTAACGGGAAATTATCTAAGAAAATCTTGTACAGTTCATACAAGTTGATACATAGTTACGAACATACCGCTGATTATAATACTTATAATTTGTCATATGTAAAAACACTTTAAAGTAATCATCTAAAATGTTCTTATAATATTTTCTACCTACGAATAAAATAACGTCACCTACTTGTAAAAACACCAACTCTTTTAAAAAAAACACACGATCCATATGACAAACTATAATGTACACAAATTACTTTAAAATGTATTATATATATGTATGTGTGACTTAAGCAGCCTTAGGTGTTGCTTTTAAGAAACATATCTTGAGATCAGTATAGAATTTGTGCATACGCAAAGATTCCAAACATTATCAATGACATTTCATCGTAAATGACAAGATAAAGATTAAAATCTGTAAAGATTAACAGTCAATACGTTATTGAGAACCTGGAAACAACTATTTTAATTAAACTCAATATGCGCTTTGTATTCTAGAACAAAAAAATGGAAGTAATAGGACCATAGTATTCATTATTGTACTGTATCCTGCTCTTATTGGGTTGATCATTCGAAAACAGATGGAGTAAAAAATTGTATATAGTTTACATTGCATCTCAGAACTCATTAGATTTAAATTGCAACACATACGCCTACCAACCAAAACGAATAATTTACTTCCCAATGAATTTTGAATATTGGGACGGTATGTTACAAATTTTTTAATCCTTCTGTTCAGTAGGATCAGCACGATGAGGTTCTGGCTCAGACAGTGGTAACCATTGTGCAGAAGCACCTTTTCCAGATAGTACACGGTGGTATAGCTCCTTTTGGCACTTATTGGATACTTCACATCCAGCCAAAAGCTCTCCATTAGCTCGTAGAACAGAAAATTGCAATGTACATTTGGATAATACCTCACTGTTAACATCGAAACTTAAAGTATCGTTCCATACGGGGCTAGTAGCTTCGCGTTGTATACCCGATTTTTTCTTCTTAAAGCTTTTACCATCTTGAATAAGTGCTACCTGTGAATATTAAAAATTACAATGAATAACGTATGCACAGAATAGAATACAAACTGTGGAAAAAAAACAATTATATAAAGTCGGTAAACCCACCTTTACATATGGATTTACATTTGTCGAATCATCAAGGATCGGTAAATTTTTTGCCCTAACAACTATGACAGTTAATTTTTCTGCAGACGGTTGATACGAAAGAGAAACCATGAGTTCACCCAACAAAGGAGCTCGGAATCCACCCTCGGCACTGTATCGGAGTATTGGTTTCGTAACAACGGTAAGATTCGTCCCAAGAAGATCAGTAACAGAAGATAAAGGAAGTTGTACGAAGCCCAAACCACGATGTCTAGAGAAGGCATCGAAATCAAAAAGTAGAATTTCCAATGTTCTCGCAGCTAATGACGATTCAGGCGCGACTTCAAAAACAAAGTCTTCGTCGAATACTGTTAAACATAACAAGAGTTGTATGTTATTAAAACAATTTAACTTTTTATGCAATAATGTTCTACATAACATTTACCAGGATTCAAGGTGCGTCTATGTACTCTGGTTTGCCACACGTTACTCCGATCAGGTAACAAGCGTATTTTAGCATAAGGATCCGCGGTACCGCTTAGTTCGCGTGCACGAAGATCGTGTGCCTTTACAAACAAATATTTTTTTTTCTGTTAGTACTAATACAGAATTGCCCATAAAAAATTGAAACAGACGAACGTAAATCAAATTTACCTCGACAAGTCGAACGGTGAGAATACCGGCAGGAGCATCGTAAATTACACCAATTTGCAATTCACCTCTGAATTCATCGGACGAAGATGTCGATGATGAAGATGATAACTTTGATACATGAAACAGATATCAATATGCTTTAAAAAAATATTCAGAGAATATTACAATTAGGTCTAATGGTTCTTTTATACCTTGTGTCGAGAAGTCGTCTCAATCTCGATGCTATTCAACCTAGAATGCGAACCATCTATACTCCTAGAAGGAGGCTTCACAATCACCATACGTTTTTCGGAAGCGACCACTGTTCCTTCTGGTAAAGGTGGTGCAAGAGGACTCATAGGCGACACAGGGATATCATCAGATTCCGATAGATGATGTAAAACTACAAAGGAAGATAAAACACAAATTTAAAAAGGCATTTTTCCAATAATTTTATAAGAACAATTTCGAGAATCACTACCTCTTCTGGGAGAATCGCTAGTGATACTATCAAATACATGATCAGACTGCCACTCCTCGTCGTCGGAACGACTATCGCTGCGTTTCGGTGTTTTATTATCACGACCTAGAGACACACTCGATCCTAAGCCGACGAGAACGTCTTTCGATGATCGTGCCGCTTCTTCGGCTCTATCCAGGAGATCTTTTTCGAACCTAAAACATACGACAGCATTGATAAATATCAACACATTACGAACTAATTTTTTTATTTGCATAGATTCGTATTAAAGTATCCACCATTAATATTATTAAACAATATACTTACCAATTGAGTGGACCACCAACCGAAGCAAGAAGAGGCAATCGCCGACGTCTAGCACAAATCGTGTAAACGATCACTGCAGAAATCGCTCCAGTCGCAGCACCAACCGTTCCCAAAACGGCAACCACCCCAGCACCATGGACATCCATTTTAATTTCGTTTCTGAAACATATTGCGAAAAAAGAACCTGACATTTAATCAACAACGTTCGAAAACATCAAGTATAATTGTATTCGTACAAATTTCACCCCTTGACTTATTTACAAAGATATTACGTTTACACTCACCCTCTTTGCGAACGTTACATTCTTCTTATCGAGCTACCATACAGTTGTACATCGTGTAGAAATTTATGAATTCTCTCCAGTTCTGAAAGAAATGATTAAAGATCCAAGGACGGAATTAAATCAGACTACACCCCTACGATTGCGGGTATACACCATATAAAATGTCAATGGCGAATGATTCCATCCCGTAATAATTCTTAATACCTATGTATAATGCCGCAATATATATACACACGCACGCAGAAACACCTGACGTATGTTACCGGTGAAGAATTGACTGACCTTGAATCATACAGGGATGGGAGAAGGTACGTACTACGTACAACTCTAGACCTCTAACACCCTTTACACGGACATGAAGGTACACGCAAACATGCGTGTACAATCATGTAATAGTGAACGATGAGAAATAAGGGGAGCTGTATAGAAGATACGTACGCCTATAGAGACGACGCATTAGCCGCTAACCGAAACAGATCGATAGGTCTAATTCTCATTCGTAATCATATAGTAAATAATATTTAAGCAGTTTTATACCTCTGAGCTTTACTCAAAATACCCACTATCGATTGAAGCACTCCCGTACTCCGGTTGGCGTGTATTTCACGGTTTAAAGGTGACCGCGCGGATGCATAGGGTGCAACAGTTCTGATCCTTTTTCAGTACACAGCCCGGCGGAAGAGGGGTAAAGGTCACTACGAAGCATGCTCATCGTAGTACGCGCATGATTCTTGGTAATCACGAAAGATTTGTCTCCTCCTTTTTCTATATTAAAAAAAAAGTTGAATACGAATAATGACGATGTTGAGGATGAATTGATTTCTTTATGGTTGTATGTTTTTATTTATGTAATATAGGTCGAATGGTGGGAATTTTTAAGAACATATGTTTGGGAAAAAAATCTTCGTAGGCGATCGATGTATTTATTATTATGGGTATCTGTTGTTGTTATGTTATTGATTAAAATGTATATTATTGCATCGAGTATATCAACACGGAAGTAACTAATACTTGCATATAGATTTCTATTTTAAGAAAGTGCTGCATAACTTTTTACATATGTGTTTGTATATATATGGGTGTAGTATTTTCTAATTTGTTATTGTTATTAATTACTTTATGAAATATTAAGAAATATACAAATCTATGGTATATTTCAAGTTTATGTATTAAGAATTTCACTGTATACGTAGATGAATATATGATATTAACTTCTTGAATATTATATACTAATTCTTATTAATAAGAATAATAATTTTCAGGTATTTAACAAACGTATATGGCAAGCAAGAAGATTGTAAACATTACATAAAAATATAATTTTTCTGCTATGTCGATTAATTATATACATATGTCGATGAATTTCAAAAAAGAAGACAATAGACAATCGATAAACAGTTTTAAACGTGATTTTGGCACAACAGACTGTAGGAAATCAGCTAAATTTCTATTAGATACTTCTGTTCATAATCAAAAGTTATCTCAAGTCAGTTGGCAAAATTAGTTATTCATAAAGTTAGAAGAATTAATCTCGAGTAATTATTGTATAATGATGGTTAAATATATTTGAATCACGTAACGCATACTCTCCCCGAATCGATTTCATGCATTTGCGAGTATGTGTTTACGTAGGCGAACATTATTTCACGAATTTTTCATAATATGATATATTTACGATGTGCACTTTACCATACAAATGATATTTTATCAATTTGTATGCACGTACATATATTTCTATTTACATAAATCCGTTGTAAAAATTAAATTTCACTGTTCAATACCAACAAATTGATGCGACCTCTAACGGAGAAAAGTAACAACGTTGACAAATATGGCAAGCAAGAAGGTTGCAGGGCTCTTCGGAGCTTCTAATAAACTTTATAAAGCAAATGCAACTGGCATATTAGCTCGTAGATGCGTAACGTCAGATTCTGCCAGTCAAATAACACATACTGGTCAGGTAATGTAATATTTCCGTAATGATATCATTAAAATGTCGAACTACTTAAATCTCGACCTTGCATATTAGTTAACACAGCTCGAGGCGGAAATAGTTTAATTTCTTGTTATTTGACCTATAATATGATTAACTTATCGTTTTACTTTAGGTATACGACAAAGACGATTATCGAAATGTAAGATTTGTGGATAGGCCAAAAGAGGTTAATGAAAATTGGGCTATTAAACTTATAGACGAAGTTGCACCCATTCCTGTAAAAGATAGAATTGTTGCTTGCGATGGTGGCGGTGGACCTCTTGGACATCCTAAAGTTTACATTAATCTAGTAAGAATCAGTAATGAGGAATTCTTTAATATGACATTGAATCGTTCTTATCTATTAAATATTTTTTTCCGCAGGATAAGCCTGGCAATCATATCTGTGGTTATTGTGGACTACGTTTCCACAAAGAAGATGTGCATTAAATGATAAATCACATTTGATCTGGATAGTAAACTTAAAAAACAACTTATGTAAATATTTAGAATATTCTATTACAAAAAATATTGGAAATGTAACGTCTTTGTTTCTTTTTCAAGTATAATTTAATTAAAAATGTGTACAGTGTACATATAAGAGATATTTATTTGTATACAATTTCATGGTTACTTCTCGTATAACATATGTACACTTATATATTACAATGCTGTTTTTTGACTGTTCATACTTAACGGTATCGCTTGCAGTTCAGTTCTCATACATAGAAATTCTCCACAGACACACATTATACTTAAAGATACAATATTTAAACACCACCAACTGAATGTTGTTGGAAAACTTGCATTATATATCCAACAACACAGTAAATGTATCAAATGGGCTGTACACGCAAAGTCCATACACTGCTTTGTTCGTTGCACCAACCACCACAATGCAAACGCGCCAATGAGAGCGTTCAAAATGAATATGACTATGACCAGTCGACCTCCAAAATCTCTGACATGTATTTCCTTATATTGAAAAGCATAATCTAAAGACTTTGTTGATCCTAAGAGTGATGCAATGATCCAGATCCATAATCCAAGACAGAAATACATAACGGTTTGAACAGCAATTATTTGAGATGTTATGAGAAGGGGATCCCATATTGTTTTCCGGAACTGTCCAGAAATATTATTCATTGTGTCCAACTATATAAACTGCATCTATTTGATAGATTGAAATCTCTGTTGGACATCCGTGTTATAGTTTATCACAGCCGTGAACCTTCTCACAATCTAAAAAGTATTTAATACTGCAAAAATTTAATTTTATAATTACAATATAATTAAAACCATTACAAAACAATATAATTAACGAGCTTAAAGTTATTTTCAGTTCTTTAGCAGAAAAAAATGGGAATATCCATTGCATTTAACTCATAAATATAATTTTATACATTTTTCTGTATTTTATTTTCACTTTTAAAACACATTTAAGGTCCAACAGATATAACCACTTGTGGAAAATATGATCACATGTTGCAAAATTTACATTAAAAATAGCTGAATATACTTTTTTTTCTAATATTCTATTGTGATGTTAGAAGCAGAGAATGAAAATATATAATTTCATAACAAATTCAATCCAAACATTATAAGCATTGTCAATAACCGAGAAATAAAGGAAAAGTACTTAAGTATAGTATTACATGAAACAAATTCACAAACGTATAGGTGGTTAATTCCTATATGATAAAATTGGTTATGCATTTATAATATGTGAGAATTACCATATTCTTTTCGTCAAGAAATAATGAGAAACCGTGTCTCCACGATGTTGCCTCTTTTCTTTTCGGAAACGCAATCATATGTTGGCATTGACTACAATAATTCGCTTGATGTTATTTGTATTAGAAAAATAAATAATTACAATATTCTGCTCTAAAATTCTATCAATTGGTAAACAATTCAAGAGAATAATTATAAATTATACATGACATCATGCGAAGCACTTTTACGGTATGTTTATCTGTATAAAATCAACTTACAGAATCCACGATCAGCTGACAGTGACAGTTTTTTAGCAACACTGATTTTCCTAGATTAACTTCTCTATAATACCTATTTCATAAATATGTTTGTTTTTGCTTTGAGAAAGTATTTCGCAAACACAAAGGGTATTCCAATCTCTGCAAATACTAGAACTACATTTTAAATTACATAAATCAGATATTATTTATTAATGATTGTTACAAATCATATTTCATAGTACGCATACTCGATGAAAATGAATATTGAAGATGTATTCGCTACTTTTATCGTAAATATTAATATCGTTTTTTCTTTTAATGCAGAAATAATAATTTGATGTATTAGAACTACATACAATTTTACTTTTCTATGTTGGCAAAAGTGTGTTAACGCGCGGTGTACAACATTTTGTGGCGCGATGTCGTCGGAAATAGAAAACGATATTGTACGAGCGAACAATCAATTGTGCGAATTTTCATTAAATGGGCAATTTTTAGCGGTTGCATATCAAACGAATCTGATAATAAAAGATGCGAAACAGTTTTGTACTTACGAAACGTTTGTATTTTCCGATTTAATTGAGGTTAGAATACAAATTTTAAATATCAGTAGATTACTACAGAGAATAAAGTAATTAGAATACTTTAATTATCTTTCATTTCATCGTAGTATATCGAGTGGTCCAGAAATAGCGAATATATATTATGCGCAAATATAAAGAAAGCTATTGTCCAAGTATATTCAATTCATTACCCCCATTGGAAATGTAAGCTTACAGAAGGTAGTGCTGGTCTAGAGAGTGTTACATGGTCTCCTGATAATACGCACATTTTGATATTATCAGATTTTAAAGTAAGTAAAAATATTTCAAACTATTTTTGTGAAACATTCATTAGAGAACTAAAAAATGTATTATATTACAATTTATACAATAGATTCAGTTGTCTATTTGGTCATTGGAATATCGATCTGTGATCTACATACAAAATTTAAAGTCTTCCCCT
Source organism: Cerceris ruficornis (assembly GCA_963989415.1). NCBI lineage: Eukaryota > Metazoa > Arthropoda > Insecta > Hymenoptera > Crabronidae > Cerceris > Cerceris ruficornis. Next base: position 19,852,587 of record OZ022519.1, read on the forward strand.
ACAAGAAAATTAAATTTTAGTCCAGATGGTAGCAGATTAGCATTAATAATACGCGATGAAGGTGAAGATAGCATAGAGATATATAGGACTGATATTTGGCAAATAAGCAAGGTAAGTAATAAAGCATATTTCGTTTAAATTTAAATAAAGAATTCTATTGTACAAAAATATAAATATTTCAAGAGTTTTGTAATTTGGAAATGTTTATATCATGTATTTTAACAATATGGTCAGATCCACAACTGGCAAGTTGTAAAATGTCGTTTGAATGTTCATCTTGAGGTCTAAACTTAAGTCTTTTAACTGTCAAATGATGTGCTTGTGAGGAATCATATGTTATATATTTTTCCCATAGAAAATTACCAGCACACATTTTTATATTCTGAATTTCTATATGTCCTGATTCATATCCTACACCTAGGATGTAACAATGTTCTACGATACTTCTTAAAGCAAAAGAAAGGGCTGTAACAGAACAATTCTTTACTTCCAAACTTGTTGTTGGAATAATTTTGTTATCTTCAAACTTTGGATTCCAAATCCCAATTTTTCCATCTCTAGAGCCAGTGGCAAAAAAATGTGAATCATGTGTCCATGAACAGCACCATATTATGCGAGCATGTAGATTGTCTTTTTTAACACTAGTTGCTATTAAACTATAACTGCCATTGTCAAATTCAAATAATGACCACCTTCTATCTCTAGACACTGATAGTAAGTATCTATCGTTTGGTGAGAATTCCAGTTGTGTTACAGTTAACTGATGGGACATCAGTTTTTGATACTGTGTCCACGTTTCTGTGTTCCATAATAATATTGCAGAATGTTCTGGTAAACTCGATTTACATGCTGTTGCTAACATTGATCCATCGTGTCTAGCAGCAGCAGAGAATATTTCATATCCATGACCATAAAGTTTTTGTAACTCTGGCCACAAAGTATTTTGCATTAATTCTTCCTCTGTTGGAGGACTGTAATTTTTGTTTTCCAAGTCACAAGTGCTTTTGTCATTTTCATTGATATGATCAACGTAAGTTGCCTTGTTTGTTAATCCCAGAGCAGGGACTGTGGCACTATCAGCTGCCACGTTTTCAAAATCTTCAGCATTAGCAATCTTCTTTAAGGAGTTCTTAAATGTTACCGGTGCTGTAAAAATGCGTACGACTTTCTCTTCTGCCCCAGAGGCAAACATATAGGGAGTTAATATAGCTAAACAGGCCATGTCATATCCATGAACCTGTGGACGTCCAATTTCATGCCAAAATTCTTTTGTTCCATCTTTCCATGGTGCATGAATTCTAGTAGTTTGATCCGTGCTTGCAGTGAGAAGAAATCTGCAAAATAATTTTAATAGATTGTAATTTAGTAATTTTCATAAATACTGTGTGGTTTCATTAATATATTACAAACCTTCCTTTTGGATCCCAGCAAAGATCAACTACTTCAGAAAAATGTCCACCCGGTACAGGTCTTGGAATCCAATTTTTTATATCTTTTGAATATTTCCAAATGTGAAATGATCCTTGATATCCATGAGCTAATATACTTAATCCATCCCCACTAAATTTGCAGCCATAAAAGCCAGATAAATTTCCTCCAACTTCACCAACTCTTACTTTTTCAGACCAGATTCCAGTTGCTTCGTCTGGTTCCCATATTATCATAGATTTGTCTATTGAACAGGACAACAATTTCATCTGTTGCCTTTCCTCTTTGTCCTGTATATCCGATGGACACCAATGTACACCATAAACCCATCCATCGTGGCCATAAAGAACAGATTCTAGAGTAATATTATATTTTACATCATTAACAACAAATGCTTGCTTTTTTTGGTGTAATTCTTCCTTTGAAAAGTCTTCATTATCCATGGATATTTTCCATAGTCGTATCATAGCATCTTGAGATCCACTTGCAAGTAAAATACTATTGTCCATAGCACAAGTAAAATCCATGCATCTTACCCAATCTTCATGACCGATTAGAACTTGTTTCTTTGTGAAGTGTAATTCATCAGTTGCCAGAGAATCTGTTGTATGTAATTCAATGGATGAATCCTCGATAGCAACTGCTAAGATCACCAGATTGCTATTCGGCAAATAGGAGAAGCAGCATTCTATCGGTAATTTTCTTCCAGAAATAAGAGTTTGAATACATTTTACATCGTTATCTACATCTCTTAACCATAATTTCAAATTTCCATTAGTTGATCCAGTGCATATTAATAATTTAGAAAACTCATTCTGGGTAGTGCCATTTGGCAAATACAGTGAATTAGTGATTGTGACAACTTCTCCTACATTAATGACAGAGGTACATTTGAAATGTTTATTTACTTTGCTCCAAATGGTGGCAATACCATCCACTGAGCCAGACAATAACTCCCACTCAATGTTCCCATTTTTTCGCTTGATCCATCGTACAGTATTGATATGACCATGATGACGATGTAACGTTTCTGTTACTTTACCAATGTCTGATGCAAATGGATCATAAATTGCTATCGCATGGCACGCAGCGAAACATATCAATCCATTCCTTCCCCAGTCAGCCGAATGCGGATTGCGATTACAAGCACTCGATATGTACGACGTGGTCATATCTTGCAATTATTTATCTTGATCGATCTCCAGAGTATTAACGTTAATTAATTTCAAGTAAATAAGGTACAATCATATCTTGTGATTGTTAATCACAATTAATTATGACTGATTTTCAAAGTATCAACTTAACCTTATAAACCGCAAACGTACACGTGACCCGGTCGAACGTCGTTTACGAAGTAAAACGCCGTAACGTCAAAATTACTAGTTTTGAAAAATTCATGTTGATGAATTTGTTACATTCTGAAAACTATGTTGAATAAAATAAACATAGACTTTATATGTAGTTTGTACTTTTACAAAAACTACGAGACATTAGCATTTAAAACATATTAAATTTATACATCGAACAGCTTATACTAAAGTGCATTCAAAATTTCAAATAATGGAATTAATTTGTAGAAACTTATGTGTAGAAGATTAAACAGTATTGACGGAATATGTTGGTCTCCAAATGGTGAATTATTATGCATATGGTCTTCGTATAGTGATGAGCCTAAGTTGCTTATTTATTCAACTTGTGCGGAAACACATATCGCAGTATATTGTCCTGGAAAGAAAGTAGACTCATCTAATGAAGTAAATAATTGCGGAAGAGCAATAAGAGGGATAGATAACGTAAAATGGATGCCCAGTGGACAGTTATTAGCTGTAATAGGATTCAATGAAACGGTATTACGATTTCGTAAATTTCGAGATATATTTTCCCTTTGATATTTTTTAAATCTTGTTTCGAAATTACAACTGTAGATTGCACTTCTAAATCATGTAACATGGACACCAATGTTACTATTGAACCTTAACCCTGTAATTCGGGGAAATAATTACTTAAACAAAGTATATGAAGAGCGCATAATTCAAACAAATGCCCCTAATAAGACCACGTTGAATAAAAAACGTATTCGTAAGTGGCTCAGAAGATAAAATATTTGTTTATTTTTACAAGTTATCAATGTGTAAAAGAATGAAACATTTTTAGTGGAAGAAAAATCTGAACGTCCAATAAACATACGAATTGGCAGAAAAGATGAGACTGATAAATTATCGATCGCTAAGATTGATATTTTCGAATTTAGTTCTTGCGGACAGTATATAGCTATTAGACATCAGCTTTATCCCACGACATTATGGATATGGGACATTGTTTCGGATTACGTCGATTATTTGCTTTTGGAAAACGATATAGTAGGCACGTATTCGTTTATTTCGATTTGGTTGACCATGACGAAAAATATGAACATAATGCATCATAGATTTTGTATTATTTTCCAGCTGTTAAGTGGAATCCCACGCGTACTCATCTTCTAATATTTTGCGAATGTACATATATGTTTGAGTGGACGCTACATGATACGTTTTGCACACCAAATTCGCGTGATATCACAGTTTTAGATGCTCGATGGCATCCACAGGGAAAATTTACGTTACTCTGTGGTTATAACAAAGCAATTATCCATCGTATTTAAGACATATACTGATAAAAGTATGGATAATTCGAATCTCGATACAGTTTTTTTTACATGTATATATATTATTTTAACTTGAGTTTGTACCACTTCAGAAATATGTTTTTGATAAAACTGAAAGGACGAAAAAGAAGTTTCTGGTATTACGAATAAGATAATTATTATGAAGGAGTTTTCATAACTTTTTGAAAAAATAAATATTACATAAATGTGAAAATGAGCTGGGTATTATTCAAACCCTTTCTTGGGAATTTATGATCTGTAGTTCGATAAACGAATAAAGAAGGTTGTAGGGACTTTTCAGTTTTTCTGGTTAGAGATGGCGCGCAAAATCGCTAACAGGATTTGTCACAGTGGATGCAGAATCACATCACAACCGTGATTCTATTTAACTTTAAGTGAAAGAAAACAGTTGGGAGAAAGTGGCGAAGAAACTTATTTTTATAAAAGGAGACTTTTATATTTATTAATTCGACGGAAAATTTCATATTCCATTGTTGTTATTCTTATATTATAGACTTCGTTAATGTACAATTTTTAAATATATATTCGTTCGAGACTAATGACACCAATGAATTGAAATATATCGTGTGTTATAAATAATAAAGTTTTACTATTTACTTCACAATAATATACCTCATTTTTTAAAATTTTAATACTGAGTTATAAAAGAAAGATCGACCAACGAAAAACAGTAAAGAAAGATCATGTCAGCAAACACATCGCATACAGAAAAAGAATTAGATTTAAGTAATGCTGGTCGAGGTGTATGGCTTGTCAAAGTACCCAAATATATAGCTAATAAATGGGAAAAAGCACCTGGCAATATAGAAGTTGGAAAATTGAAAATCACTAAGTAGGTTATAACCTAGTTATCGTATAAATTGAAGTTCATTTTATGCAGACCATACGACAAACCATAACCTATAAGCTCCATAATTCCATATCTTTTTATATGTCAGAAATCCTGGTCAAAAAGCAGAAGTGTCTCTTAAATTATCAGAAGCTGTTTTAGCATTAAAAGAAGTAGGGGAAGAAGAAATTCCTAAACAACATAGGTTAGATGTTACAACAGTAACGAGACAAATGTTAGGTGTATTTTCTCATGTTACTCGTAAGTTCTTAATTAATTTTACACTTGAATTACCCAAGGATCTGATAGAGATTAAAAAGGTTCTTTCTATTCAGCATCAGGTAGTTCCGATGCTATTGTTCCAGAAACTGAGAAACTATACATGGAAGGAAGAATCGTGCAAAAATTAGAATGTCGGCCTTACGGTAAATATATTAATAATACTTTAATAGAAATATCAGATGTGTATAACTGAAAATTAATTTTGTTTTCAGCCGATACTTGTTATATGAAGTTAAAACTTGAAAGTATAAAAAGAGCTTCAGTGCCACCAAGGCAGGTTCAACAATTAGACCGGGTTGTGCAGAACTTTAAACCTGTCTCTGATCACAAACACAATGTAAATTCATTATAGGACAATTATATATTTCAAAATGCTTCACTCATATTAATGATATCTGTAATATATACTAATTGCATAAATTTTACTCAATAGATTGAATATGCAGAGAAGAAGAAAGCAGAAGGCAAAAAGATGAGAGATGATAAAGATGCTGTATTAGACATGTTATTTGCAGCATTTGAAAAACATCAGTATTATAATATTAGAGATCTAGTTAAAATTACAAGACAACCTATTGTAAGTTACTTTTTATCTCATACAAATTTAGCATTTAAAATTGAATCTAATAAGTGTTTTTTCTTTTTCTATAAATCCAGGTATATTTGAAGGAAATTCTAAATGAAGTGTGTAATTATAATTTAAAAAATCCACATAGAAATATGTGGGAGTTGAAACCAGAATACCGCCATTACAAAGACGAGGAGAAATCTGCAGACAGCCAGAAAAAAACTGATGATTCGGATGATGATTAATCAGCGGTAATTATATAGAGATTTATTTTTCTATTTTGATCAACTGTTTGAATTGATTTAGGAATCTTGTAACATATTGTACTGGAGATGTGCACAATGATAATGATTTCGAAAACATTTATACCACTTATAGTAATATTGTCATATATTAAAATGGATGAACTGGAAAAGACAGCTAATAAATTAATTCTTTATTTCCAAATACATAGAGGTAGTAATAAAATTAATATTATATACATATATTTAAAATCAGAATAAGTATCTTTCTTTTATGGCACATAATCGGAAATTGCAAATTTATATATATATTTATACCTGATGAAGAAAATACATTATATTATTCTTAGTACACAGTTTTTATAAAATTGCTCAATATTTCTTAAATTGTGAATGAATAACTTTAATCAACGTAAATGATGTACAAATTATTTTTATAATTGTAAACATCTTATTTATGAGAAACTTGAATCACATTAATAAATAGTGTATCTTATAACAGAGTTATTATAGAATGGCACTTTCTGAATAATTTTGTGCTACATACTTATTTATGTAACTGTTCCATTATATGCAAGCACTTACTTCCATGGAATAATTTTTCATTAAATATTTGTTATTAATTCTTTGTGGAGTACATAGAATGCTCTGCATAATATACGAGAAATATCGAAAAACGGTATCAATGAAAATAGACTAGAATCGATTATAAATTGATATTTCTTATTCTTATTATTACGTAGAAAAGAATGATTAAATTCGAATAGTCAGATACACTGTTATAAAAGAGCATTTTATAAAAATGCGTACACTTAAATAGCACCAAAACAATCATTGAAACATGGTGCAAACCATAGTAAACACTATATTTTAAAACACAGCTTCCTAATGCATAACAATACTATTTAACAATGGAAGTAATAAAACTATGTAATACATAGCAGTATGTATTTAACTATATATATGGTATATTATGGCAGGTATTGCAATTACTAAGAAAGCAACTTCTTCCAATGTAATCTAACAATATGCCTAAGTTTGTGTACTCATGCATTATTTAGAAAGCACTATGTGTACACGTAAATTCTTTTACACTTGAAATGTAAATTATGGGATATTTAACTTTGGAAGTTATACTTTCATTATGACTTAATACATAATGTACTAATTTTATATCTAATACTTATAATTACTAGTAAAAGTGAAATTTAGTTTCACTGACTCTGAATCTAAAACTAGCAAAGAGAGTAATACTTTGTGTGTACCGAATCATATATCACTGCTTCTTTTGGTCACGTTTTGTTCTTTTCAAATAGCATAATAATTGAAATATTTATGCAGTATCTATGAGTACGTCTGTGTAAATGATAATGCGAGCTGACTGATCGGCCAAGCGAGATAAAAGAAATCGGAATATTTGGCCTCGCATGGCCGTGATTCTGTGTATGATTGCAAAGTATAAGTGTGTGCGATTGTAACTGAAATTAGGCATTTAGAAACATGCAAAAGCATTCGAAAAACATTAAGCGAAGTGAAAATACGTACTGCATTAGACATCGTGTCCTTTAACATTCGACCAAACCAACTCGTATTTTAATTTCATTCTATTCTAATTATGATTTTACTTTTTAAAAGTAATTACTTCCTAATTACTTCCTACAGTTCTAACAGCATAAGTATTTTGGAAAATTACGTTTTAAACATTCGTGAATGCTTGGAACATCAGCATTGGATGACATCCACACAAAACTTTGATTCCAACTTTTTCATTTGCGGGAATAAATATGACAGACCCACGGTAAAGAACCTTGGATGAAGAAATTTCGCCTTTTCCATTTATAATGATCAAAATACTAGCTGTACTTCTAGGAATTATGTTATATGAAGATCTTCCAGGTGGTATCTGCAATGAAAGTAATTACTTCTTATAATCGTCTTAATATCGAGGAATGGTTAAAAGTGTTTTTTCGTGGAGAAACTTACCGTAATTTTTGCAACTGCAAAATCTAATACTGGTGGTCGAAATACTTCTGTGCATTCATCTTCACGAGATGGCTGAAATCTTTTTGCAGAAATTGATTCACAATTATATGTTAACATTTCGACAAGCGTTGGCACATCTTTTAATTTTGGTGTTAATCCAGCACGTATAACATTATCTGAACAAGCCATACATTCTATACAATCTGTAAACATATGTGTTGTAGTTCGTATATCAATAGAAATATTAGTATCAGTTATTTCATTTAAAAAAAAAACTAACCACCAGAAAGATATGCATGTGGTTCATTTGGTCCAAGATATATTGCTTCACCAGGTTGCATTGTTATGAAATTGAAAAAGTAAATCCCAAAGCATCCAACATCACCTGGGAAGTCTAAGTATAATCGTTCCAGCAATGCAGCATGTAAAGTTTGCCTCAGTGATTCATCTGAAAACATAAATATTCACATATCCTTAACAGAAAAAATTTCTGTGATAAAAAGTGTTATTGGCAAAATTTACCAGAGTTAGATAATCTATCAAGTAACTTCCTTAGCTGTAATGCAACGACTCCAGGATCACAAACCATGAGATTATGAAAACATGTCTTTAAAGCTTTAGTAATGCCTGACTCATCTGTAGTCATAAATTTCAGTACTTTATCCTCTCCTATTGCAGCTCGCAATTCTGGTAGAATTTTCAAGTACTCTTTGATCTCCTTAATTGGACGGAAACCACAGAGAGCTTCAAAAGGTGTCAATGCTATTGCTAGCTCAGGCTTATGATTTGGATCTTTATAAATATTTGGATATTTCTGATGCAATTCTTCGGCATCTTCCTGCCAGAAGTGATATTAAATGAAATATAGTAACAGACGCTTATATAGTAAACAAAATAACAATACATACCTTATTAGGATGCACTTGAATAGATAAAGCTTTATTTACAGAAAGAACTTTAAATAGAAATGGTAAACGATGTCCAAATACTTTTTGGCTCTCTTGACCTAATATGTCATTATTCTGCTTTATGTAGTCTTCTAAAGATATATTGCTATCTTTCATATAAGAAGGGCCATTGGGATGCGTACCCATCCATAATTCTGCATATGATTTCTGCTCATCCATTAAAAAATCAGAGTTAGCAGATTTCATTAAATTCGCCACAGTACTATCAATTCCATGTTTCCCCCAGTCATAATTCTGCACCATACACTTTAGTTCCATTTTGTTTTAATACTGAAATAATATAAAGAAATATTTATTATAGCCTATATATGATTATAGTTATACATATGTTTGAATTTTTTCATCAACAGCAATATATAAAGGAACCTTATCGGTAAGTCTTAACAAAAACTTCACTGTCCGTATTGACACTTTCACAGAACTGATAACAGTGAATATACAAATAAGATTATTACCAATATTTCCCGATAACAGTGAGATATTCGATTTGTACGTGTTATCATATCTACGAGACAATAATTCACTTTTGCCTCTTCATTTTGTTATTATGCAGATAATATATTAATTGCATGAATTCTTGACACTTCCAAACGTTCAAATCTTAATGAACTGTCACAAAGAATGTCATTTTGAACATAAAGAAAATTTAACTATTCTGTATATTACATTTCAATTTGTTTGCAAAAATAAGAGATTTGATTGCAATCATAAAGGCGGCATTAGCAAAACCTTTATTGACGTAAAGTCATTCGAATGACAAGAGACAGCGCTACCAATAAAATAGAATGAAACTCTCTCGAAAACTGAATGAAATGCATGAAATAGTCATAAAAAGTAATTAAATTAGTGATAAGTGTTTTTGAGATCCGCGAACAAGTGTGAGTGTGACCGGTTAATCGGTAATGAGTTTGGATTAATGGATGTGTTATCACAGCTTCGGAAAGGATGCATTTTCTGATGATGAGTATATGCGTGCGCGTGGTAAGCATCACAGTGTTCTAAAACAGTGTACGTGTGCTATATATACCTGTGTGTAGAAAGTTCTAGAATAATGAGTAGCTAGGGAGTAATTTGTTTTTTGAGACGCAAGTCATATAAAAAAGAGAATACGAAAAGAGATTCAAAATGAGATCTTAACAAGTAATGAACGAGTTTATGAAGAGTAATTTGTAAATCAGGACGTGAAATTAGTGAGTTGAGATTTGTAATTTGAGTACAGCGAGTGAGCGTGACATTCCTGTCCCTACCTGTACCGCTAGGGAATACAAAAAATGTTTCTACATTAACGTATTACAGGATGCGTGTAGGTCATTACGTAAAAATATTTTTTATAAAAGGTACTATATTTTTTCTGTGATGCAACTTATGTGAGGCCGCTCTCTTATAGGAGGATTTAGACAGATGTTCGTTTTCTACTGGTCAAGTGGATAAGCTAACTAATTCCCTAGCACTCCCAGTTATGGTTTTTTGACCGCCATTTTCCCATGCTAGTAAATAAATTGTGTCCGTTGCAACCAACGTTCCATTCTAAGTCGTTGGTGTTTCGTGACAATTACATCTCGATCGGATCTCGAAAGTCGCGATTCTTTTCCACGTTTGGCGTGTCGGAAGGTACTTCGTGTTTCGTTATGTTGTGCAAATTATCGTTATAAAATGTTATTTATACTTTTATAAGGTTTAACAAATAATCATTTTCATATTTTTCAGCAGTACGTCTTGTTAAATCTACGAAAATGGTCGCCCAAAAGAAACAGGTAAAGGTTCTTTTTTATACGCACGTGGTTACCTTAATTCCTCAAAGCACATGTTGGCATTGTTCTCATAATTGAAAAAAGCTAAATTTATTTCTTTACTTAAATATTACTTCACTCTTACATTAATATCTTTAATATTTTTTATTTCATAAATCATATTGAATAAGTAAATATCCTTCAATTCTTTTCTTCTTCTTTTTTTCAAATAGAAAAAGTCCCAGGAGGGTATCAACACTAGGTTGGCTTTGGTGATGAAGTCTGGAAAATATGTTTTGGGTTACAAGCAGACTTTGAAATCTCTTCGGCAAGGCAAAGCAAAACTGGTCATCATTGCGAATAACACTCCTCCTCTAAGGTGAGACTGAGATGTAGTACTCCTTTCATTATCGTAAAACGGCATGGAAACTCTTTCAATTCTACTGTATACCTTCCATGGTGGTTTACATGTCAGTAATGGGAGTCCTACGGAGTAGTCTCACGTCTCTGCTTGTAAGTGCAGAGACATTATTACTGTTAAATAAGCAAGTTACGTAAAATTTCTCTCTCTCCTCTTTAACAGGAAATCGGAGATAGAATATTATGCTATGTTGGCTAAGACAGGTGTACATCATTACATTGGAAACAACATAGAATTGGGAACTGCATGTGGAAAATATTTCCGTGTTTGTACCCTTTCTATCACAGATCCTGGAAATTCTGACATTATTAAGTCTATGCCTACTGGTGATCAAGCATAGTCATTTTTTTATTTAATAAAAAATGTATAAAAGCTCAGCTTTTTGTTTATTATTATCCTGCCGATTCCTTTCCTTATTGCTTCATTTATTATTTAAAGTTTCGTGAAGTATTCTTTGTGGTTAAAATTTAATTAAAAAACTAGAAAATTATAGTAGTTAACCTGATAAATTTTTTTTGCAGATGTCGCTACTTGCGCCTAATCACACGTTAGAGCGGCAGCCTCTTTTTTTTATATTTTTTCAACACACCTGACATTGGCATTGTATTTTATGTGAAAAATGCAAGTCTCTAATTATATTCTTTTGTTAATTGTTTTTTGGACAGTTCAATGCGAAGAACAATATTGTTCTTCTGACACCACGGAATCATGTGGAGAGCAAAGGGATACGAATATCTACACAAAAGGTATTTTAACGTAATTTATTTAATTTTCGAGAAACTGTCAAATACACTTAACTTATTACTTTTATTTTTTGCAGCTTCGAATGACCGATATCAGAAGTATTATCAATTAATTGAAGACGCTGAAAAGAAATATGTACCGTGCAATAATGTAAATTGTACTTGCTTCAAAGATGTAATAATACGTGACTTAAAACCGTTTAAAAAGAAAGGTGTAAATCAAGAGTTGGTAAACGCTGCACGTAATAGGTAATTAAGAATTTTCATTTTTAGGTTAAATTTACGTTTAAATTGACTAAAATTATTATTTTTAGGGGAACGTTTTACCAGATAATAAATGGTGAGCTGTATAGACAAAAAGACTGTATGTTTCCATCAAGATGCGCTGGCATTGAATATTTCCTGTTAAAAATCGCTACCAACTTGTCAGATATGGATTTAATTATTAACACAAGAGATTATCCGCAGTCGAGCAAACACTTTGGTCCACCATTGCCTATATTTTCTTTTAGCAAGGTAAGAAAATGCAATTATCATTGATATCATGTAATGTGTAATTGTTGATAAAACGGTTAAGTCTCTAAGATTTAGGATATTACAAAATGTATTTATAGACACCACAGTATTATGATATTATGTATCCAGCATGGTCATTTTGGGAAGGTGGGCCTGCTATTTCCTTATATCCTCGCGGTCTTGGAAGATGGGACAAACACCGTTCGTTATTGGATAAGGCTAGCAAAGAGGTGTTATGGAAGAAAAAAGAAAGCAAAGGATTCTTCAGAGGTTCTAGAACAAGTTCAGAACGTGATAATCTGATACTATTGAGTCGTAGCAGGCCAGATTTAGTAGATGCACAATACACAAAAAATCAGGCATGGAAATCTGAGGAGGTAATACTTTGATGTTAATAACTTACGAATTATTGATATGAAAAATGTTGTACAGATTTGAATAATTGCATATGTTATGGAACTTTTCATTATATTTCAGGATACACTGCATGCACCTCCAGCCCCTGAAGTTTCTTTAGAATCTCATTGTGCATATAAATATCTATTTAATTACCGAGGTGTTGCAGCTTCATTTAGACATAAACATTTATTTTTATGTCAATCTCTAATTTTCCATGTAGGAGATGAATGGACTGAATTTTACTATGATGCTATGCTACCTTGGATTCATTACATACCTGTTTCTAATAATGCAGATCAGAAGGAATTGAAGTATAGCGTTATTCAATGGTGATTCTTAATAATGAGATATAATACTTATAGTAATACTGACATAAATTTTACGATTTTTAGGGAACTTATAGAGTTTGCAAAAAATAATGATAATGTCTCTGAGAAAATTGCAAATCGCGGAAGAGAGTTTGTATGGACTAACTTAAGAATGGCAGATGTTACATGCTTTTGGAAGAAACTTCTCAGAAGGTATGCAAAACTTTTAACATATAAACCTATTTTAGATAAGAGTTTAGTTAAAATTGAAAAAAAGGAAAAAATTCGATAATAATAACTAATTTGATAATAAATTGAATTTATTATGAACAGTTCGATATATTTTTTTAAGTCGAAATATAATGGTGAAAAGTATTTGTCAAAGAATTGATTTGATAATCGTTTCGAAATGTTAAATAAAGTTTTTATATAAACTTCTTTCTTTTTATTATCTTAGTTCTTAATAATTCTTATTATCTCAATTCGGATAATAAATTAAGTACACGAAATAGTAAAAATTAGTAATCAAATTTACATTCACCTATTTTGGAGAATATCAAAACTTTCTTAAACAATATTTTCTTCCAAAAAACAATTTATTTAACAAGTATTGACAAACTGTACAAGGCTTTTTGTGCTGTACTTTGTTCACTCTTAAATCCTAAGTAGTTTTTATACTTAAGTACTGATCAAATATTTATAACAAAACTATGAAAACATTTCTTAAAATACAAGTAAATACATTGGAATGGTATTAATACTTCGTGAATTACATTTATATATCTGATAAAGTACACACAGTGTGCACGATTTCTTAACTCTTTAAGGAGAGTCCTATATTTCGAGTCCCTTTAGTTCTAAATATTTTTATGCCATTTTTGAATGCGTTTTTTAAACAATAAAAATTGAACTGTTGTACATGCGTAATGTTAAATGTCATATTTTGCACCATGATCGACTGGAATTGATAGTGGGGCAACAATTATTAACATTACTCCGTATAATATTCCATTTCATGACAAAACGTGTAAATGAAAAATAAGAAGAATCTGTTACAGGTATTCTTATATAAAAAATATGTAATATACATATATAATCAAATATATAATCGTACATATATAAAAAGCTGCACATTACCACGGTGTAGTATTTTTGAATGTTTAATTTATAAATTACAAATTACAAAAATATTTTCTAGTTCACTTGCGTAAGATAACAATTATTCTAGTACAGTTATGTAAAATAAGTAGTTAAATCATGAGTACTATAGACGTTTGCGTATGTATAAATGACTATTATTGCATTGAATATCCAATAAGCTGTTTAAGAGCGATGACGTATTTTATGGCTCTTTGATATTTACAAGTTACGTTTGAATGGCTGAAAACTCTATAATACTCATGCAACAGTTCCATTATTCAACAGATATTTTCGACAATACTGTCAGTCAAAATTCAAATTGACTATTTTTTTTCTCTATTCACTACTTGTCATGTTGCAACATCTCTCAGTCCTCTTTTGAATCTTGTGTCTTGTGTTCGTGTTAATTTCTAATAGTCAGACCGAAATCAATAAGTGCCTTTAACATTAGAGTCTATACAAATCACAATGATGCATGAATAAATAGGCAGTGTAAGAGGTCTGATGATTCGTTATCGTTTATGACTTGCAACGTTATATGTAAATATATTTTACATTTTCGTATGTATTTTACATATGTATATATATAACACTTAGAAACTACAATGAAGCAATGCATCGCATTTGCTGCCGAAAAGCTTTGATGTTACATCCTTAGTATTTCCATCAGATATTTCTGAATTTTCAAATGCCATTGAAATAACATTGCTTCAATTGGAATGACCAGGTTGAATGTTTTACAAGAAATTAGAAAGATTGTAAACATGTGCACAGCAGAAAGAATATTTTATGCCTATGATGTGTTATGAAAATTAATTACTATACGTTGCAATAACTTCTATATCATTTTATTCATTACTGCATTAATGATTCCATGAAATTTCTCTGACTTGATCATGAAGGTATGCTGAGAAATTCCAATAAATCATAGTGATTGTTACTCTCGCAAGATATATTAAATCAAAGGGCTGTACAATTTTTCGTTATCGCGACGTACCTTCTTGGACAAACAAAAAAAAGGTTTATCATTTTTAATATTGACCATCGCAACCATCAATAATATTTTACTCTTCTGAACCTGTACAAATAAATAGGAAAGTACCTGTACCAGGAATATCTGTCAGTCAAGATCATCAACAAACAATTAAAAATCCTTTGATTCAAAGTCTTCGGTCATAAAGACATTGCCATTTTGGCACCGCTACCATTTCTCTGCTGGACATGTTTAAACCACTTTCCATTTCCGTGAAAAGTCCATTTAAATTTACCGCCCGGCGCGAGTCTTCCTATTGGATATGAACGATCGACGAATAGAAAGTACACATTGTGCAAGAACGACGATTCCACTCCAAAGGCAGCAGACTTCCAAAATATTGAAAATTCTTCGTCAGTCCATTGAACCTTTAGTCAAAGCTGTTCTTTTACGTCGCCGAGACAATCTTGGCGATAATTGTAGTTGTCAAACTAAGCATAAGGTGCCACCTCTCCGTCGATTGAAAAATGCTTCCCGCCGCTGATCCCGCATCCTGATTGGAAGACGTGACTAGCTGCTCGTCCGTCTCTCCTGTCGAGTTTCATGAAAATCGTAGGACGTCGCTACGAGAGCTGTGAGAGCGTCGCTGATTGGATGGCTCACTCGCACTGTTTTGCGCTCGACGCAGTTTAGCACGTGAAACAGGGAAGGTCAAACGTGGGTTTTTCACAACCGCCGGCTTGTCGTTGTTTGGAACTTATTTAGTTTTTCGATCAGTTTGGCACGTATATTGCCCGTGAGCCGCGTTAGACCGCTCACTTTTTCCCGAAACCGCGCGATTCGGAGTGTACATTGTTGTCCTCTGTAAAATCGATGTTTGTTACGGGTTAATCGAAACTGTGACTCTATGTGACCGTGCACGATAATACACTTTGACAGTTTTACTAATAGATCTTTTCATCATTACGTTACTTCGTCATTTGATCATCGAAATCATCGACTTCAGCTTTGCATCTTACTTGGTGAGTGTTTTTGAAGTATAGTAATATATTTCGTACCAACGACTACGTTCAAGATTTTTGTGCCCAATGTTGGACAACTGAAGCAACTTCGGTTACGTATCTCTGTTATTATTTGTAAGTTGTTTTGAAACATTCGAGTTTGAAATAAATGGCGTGACAGTCATATGTCGATTTCGCGAAAAGCATGGGGAATGGAAATCTTGATTTATACAACTGTGACATGATATTCGAAGTATGTTTCATGAATGCATAAAAATAGCCTTTCAATAATGAGTATGTAGTTGAATTGTAAGGAAATAATAATAATTCAAAATATATAACACAGAAATACGAATGTAACGAAAGAACGTTTTTTTGGTGCACAAAAATCTTGCGTCTAGATGTTCAATAATTCGTTCTATGCATATGATGTACCAAAGACAAATGTAAACAAAAAAATCTACGTTCTGTACTACAACGAAGTATTTAAAAATTTAATTGTATATTAAAACTTGTACGATTGAAATACTCTGGTATAGCGTGGAAGTAGCACTGGAACAACGAATTAAAAATAATAATAATCGTAAAATACACTGACCCTTTCTAAAATAATAACTTGACATTTCTTTCGCGATATTTTGATAAGTATTTTGCTAAGTAGCAAATCAATGTAACTCTAGAATCATAATACAAACTCTACATTTAGTAATAACTGCTTATAGAAACTTTTGAACGTGCATTATTCTCTACTTTATCGTCAGTCGGTTAACGATGGTAACTAAGAGCACAGACGAGATATTCTATACCTCGTTTGTGCTAAGAGTACATTTTATCATTAAATGTGTTATCGTTAAAGTGTGCAACCCATTATTTCATAAAATAGCTGGATATTTTGCGGAATTACCTGACGGAATCAGCTAAAGTGTACAAAATTATTGCATTCTACAATTTAACTGGTCATTTTATAGACCAGTGATTGCCATATCGTTAAAATTTTAAAGACGGTGCATGAACAATGATTGAACCATTTATCGTTGGTTCGTATACCATCACAGCAATCCTTGTTCTAATAAATAATGAAAAATAAAATGAAGATATTTCATAAAGCTTAAAATTATCAAATTCTTATATTTGCTATTTTGGATCAAATACTTTTTACTATACTTCAAGCAGCATAAGTTCGTTACCAACAAGCCTAATTAGTCTAACTTTTTATATAATAAAACTTTTCAAACGGAACTATTACATTATATGTTGTTCTTTTTACTATTTTCAAACTAGTCCAACTGTAATATTGAAAGTATTTTGTAAAAACTTCTAGTTTTCATCAGTTGATCTATAAAATAACTAGTTAAATTACTGAATGAAATAATTCTACACATTTCAACTGATTCCGCTCAAATACCTAGTTATTCTCAGGAAATAATTGAGTTATACATTTCAACGGTAATTAATATACTTCATACTACAGAGAAACACAGAGTATTATCATAGTAACAGTAGAATACAGATAGAATCGAAAGAAAATTCTGAAATCGTTAAAGCCGATCGTGCAGCTTCCACCTTACCAACAGAAAGAAAAATGCCCGGCTAAAATATACGAAAAGAAAGACTTGTGTAGGGATGTAGCATGAGAATAAAAATACCCGTGCAAACAAAACGCGTGTAAGAGAAGTAAATCAAAATACGTGCACGTGAAAGTGTATGATAGAAGAGGGTTTCTAAGGTATATAAATAAGAGTCGAAAGGAAGGACGAGTGAGTAAGATACTTGGAGGAAAATGGATCCGAAGGTCAGTTTTGTTTATTTCGTTCAGCGATGAGGTTAGACATGGATAAGGTAGTTTTGTTGGGAGGGAAAGGAAGGATAGCTTTAAGATAGATTAAGTTCCAAACAACGTGACCGCCATCCGTAGAATTTTTACCATGCACCTTTCCGTTTCACACTTGTGTGCATATACGTATGTGCGCGTACGCATATTCGCGTACACGCACGTTTTTGCGCGTTCGTGCTGTGACCCTTCCCATGTGTACGCATAAACGTTTATCGAAATTTCATGCAAAACTGATAACTCGATAAACGTGTCAGGTTAAAAATTAATGATACTTTTCCTTCAATAAATTAGAAAAGAAAAAGTACCATTTTGCTCCTATATTCGTCAACTTTCTCCCTGCCAAGGGTAATTATTACAACTCTACACCGTTAAATTGCATTCAAGAATCCATATTGATGCTTATTATGTTAAAAGCGATAGAAAATTAAGATTGATCTTAAATAAACTAACGAAATTCTCTAAAATTGAAATTCGTTATTAAATTTCTCCTGGCAGGGGATATTTGAATAGTTTTGAATAAAATCTTGCCAATTATGCATCTTTTAGCGAACATAGGAGTATTTCAGAATAGTATTCGATAGAAAATTCACGCGAAATGTGTCGACAAAACGTAAAATCCAGTTAGTCAAGGGGACAACGTGCAGATAGAAAATTTGTGTCGGACGAGAATAGCGGTTTTTACCCACAGAGTGAATGTTATTACGAACACAGATACGTTCACTCCATTGTTATTAACTTCGAAAACATTGGATTTTCGGCGGACGGGGTGCCTATGGCGAAGAGTAGAGAGAGTAGAACCGCGGAGAAAATGTTAGATAGAAACGCGAAGGAAGAAATTAAAACACAAAACGTAAATAAAGATATACAAAGACGTACAAACCACAACCGTTTTGCAGTCAGATGCAACTTCGTGTAAAGCAAGGATAGAAAGAAAAAGAGAGATAAGAACGAAAAGAGAATAAAGAGAAATACGAAAGAAAGTGGAAACATCTTAACTCTAGAATATTTACTGCTCACGGCAAACTGGACATTCGGCGGACGGTGACGCTCCGGCGAGATTTTTCAACGGTTATCCTAATTTTTCTTGGACGTCATTTGCAATACAATCTGATATGCGTTTTTTCTTTACGAGAGACACAAAACTTCATCTGCCTCCTGGCTAATAGATACACTGGGCTTTGAATTGGCGCGAAATGCGCGCAGCGATTAACATATTTAAAACGAAGATTCTCGTTATTTGGAGACGTTCTTTCGTTCGTTGATCGAAGGTGGTAAGAAATGGTATAACGACTTTAACCCTTTCAGTACGTAATTTCGACGTTAAATAATAAATTGTCGCGGGTATCGAGCATCAAAATGTAAAAGGAGTATAACTTATGATCGTTTCGAAGGAGACGAAAGATTAATCGGATTTTTTAATAAATTTTCACACAAATCGTGGAATCTATCTAAATTAATTTCTTAAAGTACGACTAGAAATGTCTAATATTCTACAGATTCCTCATAATTATCAACCTCTACGATTTAAGTCAAGTTTCGTTAAAAAATCGGGTCCTACCGTGACCTCTTCTTAACCTTTTGCCCTAAAATAACGACTGAGACTCTTAGTACAGAAATTTGAATGAAAACAGTTTTTAATCTTCTAAAAATTGTATAATTGCGAAAAGTAAAGATATACGACACCATCATAGTTCATTAGCTTTATCTTAAACTGTATGATATCGACTGGTCAAATTTTATTTTAATAAGTTAACTCTTAATTATGTTAATTATGACATATATTTTCTCATTAATTATGACATATCTCGTCATGAAAAAATAATAGGGCAAAATGTTAAAGAATATACAAATAAAACGCAACCATAAAAGTCCGTCTGAAATATCGATCATTTTTTCGCGAAATTATAATCCAAAGATATACAACGAACGTATATATACGTTTCTATTAATAGTGCCATTTGCTGAAGAGATATATGAGTTCATAGTACTAAAAGGGTTAATTAATGGATCGATGCAGGATTCGCGATAGACGGGGATCTACAGGATCGACGAAATGCGATTGAAGCGGTGTTGTGTTATTGTTATATGTTAAGTATACTTGTTAATAAACTATGTTGATCGTTTGTGCACGTTATCAATCTAGCGCAACTGATCGTATTGGGTCGATATGGACGTAATTAGAGTTTCGATGTAAGCGATAATACCACCACCCTGTAATAGCTAACAATTTACACGTATCTGCCGGGTTTTGGGGACGGTTGATTCTTTGAATCATCGTGGAAATTCGTGCGTGTAAATTACTATTTGTGCTTTTTCTGTTTAAATGTTTCAATTGTGTGTGGTAATAAATGCAGAGTGTCTAAAATTCATGAAACTGCAAAGACAAATCACTGTTACGAACAAACTATCAGCCACTTCAGTGACATAATCTACAAAGCTAATTAAAAATAATATCCAAGAGGTTGATTTATTTTTTTTTAAAATAACATAACATAATATAGAACTTTTTCTAGATAAAAGAGTTATTCTACTTTTAAAGAGAATTATATTTTATTTATATTATTATATTCTTGAATGCAATTTGATTTAGTGACTTTTGGACCACCGTGTATATTGTATTGAAGTTCTTTTAAGTATAATTGACGTATAGCAGAATGATGCAGTTATTACGGAATATTTTTATCTTCTTGTCTGATATGTCTTCAATTTTTTATCACGCACATATTTCTTCGATGATCGAAGCCCTAGGTATGTAATAGCCAGGTGTTCTAGGACACCAAATACTATGCTCTCGCCTTTTCTGCTTTTTTTTATGCATACGAAGCTCACTTATTGCCACTTGAAATTCCTGTACAAACAGTGGAATAAGCCGAAACTTCCAAGTATTCACCTTACAGTCATTGCATCATTTATTCGGCAGTTTTCTCAGTAATCTTATAGGTAATGATTGATCAAACGCAACGAATAAACCGAATCGCTTGAAACATCATTAAAATAAGACTTAACACGGTATTACTAAAAAGTCATAATACTTCTTTAAGTGCTCAGTCGACTTTAAATTCTTATATTGCCATTGAACGTTGACTATCGTGGAAATTGAAATGCTTAAACGTTAAAATACTCTTCGATCATTATCACAAAAATTCGAGAGAGCCGATAAACGGAGAAATAAAAGTGAATATTGGAACTTTCATTCTAAGGCGAGGCTAGAATCTGGTGGTACTCGAATGAAGCTTTTGTACCTGCATCTAAAATGATGTCACCGACGTCACCGCGCCTGTCGTAATCGTCCTCCAAGTCACCGCCGATTGATTCCAAGTTGCCGTTATGCAGAAAAGATTCCTCGGGGCTCTCGTGTAACCATTGGACATTACCTAACGTTCCTTTGCTAGCTGATCGACATCCGAACCACCAGTACGCCGTTGACCTTGGGAACGCTGGGTCAGCGATGTCCACCTAAAAAAAGGACGATTGTACAGTGTTTTTTCCCTACAAAGTACATAGATGTTTTTCTGGAAACTGTTTTCCTCGCTGATTAGAAGCAGTGAACAGAATAGATTTGTTTTGAATTAATGCTGGACCTTATACTTTTGTATGAATGTTTTTTTTTGCTTTAACCGGTATGGTGATTTCGCATGGGATCTACACCTTTAGATGGATTGTAATCCACCGAGATTTGATATATTAAATGATAATTTAGGAAAATTGTCCAGAGGTGGCGGGAGATTTGAAGTCTCACCCTCTGATTGCGAGTTCGAGCCTTTACCTGCTTACACATCTCAGCTCTTCTACTTTAGTATTTTTTGAATTTCAAATTTTTCAAGCTTGAAATTACGAAAGGAAATAAGAAATATCATTTAGATTGAGTATGAATTGGTGCTATTATGGGGTTAGCTTGTAAGAAATGACGAGGATCTAACGATGGTCATTTCGTCTAGGACCTATAGGTTCAACACTAGAACTACCAAACCAGTCAAAATGACTGGTTCCCAATTTTCTCAAAAATTTCTCCAAGTTTGTAGGAGAGCTCTAGAGTAAATTTCCTTCGTCCATCTCGTAAAATACAAATTACCGAATCGATCAACTTTTCCACCTTTCAATTCCTCTTTTTCCAAGCCGTTTGTTTAATTTATTGAAATATAATAGAATTAACGCCGGTAGTTGTAGTGTTAAGTGATTTTCGATCCCTCCAAGTCACAGCTTAACGAATAATAATTAAGGAAAAATCAGTAAGAGTCAGTGTGAATTTGAACTCGCGCTTACTAATTTCCACGATTAGCAGCATAATTCGTTAGAGTCCGGCGGGTAATTTGAAATTGAATTGTACAGATTGAAAGGAGAGTGTCAGGGGAATATACACACGAAACATCTGACACGATGAATTATTGAGATTCCCGAAGAAACACTTACAGAGAATGTTCGATCGTTGAATCGATAATACGCGTTGCCCTTGAAGAAATACGTGTAACCGCGATAGGTGTGCGCAGCGTCGAGATTGTCCGGGACACCTTCCCAGTTTGAGATCAATTTTGGATAGGTGTTTTTCACTGGTGGCTTTTGAGCTGGATCGAACCGCCAGAATTTCGTGCCTTTGTAGAAGTAGATCTTGCCGTTTCCGGTCCAGACGGTAACGGTGTCGATATTGTCCGGAATTCCGGTGAAGCCTTCACTAATTTCCTTCGGGTAGTCGCCGTCCATCTTTTTACCTACGTATCTCCAGTATTTTGAGCCCTGAAAGACACAATAGAAGCAATAGAATCAAGACTCTTTCTTTAATAAGTAACTTTATTAACACTAGAACTTCCAACCGGTCAAAATGACCGGTACGCAATTTTCTTCCAAAAATTCTCCGAGTTTATAGAAAACTCATAGAATAAATATTCTACGTCCATGTCAAAGAACATAAATCACCGAATCGATCATCTTTTCCGACTCTCGATTCCCCTTTTTTCAAAGTACTTATTTAATATACTTAAATATAACAGATTTAACGTCGGTAGTTCTAGTGTTAATCCTTTGCGGACGGAGACTTTTTTTAAATGCTAGCTGCACTCTGCGCGCACTACTACTCCTACAAAAATCGAATTTAAAGAGAACTCGTTATAACAATTCTGTGCTCACTTTTTTTATTGAATTGCTCTTGGATATATAATATTTTTTCTTATTTTTTTTTATTCTACGTCAGGAACCATTGCGGGTATGCGCACAACATATCAAAGAGTAGATGTATTATTAAAGTTTTTCTTTACCTTGAAGAAGTAAGTTTTGCCATTTTTGTACGTAAATGCAGCGTCTATGTTGCCTGGCAAGCCTTTCCACGAATGAGAGATGATTTTCGGGTAGCCAGCAGCTACGCCAGTGGCCGTTAATCTCCAATAATGATCTCCTTTAAACGAAGAAGAATTGAATTACCATTATTGGATAATATTTTTGCATTTCCTTATTAACCCTCTATGGACTCGCGTAACTTTGAAGTAACACAAGACAAATCTAAGCTTTTATTCTTCAAAGTAAATTTTTTAACGTTGCCAAATATCACAATTTTGTTCCGAAAAATTGTGAAATACTTTACAATTCAATATTTCAAAATCAAGTTAAATCTATTATTTATAATAGTATTTTTATCATTTTTTAATGTGCTATCGTGCAACTGATCTTCAGATGGCACGGAAAATTCGGACTATAGAGGGTTAATTCTTGTTAATTAGTATATCATTTACCCTTGAAGACATAAGTGTGACCCTCGGCGGAATTGAATATCGTGTCGAGTCTCGGATCGGTGCATAATTCTGAGTCCTCCTCGCTTGGCGGTGCAACAGATGTTGTTCCGAATTTCGGTCCAGTAGGGATGTTTCCAGTATTTACTGTTTTCTCTCCGTACAAGGCCTGTAATATAATTGCATTAATTATGCCGTGTCAAAACTTGAATCTATTATTACTCTTTTTATAGTGGCTTCTGATTCATTAAAAATTCTCAAAAGTTGCTACGAGTGCTCACTAAACACGACAGAGTATCGTCAGGTCGAAATGTACTTTCGAATATAAATATTTATCTTACCGAGCAGCTAAAATTGTAGATTATTTTCTAAATAATCGTAAATAAAGAAAATATGAATCATAATTAAAACATTGGAAGATAAACGTAGATCGATCAGTTTCACCGTTATTTATGCAAGAAGTAACTTTCTAGAAAAATTCAAGGGATATAAATCACCCTTCGAAGTTAGCTTCCGTTCAGAAAGTGTAGGTCAGTTTTAGCATACCTGAATACCCTGAATATCGTCATCGTCTAATTGGAAGTAAGGCTGATAACCCCGGTAGAATGGTGCCATTAGGGCGCTCTTAACGTCGCTGTGACTTAGGCCCAAAGAATGCCCAAATTCGTGAGCAGCGACTTGAAAAAGATTGGTGCCACGGAAACTGTCGATGGTCCATTGTTCCGCGTCGTCGAAATGAGCATCGCCACCGTACACAGGGAAATAAGCGTGCGCCAAAGTACCACCGGGTCCATCAAAGGGATCCCCATCTCCGTGTTCGCCCTTTTCGAATCTGATCTCAATGTGGACCTGATAAAGCGATTATTGAATCTTTGAGTACTTCAAAATTTACGTTAAAATGTTATTTTTATCGTTGCTGATATATGTTTCAGCTTTAACTGTTATAGTTATGGTACCTAGGACCTATCGTTTTAGGTAGTTTCTGCACCACCGAGATTATCATAGATTAAATGATAATTTGCACAAAATTTCCCAAAATTGGTGCATTAAACTCATTGTCGGATTAACTAGGAGTTTTTGTACCTTTAACTCTATACCCACCGTATTCGAATCTAGCTTACATTTTTAACCCGTGACTCTACCGATCAAAAACATTTCGCTCTCTACTTTCCCCGGTGTTTTTGCCTTTTCGTAGAACAACAGAAATTATCATACCTGACCAGATTTTTTCTGAGTGAAAACAAGATCGGTGTAATCCTCCCACACGCGGAATGCCTTTCTCAGCTCGTCGTCGACTTTGTGCGGCGTTAAGTTTCTCGGATACTTGCTGATTTTGTACGTCAGTTTCTTTACGCGCCATCTTGATCCTGTGAAAAATATGTCGTAAAGAAAGAGGATAACAATTATAATATTCAAGTTGAGATGTTTGCTCAGTAAACTTTTGCTGATAAATTTTTATTTATCGTATCATAGATTTATTCCGCGAAAAAATTATATTGAGAAACGCTGTTCTACGTGATATTCAAATGTAAATTCAGTGATAAGTTCGGTGAACAGGCGGTCCGAAAATGCGTGAAGAAGGATCTAAGCTTCGGCGATCATACGCCTCGCAACTGTTTAATAAAATTGCAATGGCAATTGACCTTGGTGAACAAAACCTTGCAGTGACATACGGACACGTTTGCGTGGGAGGACAATGGGATTTGGTATCGCGAACAATAAGCTCGTGATTTTAATTCATTCTTCTTTCTTTACTGTTTTACAAAAGCATAAAGATCGATCATTCAACGCGTGTCCTTTAACTGAATACTTTCGATTGTTCAGTTAATACGATTACGGAATTAAATAAGGTTTTTTTTCAAACTACAGACGTGTAATAAAACGAATGAGAAACTTTATGATTAATGTGTGAAATACATCGGCAAAAAAAGGGTCATTAAAGTGGCGCCCCGTTTGAAGTATTCAGGTTAACAAGAAACCGCGTGGAATGGCACGCGAAAAGGATTATGTCCATCAGGAGTGCGCGAAACGTCGTCCGCGAAACTCTGACGTATATCGGTATCGATTGACTCGCGAAAAGAAGTTAAAGGTCAGGCAATTTTTTTTATCGGTCCTTTTCGATCGCTCTCGCTACTGGGTCACAGCAAGTTTCCATGATATGCGATATTGTTCCGTAGGAAACACGCATCGGTGGTCTCCTCGCGGAGAGTTCACTGAAACGAGAAACGTTTTGCCGAGGTTCAAAGTCACGGTTAGGTTCGATCGAGTTTCGCGATTTCTTTGATAATAATCTGATGAGATTCGCGAGATGAAAGAAAATGATGCATCGGAAAACAATGACGTCGCGATTGCTATTTAGAGTTTAGAATTATTGAGAATTGAGAAGAATGTACAAATTGATGGTGAAAAGAGACCTTGCATCTGAAGGTAGGGATGTTGTAATTGATTATATTTAGGATTTAGGATTATTGGTCTAGAATGGTTCGACTGTCGTAAGGAATGTCTTTGTTCTAAGCTACAGGTATTGTAATTACTAATTTATTTAGAAGTATTCGCAAAGAAAATGTTATGATCAGTAGTGGACCTTACGGTTGTATTCTTGGAATTTAACACTAGATTTACGAAAGCCTTCGAATTGACGCGTTTCTACTTATTTTATAAACATTTCTCAAATTTACAGAAAAACTGTGCAGTAGATATTTCACGTGTATTTTACAATAGGATAATGATTTAACAAATTATCGCCTTTGCCGCCCGATCCCTCTTTTTTCAAAGTCTTTATTTAATATATTGCAATGTAACAGATTTCACGCCCGTAAATCTAGTGTTAACCCTTTGCGGTCCGAATTATTTTCTCAACTTTGTAGCGAGCTAAATGAAATTAATAGCACAATATTTTCTGTCATTGGTTATTCCTTTTTTTTAAATGATAGCAATAACTATAGATACTGACGGATATTTAGGTGATATTGCAAAGTTATTATGAATTTGAAAAGTCAATATTAAATCGTTAGAAAATAAAATGAAGTGAAAAGATATGTCGAGTATAGCTTCACATAGGACTGCAAAGGGTTAATAGTTATCGATTGCTCTTGATTATGATATGATTTGAATCAGATAAAGCTTGAATTGGGGCTTGAGGAAATGCATTTAGGACGGCTTTGACGTTGAAAAATGTATTCAGAGCATCCAACAAATAGCCGCGGTACAGATGCGCATGACCTGTTTAGGGTGACTGACTTCACATCGACGACCTGCAACCATAATGAAGCAGGAAGTCAAAACTAAACGTCGGCGTGCTAAACACAGCGCTCTTGTACCATGAAAGTATGTTCTGAGTTGTAAAAATTATTTTTTCAAATCACTTCTGCAATTCTTTACTTTCGATGGAACTTAAAAAATCATATTGCTGTTATGAATCACGATACAAGAATTAAAACCCGAGAAAGAGAGAAAGAGTTAACTTTACAATGATATTGGCAATTCGACCCAAATCGATCGATCATTTTTTCAACCATCGACATCCTTGTCCTCGGACGGAGTTTAAAAAATTATACGATAGTTACCAATCACGTTGCAAGAATTAAAATCCTTAAAAAAAGGAGAGGTAGAGGGAGAAAGAGCTTCATAACGACATTGGCAATTTGACCAATTTGACCCAAATAATCGATCGCGTACAATCCCAAATCCCGTTCTTCATCGGTGAGCCTTTAATGACATCTACCGATTAGATAATCGATTACCCGATCGAGCGTTATGTCATGTCCTGTCGTTAAATTCGCTACCGTGTTACACTTGGCGAGATAACGGCGCCACGAATTTGTAAATCTTTGCTCAATCGAACGAAACGGCGAATTCTTCTGTGCAATAGTGCCGCCAACGAAAGAAAAAACACCATGCCGCACAGGAGAGGGGCTTAAGACGTTTCTTCACGAATTTATTTTCGCGCGAGAAAGGAATCGTAGTTTCGACACATGGTTATTGGTACAGCGTGAACGAAATAACGGAAAGAGCCAATCGTCCGCGTTAATATTCGTGTTTACTTCGGTTATCAACATATTTTCAATAAAAGTCTACGTCCGTGAATGTCAGGATTTCAATTACTACCTCATATTCTTGACGAATATTACAATTTTTTTGTCCAAGATTCAATATCATAGCATTTTGCGCATCGTTTTTCTTTCTCCCCTTTACTTCTTTACTCTTAAGAATTCTACGACTGAAATTCGAGCCTGTTGGTATTTAAAGCCATTGAATCAGTATGCCGTTAAGTGTGTATGATAAACCAATGGCAATTCTATTTTAGTTTTCATATGCGTTGCACATAAGGAATGCGGTATTAAGGCCTTATTAAACGGCGTTTACTTCAGACGTTGCGCTGTACGGTGGTTTTTCGACGCAGTATATTATACTCGATGTGGTATTATGCGAAAGCATACTGCAATCGATAATTTTCCGTCGATTAACAATTTTCTTTACCTTGAAGAGCGTATCTCTTCGATCTTCCGGAACCTGGCCCAACTTTGTCTTTAACGCCGCATCTTGGTAATGTCATGTACGTTGAAGTTTCTTTGTCGAGTTCACCTGAAACAGACAAAATAATGTTTTCGATAAAAAAATCTACAATATAGTTTGATTGCTTAACTGTAAATCTTTTGCAGCATGTGCAATTATAATTAATGGATAATCGACATCGGATTGAGTGTTATTACATTTTATCTACTTAGTTCTATTGTATTTTTTATTTGTTTTATCTAAAGTCTAAGTGATATATGATTGAACAAACGTGTAAGAATATTTTTCGACTTTGATCGTTTTGAATGCATTAAATGCACCAGACGACAGGATTCGCTATTTTCGACATGTTTTATTGTGCCATTTTGCGAGTCGATATTTTTTGTATTTCTTAAATTTATTCTATTTATATTATCAATGGCACATCGTTGATAACAAATGTGTAAGAGTATTTTTGGACTCTCCTCGTCTTGACCTGTACTGTATTGCATTAAATGCACCAGATAGAAGGATTCGCGTGTATCGATCCTTGAATTATGCAGCACACACCGTTCTCCATTTGCGTTCTTTTCGTGTGCGTATTTTACCACCAATGCACGGATATAGCGTGCAATTGTGCATTACTCTCGTGCATGTATGCAATCTATGCACAGCATGCGAATACTTTAGCAAGTATTGTGCTGTTATGGCAGTCACGCGACAACTCGAACACACGTTGTTGCTCTTTTTCAGTGAAATGTAACGTTAATTAACTGGCGGAAGTGATTATTAACATTTTTCCTAGGGCGTACAGAAGTTCATTAAAATCGTCGATACAATCGGTTTTACTTCGCTCGAGGGTCGAGTATTTCCAAGTAGACACTCCGCATTCGGAGGATTCTGAATTATTTTATAATAATCCTATATAATTTAACTACACAAAAATTTAAGATATAACGATCATTTTGTAACACAGTTTAATTATCTGTAACTTGACAATACTTGCTTATTATTAACTCATTTTTTCTGCGTTGCATTGAATTTTTATTACCGCGAAACGAATGAAATTACACCTTTTCCTGATACTCAGAATTTTCACAATTGTTCTGAATCATTTCCTATCTCCGTTGTAATTTTTTCTCGCCACAAAAATTCTTAGTATTTCGCAGTGAAGATAATAAAATTACAAGTAACCGCGTGATTCGAAATATCGAATAAAGAAAAAGAAGTGCATCGACTATTGATGTTAGGCTAAACACCCTGTATATTCATTGATACTAGGAAGTTCAGAATGCGCGGACCACACGGCAGATAACTGT
This sequence comes from Cerceris ruficornis, assembly GCA_963989415.1. Lineage (NCBI taxonomy): Eukaryota > Metazoa > Arthropoda > Insecta > Hymenoptera > Crabronidae > Cerceris > Cerceris ruficornis. The sequence goes on from OZ022519.1 coordinate 19,882,147, forward strand.
TCGCAATAAAGACGTCTCATCTCGTATAATGGTCAAGTGGTGTACAATTTTATAGTTAGATCATTCTTCCGTTCACCTTCGGTTTTTATTGGAGCCCATCGAAACGTTGCTTCCGACTGCTCGTCGATTCTCTCCTCTTTGCGAATGTTTACGAGCGATCGCGTTAACGAACATGCAAATTTTTACCATTCTCTCTCATTTTTTTTTAACGTTACAGTGTATTTATGTACACAGGAAAATCCTTTTCAAATATCTCCTTCGCGAAGGATATTATTCCGTAATAACGATTAACTCTTCGAGGCACGGCGGGGTTAAACGTGTCCCACCTTTTTTAAGCGTTAATATGCATGGTGGGATATTTTTTCTACCACCTCGGAAATTTTTATTATTTTGTAACTTTGATATTAAAAATAAAGCAACAACTTTGTTCAATTAAAAAAAATGTCTGCAACATGGGTCATTTTATTTTCTGAATGCCCGTGCCCCAAAGAGTTAAAGCAGCGGAAACTCTGCTTGGGAATGGAAGTGAAATCCTTTTTCGACAAAATACTCTGTCCGTTCTTGCACGGTTTCATAACTATCGAATTCGGCGTTCTTTAACACGGATCACTTGTTCTACTTCGGGTCTCTCTGGATATCGATAAAAACGACTCGATTGTTTCCTAAACCAGCGGATTATAAGACCCGATTTTTATCGTCTTCAGTGTGGCAAACGTTGTCTTCAAATCGCTGATCACTCCGATAAATATCGCTTCGGAAAATTTGTTCTTCCTTATTTTTCCTTCTATTGTAAGCGAATAATTTTATAGTAAATCAGATTTTATGATAAGGATTGGTTATTTCAAAGTAATCAATAATTTTGATTAATTTAAGGTATTTTTCTACTTCATTTAAGATTTTGCTTATTGCTTTGAGATTTTATTCCAAGTTGATTGTTGATTAATAATTCTTAATTCTTACTTTATTTGCCAGTTCTTCACATATCATTTAATAGACGTAAAAGTTTACGGTGCTCTATGCACTTCGGTAACGTGCATAATACTTTGTCATCCGTATTCCTTAGAGGCAGGGTAGGTTAATTACGCCCTGCACAGTTAATCGTTATCTCTACAAAGTAACATCGCATAATCGTAAACGATATACTATGTCCTTTCATTAACTGTATTCGTTTCGAAAATCTTTCATTTGCATAATACCGCAACGGAAGTCTTCTTCGAAAAGGAGGTTAGAAGGTCGCCAAGAATTAGGTATTATAAGAGCACACTCGCGTTTGCAAGGGATAGTTTCTATATTAAACACTCTAATTTTCACAGGGTGAGTCATTTTTTAAGCGCCATCGTCGATTCCGGTGCATTTCATCGAATTTCTGAATCATCGCTAAGCATCATCATTGAAACTTCCAGGGGGAGGAAATCTATCATTATCTTCTCATGAAACTCATTCATTCTGTATGTGATACGTTTTATCGGAGCTAGAGACTGTGTTGTACTTTGATCTTCTTCGGTCACATTGTCTGCGAAAATTTCTAGTCGTTGGCGTTGAAAATTATACACAAATCTGAGGCTCCTCTTTTATCATATTTGCTCTAACTATCTATAGCTGTTTTTGTAAAAGTTCCACATAGACCCTCGTTTTAAAAAAAATCATAAAATAGAATGACACAGATTCTTCTGTATATCAGTAATTTTTTATTTCAGCGGTTATCTCTACTTTATTTAAGTCACTTTTAAAGTAGTCTTACATCAAGTAAGAAAAAATGTCAATTTTAATCGGTAGAACTTCACCTAATCGAAACTTCATCCAGAGGAGTTCTAAGTTTCAATATAAGTTCTGCTATACGTCTTTCAACGACAACATATTGCACCTCCCTTCAGCCTTAAAGGGTTATTATCACATCAGCCGCGTTTAAGTACACTCCTTCCAATCGATCCTAATTTACCGCGATATCAATATTCTTATGGTTCCATCAACGCCCACTTCTGCAGAGCTCAACGCCCCGGAAACGATCCTTCTCTTTGTTCGATTCCTCAGCGACGATCGAGTCTTATTTGCCAAGTCGTCGGTGTGTCAAGGATTCAGCCTTGGCAATGAGTGTGGTGGAACGTTTACTTAACAGCTGTCTGCCGCTAAACAATTCCCGCAGGAAATGCATTCAGTCGCCTCTCGCAATCAGACGATGTTTGACATTCTGCAGTTCCTCTCTCGATTTTCCGGAGCTCCTGTCGTTTCTTCATCTTTTTTTTCTTCCTCATTCATTTTTACCGCAGCTGATTTTTGTCTTTCGTCGCGGAACTGCTCGGCTCTTTTTCTCTTTTTCTTAACTCCGGCACGGTCAAAGGATCGTTTTCACGGTCCTTCACGGTCTAGACATTTAAGAATGCACTCTTTATGCAGATCCGGTCGAGCAAGAATTTCGAGACTAACGCGTCCTTGTGTGCATGGGCCTCTATGCTTCTTAAAAGATCCGCGCAGGAAGGTTGAACGTTTCCCGTATTTTTTTTTTATATTTTTCATGACTTTAACTGCTACGATCAGTCCGCCTAGAACCCATTGTTTTAGGTGGGTTTTGAACTACCGTGGTTATGGTATATTAACACTAACCATACCGGCACTTGTTTTTACCGTAGCCGGTCATTTGACCGGTTACGAAATAACGATAATATTACGAAAGAAATCCAGGAGATTGCCGATTTAATACAGGGAAGAACGTAGTAAACAGTCGTTAAATAAAAAAAAATACATTTTTTCATTCTGTTTAACCGGTCATTTGACCGTGCATGGTACGCTTTGTGTTAAACAATAAATTAAGGAATTTAATTAAAATAAGATGTCCTAGAAGTGACGGTGGAGGATTTGCACTTGGACTCACCGATTGTAAGTCCGAGTCTTTATGATAATTTTAGGTAGCTTTCCAACAATCCGTGGCTATGATATATTGAACAATAAATTACGAAAAAAATTCCAGAAGTGGTTTTGCACTTCGAATCACTGATTACAAGTTGGAAACTTTATCTCCTAGCTCCCCATTGCCGCCTGGGATTTTTTTTTCTCCCCAGAATTTCTTGAAATTTTTCGTCGTGCGTTTCGATCGTGTAAATCGATTGTTTCGCCGATAACACCTGCCATCATTCTTAGTTTTTCTTGGTGGTTAACGGTAAGATGAATTATCACCGTTTGACGTACCGTCGCGCCATTGCCGCGCGGAAAATGCAAACGACCGTCGGACTTCGGTATCGCAAGTGACTCTGTAATTCTTGAATTACTTACGGATTCGAAAATTTTACGCGATAATACAGCATCCTCGTGAGTCATGCGTCCATGCGACATCGGATGAAGGCATCCACTTCGCATTTGGGATGATTCACAAGGATGGGTACACCCACCGCAAGTATTAAACTCAATTACGTTTATATATATATATATATATAATACCGAGGGTCAATCGCAAGGACACGAAAAGTAGTTTAATTGAGAGCGATTAAATCGTGCTAAAGAGACTGGTCTTACCAGTCTCACTTTTCTCTGATATTTCGGCTATTACTGAATTTATTTAGCAACGTGTAGTCGTATTTTTGTATGTAAAGAAGAATTTTCTATCAATTCATGTAACTTTTGGAAAAAAAATCATTTAAAATTATCGATATTTGGATACTTTAAAAACATGCTAAATTCTGTATGTCAGTGACTCAATGCAAATGATAAAAATTCTGTCACTATTTCATTAAACGTAATTTAAAGTCAATGCGTCACTAAGTACGTTTATTTATAAAGAAATATGTTAAGTATTTTGTGAATATTCAAGCACCCAATATTTTGTAATTCTTCGAACTCATTAGGCGATTTAAAAGTCAGAAAAATATATCAATCGCTGGTAAAAGAATATCTAAGTGTTTTGTGTATCGGTGGAATTTTTACTTACCAGTTATGTTGAGTCCAGCGAATGCCTGAAAGTCTGCAATCGCTTTGGACACAGTTTCCCCAGATATAATGCCACCACTTGTTGGATTTATTGGCCTCAAGTAACCGAATTGCGACAGGTAGTTCTGTAACGTGAAAAGAGTTTTCTGTAGAAAATTTATTCGTTCTTTCCTTCGCAAATTCGTCGTTAATAATTTCCGCGAAGAGCGATTTCGTCGTTTTAAATCGTGTTATTCGGAATTCAATACCCGGAACGAAGTTGCAATTATCGTGGAATGTAGATCAGAGAATATAAAACATAGGAGTGATCAAACAATGATGTTGAAAATACGTCGAAGTTGTCTGGATAGAAATATTGGTACAGAGAGGCTTAAGATTTTTTTTTAAAAGTCTCCTATCGCGACCTTCATTTTTACGACAAAGTTGAACTAATTGGAGATAAACTCCTTTAACCATGCATAAATTTTAAAAGTCTCCGTTCCATTATCCTATTTCCTAACGTCAAACAATAGCTGGGTAATTATTGGAAAAACGAACGATTGTAAGTTGGAAATTTATTCATTTTACAAACGTTAGTTAGCTCTACAAGTATCGATTATTAACTCCGTAAATTGCGTTTAATTTAGTCGTTGAGATTAATTAGGAATAGATTTACAAACCAGTTATTCCGTCTGATTGATAATCCTATCATTAGTAACTTCAATCGCGACAGATTACTTTTATAGTCAGTCCGGATGATATTACATCCGAAGTAAATTATCTGTTCTAAGATTGACTCATATTTGTCGCATTGTGACATTACGAGTGCATCGCGACTGTTTTTCATTAAGAGTTTAAAAATAAAATAATGGAGTTAATGAATGTTATTTATCCGTGCAATTTTAACTCGAACTTCAAACTAGATTTTCTTTCCGCGTTTTTTTTTTTGTATTTTTATTTAACTGTTATGGCTTCATTTCGCACATCCGTGAACTGCAAATGAGATGAATGCCGGTATATGAGGGGATTGACCTAAACGACCAGAGTGACAGTGGCATTACGGTACTCTACTGCTATTTTAAATACGATTAATATTCCGGCGAACGGGATATCAGTAGGTTCCGCCACTTTGTACTTCAACCAATCAGCAATTTGTCTTTTACAACTAGGAAAGTGATATTGAATATTCCATGGCAAATGTTAACACATTCGCCATGGGCGGTTTAAAAGAAATACTTTTCGGAGGATATTGCGGTTCTCTCATATTTCAGTAATAATGAACATGAAAAATATTATTTCATTATGTGGTGTTTAAAAAACAATTGAATTTTTCGGAGGCAAGTAAAAGAAATTGTAAAGTACACCCAATTCTGTTTTACACGGTTTTGATTTAACACGGCCTAGAAAAAAATAATTGATTCCGTTTTTACACGATTTCATTCCATTTAGCACGATTAAAAAATCTAAAATATTCTTAAAATAAATTTTTTAATAAATTTATTTTAACTATTTTTTACAGGGTTGAAGAATATGGAACTAATCCCCTTTTTTTCTATCTATGTACTTCATGTCTTTTTTTACACGGTTTTGTCTGGAACGTATCTACCGTGTTAAAACAGAATTAGGTGAATGTATTTTTGTGATAAATGCAACAATTTATCTCTAAATAAGACTTAATATTTCTGCAATTAAGGTTGATACTTGGCTATTTTACATAGTATCCTTCTATAGAGTGTAATATGTTAAGAAATTGTATAAAACAATAGAAACGTAAGAAATTACAATAAAATAGAAATAACGTATGCAGTATTTGATTCACAACTCGATGGATTGACTTCTGCGAATGAGTCGTTGTAGAAAACGTGAAAAAAAAATGTATCGTAACCTCGATCTGTGTTGTAACTGCCGAGCTATGCCGTGAGTCATGTTTAACGATGTAAGAAATCAAAGAGACACATTTGTACAAATATTCGCCATGGTGCATCAATGCATCGATGCATCCTTGTTGCCCTTGAAAGTGGTGCAAATCCGTAAGACCTTGAATCATGAATGATTCATGTTCGCGGAAAAGGAGAGACGCTTTTAGGTATTTTTTCGTACTCGCGAAAGTCACGATCAGTTTCTAGTTTGGAATTTTTAATAGTCCGTGATATACATAGTTATTAAGCGTCCTCGAAACGAGGAGAATGGTTTATATTTTTGAAGAAACAAATCGTGAAAATAGCTTGCATGGAACGGCAAGAAATTACGCTGTTTACGAGGTATTTTTAACTGTGCCTTCCGAAGTGCATTCTTTTGGAAATTTTGTTATTTGCATGGTAAACAACGTTCGCTTTGAAATTTCAGAATTCCATCATTGTTTTTGCCAGTTGAATGTGCTATTAGCACAATGATTTCAAAATTGAAGTATTAAATTTATCGGTGATGACGAAAGAAGCCTAAATAAAGAATTGATCAAGTAAACTTGCCACTTATTTTGTGTTGCATCGATATTTCGTAGAAATGATAAAGAATCGGAGCGTTTGGCATGGATAATTGCCTCACTCTATTCAAATCCCAAAACAAAGGTCTAAATATTTCAAAACCAAGAATAATCCACTGGACAATCGTCATAATTACCATCACAAACGTAAATCCTCAATATCGTGACTCAAATCCTTTCATTTTATTTTTTACGCAAGACTTTCTTCCGGAGTGATTCAAATACGCCTTGAAACCTGGTATTAGAAGTAAATATTTGACAATTGCTATCAGATACTTTATCAATTAAAAAACGAGTCCGCAAACGTAAGTAAAATTTACCGCGATAAAACATTTCCGTCATTTTATCCTCGACGTCTCCGTTCTCTCATCCGGTGTCAATGATTCGAGGTGGGAATACTTTCGCGCTTCCTCACGAATTCGTAATCCCGGGGAGCTCCTTGACTTTCCAGGAAGGCCGAGATTTTTATGAATGAACGTAAGAACGCAATGCGCATGCGCGCATGCGAGTGTGTCACGCGTGAATGGACACTCCTCCTCACGCCCTCGCAACTGACAACTCCTCGGACCACGTGTGTGCTAGGCTTTGCTCGACGAGTCACTCGAGTCTCTCTCTGATTCTCTTTCTCGCTTTTCTCGCTGCTCCTTCTCACTGTCGTTTTCTTCCTTTTCATTTGTACCAACGTATTTCTTTCGGCTTTATCCGCCATGGCGGTTATTTCGATTTGGTCTTAGTGTTTCAGATGGTTTCCGAACCACCGAGGCTGCGATCTTAGGAAAAAGGGTGCAGAGTCGAAGGAGGAGGATTGAAAATTGGACCCACTACAGACGGCCCTCGACTTTCGCACATAATTGGTTCCTGAAACGCGTGCGAATGTTCAATAGTAGAGGGATATAGACACAACATTAAAAATTGTATTCGATAATATTTCTTTATCAATATAAATAAGATGATGAGGAGTGCCTAAGCGCTTTCACATGTTTATTTGTAAAGTTGAGATTCTGTAACCTCCAGTGGGCAATAATAGAGGCAGTACTATAATATTAGAGAACATCTAACAACAATGTTAATTGTTAGAATTTGATTTTTTTCGTGAACAATTTTTGGAATATCGACAAAAATCTTTAAAAATTGAATTTTTAAAAAAGTGCGAAATAGCGAATTGTGCGAAAGTCGAGGGCTGCCTGTAATTTCAAGTCCAACCCTTTACCTCGTTATTTACCATGACCACTAATTTTTCCTAGAATCTATTGCTTCAGGTGGGCGCCGAACCATCGAGGTTATGACATAGGACAAGTTTTATCAGAGGCGACGAGAGATCTAAGTTCTGACTTACTAATTGCCAGTACGAGCTTTTATCTTCTTATCCATCATAGTTCTATATTGTTTCGTTTTCCGTGTCTTACTCTCTTCGCAGCTTTTCTTTCTAATTCTTTCTCAATGCTGACGCTTTGTCTACCTTTTTATCGCCTTCTGTCTTCGTTGCTCTTTCCGTCATATCGCTCACTTTTTCTATTTCTCTGGCTTTATCTTTATCCGTTTCTATCGTCTCTCATTCTTCTTCCTAGTATGCGCGAAAGAGCAAGTATGCACGAGAGATCGTGAATCAGCCATGTATTTCTTAAGAATTCGATCGTGACGCCGGGACAGATAAAATCAACGGTTGTGACGGAATTCAAGGACTTCCGAAGCAGGGCGAGATGATCGCCGTAAGGAAACATTGTGCCTAATCACTTTGCGTGGGCGGGAATCAGTCGAAGTGACGATTAAAGTTCGTGTTCCGGCTACCAGTTAATCGCAAGTCGAAGCACGCGCGTTTACGAGAGACGTGATCTATGATCCATGTAGCTCGCTTTCGGATGCTGCGAGTGCGTGCCATTATGTCTTTCTGGTAATGCGATTTCCCGTTGTGGCTGTCATTACCGATCGACGAATGCCTCACTTGCATAGTGAATTTTGCATACTTCCGTGACTCACAATCAGAATAAGTTTAAAAGAAGTCGCGTTATAAAATATAAATGACTAAGAACGATCCTCCATAAAAAAGTGGCTGGAAGTAAATATTTCTTGTAGCTTGAACAGTGGTTTTGAATTTTCGGGTTTAAGCCGCGTTGAGTGTTGTAAAACATCCCACGTTTCGCTAGCATTGCAGCTGGCTGCATCAGGGTGATCTGATTTCTTGTAGCTTCTTTATATCTTCTAGCGTGAATCAGAAAAAATAATAACTTAGAATCGCCGAAACGTGTGAATAAAAAAATTCAAGAAACAAAGATGATCCCCGAGAAATTGCAATTTTGTCAATTGCTAGGAGCCTCTTCCCTAGGAGTTCCTAGGACGACCTTTCCAAAGGGATACATAAAGAAACTTGCAAACCTCTCCTTTATATTTCTCAATTTACTTTAAATTCACGCGTGCAAATTGAAAATCGCCTTAAATTACAACACAAGAACAAAAAAAAGTACAAATTTTCCTTTCATCAATTCCACGATTTCGCACCTTGCAATAATGTGGAGTATAATTCCAGCGCATTTACAGGGCAGTAGTTTTTTTCTTGAATCACATCTCGATATCCCTTGCGTGCGGCATGTAAGATCGATTTTGTAACCGTTGGAGTGGTTTCTCATTCGTCATCGTAATGACACACGCTACAAAGAACGGAGGACACGCGATTTCTTGGGTAATCGCGAGCTCTCCCGATTGTCGCGCCTCTTCCAGGAGAGCGAAGATGCCACGACAGATCGGCGAATACTGTCACCAATTCTGCAATGTGCAATTACGACCGTGGACGATCGAACAGCACGTGCAAACCTGTGCACGTGAGAAGGTGCGCGATTCTGCCGAACTTGTCCCGTATGAGAAAAAGAGAAACAGGAAGAACCTGTTACGTCAGTATTCGAGAATTACTTTCTTGTGTCACGTTCCGCGAATCGATTCATTTATAGCGACACTCTTTTTTTTATACATATTGAGAGATTAATTTGAATTCGTCGATATATCTCGTTTCTTGTGACGAACTTGCCTTCGTGTCATCATTTAAGAGAATACTTCCTGTACTTTCTTTTTATTCGCTTTTAAAAATTCCCGATCAATAACGTCGACTGGTGTAATTGCTATGGGAGTTGTTAAGGCAAAACAGGATACATTTTGAGCTTGGGTTACCTTGAAAGCAGAGTTCATGTTCGCACGATAAGGGTCTGGAAATTACAAGTCACCTGGCATGTCGTTGGTTTATTACCTTCACGCGGAAATTTTTATAACTTCGAGAGCATGTTTTTCCGTTTTTTTTAAACAAGTAGGGGAAGTTTTGTGATAAGGGTGAAAATTTAGCGAACGATCGGAAGAATCTCTTTTTGGATAGATCGTAGGTATATATAGTAAGTGTATAGACCATTGTTATCGCGTTTCATTTGTCGAAAGTCGACACTTTGATCGGCCGAGTTATCGGAATCGTCCTACGCCCGGTTTTCGTGACCTGAATTTAAGCCCGCCGAGATTTCGTGCCACCGTCAAACACATTGTGACAATCGCTTTGTTTTCTGTTTCGTAATAATCTTATCTGTCGGCCGTATCTCTTTGACGGCATTGTTACGTGCACATCGACGTAACACGTAATATGGTAGGGAATTAAAAATGTAAAATGATTATATTCGCCGATTTTCGCTTTGCAAATTGTTAGATATTATTCTTTGACTGTCCTTACGCAAGTCCTTTCAATGGGATTGATTTCTAACACTTTAACTACAACGCGAACTTCAGGAGATTTTCTTTTGTATTTCTTGGCTTCGATTGTTATGGTTATTTCAGCTAGGACTTACAGTTTTAGGTGGATTTGAAACTGACGAAGCTACTATATATTAATGCTAGAACTACCAGCTGTAAATCTATTATATTTAAATGTACTAAATAAGTAGTTTGGAAAAAAGGAATCAAGAGCTGAAAAAGATGATTAGTTAAGTCATTTTTGTTTTATAATACCGACCTGGATTATTTACTACATGGCTCCTCTATCAGTTCGGAGGATTATTAGAAAAAATTTGGAGACGATAATTTCTACTGGTTTGGTAGTTTAGTGTTAAATGATAATTTGGGAAAAGTCTCGGAGAATTGATGAAGTTTTTTACTCGGAGGCGCACCAACTATAATTCCAGCCTTTAACCCCATAACCCCCATAATTCATTAACAATAAATTTACCAAGGTGGTCACAGAAACTGGTTTTGCTTTGTTTAAAAAAATTCTGAAATTTCTAGAGCGATTATTCAAAAATATTGACACGAGAGAGAACTTGAAATATCAGTTAAAAATAATACCTGAACTTGTACGAAAAATTGGTGTTACTGTTAAATTCTACCGTGCAAAAATTCCGTGACGAGTTTAATTCGTGAAATGTACCCAAAGCATCTCGTTTTTTCACACAAGCGGCAAGTAATATTTTACATTTAAATGAAGCAAGTGGAAAAGCGCAGGAACGAACTGCGTTTAGAAACGTACCAAGTAACTCAGTTAATTGTGAAGTAGCACAGTGTTACTCTAAAAAGAAGAATGTATAGGTAACTCTTTATAAAATAAAAAAAATATCTCACCTTTGAAAATTACATTAAAAAAATATATACAATTTATCTAAAAGTATATACCTATACATTTTTGCTTATTTCGTAGAGAATTAGAAACGATTATTTTCGTCGCACAAGGTTGCTTCGTAGCTCGATCGTTTTTCACGGAAGAACATGTCCAAGCACGGGGGCGGATAAAAAGACTATTGCCGGCTGTATCTGTACACTTTTAACAAAATTTATGTGCAAGCAGCGTCCGACGAATTTACGAGTGCAGTAACAACGACGGAACTAGGTAACTGGGTTAACCGATGCATCAACTGGTGACCTTTGAGATTAGGAGATAACGAGACGCCTCAAAGGCCAAGCGTTCCACGCAACTGCAAGTCCAAGTGAATTAATCTCGGAAAGGGATCATCTTAAATGTCACACCAAATGGCACCTATTCCTCTCCGTTGCATTTGAAAGATTGGGAAATATCGTACAATTTTTTATTCGTTTTTTACCAAAATTCTACACTATAGAAACTTACATACGTGCGCAATTACAAGAACATTAACACCTGCGGAGAATTTTTTTTAAAAGATTTCTTCTTTTATTGATAAGGAATAAACGAACTCCGTGTTGGAGTTTTCTGTTAGGTTTATGCTGATTTCACTCTGTGAAAACTCATTTAGTATTTACGGCAATTTAAATGAAAATATCTCTAAACCTTCATCTTCGATCGAAGGTTTAACCCTTTGCGGACGGATACTTTTTTGAATATTGAGAAATAATCATTTATTTGGCGATGAAAAACTATTTTTTTATTAGAAAGTTCGATTGTTAATTTATCTGAATTATACATTACTATTTGCTGAATCATATTTCAACGGTTATATTTTAATTTTTCAATTCGAATCGTGTATACATGCCTCGATAAACTATAACCAGATTTTTTCTCAGACCGCATATATGCGTTAGTAGTCCCCAAAGCGTTAATAAAAAAAAAGATACCTTACGTGTCTTATATGTGGCGTACAGCAATGACCGCGTTAATTGAAACGAAATATCTCGGATAATTATCCAAAACATCATTTAATACTCCCTGGCTTTATTTCACCCGCCATATTGCGATATCAGGATGAGCGCATTGTGCGAGCGTAAAACGAGAGACGACCCAGTCACTTTTGTGTATCTTGCGATGCCTTATCACGGTGCGTTATCACTGATAACGGCCCTAGGAAAGAGCGCTTCTTTTTTTTCCACGCCGGAGAACGTCGCGCGAGAGATTACCAAAATGGAGTAAATTGATAATGGAACTCGTGCGCGTTGCTTTTTTACCCTTCGCGCTTGCAGAGGCGAGGAAAATTGCGGCTTTTATGCGTATAGCGACCGTAAACACATCGTCCCTGCAGGTCGACTGCGTGTTGCATTTCGTGCGTGCACGATGCGTGACTCACAAGTTTAAGGGCCGCGAGATGCATAAGGCATGATGCACGCGAGTCGCGAAAAATGTTTCTGCCCACGGTTGAAGTATTGCGAGTTGCAGTAGGAGACATCGTGTTTCGCATCGTTTTCAAACGATACGAATCGCTTGGTAGCTGATGTTGTAGTCATTGGTGAGATTACGTGAGTTCATTCGAATTCGGGGAATATTCTGGCGCTCGTTGAGACTTCAGGGTTTTCTTTATGCAATTTGTAGACTTATCGTATTAAATGTAGGACTCTAGAACAAGAGAATCGGAAAGTTCGATAATTTATTGTAACCCAATCGACGTTTATTAGCTTTTCTTTTGCTTTTAGATCTGTAGGTTTTAACTTCTGTGGTCATTTGCAATTCTTATCTAATTGCATTGCCAATACTGAGAATGTTGTGATAAAGCAATTATTGATGGTAAGGTAGATAATGTATTATAATTAAACCGATGTTCATTAATTATTGATGCAATTCATGCCGAATCGTATTTCCTAATACCGGGAATATTGTGATGTAGCAATCATTGACGGAAAAGTATGAATGACCTTCTTTTTTGCACGAATTTTGCAATATATACGAATTATCGGAAATCTGAGGGAATCTTCCGGTTGTCTCACCGATATCTATTACATTTGCTTATCAACGATGCTCAGACAGAAGTTATTGATTGTATGCATTTTTCAGATCCGCTGGCTGATGTCGCCTCGGTCAACGACTTCATTCTCTGCTGTACACGTGCGTGGAAAAGAAGGGCAAACATGTAAGTACGTATCTGTACTTTGATTTTCACTCCCTGAATAATCGATGGAGCTCCAATCGCTTCGACACATATTCCACGTTCGCGAAGAATCTCCCTTGTATTTCATTTCTTATCAATCCCTATCGATTAAGTTTCAATTCCATCATCTTCCCGTAATCTCTTAAGACTTCGGAGAATTATGCACAATGGCAAGAGAATTTCGGTGGTAACGAAGCCATCAGAAACGCTATTCCTAGGTGAAATGACCATTGCACTTGAAGTCGAAGAAAAAATAAGAAACAAAATTTTCTAGAATGAATTACGAGAAAATTTCACATTTACTCTATCGTTTAATACTTTGTCATTTCTATAGTCATTTTGCAAGTGTCATCTGTTTAAAATATAGCAGCTGAAGTCGAAGAAGAAACAACAAACAAAATTTTCTAGAATGAACGACGAGAAAATTTCAAATTTACCCTATCGTTCGATAATTTGTCATTTCTATAGACATTTTGCAAGTGTGATCTGTTTAAAATATAGCAGCTGAAGTCAAAGAGAGTGCAACAAAATATTCTAGAATGAACTGCGAGAAAATTTCAAATTTACCCTATCGTTTAATAATTTGTCATTTCTACAGTCATTTTGCAAGTGTCGTCTGTTTAAAATACAGCAGCTGAAGTCAAAGAGAGCGCAACAAAATGTTCTAGAATGAACTGCGAAAATTTCAAATTTACCCTACTGTTTGATACTTTGACATTTCTATAGACTTTTATGCAAGTGCCTTTTTTTAAATTTTTAATATCTTGTTTCCTCGACATAAGTTACTACAACGATCATCGTTCTAAATTCCTGTGATCTATCGTCCTAGAGAACTCTCGTGCCGTTGCATTTCTCGATGCAGATACAATGCACGATAGATCGTGCAAATTTCGGGCTGTTACTCGACGAGAGAAGTGCACACAAGTGTCGAGTAGCGACCCCGACCTTGAAGAGGTCTTTGTCGACGCGAATGCCATCAGTATTCCACGCCCTCGCATCTTCTGCCAGACGCCTCTTGAATATCAAACTTATTCTCTCGAGCATCCACCGTAGCTTTGTACGACCGCGCAATATATTTTCAGGTCCGCGATCTCACGGTTGTCTTTGTAACTCCGTTTTCCTTCTCTCTTTATCTCGCACTTTTTCTCGCTCTCCTTCGCGGCATCGATATCGAGAGATATATATTTATATCGAGATGCGATTCCGAACACGAATCTTACGTGAAGTCGTATCGGATTTCAGCCTCGTAATTATTCGCCTCTTCGCATTCTCGTAACGGTACACAAAGATACGTATATGTTTCCATATTTATGTCTATGTTATAAACATCGTAATTACTTAACATACAAATGCACAATATATGCAGTTTCTCTTTCCACACCATATGGTATAAAAATGACGAAATCACTTTCACTACAATGTTTTAGGAACTTTTTATATCGCACGAATTCGTAAAAACAGTAAATTGTATCGGTAGACACGTTACAAAAATATGTAAAAATTTGAAGGTATAGGACGAATTCGTAATTTTGCAGTGGAGTTAACTATGTACATCATTTGCACGCCGTAATTTATAATTTAGGGAATTTTTCGTGTAATCGATCATCGTGCGACTTGCAAGTTGAAGGACAATAAATTATACCGTAGATCGATACCATATATCAGTATCATGAATTAGTAACTCGATAAATATTCTTAATCGGTTATGACGTACCGTCGTGAGATCTTATCGATCATTATTGCTAATGTCGTCACGTGTCTCAGGCAGGAAGGTGTTGATTTGACCGATTGCATCGTCTGCAGAATAATTCAGTAACCAGAAACCATGAAACAACATCGACAGGTCTGCCAAACAAATTTTCTTTTCATTTTCACGACTTTCTTCAATGAATGGTACGTGCTTATGAAAGTTGTCTAACAAGTAAACAATGTGAAACATTTTTATTTATCACATATTCTCTGTTGTACCAATTTACATTAGCATGTAGGGCCACTACTCTGTAGAAATGATGGAAAATTAAAATGTTTATCGGTATTAATAGTAGTGCCGGTGATCATAAGAATGATTTAACGTACATTGTGAGATGTTAGAATTATTTTGCTAAAATGATAAAAAAACTAACAGTTTAATAGACTTTGTAATTGTCCTGTTACACAGAACTCAATGTTTACCTCGAAACGACAGTGTAAGTATCTCGTATCAAAGAACAAATGACTTAAACTATTATCATAATTATCGACATACAGATCTATTGAAAAAATTTTGTACAGGATATAAATAATTCTTGTAACAGTTTTTCTAACGTGAACTTCTTGATCTTGTTGATCACTGATCAGTAGAACAGCTGGCTCACACTATTGTCTCTATTACCGGCACATACATCAATGATTATAAAAAAACGAAATGGTAAAAACATTAACACTTCTCTATCTTGTAGATTTGTCAATCGGTTCTTTCTTATAATGCTGAAATTAATGGAATACGGGTGTTTGACCCTGACTGACCTTACCTGACCCAGCTCTCCGGCGGGCAGGTAAGAAACTAATTTAAAATCTTGCGTGCACCTGTTCGCGGAACCTGGCCCCGAGATAACGAATTTCCAAATAGCCCTGAGGTAGCTCGACGTTCGTTTTTTTAATTTCTTTCCTCGTAGAACTAAATGTTAAATCGTTGTCGTGCCTGAAACTGTGGACATCGATCATTCCAATTTCTCCGACCAATAACCATTAAAGGGGAAGAATATTATCATGATAAAAAAATATGGAAAAATTGAAGTTTCTCCTCGGATGATAAAACATGATATCACAAAGTGGCGTGATTCTAATCCTCACTCCTCGTTTTGTTTTGAGTGTGAGTCATTATTTGTTTGATCATCTTCATTAGTTGTTTATACGCCACTAATAAACTTCCGAAACCGGAAGGGTGCTGACCTGTGATATAAATGCGTGTCGCAATCTATCAAAGACACTCGCGAAGAAAGGTGATAAACCGCGTGAATCATTGCAAGTCTGCAAAAAGTCGCTGATTCAACGACTCCGGAAGTAACGCAGCCGCTATAATGTAACTCGATTTTACAAAGGCACGTATGCAGCAGCAATAGCGTGATTCATTATCAGGGTGCATAGGAGATCTAAATACACATTGTCTTTTTATTCTCTTGCGCCGATAGGACGCACTAGCTTGCCGATTTCGTGCCAATGTCAGAGGATGCAAATGCGGGTTATCGAGAATGTTGGTGCCGCTACCATTGCAGATAGGTCGTTTGCAATCATTTGCAATCGGTTACACTTTTCAAGGTTGCACTAAAAGCGTACACTAGGTTGGACGGTCACTAAAGCGAGCGAAGTTTCTGCCTTTCTTTTTTTATTCTTATTTGTTTCTTTAATGTTCTTTCTTCTTCTATTTTGCTCTAGTATCTTTCGATGTGAATTTCTATGATTAGAACCTACAGTTTTAGTTGAGTCCTCAAACAGTTCTATGTTTTTTGCTTTTGAAAAAAAAATTTTTTCTTAAGCAATTGCACTTGGAAATTAGAATTCACAGTTTTAGATTAATTGTAGTATATTAGCGAATTGCAATCATAGGAATCTGAACTTGCATCCATTTTATACTTCGATTCCTTATTTCTACAGTTATCAGAGTACTTTTTCACTTTCTGCAGACTGAGTCGGAGTTTTCCATTGCATCGTTCAAACTTTATAATTCGACTTTTTCACGAATGCAATCCAGCAAATATCAGCTGCCGTAGAATTCTTCGTTGTCACCCGTGCAATTTTTTGTAAATTTATCTCGGTGCATTGCGTAACGCAGACGCACGTGCGAATTCCACGTGCCATGTTGCGCAGAATCGCGGAGGCGAGTTCGAGGATCGTGAAACATTCGCATATCGGAACGTCGTACTTGTCGCACGATTATCGTGCAGAATTTCCCGAACTGCGGGTTGCAATTTATTACTGGGTCGTTGAGGCCATTCACGCGACCAGCATCCTTTTTCATATGGAATTCAATAGAAGCTACCAAAGCAGATATTACAAAATTGCTTTGTCAATTTTAAAACACTTTACAGCGTGCGTGGCGATTCGAGTTACATCATTTTTTCAACTGCAGATGGAAAAAGAACAGGAGATTTGAACGATAGCAATATAAAGATCGATTAATATTCCAAGAATATGTCGAACTATCTTCATAAAAGTGCAATCACCTTGTCCACGGTATGCACAAAGGAAAAAAAAAATAGTTCCTAGAACAGCGAGCATAAATAAACTACCCAACATTTTCCTCTACCATCTTTTTTTACCTTATCTCCAAAGAGATATATATAACTCCCACACTTTTCTTCATTCTGCATAATATTTTTAACAATATAAATTTACATATTGCGAATTTCCCCTAAAGTGTATTTCTTCCGTTTGAAAAGTAATGGGAGTGTAAATCACCGTGCGGTCGATCCGGTCCTCCGATATATTTCACCGAAGCGATACTTCATCGATTTTGGACCGATATTTCATCGAACTTGGATCGATATTTCTCCAGGTGCGCAGAACTTGTGTGCAGCGAGGTAACTTATAGATCTCTTGCATCTTCGATTCCACGCACGCAGCGTAATGATCGAGTTGCCATTAGTAATTGTAATAAGTCGTTCCCGAAGGGAGTCGCTATCTATGAATTTGCAATTATCATCCGCCATCCGCGATAACACGCGGAAGGTGGTTTCGCGACATTATGAATCATCGTTGCGGACTCGTGGTGTCGTGAATTTCGGAGAATATGAATTTTGGCAGGGAATATGATTTCCGTAACGTAACTCGTAATTTTTCGCGGATGTGCGAGCGGGATCGTTTCTATTTGCAAACGAGGAAAAAAAACACACAGAATATCGTATCTCTGACCTGGCGATACCATTCATGCCGTGCAATTTATGGTCGTCCCTTTGTTTTCTCTGTCACGCAATAACAAGTATTAAACGCATAGATGGATGCATGTTGCTCGTCTCTATGCAGATGATATATCTCGCGGATATTATCTACATTTTACTACCCCCATGAATGGTATCTTTCCATCGTTCTTGTTATTACGAAATTAAGTTCAATCGTAATGATCGCACGCCGTCGAAGCTTGCTCGTTTTGTTCCACGATGCTGCTACGTTGTCCAAGCATTGTTGTCCGTTGTTACGTCGGACGTTGTTGTTTTATGGTTCTTTATGCGAATATGTACACGTGTATAGCATATATTACGTGTAATTTTAACATTAATGCGTCTTAGAATTTTACAATCAGTGATTGATGGTTACGAGTCATGGTAAAAAATATCGTGCACGTAGATCAGGCGGATAGGCATGTTGGAATTAATTGTACGAGTATACTTCTTTCGATAAATTCTGTAGACGTTACTAGTTATTTTCAATATCGCTGCAATTTTCAATAGCAAATGTTTAATAGCTGCAACTTCGAACAGTAATTGCCTTACGCCATAAAATGATAGGCAGGGATATCGATCAAACTCGCGGAGATAGACTTCAGTGAGTCAATATTAAGATTTCAGTAAACGAAATTATTGACTGTTACACCTTTTATCAACCAGCAATGGAATCCTCTATTAATCGCGAACGCAACGAGCAGATAACGATATCTATCAAACTGCAAAAGCTCCACTTCGGCTAAATTATTATCAAGTTTCTAATAAGTAGTAAATAAAGCTGCAAATGCACGAAGCAGGTGGCTGCCGCGAGATTTAGCAATACAATGATCTTTGATCGATCGTAATCGTCGAACGTGGACAAAGATAACGATCGAATCCGAGAGATCGACTCGAATGAATCTCGTTCGCGAGAGGGAAGGATGATTTTACGATGTAAGCTCGAGGCAGAGGAATGCCAAGCAGACAAATGGATACGTAAAAGAGCGAACGATCGCAGGATCGAGCGACGATGAGAATATCTATGTCCCGATCGTTAATATTCCGATGACGACTAATTCGTGTCCTGACTGTGGATCCGCATCGACGAAGGCCAACATTCGCTTACGATCTTACACTGTGTATTTCCGTGTCGAGGCACATACATTATTTACCATTTCCTAGTATGATCTCCGAGCGAAAGAAAGAGATGAGAGAGAATCGAATGACTTGGCACCTTGCCAAGCTTCGGAAATTTTTTGTTCTTCTCCTCTTGCATTCGACCAAAATATTGAAACAAAGGTACCGATCATTTTTACACATCTAACGCTACTAATTGTAGAGAATTAACCGTTCTTACTGTTTGACGATTAATTCATTCTGATCTTCGCTCCATCTTTGTTCCTTGATGAAACGTATGTTGCGATTCTCTAATCGAAAATAACGGGTTTAATCATTTCTTTTTCATAACTGTTCAAGGCTACCTTTTACTTAATTCGACCGTTTTGGCGGTGAATATAGAGGTTATTGTGTAGTAGAAAAAGAGCGGTGGAAAGTACGAGGCTGTGATGGCCATGGGATGTATCCTTGATCTTTTGATGAGTTCGAATTCAACGAGCTTCACCCATGGGGAAATTCAGTCATAATATGTGCATTGGATCACTGTTTGGCCAAAAACGTCCAAGTTTTTATTCTTCAGATACCGATAACTTAAAGCGAAGGTGAAACCATATTGGTATAACGGTGGCAAAGAATATTTCAGATAAAGTTGAATATATTTTTTCAATGTTACATTGCAAACTTCCTGAATAAAAATTGAAAAATAATTGAAAATTTCTATATATCTCCGAGAAAGTAATTGCAATACGAATTTAACACAAAAGTAATATAAATAAGAAAATTTTTAGAAAAATTTGACCATTCAACGCTGAGATTTTTGATAACAAGAAGATTTATAATGATGACAAATGAAGGATAACGAAATGATGCTGTTAGTTAAAGCCAAAAAAAAAATATTGACTGAAACACGACGGAAGAAAGATATGTAATTTGTATCGTATATTTGACATAAGGATGATTTCCCTCGCGCGAATCTCAAGTAATTAATGTGCGCCAGATACCGAAGCCGTGCATCAAAGAAGCTATAGCTTCACCTGTCACCCTCAAATTTTATTGCCATCGTGTCACGGTGGTCAGCAGTGGTCGGTAGTAAGTGCATGCTTGACTCGGCACGTTGCCAGAAACATAAATTCCCGTCAATTACAAGTAAGATCGCGGGACAAAGCATTATGGTGCGTGTCTTGCGGGTGATCTATCACGGATACATTGTCGTCGTACGAGAGTGTAATAACTGTCGAATAAATTACGTTAAATTAAAGGTCATTTCGACACCTGTTGTAACTTTGGTGCACTTCCAATCATCTCATTGTTTTCTTGTAATTTCTTTTTCTCGTTAGACTTCCAATTTTCAAGTATAATTTTAATACTCAGGTAGGAGCTTGATAAACGTCTCAAATAGGAACATTTTAAATATTGTTCACCTCTGAGTTACAGTTTTAAATGATGTTAAGTTGATGGATGTTTCGTTGTCTGTTGTAGCTAGTAATTAATCATGTTACTTTGAAAGCCTATAATTTTATAGTACTTCCTTTCATTATTATATTTTTATATTAAGTAATGAATTTGGAAAAATGTTAGAAAAGTGCTGCGGATTTGAACTTGTGTGGTGCATTCATAAAGAGCCTTCAGTTTCACATCCATCATAGCCTTTTTGCAAGTGTAATTATTGTTAGAATAGCTTTAAGAGTATCTCTATATGCTCGTTATATCAAGAAAAGTCATTAAAATCGTTATACTATAATATATGTAAGAGAAAGAAAGTTAGCATTTGAAATTTTAGGTAGGAAAGATTTTTCAAGTTTGTAAAATTTCAATCCTAGCTCACTATTCGATGTTCGAGTTTTTAACACTAACAATAAACCTACCGACGTTATATTTACTGAAATTTACATATACTGAACAAGTACTTTGGAAAAAGAGAAATGAAAAGGCGAAAAACATGATTAATTAATTAATTTAGATTTTATAAGGTAGAAGTGGAATATTTACTTCATATCTCCCGTATCAATTTAGGTAATTTTTAGAAAATATTGGGAATCGGTCATTTTGGCCGGCTCGGTGGGTTTAGTGTTAACACGTTGACTGCCATGGGGGTCACCGGTGACCGGCGCTATTGAATTCAATAAAATTTCATATGACTTTTAAATTACAATATTTACGAATTTTGTAATATATTCAATATTTAAATATTGGCAATAAAAAGATAGAGTTCTGCTGAATCTATATTTATCTGTGTCTTTGAAGTTTCTGCATTATAAAGATGTGATTTTAACAGAAAAAGTTTTGCATCGGTGGAAATGATAAAACTAGCGAAATACCGATGGCGTTCAACGTGTCAAGCTCCGGTGCAATTGACTGTGTCACTCTACCAGAGCTCGAAGCGTTAATTCCTATGACTTCCATAGGCCTCAAGTCGCTTCTGAATAAGTATATAACAGGGTGTCTGATTGAAGTAGGTATGATTCCACTGCCTACGTACCCAGAAGTAAGTTTTACTACTTACAGCAAGCGTTTAGCCTAGTTTCTACTTGCCAGCGCAATTTGAATAGCTCTGTGTATCAGAATTTCGTGGAATTTGCTGATAACTTTGCACTCTGCACTCTCCCGCTGTTTATTTAACCGGCGAGAATTCGAACAAAGAGAAACTCATTACACTTAGGAAATTCATTTGCGTTTACGTTTAAACGGACAATGAAATATAAAGTTCACAGTGGTCGGTTGTAGATCGACATCGATTTTTCTACGAATAAAAGGACATTGCAAGTGGTATTTTTAGAATCCAGAAATACATTTCACGTCGGAGTTTACACAAAAGGTGCAGTTAAAATTCTCCATCGTACACTCTTAATCTCGTATGTACAAAGAAACGATGGAGGACGTAATTAAGGGTGAGGTTTCTTGGGTTTCACGTACCGCGAACCTTGAAGATAAAAGTCTTTCGGTTTGTGTTTACTTGAACAGATAATTACTGCGTTATCGTGCTCCAAAGTCGTTGGAGCATTGTAAACGAAATCGGTTCTTTGTAAGACCGGCATGAATTACTATTTGCAATGCTCTTGTAATTATCGACTGCATTCAAAATTCAACGTTAATTATACTACACGATTAGCATGAATGAAAAATTTCACAAAATTTCCATGTCATTTGAAACAGTCCAACCTGCTTATTCTACTTTGAACAATTCTCGAATCAAACTTTCTCGTTTATCGCCTCTCCTCTCTCCCAGCAAAGTTGTGCATTTTTAGTTACTTTAACTGACAAAAAAGTGTATTGTTTTGCAATAATTTTAAGTCAGACTTATTGCAAAGATCCTCCATTCGTTATCTCGCGAAATCGAAGGTCAAAATCGAGTCACCGTGCTGGCTGAACTTTGTTAGCAAAGGTAGCAAACTGACGTCACACTCTTCCACCTTATGTCATTATATTGAAAATCAGGGTCGATTATCATTTTTCCACGTTGCAATCTGCATTCCGGTTGCATCCACGCTGACAATTGTCAACGTGAATCTTTCCACTTCGTTTAACATCGGTTCCCGACGATTAGAATTCTTGAAAGTAATTTCCACTTATTAAAATCGCAACAAATCTACGAATCAGCCTCTAAGACTCGTGCTATTTTCTATTTCGAATTCTATTCGATATAGCAGAGAAGAAACCCGTACTGTCGCGTGTAATCGATGCGAGTATAAATCGTTTCCAAGATAGCTCGGTATCCATCGTAATCTGTATATCAGTGTCACAGAGATAAACGCTTCCTCTGGAATGTTATTCGCTCTGTCAAAAGAACACGTACGTTAATACGCGTGGTTGGTATTACTCACTACGTATGACACACACCGCACAAACGATAGATTTCGCGAGAATCATTTTTTTTTCCTCTCTTTTACTACCCATCGGCGCAGGTATTTTCCTCTGCGCAGTCTCCGTGCAACCTGCAAGAGACTTGTTGCATTATGGCGTCTTCGTTTCTGCAAAGTATCATCGGATCCGCGACGCCTGTTATTTGGAACTTTTCTGACAGGAAGATTGAAAAAATAAACGTTTCGTATCGCGACATTCTTTGTTCCGTTTTGCCAGTTTTTCTTTAATGGCGGATTCTAAGATAGCTCTCTTCTGATAGAATATTCTTTTTAACACTGATTTGACAGTAAGGTGTTGTGTTTTATGAAATTTACTTTAACATTTGATCCACGGAGGCAGTCAAAATGGTTCTTAATTTTTTCTTATAGAAATTCGTAAAACTTTTAACGGAACTATACAGTAGATGTTGCATTTCTATTTTATGAAATATAAATTACCGAAATGATCATTTTTTCCACTCTTTTTCCAAAGTACTTGTTTAACATATGTATTTAAATATGATTGATCTAACGCTGGTAGTTCTAGTATTAACAAGTACCGTATCTGTTCTTTAAAAGTATATTTTCTTTAATTTCTATTCAAAGTTCAGTCTTCAAGGAAGCAGGAAGTGCCTTAGAATCTTCCCTCTCATCTCTTCTCAAACGTAATTTGAAGTACATGTCGTTACTCCATAACGACTTCCTAATTGTTCGAAGTAACGATGATCTCTTTACAAATTCATCGTGTTAATCCACCCGTTCAATTCCCGTCGTGTCTTCCGCATACGAAACAAAAATTTCGACTTACCATGGCCGTGGTCTGCGTTATAACGGGAGCCTCGTCTTCCGTTTTGACGCACGAAACGACGAAGAGAATCGCCATCGTGAGACTTCCGGCACATCGTTGCCAGCTATGGATACCGTTCCACCTGGCCATCTTGGTTCCTGCTTCGTACGATCGAATTTATTTCAGCTCGAACTCAACGTCTCGGTCTCGCTTCGAACCGTGGACGATCGGCAGGAGCTCGTTTTGCGATATCGCGAACACAAAAAAAAATAAAGGGGTCCCTCCGAAACGTCTTTTCGCACCCTTGCGACACTAATCCGCGCACACGCGTTCCTCGACGGTTTAATCTTCCCTCGGTTGCCTCGGGATCGCAGGATAACGTGACAAGAACTCCACGTGTCCTCTCGATCGTTCCAAAGATCGCGGAAGCCCGATGAAACGAGAGACAGACCTCTCGTCCCTCCCGTCGAATTCTCGTCCTTCCTCTCGTTACTTCCGGCGTGACGGTTTCTCGCACGACTCGGTCCACTCGTTCGAATTGCCAAAATTCGCGAATGTAAACGATCTCTACCAACCCTCCTCCAAGGTGGTCTGCTTAGATACACACTCTAGCTAGCAGGGTCAGTCTAAAACGTCGTTGCCACGACACTATCGATCTCGTGTTTTACCCGGTGGTGGCTCGCCACCGGTAATTCCTTCTCTAACGTTTTCGCCTCGAAGTCACGACTTCTCTTTGACTCTTGGAGCCACGGACTGGTAACCACCTCGTCGAAGAAACGTCCTCTTTTGCGAGCGAAAGGAAATGGACGATACGATTTCACCGTGATTCGCCGACGGGGACGAGGTAGACGGCGGCAAAAGGTAAAAAGGTACGAGATACTACGGGTCGCCGGCCCGCGGAAGAACGAATAAGAATGAAAAAGAAGAGGAACCGAGAGAAAGGACACGGCCGTACGCGGAGCTGGTACCGGAGTCTACCGCCACTCTGAATCACAATCAGTCTGCCACTGACTTTTATTGAGGCCTCCCACCACAACGACCGCGACTACTACCAACGACCGTGCAGATGTCTGCACGAGTGTGCACATATGCCGAGAATACTATACCTCTGGACGAGACCGGCTGAGTTAGTCAGATCTGCCGCGAAATATGGTTCGCCGTAATGCCCTCAAGTTTCATGGAAATTGGTAGTCTTGTATTTATTTTCCGGAACCATGGGACATAAATGTTATTATCGAGGGAATCATTGTTATTGAATATATACGATAACGATGCACGAGAGATTTGTGGATGAACGATAACAGGTGGAAGGTTCTATTAGTCCTTTTTTACTTCAATGGCTTCTATGTTTTGACGATTCTTTTTTCAGTTGCCCGTAACGCGAAGGCGTTCGGTAGTTATCGGAATATAAATGAAGATGCGCAAAGATCTATGGAGGATAATTAATCATTACGATATTGTTTATATCTCATGGTCGCGAATGGACATGCCCGAAAGATCGTACTGTCGCATTCCTCACAGTCGGTGTGCCTCGAAAATAATGTTATGCGAGTGCACGAGATATGTGACTTCGATGGGTCCATTCTCTCTTCATTGACAAATGATTGTGACAAATGAACTACCGATCGGCAACAACGGACGTTCCGAGGAGGATCGTTAAGGATAGATTCATCGCGAGCCATGGTACAACGATTCTCCTCCTCGTCCTTTTCAGCTCGAACAAGGTCAAAGTGGACGAAGTTACCTTCTGTGTTAAAAGTTCCAGGGAGAACTGCAGATGCGACTGTTTATCTCTCGTTTGTTCTATGAAAATGATCATTAATTTGCCGATTCTGTATACCTGCGCAACACTTTTATTGCAATTCCGACTTCTTCCACTGAAAATAATAATAAATATCCTGCTCGCCGACATCCGCGTTTACCTTGATTTTCGTTCGGATTGCCCGGACTTATCTTCGCAGCCGACATTTCCGTTTTTTCACTCTTCCGATATAATGCACGCAATTGTCATCCTTTCCGATTATCCGTGCAGACAAAAGAAGAAAAGCATATTCTTCGTTTTTGTTCATCATTTTTGCCCGATCGTATCGTCGAAATTCACGGTGGAGTAACGAAATTCCATGTTTTTTTCCTACCCTTTTTATTTCCCCCTCGCGAATCATTATCTCGTACGGCCGAGGAATATCATGGCGGATGGAAACGAAGAATGTGCATCTTCCGTCTATTTCGCATTCGTCGCGCGGGCGAAGTGTATTTTTGTTAAATGTTCTTACCCGCACGAACTCGCTTGTTTTGACCATTGATCATCCCCTATGGTGGCCATAGATAGTATTTTGAAGGCAGTCATCGGTGTTTTGTTTCGCGAGCGCATTCCACGGCTCGTAGTAGTTCCGCAAAAATCTTCCAAGCTTACGGCCTCATGAATAGGTAATTTAACGATGCCAAAATAGCCGAATGTTTCTGGAAATAATTCGAACGCATTGACGCAAACAATATGATTTACAATTGTATATCGCATCTCTCGTACCATTCCTCCTTTGCGGTCGTCTTCGCATTTTTTCTCCCTTTTTCTTTGCCGTTTTTATGACCTTTTTTTTTGGTTTTAAACAACGTGATATCACGCGATGGTTTACGAGTAGCTGGAATAGATGCAGTTTATGCAAATATCGTAGTCGTAGGAGAGCCGAACGCGGTAATGTAATTTACACGCGCCGCATACCATGAGAAGACTTGTGAAACGAACGATTGTTGTAATCCTTAACGGTCCTTTGATATACAGTGGTTTTGCTCCGTCGCGCAATATCGAGGCAAAACAACGTTTTTTCCTTGCCAAACAAACTTTCGAAAACCTGTTTTTTGCCGTCGCGTGGCCAATCCAGTTTTCGTCGTGTACGAATGTTATTAATTTTCGATCCTGCCGTTCGACCGAGGTTAGTTGTTTAGCTTAATCCGGAAGTCGAGCTTGCGCTTGTATTCTTTCTTTGCCTAAAGAAATCGTAATTACTTGCCGGTGATTCCCATTTTGTTGCTCTTAACCTTATTTGCATTAATTTACGACAACAAATAAAGAGGAGTATTCCCATGAAATTTTTGCGCTTCTGCCGAGCGAAGTTGTACGTTTTGAATAATTACGGCGACAGAGACAATGGGCGATCGGCGTGCTTCATTGTTGCAATATCGAACAATAGAAGGTTGACGAAGACTGGACGAATTTCATTGCTTCGAGGATCAAGGAAGTGTACGCCCTAAAGGGTCACGTGATACTGGTTTGTGAATCATTCAGGTTTTTAAGCTTCTTTCCATTTCGAAGAATTCCTTTTGCGAAGCCGACGACCGCACACTTCATCCTGAATCAGGATTGCTGCACGACTTCCGAATGCAGATGAAGCTCCACCGGAGTGAGTAATCGTTAGATCAATTCGTTTAAATGATATGCGACTTTGTCCCCGAATTTCATGCGGCCTGACTCCCATCGTGATGCGGATTAAGGAGTTTTCTTCGGTTCTGCACATATACTCGGTCGATTTACCTACTATCTCTAACATTGCCATCATATGGGTAGCGATTTCAATACGCTTATCTACCCTTCGAGGACGACGGACGCATATATGCGGTCGGAGAAAAAATCTGGTTAATATTTATCGGTGCGTGTATACACGGTTAGAGTTGAAAAATTGATATATAACCGTTGAAATATGATTAGGCAAATAGAAATTTATAACTTCTATACATTAACACTCCGACTTTCTGATAAAAAGGTGGTTTTTGATCGCCAAATAAATGATTATTTCTCAATATTCAAAAAAGTCTCCGCCTGCAAAGGGTTAACACTATTTCTACCGCGACCGGTCAAATGACCGTTTTTAAAATTTCGATTAGAATTTCCTATATACAACGTAATTGAATCGCCTTTAAATTTCACGACTTTTCCTCAAATATACGTATAATACATTTACATTATAATACATTTTCCAATATTCACTTCTTTTTTTACTGTTCATTTTTTGGGAAAAAGTTATCATTTGACAAGTTCACCGGTTGCGGTAGGAAAAGATATACGTGAAGTGTCGGTAGAATAGTGTTAAGTAACAATTAACCCTTTCATTTCGGGAGTCCGCTCCGCTGGAGAGCTGCCACTGAACGCGACACCGCGCCAAAAAAGTGTGCACGCTTCAAAAAAGATTTTTTATTACAACACTTTCTTATCGTACAAATATTCCACTGTTGAGCAAAGGAAAACTGAAGCTCGTCTCGACGGCCAAAATGTACTTTGAGTTGGATTAATCCAATACGGATCAATATAATCAAGAGATACGTTACAGGTACGGTATAATTCGATGCCGACTATAGTCGGCACCCTTGCAGTTCATCGGGTGGATGCCGGCTATAGTCGGCGCTCGTAACGAAAGCTTTTTGTTCGAATTTGACAATTCGTGCATCGTATTCTCTTTCTTCGCTGCTTTGTTCTTACCTCTCTATCAAATTCGGCTCTTCCTTATTTCCCATTCTGCGGCCATCTATTCCCATTGGTCCTCTCGTTTCGAGTTCTCCCGATCAAAAGAGTGGTCGACACGATCTACGAGAAATCTCAATTGCAAACCATATCGTGTGACGATATCAGAGTAGACACGCAGTAGCATAGAATTATGTATTTCCCCAAAAGTCACGCACACGTATTAGGCCCATATGCGTGGGCCTACGAATCGACCACGCTGTGGGAATGCAAACGAGAGAGTACATCGAACGTGTGAGTAAGCAGGCCACTTTTTGGAAGTCTTTCGGTGCCATTGCTGTACGAAAGTGCGAAGGAGGAAAGAATTTCCTCGAACGACCACGAGGACTCTTGGAATTTTCGATCTATCGAAGTTTCCTCCTAACTGACCTCGTGAATGAGAAAGTCTCCCCATTCATAGGGATACGTGATCCCCATTGGAAAAAAGGCACGGTGAATTGCAACGAACGAGAATCAAGGTGGATTCTATTTCATACGAAAATAGAAACAGCACGGGGGAGTAATTGTTGAAAGAGAAGATCGTTCTGCGTTCACCGTTTTATTTTGATTCACGGCGAAAGGGGAAAAGATGTCTGTCTCTTTTTTTCCTGACCCACGTGACCCACGTGGAAGATACCATCGTTATTTCAGAATGCATTTGCATTAATTCGGCCACTCGTTCCTAAGCCTATTTAAATGCACCCGAACCGAGTTTGTAATCCTATTTGGAATGTTTTACATAGAGAGAGCAACGAAGCAAGAGACGAAAAGAAGAAAGAAGTGCACAATGCTACGGGAGATCATGTGAAATCAGCGAGCCATTCGACTCAGGATAAATGAGTTCCTGCGAAGTCGTTTCATTCGAAGGAAAATCGATCGAAAAATAACGCCAAGTTATTTTTCAAAGTCCAACGGTACCAATCGACGATCTTGCCGTCCGCGGAGGCACGTGTAAATAAATACACGTATAATTGTTTATTTAACCAAGACGATCTGAATCATATCCTAACGTGGAATTATTATTCTGAAAACTGTCGAGCGATATAAAATACGAACTTACTCCTTCGTACCGTTTTATCGTAAACGTTCCAACGTACGGCGCGTGCCGAAAGAGGCGCCTTCGATTATCAACTTCTCCAGAAGAATTTCTTCGATATTATCTTATTTATTTCTCACGAAGCCATTTCTCCCCTTCTACGTTCCTCGGTTTACCCTCTTCTTCTATCCGTCCAAAGGTCGAGTCAAGGTTACTCGGTAAAAATCGATCCGATAAGAGAGAAATCCCGATAAGAAACCTTACTCCCTGTGTCCCTCGGCGAGGAGTCCATCGGCTTACAAGAGATTTATCGATCACGATTTCGCGAAGCATCGGGACGCGGTCCTTCGAAGTAGGGACAAAATTCTTCGAAAAGGCAACGCGGAGGACATTCGTTATAAACCGAGCCATCTGTCGCCGCTGAAGAATTTTCTTCGGCCGAGATCGCGTAGCTTAAGAATTCGCAAGAAAAAAAGAGGGACCGTCAAAGAATGGTAATCTGAAAAAGACATCGGACGGAGACGATCGCGGGTCTACGGGCCGCGCCCAAAAAATCATCTTCCCGGCGGAGCTACATCTCCGTTTTTCTCTCCTTCCCTTTGTCAACCTCGTCCTCCGTGTAATTCTAATCGCTTATCGATCCTGCCTACTCATTCTTCCTTCATGGTGCCCGCTTTCTTTCTTCCATGGTCTCGCCCTCTTTCTTCTTCCTTCGCGGCGCTACCAATGGTCAAGGCCATCGCGTAACACCGCCACCGACGAAAGAGAAGACGAGTGTCCTCTGTAAGGATGAAAAATGGTGGAACTGATTCCATTAGGGATGATCGAGATTCAGGCACGCAGGTATACGTCGGCAGCGTGTGTCCACGGGTTCCTCGAATGTCTGCGGTTCATTATGTCCATGCAAATGACGACGATCCGTCTGCCCTCCGAGTCCTCTTCCTCCCTCCGTTAATGAATCGACATCCTTTCTCGTGGGCAACTTTTTGATGATAATTGTTTCAATCCATTTCGAACGTTCTGTCGGGGAAGCTTTCGTGGACTCGTCAGTTGTGATTCATGCTTTTTATTCTGCCGTCTTGATGACACTTTGATAATTAACCCCCTTGATGCGAGGTGCTGTGGCACTTAATGCACTCCGTGGAGATTCTTTTGACGCGTCTAAAACGACGTCTTGGTTTTTCCTAATGCGATTTGTTGTGAATGGAAGTAAGCGCTGATTTTTATCTTTTTATTGTTAAGTATCGTTTATTGGGATTTTTGGAATTCATAGTGTTACGGTTTGCAAGTGAATATTCTGGAAATTTATTAAAAATAATTCTTTACGGGTGGAGTAACTTGTCGGAGCATATTCGAGGAAATGGGAAATGACGCATACAATTTTCCTTATGTATCACATCGATACATCGATTGATTTTGCAACGTATCATTAATATAATCAGCCGGAATAAGTGAACTGATAATTAGCCTTTCGTAAATGCCCATCTTAACCACAAAGCGGTTGGTGGCGGTTATTATGAAAGTGATTTGAGTTGAAAATTAAAAAAAATTTCAATTTTCCACTTATTTTGTGTTGCATCAATTTGCATTAAAGTATAGTAGAACTTCTGTGTAGAGATGATAAAAAAGTGAATGGTACAAAGATCATAACTCATTGTACAGAACTCAATGCATCTCAAAACAAAAGTTCCAATATTTCGAAACAAAGAATAAATCTTTTAAATTACCGATCCAGAGTGTTAAAGGGTTAACTCCCTCTCTGTACTTTATCCGTCGATTCATAGTTTATTTCACACTTTGGGCTAACATTCTTCTTCTGTTTATTACAGATCGTTTTATGGCAGCACAATCATTTACTGATTGTCAGGATGACTAGCATACAAGTTGCACCTGTGTTACCTCTGTAAGTGCAATAATTATCAAATTTTAAATCTCATCTGTTATCTCTGATATCAAAGTAGATTTTTAAGCGTACCTTATTACGCATACTTAACTAGTTGATACATGCTGATAAATACTATTCTTTCCAAGAAACTAACATTGTCATCCACGTGTCATTGCTGCTAATTGCATTGCGGTTGTCGAGTAGTTTAACTAACAAATAGAAACGCGCCACGGAAGGATCGTTACATGGTGCATTTAAGATTGCATTTAATTTTCCGCCGCTTAGTTTTAATGGGAAATATGCAACGTTTTGGCATTCACCTTTGAAATGTACACAGCAACCCAAATGAACAACTCATCCTTTGGTGTTTATGAATGATTCACCGTCGCGCGATTCTCGGTAGGTGAATTGTCACTCGGAAGTATCCTCCGTAGTCAAATTGTACCATTTGGTTCGTTATAATTCGAGTCTATAAATATCCCTCTTCCCAGGTAACGTTTATGGCTTGATATTAACTTCTTCAATTCCCCTGTGAAGAAGAATAACCTTGTTTGAAATTATACCATGGAAACAATCTCGCTTTGGACCCCTTTGATCTCTCGAGATTCAGATTATTTAACTTCGAAACGGGAAAAGATTTTTTTTCTTGTATTATACTACGATTATCTATTCTAAAAGCAATTATGTTGCAGTGTTTGTTCGGAAAAATAGTTTGCGAATTTCTACTTATAACTTCGCTCAATATCTGCCAACCAAAAGTATTAAAAATAATTTGAAACATCAACGTGAATCGATGAAATTGAGTTTGTTATATCGTTACGAGCAATTTTTCCAAATATTGTAACCAAATTGGTCCTCGAAACTTGGCAAGATTTTAATTTCGAACAAGCTCATTCCTGAGAATGCAACTCGTTCAAATCGGATTCCCATTTTGTAACGGAAGCAACCTGTAGGATTATGAATCCATAATTGCATCGACGAGTTCCGTTCACTTTCAATCGAAGTGCCTGCAAATGGTATCACGTGAACGAGCTGCATCGGACCCTCCTTCGATGCATAATTGAAACAAGTTACTTGTTGCGCGGAGAAAAAAAAAGAACGAAGGGCGCTTCCCTGTCGATCGATGCGTCAGCAATTAAACCGGCTCTTCCTGGAGCAATCTGTGCGAAGGAAAGTTCGCGCCTTCATTTCTATCTTCATTGTTCATTTCTCAGAATTTCCTTGACATCATGCCGCGACAGGAACAAATGAATCTTGAAATATAAACAGGTCGATATTTAACGAGAATAGTTGGGAGGAAAGAGAATCGAATTTTTTTCGAGTGGCTGAGAGAAGTAGAAAAAGAAGAGGACGAAGAAAAAGCAAGAGAAGAAGATGTTGCAGTAGAAGATAAAGATAACGTATAAGAAGTCGAAGACAAGATATAGTAAAACAAAGTAGAATAATTGGAATAATTAGATGAAGTAGAAAAGGTAGAAAAAGTAGGAGAGGCAGAAGAAGTAGAAGATTCCGTCCTCGCCGGTACAAAGAAATCGGCAGATGTCCAAGTGTTCTCGTTTCGTCGGACGGAATAGAATTTTAATTCGTCGCGAATAAAATCCTTCGAATTGTCATTGCTGCACAGAAGCGAAGAAGAGAGTAGGAGATGACGAGTCACGTTTATCTTAAATGAGAATCATCCGAGAACCTGTTCCTCGGCGATGGAGAAAAAAGAAGAGGCACCTCTATGCTCGCGTGCGTACGGCGAATCCACGTCTCTTTGGCGTAAAGGAGAGACTTTTTCGAGAAACCGCAAGACACATTTCTTTCGACGTGGACTTTACGGAAATCGGCGATGTCGTGCGTTGTAAACGTGACCTAATACGCGACCTAGGAATTCTACTCCGTTATGCCTAACGAGTTATGGTAATCGGCGCAAGAGATCGAGCTTCTGCGATCTTTCGATGAATGGGGATGAATTTGGAAGGTCAGGGAAATACGATTACAAGACTGCAATGAGAGTGCAATTGTGTGCATATGAGATTAAACTTGCAGTGAATAATGAACGTTTGAAAAATGAATGGTATGAATATTAACACTAGAACTCGCGGCGTTAAATCTGTTATATTTAAATATATTAAATAAGTACATTGATAAAAGGGGAATTCAGAGGTGGAAAAGATGATCGATTCGGTAATTTATGCTTTATGAGATGGACGTAGAATATCTATTCAATGACTCTCCTATAATCTTGGAGGATTTTTGGAAAAATTCTGTACCAGTCATTTTGACTGGTTTGGCAGTTCTAGTGTTAATGCTTCAAAGCAGCGCGCTGCAGCGTCTGGAAAAATGGTTCATCTTTGGGTTCCTTTTGTGAGTGGCGTCCGAAAAAAATTGGCAGAATTATTTAAATAAGGAACGACGCTGCAAGTTTCGGAATATCCAAGGAAATTTTCATTGAATATAGAACGTTCAAAAAATGTCTCAGACAAATTTTGTGGAAAAATGTCATTTTTTTTTATATAGTTTACGATAGGATAAACTTGGAAACTTATCGAAGCCCTATAACAAATGGAATTTTAATTGTAGAAGTATCTAAAGAAGATCTTTCTAAATATTGAACTTTTGAAAATATATCGAGAAGAATATTAGCATTACAGATAACTCTGTGAAAAAATGTCCGTATTTTAAGTCTATTTTATGAAAGAACAAATTTGGAATACATTAAAATATGATGACGAAGAAGATTTTAATTGTAGAAATATCCACAAAAGACTATGTCCCACATTGGACATTTAAAATCTCTTAACACATTTTAGCCCGAATTCTTTATTTAACATAACTCTATTCTCTATTTAACATAACAGTATAACATAATAGGTATAATAGAATGATATGAACATAAATATTGATAAAATATCATTCCCAAGCAGTTCCAATAATGGAATACTACGTCTTTATATGTCCTATTCAAACTTTCAAACAGTGGGAAAAAATGGGTTAGTTTAAACATGAAAATTCTAGTTAATTGCACAAAAAAATATCCCTCTTTGGGTTTGTCTGTTGAGACGCAATTCGGAATAATTCGATGATACGTATTTTTCGCGGCATTGTCGGAAAAGTTCTTTTTCCCCAGAGTGACGTTCCATGTCGTTATCGTAGCGAGAAATCTAGTTGGCCGATCCAATTGCAAGTGGAGAGGAAATCTGTTACGATTAAGTAATTGGTCGGCCGGCAAAAAGCCGCAACA
The DNA here is from genome assembly GCA_963989415.1 of Cerceris ruficornis. Classification (NCBI taxonomy): domain Eukaryota; kingdom Metazoa; phylum Arthropoda; class Insecta; order Hymenoptera; family Crabronidae; genus Cerceris; species Cerceris ruficornis. The sequence continues at coordinate 19,916,596 of OZ022519.1, forward strand.
GACGCCTTCCATCGGTCGACGCAATTTATGGAAATTCGTGATCTGTGCGAATTGATCGCGTCGTCGAGAGCAACGGGAATACACGGATCTTTTATTACGCGACGGATGAATTGCAGAGGAAAAATTCTTCCGGAAGATTTTATCTTGCTACGAGTTTCGAGACAGGTTTCTCGAAAAACTACAATGACTTGACTCAGGGGTGTCTCATTAAAGCGACGACAACGAGATTGATTCGTGAAGAAAATAGCTGGTTAAATCATTTCTTTTTTTGTCGAGGAAAATCATTACCACATCTCGAAATACTCTCGAATGAGTTAACGTAGGGGGTTTCATTGAAACGATGAAAAGAGGAAGGGTTTGCGGAAAATCGTAGGTGAAATCATTTTTTCTCTCATTGAGTAAAAAGATTGTTATAACTTGAGATTCGAAATATTAGGAAATAAGTTAGCAGGGTATTTTTTAAAAGATACTTAAGGTAGGACTGATGAGACAAAAAGAAGAAGAATTTGCGAAAAAAATCATAGATTGAGTTTCTTATTTTTTTTCTCCAGTAAAAATATTTCTATATCCTTACTTCAACACGCATTTTTGAAAATCTCATTGCAAAAACTTGTCGCAGCATGTCTAACTGAAGTAACACGAAAAAGAATTAATTTACAATAGTAGCTTAGGTCATTACTTCTCTGGCAAAGTGAAAACGATCCTACAGCTTCTCTCTCCAACGATTTATCGTACATCTCACTGAAGCTACGAGAAAAAAACTTAATTTGCAAATCAATCGTAGGTTAAATCGTTCCACGTTTCATGCAATAGATCGCTACACCTTGGATCGACGACCGAGGATTATCCCACGCATATCATGCATTTCGTAGTACGCAATATTGTTTACACTTTCAGGGGATTTATTTGAATCACAGTGTCCCCGCACCTTCTCTATAAACAACTGTTTCCTTTAGAGACATAAATAATTTACTTAAGTAACATAAACATTGCAAAAGCAAGGAAATCCCCCTTGGACCATCGTGCAAATTATTTCACGGTCCTCCGTCCAAGTTAACAGGAAATGCAATCTCCCCTTCCTTTTTTCATTATTATACTTCTTCCTCTTTTTACTTCATCGCTCTTCCAACATCGCCTCGTCCATCCTACTTAATGCGACTGTCCTTTGTCGTCCGTGGCATTTTGTTAAGATGGAAATTCGAGCTTAAGCGCACGGTAATAAATAATTCCTATGCAAGGATTGCTCGCATAATTATGCGCGAGCCTTGCAGGACGCGTCTGCATCGTATTTCCCTTTCCTGTTCGTTTTACATGCGGTACGATAAATCGGCCAAAGGCCAACGATACGATACGCTATGGGGGAAATCTACGCGCAGATTTTCTAATATAACTGCGTACACTGTTTCACACCGACGATATTCCGACTACTTGAAAACTCTGCTCAATGAATGATTCACATCGCGACTATGAAGCCTTTTTTTTCCTCTTCATGGAAGGCTTCATTACCGGTTAATCGGTGGCGTGCTTCTCTCAAAGCGCATCCGAGCAATGGGATGTGCATCGATCTACGCGGAATCGAAAATTCCAGAAAGATTGAATGTCAGAAGGGAATCTACGACTTCTGAGTCAATGCGATCGATTTGTAAACGATACGAGCCGCATGTCGATTTCTCATCGTTCGAGGTATTGGAGACGTTGATCGTTATCAATTAGTGGAGCCTTAAGTAAATCAGGGAGCATACGATGGCGCGGAATCATAATTAGAGGACTCGAGTTTTCAGCAGTATAGCTCAAATTTTTACTAAATAGTGCTTAATTGACATAATATAGGATGCGACCATATTTTTTAAGATAGGGGATAGTATTCCGCATGTAACATTCAGTTAAATTAACATTTGATATTACTATCTTACGAGCCATCAAAATTATTATAAGGAACTAACTGTTCCCTGCGCGCGCTGCTACGCCTACAAAAATCGAATTGAAAGAGAACTCGTTACAACAATTCTGTGCTAATTTTTTTTATTCAAGTGCTCTTGGGTACACAATATTTTTTTGCAAGTCAGAAACCTTCGCGGGAATACGCACAACAACATATGAAAGTTTCATCGCAATCGGATGATCGGTTTAGGAATGCATAAGGGAAAAACAAACATTCATTTTTATATATAGATAGAAAAAGTAGTTCTCCAATTTGAGGAGATATGTTGAAAATCATCATCATATAACATACTTTGCATATTTTTGATAAACAGTTGCCGACACCCTCTCTGTATCGAGTACAATTTCGCCAATATGAAATTCCGCAAAACAAATATCGTAGAGAAAGAAAAAGCCTGAAATTTCGTTATTTCGCAATCGGTGAATGGTATGTAACAGCAGGAAATAAATCTGCACAATTCTGAGGATTGTATTCGCGCAAAAGCCAAGAGATGGACCAACGAATACGCGATGTTCACTGAATTCATCAGCGCGAAGAAGCCAAAGAGGCAGGTGGAATTGTGTCTTCCGCGTGTGTAATCGATCCTTCGATAAATGCGGTCACGTAGGCACGTGCCGGCTGCATTTACACGGCTCACGGATTTATGCGGCAGAATGGCGGAAATAAAGACGACATTGCTGAAACAGTGGTAGGAAGTCGTTGGAGTCGCCTCGATTGTGCCTCTGCGCTCTCAATGTAACCAGCCACTCTAAATTCCGTGCGAGACCGCGGGAGGAATTAATGACTCTTCACCCTGAGCTTCGATCGAGCCGATGATTAAATTCGAAATTTCGAGCAGATGCGACTTTGGATACGTTTTTTAAATGATCGAAGAGCCTTCGGGTTGAATAAATTCAACAGATCACTTGAGATTATGGTTCAGAAGCAGGAAGAGGGCGATCGTTACGTTCTTTGGTAATTAGAATCGATTAATATCGATTAAGAGTGATATAATCGCTTGGATAAGGAAAAGTAGAGTTACGTAACATCTCTGACGTGGTGTCCATAGTTTTGAGAACTCTAGGTTAAATTTGTGCTATACGAATATTTTTAATTATATTTTACAATTCTTTTGTAGAGAAAATAGATTAATATCGATTTAAAAATTGTACTTTATGGAGATGTAATTGTAGGTGTTACGACGCATTTCGAAAATATGATTCTATTCGAGAATTTCAAAAATATCATTGACGAGGAATGACTGAAATAGGCGGGAGTTTCTCGCCGAATTTTCGCCAAATTCTTTACGTTCCTCTCACGAATTCGGCACCGCTCTTTTCTCACCTGCGATAACTTTTACCGATCGATCAAGTGTAAAGCAATTGCATCGATCTAGAAACTGAGAGATCGCGCTTTCTCAGATCGAACGTTGACGCAATTTCCAACCGCCTTTCCTGATCCCGAATCTCTAATTCTACGCTTCGTTTCGTGTGTATTGTTGCAACGTCGGCGATAAAACTTGCGCATAATTAGAAGAAACAGCATCGAAACGTTCGCCACTTGTGAATCGTTCTTTTGAAACGCAATTCGATAATGCGCCACACTGTAGCATTCTTCGAGACAAGAAAACAAATAAGTACAAAGAAAAGAATGCTTTTCAACGAAAAACTATCAACGCGAGCGATTATACGCGGAAGAATACAAACTTCCAGGTACGTACGTGCCGATATTAAAATTTCAGTTTGCACAGAAGCTTGTCGAGATATATCAATCTTTCGAGCCGCCCTTATCGCCGAGACAATATTACACTTTTATTCCAAGACTTTCGTTTACAAATAAACGGAAAATGAAACACGATCGTAACGTTGTCGCAGGTTAATAATCCACCATTTATCATTTCCTCATTATCTTAACGGTTTAAAGCTGTCCATGAAACTACAGAGGAGATATTCCGATTAAATTCGCCGATCTATCGTTTCGAAGTTTTTACGCGATTATATTGATATTTCAATCACGCCGGAAGTGCCGTCTCTTTTTCTCTTAGAATAGAAGTTATTTCGGCTGTTCCGAGAGCAAGTTCGAAGACACGGGACAATACGGATTCGTAACGTTTGCATATAGAAATTAGACATGCCATAGACGATTTCTGTATTAAACGTTGAATTATTCAAGCGATTTCCCGGGCGGCAAGGTCGGCTCGCGGTTAGTCGCGTAGCTGGAATCCCTTCTTGACTTTACGAAATGCCGGCTGCACGCTCGAAAACCTTCGTCTCGAACGAATGCCCGCGACACGATCGATCTTTCTGCTATCGATGGTTTTGCAACGATAATCGGATAGATTCTTACTCGCTCGAGAATTTCGGTCGACTGTCTTTAGTCAAGTATTTAGTTTATTCGAATCTCTCAGGGATGCAAAAATTCAAATCTGTCGCTTAAGGTTTCTTTGCAGTTTCTATAATAGCCTCCAAATAATTGAAGACGTTTGAAAACTAAAAAAGTGTATTTATTTCCCGTTAAATTCACTTTTCTGTATTTCTTCGGTTTTAACACTAAACCTACCGGCTTTATATCTGTTATATCGAAATATACGAAGTAAGTACTTTGGAAAAACAGATTTGAAGAGGTGAAAAAGATGATCAGTTAAGTAATTTTTGTTTTGTACGACAGACCTAAAATATTTACTGAATGGCTGCCCAATCAATTTGGGGAATTTTTAGAAAAAATCAGAAATCAGTCATTTGACTGCCATGGTGGGTTTAGTGTTAAGTGCTATGACCATTGCGCTTAGCACTTACTGTTTTAGGTGGGCTCCGATTCATCGATTCTATGATATATTGAATAATAATTTGAGGAAAGTTTCCTTATCCACCATAACTGGTTCTTCTTCCTCTACATTTTTTCGACTACACCTCCTATGATCATTTGTCCTGGGACCTACTGCTCTACGTGGTTCCCAAACCACCGAGGCCATGATACATTAAATAATAATTTAGAAAATGTTTCTCAGAGGTGAAAAAGAAGGGTTTCCACTTGGGTCCACCGTTGGCCAACACGAGCTTTTAGCTCCTGACCTACCATAACCCCTCATTAAATTGTTTATCCGATCGAAAACTTCGCTCGAAAACATTAATCACAGAATTGCAATCTCTCTCTCTCTCTCTCGCAGGTCCTTATTCGCACGAAACGATCCGACTGAAAATTATGAATCATCGGCTCGCAACAGGGTCGTGTTTGGCGAATATCTTTAAATAATGCAAAGAAACTCGGTCCCGCGATGTTGTTTTGCCGCGAGCACGCTTTTAACGGCGACGTTTCACACGTGCGCGCCGTCCGCACGCTCTTTCGTCGCATCGGCGACGATGCAAAACAACCGAGGTGGGAACGGTTCGCCCGTTCTCCTCGAGGCACGTTCGCTGCGTTTTTCGTGTTTCGACTTCCTCGGAGGGCGGTGGTCCCTGGTGAAATTTGTATTTGCCGCGTCGAGGCAAAGAAAGAGGAAAAAGAAGCCTGGAGAGCGCGAAACGCATGTTGGACGAACGGGCGCGCGCGTGCCCCGGGAAAAAGGAACGCGCAGCCTGCGTCCAAGTAAAGAATAAGGCGCGTCATAGCGACACGCATAAATGCATTTGAATGACGCCTTTCGAAGGGTGTGCGTGATAGTGGAATGCCGTATAGGATGTACGACTAGAGACAGATTTTTTTTCTATTTTTTTTATGGCAGAGTTTGACGCATCTATGGGTAGCTCGTTGGCGACATTGTATCCCATTGTTGTTGCTTAAGTAGACTAGATTACTTTTTTATACCGTGTTTATTGTTGACGGTTACACTAGCGAAGGCAATTTAGTTGTTTTTTTGTACTAGACGTAGTCTCTTTTTTATACTATTCTATATAATAGAATATGGTAGCTGAGGGTTGTTGGCACGCGTTTGATTAAAGTAGAAAGGTTTTTATAGTCATTTTTAGGTGATGCAGGATTACTTGTTTGATAAATATTGTTTTGATCTATTTGCCCAATGGCACAGATAATCCTTTTGAGATTTAAAGTCTTCGTTGAACATCCTGGCAATTATCTTCTATGATCTTGACACATAATTTGTCATTAACAATTCTAATACTAAGATGACTACTAGAATTGCAAACAGCTAATCCTATTCAAGAGCAGAACGCTTTCCTCCATATCAAACTTGCATAAGTTTATCCCACAAACATACCAGAGCTCCCTTCCAGTAAATTACCCCACAAAGTTCCTCGATAAAGCATCTAACAGCACGCAGAAAAATACTATCCAAAGACCCGACGGATTAATAATTTATCCAGCGAATCCACGTCAAATCGGTATTAATCGAAGTCGTCATCGGTGATTTATATATCCTGTATCCAAGACACGTTGCACCGGCATCGGTGACAAGGTGCAAACACCTCCGTCAAGTTTTACGATCGTACTTACGCCCGATCGGCATTGCAGAGAGAAAAGCACGTATTTGTGTATAACACGTACGTGTACATGCATACAGACAAACGCGTATATAATCCGTGCATCATTTACGAAGGCACCCCAGACGAGGATGGCGATTGGCTTGCCTGGCCATGGATAAGTTCACTGATCCCGACGTTGTCTCTTCGGAGCACATGCTCTGCAAGCGATTCTGAGCTGCGTGGGTACAGATACTCCCGGTGTACTGTTGCCGAAAAAAAAGATGCTTCTGATGTGAGCTCATATAGTCCAGCCCTTTCGGTACCACCGAGACGTATTGGGTTGTTCGGAAAGTAATTTCGTTTTTTTCCAACAGAGGACATAATTGTATTTATCCACAGTCAACTTCGCACTTAAGCAGCATTGTCATTATATACTTTGTCAGATGATATAGCAAGGCTTTTTTGTGAAAAAATGTCTTTGATTCTGCACAATAGTTTTTGGTGCCCTATCGAATATGGAAGTCGAAAGCAGCATTTTCGGCATATTTTTCTTTTTTACTATCGAAAAGATGTAAATGCGGCTCAAGCAAGGAAAAAATTAGTGGATGTGTATGGAGAAGATGTATTGACAGAACGCCGGTGCCAAAACTGGTTTGCAAAATTTCGTTCCGGCAATTCTGACGTTGAAGATGCGCCACGTTCTGGAAGGCCAGTCGAAGCAGATGAAGAGAAAATAAAGGCGTTGATTGATGCAAAGCGTCGAATAACAACTCGTGAGATCGCTGAAAGATTAAATTTATCGAATTCGACCGTTCATGATCACGTGAAACACCTTGGTTTAATTTCAAAACTCGATTTATGGGTTGCACCTGTCCTTAAAGAAAGAAATTTGCTCGGATCAAAATGGGGAATATATAATTCACTAAAATATTTATACACTATTAGAAAATCGTCTTTCATTTTCACTTTATGCCTATTTCATGAGAATTTCCAAAAAATGTATGTTGATCGAAACGAAGTCCCTGATAAGAATATCTTACTTAAAATCTGCTTCTGACTTCCTGCAAAAGTGATACCGAAAGGGTTAATGTGTTCAGGGTAGGCCCATAATTTGTATTCTTCTTTTCTATTTATTGGATTTCACTGCTATGGTCATTTGACCTTGGATATGCTGTTTTTGATGGGTTTTGAGACACTTATGATATATCGCGTAGGAAAAATGTCCTTGAGGCGATGGGGATTTGAACTTGGAGCCATTACATGGGAGTATAATCCTTGAATTACATATCCAAACAGGGAGGTGGTGAATTTACTTCAATTGTGTACTGTGTTATTATCCTGAGGATTAATTCTTGCTAATATAAGATGATCAAAGTAAAAATACTTATTGTCATTTCTTCAATGTCATGTCTAAAGTGTCATTAACCCCTTGCTCTACGATTTGTTTGGTTACAGCCTCCGCTATAATTCAGCATTTAATTGCTAAAATAAAAATTGATCACTGATTCTTCATATATCGTACACTTTAATGTAATATTAATATTGTAGAAATAATATTATCGTGTCGCATTCCATTAACCCTTTGAGGACTAGCGGCGCATATATGCGCCCTGAGAAAAAATTTAATTATAGTTTATAGTCGCTTGTATATACAGTTAGAGTTAAAAAATTGAAATACAACCGTTGAAATATGATTAAACAAGTAATAATTTATAATGTATATGGATTAACAGTATAACTTGCTGATAAAAAGGTGCTTTTGGTTCGCAAAATGAATGGCTATCTCTCAATATTGAAAAATGTCTCCGTCCGCAGAGGGTTAATATTTTCAATTTGATCAGCTTTGCAAAACTTGAAAATTTCCTATCCCATTTACCTCATCAAGAGTGTCCCTCGTTACTATAGAGCAAGCAGTTAAGCTCAGTAGCACATTTTCGTGTACCATTTGTGTCGCATCCTTATATTAACATCTCGAGGTCATCACGCGAGAGCAAGCCGGGTTACATGGCAGTGATATTCTGTTCCGCCGGTTTGTTAACCCAATTGAAATACATTCGGAAATAACGATCCCGATTTCATCCGATTCATTAGATACGGAATGACAAAGAGAAAAGAAAACAGAATGAAATTGGAACGTGTAGCGACATCGTCCGATGTGCGATGTTTAGATCATCGAATACCAAAGTCGATGATCGCAAGAACTTATCCGACGGTAATGGCGCATACGCGAAGTAAATAAGCGCTGAAAGGGTTCCTCAGAATCGCATATTAATTGCTGAACATCAACTCATCGGACATTATCGTCCCTCGAACGCACAAGATCTTGAGTGCACTCTCCCGGTGCATTCTGTTTGCTTTGTCACGCATCAACGAAGAAAAGTCCGCAGAACCTCTTCTTCTTCTCCTCGTCTGTGCTTCCGAGGACAAAAAGGACCTTGGAATCCTTTGCTCGGTGTCACCGACATTCCCACAGGAGTCATCCTATTATATTTAAATTGGACGGGCATACCTTACGCCCATATGGATTCGCGCTTGTGCGCGGGCACACGTATGAAGTACGAGTATCGTTGTGGAGTTGACGAATGTGCATATATAGATTTCGCTTTTCTCTCTTTCTGCACGAGAGCTCTTGACAAAGGATGCACTTTAGCTTGTCATCGTGAGATCCTCGGTCGCCGGAAGCACGATGCATTGACCATTTCAGCGCGCGAAAGTACCTTCTTTTTATTTAAGTTCCAAAAAATAGGAGAAACGTGGTCAAAATCACTAAATACGATGGTACATGTAGTGAAAGAGATTGACGTAAGACATACATAATCTTTGTAACGTGAACTTGTTCGTTTCACTGATCATTGATTAACCCTTTCAACACTGAATTTTATTTCTTCAGAAAATGACTAATTTTTAACAGTGTCTTTTTTGTGACACAGGAAATGGAATAAAAATACGACTGAGAATGAAATATATTTTTTTTTATTTCAGGAGTTTTCAGATTTTCAGCTGGGATAGCATAGATCCCAGTAGTATGTTACTGCTGGGATATTTTTATGCCAGCAGTAAATATTGTCATATAAACAAAATAATATATGGAAATAAACTGTACAATAATAACATGACAATTATATGATAATGTTTGGGATATAAAATATCTCATTAGTGTTGTAAGGGTTAAAAAGGAATAGAAAGACTACACCGTGGACTGTCCAATGGGCTTATTGATCATGATTGTGAATATGGGTTTTATAAAAGAAAATTCATTTAACGTTAGTAAACGTCTGGCACTTTGTTCAGTCAGGTACGCACGAAATGGACTCTGGATCGTCGATGATACTACGGTGGAAAGATTATTTATTAAACGGAATTATTGCATGGTGTGAGAAGAAATTCGTGAACTCGGCGAAGCACACGTATACACAGGCAGAACATTAAATTATACTTTTATTATATTCATAAAAATTAAAATGTACACACCTTATTGTTTAATTCATACTCGTATTAGCTTCTATGCAAGTATCGCAGTATGTATAATATTTAACAATAGAGGTATAGGTACTCTCGAGACGACGAGACGAGCTTACGAAACGAATACATGAATTTCTTGGGATGATACGGTACTTTTTAGCTTACTCTGATAATTATATTAATATTATTGACTGCTTACAAAATAATACTATTACATAGTAATCGTCTCTTGGCTTACGACACAGTTCTGGTGTATTCCATCGATAATAATAATAATAATCATAATAATCATAATCATAATGACAATAATAATATTTGTTATTATTATTTATCAGCCCTTAGACGGCCTACGAGATCGAAAAGTACTCTTTCTTTTTTTTTTGTTTTACTTTTCGCCACAGAATGGGGCACAGCGCGACTCTGCTACGATATCTGCTACCAGGAAAAAAAAGTCAAGATGATTAGTTTCCTTCGAAGAAATTACATGGAATATATATATACGTATGTATATACCCTACGTATATTTATATTTATCATATTTTTTTTTCATTTTCTGTTCAACGCTAAGCACGTCGTGCCACTAGTGCGTACGTCTGCGAGCGGATGTGTGTGCGTGTGTTAAAGTGACGTTGGTGTGAGTGGATGCACGTTAAAGTCCGTTGTTTTGACGTGTGACGAAAGGAAAGGAAGAAAGAAAAAAAAAAAGAGAAAAGAAAATGCAACTTTGGCTGGAAGCTTCCGTAATCGATAAATTATTTCTGGTCGGATGACAGAAAGGAAGGTCTCTGAATAATGAGAACGAAAATTCAATTTGTTATACGCGATATCCTTTCATCGGCTCGAATTTTTCGAAGAAAACGACAAAAGCGAGTACGAGCGACGACTAATCTTCAAAAGCACGTTTCATTCTGCCAGCGTGTTAGACTATCAATCATAAGTACATATTTTACGTGTCGGGTCTTCGTGTATGTATAGTCGAGAGCTGGAGAGTCGGCTTCCGAGGTTGGAAAACGCATTCGCGTTGCGTCAACATGTAGACACACACTAATCGCCGAATTTATTTTCTCTACTCACTTTTCTTTGTCTATAGAAGATGTACATGAACGTCTTCGGTTCCTCTTTGCCCAGTATGTATTCAATCTTAATATTTCCCACCAAAACACGTTTCACACGTGAAGTATTTCATTCTGGCACACGCAGGTGGAAACATTGCAAGGCAAAGGATTAAAGCGCCTTGTAAGTGCCACCAAAGACGAACATGTACGTCTTCAGTAATTTCTTTTCACTCGGTATACCTTCCATCCTAATATATCCCGCTGAAGCACGTTTCACATGTGAAATATTGAATTCTGGCACACGCAGATAGAAAAATTGCAAGGCATTAGATGAAAGCGCCTTATAAATACGAAAAATCGTATACCATCGATAAACACCAAAACCGTAACTTACAGGGCACCTTGAGTTACAATTCGCAGCGGTTGACGTTACAAAGGCCAACTTTCGAGCTCCCTACGGTACGTGTTCTCATGTGTGTAACAACTGGGAGAGTCACACTGTATGCGAAAGCGTTTCTTTCCGTGCAAAGTACACAGTAGCACCAGTGTGCGAAGGTACATCACTAACGCGATCATCTATCTACGATAATCTAAGTGTATCGGGAATTTAGATGTCGAAGCAACATCACCGTTGTCCATTAGTCGCTACGCGCCAACATGAAATAAATGTCGCCTAAGCGTTTCTTTTTCTTTTTCGTTATCTATTTACTTATTATACACTCCGTGGCCAATCCTCGCTTCGGTCACAGTTGTACTTTCATTAGTGCAATAAAGCTAATCGCAGTATGTTAACGTATGCATTTATGTAGGATAGGTATGTACGTTGGTATGTATGTACATTGAGTATCACGATTCGCGTGAAACAATTTCTTAAGGTTTCCGCGAGTTTCAAAGTACATATAAAAGTGTACATATTTAAGTGTGAAAAATATAATTTCAGGTTCGAGTTCATCATCGATTTTGATTGTGAGGTTACACAGATCGGCGGGTAATTTGATTGATTGTTCGGTTGCGTCCGGCAATGGGTCGAGGTTTTTGTTTTTGTTCTTTTGTCTTCTTGCGAGTTTTGTAGGTTCAAGTTTGTAGCACGTTTTAATTACGTTTTGCACGATTGCGCAAATGTTAAGTCGGAAGTTTGAACTATTACGAATTTTGTTAGTATTTGTGGAATGTTAAGTGACTTGAAATATTTGAAATTGAAAAGTAATAGATTGTTCTCTTCCTGGTTTAATCCCATTGCCTTCGACATCGATGCAGTTTGATTTCACGTAATGCACTCTGAGAATTTTCATTCGCCAACGTTCGGCAATCGTCGAAGTGTTTGCAAATCAAAGAAACTTTCGAAGGCCTCAGTGGTTTATGTTACAGTTCTTATAAAACGCATATAACTCTCATAGATATTTCGTGTTAAGATGTTGCGATTCTCCTTCTGACACTTTTTACAATTGTGATCGAAGCGATTTTCTGTTACAACGGCAAGGATGATCGAAGTTCAATCGTGAGATCTCGTTATTTTCCGTCCGTCAACGTGGAAATTCAAAATTTCAACTCTATCTGTCCGTAGAATGCTCAATATCTCAAAACAATAACGTCTCAGAACAAATTAAAGTATTATTTTCCATGAAATGGTTTCTAGTCACCAGTCATTCAGATGTTAGAAACACGTTCGGACAATTAGTAGCATGATTATCGTGACGATGCAGCAAAATAACGAACATCCCACAAATCGTCCTTGCATCGTCCGCGGTCTTACGTAAGACTTCATCCAAATAGATATCAGTTGAATGGAAACTGACTCTAAACACGTTTTTTTTCTGCCTTTAATCACGCAATGCAAAAATAGGCTTTCCTATGTCCGGTCGCCTAGTACCGGAGCAAAACGACAGTGCGGTCTAACGATTTACAAAGAATCCCGAAATTCCTTACGACCTAGTAACAATCGTTCTTCTTTTCTACTGCTTCTTTTATTTACGGTACAGGAAGTGCCACACTTTACAGGTCGAATTCGCCGATCGGTTGAAACGATGAGCCGATTTATCTTCATTCGTATCGTTTTCATTTCAGTCCTCAAACTTTCGATTTTGCATCAACGTAACTTCACGATATTTAAGGAATTAATTCAGAGTAGTTGCAATAATAGAAAAAAAAAAACAGTACGAAATATCAGAGGTTTTCTGGCAATTTAGCATTTGTAAATCATTGATGTTTTACATTGAATTTCATTACATGATATCGAAGAAATTATCGCAATATCTCGTACTTCATCGTAAACACCAAGTTTACTTGGAAGCCAGAAAACACTCCTTAAAATCGCAAATTCAATTAGATTCCGTAGCTCGAAAAAGTTTGAAAAATTATCACAAAGGGATAATTTGTCAAAACGGAACATGTTTGGTGTATCTTCTTTGTCGATAAGCGTTAACGCACGATATATTATGTTTCCTCGTCGAGGAGTATCGCAAAGTACCCGAAACCACTGACGCAAGTGAATACAATAAAAATGACAAATTCGACAGGATGTCCCGACATAATCAATGACGTTTGTTCGGGAGGTTCATTTTTCAACGTTTCTCCAACGCAGACCAGGAAATCGCAAGCCGTCTGCAATAATGAAGAATACGATCGGCTTTTCTGTTTCTACCGTCGGTGATTGCAGAGAAAACGTAACATTGCACGATCGACAACTGTATTTGGTCGCACCAAGTTAGATATACAAGATCGATTTGATTTTTAACGATAGAGAATGCCGGCTCGGTGATACGATAGCGATTTTAAGTTTTACAAAAGGTTGAGGAGGGGAAGAAACGAGGAAGGAAGAACGGGAAACGTTGGATAGGGATAAAGCGGTTGTATATCGTTCTAAATTCTTATCCTCCCTCTTTCTTTAACGTAATGTGTCGCTAAACACTTAAGAATTCAGTTTTCCTTTTGTTTGATGGATTTTTTTGCGCGCAAACGTTTGTTTTCTCTCTCTTTCTTCCTGTTTTCTTTACATTACATTAAAATATAACACACCAATCTCGATGCTTACGTTTATACGTACATATACATATATACGTTAGTTTTATTTTTCTAGCTCTCTCTCTCGTTCTCTCTCTCTCTCTCGCTCGATCGCTTTCTCTCTCTCTCTCTTTTTTAATCATTTTCTTTTAAAGTACCATTAGCGATGATCGTTCGAACAGTCTCACCGTCGAGCGTTTTAGAAGAGTTCCGAATTCAATATTACGTGCTCGCACTTTGCATTTAATTGACGACGCTGGAATGCTGGCTCTACGGATAGCGGATAAGATTTTCGAGGAATGTCTTTCGATTTCTTGCTTTTACACTTTCTTCGATTTACATTAATGGAATGTTGTTAATTGCAGTATATTATTACTTTAGAGATGGATCGTTATAATAGGATTACAGTACAGTATTTTATGAAAGAAAGTGTTACAGTTATTTTCTTTCAAAGACGAAAAGAAATGAACGCACAGAAAGCCGATGTCTTTGGTTAATTAGTAATGAATATCTTGCGACGTTTCATACGTTAGTCGTGTTATTATTGATAGGATATACGAGATCAATCGATACAATAAATTACTTAGGTACATAAGTTACTTTGATACTTTAAAACTTAACGGGGCTTAAATATTTTTATCTTATTTTCCACATTATCACTGTCAAAGTTTTGGTCCTTTGAAATAATATTTATCGTAAATTCATGATGTTTCCGTTTGTCACTGACAAACGGTAATATTGTTCATCGTTGTACGTATATATTTTGATATTCATTGCAGAATTATAACGTGAACTTTCCGCGCTGAAAAACTCGACATCGAACCCCGATTATCTCATGCCCGCTATCCTTCAAAATTTCGTTCACACGCGTGACATAGCGGTGTCTTAAAATATCTTCAAAATTCGACACGGACAATTGCGTCGGGCAAACTGCAATGTTTCACGGAATATCAGCCAAGAAAAGGACTCCAATCGCAATATCATATTCACAGTCAAAGAAGCATCACTGACAATGATCGTGAAAGCGTACAAAAATCTGATTGTAAATTACTATCGCGTATCCAGCCTCACTGTAACGAAATTCATAGAATAAGAAATATTTCAGTGTCTTTACTTTATGATCCGTAAAATTCAACGAATTTCTTTTATTCGGAAGCCATGTTAAATTATAAATCGTGATTTCAAACTTTTGAAAAATGGTAAACAGAAATAGCGGAAAAAATGTCGTCGTTATCGTGGAACTCGTTACAAAGAGATTAAATCTGTACACTGAAAATTCTCACGTGTTGTAATGACAATAACGAACGTTCAATCATCGAAACACAATAGCGCCCTTTTCTTTGCTTGCAGAAGTATATTCACACACGTATATGCGTAATCTCGATAATAGCAGTGCGAAGACAAAAAACGAGGGAGCAGCGTGAACAGCAAAAGATTAGTTTTCACAGCCTTTAGTTAGGAGAATCGATTAGATTACAGAGCGTTTAATATCATTAATATTCTCAAAAAATGGACCCGTGCGACCCTTCTGGAACTTAGACCGTGGCGCGTTTATGTTATCATTTATTTACTTATTTATTTTTTTTTTTGGTTTTTCTCTTACATCGTTTACTGCTGCAGCAAGTATACGGATAATGTTAAACTCGGAAGTCTTCCAAGAGACATTCGTTAAACCGGCGATTGGTCGAAAATATTATTCTAGAATCGTTTTTATAGGGTACAAAGTATAGCGTTGAACGATTATCATTAGACAATTATAACGATAAAAATGGACATTGTCTTATCGTGGGATGGAATAGGCTGTGTAAGCTCCGTCAATGCTAGATGCACCGCTGCAAATTCTGGATGAAACGAGGAAAGAAACGACACATTCTAGAGTGCACAAAGTATTTCGGTTAAGAGACTCTCTCCTCTCTCACTCGTTGGTTGTTCTTTCTTTCGAGGAAGAATAGAAAGGAAAATGAAGAAATAATGAAAGAAAATTAAAAACGGAGTAAAGAGTCAAAGTAGATTCGCGTTTGAAGAGAAAACGACAAGGAACTTAATGTTAAACGAAAGTGAACGATACGACGGAAAATAAAAGAGAAACGGTAAAACACATGGTGTCTCAAATGAAAAGTTTTATTAACTTTATGCCGGGCAGGCATGTAGCATCACTGTGACATGTGAGTCTTAATTTCCTTCTTACTTTTTTTCATTAATAATCTTGATTACCAAAAAATGGACAGAATACCACCACCTGCGCGCGACGTTTCCTCTTGGAACCGATTGTTTTGTCAAAATTCATCTCGAGTTTCTTTTCACCTCCGCGAGATTGCTCGATCATTCGTCACGCGATGAGAAAACATTGCGCCGGCGGTGATTTTTATTATAATATTCAATAAATATTACATGTAGTAATATGTTCATTATTGATAGCGTTAGTATTGTTCTAATTGGACAGAAGTTGTTGTTGTTGTGGTAGTTGTTTTTTTCACAATTTGGGCGAATTTTTACGATTATAATCTTAATTCTTAATTGCTTCCTTTCTTTCTCTCATCCCTTTCGTTATTCCCCTTTGTTTTCTATTTCTCTCTCTCTCTTTCTCTCTCTCTCTCTCTCGCGTATCCTTACTTCACACAATCTATTCCGTGAATTAAAAAAAATATGACAGTTATATTCGTCGTTTGATTTTTTTTTCTTGTCTTACGCGAACGTATATATCGTTATATCAGAACTCCGTCTTTTTTCATCTTTTTATTTTTACCTAAAGGAGATATATAGGTTATGTCTTTTTTTTCATCTTTGTAGTCTGTCGTCGAAAATGAAATCAATTGTCACCCATAATGAGCAAATTGCGTTGAAATGTATCAAATATATATGTATATATATGTTTACATACATATGCGAGTTCAGCCCGCAATAAATTATGCTGCGTAAAACGAAACTGAAAGTGTCGTGTGTACCGTTAATTAAAAGTTTGTTTAACCACGAAGTTTTAATTAACGCAGTTAATTGTTACGCAATTAATACAATGAAGCAAGCTCGTTTATTGTTTTTTAAGTGTCTCTACTATCTAGAACTTATAAACCTAGTATTGCGATTCTCTGCTCTCATGTTGCACCCTTCGAAGTTCCCGCCGTTCGGTTCGTAATCGATGAGCGCGACGGGATCTCTTTTTTGAATTTCCCGGCGGGAACTTGGAACAGTTGCGGCATGCACGTTTAAAACTGCGTCGTATAAATTAATGCGTGTCATGATCACGTAATAACATAATGGTGACAGAAGATGTATGTTACAATAAAAAGGAACTTAACAGATTGCGCTAAAAAAATACAATATATGAAACAATTGTATACATATAAAATCTTTAAATAATCTACACAACGCGGTAATATATAGTATTCAAAAGAATTTTGGGCGTTCGTCTGTCCATTCGGCACTTTTCCATCGTTAAGAAATTACCGTCTGGTAATTTTGGAAAGTGTTTTATGTACCACCGAGAGATGGGATAAAACTGCCAATATACGTCCCGGCGATCGTCGTGTCAGCCGGATACGTTTTGATATTGTGAATGCGAATGCCGCTTAATATTATATTGGAATATTTTTTTTTTCTTTTAACTGCAGTCGCCTTAACAGCGTTAAATGGTGATCACAAGGGAGGGGGTGAAGGGACGGGTCAGAGGGCGGGCGGGTGAATTAAAATTGTGGAATGCTTAAAAATCATTAAACGATTTTTCACTGACTCTCTCGATACATATATAAAGACCCCAACTATGTATCGATCCTCTCTACTCTACAGAAATGCGAATTAGATTACTATGTTCATTAGCATGTTCCGTTCGAATCGGGAACATCCCATGCTTTGTGTGATACACATTAATGACCTAATATTTCAAGTAATATTTATAAGTATTAATAATCAATAGCTGCCCTAAATGTCTAAGGGACTGAAACACTGCCGCTACACATATCATAGGCATGTAGCAATTAGGATATTATTTAGTGGCTTATAATTAAACGAAGTTACGGTGAAGCGGTGTGATCCGTTTACTTGCCCCGTGGAGAAGAACGTGTACCTGTCGTGGAGAGGCCTTCCCCTCGGCTCCGACTTCGGTGCAGGGAATGTAAACCCTCGCCTGAGAACAGATACGTTTGAGTGAACATCCATTTACAAGTTTACACCAAGACAGGATGAACTGTTGGTATAACTGATAGAAATGACGAAGATGCACGAATTTTTGCATTTTTACAAGAAGAAGGAACGATTTGAGAGGAATACCGGCAGGAAGTAATAGGAGTGAAGAAGAAACACGAATAAGGGGCAATGAAATGAGGAAGAGCAGAAAAATAAAGTAAAAGCTTCTTCCACTGACGTTTTTAAACACTTTGCCATATATTCAAAGGCAACACGTACCTCTGCTAACGCTTCTGCGCATAGATGCAGACGGAGGTGGTGCTGGTTCCTGTTTGCTGTAGCTTCTAAGTGCTCTGCCCCGTCTGTCTTGAATTAACTTGTCCACCTTCACGAAGATTCCGCACTTCGTTCGACACGTGAAGTACTTACGGCCATTGACAGCACCATCGTTTTTTCCTGGAACCGAAACATTAAGGAAGTTATACAAGCTTCGTTCAAAGCTTCAATGCTACCTTGAAATTCTTAAGTAAGAAGATCATCGAAAGTGTCTCTGTATATAACGAGGGAGCAGGCAACTCTTTGAGGCACGGGAATTCAGAAAATAAAATGAACCATGTTGCCCAGATAATTTTTTTTTGATTGAATAAAGTTGGTTTATATTTATTACAAAGTTATATAATAATACAAATTTTAGAGGTGGGACAAAAATGTCCCACCGTGCATCTTCATGCATCAAAGAGGTGGGACGCTTTTAATCCCGCCGTGCTTCAAAGAGTTAACTCGTCCTGTCCATTAACACTAGAACGACCGAACCAGTGAAAATGACTGGTACACAATTTTTTCCAAAAATTCTCCAAGTTCATCTTAAAGTCATAGAATAAATATTTTACGTCTACCTAAAAAAACATAAATCACCGAATGGATCATCTTTTCCACCGCTTGGATTTCTCTTTTTTCAGAGTTCTTATTTAATATATCGAAATATCATAGATTTATCGCCGGTAGTTCTAGTGTTAGCACGGGTTCTGATCAATGGCGAGTTAAGTCTCGTCCTTCTCGATCGACAGGATTAAAAATGAATAAAACGCACCTGTTGGAGCGTCAAGTTCGATCCCTATCCACGTTCCAGATGCAAATTCCGTCGGACCAACGTACGCTATGACTCCGGAGTAGCTGTACGGACGAACCAAAACCGATTCACCAACTACGACCCAATCTGGCAGCGGTGTTTCGACTCTGCTTAAATCGTGTCTGGAGCCGAAAGCCGAGCTCTTGTCGCTCACGTCGTCTGCAATTAAAAAATACCGGACGTGTCACCAATTTAAAAATCATACAAATCTAAACAAACATACATCGTTGGAAAATTTCTTAAATAAAATATAAACTAACCGTCGATTCTCTCCGAGGAGCTGTTATCACCATTTTCGTAGGGCATGTTTGGTTGCATCGATTGCTCCAATCGTGCTGCAGCCTTACTCTCTGAAAGTTGTGGACGGACCATGGGAAATGAAGCCCTGTGCTGAGAACTAGTAGGCCTTCCTGTATTAGCAGAAGCTTTCCTTCGTCGTACGACCTGAGCAACGTATAAATTACAGCAACACGTTTAATATTAAACCATGAGAAGAATCGAGGTTCAATGTCATATCGACGAGACATTACCTTTCCAGGTGGTAGTTTCGTATGTACGACCGAACTACCTTCCAAGGGACTATCGTCGCCGGAATTGGTCGTCTGGCTAATTTCCATGTCGCTTTTTCTTCGATTACTTAAAACTTGGCTCGATATATCCTTCTTCTGTGCCGCAGGAGTATGCGTCGCGTAATTGTTCGCATCGCTGTCGCTCTTTGTCGAAGAAATCGGACTGTCGATGTCTGCGTCCGTGTAAACGCTTGTGTTCTCGTCAAGATCCTTTCGGGAGTTCTCTACAAGAGCCAACGAAACGTTCTCGTAATGCTTGTAAAAGCTTGTATCTGTTATCACTAGAACTACCGGCGTTAAATCTGTTATATTTAAATATATTAAATAAGTACTTTGAAAAAAGGGGAATTCGGAGGTGGAAAAGATGATCGATTCGGTAATTTATGTTTTATGAGATGGACGTAGAATATCTGTTCTATGACCCCCCTATAATCTTGGAAAATTTTTGGAAAAAATTGTGTACCAGTCATTTTGACTGGTTCGGTAGTTCTAGTGTTATATACACATCGGAGCCACGTGAAACTAACCGTCGGTGCAAGCGTTCTCCAATACGTTCAAATGCTCCATACCGCTGGTGACCTCGCCCATGTACTCTTCCGGCGTTTCCTCCACCAGAGAGCTGTCCATCCTCTCCGATTTCTTATTGTCCAGTAGATTTCGATATTCGAGATCCGGTGTCTCGTCTACGCTGATGGACTTGACGGAGATTGAGTCCTCCGCTTGGGAACCGTAGCCACTGCTGCTCATGCTTGGCGTGTTGATCTTCGTCGATTGAAGTTCGACGAGAGAATCCAGTGTGCGTGAAGAAGTTAGTGGTTTTACTGGTTTCGCCGGTGCCTGAACGTAATTATATATAAACAATTCCTTTGTGAATAATCCCGGCAACTTTGTGTTAGTCTTCCGATATTTAGCTCGGTCGGGATGAAGTTACTGAACGTAGAATTGGCTATCGATGTGGGCATAGCGTTTCAATGAATTTTGCAGATACTACTTCAATGAAAAAAATCGGGTGTATTGTAAGATATAAGAAATTAAGAAAAAGAGAAACAGAAGTATTTATCTTAAGAAAGATCTCCTGGGTAACTTCCAAAATCTGGGCCTAGTGCCGAAAGGTAATGGATTATTGGCATAGAATCAATAATACCATTTCTCTCAACCGACAAGATTTACGAATTGTCACGAGGAAAAAAACTTTCAAAAGTGCCCTGAAGTACAAAAAGACAATGTTGCTTTACAGGTACCACCAAGACAAGACGATTTTATAACAGCGGAGGAGTTTACGTTTACATTGACGTTAAGGCGAATCGTTACCGCGCCATCGAGTAGCCAATTTCCTACAATCCCTAAAATAATTCACACAATACCACGAACTATTCACACAATAGTCAAAATGTTCGATCGATAGAGTTACAAGCAACTGTTCAACGTGAAGAGTCTAATATTCAAGAACATACACTACCTGATACGAATCATACTCGGAGTAATCGGCATCGCTCTTCTCCTCGTCGTCGTCGTTGACGGGCGTCGACATTTGGTTGCCCGCGTTCGACGTTTCTTCGTGTAAAGTGGTCATTCGTAGACCCAGCTTACTGCCAACTATATTTGGCGATGCTAAAAGAAACGTTTTCGAATTAACCGAAGGCACGCAGATACGTATGCCGCGTTACGAATTTGTGAAAGCTTAAGAAAAGTAAGATATATCAGGGCCGATCTGGCCACGTCAGCGAAGAGATCGATGGACCGTCGGTTATTTCGCGATCAAATTGCACGGGATTTCGCGTAATTTCGTTGTAAACTGTCTACGTAAACGGGTTTGAGATTCATGATGTCACACTAAAGGTGCCAGGTCGGTTCTGATACACATTTATCATGAAGAAGAAATCAAAAACAAAGGGTCTTCCATGCTGTTCCTAAAAAATTAAATCATAAGAATATATTCCACGTTTCATGATATCAATATTAATCACCCTTGTGTCTGTCAAATACGGCGAAATTTTTGTCACTTAGTATTGAAATATTTATATAGAACTGAAATTAAAGTTGCAAGTGAAAAATACAGTTGTCTGAGTTAATAGTATATTAATAATTTGACGATAAAATAGATATGTATACTCGGACAACAATCCAAGTAATTGCACGTGGAATATATGATAGTCTGAAATAAATATAAAACAATAATGGCAAGGTATAAATATAAGCGATGAAACATCAAACACAGACGGAATTGTACGCTGCACTCTCGGCGAGTGCAACGAGACGGTAATTCCGGAATGATGGATAATCTACGGAGTAGCGTTTGTTTAATCCATTGACTTAGGATCTCATCGAATAGCCAACGATTACAATAATATCTCTTGTCATTATTCATCTTTTTGTGCAAGCAAAGGGATTCAACGAGTATACATAAAATACGGAATGACACGTTAATGTAACAACACACAGCATGGGGTGGAAGGGTGTTAGATCTAGAAACACCGAGTCAATGGGTTAAAACACACTCGATGTAAAGAAAAACGAGCCTTGGATTAAACGAATCATATCGGTAATATAAAAACGAAAATAAGGAATAAGGAAACCAAACTACTAATCACTACAAGAATGATCGACTGGACCCTTTCAAACCTGCGCGACATCAGTTTACGATAATTAACCCTTCGGTGCCGATTCGTCCTCTTATTTGTTCGTCCTGAATTTATCCTTAGAAAAATGTACTTCTCCAAAAGATATTTGTGAAACTTGACAAATGTAAATAAGAATTGTACAAATACAAGATGTAATTCCGGCACTGAAAGATTAACGTACTGTTCTCGTCGATCGTATACACTCAGTTACTTCTTCATTATCGTAAAATCGTCAGTTTGAAAGAGCGACCAACAGCGAGTGTCACCTACACTTGGCAGAGGTGGATTGTTGCAGACGTGTCAATGAGTTGAGATTCAGGTTGAGATTCAGGAAAGTTGGTCTCGCTGAAAGGAGACAGACGTATTCTGATTACACTGCACTCTTTCTCTCGCGTCCGTTTGCTAAACTCTACGTGTATTTCTTCTCCTGTTAATGGCGAGCCTTTTGGTGAATTTTTTTCATTTCTTTTTTTTTTCATTTTACAGGCCGTTTTGTAGGCTTATAACATACACTGCGATCAATCATGCCTCGATCTAGACTGAACAGACACTGGATATAACGAGGCTAATTAACAAATGTGATGTACATTTACAGATAACGATAATACGATGATAATATAGAAATGAATTCGATCAAATTAATTGATAGACTACGTAAATAACTGTCACATCAAATAGGTCTGATCATTATCGAAGAATTTCATCGAAGTGTTTTTATAACTCGCCATTTTATTTCAAATTCAGAATGCACGCGTGCTTTAATGAATCATAGAGATTCCATTTGCGGAGAATATTCTAATTAGTTAAAGAGAGGTGCATTGTGAATTTGTTAGGTATATTTATATTGGAAAAGGTTATTAGCTTAAAGTCAAGAATGATAGTAGTATTTAGTATTCTATCAATTTTATATATCTTCGTTGTAATTGATGATGTCTCACACTATACTTGGAAGCATGCTCCACTATTTAAACACGATAACGTCATGCACTGCTAATTACTTGTATACCCTTTCAACGTCTTCCCCGCGTTTTCCTCGGTTATTCTTCCTTACTATTACATCTGACTTTAAACTAATCCTTTTTTTTCATAGGAAAAAGAAAAAAGGGATAGAAGTTTCATTTCTAATATAAAATCCCATAATCTTGCTCGAAGGGATACAAAACTTATCCCGATTTTCTTCTTACGTTTTTAAAAGCACAAAACTTTTTCTTCCCTTTACCAAACTTCGCGAGAAACAATTTAATTCCCATCGGTGTCTGTGCTTGTTGAAGTAAAAAAAAGAAAAACAACAAAAGTATATCGAAAAGTTTCTACTGCAATTCTAAATTGTTTCTCCGAAGTGAACGTCCACCTATAATAATTATAAGAAATATATATAATATATACATATATATTACAATTATCCTACGTCTGTTTCTAGGATATTGCTCGATAGCACATTCACAGGTAGAGACAGATAAAAATTGAACCATCTTTCAAGCCACTTTTATTATTATTATTATCGATTCTTTTTTTCTATCTCTTTAAATTATGTGCAACTGTTAATTATCCCGATGCACACTGGCTCAGTCTCAATCCATTCTTAACGTTAACTTCGTACATTGAAATTTGTTAAACGCAACGAAACCACGGTGCACTCGTCAATGCTTTTAACAAATTCTCAACGGTCGATATAACAATATACAATATATAGAAATCATTTCAATTTCATAAAGAATTTCAGAGCGACACTCGAAGGCCCGGCGCGCCATCGTTTCGCGAAATCGTGATTCCACGAGAGATAATCGTGAGTTACGGACATAAATGCCAAATGAAAATGATTTCTATGCGGTGACCTCGGTATAAACTGAACGACGCGACATAAAAGTCTTCTTTTTCTTTCTTTTGTTCTCTTTTCTCTCGGTTTCTTTTTTTTTTTCCATTGAGCGTCGGTGTGGTTTACACATTAGTCGTGATCAAATATAACGTACAACAATAGTCACGCAAAGTGTGAGAAAAGGAACAATTAAATGAACGAACTTGCTGATTGTGCTCGATAAAACGAGATACAAACATTCGCATGCAAGAATTCAAACGAAACGGAATAACATTGCTCACGCAAATAAATGGCATTCAATCTAAACACAGACATCAGCAATTTTCAGAACTAATACGTGCCAAGATAATTGATTGCTTGATACTTGTCAGGACTGTATGGTCGACAAGGTGGTAACTCATCATTATGTGTTTCCTTGGAATAATACATTACTCGTGGATATTATTTTTCATTTTTACATTTACTTTGATTCTTTAAGATTCGTCGATCTGTGATGAGAAGGATAAATTTCCTTTAACCCCTTGACCTACAATAACGAATTGTTAAGCTTTGCTAAGCCTATAAAATTATAAATATTAATGAAATGCGACGTGACAATATATTTCTATAATATTAATATTAAGTTAAATTCTACGATATGTCAAGAATCACGGATCAATTTTTATTTTAGGAATTGAATTCCGATTTATTGTAGAATTAGTTAGAAAATTAATGGTAAGGCAAGGGGTTAACCATGTCTACACCCTTGTGACTTTGAGACGACGCAAACTACGTTTCTGCTTCTATTCTTTGAAATCATATTTTTAATTCTGCGAGGAAATATAGTTTAATCGTTGGAAATCACAAAAATAATCACAACAAAAATCTTAAAAAATTGAAAATTAAAAATGAAGTTAAGTTCATCAGCCAAAATTATATTTCTAAGATTTATCAGCTGGTATCGTTTAACTAATACCCGTCGGAAAATTATAACCGTCGGGGATTGATAATTTTCTTATTTACAAAAATACTCGATGAGCAACGTATAAAAAATGAAGCAGCATTTCTCAACATTTTCTATTTTTTATCTCCGTCTAAAAAAATCTGGAGATTGTTATTTCACGAGAATATATTATCGCGTTAATATCCGTTCATAAATATTTATGTGAAAATTAATCCTAATTGCGGTAAACTGTAGAGTCACTCGATTATATAACTCGGAATAACCGGGTGATCTGTAACGGCAGCGCGTTCTGAATATTGCTAATACCTGAAATAAATATTGTCTTGATAACACTAAGGCGAACACGAAAATAAAAAACAACTAAACAACAGACAGACTCAACCACTCACGAGACATATGTACTAATCGTCACTGCCTGTACGGCATCAATTAATATATCAATCAAGACTCCATTTTACCTGAGTTGAGAATGGAGCCTTGCGTGGGCCGAAATAGTTGTAGAAGTAGTAGACGTAGTGTTAAAACAGAGGAACAGATAAGTTGCATACATTAATTAGTCGGACAGTCAGTAATTTTGCTACAAAATTATCTAATTTAAAAGTTCGTTAAGTTCTTAGGTACTGTAATAAGTGGTGGAGCTTAAGTGTCGCTGCTAAAACGCTAGGCAAATCTGAGAAAGTGGGATTTTCTTTTACCATGCTCAACTCTTGCCTCATTGAAACACCACCATGGAAATATCATGGATAAAATAATTACCAATTAATCGGGATAATTCTACCGTCACGTTGACATCGTGTGTGACGTATACGTGATTGATTTGAAGAGAACAAAGAAGGGAGGGGGGAGATAGAAGACAATATAATAAGAGATAAACGGTGCACAAAGTTGAACATAGCGTGGTGACATAACAATATGATAGAAGCTGTAAATATAATAATACGAAATTCCAGTGTAGTGATAAGTACTAATAAGGAAATCGGTATTACCAAACATCTTTAAGGATCGTGACAAAACTGTCAATCGTGTGTTATTCTAGGTGACAGCAATTTCCTTTCATGGCGATAATTGTTCGTTTCGTTCGGTATTGATTTTCAACGAAGGTCCTTGATGAATTACCTTCGATCGAGACAAGACACCTTGGTATCTTTTTTGCAGTATGAATTATAAACGCTCATGAAAGGAAATGTTAATGGTGAATGACATGAATTGTAATTAGATATAAAAAAAAGAACAGACAAAAATGGTTGATTATTGTTATCCAAAACGAACATATCCAATACCAAAAGGAAGACGTAACAAGTGGAATCATTGGAACAGTCAAGACTATTTGGGGGGATAATATTGAAAAAAAAGTGACTATCATGGCAAGGTGATATATATATGTATATATCAAAAAACACTGCATAAGCCACAATTTCAAGAAAATGAACCGTCGACTTCTCATCGGAAATGTATAAAGTCGTATAAAGCGTAATCAAGGCAACGATAAGTGAATCGTAACTTAAAACCGTTATCATTCTAAGACTAAGGTCCCTAAACACAGTGCCATTAAGATTTATGTAAGCATCAATCGAAGAGTTCGATTTGTGATTTAAGCGAACTAAGATGTGGCATTCATTAAATGATGAATCCGCATAAGAGTAAAAGTTTCTGAAACGTTAAATGAAATAGAAAGAAAATAATTGTAATAACGAATCACTGAATCACCGTAAGAGTAGCAATCCATTTAGCAAAAATCCTGCGTCAGTAGCAAGCTCTGCGTCAACGTAGAACAAACGTCGTGTCATAGCAGATGTAATAACAAAAAAAAAAAGGAACAACAATGTTCGTGTTCTAATATCGCTATTTCGTTAAACACAATTAGCAGAATGCTTGCAGAGCAAAAAACTTTCTCTTGGTGAGATCGGGGAAATTACCTTTTTGCGGACGTACTATATGGTAGTACCGTTGGATATTGTTAAAAGTTATTATGAACAACATAGTAGCGTATTAATTCAATGTTACTCAGTCATTAGAAAATTATATAAATATATATCTATACATATACATATATATGTATAGATATATATTTATATTCCTTATAATAAAATGGATTACTACAAAAATGAATTTACGAATAGATGAATGAGAAGAATGAATGTATAAATGAAAATTGTGTAAACGATCAGAATGACAACATTTTTACTCAAAAAATCCTCATTTCAATCGATATATACTCTTTCCATCTTCTATGATTTCATAAATTAACAACCTTCCGAAAATTCACCCCGGTATTATTCCATTATTTTACGATCATTCACTTTTTATAACTCCATACCAAACGTATCGAATTTTCCCGTATCAATGCCGATCACCGTGCCAGCGGTGGTTACCAATTAAAACGTTTATCACAGTTAAGAAATCATAGAACAGATATCTGTTAATTTATTACTCAGAGCATATTGTAATATGAATTTGAATACGTTTAAAAGTGGATGCATGCTTACCGATTCCAAATGGCTTCGATGGCGTAGATACGAAGTTGTCGTCGTTTCTCGCATGGCCCGCTGATGCACGCCGTGGATGCGGCAAACCGTTCATCTCCGTGTTGAGATCGGTAACACTTTCCGAACGAGTGACATTCAGAGAATCCATGGAGGTGTCGAATCTCATGATCTGCAAGTACGAATACGCGCCAATCGATATTTATCGAATCGATATATCCAATGAATGAAAAACAACAGATGACAGTTATTGCAACACACAAAAATAGGAAAGGGGTTGTTTTCTACTTCTTCAAAGGAGACAACGTTTTATGAAGAATTCGAGGGTTAAGCGAAGATGACAATGAAGTAACAAATATGAATCAAATGACTTGGCTTCCGGGTTGGAGACGCGTTGGAGATTGAAGTGAATCGGATTGGATTCACTCTTATTGGGCGATATTTCGAGGGGTTTCAATGCATTTTTAAGAAATCTTTAATATTCCCGGTAATGTTTGATGAAATCGCAGTAATTTCTTAATCAATAATATTCATTCCAATCTCCAACGCGGCTCCAACCCGGAAGTCAAGTTATTTGATTATCAATTTGGCCGCGAAAGCCTCAAAAGTATTAACGAGTATGAAGATGATCAGGGAAGGTTGTTTCATGCTTGCGTTAAGTAAAACATGTAAAATGCGAAAAACGGATTGTTGAGAGAACAGACGATGGAATATCCAGACAACTAAAAGAGGAGAACAAATTAAACGAAAAGCATACAGTGCGTCCGAGACGGCGAAGAGGCAGTAGTACCTGCGAGAAGTTAGGAACGCTCGCTGTCTTGCGCATTAGCGATTGACCTTGTGCTTGCAGCAATTCCTTCACAGCAACGTTTTGCCTCAATCGGTCCAGGGTTAAGATGCTTTCCACTGCGGATACTCCGCGTGTGTATTTTTCTACGCAAACGTTCATACACAAGTAATTATACGAGTTAAGTGTCTCATAGAAATTCGATGAGCCAACTCACCGATATAAGTTTCACCGTCGCACAAACTATTGTCCTCTCCGCTGGCAGCTATCTGCGCCAAACTTTCGCGATCTTCAAGTTCTTCGCTAGCTTTCGGTATATTAGAGACGACTTCATACGTGACGCCAGTTTGGTTCAAGCAATCGGTGCGAACGATTCTCTTGAAAATTCTATCTGTAATACTTTGTCGTTTGTATATATTCAAGGCCAAACGTTTGCGTAACACGAGGTCCATCGGTGCCGGATGCGACAGTCGTACGGTGGTCTTCAATATCAGAAACACTCTTTCGTTTGCTGGAAAGATTGTATTATATAGTGTCAATAAAGTTTCAAGGTTTAAACTGTCGGTATCGAGAGAAGACGCAGGAATATTAATTTACCGTCTGTGATTCTGTTGAGATATACGTTATCGTGTATACTGGAGTCCCAGGCGGCGATGGCACATACGTCTTTCTCTAAATGCCGAATAACCGGCAAATTGTAAAACTTATTTCCATGCTCCTTCGGTAGAATGGAATTCTGGCCCGTTACGGAAACTTCTTCCCCTGACTGATGGGTTGAGAGATCATCGGCTGTAAATAGAAGAAAATTAATATGTCATATTTCATGCCAATAGACACTTCTCACGTTTCTGAGATACGGTCTCTCGTCGACGGAGAAAGATAAGCATAAAGTATTGAAAGATTTCGAAATATTAGAAGACATTCCGTACCATTGAGATCAAGGAACAAAACTGGAATGTGCGGCTCCATGCCTGAAGGAGGATTCCAATCGGCAGGAGCACCGGGAATTCCTGATCCTGCCGCGGGTACAAGAACCGCGTTTCGTTCCTCTGTTAAGCTAACCCACTGATCTACGAGACTTTGTTCTCGTTCTATATCCTGCTCCGTTTTATCTGCAAATGAATCCACGTAAAACGTACACTATGCGATTCGTTAAATTCTCAGAGTGGAAGAATTTCTACTGAAGATTTTCTACCTAGCTTATTAATAAGCTTTTGTATTTGCTGATCCAGGTACTGTTTTCTTCTCAACAGAGCGTCGCTCCATTTTTCCCTCAGGATACTCAAATCTCCGTCTTGATAACTATCCAATGGAATTTGAAGACGGTTTCTTATAGATACACTACCAACTGCTACGTTTAATATCGACTGACAGATTATCGGTAACGTTCCCGAATTTTGTACTGGCTTCACGCGAACTTGTATCCGACGTTGCTGTCCCTGACGTAGTTGGTAGATGCCTCCTAAAAGACGGGAAGAATTTTATATTAATTAATCGCATCAATCGGAATCAGTAAATTCCATGGAATTAATGTTCCCGAAGAATTTATTACGGGATACTTCTCATACCCGTCCATGTATCCTGCTTCATGACAACATCGACCGGCGAATATTCCCCTTGTTCATTGAGTTCCTGTATCTCCACCCAAAGTTCAATCTTCCGCGTTAATTCCGACCATCGATCAGCGAGGGATCTAGCCTTCGCCAATTGCTGTTGCTCGACTTCCCATCCTGGCTTACTTCGTGAGAAACCGGCACTGCGGTGACCCCAAACTTCTATGCTCAGTGCACCTTCTGTAGCAACACGATTATTCGCCAATATTAATCTTCGATAGTAATTCCGAGGAAATTATAATTTTCTCTGACACTTTGGCTAATTTATTTAAAAGAAATCAACCTGACAAAGCATTTTCACATATTGGAAATGATAAAGAACGACGTAAGTTTCTTACCAGCGCAATGCTCCATAAATTCCTCCGTGATGGGTACCGTAAAGTCTTTCGTGTGATTGAACTTGAAGGCCAACGAGGCCCTCTGACCAGTCTGACAATTCGAATCTGGTAATTCCGCGTTGACCGCCGGCGGAACGACAATAGGCTCTGGGTGTCCCCAGAACATGTATTGACAGAATACAAAATGGCTCAATGACAATGGCAAGCCGGTTGCTTGTTTTATAATGACGCGGCAAGTAATGTGACTGGAGCCACTGTAATCCTCCGGCTCAGACGAGGTAGAATCGTTCGATGATTCCGACGCGGCTTCGCATATGCGGTCCTGAGGAAAGTGTCCGGATATGCGGCTAATTTCGACTTGCAGTCGTCCAGCGACTTCACCTTGTTGACTAATTATTGGCGTGTGATAATCTAATCGTACGTCGTGAAACAGAACTTCTAAGAAAATATTTGCTACTCCGATAAGATTATGATTCTCTTGCGACTCGTAGAACGGATCTTGCGTCTTCCCTGGAATTTCGTCCTGTTTTGGAAAGTAAGACGGACAGTTTTATCGTGAAATTCTGTGCGATGTTTTACGAGGGTTGAGAGAGTTACTTACCTTAATGGCAGGCAAACGTTGACAGTTGTTGGGATCCTTTCGATCCTCGTACATTTCTCGCATGTCGACCAATTTGTTTTCTAACTTTTCCATCGACCATACTTGACTGCCCATGTTCGTTCGTTTCACTAGAATCGCGGGTTCACTGACGAAGGCTCCACGCTGAAAGAATACACTCTGCATATTGAAGAGTGTAAAAAACCAAACAAAAGCGAATGAATAAACCCAAAATAAGCGAAATCATTGTAACGTAAATGAAATTAAAAAGTGTAACAATGATTAATGACAAATAACTAATGAAAGTATAACAAATTCATTTTAACACAGGACAAATATCAACGATCATAATTCGCCTTCTTTATAAAATCAACATAGGAAAAAGTAATTGAAAAAATTCAGAAGACAGAATTTCTGAAAGAAAGAAATTCCACGAAAGACTGGTGGGTACCTTTCTATTTGGACTTAAGTTATTCGGCGGAATCTGCAGCGTGACGCTGAACTTGGTTTGCTTGCCCATCTCTTCCGCCAAAAAGTTCGCCTCCTGAACAAGTGAATTCGCCTTTAAGATGTCCGTTTTCAATTGTCCTAAACTTCTCTTGAACATCTCGTCCCTCTCTTGAGCCCATTTCTCAACCCGCATTTGCGTGGTCGGCGTGCAAGCAGGCAGTTTTCCACTCTGACTGCCCCTTAATGGATCGTACGGTACGTACGGCGAGTATGGCGTCGATGGGGACAATATGTTACGGAGTTGTTGGAATTGTCGCTCGTATTCCTGTCTCTGCTTTTCCAGCGCCACCTTTAACGAATACAGTGACTTAAGAAGTCTCCGACAAAATGCATTAAATTCCTATTTGAGTTCGGTATCAATTAACAAGTTCGTTATCAGCGTGACACATGCGCGACGCGCTCATTCTTGTAGCGTGCGTAATTCAAGGCCAACGTATTTAAATATTTGTGCTATACCAAGCCCCTTGTGTACGTTGAATGAAACTGCTAAAATCGTTGCACGATAAGTATTGTCTAAATGTATCGTGATAGTAAATTTTCATAAAGATACCGCACGAAGGCAGAGGACCTTGGGAAGAGGAGAATTATTCTCTTCTTCTTCGGATACCATGCGACGCAGTTATCCAGAAGCTACTTGAAACGCTTAAATTATACCTGCTTATCTTCCTCGTGTTGCTTCTCGAGTCTCGCGATGGCTCTTTGAATCGGATCGTTGGATAACTCATTGAGCATCAATTCTTCCCGCGCGAAATTATAGTCGATGTTCTGCGCCGGTGTCTGCGGCTCGCTGTTAATCGCTGTAAAGAGTAAAGACGAATCGTGTCTAAGTAGAATCTTCGTCGTGGGAGAATTATCGTCGTAAAATCCGAGGCAATGTGAAATTGCCGACGTAAGTGAAAGAAGTAATTCGGACCTGTTGCGCTCCTAGGACAATTAACACGGAAGAAATGATGATTTCCCCAGACAATCCTGTCGCCGTGAGAGAGCGGAGTTTTTTGCACGACCTGTGTACCATTAACGAAACACCTAGCACCGTTTAACGGTGACATGTATAAGCCGGACTCCTCTATCGTGATGACACAATGTTCCGGTAGTATACCAAGACCGTGGAGCTGAATGTCTTGTTCCGTTTTCGCCGAACGACCTCCCACGAGGGTCCTTTCCTGAATTCCAATAGCATTCGACGTACGTGAAAGAGGCACTCGAAAGCGCGACGATTGCAAACCTCGTCAACCGGGTAGCTGGTTTTCACGTACCTTGAGATAGTAAACCAATAGCTCGTTCAAGCTTGGATCGTCGTTCAGATTAACGAGATAATACTTGTTCTTCTCAACTTGGATACCGGATGCCTGTACGCTGATACCCATCTTTTCGAGTGCCTGCTGCCTCTCGTGCTGCAGCCTCTCGGAATTCACTAACTTCTCCTCCCACGTTTGCGACATTTCCTTCATCAGTCGTTCCGATTCCGAAAGTTTCTCCGTTATGTCTGTGCGCTGCTGACCGACTATCGATCCTTGGCCCTTTTCATGGATTTCATAAGTTAGGAAATTCAAGTTATCGGGTGTATCGATGTGTCATAAGAATGGGGCGTGACGTGGAAGCAAAAATGTCGTAATTCTATTAAGAATTAATGTTCACCATTAATTCTTAAAATTCATTTATTCTTTGACGGGGGAACATGGCGATGTTTGGCGTTACTTTAACCCTTTCGCTACGGACTGCTTTTCCGCGAGTGTCCTAACACGGTCCGGAGCAATCCCGGCGCGGACGAGTACGTTTTAATGGCTAGTGGCGTGATATAAATAATTAATTATTTATTGAAGTTGCAATGCATATAATACGTGAAAAATAAAAGCTTATGGTATTTAGAAAATATCCAATTACAAAATATGATCTAATAATTGATTCTTCTTGTGAAATTCTGACGGCTGACTATAGTCGCCGGTAGTATCGAAAGAGTCAACAATCGTTATATCAAATTCCTAATAATGAGAGATCGTTGAGGTTCATATTAAATTATCCTTGAGAACCAGAAAAAATAGATTCCTCTGTGATTTTTTGGAAAACCTAATCAGTTAACTGTGGCAATCTCTTTTGAGAGCGCGCACCTATATGTGTCGCTCCAGCTCCAGCCAGTGCATACGGGGATGCATCAATCTATCTCTAATTATTTATACTTTTTATTTGTTCGTTTTATTTCGTCTTGACCTCCAAATATTGTAAACATCTTGAAATTTACAAATATATTCTAGTTTTCACGAAAATTATATTTCAAATAACCAATGGTAACTAAATTTCACGCATGACGAGTATACTCGCTATGACACGAAATACGGTCATTTCGCCATGACGAGTATACTCGTCAATCACAGCTAACTGGTTAAGAAGCGCTAGTAGAAAGCAATCTTATTCGTGTGGAGGGGGTTCCCCCACCATGCATCCACGCGCCATTAAAGCACCGTACAGTGCAACGAACGGAAGAATGAAAGAAAGTCTCACTTTTGCATGCAACAGCATCTCCTTCAGCGTTTCCACTTCCTGCCTGAGTTCGCGAATGATTCTAGCATTAGGATCTTCGTTGACCACCGCGTGGTTGACGATCCTCTTCGCTCTGTCCGCGTATCGGAGAGTGGAAAGAGTTTCTTCGTAATTATCCGCCGCCGGGGATATAGTTGCTACCATCACGGTTTTACTATTTCCACCGAGATTATCCTGCGGTTAAGTTACAGAATAAAATATCGTAGTTCGAGAAACATCTTTCGAAAATTGCGCTTCCAATTACCACGAGGAGAATCGAAACGTCGTACCTTTAGAAGCCACGTTAGAACAGAATCTCTGTACGGCACGAATTTGTCTTTATTTTTATTGTTTCCAGAATTCTGATCCGCCAGCTTCGAAATGACTAGACCCAACGTCGTTAGGGATCTGGAAAGTTTTTTGTAACTTTGTGAAAGTATCTATAAATGTTTAGAATCTATGTAGTTTAAGGATGAACCTTCAGTTTTGCAGAATCACTTTGAATATAAAATTAGTCAAAATAATTTTCTATTTTAATTATGTAAATAAATATTAATTCAAAGGTTCAGCTTATAAGTACAAATATGGCAAACATATATGAGGAAGACATGCTGTATGCAACTCTTTTTTTTTCTATCCTCATCTCGCTCTTCGGTCGAAGAGAAGAGATGAAAATACGAAACGTAAAATTGAAGAAGGATGAATATATCGTTTACTTGTTAATATTGCTTCCTTCTTTAAGCCTATCTCCCACTGCCCCAGTTTTCACAGCCCTTTCGCTCCCTGCTAAGTCCACTAAGCTCAATCGAGAGACCTTTTCCCCGCTAACTCCGCTTTTCGAGTCCGTCAGAGTTTGCGTAAGAAGCACGGAGAACACGGCGTGCGACCGGGAGCTCTCGGAATTCATGTTTGTCGCCGCCACCGTCCTCGACTTGTTTCCCTCTGCCATGAGATTGTCAATGTCCTGTGAGAAATTTCATAGAAATATAAATTTCAAATAATCTTTGATAATTTATGAAGTAATATCAACGGGCAGTACTTATTTCTCTAATTTTTTATTAACCCCCTTGCCCTCCGATTTCTTTTGCGACTGCATGCTCAAGAATTCCGAATTAAATTACTGCAATAAATATTTACCACTGATTTCTGATACACCGTATATATAATTTAACGCGATATTAATATATCGCGGATATTAATATTAACGCGATATTTTAATATCGCGTTAAATTATGTATACGGTGTATCAGAAAACAGTGGTAAATATTTGAGATTTTGAATTTTTACAAAAACTATCAAATCAGAAATATCCCACTGGACACTAAAAGATTTCGTTATTTTTCTGCTTAATAGCTACTATTAATCTTTTAGTGTCCAGTGGGATATTTTTGATTTGATAGTTTTTGTAACAATTCAAAATCTCCTATTCCATTTATCGCGTCGTGAGTGTCACTCGTTATTGAAGGGCAAGGAATCGAACTAATGGATTAGAGGAATTACAAGAAATTACAGAGTAAAAGTTAGTCTATCAATTGCAGCTTGGCAATAATAAGGGTTTTTAAAGTTTACCCGTTGGTTTTTCAACAGGTTTAGCTCTTTTTCACAAAACGAGAGGGAAAGAAAGTGCACAGCGATTATTTTTCTTTTGTTTTGGACTTTCGTTGAAAAGGTAAAAGAAATGCCTGTGATAATTTACATACCGTCTTTTGTTAACGTGTTGACACTTGGAAACGAAGGCGATGTGAAAAGTACAATAGATGTGTATAAAAAGAGAGGACAGTATCCGCTCGTTCGCACTCGACGAAGCAAATTGAAACTTATCACTCGTTTCACGGTATGCGCCAAACGTGTTTGTTGCATAAAAGAGGCGACCACTACAGAATCGTCTCGCCATATGTAAAACGACCTGATTTTACTTTCCGAGAGGGATCGTATGTCGTCGCCTTCGTTCAAACGATCGGCCAAATTAAACGTTCTCGATCGAATAGCGATAAAATTTCGTAGACCAGGTAATATTTTTACTAACGCGTGGAAACTTGGAAGAAAGCTGAGTCGCCTCGCAATTTTGTCACTTCAATTAACAAATAGTTGAATTATTAATGACATCGTATCGAATGAATCATTATCCCGTGTAGTCTCGGTCCGAATTAAATTGTTTCTTTGACAAATTCGGAAAACCAGACATTTTCACCGTCTTTATAGTTTTAATTTGAACACGACGATCTAACAAAAGTGTAATCTTAACACGACAGAATGTAAAGCGGAATATAAAATGTCCAGTGTCCAACGACGTGTAAAATATCAGATAGGAAACAAAAAGGACAGGGAGCTATGGCGGGTAAAAAGGTGAAGGGTCAGACTCGCAATTAGTGAGTCCGTGTTCAAGTCCTCCATCGTCAGATCTGGCAAATTTTTGCTAATTCAATATCTAACACGTTGAATGCCACACGGATTTTGCGAGTTTCATCATTTCAACCAAAAGTGTTTCTATTAAAATCACATCTTTATAGAATAGACATGTTAAAAGTAATAATAGTTATATAGTCGGTAATACTTCACTTTCCTAATAGCAATATTTTAATATTGAATATATTAGCATATCCATGAATATCCCAATTTAAAATTTATAAGAAATTTCATCGAATTCAACATCGCCGGTCACCGGTGACCTCCATGGCATTCAACAGCGTTAACCCTTTGAGGACTAGCGACACATATATGTGTTCTGAG
Organism: Cerceris ruficornis; assembly: GCA_963989415.1. Lineage (NCBI taxonomy): Eukaryota > Metazoa > Arthropoda > Insecta > Hymenoptera > Crabronidae > Cerceris > Cerceris ruficornis. The sequence goes on from OZ022519.1 coordinate 19,953,225, forward strand.
AAAAAATGCAATTATAGTTTACCGCTGCTTGTATACGCAGTAAGAGTTGAAAACTTGAAATATAACCGTTGAAATGTGATTAAACAAATAGCAATTTATAATATATATACATTAACAGCCTAACTTGCTGATTAAAAGGTGGTTTTAGATGGCAAAATAGATGGTTATCCTCAATATTCAAAAATATCTCCGTCCACAAAGAGTTAACCCATTCACTGCCAGGAAAACTAAGGAAATATTACCTTTGCTTGTTAAAATTTGAGAAGATGACAGAAAGTTTTTAGAACATTGGTTTCATTAATCAAAAATATAATCTCGACATTTGTAATGATACGAAGAACATTTTTATTCCTAAATTTTTACACACGCTTGGCCATTATTGTTAACTTATTAATTCAAACTTATAGTGCAGCTACGAGATATCTCGTAGTTGGCAGTCAATGGGTTAATGTATCACAGCCTGGTTCGAAATATCTAAAGCAGCACGTCTTAACTGAAGCGACGTTAGCAATTAAAATCGGAAGGTATAAAATAAAGGAAATAAAGATACTTCGTAATGAAGAGGGTGATTTAAAAAAAACTGCTGGATAATCTGTTCACCTGGAAGGAGGTGACGGCAAGCTGACTAAGCCCGTCGACATACGGCCCGAGAACGTTGTGCTCCCTGACTTTGAGGGACTGCTTGTTTGGCTTCGGGTCCAACAGATCGTGCACCTTCTCGTTGTAGATTTCCATGTACGAGACCTCGACCTTGTAAGTGAGTTCCGAGCTTTGCTGCTTCGCGATCATGTCGAATAAATTGTCGCACAGCCGCGGTATTATGCCCTTGTTGTCGCCGCTCCCCATCATCGTGTAGGACTTCCCGGACCCTTTGACGAACGAGTCAGATTTAGATATTTCGCGATCATCGATTCGCAGATACTCTTACATTTGACAGAACTGATGACTTACGAAAGTGGAAAACGTTTTATTTTGGAGAAATTTTAATTACTGAAGTTGTTAATCCTATGGAAATTGGTTACGTTCAGGTTATCGATGGAAATTTTCGAAATATAATGCATGCTTTCGCATGAGAATTTAAATGGGAATAGTAAAACATTCTGAAAGATTTTTTTTCAATGGGTTTCAATTGCTGAGCTCTTTTAGTAAAGTAGACACGAGAATTTTGAGTGAAATTGTACCTGTTCCGATTGATAGTTTGAATGGAAATATTGGAAAATTGTAAAACGATTTCATCCTGCGATTTTAATCACTGAGATCATTAATTTTACAAAGATCGCATACATTTTGAGTATCGGTAGGACATGGAAAAAATTGTACCTGGCTTGATTGAGAATTTAAAAAAAATCTCTGTCGCTGGTAATATCAGCAAGAAAAGTTTCTAGCTTGCAAATAAAACTGTAACTTCGTCTCCTGCCTCGATTGCTGTAAGTTGCATTAATTTCGAAAGGCCTCTAACTGCGTATCTGCGCCGGCAGAAGGATTAATTATATTTTAAATTGCTTTGAGAATACTCGAGCAATCATCTACGTCTCTTCCCTTCCAATTTTCATGAGACTTCAATTTCTCAAGTTATCCTTAAGGAGTAAATACTACCACGATACCTTGGATTTAAAATTTCGATTTTTCTTTATTTACAGAAACGTCTCTCCCGGCTCAAAACGCAGGGAGTCTCTCGAAGTGCGATGTATCTGAGAGGATACTCAAACGAGAAGCTAAATCCGATTCGACGGTCGCAAGTCACTCGGTAAGTGCACGGGAAAGGCGTTGAGAGCCTTTAGAAGTGCATAATCTTATTCTTCTCCTGGTGGAACCCTTGGCGTGATTGCACATATATACGAACACGCAGAGATTCTCGCGCGATGCATTCGCATGCTCGCCAATCGTGTCTCTTGGGTCAATGTCTCGTGTAAGATCAACTATGCTCGTTTATCGCCGCTGACCCGAGTCTCTAATTGCGTTATTTGCCGCGTTAAACTCTATCTGAACTGACAGTTATTGCACCGAGGATGGGGCAGTGTTTTCCTCCTATCGCGAGAAACAAGCGCCGTATGTTGTTGACCGTGGAAAATGGCGATAGATCCTGAAGACGCTAATTTTTCCCGGAGCATTGTATCAAAAGATCGGTGAAATTAAATAAAATGGCACTCTCGTGATACGGTGGATGGTTGTAAAAGAAATAGACATGATTCGACGGCAAGCATGCGAATGCATTAACACTAGATTTACGGAAACCGTCAAATTGACGAGTTTTTTCTTGTTTCGTAAACATTTTTCAAAATGAAGAAATACTGTTCAGTAGGTATTTCACGTGTATTTTACAATACAATAATGACTCAACAATCTTAACTTAAGATTTAACTATCTGCTTTCGATATTCCGTGTATTTAAAATTCACGTTTGCTTGTTTGTATATTTTACATTTTTTAACATGTGACAATTTAAATATATATGAGAGAAAAATTGAATATAAAATAAATACTTCAAGAAAAGAGGAATTAAGCGGCAAAAAGATGATCAGTTAAGTAATTTGTGTATTATGGGATACACGTGAAATATCTACCGTACTATTCCCCTATAAATTTGAGACTTTTTTTTATAAATAAGTACGAACCCGTCACTTTTACGGCTCCCGTAGATTTATCATTGAAAGAATCTATCACATCGAACAATTTTCTGTTTTTCTAATGGACAATACTTTTACATATTCCATACACTATTTTTACCAAATGCTTGACGAGGCGAAAAGGTTAACGATCTCTTACGTGTGAAAGCATTTCGCGCGACTCGAGGGAGTTGGGAAGTTTAATCAGCTGCAAATTACGTGGGTGTGGTTACCCGGAAGGCCGAAACCAAGGGCTCCGATCGTATTGACTTAATGAGGGGAAAACCATAATTGACCTTAGACCAAATCTCCGATCCCCAATGAAACTCACCTGTTTGCCCGTAAGCGAAGATGCATGCGTTGTAACCCTGAAACGCATTGTCCAAAATATCGCGCCCGAGGGCATCGAAGACGACCTCCTGGCTCGCGAAATTTTCTACGCCCGGTTCCAAGGAGAAGAAGCAATGATCGAAGGCAAAGGTCTTCGGTTTGTTTCTGCAAAAGACAAAAGAAAAACATGATTCAATATTGGCTTTAATTTTAATTCAAGTTAAACTTTACCGAATTAAATTCAAATTAAGAAACTGCCTTGAAAAGAGACCGAACGACGGTTATTAACTTAAAAAGTATGTTCGATAATTTCTTAAAGCATGCATCGCTCATGAAGGATCAATGACATCCGAGGTTCTCGTTATTACGGCAAAAGGAACGCGCTCCAGTTTTTCCTTATCCTTCTCTTTTTTTTCTCGCTCTCTCTCTCTCTCCGGAAAAACCGATGGAAACTGATTATTCGAGGAGAAAATGCGACGGGAAATCAATAGCGAGCCGATGCGTATAACGTCGCTTTTCAAGCACTTGGAGGTCCTTTGACGTTGGGATACGGGGGTCGTACTTCGGTATCCAGGACAAGAGGAAATCGTTTTCATTTCCATCGCAAAATCCAACGTATTTCCGCCGCGCTGCTACGAGCTTCTCCGATAATACCTCGCCGCGTGGAAAATAAAAATAAATCGACGTTGAAATGGCTAATTGAAGTTCTTCCAGTGCGGAAGAATTCTTTTTCTTGGGTCAGTTGAAAAATGGCATTGCGCTATGCTTCGTTTGAGAGGTGCGTTATTGGGAATATTTATTTCCCGCGTTGTGCGATTCTTTCATGAGCATTTCGTTCGATTTAATGATCTAATTGGGGAAATTTGTCGAAAGCATCTTTCATCTGCATCGTAACAAAAGCATAAGAGTTATGGTTGTACGTTCAAACACGTCAGGTGAAAAATCTAAAATCCAAAATTTTGAACTTTGGACTTTATATTAAAAGAGATCTCTCGACTTTCGATATTACGGCTTCAATTTAGATAGTACTTTGCCATTATTATTATTAATCTTTATCCCCCTTTTTCAGTCCGCTTCATTATCTTCCCCTATTTCTTTCGCCTTTCCTTCATATCGATCCACCTTTGTAATAATGAAGAATTAACACGTCATCTCTGATTAATGAATTCACCATCAAATTTATTCCAAATAAAAAATGATGGATTTTCCAATTAAAGTGCCTTCGCAATCACCGACACAATTATCAATTCCGCAGTCAAATATTTCCCCCCCAAAAAAACGCAAATAATATCGTTGAAATACCCGCCTGTAATTTAACGTAACTTAAATTCGAGTCTTTCCTGTAAAATTCTAGCGGTAAATTCAAAATCGTATCTAACGGGCCATCGCACTTTCACCCAAATATCCGTTAATGTAACGTTGAAGGGAAATGGAGCGATAAATAGACCATCGAGGAAGAATTCCTCAGCGACGTCCAGATAACGACAAAGCCTGTAATTTTACGCGAACAAGGTATACATCGACAATTTCCCTTATTTACGTCGAACGAAGGGTCGAATAAAAATGCAGGAAAATGCTTTCCAACGGCATTGCAGGGTTCGATCATTATGCAGTTATCGGTCCGTTCGTTCGGTCTGTGTTATGCAAAACACGCGTAAAATTTCAACAGGAAGCCGAGAATTTGCCACAGTAATTTTCGTGCAAAACATTTGAAGCTGTTGTTGCACACGAGAAGAGGATCTGTTACGCATTGCGGAAAACGGAAACGCTCGGGGCATGAGGTAGGAAGGGCGTAATTTTCGACATTCGAAAGGACACTTGCAAATAGTTGCAATTTGGAAACATTAGCTCGAATTCGTTTCCCGTACTATTCACTGATAACGTGATAGTTTTATTGTACGAAAAAATAATACAATGAACTTATAAAAAGTTCCATTTAAATTCTGCGCGGTACAGAAAAAATTCGGAAGAATTCGCATTCGTTGGGTTATGCCAGTTGTCGCGAGATATTACAGTCTTTCCGCAAATGAGATTTTTCTTATGGCGTTTCACGAAATTGCCAAAATTCCATTTAAAATTTGAATCAAGGAACAGCGCGACGATAAAGCGAGCAGAAGAAGTATAAGGAAACTGTAAAAGACCGTCTGGAAAATGGATGCGTCGTTCTCCTTGAAATCCGTTTCGACAAGGAACGAAGTATATCTCTTAATGCACGCATTGTCTAGATTGCAATTATCTACATCCACTAAAAATTTCACCAAACTTCGAAGCCCAAACTTTGAATTTCAAAATCATAATCTAAAGAACTCGTAGCTGTATATCTCCTTTTTTCATTTTGTATTCGCACAATGCATTTGTAAAAATTAATAATTAATTCCCCCTCAAGATACGGCAGATAGAAACGTATATACTCGTCCGAAATTTAGATATATCACAGTCACAATAATCAAAGGATAAACTTTAAACTTCAAAGTGATCAACCATGAAATTTTAAATGATAAACTACGGAGTTCACAATATTACATAAATTTACAATTTACATATTTACAATAATATTAATAATATCATACGCGTAATATTTCCACAATAGATTTTGAAAAGTTGCTTTTAAATTTCGACTTTGATTTTTACATAGCGATAGACTTAAGAATTTTCCAAGCGACACGCGTAAGGGCTAATAATTAATTCATTCGTAAGATACGAACGTATATAGTCGCACGAAATTTAAATATATACCACGGGCAGAAATATCGATCCTACGGGGTTGCCTCGTACCCATTAACTTTATTCCAGTTGCCAGAAACTTTCGACGTTTACTTTCCTCTGTTTACCTGCGTCATATCGCGATTTGCATATGGCGAGTAAACTTCTGGGCGGGGCTACGTAAATTCCCTTGACTCTGTTTACTCTCAATATTCATTCCCGAAGACGATCGGCCCAGAAATTCCCATTAATACGTTCCCCATTAATCCCTCGAAGAAATTGCCGCGTTGGCACCTTTAATTCGAGACACGTTTCTCCTGGGCAAACGTGAATCTTAATCTTCGCTTCTATTCCATCCAAAATATGTTTCATTTGTTCGCAAATACGAAAATCATCGAGAGATTACTTCGACGATCTTGATTTTATTTTTATTTCTCTACTTCTGACCGGACAATGGGCATGGAAACTTTGCCCCGTGCTTTTTGAGATTTTATTTTGACATAGGAACATCACGGTGGCGATTTTGCGAGAAACTGCAGAAAAGGAGAAAAAGAATAGCGTGAATTTTTCTGCGGCACGATTTGTAATTTTGTAACAGATTTGAAAGTCAAAAGCAATTGTTCCCCGTTCCGTTCTGGTTTCGCTTATAGAAGGAATGAATGTGGACCACGGTGGTGAATTCTTTTTTAACGGAATGAAATATTTACTTTTAATAATAAACATTTCTGAACGCATGGATATTTTTCGGGCTAGTAATTGGTCTCGTGAAGCCGTTCTACTGTAAATATAGGTCGGATGTTTGCGAATTTGGGAAAAAATGAAAAAAGAATTCATTTTGCGCAATAATATTGCGTACCACGTTGCCCTATTCTCAATTTTACAAGCACCAGGTGGAATTTCCTGCAACGCGTCATTTATTAGATAAGTTTCGGCGCTTATTACACAAAAATTTCTGTCATACAAATATGCTGTTAAAAATTCCCTCCGAGAAAAACCTTACAACTATTACTATTTAGAAATTATAAATAGTAAAAGTCCGTTTCATTTCACATTATTTGTATCATCCATCATTTTAAATATCTCCCGTACCATTAAACAATACGAGTGAATTTTCCACAGAAATATAAATTATACAACCACCCCGTGTCCTCCATGGAGAATATTATTAAAAATCCAGACGCCGCCGTTACGCAACGCCATAAAATAATTCACCCGACATCGTAACGTTTGTAACTACCACGAAGGATACTTGGTATCGCGTTTCGCGCAGGAGTAAGGGGATATTAAGTAACTTTGCGAAAAGTTGGCGAGATTTTTTTCCCCTAAGCACCGGTGGTTGGAACGTTAAAGCGGAAGTATAGTCGCCAGGAGGAAATAGCGGTGGTCGTAGCCGGTGGTTGTCTACCGTTCGCCATAGTGCGAGAGGGAGAACGCGAAATAAACTCCGCTCCTCGAAAACCCCCAAAAATTGAGGACCAAGCACCGATTCCAGCCGGATAGCCGAATAGCCCCAGGATCGTTCTCTTTTTCGTCGCGACGATAAAACTTTTTCGATCGGTGCATCGTAAACGAGCCAAGAGAGGACGAGGGTTATAGCCTCGTCGAATTTCGTGAAATCCACGAGAATATTCGACTACATGGTACCATCGAGTTCGTTGGAACGACGTTTTAAATCGTTGCAATAACGACGCCACGGTGAACGTGCCAGCATACCGGAGAAGATGGAATCTGCATAATTGCGGGTATACTTAAACGACAAATAGTTCGGTAATAAAGACTGACCGCAGGAGACCAAGTTTTCAAGATGGTGTTAAGGGAGAATTTATTAGCGCTTCGAAATACGATTGTTCTGTATTTGTTGCCGGTATGGAAGGAAACACAATTCTAGCATGGGCATGTAACTTTGAAGCTTCAGTAACGTTACTAGGAACTTTGAATCTAAAAATATTATCACTTCGGAATTTAACACTAGAACTACCAAACCAGTCAAAATGACTGGTGAACAATTTTTTCCAAAAATTCTCCAAGATTATAGGAGAGTCGTAGAATAGATATTCTACGTCCATCTAATAAAATATAAATTACCGAATCGATCATCTTTTCCACTTCTGAATTCCCCTTTTTTCAAAGTACTTATTTAATATATTTAAATATAACAGATTTACCGCCGGTTGTTCTAGTGTTAATACTGATTTTACACGTTGCTACATTTCCAAACAAGACACCGCCATCCAGAACTAACGGTATTGCCACCAAAAAAACCCTTCTCCTCCTACCACCAACTCAACACTCCAACCATAAAATCGTCGCAGGAATCACCTGTTCCACGTTCCCTCGCTGTCCCACGGTCGTTCATCGACTTCTCCTAATATCGTAAGAGGAAAGTCTGCATTCCAGA